>OX031048.1:3470000-5959166 GCA_943735995.1 Sesia bembeciformis
GTGATCCGAGACAAGTCACAAGTCGAAGATTTATTGGATAAACTAAAACATTAGTTGTATATAAAAGTAGGCTGTTACGTTACAGTCTAATAGTGTTCTTTGTTCAGTAGCTTTCGAATTATTTAATTCGTTAAACATTTACTTTAATTTACTTTATGTGTTTTAAAAACCGAACATTGTTATTACCCAGTATGAAGTTTCAAATTGGACTTTCTAATGAGCCCCTCCTCATCTGCTTCACCCCCCCTAGAAGCTGTCAACCAGTTTTTTTTTATAGAGAAAAAGGCGGTGGACGAGCATACAGTCCACCTGATGGTAAGTGGACACTGTCGTCCATAGACATCCGCGATACATGCCAACATCAGTCTAGAATGACAAACGTTGGCACGCCCCGGATGCGCTACTACTTTTGCATATTAAGGAATGGATTGGGAAAATGGGGAAGGAGAGGATGCGATGGGAATGGACTCTGGCATATCTCACTCATTACCGAAACACGTACGTACATTGGGGAAATACGATAAAGTAGGAAATGCAGTACATTTCAAAGTAGTCTTCTGTGAGAGAGGGATAACGTGGTCAGTCGAGTGCGCCCAGCGGCTGTAGGAATGCAGATGCACTCTCCCCCTTACAAATGTTACAAATGTTGATAAGGTTTCTTTGATAAGAACGTATGATATGTCATCTAGTCTATTCTCATATCGATGTTTAATAGGTAGGTAGGTATTAGTAGGTATAATTTGAATCGCATGATTTGGTCTGAAAATGGATACCTCGCCAATCAAAAAGTCACCATTTAATACAATAAAAACGCTTACTCTTGTAACTCGCACTTCACAGACGTGTCATATTTTTTCCTCTATTTATCGCAGCTGAGGTAATTCGCATTTATAACAATATGTATTCCATTTCTATTTGTTCTGTCTTATTTTCCAATTAAGCGCTATTTACGGAGCTACTGTTTTTTTCGCTGTAAACAAGAAAGTAATTTTCGATTTCACTATCAGCCTATAACGTCCCACGGTTCTTAGTTTATTTTAATTTTAAAAAAGAAATAAATAAAATTGTATACCGTATGTAAGTAGCTGATTTTTTAATTGTAATTTTTAAAGGAGACAAATTTTCAATTTATACAATGTATTTATTATAGGACTTTTTGGGCGGAAACTCGAGAAATGATGGTTGAGGTTTTGTGTGATTAATTAAAAAAAAAAATATTGTGGTTTAATAGTAATACAAAGTGTTTGTGTTTAGTAGTGTTTGTGCATAATATTTGTGATAATCATGAAAAAGCATGAGACTTCATTTTTCGTGTGCCTGCAAGGAGTCCATCGCTGTCCTCAGTAAATCTACTATCACTTTACTTGAGCGACTACTGACTTGCTCCGTCGAAACTGCACAAATATTGTTTTAAATTGTTTTGACTCTTATTACGAAGAAAACGTGACACTGGCAGAATGTGCTAATTGCACCATTTGCTTTTGAAAAGAAAAAAAATATTACTCAATCAATTTATGCTTATCTATTGCTTGCAGGGTGAGAGTGCACGATGCAATCCAACAGTCGCTGGGCGCGCTCGACTGGCCACATTTACGGTTACCCGTCTCTCACAGAAGACTACATTAAAATGTACTGCATATCCCACTTTATCTTATTTCCCTAATGGACGTACGTGTTTCGGTAGTGAGAGATATTGCAGAGCCTATTCCCATCCTATCCCTCCCCATTTTCTCAGCCATTTCTCCAAATCCATTCCTATATCTACAAAGGTAGGCAGCGCATCCGGGGGCGTGCCAACGTTTGTCATTTTGGACTAATGTTGGCATGAATCGCAGATGTCTATGGGCGACGGTATCCACTTACCAGCAAGTGGACTGTATGCTCGTCAACCGCCATGGTCTATAAAAAAAAAGAAAACAAAACTGAACGTTTGAAGTAACCATCTTCTAATATGCTACTTTGTTAAAAACCAATCCGACTTGGTGTTGTGAATGCATGTTACTATCGAGGTCATCGCTACCCGGAGTGTGCTCGATTGTCCGCTGTGCTGCTCGCGCGACATTGTTTTCCCTCCATTTCATGCCAGGTGGTATGCGAGAAGGAACTAGTCACTTAAAAAAATGAATTATTTATCTATCACTATATTTATTATTTATTTTTAAATTAAATGTAGTGCCCGCATATTCGTTGGCGTGGTCTTTAGAGAACATTAGGTTCCCTTGCAATGATATCAGAGGAAATTGATAATAATTCGGAATAAAAAAATCCCATAAATCATTCATTTCATTTTATGTGAGCTCTGATATTGTACATGCGGCATTGATAATGATTTCCGTAGGAAATCAATAATAGATTTAGATAAAAGGAATTCTAAATGTTAACCCGTCAAATAACATATAACTATGAGTATGTCAAATTTGATGTCGACCTATTGGCGCAGTTGGTAGTGACCCCACTTGCTGTGCAAAAGGTGCAAAGGGGTTCAATTCCAGGTCGGGCATACATTTGTTTAAAACACAAATGGTCTGGTTGGGTGTTTGTGTTTGTCTTTGTATGTGTCTCTGGACTCACGACCCACGGAATCCTAATGTGGGCCAGGCGTTATTTATAAAATGATCCGTACAATGCTTTCTGTGTGATGCGCGATCAGACAAACAGACAGCCAGACAAAAATTCTAAAAAATATTGTTATGGACTCGTCATGCAATGATTTTTTTTAAATATTTTGTTTTTATTAGATATATATATATATATATATATATATATAAAGATCTATATAACCGTTCGTTGCGTTCGGTGTTATGCAGAATTTTTCAACTCGTGTACTTTAACTACTCCCTCAACCTCCTGACAACATTCCTGATGATACTTTGAAACCTTAGCAAAGTTCTGTGTATACACGACGTAACAGCTTGTATTTTTGGAGATTCTCGTAACCGACAAATAAACATATGTTTTAGAGAAACGGCTTTGTTTGGGCATAAATTAAAGTATGAAATAAGCGTCTTTTGAATCATGCAACCGTAACCAGCCGTAACCGTAACCATTGTCTTGTGCTCGAGGATGTGTGTGTTTATAGCACCACGCTAGCCTGACGGGTTAGCGTGTCCACTTTTGCAAAAGTGGTGTAGTTCCTCAGCGCTTGTGGTAGATTTCCCTTAGTCGCCTTTTATGACACCCACGGGAAGAGATGGAGTGGTGCTATTCTAAAGCCGGCCGGAACCACACGGCACGCGACACCTTTTGGAACGTTGGAAAAAATCTACTCCTTATGTTCCGAAACTGCATGAGATACACTAATGAAACAAATGCTGAGAACGTATCATGTTTTTCAGTTATTGTTTTTAAGTTAGATCAATTTGTAATGACAGTCATAAAGGACAATGTATAAGAATGACTCAAAAAAACAACATTTACCCAACAGACTTGAGATAACCTCAAATGAAAGTCTATATTTCATAGATATTTTAATATTAAGGCAGTTTATATTAAAAACCGTGGGCAAATTTTGATATAAACCACTTTTTTATTTATTAATAGGTTTTTCATATTTTTTTAGTAATTTAGTATAGTGTTAACTTCTTTATTTTTCTATATTTATCTATGTAAACGAGTCTTAACGCGAATGATGTAACTGCTCGCAACTCTAGACGTGGACTACGCGCCTGTTCATTTAGCTCATGCCTATGGTTAGAGCAACTCAACCGAAACGTTGAGTAAAATAAATATGGTAAACATTCGCATCAAGACCCGTTTAAATAGAGAAATATGTGTGAAAAATGCGAAAATCTCAAACGTTATCTTTGTCTATTTTTCTAATTCTATATGCATGGCACATAAACAACTAACTTCACACAGAATATTTATTCACATGCAGGCCTCTAGGAAAGCCTAGCCATTCATAACTTTTAACGAATGTAATTACAGAAGAACTCTTTGGTACACACTGCTTTCATAATAAAACTCCACGCCGCAGGTCATGTATTAATGCTCCAATTAAGAAATGTGTGTCAACACTAAGAAAGAAAGAAATATTTTTTTGCTGGTTAGTTACACCGACACGGCTCAGAATCAGTAAGTTGAAGCACCAAAGAACATGCCATATAAAATATGTCGCCATTTATGACATCCAGGGGATGGAATGGGCTGGTGCTATTCTAAAGCCGACACTACACTCCCTTTACATAACATTTTTTATGTTCACGATAACAAAAATTAAAAATCGTATAAACCCAAAAATTACCTACAAAAATGTTTGCCCCCTAAAACGCCAGGAAGTCTACCACGAAAATATATTTCTCACAACAGGATGCAAATTTGCTATGCAATATTGTCACTAGAGTTCATACTCTTATAAATATTAAACTGGTTGGTTCCCTCTCGCAGACACCTGCTACCTATAGGCTAGAATGAACACAAGATGACGATACACCGTAGCAATGCATGAAATCTTTCTGGCTCCGAGCCAAATGCGTGGCGTGTGTATACGGCTTAAATAAACAAGGCTGTAGGACTACCTTAGCAACTCACTTGTTACTCACTGGAAAATCACTAGTGCTTTATTTATATTAATATATTTCATTATTCACTATCATTGTCATCAAACTGTAATCACAATTTATCACGACTCTCATAACGATTAGTATTCGAATTTAATTAGAGGAAGGAATATATAAAGAGCCTCGAGTAGGTAAGTAGTATGTGCAGATATGAATGTAGTTTTTATAGATCGTAGGTATAATTTGTAAGTATTTAATTGTTTCAAGCCCGTAGCTTCGTAGGACTTCGTAATATCAAGTCAATTACAAATGGATGTTACGGTACCCATTATTTTATATTTATGTAATATACAATAACATCTTTACATAACTAATATACATAATGTAGAAGATGGGCTCGAACAGAAACAATGAGTAGATACTAATATTTTTTATTGAATTTTTTCTTGGCAAGTTGATAGTATTATAATGATTTTGAAATTATTTTTTTTTCGGATTGACTAAATTCTTGTGGCCCCAGTGGCCTTTCAAGAGTCACCGGACTTGTTTAGTTTAGGGCGAGCGCAGAAGGCGCTCAGCCAGGAACAAAAAGTGTGTTGCAACGAGCCTAAGGGCTCCCCCGCCGGTAAACCAGCGGAAGGAACGGACCTCGGCTTAGGGCGTTGCATTGGGGGGATACCGCGGGGTCGCGAGTCGACGAGAAGCGCCCAGGCACGTGCCGATACCTAGTGAAAGTGTTGGCTGAGGGCCGGTGTGTGTTAACGGTGTAACGAGGGGGACGTCCACGTCTCCGCCGGCGGGGACGGTGTCTGTGTGCTGTGTTTGAGTGCAGTGTGAGAACCGCATTGGCAGCGGTGGATTTTGAAAATGAACTGACATTTGCTTATATAGTTTTGACTACGGCGACCCCACTCGTGGCTAGTGGCTGTGGCGTGAGAGTGGTGTGAGGTGTCGCGCGCTGGCTCGGCATTGGCTGGCTTGGCTGGCGTATCGCGATTGGCGGAAATGTGACACGTTATAATAACTTTTGATAAATGATAGTTTAATATACAAATAACACTTATTTGGCGTTGACATAACCTTATTCGCGATTATAAAAGATTATTATTATAGAATTTTAAAGTTTCTCCGACAATTTATTTACTTCAGTGTCCGTCATGTACATTTTTTTAAAATAAAGGTGCATCGAACTATATTCTTATTGATTTAAAGATTTTAACGGTATTTTAAGAAAGCGCAATCCTATATCGCTCCTTATTTTGCACTTGTATACTTTTACTGCTTGCATGTTTGGCTTCATTGATTTCAATGGGGCCACAATGTACACGCTGTACTTTACAATACATGCAAGCGTATATACGAACATGGGAAAAGTAAGTATTAAATTTGATTTTAAATCATATTAGAAATTTGAAATATTTATGTTTCTTTATGAGTAGTTTATTTTAAATTTACACGAGAACCAATAGTAACGTATCTAGAGTACGTACCAGTTACATCTCAGTTACACATATTTGCCATGTGAATGTCTCATACATCCAAAATTACACATAGAAAGACGAGAATTGAGATGTGAAACTATTTTCAAGAAAAGAAAAAGAAAATGTGCTTTTTACAATTTTAGGTTTTTTTTCTTTGTTTTAAGACGTCATAATATTCGTCCTGCTTTCTTCACCCTCGGCCATTTTCAGACAATTGAAGAAAAAATATATCCCTGCCACCTGGGAAAGTAATGTTCCCTCGTTATTCTAGTATTTATCTCTAGACTCGGGCCGTGAAGCCCTGCGAACAGCCGTGGATGCGACTGTAGGTGGCTTTTACGGAATTCTCGCGCGTTCACTGCTTGTTTTGCGGTCGGAGTCGGTAAACTGTGCCCGCTACAAAGTGTTCGCGTCTTCACATTCACACGCCGTCCACAGTGCGACGGGAGAAGCAGCTGCGAACGCTCGCACGTACATCTTGCATTATTACCTTTTATGAGTAGGGGTAGTAAGTGTTTGGAATATTACCAGGCTGAACCGACATTATGGGATGCAAAATATCCGCTATACAACAAAACATCATAATGCGTGGGTTCGAATAAGTGGTTTTGGAGATCAGAGCCAGAATTCGAATGAAAACCATATCGAGTTATAGGAAATGAAGATGGTAAAGTATTTCATACATTCGAGAGTTGATGCAGCTACTGTTATGTCCATTATGAACATTGTAAGTGTAGAGAGGTGTTCTAGTGGCTCGCAGATATACAGCGTGAAATCTCACCACGATTTCACGGCGTGAGTCTAGAGCAGACTTTAAAAAACATATGGCATTAAGTTCGCCTTTTGTACAATTACTTATGCAGTGAAATTTAAATAAATTATTTTGTCTTAGATACCAAGAAAAATCCATTATCATATCTGTTGGCGTTCAAAGAAACAGGGTTCAGATCCTAATTTTTTGATCGCGATACTTTCCTGAAGTTATGTAGAAAAATATGATTTGAATTGTATATTATTCTACGGCCACTTACCTACCTACAATTTCATGACACAAACATGTGTCATGAAATTGCATGAAATTCATGAAATTTTACCCCTCTCTCATATAAGACTACCCTAAAATGTACTGCATTTTTCACTTCATCCTATTCCCGTTATCCGTACGTACGTTATCCTATCCTATTCCTCCTTCTTTTGTAATACTTTTTCCAAATCTATTCCTAAATTGGCAAAGGCACTTAGTGCATCCGAGGCGTGACAACGCTCATCATTCTGGACTGATGTTGGCATATATCACGAATCTCTATGGGTGACAGTATCAAATTACCACCAGATGAACTGTCCGCTCGCCTGCCACCTTTTTTCTATAAAATAAAAACAAATTTCAAAGCGACGCCACTCCTCAGTTTCCATACGTGTCAGTTTAAGACTTAAATGTTTATTTATTTCGGCCTTAATGCTCCTCATCAGTTTTAGAGCAATACCATCACGCTATTAAGTAAGATGCTAGACAGAGGAACGCCCAGGGCGGACAGACGGATTTACCTTGAAATAATGAAACGACAAGATTGATTATATCCGCAGAGCGGTTACAGAAAACAATTTGTTTGGGACAAAGAAATATAACATATAGAATGGGCATAACGACTGTTATATTGCTTTTTATAATAGGAAGAAGGCGGCACCTGTTGGTCCGTGGATACTGTCACCTATGGACATCCACGGTTCACATCAACTTAAGTCCACAATAACAAACGTTGACACGACCCCGGTTACGCTGTCTGCCTTTGAAAATAGAAATGTATGTCGAGGAAGGATTGGGAAAATGGGCCTCCCCATTTTACTGTTCAACTGTTCCCCAACGACTGTAGGTGTCGAGGATAATGATGTTAGGAGGCATGCAGGTCTCTATCAGTGTGTGTTAACTTTCTATAAACTGTGTAGGATAAGGAATCGTCTTCTCTAATCATTATTTTGACTTCAAAGAAAGCCAAAGTTCTGTCTTTTTCCATTTCATTAAACAAATACCTTTATTAACGAGTTCTGACCCGATTCAGAATATAAAATGTGTACAATTAATTTAGAATATAGAATAAACGGCCTGCGCAATTCGCGTGGAAAGTCAATAAATAATTGGCAACATTCAAAAGTTCTACAATAAAAGCAATTCATTATGAAATGCTAAACGATAATGGTTTGACAAAATTATTGCGATAAAATCAAGCCGAATTAGGGATACGTAATAAATTAAGTCTAATTCAGTGCTCCGAAAACGGTTTGTGGCACACTGGTGTGCCGTGAGACGATGCTTGGTGTGCCGCAGTGTAATCTGAATCACCCAGCACGAGAACTTAGTGAAACTAAGGGCACGAGGGTAACAAATTTCCAGCAGTTTTACACACACTTTCATTTATTTCGTGACTTCTGATATTTTATTTAGTAAACTACTGTAAAAGTGGTGCTTAGAAGATATTGTATAAGTATAAGCCTTATAATAAGTTAACGTGTCATTATCACGTTAAAAGTAATTTTGTCACCACAAATGTTCAATGTTTACGTGAATACAGCTTAAACGTGCAACGATCGTGGTCATAACAAGTACAAATATCCTACCAAATTAAATATAAAGTAATTGTTATTTTTATTTTAAATGAAAAACAAAGAAAACTCGTATTTTCCATTTCTTTTTCAATCTATATACATTTTTTTAAATTATATTTTGAGTATCGGTGCGCCTCAAGTGACAAAAAGTTGGCGAGCACTGGCCTAATTTTCTCTCACCCCCATTCTATACGTGTTTATTCTCTTTGTCGTGCAGCCTTCGCCCCGCAGGCAAGGAAGGGATAATATACGAAATTGATAACGTTACAACAGGTAAATGAAAGTCCGGATCCTCGAGGGATGAGACGTTTTCAAGTTGATTTTGTTTGTATCACTACCTCCTTTATTTAAACAAACGGGTATTTCTCTAATCTCGTATTGTCATATGTAAATGTATAGTTTATTCGCATTAAGAACGCAATGACTCATTGGCCAAGACAATGGACGCTATCTTTTTGAGCAATAGTGTTTCTTGAAATTCTTAAGTCTGTTTCACACGTTTACACGTGCCGCCGAGTGACGCCATCGTGTAGAAACTACATAATCTTGTCCGAGGTCAGGAACAAAGAAACTATTTCTACCGTATCTACTGTATCTATTAGAATTATTTAAATCTAATTTTGTAATTTGTTTTATCCTTTATTCGACAAGTTGCTTTTTTGAATCCTCTACTGCAGCCGTATAAAATTTGTATATAAACATATTTTTGCAAATATTCGTATTTCGCACGTCTGTATTGTTTAATTTGTTTTCAATTTTCAAATTTCCACCAATGTGAACACGTCTTTATTAGTGATGAGTCAGTGCATTCTTAACGTGAATGTCCGTACAAGATACGTCACTCTACTGCCCCTAGCGGATTATCAACGTTGCGGTCTGCCACACAAACTATGTCTCCATTTGGTTATTGCGACACATAAATTATTATTTGACGTTATCTGAGTAAAGGAACCTTATTGTCGGTATGGACACTAATTTCTGAACACTCGTATTATGTTAAATAATGTATGGTATTTATGTTAAATAATGTCTAAGCAAACTATATGTATTTATTAGGTTAATAGTTATTATACACTAAAATGTTTAAATTGTTAAAAATAGAATTAAATTAAATTTTAATTTTTAAATGTTTAAAAATAGAATTGTGCAGACCGTTCAATCTGGGTCTCCATGACAAATCGACCGGTTTTCTGGACTTTTTTAAAATTCATGTATTTTAAAAATGGAACATTCTTAATACGTAGTGCTTAAGTTTCAAAATCTTTTCAATGAACCCCTCCTCATCTGCTTCACCCCCCTAGAAGTTGTCAACCATGTTTCTTTGATAAAAACGTATGATGTGTCATCTAGTCTATTCCTATATCGACTGTCACTACGTTATTTATGATATTTGCAAACGAGAGGCCGTTATAAATTACGAAAGATGTTTGTTGATAAAAAATGACAGAAATAAAATGCTGATAATGAACTTAAGAAATAGTATGCGAGTCTAATAGTCTTTAGTATGCGCCTTGCTTTAGTCGAAAGAAATGGTCGGACGTATATTCACAGCCTAATAAAAATCAGTAGTAAATTCTAAACGAATACTGTATCATTCAATTTGGACATATTTTTTATTTTATTGGTAAAAGCCGTCTATTCCATAGAAAACGTTTGACGATGTAATTGTTTGTGAATATTTTTAAAATTGATTTGTGAAGTTGAATATTTTTCTATTTCATATATTGTTCCATAAAATACTGAATGTATTTTGCACTCTGTGTAATTTTATTCCTTTTCAGTGTTATTTTTTTATTTAAAATGTGGCATATACAATTTTTGCTGCATTTTTTTTATTTCTTTTTTACAAATCGGAGACAACTACGAGTGCAATTGTCTTGTTTATGAGAGATTACGAGTCGATAAATCAATAGTTTAACAAAATTATGTTACCTTTATATTCTAAAAATATCTAAAAATCACAAGGAACACTTCGCTACTGAGTAAAATAGTGAGTTGTGTATCATATTATTATATTAATAATACATGATATATTAACTATATTTATAACTAAAACAGATCAGGCGCGGAAAGCTGATTGTGCCTGGAAATAACATATAATAGTATATCTCGTTTTTCCGCGAAACAGCCTTGTTCTTTTTAGATATTTGCCGTTCGACATCTTATGTGAATTGTGTTATCGTTATGTTATCTTATGTTATTGTCGACATCTTATCGACTTTCAACACAATAGTGTTGAAAATAAATAAATAAAAATGACCTAATAACACATTGAATATAGATCAGTCATAATTATCACTAAAGAAACTATGATACTATTTATATTTATGGTATAAATTTAATGATACGGTATGGAATAAATTAATAAAATATTTTTTCAAAAATTAACAAATATATTTTGTTAAAAATAAAACCATTTTGTTAAGTTTTGTGACCCATCCCTTTATTCATATCGTTATAAAATTACAAAAATGGTTATTTTAACAGACAGATTAATTCAGAGCTTTTATAACTACATATTTTATTCTTTAATACCAATTAAGGCTGGGAATTTTGCAGAATCATATTCACAGCTCTCTTGTCCCCGTAACTCAGTGGAATCACAAAAAATCACAGCTGACAGTTCATTTCACAACTTTCGATTCTGAAGTTTCTGAGATTCCTTAAAACACTAAGCGGGTAAAGCCGAGGATAAATTATAGTTCATATTAAATTCTGCCACAGTGACCGCACGTTTCCAACTAATATGTCAATACGGACGTAGTAATAAACATGCGGTCTCCTTACGTGTCAAAACCCAGCTACCAATTTGTCTTAATTGGTGGCGTGGATGGCTGCCAGCGGCTGATTTGACTGATTTACGTAAAGATACATACAAGTGGTATATGATATTGTGTACATTTTTTGCGGTGATAGCTCAGGGATGTCTATCTATTCGCGATTTTCACTCGTGAGATCCTAGGTTAAATTCCTCGGCCCGTATTTCTACTTACGAACGGAAGTTTCCTTACTTAAGTAAAAAAAAATGTTGTACATGTGTACCAATCCACTGGCTCGAATATGGGATTATTTACTTATTTGGAAAACGAACGAATAAGAATTTGCGAAAACATAGATTTGTTCCGTTATGATTTGCTTCAACAGGCGTGCAAAAGTCTAGTTCGTGTTTAGTTAGTTAGCTAGTGAAATACAACTAGGATCGTGGAAGAATTTAACAAGTTTTCACTTACTATTAATAGATAGAGTAAATTGATATTTCAGGGAAGCAATTTAAGAAGTACTTTAAAACTTCCTTAAAAAAAATCTATTAAATTATGGCCCGAAACCCCCTAGTAATTTACAACAAGGAAGAACTGCATCCTGAATAAGAGCGGTGGTAACTTAGAAGCACTGCTTTATATATATGGAAGGTGGCAGACGAACAGGCAGTTCACTTGGTGGTGAGTGGAAACTATCGGGCATGGACATCTGCAGTTCATCCGAAGGAATAGGGATAATGGGACTAGGATATACGGATTTACTTCCATCGTCCCCGGTGGCCATGTCCGGTACCGAACCCGATGGGAAATATATACTTACTTATATGCATATAAGCATGCATGCATATATACTTATATGATAAGACAAACTTATATGTAATATTATATACATTAGATATATTATATACAAGTTTTTTTATAGAAAAAGGCGGCAGACGAGCATAACGTCCACCTGATGGTAAGTGGATACTGTCGTCCATAGACAGCCGCGATACATGCTAACATCAGTCTATAATGACAAACGTTGGCACGCCCCCGGATGGGCTGCCTACATTTGCAAATTCAGGAATATACTGGGAGAAAGGGTTGGGAAAATGGGGAGGAATGGAATAGGGTGGGATGGGAATGGGTTCTGACATATCTCACTCACTATCGAAACACGTAAGTACAATTCAAGGTAGTCTTCTGTGAGAGAGTATGTAACGTGGTGAGTCGAGTGCGCCCAGCGGCTGTGGGAATGCAGTGTGCACTCTTCCCTTACAATAGCATGCTCTAAGCTGTTGGACGCCATCACCGGGGACGGACCGCCCCCCGATAAGGTTACAATTAAACCTGAATGTTTCATCGAGGACAATGTCACAATACAATTGCTATCATCCTGGGTAATGTGTACAAAAGGTGTACAATCCATTTAATTATGTTTAATTACCATAATGTGTTAATAGTTTGTGTATGACTATTATTTATGGCTATTTTATATACCTTTTACATGATAATAGCAATCGAAAAGTTCTTATAAATAAATAAAACCCGGTACTTGTAATAATTATATTACATATATTTATTACTCGTATTCTAATTATTAGCATATTATTAATAAACAAAAGCTAAATAATAGTCTGTATGTACAAATATCACAGTCTAAATCTTAGTAAATCCAGAACTTACAGCAGAAACGCTTGAACAAAAATGGATTACAAGTATAAACCGTAGAAAGTTAGTAAACTATTAAAAACTGAATGTCGCGTCATGTCGCTTAATTTCCGTGCGATCGATGTGGAACTGAAAGCCAAGCCGGATAAGCCAAATCGAATATATTTATACCCTGAGGTTACAGACGATAAAGGTTTGAAGAACCCGCACTCACGCGTATTTTACTATCCAACGAAGGAGCAATGAACTCATTCCAGCTTATAGATGACTACTTTACTCCCTGATCTGGTTCCTTTTCATATGTTACAAAAGAAAATTTGTAGGTACAATTCTCGTTGTACTGCTATACTATACTATTCCACATTATAGTATTTTTATATAGAAGATGTGGCAACTGGTGGTGACTTACGACCAACCTTGATTAATTACCGTTGCCCGTGGAATATCAAGGGAGATACAGGTCCACCATAGCAAAATTGTAATCAAAACTCTCTTGAAAAGCGATACAAAATTGAAATTGAAAACACAATTGAATATTCACCTTTAGAACATTCACCATTATAAAAATAGATAAATAGGTACACTTTATCGTACACCAAAACATATAAGAGAAACATAAAAATACAAGTAATTTTAAAACGTAACTTTTACGAATACGTAAAGTAAAGTAAAATACGCAAAGAAGTACGTAACTTTTTACACTTCCGCGTTTTGAACATACACATTTATATTGTAAATCTAAACGAGTAAAGTTAAAAAAATTATGTCTCAGTATAAATACATAGATACATACATACATATTACATAAACATACAGACAAGACTAAGAAAATATAAAAGACAAAGGAAAAGATATTGGTCGTAAGAGAAATGTTAACCTGCGAGATAGTATTTTTTCGCGGGTCTTATAAAACTTGCCAGAGATAAGCTAGTCTAAGGGCCCTTCTCACCATCTTCTGATAAGGTATCAGAAGATATCAGAAAGTCAATATCAGCTAGATTTAATTAGCACATACTTTATCTATCAGAATGTTAACAGTTACCTTGTCGGGAGGTGATGAGAAAGGCCCTAAAGAGGATAAGATAAAGGAAAGAAGATAAAAAGAACGCAGCAAATTGTAATATCTTTCCGAACACTAAGCGGATTCTAAACCATGTGTGAAAGTTGATTCGTTGAAAATTTGCATGGCATGCCGTTTGTACGCAGTCATATGGGTCCAACGTGTATTTAGACATTTTTGTAGATAGTACCTACGTACTGATAGTATGTTGTTACCACTGATCGGTTTAGTGCTCAAGTAGTTTTATTTTGAAGATGGACTATATCAATAAGGGTCCACCATAAGCTATAAACTAAATTGGTACCATCAAATTGATCTGCGGGCCCTACGACACCTTAACCTCATCAAACGCTATCAACCAATATTATGCATGGTCTAGGTAATAAGCGGTAGCAGATGGGTTTATTTTAATCACAGTATAGACTTCAAAATGGTAAAGACTAAATGTCGGTACGCTCGACACACACACATATGTAGTCATACTATGCCGATCGCTCCCATTACGACCAATAGAAAATCTTTTAAATACTCACACATTCTAACGCAGGTTGCTTCAGTTTGTTATACATTGACACTCCGTCCACACGGTCTGTATGGAATCACAGCAATACAATTTAATTCTGCACTTGATTTTTTAATTTGATATTTTTACACATTTTTATATATTAAACATATCTTAGTGTCATCTCGTGACTACGGTTAGTTTAATCCAGTCAACACGTCAAGTACCTTAGTTGGACGTGGGCAATGATATCTTTCATCTCAAGGATATTTTCATCACAGAAAGTTAAAAGAATTAAAATGGTGAAATTTTAATAGAAGTACCGATGGATTGCTACAAAAGTGCAATGGAAACTATTTAGTCCCATAGATTAGAGTAGTAGGTAGTTAAATATTACAGGGCATTGATTAAATACTTTTCCAACACGTTTCACTTTTCTAGCATTTAACAGACATACAATTTTTTTTGGTGTTGTATTTTGTTTTACTCAATGAGGGGGTTTCGGGCAGTAATTCACCACGCAGGGCCTGGGGATAGGTGGATCACATATTCTAGATTTTTTTTCCGGAACATGCGGGTTTCATCACGATGTTTTCCCTCACACATGTACACACATTCCTCACACATCTACATGATTAAAGCTTAGTGACAATTTTCAAAACAGTACTTTTATCGAATTCACGGCACACGCAGCAAAATGCGGATAAGTTTGCTTATAATAGACTTTGTTCTCGACCAAGTGAGCAACGGAAGGAATGAGAGCCATAGGTAAAATGTTTTCACACATTAAGTGAATTAATTAGTCAACGTCGTATCTGTCTATATGTGCGCATGTTGTTGTACTCAGTGAGCAAAACCAGTTGTCTGTAAATTTATCTATTTTGACGTATGTACTTTTGACGGCTTCGTACACATACGGTTAGTGGTTTTTGTCGTCATTTGCAGTCATGCTAGTATTTATTTTGAACCTCATTTAGCCTTATGTTAGTAAACCAAATCCATACTTTTATCGCTTAATTGAATAAAAACCTGACAATATTTTCACTTATTGAAACAATGTAACGTTTTTGTAACAATATCAAAAAGACAATATTCAAAATCAAAGATACAAAATGTACAAAACAGAAACGTGTTTTGTCTCGAAGCATGTTTGTTTGCGTAACTTTAATATTTACACACACACACTTTAATATCAAAAATAGACCTTAAAACCTTCACAACCACAAACAGAGTTACCACATATGAGAGTCCTCCATTTATGACCCATATAAATTATAATTTCACCTAACCGCATATCTCTCACGGCACACGTCACCACGTGTCCGCTGGCCAGAAAATGGTTCCCCACATAATGTCCGGTTCGGAATCACATTGCGTTTAGACAATATAAGCTAAGAACGGTATTGGAACTTGATGCTATCCTTGAATATTTCCCGTTGGGCAAAATTATTTAAAATCTCATTCGTTATACGTGCAAATGGCAACAGGGGAACTGTCATAAAAACTATTAATTTGACTTTTGGAATTTGCAGTTATATTTATATACTAAACGGTTCTTATGTCGTCGTTACAAAAGAAAAAATGTGTATTACTCTACAATCAATTGTATAAACTCGACAAAATTGGTGACAGTCTTGACTCTGTTTCGTTTCTGATTGGTGACAGAGATGTTTCGTTTCATCGATGAGTGGTTTTCCATCACTAAAGTGTTACGCTTGGTTTTCATACAATTTCTTACAAGCCTATGGGGCAAACCGTGCTTGACTGGTCAATTAAACGGTTGTTTTATTCTCTTGTTAATAGCCTAAAATACGCGGGATCCGTCATTGAAGATATATCAAATTCTTATTCCAAAGCAGCCTTTGTTGATGTTAGCAACCACAAATAATGATAACCCGTTGTTGAGAAGTCAACGGGTCTTCGTCTGTAGAGTGAATTTAGAGCGTTTATCGTAAGCTACTATACTACATTTAACAATCTTGTGCCTGTTATGGTGGAAATTATTAGGGTCGCCTCTCGTTTGGTCGGTTAATTGTTTATTAAGTTTGAGTGACACTTCCGATAGCAGATGTTTTACGAGGGTGAAAATTTATTTTCGTTCATAAAACTTGTTCAGGCCAATACCTATAGATCAAAATTTAATGAAACTTGAAAATCTGTGTTGAAATATGGCAACTGGTGAATTTGAGAGCACCTCTATAAATGTATATAAAAAGGTCAACTTCAGATTCTCTTCCGTTCAGTCTATATTTTGACGCTAATACGAACTCAATTTCGTTATGGGTCTAATTTTATGTAAGTCAGATATTTTATCTAAAACATTTAACGTATTTTCTTTATCAACGTATTCAGTAGTTTTCGAAATTGCACAGAAATAACATACAAAAAGCGGACTTAATACGTTATGCCATTCTCTGCCAGTCATCATCATCATCATCATCAATGAAATAATTTTCTTTCGTTCCTTCTTAAATATCATGGCATAATTGCTGCAAGATGTCTCACAACCTGATTCAAAACATACTCGTACAATAACAATATAGTAGAACAGGAATTACAACACTTCTTTTACTCCGAGGTTTCCTCCTAAACCCGATTATAAAGGATGACCGATAAATCTAATCTCAGTGGAGTGTCTATAGCACGTGTGCGTCAAGGAGCTCAAATACACTATACGGTTTTTTTTACAGTATCATTTTATATGGCAGAGAACGCAACTAAATCTGGATTGTAGCTCATAAGACGGATTAAATACAGATTACTTTTAATTATAAACAATCAGATAATAGTTTGTAATTATAATTTTATAATTACATATGTTAGAAAAAAACTTTCGCCATTGAAATTTTTCATAAACCTCCAACTTTTAAAAGACTGTAACTTACTTTGAAAGGGGTATAAATAAACACATAAGCCAGTCTTGTTGACAATCAGAAATAGTTTAAGACAACCTTTCGACATCTTCGTGCTTAATGAATATTTATCGAATGCAAAAGAAGCAAGATGCTTGATCATTGCCGTACGTATTTCTGGACTGATGTTGGCATGTATCGCGAATGTTCACGGGCTACAGTAACCACTTACCATCAGGTGGACTGTCAGCCCGTCTGCCGCTTTCTTTCCATATATAAAAAAAAATATTATGCTCGCCCTTTTTACGACTATGTGTAATAAAAAAAATTAAATAAATAAGTTAAGCAAGATTCAGAAAAACTTAAGTCACTTCATATCTGCATTCCTCACTGCTGCAATAAAATGTCATTAAAATGCTCGGCTTGCTACTTTCCCAGAATCTTCGAACTAAAAGTCAAGTAATTAGATCTGTATTTGAATAGCTATTGAAATGAGAGTAGCAGTAATTGGTGCATTTTCCAGCTGTTTCCAATGAGAAGTCTGCACTTGATTGAGCTAAATTGGTTTCGTCTATCGAGTGAAATTACGTTCAGAATCTGGTTTAATAGAGTACTGGTTTCGGATGGTGTGTTAGTATACAGGATGGAACATTTTTAGTAATACTGTAACATATATTTAGTTATCTTAAAAACCATAGATTACGCGGATAAAGGCTACAAAGAAACATCAATGCCAATTACCATTAGCCAATCATTACATCACTAATAGGGTGGTCAATCAATGGAACGGATTAATCAAAAATAGTCTCGACCAATATCTCAAGAGTACAAAAACAGAAATAAACGCATCAGCTCAAGATGCTCATCTATCAAATAATAATAATAATGTTTCTCTTGTAAACAGTTTCATTCACTACTGAATAATACTACTCAAATATTATTATTTACTATTGGTGATTATTATTGATTGTTTCAATATCTGAATATTCAAAGTTTAAAATCCACTTCTGTAATTTTGGCTCGTTAGTATTTTAAATACTTTTTACGATTAAATATATTTTTATAGTAATTTTATATTTTATAGCACACACACACACACACTTAAGCGAATTAAATTTAGACTATTAATTTGTGGAAGCTACATAGGAATTTGTGTATTTACCTATATTCAAATTCACATCTAATGTTTGTTTCTATGACAAATCGACCGGTATTCTGAACTTTTTTAAAATTCATGTATTTTAAAAATGGAACATTCTTATTACGTAGTGCTTAAGTTTCAAATTTATCTTTTCAATGAACCCCTCCTCATCTGCTTCACCCCCCCTAGAAGTTGTCAACCATGTTTCTTTGATAAAAACGTATGATGTGTCATCTAGTCTATTCCTATATCGACTGTCACCACGTTATTTATGATATTTGCAAACGAGAGGCCGTTATAAATTACGAAAGATGTTTGTTGATAAAAAATGACAGAAATAAAATGCTGATAATGAACTTAAGAAATAGTATGCGAGTCTAATAGTCTTTAGTATGCGCCTTGCTTTAGTCGAAAGAAATGGTCGGACGTATATTCACAGCCTAATAAAAATCAGTAGTAAAATTCTAAACGAATACTGTATCATTCAATTTGGACATATTTTTTATTTTATTGGTAAAAGCCGTCTATTCCATAGAAAACGTTTGACGATGTAATTGTTTGTGAATATTTTTAAAATTGATTTGTGAAGTTGAATATTTTTCTATTTCATATATTGTTCCATAAAATACTGAATGTATTTTGCACTCTGTGTAATTTTATTCCTTTTCAGTGTTATTTTTTTATTTAAAATGTGGCATATACAATTTTTGCTGCATTTTTTTTATTTCTTTTTTACAAATCGGACACAACTACGAGTGCAATTGTCTTGTTTATGAGAGATTACGAGTCGATAAATCAATAGTTTAACAAAATTATGTTACCTTTATATTCTAAAAATATCTAAAAATCACAAGGAGCACTTTGCTACTGAGTAAAATAGTGAGTTGTGTATCATATTATTATATTAATAATACATGATATATTAACTATATTTATAACTAAAACAGATCAGGCGCGGAAAGCTGATTGTGCCTGGAAATAACATATATAGTATATCTCGTTTTTCCGCGAAACAGCCTTGTTCTTTTTAGATATTTGCCGTTCCACATCTTATGTGAATTGTGTTATCGTTATGTTATCTTATGTTATCGTCGACATCTTATCGACTTTCAACACAATAGTGTTGAAAAAAAATAAATAAAAATGACCTAATAACACATTGAATATAGATCAGTCATAATTATCACTAAAGAAACTATGATACTATTTATATTTATGGTATAAATTTAATGATACGGTATAGAATAAATTAATAAAATAATTTTTCAAAAATTAACAAATATATTTTGTTAAAAATAAAACCATTTTGTTAAGTTTTGTGACCCATCCCTTTATTCATATCGTTATAAAATTACAAAAATGGTTATTTTAACAGACAGATTAATTCAGAGCTTTTATAACTACATATTTTATTCTTTAATACCAATTAAGGCTGGGAATTTTGCAGAATCATATTCACAGCTCTCTTGTCCCCGTAACTCAGTGGAAAAATCACAGCTGACAGTTCATTTCACAACTTTCGATTCTGAAGTTTCTGAGATTCCTTAAAACACTAAGCGGGTAAAGCCGAGGATAAATTATAGTTCATATTAAATTCTGCCACAGTGACCGCACGTTTCCAACTAATATGTCAATACGGACGTAGTAATAAACATGCGGTCTCCTTACGTGTCAAAACCCAGCTACCAATTTGTCTTAATTGGTGGCGTGGATGGCTGCCAGCGGCTGATATGACTGATTTACGTAAAGATACATACAAGTGGTATATGATATTGTGTACATTTTTTGCGGTGATAGCTCAGGGATGTCTATCTATTCGCGATTTTCACTCGTGAGATCCTAGGTTAAATTCCTCGGCCCGTATTTCTACTTACGAACGGAAGTTTCCTTACTTAAGTAAAAAAAATGTTGTACATGTGTACCAATCCACTGGCTCGAATATGGGATTATTTCCTTATTTGGAAAACGAACGAATAAGAATTTGCGAAAACATAGATTTGTTCCGTTATGATTTGCCTCAACAGGCGTGCAAAAGTCTAGTTCGTGTTTAGTTAGTTAGCTAGTGAAATACAACTAGGATCGTGGAAGAATTTAACAAGTTTTCACTTACTATTAATAGATAGAGTAACTTGATATTTCAGGGAAGCAATTTAAGAAGTACTTTAAAACTTCCTTAAAAAAATCTATTAAATTATGGCCCGAAACCCCCTAGTAATTTACAACAAGGAAGAACTGCATCCTGAATAAGAGCGGTGGTAACTTAGAAGCACTGCTTTATATATATGGAAGGTGGCAGACGAACAGGCAGGTCACTTGGTGGTGAGTGGAAACTGTCGCCCATGGACATCTGCAGTTCATCCGAAGGAATAGGGATAATGGGACGAGGATATACGGATTTACTTCCATCGTTCCCGGTGGCCCGTCTCCGATACCGGGCCGGATGGGAAATATATACTTATATGCATATAAGCATGCATAATATACTTATATGATAAGACAAACTTGTATGTAATATTATATACATTAACCATATTATATACAAGTTTTTTTTTATAGTAAAAGGCGGCAGACGAGCATACAGTCCACCTGATGGTAAGTGGATACTGTCGTCCATAGACACCTGCAATACAAGCCAACATCAGTCCAGAATAACAAATGTTGGCACAAATGGGCTGCCTACATTTTCAAATTATGGAATGTATTGGATGAAAGGGTTGGGACAATGGGGAGGAATAGGATGGGCTGGGAATGGGCTCTGGCATATCTCACTCACTACCGAAACAATTCAAGGTAGTCTTCTGTGAGAGAGTATGTAACGTGACGAGTCGAGTGCGCCCAGCGGCTGTGGGAATCCAGTGTGCACTCTCCCCCTACAATACAGCTCTAAGCTGTTGGACGCCATCACCGGGGACGGACCGCCCCCCGATAAGGTTAACCGTTACGATTAAACCTGAATGTTTCATCGAGGACGATGTCACAATACAATTGCTATCATCCTGGGTAAAGAAAAAAAAGGTGTACAATCCATTGAATTATGTTTAATTACCATAATGTGTTAATAGTTTGTGTATGACTATTATTTATGGCTATTTTATATACCTTTTACATGATAATAGCAATCGACAAGTTCTTATAAATAAATAAAACCCGGTACTTGTAATAATTATATTACATATATTTATTACTCGTATTCTAATTATTAGCATATTATTAATAAATAAAAGCTAAATAATAGTCTGTATGTACAAAGATCACAGTCTAAATCTTAGTAAATCCAGAACTTACAGCAGAAACGCTTGAACAAAAATGGATTACAAGTATAAACCGTAGAAAGTTAGTAAACTATTAAAAACTGAATGTCGCGTCATGTCGCTTAATTTCCGTGCGATCGATGTGGAACTGAAAGCCAAGCCGGATAAGCCAAATCGAATATATTTGTACCCTGAGGTTACAGACGATAAAGGTTTGAAGAACCCGCACTCACGCGTATTTTACTATCCAACGAAGGAGCAATGAACTCATTCCAGCTTATCGATGACTACTTTACTCCCTGATCTGGTTCCTTTTCATATGTTACAAAAGAAAATTTGTAGGTACAATTCTCATTGTACTGCTATACTATACTATTCCACATTATAGTATTTTTATATAGAAGATGTGGCAACTGGTGGTGACTTACGACCAACCTTGATTAATTACCGTTGCCCGTGGAATATCAAGGGAGATACAGGTCCAACATAGCAAAATTGTAATCAAAACTCTCTTGAAAAGCGATACAAAATTGAAATTGAAAACACAATTGAATATTCACCTTTAGAACATTCACCATTATAAAAATAGATAAATAGGTACACTTTATCGTACACCAAAACATATAAGAGAAACATAAAAATACAAGTAATTTTAAAACGTAACTTTTACGAATACGTAAAGTAAAGTAAAATACGTAAAGAAGTACGTAACTTTTTACACTTCCGCGTTTTGAACATACACATTTATATTGTAAATCTAAACGAGTAAAGTTAAAAAAATTATGTCTCAGTATAAATACATAGATACATACATACATATTACATAAACATACAGACAAGACTAAGAAAATATAAAAGACAAAGGAAAAGATATTGGTCGTAAGAGAAATGTTAACCTGCGAGATAGTATTTTTTCGCGGGTCTTATAAAACTTGCCAGAGATAAGCTAGTCTAAGGGCCCTTCTCACCATCTTCTGATAAGGTATCAGAAGATATCAGAAAGTCAATATCAGCTAGATTTAATTAGCACATACTTTATCTATCAGAATGTTAACAGTTACCTTATCGGGAGGTGATGAGAAAGGCCCTAAAGAGGATAAGATAAAGGAAAGAAGATAAAAAGAACGCAGCAAATTGTAATTTCTTTCCGAACACTAAGCGGATTCTAAACCATGTGTGAAAGTTGATTCGTTGAAAATTTGCATGGCATGCCGTTGTACGCAGTCATATGGGTCCAACGTGTATTTAGACATTTTTGTAGATAGTACCTACGTACTGATAGTATGTTGTTACCACTGATCGGTTTAGTGCTCAAGTAGTTTTATTTTGAAGATGGACTATATCAATAAGGGTCCACCATAAGCTATAAACTAAATTGGTACCATCAAATTGATCTGCGGGCCCTACGACACCTTAACCTCATCAAACGCTATCAACCAATATTATGCATGGTCTAGGTAATAAGCGGTAGCAGATGGGTTTATTTTAATCACAGTATAGACTTCAAAATGGTAAAGACTAAATGTCGGTACGCTCGACACACACACATATGTAGTCATACTATGCCGATCGCTCCCATTACGACCAATAGAAAATCTTTTAAATACTCACACATTCTAACGCAGGTTGCTTCAGTTTGTTATACATTGACACTCCGTCCACACGGTCTGTATGGAATCACAGCAATACAATTTAATTCTGCACTTGATTTTTTAATTTGATATTTTTACACATTTTTATATATTAAACATATCTTAGTGTCATCTCGTGACTACGGTTAGTTTAATCCACTCAACACGTCAAGTACCTTAGTTGGACGTGGGCAATGATATCTTTCATCTCAAGGATATTTTCATCACAGAAAGTTAAAAGAATTGAAATGGTGAAATTTTAATAGAAGTACCGATGGATTGCTACAAAAGTTCAATGGAAATGCAATAGAGGAAACTATTTAGTCCCATAGATTAGAGTAGTAGGTAGTTAAATATTACAGGGCATTGATTAAATACTTTTCCAACACGTTTCACTTTTCTAGCATTTAACAGACATACAATTTTTTTTGGTGTTGTATTTTGTTTTACTCAATGAGGGGGTTTCGGGCAGTAATTCACCACGCAGGGCCTGGGGATAGGTGGATCACATATTCTAGATTTTTTTTCTGGAACATGCGGGTTTCATCACGATGTTTTCCCTCACACATGTACACACATTCCTCACACATCTACATGATTAAAGCTTAGTGACAATTTTCAAAACAGTACTTTTATCGAATTCACGGCACACACAGCAAAATGCGGATAAGTTTGCTTATAATAGACTTTGTTCTCGACCAAGTGAGCAACGGAAGGAATGAGAGCCATAGGTAAAATGTTTTCACACATTAAGTGAATTAATTAGTCAACGTCGTATCTGTCTATATGTGCGCATGTTGTTGTACTCAGTGAGCAAAACCAGTTGTCTGTAAATTTATCTATTTTGACGTATGTACTTTTGACGGCTTCGTACACATACGGTTAGTGGTTTTTGTCGACATTTGCAGTCATGCTAGTATTTATTTTGAACCTCATTTAGCCTTATGTTACTAAACCAAATCCATACTTTTATCGCTTAATTGAATAAAAACCTGACAATATTTTCACTTATTGAAACAATGTAACGTTTTTGTAACAATATCAAAAAGACGATATTCAAAATCAAAGGTACAAAATGTACAAAACAGAAACGTGTTTTGTCTCGAAGCATGTTTGTTTGCGTAACTTTAATATTTACACACACACACTTTAATATCAAAAATAGACCTTAAAACCTTCACAACCACAAACAGAGTTACCACATATGAGAGTCCTCCATTTATGACCCATATAAATTATAATTTCACCTAACCGCATATCTCTCACGGCACACGTCACCACGTGTCCGCTGGCCAGAAAATGGTTCCCCACATAATGTCCGGTTCGGAATCACATTGCGTTTAGACAATATAAGTTAAGAACGGTATTGGAACTTGATGCTATCCTTGAATATTTCCCGTTGGGCAAAATTATTTAAAATCTCATTCGTTTATGTGCAAATGGCAACAGGGGAACTGTCATAAAAACTATTAATTTGACTTTTGAAATTTGCAGTTATATTTATATACTAAACGGTTCTTATGTCGTCGTTACAAAAGAAAAAATGTGTAATACTCTACAATCAATTGTATAAACTCGACAAAATTGGTGACAGAGTCTTGACTCTGTTTCGTTTCTGATTGGTGACAGAGATGTTTCGTTTCATCGATGAGTGGTTTTCCATCACTAAAGTGTTACGCTTGGTTTTCATACAATTTCTTACAAGCCTATGGGGCAAACGGTGCTTGACTGGTCAATTAAATGGTTGTTTTATTCTCTTGTTAATAGCCTAAAATGCGCGGGATCCGTCATTGAAGATATATCAAATTCTAATTCCAAAGCAGCCTTTGTTGATGTTAGCAACCACAAATAATGATAACCCGTTGTTGAGAAGGCAACGGGTCTTCGTCTGTAGAGTGAATTTAGAGCGTTTATCGTAAGCTACTATACTACATTTAACAATCTTGTGCCTGTTATGGTGGAAATTATTAGGGTCGCCTCTCGTTTGGTTGGTTAATTGTTTATTAAGTTTGAGTGACACTTCCGATAGCAGATGTTTTACGAGGGTGAAAATTTATTTTCGTTCATAAAACTTGTTCAGGCCAATACCTATAGATCAAAATTTAATGAAACTTGAAAATCTGTGTTGAAATATGGCAGCTGGTGAATTTGAGAGCACCTCTATAAATGTATATAAAAAGGTCAACTTCAGATTCTCTTCCGTTCAGTCTATATTTTGACGCTAATTCGAACTCAATTTCGTTATGGGTCTAATTTTATGTAAGTCAGATATTTTATCTAAAACATTTAACGTATTTTCTTTATCAACGTATTCAGTAGTTTTCGAAATTGCACAGAAATAACATACAAAAAGCGGACTTAATACGTTATGCCATTCTCTGCCAGTCATCATCATCATCATCATCAATGAAATAATTTTCTTTCGTTCCTTCTTAAATATCATGGCATAATTGCTGCAAGATGTCTCACAACCTGATTCAAAACATACTCGTACAATAACAATATAGTAGAACAGGAATTACAACACTTCTTTTACTCCGAGGTTTCCTCCTAAACCCGATTATAAAGGATGACCGATAAATCTAATCTCAGTGGAGTGTCTATAGCACGTGTGCGTCAAGGAGCTCAAATACACTATACGGTTTTTTTTACAGTATCATTTTATATGGCAGAGAACGCAACTAAATCTGGATTGTAGCTCATAAGACGGATTAAATACAGATTACTTTTAATTATAAACAATCAGATAATAGTTTGTAATTATAATTTTATAATTACATATGTTAGAAAAAAACTTTCGCCATTGAAATTTTTCATAAACCTCCAACTTTTAAAAGACTGTAACATACTTTGAAAGGGGTATAAATAAACACATAAGCCAGTCTTGTTGACAATCAGAAATAGTTTAAGACAACCTTTCGACATCTTCGTGCTTAATGAATGTTTATCGAATGCAAAAGAAGCAAGATGCTTGATCATTGCCGTACGTATTTCTGGACTGATGTTGGCATGTATCGCGAATGTTCACGGGCTACAGTAACCACTTACCATCAGGTGGACTGTCAGCCCGTCTGCCGCTTTCTTTCCATATATAAAAAAAAATATTATGCTCGCCCTTTTTACGACTATGTGTAATAAAAAAAATTAAATAAATAAGTTAAGCAAGATTCAAAAAAACTTAAGTCACTTCATATCTGCATTCCTTACTGCTGCAATAAAATGTCATTAAAATGCTCGGCTTGCTACTTTCCCAGAATCTTCGAACTAAAAGTCAAGTGATTAGATCTGTATTTGAATAGCTATTGAAATGAGAGTAGCAGTAATTGGTGCATTTTCCAGCTGTTTCCAATGAGAAGTCTGCACTTGATTGAGCTAAATTGGTTTCGTCTATCGAGTGAAATTACGTTCAGAATCTGGTTTAATAGAGTACTGGTTTCGGATGGTGTGTTAGTATACAGGATGGAACATTTTTAGTAATACTGTAACATATATTTAGTTATCTTAAAAACCATAGATTACGCGGATAAAGGCTACAAAGAAACATCAATGCCAATTACCATTAGCCAATCATTACATCACTAATAGGGTGGTCAATCAATGGAACGGATTAATCAAAAATAGACTCGACCAATATCTCAAGAGTACAAAAACAGAAATAAACGCATCAGCTCAAGATGCTCATCTAATATCATCTATCAAATAATAATAATAATGTTTCTCTTGTAAACAGTTTCATTCACTACTGAATAATACTACTCAAATATTATTATTTACTATTGGTGATTATTATTGATTGTTTCAATATCTGAATATTCTAAGTTTAAAATCCACTTCTGTAATTTTGGCTCGTTAGTATTTTAAATACTTTTTACGATTAAATATATTTTTATAGTCATTTCAGCACACACACACACTTAAGCGAATTAAATTTAGACTATTAATTTGTGGAAGCTACATAGGAATTTGTGTATTTACCTATATTCAAATTCACATCTAATGTTTGTTTCGCTGGTTTCCTAAATGAAAATAAATTCCGGAGGTATATAGGTACATCCAATAGCGTAACCAGCTCTTTTATAGTCTACTGCTGGACATGGGTATCCTCATGCAGTTTGTCTCGTGTATGAGGGACGTATGGCCTTAAAAAGCCACGCTGGCCAAGCGGGTTGGCGAATCCACTCTTATATTATACAAGTGGTGTAGTTCCTCAGGGCTTGTAGTAGCGGCTTCGTTATCCCTTACTCGCCTCTAACGACATCCAAGGGAAGCCCATAGCAATTTATCTTCAATAAACGATTATGGCAAACTGTCTTCTTTTGAATACTAATAAATATATGGTAATTCTAAATCCGGCCACCTATACCACCTAGCTGGTTACCATAGCATAAATATGCTTATTATACTATGGTGAATCTCTCTAGTGATGTTTTAGGGGAAGATTATGTTTCCAGTGGCTGATGTTGACGAAATGAATGAAGAATATTACAGGATATTAATTCCAACCTATATATACGTTACCTTATACACTAGGGATGTTTCGAGTAGCAAATAATCACTATTCGCGAATACGGATAAATTGCCCCACTATTCATGAATACGAATACGATTACGAAGAGTACCTAACCTACCACGCACGCACTTGTAAAATTAGTATGTAGGTAAATTGTAGTTCAATTTAGAGTTAGTGTTTTTTTTTAATTCAATTAGCAATTACCTTCTTCATTGGATCTAAAGTTAGGTAGCTACCTAATTTCAAATTAAACCAAAATATCACTCGCTAACTAAACTAACTAACTATCTTCGTCACTGATTTTCAAATTGAAGTATAATTTTGCTCTTAAAAGTACACATTTCTTTTTGTAAAAAAAACTCTTTTATCTACTATTCACACTGGAGTTTTACTATTTGATTAGTATTGGAACATTCGTTTAGAAATTCACGAAAATAAGATTACCTACCAATACGAATACTTGAAAGTTGGCGAGTATTCGGCAAAACGAATAACAACATTCGGAACATCCCTAGTATACACTAAACCCTATTACTTCCTGTTTAGCTTTAATCAGAATTAACATAGCAAACGGTGCGGTAGTTATAGCAATCCTCAGATTACTGTAATACGAGTGTATAAAGGAACACCTAAATAATTATTTAGGAAGTATCTATTGTTAATAAAGACTATTTATTATTATTAACGAGATAAGACTTATCTTTGCGTAAACTAACCCATGTATTTGTGGGAAAAAAATTACCTTTGCCAAAGAACTAGTGAGAAATTTTATCACATTAGTTCTGTGTACAGTAAAAAATGTAGACCCTGAGAAACTTTACTCTAGATTCATCCTTCAATCAATAAACGGCAATAAAAAATGTATTTTTTATTGGTGATAAATAAGACTTGTATTGCGGTACCTTAATTGTTTTTATTTATTTACTAGCTGTGCCCGGCCACGCGTTGCTGTGGCTGCCCAACAGATAGCGCTTACCCTGTTTTACCTGTGATAGGTATATAAAAACACGCGCGTATTCGAATGCAACGTTGTGTCAAAATTTCAAAGCGGTTGAAGAACTTTCGGAGATTTAAGATTTTGAACAAACGAACGTTTCTGTTTTTATTTATATAGATTGAAACATAACAGAAGGTACATTACAGTTTATAAAAACCAATGCGTACATTCTTTATTTCTCTAAGGATTCCACAGCGTACCTAGTTAAAACTCGCTCATTTGAGAAGAAAATACAGCTTTCACTACTCCTCGTCAACATTTTATTAATATAACTAACACTTGACACTTGATGAGTACACCATCAATTGCAGCGTTGTCCTGCCAGGAAGTATACTTACCAGCAGGACCATATAAAATGCATTTGAAATTTCGTAAAAAGTTTTGAGCCCGTTGTCCTGCAAGGAAGTAGGACACGAGTCTGTGGTAATTCCTATCTCTCTCGCCATATTTAGAGCTGTGTGATAATTATTATAAATAATTATCCGTACAGTAATGATCAATTTTATCAAATCAGAATTAAAAAGGTAAACACACCCATTTAAGTCCTATTTAAATAGATACCGAATGTTTACCGATAAAGAGTTGTTTACCGAATGAATTCATTTCTAACACGCTCCTTAAAAAACACCTTTAAAAAATCGACCTCTGTAATCGTGCCATCAGAAAAATATATGGTTGTATGGAAAATCGCAGAGTCATATATTGGGCTCCTTCATGCCTGAACTCGGCGTTATCGGAGATTGACGGGCGTGGGCAGCGGAGCATTAGTTACCAATTGGTTTTTTGGTAGTTTCCTAGCTGCGATATGGTTTTCATATTTTTATTCACCCTTATCGCTTTTTACGACGGCTTCTTCCGCGTTTCTTATGACGGAAGACATTTTTTCTATATTTATGAATTTAGTACTTACCTATAAATAAGCTTGCCCAAAATAAACGTTAAACGTAATCAAGTTGCAGTAAATGGACTCGCTTTAGGACAGCAGTGAATATGTTAGGAAACCTTCACCCGTGGTTATTTTATAAATATTTCATAACTCATTACGTATAAGTAACCAGCCCTTGTAACGTTCGCTGCTGGGCATGACCTTCCTTGTGCACAAGGTCTTTTATATGAGGGACGCTGGCGAGTCCACTTAGAAGTTGTTCCTCCGGACCTGTGGTAGCGGCTTTGTTACCAATAGTCAGTCGCCTTTTACGACACCCACGGGAAAAAAGGAGTGGTGCTATTTTAGAGCCACGCGACACCACACGACCATTACCGACCACACACGACTATAAATGGTTCAATTAACGTTCCATCAAAATGGTAGTTTATGCGATTACCCCGAACCAGGGTTCGTAAAAATCTGATATGTATAACAAATATCAAAATATACGTCATTTGATATACATCATGTATATAAAAAAGTCGCGAATTTCATTCTGTAAATGATTATAATGTGTCAAAGTTGTTAAATGAAAGTGAGTTTGATTAATAGACTTATTTATTATTAATCAAAACAATGAGTAAAATTAGTGTAACAAAAATTATAGTCTGAGATTAATAATCAGTCTACTTAATCAACATTCAACTAAACTTCCCTACCATTCCCCACTGGTATAGATGGAATAGGCCCTTGGCCAGTAGGGATATTATAATTATAATCTTTAGTGTTTGATCATTAAAAGTTACGGTGATCATAATTCTTATTTATGTCAGTATAACAATTTAAAAGCGTGGGATCTGTCAAAATTCTAGTTTTGATATATATCAATTGATATATATCCGCTGATATATATATCAGCGAACCCTGCCTCGAACATACAAATTTCTTATTTCTCCGTTTTGAAATACTAGTTTAGGTCAAACGAATTGCGTTCACCCGTAAATATCTCACTTTATTTCCCACCGAAGGCAGATAGACCTTAGGAATAAGAAGCCAAGCGAATAATCCTATTAAATAAAAATACATGATACGATACATAACTTCACTGCTTTACAACCATAAGAATCTAGGGTATGTGTAATAACCATAGCCTTTCTTAAAATATGATGTACCTACAACCAATATAAGAAAATCCCTGAAGCTTGTTGAAGAAAAGTTTTGGAGGAAAAAAAACTAAAGAACGATAATAACCAGAGGTCTAAGTATACTGGATAGTTCATGGATCCTCGTTGCGTGAGGATGTCATAATAGTAATGAATGTTTAGTGGGTTTGCCTGTTCTCGATATTATAGATTTAATTTGAAAAAGTGTTTTCAAGAACAAGTTTAAGGCAAGTGAATAAAATTATTACTTTACACCATTTTTCTGTTTATAAAACGAAGGCGGCACACGAGCACACTGTTCACCTGATGCTAAGAGGATACTGTCGCCTATGGATATTTGCGGTACATGTTAATATAAGTTCAGAATGACGAACGTTGGCACGCCCCCGGATGCGCATCCGGAAGCTTACCTTTGAAGATATAGAAATAAATTTGAAGAAAGGGTTTGGAAAATGAGGAGGAATAGGATGGGATGGAAATGGGCTCCGACGTTTCTCCCTCGCTACCGAAACACGTACATACGTTGGGGGAATAAGGTAAAGTGAGAAATGCAGTCCATTTCAAGTAAATATGTTGCAAAAGTGTCAAATGTTGGTCGTTGTTGACTGACATTAGCATCAGGGCCGTCTTTACTAGGGGGTGCAAGGGGTGCGGTGCACCCCTGGCGCCCCGCGCCCGGGGGCGCCTGTCGAGCGCTGAATTCAGTGCCGGCTTTACCTATGGTGCAGGGGGTGCGGTGCACACGGGCGCAGGGTCTTAGGGGGCGCCGAGCGCCGCTCGCGACACCTCCAAAGAGTTCAAAACGCCTACTAGAAGGCGCCCTGCACCCGGGCGCTACATGAGCTAGAGCCGGCGCTGATTAGCATTAATAGCAGATGTCAACTTACACACATTCTTTCTTTAAAGAAAAACTTCCAGCAACTTTCCAAACTAACGGAACATATGGCGAAAACGAAAAAACTCAAATACGGAAACAAGCAATTTTTTCTCCTCAAAACTTCTTACTCAGAGATTAAGTGGGCAACAAAAAACTTTTCCTTATGTCATTCAATGCTCAAGGATATATCAGGGAAACGGAACAAACGACTTTCACGATACACTTCAGTAAATAATGTCTTTTTTACGACTCGATGGAAACCGACTGCGAGCGTTACCTTAAAATATGCACTTACGACGGATACCATATAGTCACAGAAAATTTACACTATCTGTGAATACAAAGTTTTGCTTCTTAAAATATGGTAGAGGATTGATAATAAAGGACTATCCACATACATTTATCCAGTGCCTGGAACCGTGTGACCAGGGTCTTGTGTTTAGGGTGCCTTATGTGTTGTGTTAATATTCCATTCGATACATACCTATTGTCTTATTTATTTACAAATAGTTCACGCCTTATAATATAAATTATGTACGAGTATAATATTTGACTATTAATAAGTCAATTACGAACTACTACTAAATAATCTAATAATATGTGTTTTAACAATGTCTGTTCTGTAGTGCTAAGTGCTTGTCATATACGAGCATAGAACGTGGTAGTGGCGTGCGTGTGTGTGTGTGCGAGCGTGTGTATTTGTGTGTGCGTGCAAAGGGTGTGTGTGTGTCATGCCTGAGGGTATTGTAGCAGAGTAAGCAGTACCTAAGTGTTTATGAATGAAGCCTTCGAAAGATTGAATATGTCCATTATTCGGAACCGTTTATTGTATGTGGATAGAAGCCGGCGTGCGATGAAATTTTCCACATATTTGATACGCGTAGCCGGTGTGGCAAAAAGCTCAGTATACCTAGTGTGCTTTTGAGTAACATTAAATCGCAATACAGAGGAATTTACAAATATCATAAAGCATCATCATACGCAGTACTGTCCGCCTCGAAAGTCATTAAAATAAGATCCATCTTCCACCCAAGGGTCCATCCAAGCATGACGGCAGTCGTGGATAACATTTTTTTTACGAAAATTAATGTCTTACGTTGTAATCGTTTAATAGAGTTTTTGTACGTGCTGCGTCTTAGCACATCGCTAAGACCTGCGATGTGCTGTGTGCAATATCTAAGTGTTGTGCTGTAAATTAATTAACGATTGAAATACTAACTAATAGAAGTTACAGAAAAACAATAAATGAATATACTACGAGTATACTAGAACAAGTATAACAGTGAAAACCATATCAGAAGTAAATGATTAGCTTTCGAATTTATATGGAATAAATATATCAAAAGACTTTTTTGGGGGCCTTTATATTTACTACGAGTATTATGTGAAACTTAATAATATTTCATGTTTTCTACAACTAAAGGTCGTGTTTAGGCTTCAACGATTCCCAATAAAAAGGGTCTTTTAGCACACTTGGGAGTTAAAGAAAATACACGCAAATGGAATCTAGGCTTTCATATTATTTGAAAGGTCTCATTCTTACGGTTCAAGACTCAAAGGCCGTGGAGAACTCATTTTCTGTCAGTATGTCGTCGTCTGTATAATATAGTTCTAAGTTTTTTCAGCAATAAATATTTCTAAAGGCCCCTTTCGTGTTACTGTGAATGTCCGAAATAAGGCGAATTTCAACATAATCAATTCCAAAGACGGATCATCATTATTTACCTACTCCATGTAGATTTCGATTATAAATGCGATTCGATCGATTTCGATGATGGATGTGGGTCTTCCGACCAGCTTCCGACTATGAGTTTCCAGGGTCAGACCAGAAACGCGCAGCTGACTGTGGAGCTGCGGCAGCTAGAGTCCAATTAAATATAAGCTCCGGGTCGCTGCAGTTCATCAGAAGTTGTTCCTCAGTGCTGACTTTTGCCAGAAGGGGTAGTGTTCCGACGTTTTAGGGAAGCGATACTGAACAAGAATAATCCCTATTAGTATTCTAGGTATCCTAGGTTAAGGTATTCATTGTATGAGCCTATGTTGTCTGAAATAATTAAAAAAATGAAAACTAAATTTATTGTGACCGTTTTGGCGGCTAATGAAAAACTTGTTAATACTCGACTCATATCTAGTTGTATAAATACTCGACTCACATTTGTGTGATCGCGAGTTAAAATCCTCGGCCCGTACCACTGAGTTTCTACTTAAGTACGGATTTATTAAAAATTGTCATTAGAGCGGTCGCATGCTCGAAAAATAAAAAAAAAACCTGGAGTACGTGTATCCACCAATCCGCACTGGGCTCTCGTGGTGGATTACAGCCCGAAACCTCCTAGTGGTTTACTATGGCACGCCTGTACCCCGCAGTGGGATGTTATAGTCTATACAAATAGAGATCTAGTAAAGTATAATAAAGGTAAAATATTTGTCTTTTCATAGAAGGTTTGGCGCTTTCACAATTGCAATTGATCCAGAAAAATTCCCTTCTTTATGATGCCTTGCATTGCTATATCCCAAGCTATTATAATACCTATCGATATTTGTCGATAGTACATGTCGATATTTCACTAAGACGCTCTGCTGTTACGACATCGATGTTCATTAACGCGATTATTCCGGGGATTAAAGGTTTATCGATGTCACAGGTGAGATATCGATGGAATCGAATTGGTTGCATCGAATAAACATTTGCATAATAATTGAAACCGGAAGAAACTCGTACGTATTTACACAGGGAATAGTTAATTTACATTCCATAAAACGGGCAATAACCTTCAACTTGATACCAACGATTTTTGCTGACACACTTCTTATAGAATGCAATGCAATTCAATGCAACAAGTCCATTCAGTATCTACTGTTGGATATTGGCTTCCTTATACACTTGTGCATGAGGATAGTATGACCTTAAAACGCTACGCTAGCCAAGAGGGCTGGCGAGACTACTTTTATCGAGCTGGTGTAGTTCCTCAAGGCTTGTGGTAGCGTGTGTCATGTGGTGTGGGCTGGCTATAGAATAGCCCTACCCCATTTCTTCCCGTGGGTGTCGTGAAAAGCGACTAAGGGAACAAAACGGCATTTCCTCAAGTCAAAGTGGGATTTACACATTTTAGACAAAGTACAATGGAAAGAGTCACCGGACATGTATGGTTTAGGGCGGGCGCAGAAGGCGTTCAGCCAGAAGCAAAGAATGTGTGCAGGAACGAGTCTAAGGGCTTCCCCGCCGGTAGACCGGTGGAAGGAACGGACCTCGGCTTAGGGCGTTGCTTTGGGAAGGTACCGAGGGATTGCGAGTCGGTGACAAGCGCTGATTTTAGTTACCTGTGCAAATGCTCTCTATATAAGGGGACAAAGCCACAGACAGTTGTTAGTAATGCAAAGCCAACCTTTATATACAAAACCAAGAATAGAATTCCCTCACCCACACATTTTCATTACACAAAATAGATTTCCCATTGTGTGGCGCAGAAAATCCCGAATAGAAGTACCTTACAAATCCAATTTCTCTTAATGTGATTCACCTCCGATTGAATAGCCATTTTAGTGTTACGTCTTGACTTGTTACTTTGACTAATATTAGATAGATAATAAAATTACTTTCAGATGACACGCGTTTTCAGGACCGTTCACGCGCGAGCGGACGTCAAAATGCTAGTAGAAAAAAGTTGTTATAAGTCATAACAGTATCTTAATGTGATTCTATTTCAAAGTTTCGACTTGACTTATTACTTCGGCTAATGTTGGGTAGATAATAAAGTTACATTCAGATGACACGCGTTTTGACGACCGATCGTGCGATAATGAACGTCGAAACACAGATGGAAAAGAAGCTGCTATAATATTCTCTTAATGTTATTCATATCCGATTGAATAAGTGTTACAATTCAACTTGTTATTTCGGCTATTATTAGGTAGGTAATAAAGTTATTTTCAGATGACAACAAGAGTTTTGGCGACCGTTTGCGTGTCAAGACGCAAATAGGAAGGAAAATAATAAACAGGCAAACGATAACTGGAAATACGTTGTTGTAGCGTAGTCGCGCAAGTTGAAAACTGAACACTTTAAAATGACACTCATGGTCATAGCCGATCGCTCTATATACATGGGAGTCATTTTTAAAATGTTAACGTAAGAAACCAATTATGGTTGCGGCAAGTCACTTGGTCGTACGCCGTAGCGTCAAACTCGATGCCAAACCTTCGGTCGTAAATCATGACAGCAACGCGCGCGTTCAACCCTCCTCGTGTGATACGGACTTTAACTTCTCGTTGTGCCAATTAAATTAAATTTTTAAAGTGTACATTTTCAACTTATTTTTCGACGTTAGGAAATGAATAAGTCACGCAATCACGATCTTTTGAAAATATTTTCATGGAAACTGAAGCTGAAGGATTTTTTTTTATTTCTTCAAATCAAAATTAGAAATACTTGCACGTAAGTTTACGATTTTTTTTTACAAGTCATTAATCACCAGATGTCTCGTGATTAATAGGGACTCCAAGGTATCCAAGGTCCTTTATAAGATATTTTTGATTATCTATCTTGTTTATATACACCAACATTTGACTTGTTAATACCGGAAAAATACCGTAGAGCGGTCGTTCATACTTACATTAATATAATTGCAAATTTGGCCTAGAATAGTTGTTCATACGTGCACACACACACACATCCCCACGCACACACATCCCCACGCAATAAAAAAACAATAAGCAAACATATGCACTTATTTATTTTAATGTTTCGATATTTTCTATATTATGTTATAACTGTGAAATTGTAATTAGCTATACCACTGTTGTTATCAAATTTTTGTAGTCGTTGTTTTTGTTTTACCTAAATCAAATGTATACTTCAGATAAAGCTGTAGATTTCTGTATATGTAAAATAATTAATTTTAATAATTAATTATTTATTAACAATAATTGCAAATTAATAAATTTTCCAGAAAATTTATTCATAATGCCTCTTCATACTGACAGATGAGAGAAATTGCGATCTATCGCCAAAGGATTCTTGTACCGTCAAATGAAAATTCCTAACTTTGCGGCACCGCTCTGAATATTTCAATATCATAAACTATTCTCTAATAAAAGTTGGCTTGATGGGAATATCTGATGAAATCGAATGAACTTTTGGGTTATTCGAGTTACATTTCACTGCTTAATATTATAGACCCTGCCCTATTTTCGCCACCACGTATGATTTTCTGGTCTTCTCGTCCAGCTACTACTTACTACTACTAAATTTAGGATCCCTCACTCGAGTTACTCAATATATTTATCTATGTAGGTGATTTTATTGTTTTTATATGTATATAGGTGTAGTTATAGATAAATAATAATTCGTTCTTTTTGCCTAAGGGCGCGTCTACACCAGACGTTTGTGAGCGAGCGTTATGCCATTTATCCGAACCGACAATATGTCATTATTTTATGCGTAATAGACTGACATTCAGCGGCCAATTGTTTTCATAAGCCGTTATATTATTCTGCCTTCCTAAGAAGAAAGGGCATTACAGCACTTTTAATAATTCAAATTCTAATTATTTATTAGCCAGAACACAGGTCAAACAACATGTTAAAATTGAACGTATTGCCCAACATGTTCCGCCTTAATTGGCATGCTAAAGTTTTTCGTTAAACATAAACAAAACTATTTCTTCAAACTTATGCATTATAGGGAATGTCATATATTAATTATAATTACAAATATGTCATATGTCAAGATGATTGCAGCTTAAAATGACATGATTAATTCACATTATCATTAAATATATCATTGATCGTATAAAATCGTTTCTTTAATAACCAGTTCACTCTTTCAATTTTCTTTTAAATGTTTTTTGGAGGTCTTTTATTTCCTTTAATAGTGCGCTATTTACTTTTATACACATAGCATAGCAAATAATACTTTATTCGGTTATTAAAAATAAAAATAAACAAAAATAATAAACAATGGTTATTCTGTTTGTTTTATATTAAACTTCATGTTTCTAGATTTATCTTTAATTGATGAAAATTCATTTTTCTCCTATGTCATCAAAATGCAGTCGTACCTTCTTCTTCGAGCACGGCAGTATTCAAGGCAGTTTGATTAACTACGCTACCGAACTCAACACAGAAACATTCTTGGTGTTTTTATCCAAATGACATGTTTTTAATATGAATAAATCCGTACATTTTAATCACGTTATAATACCGTCATTACTTACTAAACTTACCAAGAAACTTGCGTTCATTATAATTAGTACTTAAATAACAATCTTCTTAACGATTACAACATTGCAGACAAAGTCTAAACTGTCGTAGATATGAAATGTAATCTTTAATGTCTAATCTCTTCAGTGGATGTCGTAAAAGTCAGCTAAAGGATACCAACGACGCTAGCCAACCCGCTTGGCCAGCGTGGCGTTTTATGGCATTTTTCACTTACCATCACGTGGAACGGCTTGCTCGTGTCCGCCCACTTCTCTATAAAAAAAATACATGCCTCATGTCCATGTCCAGACAGGCGACTGGTCGTGACTGGTTTCTCGGTAGCACAATGGGCTCTCATGTAGCGAGACTATGAATCACCTTACTGTGAGACATTTACAAGCGATACCACATATCTCTTGTTGAGCTATTGAGGAACATGTACGCCCTGGGCTTTATGTATCCAAATACGGGTAAGTCCTCTTAAATAAGCGAGAAAATACCATTGAAAAGATCAAGAGGAAAATGAAAGCTAGTTATATCCTCCTCCATAAGTACATGTGTTGGAAGGTGATGAAAAATTTGCGTTAAAACAGATTTGCAAATTAAATTTCCTTCCTTTCTGGGTTAAGCTCTCTTTGACACCTACCGAATATTTTCCTGTTAAAGTCGCAGCGCTACTACGGATGTGAGGATATTGAAAATATAAATATTTATATACATTTGAAAATATATATGGTATTTATGAATGAACTTTCTTTAAGTCATTGATCCACTCGGCTGGAGGCGTCCCTTTTTTTCCCGGAATGGTTAAATTCTTGTGGCAATAATGGTCTTTCAAGAGTGGCCAGACATGTGTGGTTTGGGTCGCGCGCAGAAGGCGCCCAGCCAGGAGCAAAAAGTGTGTGCAGCAATGAGCCAAGGGGGGCCCTTCCGTCGGTAGACCGGCGGAAAGAACAGACCTCGGGATAGGGCATTGCTTTGGGAGGGTACCCCGGGATCGCGAGTCGGTGAGAAGCGCCCAGGCACGTGCTGATACGGTAGGTTGGTTGGTTTCCCGGTATGCGGTCTTCATTCGAGGACACATCTACCTCATCGGATGTTGGCCCTGCGACAAATGTGATGAAACTTCATTATTACGTGGAACTAAAAGTGAAGAAGATATAATTTAGATAATGATTCGCTTCGCCACAGTACTCATCGCTATATTTATTCCGTAGAACCGTAGCCTAAACGGAATATAGCTGAAAGCATGTTGCAGGCTGCTCACGAAAATGCAAATCAGCCAACAATTAATTGGAAATTTATGAAAACGCCCTCAAACGAGATTAAAACGATTTTAGTGTCTAATCAAGTCACATTTTACGGCTTGTCTGAATTAAAATCTAAATGTAAATCGAGTGCGAGTTATATCAGCCTATAGTGTCCCACTACTGGGTATTTGCTGGTATCTCTGGGCATCCTTGTATAAATTAGCCATTACTCAAATACAAGAGAATAAGACCGCATTTAGTGGCGGCCCTTGAGTAAATCCTGTATCTAGCGATGGAGAGACACATACTAAGAAAAGTAGCTTCAATTATCTGAAAATTGCGTTCACAAATATTTCGATATTGGTGTTCGGAAATCGATAAATTCCAAATAAATATATCTGAACCTTTGCCAAAAGAAAACGGAACGAAGTTAAGTGATGTGCTTTATTACATTCGTGATAAAGAGTGAAAAAAAAATACATCTAAAGGTAGCCTACAGAGACGACCTACAATGGTTTCAAAGAATTTATTCAATTCAATAGAATGTATAAATCACTTACATGAGCTTAATATTAAAATATTCTAAGGTAAATAAATTTGCTAATGATTAGAGTATTCGAGAGTATTTTGTGAGGGGGAGTGTGCAGCTGAATCCTACAGCCGAATTGGGTCGCACACGACTGACCGCGTTACCCCACTCTCACAGGAAATCGACGTGAAGTGCCTTGTGCACGTTGTGAGTGAGAGACCCATACCTTTCCTAATCCTTATTCCTTACCCCTTTTCCTTACTGTTCCCTTTCCCAGTTTTAAATCCTGATCCTCTTAAAGGTGGGTAACACAACACATCTGCAAACAAGCTAGTATCTATCATTTTTGATCGGCACTGGCAGGTCTGTGGTTGTCACGGGCGGCGTTAGCCACTTACCACCAGGTGGCTTGCATGACCGTCAACTGCTACATAAAAATAAAGTACCTAAATATATATGTATAACATAAGAAAACAATATTATAAAGGTCATTACTAATATAGGCGTCGAATCGCGCTCAAATATGCTCTCAAATAGTCAAATATGCAATTGGACATGTCCACAAAATACAAGGAATTATAAAATTAAAGTGATGAAAAGAAAAGTGCTTGTGAAACAAAATTTGTCCGTAATTCACGTTGCAATACGTAAAAAAAGTTATGCCCGAAGCTTGATTTTAATACTTGAACTTTAAACTTCCGGAGAATATAACAAAACTGCGCCAAAATCAGACGAACAAAAGACTATCATAAAAAGTACTTAATTTTCCTTACCTATCCTGTTGTCGGAGTCCATTTACCATGTCATCCTATTCTTCCATATTTTTTCTTAAAACCTTTTCTCATCTAATAGAGAGTACAATAGAATATAATCCCACCACACTCCCCACCAAGGAGGATTGAAAGGTGTGCTGGGATGAGAAAAGCTCGTAGTTCTGCCTTTTCCCCATTTTCCTAACCCTTTTTCTAAATTCTTACCTAAATCTTCAAAGCGCGACCTAAACAACGGGTCCGCTGACGTACCAGCTTTGTCATTTTTGATTGATGATAACATATATTGCGAATGTATCTACTTACCACTTGTATTGTCTGTTTGTCGGTCACCTTTTTTATATGAACAGAGAAACTAGTGATTTTGTTACCAGTGTGAACACCAAACGACATAGCTCCTTAAATCGGCATGTTGAAGTGACAATGGGCAGGTCGTATTTGGCACAAGAACGATGGCCGATGGGGTAGATAGACCACGTGCCAAGAAGCGCAGTGTGGAACGCCCACCCGCCACGTGGACCGACGACTTAAAGAAATTCGGCGGTGGTGGTTGGATGTGAAGAGCCGAGGACCGTGTGTGGTGGCGAGCTGCGGGAGAGGCCTATATCCAGCAGTTATGTGGCGAACAACAAAAGCATTTTGCAAACAATACGGTGAACAGGGCCTCTTTACAATTTTATTAATGTTTTCTTGTATCTCATCCTTAATTACCCATATAATGTTACATTTGAGGAAACTGTCTATTACTGCTTTGAGAAAGTAATATAATATGTTATTTCCTAACAATATCATAAGTAACGTCTGAAGTCAAAATAACATGTGTACCGACTTTAATATTTTGTCTATATATTACCTTCGTTCTACCCCTTTGTTCCCACTATTCTCTAAAATGATTGGACCGATTTAATCGATAAACATTAAATTGTACTTTGGAGCGTGTTCCTAGATGAGTGTTTTGGTTCTTACTCACCAGGGGGCACTGTACCAAGTTATCTAGTCATAACCCCAAATTCAAGTATAAAATGCGGCTTTAATTAGATATACAAAATTTTTTAAGTCTAAGTGTTTCGCACCCCATAAGGTTGTCACTATACAGCAGCGGTGTCAGTATAGGCGGGGTGGTAAGCCACTTACCATCAAATAAACCTCTCCCTGCCATTTATTTCAATTTATTTATTTTCATCGATGATACTCACTGTAATCATTTTCCGTTCAAGCGAAAACATCCAGTATCTTCGATACGCAATATAGACTATAATAATAACTTGTATATTATTTCTCATATAGATATAATAAAAGTAAGATACCGTACATTTTCTACTTCTGTTTTCGTGGATAATGAAGCGTGACGGTTGATGAACCGTGAAATCAAATCAGAAACGATATGTGTCGTGTATTTGGCTCTTTGTGTTTCTTCATTGACACCTTTTCGTGTCGTTCCAAATTAGTCTGTTTAATATTGTTATAATATACGTACTATTTGCTTTATTCCCCACCAATATAATTTCATTTTGAATTTTGCTAGTCTCGTGATAAAATAATTAGTAGTAAACAACAACTCTATATAAATATCTTTAGGTAATATACAAAATAAATTTTACACATTGAGGAAAAATAAGTCCGCAAACTCAAATTACTTTTAGACGTTAAAAATATGTATAAAAATATATTGCTTAAAACATTTATTCTATTTAACCACGTAACAGAAACTACAATAATAGCTGTAAAAATCTCAGTTTTAAAATAATCTGGACTTTTTAGGTTTTGGGATAATCCGCACCGCGGCATCGGCTAATTAAATACGCCGATTTCCACACCCTTCAAATTGTGGAAATGGCAGTTAAAAAAGATAACGGAATGGTACGACCCACGTTTGAGCCACTCAAGATAGAGCTCCACGAGAAAAATTAAACAAAGTAGGAAAATTGACAGTCAGCTGAGCTGTCAAGTAAGTCATGAATTTAAAACTTTAACCAATTGCGTCAACATCATTCTCTTCTCAGCTTACTGGTTGAATACAATACAAGAAATCTGTTTAGATCCGTACCCTATTGATTCTTAAAATATCATAAAAAGACAAAGAATCATTAGGCAAGTACAATAAAATATCGATCAGTTATAATAAATACAGATTTGTCACTTTCGAAAGAATACAGATGTTAGTCTGTAGTTCTTTTTTTTGGACGAAGGCAACAGACTCGCATACAGTCCACAGGTGGACTGTATGCAGTATCCACTTACCATCAGGATGGTAAGTAGCCTGTACAGGCCTGTAGCCTGTGAGTGGCAAGTAGACTGTAGCCCATAGACATCCGTGATACTTGCCAACATTAGTCCACTGTACAAGCCTGTAGCCTGTAAGTAGCAAGTAGACTGTAGCCCACATCCGTGATACATGCCAACATTAGTCCAAAGTGACAAACGTTGGCACGCCCCCGGATGCGCTGCCTACGTTTGGAGATATAGTAATGGATTTGGAGAAAGGGTTGGGAAAATGGGTAGGGATAGGATGGGAATGGACTCTGGCATATCTCACTCACTACCGAAACACATATGTACATTACGCAAATAAGATAAAGTGGGAAATGCAGTACATTTCAAGGTAGTCTTCTGTGAGAGAGGGGTAACGTGGTCATGTAATGCAACCAGCCCCTTAAGTATTCACTGCTGGACTGCTGGAGAGATGTAAAGCCCTAAAACGCCAAGTTGCCGTTGGCCAAGCGGATTGGCGAGTCTACTCTTGGAGTCTTTTCGAGTCTACTATACCAATAGTTCCTCAGGGCTTGTGGTTGCGGCTTTATTATCCCTTAGTCGTCTTTCACGACGCCTTTAAGAGATGGTGTTGTGCTATTCTGTAACTGGCCGACACCACACGGCACGAGTAATTAGTTTTAAAAATCTTAAATTACTTTTCGTTACACAGCACTAAACTTTACTTTTAAAAAAAAGTTTCATTTAACTGAAACTAATTACTTTTTGAAAATCGACGATATGAAGTTTTTAACAAATCTTAAAACCCTTAAAACGCTTCCAGTTTCGAGGGCTTTCCGTCCCTTTCAGATTTGAAACGTAAGAACAAGAAGAAAATAAATACAAAAACGTACTCAACTTCTTGGGGAGAACACGAGAAGTGAAATTATGTTTCCGTTTGATTTATTATTAATAGTGATTTATTAGCTGTTGATTTTGTGGTTTAATAAAAGTGTTTTTTTATGCGTTATGTTAGTGATAAACAAATAAAAGCATTGGACTAGATGTTTCGTGTGCTTCCAAGGAGCCCTCTTCTGTCCTCAGCAAACCTACTATCACTTTACTGAGCCACTTCCGACTTACTTCGATGAGACTGGACATTGGCAGGATACATTTTGAACTTTGAAATTGTCTATTACGAAGAGAAACTTGACACTGGCAGACTGTGCTAATTGCACTGATGCCATATATGGAAAGAAAAAAATCGGACTCTGCACTTTGTGAACATTTTCGTTTTATTGCTAATTTTTGGCGCATTTCCAAAAGTAATAATTTTAAATTTAAGTTCTAGTTGCTTATAATCGATCCAATTTTCTACGAAAGAGTGTAAATTTTTAATTTAGTTCCAATCTCGGTACCGTTAACATGAAAATAGTAAACAATGTACTTGTGTTATTATTTATTTCTCATGCCGTTAGTGAGCTAAGATATATGGAGTAAAACAGTTAATCAAAGGTTAGTAAAAATAAAACTATCAGCTATGTAGTGATATTTACCATTTATAATTCATTACAGTAATTACAAAATTGTATTAAACTATCATTCGTAAATGTGATACATACTTATATTTTACTAAAAAACCCAAATGCATATCATATACATAACTCTTAGCACTGAATTTTGTTAGTGAAATCTAACAAATTTTGTTATGACTTTTTTAAAACCAGTACTTTTTTCTAAATATGTTATAGAGTTCCGTAACGGTAACCGAAATTAACTGTTGTCCGAAATAGAAGATTACTCGAAACCGAAACCGAATTCGAATTAAAAGTTTCGAATGTTATTACAAATAATTTCGTTTAAGTGATAGCAGTAACTGTGATTGTTAATATAATTCCTTGAAAATAAATTTGCAATTACTATTTGGTTTTATTTTTCTTCGCTTTCAGTAAGGACTGATACATTTCTTCAAACAGTTCATTAAAAACATTTCCGTAATCGAAACCGTATCTGAAATAATTTCATATCCTTATCCGGTAGAAGTGTATAAATATATCCGTATCCGGGTCCGAAATATCATATCGATAACAACAAAAATAGGTTTTCACATAAACCACTCACTCACTCGCACCTATTTACATAGATATAGGTAGGTATCTAATTCAACAGGTTTGATTATCAACTATTAATAAATGAAGCGTGCGACGACTATGCCATGCCATTCGTAGCACAATAATACAGAGTAACAAAGTCAGAAATAAGAGACTTCATTAAATTATTTCATTAGTTTTAATGATAGAAGTCCTCTGAAAACAGGATGTAGGGATTTTATTATTTAACTCTGTATAATACTTATATAAGTTACTAGCGACCCGCCCTCGCTTCGCTTCGGTTTATAAGTTTTTTTTTTTCAAAATTTCAAAATAAAATATAGCTTATATTAGACATGGATAACGTAGCTTCATATTTGTGAAATAATTTTTGAAATCGGTTCAGTAGTTCCAGAGATTACCCCCAACATACAAACACACAATTTTACCTCTTTATTATATTAGTATAGATAGTATAGATATGTTTAATGTAAATGTAACGTTTACATATAAATGAAAAAACGTGTTGCTAACATTTGTATCTCTTAGTCTATAATTTGTAATATGTCGATAAAATTCAACTGCTTCTTGGATTTTATCGGTATGAGGTTCTTCAAGAGAGCTGTGAATAGGATTTTGCAAGGTCGGCGGCGCGCCCGCATATCCCCTGGTGTTGCAGGTGTCCATGGGCGGCGGTAACACTTACCATCACGTGGGACCACTTGCTCGTCCGCCCACTAGTATATAAAAAAAAAATGTTTCTTGCCAGTAAAAAGTTTGTTTCTAGCAAAAAAATTGTCGCTAGTGAAAAGTTTGTTGAAATAAACTTTTTATTAATTCATTTTCATTTAACTTTTTTATAGGAAGAAGGCGGCAGACGAAATTACAGTCCACCGGGTGGTAAGTGGATACTGTCGTCATGGACACCCGCGGTACATGCCAACATCGGTTCAGAATGGCAAATCATGGCACGCCCCCGGATGTGTTGCCTACTTTTCGAGATGTATGTATACATTTGGAAAAAGGGGTTGGGAAAACGGGGAGGGGGGTAGGATGAGTTGGGAATAGGCTCTGGCGTATTTCACTACCGAAACACGTACGTACATTGGCTAACAGGTCCGTATATTCCATGAGTAAAGAGTACAAGTGCCTGTTTAAAACCTGAAGTGTTTTCATTTAGCGGCAATAAAATCAAGTCAGAGCCTCCCTAAACCTCACATCCCTTACAATGTAATATCGTAACCGTCACAAAAAAATTGCCAAAGGAACGCTAATTTAATTCAAGCCGTGGAAAGTTATACGAACAAAAACTCGACTAAATTGGGGTCCAGAAAGTGGCAAATTTACTGTGAGGGGAGTCTTTGTCTCACTAAAAGAGCCAAAGTTGTTTGTTTTAAAGAACCTCACTCAGTGAATCGGGCCTCTTTTTTGGACTTTCAATTTGGAGAATTTTAATTGTCTTTGGCGGAGTTGGAGAACTTGACAATTAATGGGGCGAGTAAATAAGTTCAATCTTGGCCTTGTTATCTTTTGGTAGTTTCTTTTGAAATTGGTTTCTTTATCGTTAGACTATAAAAGGGCAAAGGACACTTTTTGTTCTTCTCATAAAGTGTACTGCCAGTGCAATTTCACGAGTGAACGGTTAGATAGATACAATATATTTGGCGGGAATATTATTAGTGTGCAAAATGAATAAAATCGAAGTTCGTGCGGTTATTAATATTTCTGCCTGAAAAAATTTTCTTCGATATGTGTATTTGAAGAATTGCAGTCTACTTTGGGAGAAAATATTTAAAAAGGTGGCCGCGCGTTGGGTTCCTCGAATGTTAACAGACGCACAAAAGAAAGCAAGAGTAGAGTTTTCAACTATATTGGTCTATTGACCGAGACCCAGAATCTTTTCGACTACGTTTCGTGACCGTTGATGAAACGTGGGTTCACCATTTTGACCCGGAGACGAAGAAACAAAGTAAGGTGTGTAAAAGATCGTCCTCCCCGCCAGCCAAGAGATTCAAGGTCTCTGCGTCCGCTGGCAAGATAATGACCTCGGACTTCTGGGATGCGGAAGGTATCATTATGATCGATTATTTAACTAAAGGACAGACAATAACTGGAGAGTATTACGCAACATTGATCAAAAAACTACGCGATGCAGGCGCTACCATCCGAACGGCTGTTTCAGTTGATACAGCATCCGCCATATTCTCCGGACCTAGGCTCCTAGTGATTTTCACCTTTTTACCAATCTGAAAAAACACTTGCGTGCTAGAAAATTTCACGGAGATGATGAGGTCATGTGCGTTGTAAAGTCTTTTTTCAATACCCAGGATCAAGCCTTTTTTCCAAGGGAATTGAGCAACTTTCAAAACGTTATTCAGGGTGTTCAAAACGATTAGAAGGTGATTACGTTGAAAAATAAATACAATTTAGATATATTATACGTTTCCTAAAGTTTCAATACTTTTCCAAAAATATATTGATTAACCTAGTATAGTAGCCAGTTATAATAACTTTCTGTTTGACCTATCGTATGGGGTTCTCGGTTGACACTGAAGATATTCTTAGCAAATAATTATATTCTTTGAAACAGTTTATCTTTGCGAAAGACGCCGAAGGAATAGACTAGTGGAAATAGATAACATTTTAATCAAGGTCCTTAAAGTGAGCGTTTCTGAATGAAATGCGTAGAGTTATGAATAATAAGATAGGTACTAGATTATTAAAATTATATCACACCCACGTTACGAGGAGTATATAACTGTATGATACGGCTTCGATTCCTTTTCCGTTTCTATTGACTTCTTCCGCGTGAAATTGTTCACATAATTTCTCATTCAGCCTCCACCGGCGAACTTCTTAAAGTCGTCGGCACACGTGAGCCAAACGCGTCTCACACTGAGCATCCCGGTGGTCTCTGTTCGAGGACTCGTCTACCCCATCGGTCTCAACCTCCCCATTGTCACTTCTACATGCTTTAATTATATGAACTATTCTATGAGATTCATTCTTTTGCGAATATCTTCGAATAAAATATTTTATATACTAAATCGGGTCTGAACGCGTATAGTAATGATATGATGTTTACCTTTTATTCCTACTCGACGTTTCGGCATGGGTTACACCAGCCGTGGTCACGAATTGACTGAAGAGGCGGGTAATCCTGGATGGGAGCTGCCAGCAGTTTTATCAACTACCCACATTTGATCTTCACATTCGGAAAGTTTAAAAAGTTATATAGCCTAAAATAGCTCAAAGCGCGTAGTTCATTCCATAGCTCATAAGTTCAAAGCGGCGCAGATAGAGTCCTATTACTATTGAAGAATCAAAACCAGGCTCTCTATCATTTTTAATAATATGACAAACAAACAAATTGTCTCATCTGCATGATGATGTGAAATCTAATTTAAATTCATCGTTGAAATAAGCGCCCTTTAAAGCTTGTTTCCAAAGGGAACTTTAATTATTACGAAGTGTACAGCAAGCTGATGAAATTTCATTGTTAACGACTTCTCTCCACTGACAGATGCAAGCTATGTAACGCTAGTGTTGTACCGTCCGGATACAATTCAGCCTGATGCTGTCGCGAAAGTGAAACTGCGAAATCGATTTACTTTAGATTACGCACTGTTTTGCATGTGCTGATGACAAAGTGCTCTCATTTCGCGCAAAGGACGTTGAATGGTTTCGCGAACCGCAGTTTGCGGCGGAGTTGTGCTACAGGCCTGAATAATCTCGCTATTTATAATTACTTTTATTGCATTTTAAGTAACTAAATATAAAAAGTGAATAAATATTATATAAAATACGATATCCATTGTTCATTAAAAGGGGAGAGGCCTGGGGCCTTCTCTGAAGAATTAGCGCGATACGCGCGTTAGAATTAATGTACACAAAATAATATTTAACTTGCCATCAGATTCAATGCCAATATACCAAAGTGCACTAACCTGATGTGGCTGCTGCAGCGAACTTAGCGAGGGGGTGGCCGCAGGTCGTTGTGACTTCTTGGTCTGCGCTGTCACCTAGCACACAGGCAACGAATCGGGTGGCCACGACACTTTACACTAGAGATTTTATCACTTTAACTTTATCAAGAGAGTTTATTATTTAATTCGCGATCCCGGTGCGCGTCAGTCTTGTGCCGAATCCAAAAATGGCCATCGATTTTCCCAAATCACAATTTTAATTCCCGCGGAGCACACGGCGCTTGCGATCTTCGCCGGATCCGCAGAGCAAGCCGAATTTTAACTATTTCAAATCGCGGATACCCCAATGCTGCATCCGCGTTCCACCAAGTCCAGGGTGAGAGGGGGTAAGAAGAGGTACACCTCTCACTCTGGACTTGATGTAGGCTACAGCCTACAGCGCTTGCGATCGTCGCCGAGTTCGCCCAGCAAGAGAGCGTGTATAGTGTTGCCAATATCAAACGTCAACACTACTTTTTTAATTGTTTGGATACCTATGACAGCTATTCCGGACTGGACATCCATATAGGCATATAACACCCCTCCTCGTTGTAATCACGGTCCAGTGCAAATACCCAAGTTATTTTATTTATATTTTAGGGCAGGCGAGTTTCCTCAAAATATTTTCTTTACCCGCTATAATCTGGATGATCAAAAACTTACAAAAACTTCCACACGTTTTTTACGTTAATTGCGTAATTTTACGTTAATCTCGCTCGTACAGCGCATTAACGAGGCAAACGCTGTGAGGAGAATGTGTCTCGGAACTGTCTGTGTGCTTCGTGTTAAAATTACCTTATAATTAGTTGGGAGTGCATAAACTGTGTTAATCAGCCTTTTGTAATTTTGTTTATTGTAATACTCACGTTGTAGATTGTGATTGTTTATTGTGTTTCTCAAATTATCGCTACAGAATATCTGGCCACATGATGCCAGATTATGGAGATTGTACCACCGGCAATACCCCTCGGCCTCCTGATGCGACAAATATAATAATACTTGATAGCTTATTCATTTTAGCTACAATATGAATATGATCAATATCTCTTTACTTTTATTTGACTGTCGATGTCGTTATAAAATAAATAGTAGGTAATGTAGATATAAAATTGTTTTCTTATTTTTAGTGCATTTTGACATTTTATTGAGTTATTAAAAGCGTGTTATTGTTTTTCTTCATATATGTCAATGGTGCAATTAGCATATTGTTCCAGTGTAAAGTTTTCCTCGTAATAAACAATTTCAAAGTCTAAGACGTATCCTGTCAATGTCCATTCCCGTCGAAGTAAGTTAGGAATCGCTCAGTAAAGCGATAGTAGGTTTATTGAGGACAGAAGGGGACTTCTGGAAGCACTGCGTTTTTATTTGATTATCACAAACACCACGCACGAAAAACACTTGTAAAGTGTATTAAACTATCACTTTTAAACCACAAAACACCTAACACACATTTTTTACAATAATCAAGCATAACTTCACTTTTCACGTTCCCGCCAAAAAGTACATTTTTAATTATTTGTTTTTCTATTGAACTGTATTTTCGGAATTCAAAAAGATCATGCTAATGTCAATTTTGTCGACGATGTCGCTAGCCATCAGATGGCGTCCGATTGCAATATTTGCTCCGACTGACAACCGTATTTCACGTAATCTGAAGTACTTGCCGCTTTTACTGCCTTTACCATCTTTTCACACAGTTAACTACGTCACAACTAGAGATAAGTGTAAAAGTTTAAAAGGCGCCATGCCAAAAAAGACAATTCTTTCCTATTGCCAATTTTTGCAAAGTAAGCATGATCAAATTTGATTAGCCCTTTTGCCGTTAAAGCTTAACGATTTTTTGATAGCGTAACGCTAGAGGGCTAGCGTTACGCTATCAAAAAATCGTATAACGTGAGATTAGCGTAAACGGTGGGTAGAAACCTTAAATTCCTTCTGTTAATACCCCAATTCCACTCAGAAAGAAATTATCAATGACAATCAGGATAATTTCTTTAGGTTGCCGAAGTAAGACAGTGGCGAGGGTCATCAATAACTCCTAAAGGCCCTCCAGCCCTCCGAGTACTGTCTCCGAAATAAATAAACCGGTTTTGAATGTTCCGTTTGCCTTCATTTTGTTTATGTCATCTATTATGTATAATATTTATTTGATAATATTAATATTTTATATAATAACTTAGAAGAATCAACAGAAGCAATACGTGTATAGTGTTTGCACCGTTTTATAGTTTGGCTAAGTTTTAGTCCATGACAGATGACGACTGACGTTGGTGACTGACTGGGTGAAAATTCGCACAACATTGTAACCTCTGTTCGTAGCACGCACCGCGTTCGTTTTGGTTGCCATCCTCGGCACCACGCAAGACCGCAATGCATATCGTTATAAAGACAATTAATACCCCTATTGAAGTGGTTATAAAGTGGTCGTGTCTTCGCCGGCTGCTGGATGTGCTACACCGTGAATCTTCAAGGTATGTATGTCCCAATTACATTTTCTATAATTAATCACTTTCGTATTTTTCCCCTATAATGTATGCCCCCTTCGCACCGCGCCCGCATTTAGTGGTCATTTATCTCTATTTTTGCATCCCACAGATCCTTCACTCGCATCGCATATACATTTTGCGTCCATCCCAACGCGCATACACATAGTTTTATAGTATTTATAAAAATAACTTAATCAATGATAAATCATAGTATAGTAATCAAACTGACTTCCCGGAGCCTGGCCAATCCAACATGAATTTTTAAACTAATACATTAATCCGAAAGTCTGTCTGTTTAACAATCACATTTTAAGTTTCTCTCAATTAGTTATTAAGAACGGACGGAACTATTAGTTACGGACTGTGTTCAGCAAAGAGACTTGAAGCATAGCTCTTTCCATGAGAAGAGTTTGTGTGGTGGCGGTCTTTGAAGACACCCGATTTAAAAAAATATATGAAAATAAAACGGCAGACGAGCATACAGTCCACCTGGTGGTAAATGGAAACTAACGCCCATGGATATCCGAGATACATGCCAACATTATCCAGAATGACAAACGCCGGCACGCCCCCGAATGCGTTGCCTACCTTTGAAAATATAGGAATGGATTTGGGGAATGAGTTAGGAAAATGGTGAGAGATAGAATAAGATGGGATGAAAATGGGCTCTGGCATATTTCACTCACTACCGAAACATGTACGTACATAGGGGAAATAGGATAAAGTGGGAAATGAAGTAAATTTCAAGGTAGTCTTGTGTGAAATAGGGGTAACGTGGCCAGTCGAGTGCGCCCACCGGCTGTGGGACTGCAGCGTGTACCCTCGCTATCATAGATTTATCTCATTTTCAGCCAACATTCCACTGATAATGGCTTAAGGCATTAAGTCCGTTTTCTAAAGTATAGTGGAAGAAGAGTAAATAAACGGGACGTACTGATTAAAGACTTTCCGAATAGTTAAACTCGCAATCAAGTGACCTTTGACCTTTTGTTATTCTCTCTTGTTTAATTTTCTGCCGACAGCATTCCGATGACGTCCGAATAGTTAAATCCTTATAATTTCCGCGAAAACAGTAACTGGACATACGTCCAAGCGCTTACGACTGTCATTGGCACGCGGCCGAGATTCCGAACACTTTGACGAGGGTCGCGACTGAGACAATGCTGCGATTAATCGACTTCGCACTTGTGCAGCGACATCCGTCAGGATAAATCGGATATTCCGACCGGTTAATAACCTTTTGCACCGTGACGGGGTCCACCTTTGATACGTGGAAGCAATAACAATTAATTGGGAAATTTATAGATCATCAGTAATAAATGGTATCATTAATAAACTATTTTAAAAAACTATTATTTAAAAAGCGTCGTCCCGAGAGTCCGAGGTCAAAAGACGGCTTGAAAAACTCCTTGAAAGATATACTGTTTAATCATCGTTTGTGTGTAACATAATACATACACAAGATTATGTTTATAAATTATAAACGTAAACATATATTATTTTAATATTTACTTACACTAGTTCGTTTTACTATCTTCTATATTTGTTCCATTTACTTACTCCCACTACCACTCATGCCTGCATAGCCCAAAAGGTTGACTGGGAGATAATACAGCTCAGATAAATAAGGAGATAATAATTGCCTACAGTTCAATTGTTCGATGACAATATATTTCCCCCCTCATTTTCCGATATCTGTAACAACTTATTATTACTACCGACTTCTATTCAAAAGTTGCCTTTCAAATTGTAATAAAACTTTTCATTTTAACCCTAACCAAATAATAAGTTGGAAATAATATTCAATCGAAAGTTAATAACTGGAATTGAATATCAAAAAAATTTAAATACCTAACTATTAGTGGAAAATAATTCATTAGATTTGTTTTTTGTAAAATAAGTCTTAGAAAATTATTGGAATTACTAAATAATGTAGGCGTATCATTAAAATCGCTATGGACATACCAACACTCTAATAACAGTAGTTGACTTCATTGCTGTATGAACAAAATCAAATAATTTTTGGAAATATTAAATTTTAATTTTAATTAAGCATTTGAATTTTACTTAAACAACTATGTTTCTTCACCTGAAGTGAATCGTCTACCTAATTACTACAAATACGAAAATCCAAGAAGGCTTATTATTTATTAATTATTTTATACCGCGAACCCGTAGGCTGTGGAACGAACTGCCTCAAGAGGTCTTTCCTAATGGAATATCGTAGCGTATCGTATATAGCTTAATAGCTACGATATGGGGTTCTTCAAGAGAGCTGTGAATAGGATTTTGCAAGGTCGGCGGCGCGCCCGCATACCCCCTGGTGTTACAGGTGTCCATGGGCGGCGGTAACACTTACCATCACGTGGGACCGCTTACTCGTCCGCCCACTAGTCTATAAAAAAAAAAAGACACAAGTATAAAATTGTGGGCTTTCAAGCATAAAGAGCCAATCAGTATTAGTGGCAGATTATGAAATTTAGATGAAACCTGACCTTATGAAGTGAAAAATAATTGGTTAATTAAGGATTAATTTGGGTTAATTATTTTGAAGTACATGAAGCAAACCTAATTTATATGGTGATTATTATGAATTGAGACATTGAACAATAGACAACACTTTATTCCGACATACACTAACAAAGATAAAATATACATATATCAAATCAACAGAAAAATAATAATGTAGGCAATAACAAAAACAAAAGAAAAACATGAACATTAAATAAATACATCAATTAACAAAAAAATTTAATGATAAAAAAAATACACGTTGCTATTTCATGGATGTGTGTGTCGTGATGCCGAAAACGGTCTGTAAATCATCAGCATATGCTGAGTGTCAGGCACCACGCTGATATATCAGTGGAGCCATCGGTGACGCACGGACAAAACTATTTTATTTAATAAATTAGTAACTAAATACTCATATATATTATATATGTGATAGTAAATTAAGGATAAATGTAAAATATGTACTCAAATTAAAAGTAAATAAATGAATAATGATAATAATAATAATAAATGAATATATAATTTCGTTACATATGTCCTTGTGTATTAAATTAATAGTTTTAATTTAATACACCTCCATACATGTACAATATAATGTTTAGTACAGAAAAAAGCTGTACAAAAAATGTCAGTATAAAAAAGTACGAGTGGAGAAAAGTACCTATAGATTATTCTACAAATAGAAAATATAGAATAAAGTCTAAAAGAAAGGTCGCTAATAATTCTGGACAATATGTTCCTCTGTGGAATTAACCAGCCCATTCGTACGGGTTTTATATTTTTTCTATAAGCTTGTATAATTTAAATTGTTAACTTATTTGAATAAATAATAATTTGGATGTATGCTAACAAAGGGCTAGCACAAGCAATAAAAGACTACAGCCACCTCTAAAGGAGTGGACTCACCTCAAAACGAGGAGGAGTCCAGCAGTAGGTGAAAAAAGGGCAATTTTCAGTTACTAATTTTGATTTATGCATTCCTTAGATTTTATCAACAAGGAACCAAACTCGTCCTGTATGGGCAAAGCCGAGGAAAAATATAGTTATAGACAATTTAAAAACATTTGTATCTTCTTCAATGGTAAGAATTAATGTAAATTTTTCCATTACTTTTTTTTAATTTCCTTTGAAATCCAACAACTGGCAAATAAATGGAATGATAAATAAAAGGGAAAAGGAAAGATTTTTATTTTTTAAAACCTTTTTAGACCATTTCCTTTAGAGCCGTCTTTCTTAGGGACAAACAAAGTTTTAACCTTTATAAAAACGAAACTTACAAAACAGCTTAATTTGTCCGGTAGTGGACTTTAATTTTATTTTTAATTGCTTTTTTTATAGAAACAAGTTGGCGGACGAGCATAAAGTCCGCCTGCTTATACTGGATAAGATCGCCTATAGACATGCATAACATATGCCAACGTCAGACAAAAATAATGTAAACAGTTTGTTCTTAAATAGACTAAATCCTTTCAATAGTTAAACTTTTAAAAAATTTACACTTTCTATTTTACTTGAATAACAAAATCCATAAATAACATAAATTTATAGTTTATATATCTCATGCGAAGGCGAATGCTTCCCAGTTCTGAGAAAATGGCTTCAACATTAAAGAAACTTAATTAAAAACGCCACGAGATAATTTTTCGTTTACAAATTATTTTTAATCACCATAAAAAAGATGCGAGATGAAACTTCATCCGAACTATTTTTGTCTAAGATAAATTTATTTCATCTATAATTAAATGAAATTGGGACAGTTTACTATTTAGATGGTATGTCAGCCCTTTCAGTATCCATTGAAGCCACGGGCCTCCTCTCATGTACATTGTCTTGTGCATGAGGGCTGTATGGCCATAGAATGCCACGCCGATCAAGCGGGTTTTCGAGTTCACTCTTTTAGAAGTGGTCTAGTTCCTCAGGACTTGTGGCTTTGTTATTCCTTAGTCGCCTTTTACGACTCCCACTGAAAGAGACGAGGTGATGCTAAGAATAGCACCACCTCATCTTTCCCTCTCTCTCTTCCCATCTTCCCTTATTTCTTCGCTATAGAAATACCCGACCGGCACCACACGCAACTTCGGGAAACGTATACACGGGAAAGCTACGAGTACATTCGGGGAAATACATACACACCATACATACATAAGTATGGAAGGAATAAATTTCAATAATCATCTTAATCATTAATCATCGTCATTAATCATCATCACACGATAAGGACATGACCATTTCTCACAGCTATTACAGCATTCCAGTATTCAGATGTGAGTGCATAATTTGATAGTCACTCGATAGGACTGTTTATTCTGTTATCTGTTTTATTTATCTAATGAAAATAAGTTTATTAATTTTATCTAATCTGTGTTCAGTGGTACAAAAATACACCGGTGTAATTAAAAAAAAAAGAAAATAGTAATTGTACATAAAACCTATATGTCTATTTAACTATTTAAATTCGTCTAAACGCGAATGTTTACCTTATTTATTTTACTCGACGTTTCTGTAGGGTTGCACCAACCACGGTCACGAGCTGACAGTGACTAAGACTTAGACAATGACAGCGTGAAAAACGCGAACAGTTCAAATGTTATAAAACTATATATCGTTGCGTTTAAACCACAAGTTCGTGAATTTTGTATTTGAACCGAGCGTGTTATTAAGTACTGATGGGAAATCGCTCACCGACGAAACAAAACATCTCACTTGACTCGGTTCATCACTTTTGACAAATTAGTTGATTATAGCGCAATTAGGCATTTTTGTGATTCGTAACAACGACGTCAGCGACAGCGACGGAGGCCGTATCTATCCCTCTATATGTGGTCTGAACACTTTAATTCGTATAACTTTACAATCAGAATAAACCTGCCAACGACCAATTCAAATCTAATTTCCTAATTACACCGTCCGTCACTGTCAAGTCGGGCGGCTCGATAATTCGCAGCATGTCACTCAATTTGTCCTGCTGTCGTACTCCGGTACACAACAATACTACAAGCTAAGATACAGACAGGTTGACATTTCAGCCATATAAATTAGAATATGTATTTATCAGCTGTATAAATCAAAATGTATGATACTAACCAAGATATTGTATTAATAATACAATATTATATTATTAAAAGTGTATATTATCACAAATCCATCTATTATCGAGTCACAAACCGCGACTAAGGGTAAACAAACTACATTAGCTCTGGACTAGCTAGCCCGCTTGGCCAGCGTGGCGTTTGAAAACCATTCATCCCTCATGCATAGGGCTATATACGTGAGGAGGCCCGTATCCAGCAGAACACGATACAGTGCCTTCAAAGACAGTTTAAACCGCGAACCCGAAAGTTATGGAATGAACTGCCAGCTGAGGTATTTCCGTTACGCTACGATGTGGGGCTCTTCATGGGAGGTGTGAACAGGATTCCGCACGGTCGGCAGCGCACCCGCAAATCACCTGGTGTTGCAGATGTCCATGGGCGGCAGTGACCACTTACCATCACGTGGCTCGCCCGCTCGTCTGCCAACTACTCTAAAAAAAGGACTGATGAGGATGACGGACGGATACTAATGTTTATAATTACCCCCCATTCACTATTTCAATTAGGAACAAAATGCCACGATACTTTACATCTACTGATATCAATACGCCCTCGTATTGCGCATTGAATGTAAAATTTCATTTTTATATTGTAGACTAGCGACTTCGCTTCGGTTTATTAATTTTTTATACAATCTGAATAAGATATTTTGCTGCGGTAAAATGGAGCCTATATTTTAAGTTAGACCTCTAGCAATACATCGGTGAAAACTGCATTCAATTCCATGCATTAGTTTTTGCGTGATGCGTGTACAAACATACAGACAGACAGACAAAATTTCTAAAAACTGTTGTTTTGGCTTCTGTTGCTCTAATAAATTAGTTTTTTTTCAATATCTATAATGTACAGACATCGGCCTGTTACAATTTCATTATATGTATAGATTAAACGTGGCAAAAAGAATCTTGTTTACAGCCTGCGTTAATATACCCTTTCGAAACCAAACATTACCCATAAATCGTGCACTGTGCCCCGCAATGTTGTCTGTGTCATCAATAACAAAGCGGAGGCATGTACCGTCATGTCGCGTGATAAACACGTGACGTGGAGGACGGGTCGACTGACGTTAAAGACATTATAGCGAGCCCGAGTGACAGAGGTCGATTTATGAACCGTAGTATGAGATATGTTCTTTTTCGATTACAGCCTTTAATGGCTGCAGGACCTGTGTCTCGCGATCACGAGCAGTTCTCGAGCCACGAGCGGTGGATGGTCCGAAAACCTGGACCTAATGCGGAGTGTTTATAATTAGTCAAGTTAGTATAGCTTTTACAGTACATGACAACACTGAATAAATATGGATAAAAGTAACTTTTGGATCAATGTATTTAAAGGTTTATTTTAAACTTCATACGGTCTCTTTTACGCGTGCACTCGCAATCATAAAAATATAATAATTGAAAAATTCTCATTTTCAATCGAATTCTAAGTGAACAAAGTAGCAGGCAATGATTAGATACGTTCCAGTCAAAGACTTCTTAATACTAGCGTAATAGACAAACAAAGATCCATTTGACGTGTGACTGTCTTTGATACGCAAACGTGTGCGTAAGTTTCTGTTGTGTGGGTTGTTCTAATAACGAGTAACGTCGATAGTTACATTATCAGAACCTAAAGCTCATAGTTCTACTTCTTTTAAGAAATCTTTGGTTCTGTACTATACCTGACTAATATATCGATGGTGGAAAGGAGAAATTAAATCAGCAACACTTTACTTTTAAAATTAAACCCTATTTATTATGTATTGTGGTTTACGTTTTAAAGTCAGTTGAATGTCGCTTATCTCATTTCTAACGAGTTTTATAATTTATAATTTCTCCTTTCTACCGTCGGTATGTACATAATATAACTACTGTTTGTAAGGGAAAAGGATGCGTGTGTACTCGTTGTCCTCGTCCTGGAAAGTAATCACGATATATGTATGTATATATATGCGGAACGAAATGCTGATTCGAACATCCACTGAACTACCAACTGGCCTAAAAAGCCATGTGAAATATTATGATTATGACTGAAGCTTTAGCCTAGAGAGCACGAGGTACTAGTGTCTAATTCTATATTACCCAGATTGTGAAAACACGAAAGGTTTACAATATAAAACTCGCTTTTACATTTATGTATGAAATGAATAAGTGTATAAAATGAAATAAATATAAAATTTGAGATTTTCGCCTTTTTCACACATATTTGACTTCAGCTCGCGACCATGGTTGGTATAACCCAACCGAAACGCCGAAAATAAATAAGGTAAACATTCGCGTTAAATACCGTTTAAATAGATAAATATGAATGAAATGAACACATAAGTCTTTGTGTCCCAGTAATAAATAATGACACAATTAGCTATCGAGTCTATGTCACACCGACACCGTATTTCTTGTTGGAAAACCAGCCCATAATCATCTGTCACAGTGACAAGCCAAGAGCGATCTGTAATTAATATTGCTGAAGCATTTTTACGGCACGTCACGGCGATAGGATAGTCATTGTTAGCCTTCCGTTATAAATGGAACACATTTTAGTATGTTAGTAACAGTAAAAATACCGTATCCAGCCGTATTTGTCGTCCACTGCTGCACTGCTGAGCCTCCTCATGTGCGTGTGGGATCATCGAGGGGGATGTGTGGCCTTAAAACGCCTGACCAAGCGGGTTGAAGAAGCGGGTGGGTTGAAAAGAGTGGACCTTTTAAACTGGTTTAGCCTAGGCAATATTAGTTTGTCCTGACACTTTTCAGGCCAAACTAGTGTTGCCTAGTTTTGAATAATAATATAAATAATAACAACATAATAGTCATTCAAAAGAAGTAATAAAAATATTTATTGAAATCAACCGTAAATTTATTAAAAAAAAATTCGATGAGTCAATATTCGTCAACACGTTTCGTTCCATATTTTGTCTCTTATGACCAGATATTGCAATGATATCATAGAGCAAAAGAATAATATGGATATTCCTCAAATCCCGGAATTTCAGTTTAAAGCGTATTAAAAATCCGATGATTAGATTGGATAGAATTGTAGGTTAATGTTTGTAAATATAAATACTGAAACTTAATATTAACGTGTGTAAATCTATATATACTAATATTTATAATAAAGAGGTAAAATTGTGTGTTTGTAGGTATATTGGGGGTAATCTCTGAAACTACTAAACCTATTCCAAAAATTCCTTCACAAATAAGAAGCTACATTATCCGTGTCTAATATAGGCTGTATTTTATTTTAAAATTTTAAGAAAAACAATTTGAAAAAAAAACTCCCTATAAACCGAAGCGAAGTGAGGGCTGGACGCTAGTCATTAATATATTAAGTACTATTGGATAAGTTTGTATTATTTATCTTATCTCTGAGATATCTATACAACCCTAAAAACCATCACGGTACCTTAAGATAGTAAATAAATATACTGTTGACAATAAATTACGGTTATTATTCAGAAAATCCCAGAAATGTTCATGTTAATACCAACATTTCGTTGCAAGTATATAAATCACACTACCTAATTCCGACCTCTGCTTATGACGGCTCTATCAGTTTTGCCTAGGCAATACTAGTTTGACCTGTAGATTGTCAGGGTAAACTGTTACTGTCTAGACTAAACTAGTTTATCCTAAAACGCTTTGGCTTAACTAGTATGGCCTAGGGATAACTGGTTTAACCTGGAATCGGATTCTGCCGTTAACATGTATATAGTTATATTTTAGTTATACTTATCGAGGCATTGAGCTCGACTTATATTGTGACGTGTAGTATCGGCAAGCTATAGAATAGAATCACTCCATCTCTTCCCATGGGAGTCGTAAAAAGCGACTAAAGGATAAGACAGCCGCTCATAAGCCTCGAGGAACTACACCACCTCTAAAAGAGTGGACTCGCCAACCTGCCTGGCTAGCGTGTCGTTTTGAGATCATTGATCCCTCGTATACAAGACAATGTAAATGAGAAGGCCCCATGTACAGCAGTATTGAAATAAGAAATTCATAAGAACAAACATACATAAATAGAGACACACATACATAAATAGAGACACACATACATAAATAGAGACACACATACATAAATAGAGACACACATATATATAGTTTACTTACTCCAACGATTTGAGAATACATACTAGATATGTTATACAAGCACTCTAGGGCAACCATGTTACAGTCTAATAGAGTTCTATGTTCAGTACCTCTCAAATTGTTTAATACTGGCCCCGTTACTTACAGAAGACTACCTTGAAATGTACTGCCATTACGATGAAATTGTACTGCATTGCTTGAAATGTACGATTAAGTGAGAACTTTATCGTATTTCCCCAATGAAAGTACGTGTTTAGGCAGTGAGTGAGATGTGCCAGAGCCCATTCCCATCCCATCCTATCTCTCCGCAATTTCCTAACCCTTTCTCCAAATCCATTCCTATATCTCCAAAGGTAGGCAGCGCATCCGGAGGCCAACGTTTGGCATTTTGGACTAATGTTTTGGACGACACTATCCACTTACCATCAGGTGGACTGTATGCTAGTCTGCCACCGTCATACATTAAAAAAAAATCACGTGTTTTGAAAATTGTGTTGATAAACGATGTGTCATCTAGTCTATTCTCATATCGATAACTCACTCCTTTAATCCCATCCTGGGCCCTTTATATGTCCTGGGACCAATTGGGCTGCAAATACAAACCAGAACAACTGAAGGTCAATGTACAAAATTTATTCAAATTTTACTCTTTGTTTTAACTGGCTTAAACACACAAAACAAGTTCTAACTAATGTTATAAAACTAGTTTTAATTCAAGTAAAATGTCCTTGCAAGTAAGTTTAACCCTAATTTGGGTCATCTTGGTCATGTTTAGGTAACATAATGTAGGTCAAATCTACCTGATGACGGGCAATTATAAACTTTTTCGTGCTCTACAAACATCATTAAACCCTGTCCATGTTGGAAAAGTGACATTATACTCAGAAAGGTCACTTAAAATTTATTTCATTTACTGCAGCCTCGCAAGCAGCCCACTTAATAGTTACCGCCGCCGACATCTGCAACACCAAGTGCTATGCGAGTGCTCGCTGGCCTTGGCCAGCCTTGTTCGCTGCTTTCTTGAAGAACCACATATCGTAGCATAATGAAAAGACCTCTTTAAACATGCCCACTCCAGGGCCTCCCTCTGTAACGTTGACCCCTCGTTTAAAGGCACTAAAATGCCGCTCTGACCGTTGCAAATCGACGAAAAAATTTATTTATAATTATTTAGGCCCCACGGCTGACCAGACAGGAGTTCGGATTGTCGCCAACAACAAATGACCATATTCTGCCATATGTTGCTTGCCATTTGCGGCAACTGTGGTCTACGTCCGTAGAAAATAATTTTACTAATCCTACACGTATTCCGCTTACGGCCCGCCCACGACTTAAGGCGCTACATTATTCTTAATCTATGTAAATAAATCATTTTACGAAGTGGGTCCAATATCCAAAATAATGATCCTTATCAACACAGGATTTTTCTTCTTAGTGAAATCACCTGTAAATCTCTAAATCCAAGTAATTCGTTAGAGTAAAAATCACAATCGTGAAATTGGATACCAGACAACAGCCTCCTTGAACATTATCCGAATAAACTTTAGTCTTGGTATTAAGAGGGAGAGTACACGCTGCAATCCAACAGCCGCTGGGCGCGCTCGACTGGCCACGTTACCCCTCTCTCACAGAAGACTACCTTGAAATGTACTGCATTTCCCACTTTATCTTATTTCCCTTATGTACGTACGTGTTTCGGTAGTGGGTGATATGTGCCAGAGCCCATTCCCATCCCATCCCTCTTTATTTTCCCAACCCTTTCTCCAAATCCATTCCTATATCTCCAACGATAAGCAGCGCAACCGGGGGAGTGCCAACGTTTGTCATTTTGGACTAATGTTGGCATGTATCGCGGATGTCTATGTACTACAGTATCCACTTACCATCAGGTGAACTGTATGCTCGTCTGCCGCCATCGTATGTCACTGAATGTATGTCACGATGAATACGTTAATCTAATGATGTATGAGACAAACTATCTGCATTAAGTTGCAAGAAATGAACGTTACATTAAACAACAGATATAAATCGTTTAGAGCGGGCGTTGCAAATGGCGTGCTTATGTTTGTGACAAGATTTTTTTTAACTGCTTAACTATACACTACACAATAAACTGTTATTTAATTTATTACTCAATAAATAGTGGTGGTTCCGTTTCATCGGTTTTACAGAATGACATCGGTTTGCACAGAATGGCGGAGGGCGTTCTGAAGACCTTTTCAATCTTATATCACTTTCAGGTTTTTATCATCGCAAACCGCTCTTTACCGAACTGTAGTTTATTCGCACTACCTCAATAGAGAGCTATGTGCAGTATGTATATATGTATATACAGCTATGTATACATTCAAGACACAGTACATCGCTGAACCAGAAAGTTATTAAATGGACTGCCTACTGAGGTTTTTCCAGTAATCTACCACATCGGGCTTCAAGAAAGCTGTGAATAGGGTTGTGCTGGATCTGCAAAGCACCAACATCTCCCCTGGTGTTACTGGTATTCGTGGGCAACGGTTTTCTAACAGTATTAATGAAACTGCAGATTCTCATACAGCACTTTATTTTACTTCTTAAACACATTCTCACAACTTATAATTGTTTTGACAGTTCTTGATCTAGACGGAAGTGCGACGGGGTCCAACTAATGCTGCATTACTACCGCCATAACCAATAGTGATGGGACTCCATCACAACCACTTATCAACTAGCGAGCCGCATGCCACTGCCATGGGCGGCAGTAGCCACTTACCGTCTGCCCGTCTAATATAAAAAAAGCTTATTTTATAAAAACAATCAAATGTTCTATTCCTACCAAAGAATGTATTGGTATACAAAACCGTAATAATCATCTTATCATTATTGCATGAGTATATGTTTGCTCAAACGAACTATTGTTACGAAAACCTTGAATGTTGCGCTACAGCTCCTGTTATTCATAACAATAGTGTCATATATTCCACCAATACTCCACCTAACCCTTACAAAGCTAAAACATACGGGCGACGAACAATCGAAAAATTAAGTAGAATCTACCAATTCGACCAGAATTTATTCCTACCTCCATATTTCAAAGTAAACGAGCGTGCACGTCTGGCTTATCGGAGGGCCTCTTCCTAACCTCTCATAACTTATGAGGGCCGACGAAATCTTTTTTTAAGTGCAAAAGTCTTTTTTCAAAAATCCCGTCGCGAGGGTCGCAACGACGAAACTTTTGGGCGCCTCCCGCCTTTTGAAATGTTTATCGCCGGATGGGTTGTGGTCGTATGTAAATAAGAAGTCGGTAGGCGTTATTAGCATTTATATGTATGGGCCTTTGAAGGAAGTGAGATATTTTTAGAATGATAAATATTCTAACGCGTGTTCTAATTTATTCTCCACAGCTAAATCAAATAATGAACGTACAGATATTATCTTAAGTAAAACAAACTGGAAACGAGGATCACTAATAGTGGAGAAGCGCTAGGCAAAAAAAGGTTGTTATCACTGAAACGGATTTTTTTTTAAACATCGGTAATTCAAATATTAAAATCTTTTAGGTTAGGTTGTATCTTGTATCAGTTTCTTAAATCTATACCATTTTCTAAGTAAATCCAAAAAAGGTCTCGAAAAAGCGAATCCGAATAAATATATAATATATACAAGTATTATGACCGACTTCTCACGCGAAATTGAATATAACTTATAGCAATGTTGTACTGTACGTCGATTGACATAACATAATTAAATAAAATATTGATAATTAATAAAATTTGATCGTCAACGTTTAATTTAGGAAGAAATTTTAAAAATTGATTGTGAAATTTTAAGAAAATAATAAAACAAATCTGAATAATATTGACCGGTTCCGAGATAAAACTGTAACGCTCCCCCACTATGAAGACAAAATGAATTACTAACATCAGAGTTATCAGGGGGCACGGTATTGCCCCCGCTAAGACTTCCCACACTGCACTCATTTCTCGAAGCAACTCAGTTGTTTTTGGCCATAGAGTTGACACTATTTCCAGTTAAAACTCCAACTACTTCTCTTTTGACATTTTATTACGGTTTTTTAAATGTATATCTGTTTAAACAGCCATGTTTAATATGCTGATATAAAGCACATTCTGATGTTAGTAAAACAAACAAACTCTTATGCTAAAACAAGAGGCAGTCGCAAACACGCATAATCGCAAATAGGATCCTCGCGGCAGCATCATCAGGCCCGTACCGCTGCATACGTACGTAATACGTATACTGTTGGGTAATGGCGGGGCCCCTTTGATAACGAGAAACTTAAACGAGACTTAGTTATAGCATAATAATGTTTTCGATAACATTATTATGCTATCGATAAGCATAATAAGCATAACAAACGGGCTCGAAATAATGTTTCTTACAATAATCCATTTTATAGAATGTGTCGTTATTATAACGACCTGCTTGTCGAGTTTGACATATTCTGTTTAAACAACGCCCGTTTTAAAATTCTGTTAGATAGACATTTTTCCTTTGAGATAGTTTATATATATATAGTTTCATTTTACCTATTCTGCATGTTAAGAGTTAAAGTTGTGTATAACTGTAAGTGAATTTACGAACGTACAAATGTTTTATAAAATGTGTCTGTAACTAGTTAAGTTTGTAATTTTTTTGTTATACCTAATAAATAAAATAAAATATGTGCCTGGTTAACATTCAAATCCATCTTTTTATCCAAATCCATTAAGTTCCAGACTCATGAAGGTCCCAGATTCATTAAGTCACTTTGTATCCGGATCCATTAAGAAAGTCAAGGCTGCATATACCTACACGTAAAACATCAAAATCACTGGATAGTTTTTTATGAAATTTAATATATACATACAACATATATACATGTGATTATTAATGTTCTGAATGAACCTAACGGATCCTTTTTATCCCGAACTATTGTGAATTGTGAAAATTGTTTTTAAATTGTTAACTCCGCCCCCACTGAAGTCCGAACCTTTTCACTCATAAGCGAAGTTTCGTTACCCCACCGAGATAAGCATGCGAAATTGAGCGCATTTAGTTGATAACGCTCCAAATTAACCGTAAGCAAAGGCGGTTAGATGAGATGGGCCTGGAGCGATTATTGTTGTATCGGTGAACAGAAATAAATAATATAGAATGTCTGTGACGCGCAGCGCGAACATTCTGTTATATCAACATAATATATACCATACCATCAGCATATGTCTCTCCAGTGCTGGATATATAGGCCTCTCCCAAAGCTCACCACCACACACCATCTTAGGCTCTTCTATAGATAATCTACATATATAATAAGGACCGTTGCAGTGTAAAGCACGAATGATACAGAGAACAAAACAACAATTCAAAAAAAAAAATCCTCCATCAGAACGCACATGACGCAAAACCTCTGAAAGAATTTTAATGAACCTCGATTAATAGACGCCGATCGCATAATTATAATTAATAACGATAATTGAATGATTCTATTATTTTCATTCGCAGTCATCCATCGCTACTTACAGATTAGAAGACACACCATGCCATTCTACACAGATTTATGTCTGTGTTAAATTCTATAGTAGGTTTGGGATTTCATTGAACCAAACAGTTTCAGTAGGCACTTGACCGCTTGATGGGTTACAAACTGTTGTGGGAAGTTAATGGCAGAAGATAACTGACGGAATTGGACGTTGGGTAGTTAATACTCGATTACGGGGACGAACTGTACATTATGAACGATTATGAGAAGGAATCACTATCTACATTATATACGTATTTAAAGGAGAGTTCCGAGGATAAGATTGCGACAGTAAGCAACTGTCCCCGCTTAAAGGACTTCAGCAATTTATTAGAGTTAAATGTGATAAAGGTAAAAGAAAAAAACACAGAAACAAATGAATGAGAACTATGAATCTAATTTAGAAAATAAATAAAATGTAAAACTGTTGTACTAAAAACTACTTACCTACCCAAATAGGGTGTTTCCATTTTTTAAATTTATAATTTTACAGAAGAACTTCAGTAACATGTACAACCAAGCGTTTTATGAGATATTCACAAACAGCGGCAGCACTGATACAAGAGGCTTTACGAGAATTCAATAGGCACAGCGTTACCGATCGAAAATTGGACAGCAGAATGAATCAAAGAGCAATTGAATCAAAGAGATTGGAGCAAATTTTAATTTTGTTTTCATTAGAGGCCAGTTCTTAGGGATTCAGTATCAAGAAGTTCGGTAAAATACAATACTCCAAAGAGTATTGCTACAAGGTCATGGGTTCGAACCACGGCCGGCACTACTGAGTTTGTAATTAGGAAGATTGTAAAAAAAACTATTTTATACGGGGTTAACATAAAATTTCTAGAATCGTAACTAACAACTTCCATTCTACGATTTTTTTAACTTGATATTTTCCTCCACGGGCATAATAGTAACGCAGTTCAAAATTGTTCCAAAAAATATTTTTATCTATTTACAGTAATATACATTACAGTTTTACAACTAAAGCGTACAATCAGAACATGTTTACCATGAGACATTATACAACACATAACAATCCGTTCAAAGCAACAAAATACATACCTACATATAATCTTACACATATAATATACATACATATAGTCCGCAGTATTGGCGCATTGCGCTCGAGGGTGGTGCGTGTACGTGAACGGAACGTATAGTGGTACACTACTCAATAATGATGGCAGCGAAACTTCATTCCTTAAAAGTTTGATTACAAACATTATGGTAGTAATTTAGTAGGGGGAGAGTGCACGCTGCATTTCCACAGCCTCTGGGCGCACTCAACTCGCCACGCTAACTCTCTCTCACAGACTACCTTGAAATGTCCCGCATTTCCTAGTTTATCGTATTTCCCCAATGTACGTACGTGTTTCGGTAACCTGTCCCTGTGCTATCCCTCCTCATTTTCCCAATCCATTTCTTAATCTGCAACGGTGGCCGCCTTTGCAGATGGAATATATCGCGAATATCTATGGACGACAGTATCGACTTACCATCAGGTGGACTGTCTGCTAGTTTGCCGCGTTTTTCTATAAAAAAAATTACGTTCAAGTTCCAATGTGTTATAACTAACTATTCTCAGAACAATCGTTACAGGAATTTATGAAGTACTCTTGTTTTTGCCCAAAAGTTGACTTACCAGTCATAAGGCAACAAATCCGCCTTATGTATAACATTTCTATGCAATACAGTGTGAAAAAAAATTAAAAACTCCTAATTGGATAAGTCTATTTACGAAACTCGCCATCAACATATATTTGCAAAGAAATGTTCACAACATAAAATGCGTCATAATAATTTATACGTACTTAGCTAACTTAATCACTGAACAAACTTAGTCTTAGAGGTGATGTAGAAATTTTCCCTTAAACAGATTGCCATTTTTTCCGTAAAAGTAACTTATTGGTAAAAAGTTTGTATAAGATCACTGAAATTCGTAATATGGCACACAAATTATTGAAAAATATCTGACGATGTTATTATCCATGCAGATTCCATTCCATTCCAATTGAAAAAATCTGACGATGTTATTATCCTCGCAGATTCCATTCCAATCCATTCCATTCCAATTGAAAAAATCTGACGATGTTATTATCCTCGCAGATTCCATTCCAATCCATTCCATTCAAATTGAAAAATATCTGACGATGTTATTATCCATGCAGATTCCATTCCAATCCATTCCATTCCAATTGAAAAAATCTGACGATGTTATTATCCTCGCAGATTCCATTCCAATCCATTCCATTCAAATTGAAAAATATCTGGCGATGTTATTATCCATACAGATTCCATTCCAATCCGTTCCATTCAAATTGAAAAATATCTGACGATGTTATTAACCATGCAGATTCCATTTCAATCCATTCCATTCCATTCACTAAAATGGTTTTATATATTTTCAATTAGTTGACGTGTTTCAAGTTTCAGGTGACACGATGTATATGTGTACCTACACATACTTAGAAAAACATGTTTTATCATATATTACTGATTTCGTTATGTTTATTAGATAATAATTAATTAATCTAATTATAAAGATCTTGTTTACTTCAATCAACAGTAACTGTATTATTTATTATCTCATATCATGAGACGTTTAATATTTATGTATTTTGAAATTAAGAGAGAAAGTAATACTTGCCAATTAATTACCCTAATTAAGCGACGCTAATTATGTATGTAATGTAAATCCTGCTAATAATTAATACAAAACGTAATTACCGTCTACTCAGAGCTGAGCTTGTTCAAAATAACAACACCAATTTAAAGCTACTACAAACTGTAACGGGTTTAAAAAATGAAGGCGATAATAGTTTCGCTTGAGCATTTAATAAATTAAAGTCTCAAGCTTTCAAAGGCTTTTTCTTAAATTACCATAGTTTAACGTGTTCTTTCGACCAATAAAGTTATTGGAGGATCGTTTACTTTGCTGCTAATATTCTATACCAACAAGTGAACGACAAACAATGCTATGTTCTAATACAAGGTATAATTGGCCAATCGAGCGATCGAGATATACAAACTCATTTGCATGCTTGTTCCGACGCAATCGTGTAACGCTTGGTAAAATACGAGTAGCAACGATTTATTCTCATACTTAATATTGATATAACTAAATAAGCAGGTGTAGGTATGTTAAAATCATATTTTTATTACCTATTGTATTTTACTAAATTAACACACAATATTGTCATCGTGCTAATAATATATTAAATGTTCGAATTTATATTGTTTTTTGGAATAACATATTTTTTGGATTCATAAAAAGTTTATTTCAAACCTTTCCGTTCAAGGAACCACAGATAGTATCTTGTGAAGAGAGTGCATGTAGGCTGATAAAACACTACTCCAAGTACTCTTGAAATGGAGTATAAGAATAAATAATAACTAAAGTAGAAGGGATAGTCCCACGCGACCTTGAGTTATTAGCTTGCAGTAGCATGGCGCACGGTGGGCTGAAAATTGAATTTCTGGAATTAGCGATACCAAAATAACGTTTATTTTATTTTGGAAAACATAACACAGTTGTATTCTACTAGTTACAAAAATCATTCTAAAGTTAAGAGACATTAATATTTTTTTTGTATGAAGCGAAATAATTGAAGTATCAGAAATCGCAATTGTCAAATTTTCTCAAAAAATACATTAAGGATTCATTATATAGACCACATTCCTTATACACGTTCCCAATTTGGTGCCTCGGAAACCCTGGAACAGCGCCAATTTGGACTTGGATCGTTTTATTAATAAATTAAATTAAAAAATTTATTTGCTTATAGAGGTTAAGAATTATGGTGATTCTAATATTCTGAGTTAATATTTCTCAGAAATTAGTCCTGTAAGTGACATGCACAACAAAAAAAAACATATACAAAACAATTGACGTCATTCTATTTGAGAGCGATTACACAAATAGATATCGTCACTTATTTTGCGAGTTGCGTGTTAAGTACACTTGAAGGGCCAATCTCAGCACTGCAATTGAAACGTGTTACTTATTTACTGCTTAATGCATTTGTGATGAACGGACGACCTAACGCGATATTTTAACAAAGGTTTATATAAAAATCTTGACTTCTTTTTGAAATTAATATAATAGGTAGTGGAAGTATTAAGAATAGTAAGTTTTATACGGTTTTGTAAAGTCGAAGTTGGCGGCAGAATTGAGTAACGACCACATTTCAGATCTTAAGATCTGTCGTCCGTGGACATCTGCGATGCTTTACAACATATTTGACAAACGTTGACACGCGTTTGGAAAAGCATGCTAACATTTATCAAATTTAGGTGTGAGGCATGAGAGTAGGTAACAGAACAGTGTCAGAATTTATATAAAAGTAGCGAATGCGAATGGGTCTTTTTCTAAAATACGCCGCTCTTATAGGGTCCCAAATAGAATGCGGGTACGGGAGTGTCTTTAATGTACTGAAACGCCCCTCTCGTTCACATGCGGCACTCTTAATAACAAACCACGCACCCTCAAGTAAGAGATTCTGCAAGTCACGTCAAATGTGACATTGCACCTACATTTTCTATTGTTAGAAATAAATGTTCATGTTCGTACTCGTCTTTAGTCTATATTCATCTCTAAAACAAGAACGCAATTTTAGAAGCTATGCAGACTCCAATATTGCTCTCTCCATCACATCACTAGAACTTTATAAAACTTTGAGACGTTAAATTGCAGTACTTACTCGTATTTCAGCATTTTCCCCTCGCAAAGTGCTGACAGAACTAGTCGAGTCAACTCTATCACGGTATAGGCTACTAATACTGGACAGTACGATAACTTCATATAAACTCCTGAAATAATTGCACGCGCAATGTTACGCAAGGGGGGCAACTATTGCTAAGTTCATAGGAGTAATTTATGACTACCCTACACGTGTCCCGCCCGTGGTGCTAAATCGGCTATACCACTACACTAAATACCAGTAATCTTGATTTGTAAGTGCCCCATAACCGATAACTGTAACCTGCCTTTTAATCGGCCGCTGCTTGATATTTTCCTCATGCACACTGTCTTGTGCGTGAGAGATGTATGGCTTTAAAACGCTACTCTAGCCAAGTAGATTGGCGAATCCACAGTTTAGAGGTGATGTATGTAGTTCCAAATAAGTAGTATAAATAATTATTTTTAAAACAGTTCTGAGATCTTCTACTGCTTGAAACTTCTAATGCGACCCATGCTCTTATAAATTATTAACCTATTTCACTGCTAAATACGTGCCCTGCGTGTGCGATAGCCCTTTTACCTTCGCGATAGCATGGATCGGTTTCCAAGTAAGTCAATGCTACTAATAAAGTTATAGAAAACACTGGAAAAATTCCAAGAAAAAGAATGGATATTCCTTTATTCTGAGACAAAAGTAGATCGCGTTTTCCACGTTTGTGTTTTTAGTTAAGTACTGAAAGACATATCTTTTTTATAGGATGAAGATGGTAGACAGCAGTCAGACAATTCCCCCGGTGGTAAGTAGATGTTGTCGCCCATGGACATCCGCTATACATGCCCCGAATGACAAGCGTGGGCACGACCCCGCATTCGCTGCAACTAGAAGGTTACCCTAAAGTTACTGAAAGGTAACTTTAGAGATTTAAAAGTGAATTTGTAAAAAGGGTTGGGAATCACGGAGAACGGGATTAGGACTTTTCCTCATCCCATTAATTTTTGAGGGAATGGGACATATATTATTGACACATATTGTGACAATAATTCAATAGTGGAAATAAGAAGAAGTTTCTAAGTTTATGTATTATAATTGTTTATAACAACACTTATAATTGTTGAATTCAACTTCATATTACCTTTAATAATAATATGATAACCCACACGCCATATTTTGGACAGGAAACATTTTCGATCACGATTTGTTTTTTTAATTTAGATTTGAAATTTATTTAATAAATTACATATATAAATACTCATACAACATTCAATCATTCATACATACATATACACACGGACAAACATACATGCATAAATATGTTAATTCATAATTCTTCCTTTTTGGCTTCACCATAATCGAATAAAAATTAAAGTTATAAAAATTTTTTTTTTTTTTACTTCTTAATAAAGCGATGCGACGCAAAACATTGCATTGTACGTTTAGAATCGTTCTCTTATCGCGCTGTCTACAACGAAAGCCTCTACCTTTATTAGGTGAATAAAGTTCCATTAAACATGTGAGGACTGTCAAAGGCTCGGAATCGCATTTGAAACTGTTTATACCCGGAATTCATGAATTTTAAACGACATTTGGACCTTGTCGCTGTAAGATGCTTCCCGGATTTTTTCTTCTCTTTTTCCAATTTGCAGAATGAAAGGAAACGGAAATGCGGTTAGCAATGGAGGAAGGTATGCTGTTCTTTAAAAGGCTTAAATCTAAAATGAAATTATAATTGATTACATAAATCTGAAATGAACTTATAATTGGACTACATATGAGCGGTGATAGCCTAGGGGTATCTATCTATACTCTACTCATATTCGTATGATGGTGAGTACAAATCTTGGCCCGTACTACTAAACTTCAGTACTTAAGTAGGTACGGATTTTAAAAAATTGTGCCCGCGTGGTGGTTTACGGCCCGAAATCCACCAGTGTTTTACTAGGGAAGGCTTGAGTCCTGCAGTGGGACGTTACAGGCTGATACAAAAATACAAATACAATACATTTGAAGGTATACAATACTAGTCCAACAATAATTATAATTGACTATATATAAAGGTATACAATACTAGCCGAACATAGCATAATGTAATCCGTACTTTAGGAAATAAATTATCTGAATCTGAAAATGAGAATAGAGACTGGAAGAACGCGGCAAATTTAATAAAGTGGGTTATCACTAAAATTGTTGAAAAAATATTTTTGATACTTAGATTCAATCTAAGGCTTAATGTTAATAATGAATTCAAGTATCAAAATTATAACCCGATAACTTTATTGAATTTTATTTTTTATTTTTCTCCCCAGTTTCAAATTTCCTGTGCAGTTACTTACAAATGGGAGATAATTAACTGAGCATCAGAAATAAAATGCAAGTGGCAGCAAATCGATGGCAGCAAATTTAAAGTGACGTTAGGTTTAGATTCTCTAGCGTGCAATAAAGACATAGGGGTATGTATATAACTTACCACTAACCATTAATTAGAACGACGACTTATCAACCATCTTTGTTATAGAAAAAAACTTTCCACGACTCCATAACCCAATTCATTCAAAGATTTACCTCGTCAATCCGAAATCACACTCATGGGAAATAAGACCTCCGTTACTTCCGTTTCTATGGGACTGATATTGGATTAACATCATCCCTTAAATCCCATTATCATTGATTAAAGTAGGTAAAATGATATTCACTAGTTATCAAAAAGTTTACCGATTTTTTGATCCTAATTAAACGATAATATACACCGACTAAGATATAATGATATATAAGATATAATATATTCCAATTTAATCGACGTGTCGGTCCGTGACCACAACCAACCCTTTTATCGTCCATTGATGGACATGAGTCTCCAAATGCATATTGTCTGGTGCATGAAGGATGCATGAAGGATGGCCTTAAAACGCCACGCTGGCCAAGCGGATTGTCGAGTCCACGTTCGAGTCGAGTTTCAGGGCTTACATACCTCGTGCACATGTCCATGTCCAGCAGGGGATATTGCAAGGACTGCTCGCATTGGATTGAGTGAAATTTCTAAAAGTGAGTATATTCTATGTAGGTACAGCTTCAACTGACAAAATTCACAACACAATATGACAACATTGCCCTTATCAAACTAACTAGGTTACAACAATTACCAAACCAATTTCCCTACAGGGGTGATAAATGGCCGGCCAAGTTTTGTCGTTTCCCTGCTTGATGAGTGATTAAAAAATATTGCCGTCGACTAGTATGCAAATGGAAGAGACCTCGGTTGATGAGAACAAAGTCTTGCAAATTTAAACAGCATTCAACGGACGACCGTTCGTTAGTGAACACTATGGAGAAATTTCATATTATAGAATAGTGAAGCAAATTATTCAGATATCGGCTTGATCTCTCTCCCATAAACAGCTTAGGTACTATAATACTATACTATATCTAAGAGATTAAATAAAGATTTTTTTTTAAATATATCACCAGATCAGCGATATTGGAAACCAGGCAGCAGCGTCAGGAAACCCACATGCATGAGAATCTGAAGCAACCTGAAATTCTGAAGTATGTGAATACTATATTTCCTACATATTTGAAGGAAATATAAAAAAATGTTTAAGGAAGCCAACAAAAGAATGTATTAAAAAATAATGCCGCATATCACAATCTTGCACCAACTGCACGCTCAGTATGCTTCGGTTTTGTCAGTATTTGACTTTTTACAAGCAAGCCATATCAAAATTTCAGTAGCTTATTTGAATTCTACGCGCACACGTCGCAGGCACCGCATGAGATTTCGAATCAAGTAGTCAAATCTTGTTAATGTCAACGCATTAGATATTTATTTTAGAGGTAATTAATCATTTAAGGTGTACGATGGGCATTTTCATCAGAATATTGCGTAAATAAACTGCAATAATCCTGCATAATATTGAATGAAGACAAGAATTAACTGATATTATATTTATTTATTATTGGGACGAAGGCGGCAGACGAGCATACAGTCCACCTGATGGTAAGTGGATATTGTCACCCATAGACATCCGCGATACATGCCGACATTAGTCCAAAATGACAAACGTTAGCACGCCCCCTGATGCGCTGCCTACCTTTGGAGATATAGGAATGGATTTGGAGAAGGGGATGGGAAAATGGGGAGGGATAGGATGAGAATGGGCTCTGACACATCTCACTCACTACCGAAACACGTATGCACATTAGGGAAATAAGATATAGTGGGAAATGCAGTACATTTCAAGGTACTCTTCTGTAAGTATTTATGAAAGACAAACGTATATTATGGACCATTGAAACTGATTGTGTGATCGTGTCTGAAACGCTGGTGGAAGAGTGGTTGGAAATTAAGCTCCTTGTAAAACTCAATAAGGAGCCCATATATACGACTCGAATTAATTCTAATACCAAAAATTGCTTATTTATCCGGGCCTATATGTTCGTCTGCGATTAATACAATCACCTTGTACCAGTTTCACCTCTCAATGTACTTCTGGGGTTAAAGACCTTCATTATTCCTTATTACTATTTATTTATTTGTTTTTAGAAACCCAACAACAATTCGCATTCTGTTTACACTGTCTAAGTATTAAGATCGTTCTCTCCATTATGCGATTCTGTGTAGGTTTTGAATAATGGTTTTAGTCTACGGTCGTTATAAACAGAAAACAAGTTATTGTATCCATCCATTTACGCTATGTTTACAGCAATGTATTGAAAATTATTATTTAATTTATTACATAGCTATGGGAGGAAATAAAAAATCTCACAAATTGAAATCATTTTAATTAATTGCAGTTCGGTTTTGCATTAGAACGCAATTGGCCTTGACGCGATATTCAGATAATTATATTCGGCTTCGATTTCACAAATATGAACCGTTGGCCGATGAAAATATTGAGAAGTTGCATAGATTTGGAAGAGAAAATCTTGGCGATTGTTTGTTTGTTTTATATATGTCAAATTAAAACTCATTTTGAAAGTGTTCAAAGTTTTTATTAACAGACTGTACAATGTACATACATAGCTCGCGATAGTAATTATATCACCTTGGTTATAGTGTTATAATTTGCACTATTTAAATTATGTTGTGCTATTAAAACACCTAAAATTTATTTTTTAAATATATACTAGAATACCCTCATTGCCATTATATAGTTTATCTGCGTTTCAAGGAGATTATATTTGACCATTTTTCTATAATGAGATCAAATGCAACGACAGCAACTAGATGGCGAAAAAAGAAGCCAATCTTCTCAAGACGGTATTTTCGTCACATCTCACATGTAGAGATGTAAAATAACTTTTTGTATCACATAGTATTTGTAAGAACCGAAATGTTAGAATTCTCTTACTTTTGCTAGTGTCTGTTGGAATTAGAGCGAGAATTATTTAGTGTTTGTCACACTACCACTATGTTTTTACTAAAGAATAAAGATTTTTTTACGAGCCCTCTAACAATTACGAAGTTCGCCTTCATACTTTACTGCTCTTCTTATACAGCCTCTATCATCCTTCAAATATTTGATCGGCCTTCAAAAGTTTGGTTCAAAGGAAAGAAGAAATTTATTATATTTATATCTCTCGATATTTTCCAAAAAAGATTTTTGTTTTAAATGAAGTCTCTCACTTTATTGCTCTATATTATTTACGAACGCTAATACGAACTGCAACGCCGCAAACTCGTTTCATAAACCACTGCTAATCGGACAGCTAGTGTTAGGTTACCTAGAATAGATATTAATTTGGTTTAATCTACGCCTCATCGTTGTTCGCGCGTGTAATATAAAGCCCTAGCAGAATATTAGCGCTGTGGTTCATTTCCTTTTGTTCACAGCTCTATGCTAAGCTAGCTTCTTTCTCGCCGCGACACAAATTCGTACACTTATTTTTGTTTGTACACGCTTGTTGTTATGTTATTCTTAATCATTTCCTGTACTTTGTGTGTCGAGTTGTGATCAATAAATATTTTTTTCTTTTTTTCTATAATATGTATGTACACTTCCCGGCCGAAAGTAATACACATAGGCTATGGTCGACTAGCTACGGTTTTGTAGAGCGTCGTCTCTGTAGTCAGTCAGTCAGCGACGTATTGCCACACGACAGAGACGACGCTTTACAAAACCGAAGCTAGCCGATCATAGTCGATGTGTATTACTTTCGGCCGGGATGTGTAAATCGGTGTGAGTGTACGTACTTATGCGGGCGCACAGACGGGCATGTGACCTACCATGAGATTCGGGCATCCTTAGGCATAGACATGAGTCAGATACAATCAATCTTACACAAACATTTGGTTGTGCGAAAGGTGTGCTCGCGGTGGATTCCACACAATTTGACTGAGGCTCAAAAAATGGAAGGCGTCACTTGGTACAATGCCATGCTTACCAGATTAAACGTAAGGGCGTCATATTCAGTGTGTAACATAGGAACAGGTGATAACATATGGATTTGCAGCTACGACCCCGAAACAAAGCAGCAATCGACTATGGTACTTTGGAGAATCGTCGTACCGTGAATGCTGATTGGTACACGACTTGGCACCTTGTGACTTCTACATATTTCCAAAAATTAAGAACCAATTACGCGGTCAACAATTTTCATCGTCAGAAAAGGCTATTGAAGAGTATGAAAAACATGTTTCCGAGGTCGCCACGGAGGAGTGGAATAAATGTTATGGAAATTGGTTTATTCGTATGAAAAAGTGTATTGACGCTCACGGAGAATATTTTGAAAAAGAATAAATTGATTTTTGGCCGTTCATTGTATTTTTTTCTTATTCATTCCGTAAACTTTCAGTGTGGCCCTCGTAAAAGCTATAGTCGCCAATAAAATGGGACAAGAGGATGTACTTAGCAGATTCTTCCTTTAAGCCGGAACACAGGAAATGCATTACCCGCAGTATATAGCAAATATTTACTCCAGGTACAAGTATAGTACCAACTGTATTTTTACTGTATACAGTTATAATAGATACTACTATCCGCTCTGAATTCACAAAGATGTCATAACGATTTCCTAGAGAATATAGCCCGTGATCATCTGCAATAGTTTGGCTTCCTAAAAATATAACGTCACACTAGGATTTCCTGTGTTGTGGGTCCAGAGACACATACAAAAACGAACACATCACTCAGACCCGAACAAACATTTAAGTTCAAACAAATGAATAACCGATCACGACTCGAATCCCGGACCTTTTATACAGCAGACAAAAGGCACTATCAACAATGCTAATCGGTCGTTATGAAAGGAAAAGTGAAAAGATTTTCAAGATCAGTCCAGTATTTTTTTTTTGTATTTTAGTATTTTTACAGTGACTTTATATTATTTATACTTTTTTGTAAAAACCCATGTTGTATTTTTATATATCTACTATAGTAGCTGCTCTGTTATCCCTTAGTCGATTATTACGGCACCCGCGGGAAGAGATGGGGTGGTATTACTCTAAGGCCTACCAACACCACAACCACCTCAAAGTAGACTCGCCAACATACTTAGAAAGCGTGGCTTTTTAAGACGATAAGTCTCTCATGCACAATATGTGTATAAGGACGCTTATGTCCGAAAGAAGTCGCTTAAAAGGATGGTTAAGATTTACGGTTATTACTTAACTAGATATGTTAGGTATATTTAAAATGAAACCATCGATCTGAGAATACATACTAGATATGCTATGCAGTCACTCTAGTGCAGACACGTTGCAGTCGTAAACACGTTACAGTTCATTAGCTCTCGAATTATTTAATTGATATGTTTTGAAAATGGAACATTCTTATAACGTATGTAGCACTTAAGTTTAAAATTTTACTTTTCAACGAATCCCTCCTCATCTGTTTCACCCCTCCCTAGAATTTTCCAACCAGGTTTCTTTGATAGTCTGTTCTCATATCGATGACTAAAACTATAGCCGCATTATATTTTCTGTTTGATGCGGTGGTTGAGTGGTGTAATTATATATTCCTATATCTCCAAAGGTAGGCAGCGCATCCAGGGTCGTGCCAACGTTGTTATTCTGAACTAATATTATCATGTATCGCGGATGTTTATGGGCGACAGTATCCACTTACCACCAGGTGGACTGTATGTTTGTCTGCCGCCTTCGTCCATAAAAAAAAATATGATGTTCGTATTTTGTATAAGTCAAGTACTTGTGCAATGAAGTTTAAATAAATAATTAATCAATTTACCATTGAGTGTACTGCTTAACTATATATTCATCTATCACTTAGAGGAGATGCCGATAGGAATTTTATCGCCAAAATTTTCTCCTATTTTTTCGTATTATTTTTCCAATATACGCAATTACAACATCCTTCCCCCTCTCGATTCATTTCGCCCTTTAAATAAGGAATGCCGGCGCTGTCTCGTCCGAGCTAAATTGGATTTCTATGTCACACTTCCTTTGCCGATCGCTGGCTGAATTCAAATAACACCACGTAATGGGTTGACAATACTGACTCTACTATTTGTTAGAAAAATATTATTGTAACTCGATAAAAACTCGATTTTTCGCCTTTAGACAGAAAGGCAGTATTATTCAAATTAATTATACATATAATAAAATTGTAACAGGCCGATGTCTGTACATTATAGATATTGAAAAAAAACTAATATGGGGGGGGGGTCTTTATTAGAGCAACAGAAGCCAAAACAACAGTTTTTAGAAATTTTGTCTGTCTGTCTATCTGTCTGTCTGTATGTTTGTACACGCATCACGCAAAAACTACTGCATGGAATTGAATGCAGTTTTCACTGATGTATTGCTAGAGGTCTAACTTAAAATATAGGCTCCATTTTACCGCAGGAAAATATCTTATTCCGATTGTTTTAAATTTAATAAACCGAAGCGAAGTGAGGGCGGGTCGCTAGTAATTCATAAAAATAATATCTTGAATTGAAGTACGAGTAGATAGCAAATAAAAAACCGATTTATTGAAAGAAAGAAAAACCGTACATTGCCTAAGATATATTTCTACCGCCCTGTACAATGGGGAATGCTGTGAAGAATTGTTCGGCATAATTCCCACCTCGGGTTTCTACAACCACACCTCCCGTGACAGAAGTACAGTGCATTCGGATTTTCCTAGATGTCGACTATTGTGCGGTCTAAAAACCGTTTTATACCGCATAGGCTGTGGAACAAACTGCCTCAAGAGGTCAAGATATGGGGTTGATCAAACGGCAAGGTCGACCTGCATTTCTTCTGTGTTACAGGTGTCTATGGGCGACCGCCTCTATTCCCTTAGAAAAAAATCGTAATTTTAGTTGCATGACTAATTCCATTTACTGTGACTCAGGATAGTTGTAACCGCTTGACCACCAGATGCATCGTCTATCTGTCATAGAGAAGCTTACCTGTTCACCTCCACCCTACACTACACTTTCCTACTCAATTTGAAATACTGTCACGGCAATTTTAAAGCACTTACTCATGTACGGATATCCGTAACTGCAATAAAATTGCTCGTGCGGATCACCAATCGGAAATCTTCAACCTAATACCACAATGGAGATTGAAAACAGTAGAGAATGTTGTTGGAATACAGTATTAACATCGAGTAGTGTACGCACAATGGCACAATGCTTTGTTCGATCAGCTTGTTTATAAGTAGCTAAAAGTGTCAGCTAGTTTAAACTGTGCACTGTGACACTTGCGCTCACCAATCGTCTCTGCAACCACATCACATTTTTTGTCAATCAAGTGCGGTTCATTGGCACTTCCTTGACAAAAAATTGGCATACAGTGTGGTCTTCAAAACATTTTATGCCATGAACCCGAAAGTTGTTAACTGCCAATTGAGGTTTTTCCACGTTACAACATAGGGCTCTCCAAAACAGTTGTAAATAGGATTCTGCAAGATCGGCAGCACACCCGCATCCCCTAATGTTGCAGCTGTCCCATAGCTGGCGGTGACCACTTACTATCTGCCATCAGATGGTACTGCCACTCTTCAACAAAAAACCTAATGGCCACGTCACAGTTATTTTCAATCATAAATTTATCAGCGATAAATTTGATAAATGAAGGACAGTCCATGTTTTACATAATAATAATAATTCATTTATTTGAGACAATAGTAATTGATCCATAGTAATTGTTAGTACAAACTTAAAATCTATGTTAGTAAAATATATTAATCAAAGTATATCAATAAAATAATCACATTAATAAATGAAATTAAATTAATGCATTAATATACATTACATAATGCAACCTAATGACTAAAAACGAAACCACACACGAAATAACACACACATGCACACACATACAATATCCTGAAAATATTAACGTATTGATCAAAAGCTTTGGCGCCATGCTTTTGGAGGCTTAAAAGTGGATTTGAGGAGATTGGAAAGAACAAGGATAATTGATTAAGTGAGATGGCGGGTGTATTCGACTCGCAAAAAAATTAACGGTAAACAAGAACCTTTCATTTTACGCGGTCAGACACTATTTACAATATAAAATGTATTCGACTCGTCCTATCACTACCAGAACTCCCTATACTGCGTCCATATCCGCAGCACGTCTTATGAGCAATCTTGACAAGAGCTCATACTGTATTTTATTTATACTGTGGTAATACTTTAGTGTCGATCGCACGGCCCTTTAAACTTTCCTGCGACAGGTTGCTCTGACACACCCGAAAGTTAGGAGCGGATTTATAGACTTGTAAAATATTAATCTCATTTCTTCTTTACATTTGGTGGGTCGAATTTTGTCTGTTTGCTGGGGTTTTATGTACATGTATCTAACAGCTTATGTATCTAACAGGTCCCCCAACGTGGCGGCGAAAAATGCGTAGTTTATTACGATATAGCGCAAGCCCACACTGCGGATTGCTTTTGTTTTACTAGTTGCAATGTGTGCTATGTGCATACACAGACGCGCGTGTGTGAGAATCAGACCATTTGTATGGAGTGTAATTAGATGGTTTTAGTGTATGGAAGAATCCTCGCCGTATTCTCGCCACGTAATGAGAAGATATAAAAAAGTAGACAGAATGCTCCACCAAGAGCTCGCTCCGAAATACGGTCTCTTACAGCAGAGATTGCCTTACTGCAAGTACACACCGGAGCCGGTGCTCGAAAGCTTTATTGGGACCGGCGCGTCATCACGGACAGGATTAAGCGAATAAGCCTGATATCGTGTTGATAGTCACGGATGTTTTCAGTAGACATCATCTCGTGAGATCACCGAAATGTGGGGCGTGAAGGCCGTTGAAATTATCCCAGTCGTCTAATCCATGAACCGGTTAATCCCCACCAGCCTCGAGATCAACCTGAGGCGGTTGGCTTTCAGTGAAGATGGAGAAGGCGCTGCTGCTCTATAGAGCATATATATAGCGCGGTATAGCGCGCTTATCGTCCGCCGGTGTCTCTCCTTGGAATCCTGAACCCAGGCCGACTGTACTTCTGCCGTGGATTATACGTCTACCTCATTTTGGCTTACCCATGGAGAGACGAGATGCTTGGAATTACTAGCGGACTCTCATCATTAAATTAGATAGGTACGTATGCCGATAACCACGTTGGAGGTGCTTGGTAGGCAGGAATTAGTGATAGGAAGGAGACGTGATAGGAATTAGTGAATTAGGGCTTGAATGAGCTCTTGCTGGAACGGCATAGGTCCCATTGCATTATTTTTTCAAATGTTTGCTTCACTAGTTGGTGGCGATGAGGCAGGATTGGTCGTGCGCGGCAGTGAACTGGAGGTCCAGTTGTATCGATGAAGTAAGTGTTCTACATTGTGACTGGGGTTTAGTTTGATCGACGTCAATCTCGTAGAGCCTGGGAATTCTGCCAATAAATCGTAGAATGGTTGCTGAACGTCGATTATACAAACAGTAGGAAAGTCAATAGCGTGTATCAGAGCTTTGATTGAGAGGCTTATGAGTTCGTCGATCAGTCTTTGATTTTTCAGGTCGACGATTTAATAATGATGGTTGAGGAAATCGGCTCCCAGGATCAGTTTGGAAACGTCGGCGATGACGAATTTTCATTTCATTTCATTCAACGGTCGAATTCTATTCAGTTTCTGTATTCTATTCTATTCAGGAATGCTGGATTCAGTTTCTGTGATTCTGTGATGTGGTCTATTCAATCGGTGATGAATCATTGCGTCTGTTAAATGATAGACTTGCTTTTAGATGTACGATCTCCAATGACAGCTTTTTGATTTCGTTCGACGATGGCTTGTTCTGACAGCTGGCTGTGTATCGACTCTTCCGTGGTTCTGGCTCCGGGACCACTTTGATGGTGTGTCGCCCGGGCCTCAGATGAGCTGGTTCAAATGTGTGGGTGCTTCGAGATTGCCTCACACTTCGTGGTTATTTGTTGTTAAACAACGCAAAAATCCTTTCTACCCAGAAACAATTTGTTATCATTTTTATACATTTCCAAGTAATTTGATTAAATTCCTAGAAACTTCATAAATTTCCTAGGTATCGTATAATAAGGTATCTTTAATAAAATATTTTACACATTTCCTAAATCAGCTTGGCATTTTATTAATTTGTTAGAAATTGTATAAAATTCCTGAATTATATACTGTTAAAAGGGGATCAGAGCGAAACCACACAACATGTACTGTATAAATTACTTAGTATTTTTATGAGTGACTAAGACACGTCCAACCGGCACCGCGTCGCAAACCCAAGAGACTGAAGTAATATCGGCCGCACCACGAGCGCGGCGGTGCCCCTTCGTAGTACTGTCGTAGCACACGTAGCGGTCGTGGCTGACGTCACTGAGCGTAGCAGTGCTACGCGCATCCAAGTGTTTTAATAATGCATTTCATATAACATATACATACACCATCTTCTTGTGATTAAAATATTTATTTGCTCTCTACTTAAAGATTGTTTGGCAGACATCGCTGTTAGTGATAAGATCGCCTTTTGTGCATTTCATGCGTTACAATGTCCGTTACTGTCTTGTTTTGTTGTGCAATAAAGAATTTTATCTGTCTATCTAAAATTCTTCTTGTCCGCAATTTTTGTACCGCATTTTATCTAAGTTTCTTCGCTTATTGGTTTAGTGATGGATGGCCGATCCCGTAATGAGTTTTTTGTAACTTTTAAACATTTCCCCCACTTTTATGTAGGTCGAAGCTTATTAAATTTTCGAAAGTTGCTTGCTAGTTTCTTAGCACGATGGGTGTATATATGTATGTATAAGTGAGTGAGTGTATTTATTACTGGGATTGTACGTATATTCTTTTGTACTTAACTATTTTTTTTATTATTTGTGTGTACAATAAAGTATACAAATAAATATATAAATATTGTTGCTAGTGATCTTATGAATTTATTTTACTGAGTAAAATTGTAAAAAAATTGAAAAATGACTAAAGTGAAGGGTTTAGTAGAAATCACAAGGTGGAAGAGCATCCCAATATCAAATAATGACGTCAATCTTCTATACCATTACAACAGCACACGAGTGACAAAGATGGTAACAGCATCCCACCCGTCCCCATCTTATCATGTCTAGATAATTTTCTAACGAATTTAGATTTTCTATAAGTGAGGTAGGTTTATTTTCTAGTTATCGAATAATTTATTTCTTAACTACCTTTTCTTCCAATATCAAACAAAAGCACCTACATTGAGACACAAAAAGCTATCAACTATTACCGGTGTGACGTCACGAAGAAATGAAAGGTTCCCGGCGACGTTGCTCGCGACACTTATCGAATTTAAAGCAAGACTCGGAGACAGCGGAGATTCATTAGATAAAAACTGGCTGGAAGTAACAACGGTGTCACACTATACCACACTATACCGTACACTATACATAGGTAAGGAGTATCACACTATACTTTACCTATGAAATATCCATTTTACATGGAGTAATTCAAACATTTTTTTGGTATGAAAATAATATTTTTAATTAATCAAACTATTGTCCATTATTGTGAACGCACTTTTGCCATTTTATTGAAAGTTGATTGTAGATTGAAAAGAATATTTTCGTTTAAACGTTTTTAACAAAATTATCAATTCAATAATAGATGGACTTACGCGTCGATTTCAAGCAATTTTCAGTTTTTCTGATGTTTTATCGAAATTTAATGAAATGGATCAAGATAATATAGTTTTAATTGCATAATTAATATTTGAAATTAAAGAGACACAAAAATTGTTCATGTTTAATATAATTACATGCATGCTTGCGTGTGTGCGTGCGTGTTTGCGTGCGTGAGTAGGGATGAGTGTGTACCGTCATCTATACATATAATAAAATTGTAACAGGCCGATGTCTGTACAGTATAGATATTGAAAAAAAAACTAATATGGGGGGGGGGACTTTATTAGAGCAACAGAAGCCACAACAACAGTATTTAAAAATTGTCTGTCTGTCTGTCTGTATGTTTGTACACGCATCACGCAAAAACTACTGCATGGAATTGAATGCAGTTTTCACCGATGTATTGCTAGAGGTCTAACTTAAAATATAGGCTCTATTTTACCGCAGGAAAATAACTTATTCCGATAGTTTTAAATTTAATAAACCGAAGCGAAGTGAGGGCGGGTCGCTAGTTAATTAATAAAATCAACTCAACTCGGCTTATTCGGTTCTTTCTATATCTGTGCAATGTCGTGCAATAGTAATAAGAGTCGGAAACTTGTAGATTGCGACGTGGAAATCTCGTTAGTGTTGCCCGGATTCCTTTGCCTGCAATAAAAGACGTAACTCGCAAGTTCTACCTTCTGATTTTTATTAGAAAGTCGCTCTAGAACCTTCTCTCCCGATTTAGAATTAGATACGTTGCGTTCCTAATCCAGCTTCCCTAATCTCCCTACACTTCCTATTCTCCATTATTCAATTATTTTCCCAAAGTTGTCTGATTCATAAATGCCCAAATGTAGGCAGCGTGTTTGCTCTAATTTTAAGGTCCGTCTTTTTTACTAATGTATATACTCGTGTTGGTATTTAATTCAAATAACACCGATGACAGACTCCAATCAGAAAATTAACCTCAACCAGCCTCTTTTCGTCCATCTTGGACTTTATCTAGTGCATGAGGGATGCCACGCTGAAACGTTAATACCTTAAAACGTCACGCTGGCTAAGCGGTTTGGCGAGTTCACCCTACTATAGGTGGTGTAGTTCATCAGGGCTTGTGATAGCGATGGGAAGGACTGGGGTGGGAACCTACTGGAAGAGATGGGGTGGTGCTCTCCCAAAGCCCGGCACCACACGGCACAAATAAAAGTAGATTCGGAAAAGTAACTCTTTTTTCCATCCTTTTTCTATATTTTTTGTATGAAAAAACGTTTTGTTTGCATAAAACACTTAGCTAAACTATTATCATTTTCACAAAGGCTGTCCATTGGATATCCCCTTCTGACGTAACGCGAGCCTTAGTGCTGGATCCCGTAATTTCCCACGGAACCTGTGTTAGTATATTCCTGTTGAGATTTTCTTATTAGACACCATTTGATTAAAAATTAATTATGGGTACGAAAACTTGTCTTATTATACTGAATAGTCAATGGATATTGATATTTACATTTATATTACATAGTACTCTCTGAGAGGTAATTCATTAGTTTGTGTACATTTTCCCAAATATGGTATTGCGCCTATCATATATCGTGTAGCACTATCGCACATTATTTTTGTGCCTTGATGAGTTTGTTCGATATATAGATTTGAAATGGACATCTACCGCGAAAACCCAATAGCTGCCGTTTGCGTACGGTCCGGAACTGTAATTAGATCGACAATTATTTATGAAAATCTCCCATATTTTTCTGATTGGGGTGAAAGTATCAAACGCACTAAGTTCGGACCTCAAAGACTTATCATGCTTACGTAGGCACCTTATTAGGAACTCAAATCTATCTCGACTCATGGCAGACAGATATCTGTTGCCTGAATATGAACTATCAAATAATTATACCATGGACAAATGGTTGTCTTTCATAGCTGCTGTCAGCGTAAGTATGCCAATTAGCGCTCATAGTTTATTAAAAGTAGTTGCCTTTGTATCAGATCTTTGAATATTCAAATGAATTTCTATTTCAAACGAATTTAGTCCACTTTTTTTTATCTCCTCACACAATTTTATCAGTTACGAATATACTTAGGCATTTTAGAGGGTCATATAAACTTTTATTCATCCTTGTGGGACCCCTAGATACTCGTACAATATTTGATTTCTAATGTTCTGCTATTTGTTCTTCCTTTAGTAGTTACCCAGCAATTATTGTTTTCACCTCTATGCGTTCTCTTTTGTGTGACAATAACGCGATTCGAAGCAGAAGATAACCTTTGTCTTCGGAAGGGTTTTGAGATTAACGACGACTGCCTTTATTTACTCCTCAAATTCATCTGTTCATCCTCGGTGACACTTTGGAGGTCGTTTTGTTAGGAGATTATCTTAGGTCTCACTGTCCGATCCTTCCACCTCGATGTTACTTAATTCGTTTAAGCATCAGATTATTTTTTCGCCGTTTAGAGGTAATTTAATGACATAATAGTGTTATAACGTGTACCTGAAAATAAATAAAACAATAGAGTAATAAAACAAATTTATTTCCTAATAATTAAAACAAAAACGTTAAGAATAAAATAGCGTAAAAGTTACAAAAAAGATAACCGTACGTCACTTTGACGTACGATAGGTAAATATTTACGGAAGTAGCATACTTACACAACCGACACAGTTATCTCCGTGCAAGTTCTGTGAAACGACTGAGGTGGCAGAAAAAGCGGGCGCTATATTGCCAACTGTTAGCGAGATACAACGATTTTTCAAAAACGCACACATCGAATTGACATTATTGTTTCTTTCTTTCTAGGGTTATTGTTATCCCTTAGTCGCCTTCTTAAGACATCCACGGGAAGATATGGGGTGGTATTATTCCATAGCCGCCGACGCCACACGGCACCGATAATGATATACCCCAGTTTTTTGTTAATTCTCTAGCACGGAAGATTTTTCACTGTTCTAATACTGGCGGATTTGTCCGTGGTTTGACCTCACCAATAAGAGGCAATAATAGATAATCCGAAACTCTGTCAACGTTTACTACATCAAAATACCAAACACCGATAACACATCTTACGACACTATTAATGATTGACAGCTCTATTGTTTATGTTTTGACGCAGTATCGAATCCAGCGTCAGTCACGCGATGAGCTCGCGTATTACAATCTATCATCGTCATCTATGACGGGCGAGAAATATTTAAGATTCCCAGTGGTGGGAGATCAATACGTGCAGAAAAATACATCAGGCGTAACATTTTTATTGCGTTTCCTCCCTTTGTTGTACTCCTTTAAGATACAAGCTCTTCCAGCATGATTGGGGTCAGCAATTTGGAAACTGCATCGACCTAAATTAACTACTTAGGTAACAAAGTAATTAAAGCGATTGGACTGTAGCAAAATAGGTTTATAGTTTTAGAGTCCTATAATAACTACCCACTTTAGGAAAAAAGACACAAGACGTGCTCTTTGATGACACTTGTGCACTTTGATAAATAATAATAATATAATAATAATTAATTATTCTTAACATTTTTAGATAGATCGAGAGATATATTGTACACCAAAACATATAGAAGAGAAGCACAAAGATACAAGTAATTAGATGGACAATATATCATCAATATATCAATATATCATGGACACATCTGTGTTCTTATCGCTAAAGCCATAAAATTCTATAGAATAAGAGAATATAAATGGTAAAACCTGTATTAGCGGGAACGCATGTCGCCGGCTCCCTGCTACTATGCATGCACAGTAGACAATAAATATACACAATTACACCTACATACGTTCCTAGCATTCTGTGCAAGCTAACTTAAACTCTTACTGTTGCACGTTGACGTTGTATATATGTAGCATTGGCTTGCTTACTCACATTTGGACATGTCGTCACTAACATTTGGACATTTGGACTCCTGCGGCCGTATCACTAATGATTATTATCAATTAATGTATTTTGGTTGATCGATGACATTTATGTCAACTTCCGGGGAGATGGCATTAAGACAAAATTAATTAAGTTTTTTTAATGTCCTTCGTAACCATAATATGAAATGTGCTTGTATGTAAACCCTAAATAAATAATTCACTTTTAATTTGCACATGTAATGTTAGGTATTTATGCTTTCGAAAAATATGTTACTGATGCATTTTCTTCCTTCTTTTTGCCTTGCCTTTAGAGCACTAATTACATTTTTAATCCAATGTCTAATAATATATAATCCAATCCAAAGGGTATCTATGGAATAAATATTTATGTTATTATCCACTTTCGCAAACCACCCACCAAATAAAGAGCATTACGTACTTACCAACTTCAAAAACAAAGTTTACGCGGCAAAATTTAAAAGTCGTAACTTTGTTCGACCGCACTTTCGTCTTCCAATCTCATTTATACATATAACGGTTTTGGTCGAAAGTTACCCTTCGGAAGCCAAATAAGTAACCACCACAAACAGTAAGGAATGTAATGCAGATCTGAGAAAATAAATCATAAACGGTTGACTAGTGTAACAAAGTTACACTTCATATCCACCCGTCCGTGGTCTAGCAGCTACACTTTACACTAGCTATGCAATCCGTTCTAATCTCTGTAATCATATTGTTTGTAGGCGTGTAGTATCGGCCGGTTATAGAATAGCACCTCATATCTTCCCGAGGATGCCATAAAAGACGACTGAGGAATAGGCAAAGTCTATCAAAAGCCCTGAGAAACTACGCCACATCTAAAAGAGTGTACTCGCCAACCCACTTGTCCAAAGTGGAGTTTTAAGGCCATACATCCCTCCTGTACAAGACAGTGTACCTACATGAGAAGGCCCATGAGAAGTTGAGAAGCCCACAACACGTAACTAGTTACAGTTACGTGTTTGTAGAGACCAAATACAATCTGCATAGAGCTTAGTATCCAACGCTCGGACTGCGTCTCCACGTTACTGCAGGGACAAGAATTCGAGTCAGGATGGGAATAATAATTCCTAATAAATGGTTAAGTTCGGCCCATGGTATCAGCGACTCATTTTAAAAAAGAGCACAACAAAATTAGTGAATAATTATTCCATTACTAGAATAACTATATCACTACATAGCTAGTGTACTTTTCACTTGACTAAATGGCCAATCCTCACACGCATGACGCTATTCGGAACGCAATGCTCATAATTTCTGTACAGAATAAAAGTCACCATTTCGCCTAACACCACTAGTCTCTGTATCTATCTGTTTATCTCTGCCTAACTCTTATTCTTACATTTTAATTTTGTTCAAATCAAGTGATTTTTTTCCAATTCTATTTTATTAAAAGTTCATGAGATGACATTCACACTGCTGAAACATTACAATATGTTTGTATTTGGTTATAAAAAAAAATATGGGAAGAAATATGGGTTATAAAGTCATTTAATTAATACTACGTGTGATAATATTAAGAGTTTGCATGCCAGAATGGTGCAAATAAAGAATTTGAATCTCTGTATGTCTTTATCTCTATACATGACTCTGTCTCATAGGGATAAGAAAGAGCGCAATCTTAAAAATTCCTCGCGTCGCGCGTCTGTAAGCGTGAGCCGAATTTCAAATCTTTCTACGAAGATTCTATACTATTTTTTACCTTCATTATTGTGATAATGCCACCCCCCCCCCCCCCCCCGGCTTACCTATTATACTTGTGTAGAAGTTATGAACATTAAGGATTTTGTTTTACGAAAAACATGTTACAAAGGGATGTTATAATGGTCGGAATTGTCTTTATTCTTTTTGTGAATGGTAATGAATGAACAAAATGCCTCATTATCATCTATTTCTGTTTAAGCAACCCTACGCTGCCTTATGTAACAATAGAATTATAATACGGTTTATTTAAACTGACTAAATATATTGTATCCCAACACGTGGTATGAGGACACGAATACAATATCTACAATTCTACACGTCATATTTTATACTATTAAGCCTTAGATGTAAGCAAAAGCCTCCTTTTGATTTGATCTAAGATTAGCGCAGTGATATAGTACCTACAGGTAATTTTATGTTTAAAAATATGACGAGTGTTTAGCATTTCACAGTACCGGAACATCTGTGTGTTAAGATTTCAAATTAACTTATAGAAATGTATGATTTCGGAAATTCATCCTGCGAATTAATTATTTACTTAATTACCTACTTATTTATTTAATAATTAATAAATAATTAAACATTTAATTTGTCATATTTAGATGCAGATGTGGTCGTAATAACATAAAATGTTATACAACCATAACCTAAAGTTAACAGCTTCCTTGTTTCGCGAAATGTTACTTATCGCCATGTTGAACCATCTGCTAAATTTTGTATTAAAACAGGTTCCAGCTGCACAACGCCTCTTCATCATAATTGCACGCCAGCTAAGTACATCCAAGAGCATAAAACGACTGATGCACACTTTAAGGACTATTTAGTGTTCTCATAAAGGGGATATATGGCCACAATGCGAGCAGTACGCCAGTTTTATGGCCAAGGAAGACGACAAGTCATAGATTAATTCTTTTAAGGATTTTTTTTTCAGTTATAACGTATCTACGGTGCCGTAATGTGGCGGGCATATTGTCTTGAGCATGAGGGATGTACGGGCTTAAAACGTCACGCTGTCTAAGCGGGCTGGACTCGCGAACCGCTTGACCTTGAATCGAGACACGAGTCCTTGAATGGAGACCACTTACCACGAAGCGCAATGGACGCCCTCCGGCCATGTACACCGATCATTTGAAAATATTCATCAGTAATGGCTGGATAAGAAGAAAAATATAATCAATCGCATACGCATACTCAATATCGGCCGGTTCTAGAATAACACCAACTACTTCTTTCCGTAGGTGCCCTAAAAGGCGACTACGGGGATAATAAAGCGGCAACGACCAGTTCTAAAACACCACCTCTATAAGCGTGCACTCGCCAACCCGCATGGCCAGTGTGACGTTTACATACCTGATGCACAAGACAATATGCATGAAGTCAGCAATGTATGTTAAAAGGGGTGGATACGATATGATATCATAATGTATGATGTTCACACCGCTTTATTATTTTGGCCACGTTTTGGAACGCAGCCTTTAGCCCATGACAGATGACGACTGACGCTGTCACCGGTAGAAAATTTTTCTTTCTTCGTCGTGCGAGTGCGCTCGTTTTGGTGGCACGCAAAACCCTAGTGCATATCGTTATTTAAGGCGACGCATTGATAAACAATAAAATCAAGAAGAGAACGAATGCGCCCCGCCGCCACCTACACACCCCGCAATACTTTTACGCGGCTCGCGGCGACTACGCGCTTGACCACGTGGGCTAGAACATAGACGTCTTGAGAGTTGCCTTTACATTTGTTTTTGTTTCGGTTACTTATTTTAATTTTAATTATTCATTTTACATATTACTTTTACAATCTTACATCAATCTTTTTACATGATTATTTAAAAAATACATTATAAGTAGGTACTCGTTACATTTTTTTTTATTTTTGCAATATCTATATTTACAATTTTTTATATTTATATAATTCATTTTACATATTTATACATTATTTTTTCCTTTTTCTTTTAATAAACGAAACGAGACATACAGGTATGTACGGAATTTGCTGTCAATATTCGGAAAATGGAATAACGACATTTGAATTGTCAATGATAGCAACTTCACCAACACGTCAGCAACACGTTCATAACGTCAGCAATGTCATCGTCTTTATTGATATCAGCAATAGTAATATCAGGACAAATCGATTTGTTTGATGTTTTTTCTGAAACGGTCATAATATTTGGTACAGTATTTTCCTTACTACTTTTTACAATCACGTATTCCAGATCACGGATTGGTTTGTTCCTAATATGTCTTGGATCGACTAGCTCAGGAAGAAGACAGTCGTAGTAGAATTTTAGCAATTTCAGTTCCATTACCTCTGCCCAAAACTTGTCATCTTTTTCAATTATTTATGTTTTTATTTTTTGTCGCCATACCAAATTCCCAACAAACAATGATTTTTTTTGCAATTATAAAAATGCATCTTGTTCTTTTCCATTGCCTCTTCAATACCAATTTTAAATGGTGCTGTAGGGCATTTAATTTCTATTAGCGTATTGTTTGTGATGCCATCTGGTGAAGCATCCAAAAAAGGATAATTTTCATCTATAAATAAGCCGCAATTTTCAATTTTGACTTTTTTCATTATAGATAGTTGCTCTAGTGCTATTTTTTCATACTTTTTTCCATGGCATATAGATTGTACATGGTCTTATAACGCAAATCCTCTTAGGTAAAGATTCAGAGCATCAAACCGAACAATTTTCTACAAGGAACATATTCCAAAAAAATTGGGACTTCCCATACAAAATCACAACCTAAAACGTGTTTTTTACTATAATATAACTTATATACAATTTTAAAATAAAAAAATAAACAATGCTTACTGGTGCCTCAGAAGTGCATTCTAATAGCATATCTGGAGGAGCACTATACTCTTCACATTGTTTTCCTATCTAAAACATAAATAAATAGGTATCTAATTTTTACGTTTGAATATACAGTTACCTAATTATCAATAAACAAAATACGTACAGTAGCTTTAGGAATTTGTCCAACATTACATAGGAGGTTTTCATGATCCTCGTTTGCAGACCTAAAATACACTGGATCGCAAAAATTCCGGGTCGCTAATAAATGGCGTGATAGTTTTATTAAATACATAAGACTAATTTGCGAAACTATAGTATATTGTAGATGACTGATTAATATATATAAAAAAATGTGTAACACGTTCTGTACACTATATAACTTTAATTAAATACTAAAAAATAAGAAGATTTCGCTTCTAACTTATGACAACAAAAATACACTTCGCAGTAAATCTTAAAAAATAAAAGTTTTTTTGTCAATTTAATATTTTGTATTTCCTCCACGAGCCCGTATCACTTCAATAAGACGATGTGGCATGCTGTAAACCAAATTTTTAATACGATTTTGGTCTATGTTTGCCCATTCTTCCACTAGCGCATTCTTTAACTCGTGTAACGTAACGGGAGCAGGAGAGCGTTGTCTCACGCATCTCCCGAGCTCGTCCAATGCATGTTCTATGGGATTTAAGTCTGGGCTGCGAGCTGGCCACTCCATGCAGGTAATACCGACGTCTTGAATATACATATTGACCAAATGAGCAGTATGTGGTCGCACATTATCGTGCATAAGAATGGAAATTGCACCCATATTCACTAAGAATGGACCAGCATGCTCATTTAAAATCTCTCCTACGTATCTGACAGCAGTCAGAGAACCGTTTTCTATGATCACTAACTCCGTGCGATCCTCTGAAGATATGCGATCCCAGCCCAAACCATTATTGATCCTCCACCGAATGGCACCTTTTCTTCAAAACACGCTTGATGATACCGTTCTCCTGGCCGTCTAAATACTCTTCGTCTCCCGTCGTGCGTAAATAAACAAAATCTGGACTCATCGGAAAACATAACCTTGGACCAATCTTCATCTGTCCATCGGATGTGTTCTCGAGCAAACCGTAACCTGGCAACTCGATGTTCTCTGAGCAGTTTGGGGCCGTTTGCTGGTCTATAAGGCTTTATATCAGCTTCACGAAGACGTCGCAGAATCGTATTAGAGCTCACATTGTTGTGGTGAATTTCTTCAAGACTGTTTCGGACCTGAACAGCCGTGAGATGTCGATTTCTTAACATAGTGCTCACGATGAATCGGTCTTCTCGTGTAGTTGTGCACCTTGGCCTGCCATTTCCTGGTCTCATGCCGGTTTCTTGAAATCGCTGGAGTACTCTTTGGACCGTTGATAAAGATACTCCTACTGTTCTAGCAGTGCTACGCTGACTTCTTCCTTCTTGTACCATGGTAATAATCCGTGTACATTCTTCAGGTGATAACGACAAGATATTGCATTGAATACTCTGATCAATCCAAGGAACCATTTATAATGACAGCTCCGTTTGAAACAAAAGCAGAAACAATATTCTTTTCCTAATTTTAAATTTTGAAATTTTTCAAAATGCAGAATAATTTTTTTTAAATCTGTAAATTGTACAAATGAAACCTCTTTAGAGATTTAGAACAAGCATTAGTAACCTCCTTACTACATATTATTTATTCGAGGGATCTAGGTATATAATTTATGGAGATATCACGGTTTTTATTAGCGACCCGGAATTTTTGCGATCCAGTGTAAATTGTTAATTTTAAATCTAATATATTACAAAAAAAAGTCGGAATTTTAGTAATAAAATCTTACGTGTGTAAAACATTCTGTAAGTCTGCATAATGCGGTGAAATATTGTCTTGTTTCCTATAAAATACAAAGTAATGTAGATATATAATTCAAATGAAAGTACTTAAAAATTAATATACACTTGAAATTGAACCTTGAAAATTAATATACACATACCCTTCTAAAACATCTATTGACATTATATCATTTTCATCTTTATCCAAAGACGACTCCATGGATTTATTATCCGAAATCTGTTCTGACATTTTTACTATACAAAATGTATCGATACATCAAATTTTTCACGGTCATTTTCTTACATTGCTCTAATAAGTGAGCTTTTCTTTTCGTTTTGGAAAATGTGACGCTCTTTTTGCCCATTTTCAATCATAAAATATCGCAAGATAAATATTTTACATTTGTCGATGGCGGGCGTCTGACAGGCATACATCCGTCGTTGACACTAGTCAGGAGCGCACTGGAGGCGGGCCCCCGTCATACAAAAACGCAAATGCGCTAGGTTATGTCGTAAGGTCGTAACCGACAAATGGGTTTTTATCGTTTTAAATAAAAACTACAATATATTTTAAAAAATCCAACTGGTATTTTAAAGTGTGTGTTTCGATTGATTTACAGAAATAAATAGGAGGTTTAAATCGGTACCGCTTGCTTATAAAATGTAAATCTCTGTCAAAAAGAAGGTATTTTTGATATTTTTTTCGCCGGTATAAAAGTTAATAAATCGTGTATTGGTAACTGACAAAATGAAGTCAATGAAATGATGAATCGTGTTACTGAATATCACTCCAATATTTTCCGGAATTGCTGAGAAAAATCGAAATCCCCGACATTAAAATTTCCAATTCGTCATCTTAAACAGTTAATAGAGTCGCGACACTAGTGAAGTGATTACAGCAGTGAGTGACCACGCCTTCGCGGGCTGCTGTATAAGCTGCGCCTGGAATCTCCGACTAAATTGACATTTTCTATAGTTTATCACTATTGTATTTTCCCCCAATCATTTACCTTGCATCTCGCCCACATTTAGTAGTCATTTCTCTTTATTATCGCATCCCACAGGTCCTTTAGTCACTAGTCCATAGAACACATTCAGTGTTTCCTATGGATATATAACGTGCATACATAAAACTTACGCACTTGTATAAAGCAAAGCTTTCTCACAAGCGAAAAAAAATCATGATTTCGTCGATCAATGCTTTTCTGTACCAGTTAGAAGTTGTTACGCAGATGGTGGAATCGTAAATAGGAAGAAAGTCGCAGCATTGTGGATTGTCAACGTGGGTTGGTATACCATATAACATAAGTTCGCGACGCCTATAGTCTATGTCCGTTAACCTGTATCTGCGCTCTAAACAGGAAGGTTCTAGTACATATTTTTTACTAAGTAATTTTTAAAAAGGTACTTGTAGGTAATATTAACAGATATTTAAAGTTACTTCACCCAAGTGAAACCTTACACCCAACGAGCTACATACAGTACAGAGAAGCTAACTTGTACGACCTTTTTTATTTGCCCTCTATAAAAATACTCTTTGTTACACTCTCAATGCAATAACAAAATATACGTTTGCGACTGCCGCCGCGATTCTAGGCTCACTGCGTCGAATAAAAAATATTTTGCGAAAAATATCATAAAAAAAATTATAGAATTTAGAATGATAAAGACGTAACGTCACCATTCAATGAATTGAATGACGTACTCAAACTATGCTCACTGAATGTCAGTCAAGACACGCACACATTGTAATATTAGTCATACTACGCTGATCGCTCCCATTACGACTAATACAAAAGTTTAGCACATATCATTTACATTCCGTCTATATCAGTGGTTCTTAACCGATGGTCCGCAGACCACTCCATGATGGTCCATCGGGACTAAGAAAGATCCGAGCATTGATTTAACCAAAAATATATCCACATTTTTTTAAAAATAAATGTCATGTTAATTAAATAATTTAATTTAATAATGGCATGGAAACCGAACCAATAATCCGGCAGTTAACGAAATGCAAACTCAAAAACCTTATTAATGTTGTATCCCATATATATAGTATATATGAGTACTTACTTGTGAATAAAACTTATAAACTTTTTTTATGTATTGACAGTAAATTTTATTTCTTTATGTTGATAAAACTCAATAAACTAGAAAGTGTATATAGTAAATATGCGAACAACACGGTTTAACCCAAAGGGCAATTCAACTAAAGTTTATAGTTACACAGAGATTTTAAAGAGGTCGCTCTTTGTGTTTAGGTTTATTTCAATTCACATATGAATTGGATGATATAACCTTATCATGCAATGAACATTTAAAATAGATCTAACTAAAATTTATTCGGTTAAAACTGTTCACTAAAATCTGTCCTCTGAAAATATAAAAGCCACCGGTAAATTTCAAGAGTGAAACGTTGGACATCCGGAAAAGGACAAAAATCGGGCGTCGGAGCGAAAATTGGCCGCAACGGTTTCCTCAATTGGTAGGACTTTAATCTGAAGTTGGACATTTTTTTAGGTTGTCAAATCTACGTACAGGTGTTTTAGGTGCGTTACATATTTTTCGTAAAAATGACTATTATTAAAAGTATCAGCTTTTATTCTGAACATGATTTTATTCTTGATATTTTCCCCAAAAAAGAATTGCCTGACTTCATTAAAAATAATAGACTAGATATTTTTTTATTGTGACGGCGGCAGACGGGCCCACGTGATGATAAGTGGCTACCGCCGCCCATGGACATCTACAACACCAGGAGATATGCGGGTGCGCTGCCAGCGTTGTAAAATCCTATTCACAACTTTCTTTAGGAACCCTATGTCGTAGCGTAGTAAGAAAACCTACTAATCAAATCGCTGCTACCAGATATCTATATCTATGTAAATCAAAGCGAGTGTATCTACGCTGTACGAGTGGGTTTTATGTGAAAAATAATTGCATGTAGGAAAAAAAACAATCTAAATAATAACACGAAAAGTACAACAGGCGGCCTTATCGCCAAAACGATCTCTTCCACCCAACCTTTTTACAACTGACCGTTTTTAAATTGTTTTTGAAAGACACGTTTTCCTAATTAGCTGAATTTAAAAAAATGCTGCAATTTAATACGTTGTAGATAAAAGTTATTAGTAAATTCAATTTTAAGAGGGAGCAGGTATTTTTATTTAACCCCGCACTCTAATAGATATTCATTACGAACGTGAAACGTTTGATTCCCGCTTCACTGAAATGCATCCTAAACTGTAGGCAGTCTCATCCGCTTGCACGACATCAATTCCCACTTCATAAGCCGATTTAGGCGATGAATAGGGTTGTCACCTACACTGATTAAAGCTGGAAAGGTTTCAATTGTCAAAGATACATTTTTAAAAGTTTGTTCATTGCAGAGTTCTACCCTTTCGAGAGGTTATAGCGTGGCTGATTGAGCTTCCAATAAATAGTATGAATTTCAAATGCAGTTATCTAGAGGATAGTCCTCTTTGAATATAGTTCGTTATGTAACTTTAATTGTAACTATTGCAAGGCTTGCAATAGGTTGAAACATACCCAGTAACATGTTTTAAAGGATTGGTAAACTTTACAATAGGTTTAGTTGGTAAAATAAAGCACAAAAGCAATCTAAGATCGTTTGATAATCATCGGGGGGACCTCGGTATCAACACCGCTTTGTCTATGCTTTTGAAGTGCCGCCCCAGGAAGCGTTTAATTCTAAATCTGTGTATACCGGTAACTAAATGTTAAGGATTTGAGATTTGTTAATTGTTAAAACATTGTCATCCCAGGGCACACTCACCAAATAAAGTGAAACATCCACTTCAAAAATTCTTTTTTAAAAACCCTTCATTATAATCTTGAGTCCTGATTCGAATCCAGCAAAGTCATACCCGTTTAATAAATTTTATGATGACATTGTCAATGTCAGCAATCCACAATACTTCTTAAACTGTTCTTAAACCATTGGCCAACCGAGTTTATACACGATTACAAACTTTTTTTGCGTTCGTAAACGATTTATTAAGGAGACTTTTGAATTTCATTTTCGTTGATCTATCTGAATGAATAGGTTTGTTTCACATCGTTATATTTGCGGTTAGCGCTACATAACCGCATTTTGAATAAGTTAATAATAAGCTGCAAAACGTTTGTGTTTGTGAGAACGCTCGACTGGCCGATACTTACAAGCGAACTAGTTCGTTTTGTCACCACGCTTTAAGTGCACTGTGAGTATTCCTTGACAAATTAAAAAGCTCCCATTTAAATACACCGGCACGGGAACCTGGCTACTGGGTACATAGGGTATCAAGTTATATAACTAAACACTTAGCTCTTAGCTACATGGAACGGAGAATACGGAACTTTGTTATAACTTTACTATGGGGACGTGTCAGTGACACCAAGTTACTGTTATTATTGGAAAATACCTTCAAGAACTTTATGGCAAAGGACTGAGGAGCAAAATTAGATGGTAGTTCCGTTGGTGGAATGGAGATATATGTTGGTATTTTGTTGTGCCAGAACGGGCTAACAGTTCAGACATGTTGTACAACAACTTATGGGACACACTGACATGAAGATTGGTGAACATTATATGAGACTTTTTTTCTTTATTTACGAAGGCGGCAGACGAGCAAACAGTCTACCTGATGGAACGTGGAGACTATCGCCCATAGACATCCGCGATACATGTCCAAAATTACAAACGTTGGCACGTCCCCGGATGTGATGCCTACCTTTGGAGATATAGGAATTTATTTGGAAAAAGGGTTAGGAAAATGGGGACAGATAGAATGGGAATAGACTCTGGCACATCTCACTCACTACAGAAACACGTACGTACATTAGGGAAATAAGATAAAGTGGGAAATGCAGTACATTTCAAGGTAGTCTTCTGTGAGAGAGGGATAACGTGGCCAGTCGCGCGCGCCCAGCAGCTGTTGGATTTTAGCTTGCGCTCTCCCCTTCAAATACTTGGGTTAGAATTTTTAAACCGCATAATTACTAGACAGAAATTTGAGTAACATGTTATCTATAATAGCTCTACAAGTAGCCGAGCATCACACGACATCAAAAGAAATAGACGGAAAGGAAAGTTGATTCTATGTATTATGTCGTCTTGTCGCCTGTTGTATTCAGTTTCTTTCCATACAATATACATGTCGTCATAAAAAGAATATGAAGACATGGTGCAACATTTCTATTTTATTGGGAAACCGTAGACGCACATTGTAGACGTTTTTTGACGTTTAAGCGATACATTATAGTTTTAGTGTACGACCACTACAAAGCGTAACCCGTCTTCGTGAGATGAAAAACTGGTGACGTACAATAAGTTTTAGATTGTAAGTTAAAACCATACCTGGCAGTATCACGCGTGGACAGAATATTCTCTTACTACATTCTGCTCTTTCTACAAATCCACGTCTACATCTCCAAATGCAGGTAGCGCATCCGTAAGCGTGCCAATGTTTGTCATTATGGACTGATGTTGGCATGTATCGTGGATGTCCATGGGCGACAGTATCCACTTGTCGCCGGATAGACTGTATATTCTTCTGTCGCCTTCTTCCGATAAAAGAATCATATTACTTCCACTTCCAACATACTCCAGTACGGAAATTTACTGACCATTTTAAGCCACTGTATGTTTCAACTACAACTTACCAAATGACGCATCGCATGGTCGAAGCTTAAATTCACTATATGCTCCACTGAAGGTGTTGTGTGTACTCGAGTTGTGTGTTGTGTGCATATCAAGGGATATGCTACTAACCACTACTAGCCTTACTCACCACCGTCTCAGACCCGTATTTTCACAATATAAAAGTAAACTAACTAGATAGAAATCACCCACACACAGATGCAAAAATTTACACACAGGTTGAAGATACAGTTGGGACTTTTTGGCGAGAACTCGAGAAGTGAAGTTGAGTTTTTTTTTATTATTGTAAAAACTGTATATTTTTGCTTTGTGGTTTAATAGTAATAGTTCATTATCTTCAATGTGTTTTTCGTACGTGATGTTTGTGATCTATATAAATAAAAATTAAATGCTGTTCGTTGGTAAGCGTACCACTTGCGTACGGCTGGACCGATTTGGCTATATTTTTTTTAAATGTTCGTAATAGTCCGAATAAGGTTTTTAAGCAAATAAAAATTGGAAAAGTTGCCCGAAAAATTGGAAAATTCTGGAAAAACTGCTTTTTTTCTGTCATTTTTGTATGAACTTATTGAAATTATTGTATTATTGAAATTTGGACAGCACAACGTCTGTCAGGTCAGCTAGTAATCAAATAAAAACGTGGAACTGCTTTTTCATGTGCTTCCAAGGGGCCGTGTTCTGTCCTCAGAAAATCTATTATCCTTATGTTGCCTTTTACGCCATCCACGAGAAAAGACGGGGTGGTCTAATAAATATTTATATACGTAATATTGAAAAAACATACATTGTACACTGGTAGTTACACAAATTAGTAATACAAATAATTAAAGAGACATTTCCCTTTTCTAAACCATGATTTTTTTCTAAAAACATTCTTTTTAATATTTTTAATTAATTTATAGCTCAACTGATACAAACTAAAAAATAAACCATTTTTTTGCCGAACTACATGGATTACATTTACATTGGGTTAGTGTTAATTGTATTATATTATCCACAGTCATACATTCTTTTCACATAAATTACAAACCCATGTTCCCTTTTATTCTATTAGTTTAAATACCCACATTATAAATATTTAAGTATTTTAGTGAGCAAATAATAAACAGTTAATAACTGAGCGGGTGTTGAGGAAGCGATATCTCTCAAGTTATTAATAGTGCTTCCTTTTAATTATTAAAAGTGATTTTAATTAAAATAAAATCACTTTACTCCTTGCCGAAAATAAATAAAAAATATATAAATAAAAATTTTCTAAATATAGTTTTCTGACAATTCCTTGAGTATCGTAGTTATCTTACACCGATAAACCCTTCCTCCATAATAATTATACGAATATGCTTTTGGTAAAGCATATATTTCTTTTTTACTCTTATTTCCATCCAAATGATTTCGTATGTCGACGACTCGTTGTCGCAGTTTAACTATTCTCAGTATAGTTCCTACATTGGCTTACTGTTTGTATTATACATATATTGTGGTGTTACTGATGCGGTAGACTGTACCGGCCATTACATGGAGTATGGGCTTATGCAAATCCGCAGTAAACCCTTTTTAGAACGACCACATGTAAGAGGCGGTTAGTCCTTTGGATACATGTGTATCCTTACCTGCAAATTGCTAGTACCTTGCCAAGTTTCATGGAAATTTGTAAAACGTTAAAGTAACATGTCGGTTAAAACTTCGGAACCATTTTGCAGAATAGGTTACTAATCTTTACTTTGAAATTACCATACCATACCTTCAGTCTGTCTCTCCACTGTTGGATATAGGCCTCTCCCAAAGATCGCCACCGCACACGCCACCATCTTCGGCTCTTATCATACGACCACCAGAAAATTGAAATTTTTACCGTTTATAGTTTTTTTTTATTAAAGGAAGGCGGCAGACGAGCTTTCTGTACGCCTGGCGGATACTGCCGCCCTGCGACATCTTCTATTAACATGCCAACATCAGACCAATAAAACAAACGTTGACACGCCTCCAGATGCTCTGCCTACCTATAAAAGATTTAGGAATGGATTTGAAGAAAAAGCCTAGAAAATGGGGAGTAATAGAATCGAGTGGAATAGGAATGTGCTGTGGCTCACTTACTACATAAACAGTGTGAAGTGGGAAATGCAGTACACTTTACGGTTGCATTCTTTCTGTGAGAAAAGGCGACGTGGCCAGTCGAGTGCGTCCAACGGCCGTGAGATTGCACCATGCACCCTCCCCCTCCTAATATGATTCCTCCCCTTACTGTAATTTCGAGTAACGCGCAGTATTTCACTTACCTGTGTAGTTGGTGCGGAGTGTAAGGACGTAGAGAGGGTATTTATTGGGAGTACTCAAGCGTGGGTCGTAATTTTACTAAAAATTAATATTTACAGTCTATAAATTTATTAAAAGGTTGTTTGTAAGGAAGCCTTTTATAATTAAATAACAAAACGCTGACTATTTACATTATAAAACTAGCGAACCGCCGTCGCTTCGCTTCGGTTTTTTTTTTTTTTTTTTTTCAAAATTTCAAAATAAAATATAGCCTATTTTAGACACGGATAATGTAGCTTCCTATTTGCGAAAGATTTTTTGAAATCGGTTCGGTAGTTCCAGAGGTTACCCCAAACATACCCACAAACAAACACACAATTTTACCCCTTTATTATATTAGTATAGATATCGCAACAGAGTATACATAAACTAATTCGATTATGAATATCGAGAAGCATACATCGCAAGAAGTAACTCGATTAATCGATCTCAATTAATACGATTGAATCTGTATTCTAGCTTACTCATTAGATTTAAAATACCAATATATTATACTAGGGTTTGTTTGCGACTTTACCCATGAAATCATTAAATATCTCATAGCTTTACAATACGCGATATATTTTCAAAACCATTGTAAGGAATTAAAACAAAATGTTTCTTTTTTAAAATAACTCCACACTCTCTGGCCCTAACTACCTGTGTTGTGGGGCCATAGGCACATGAAATACGAACACACATCCTAGACCGGAACAAACATTTGTCATTAAACAAATGAATGTACGACCGGGAATCGAAGTCGGAACCTTTTATTCAGCAGGCAGGGTTACCAACTGAATTATTCATCGTGAAAGATTGGAAGACTTTCAAAAACAATTATTGTATGTATAGAGTACTTTCAATTCTATTGTTGTGTTTGCTTTTGCACTCTGCTTCGCTCGAATGAATTTTGTACCCCTCTCGATTTCTGTTGTCAACTTTTAATTTTAACGGTAAATTTACAGTTTTTTACAGTACTTTCTACAATTTTTTAACCAAAATATCGTTGTCGGTATTGTTTCTTGAAGGAGCGCTATACCACCTGATCCAATTATGCAGTATAGAAATATGCATAGACGTTTTTCTTATATATGTGTGTTGTATGTACAAAAAGATACAGGACCGTTTCAAGTGGTACACCAAAACTGACAGATTCGGGTCGTCTTGTTTATGTATGAATAGATTGTAGGAATTTTGGGTAGATTTAGGGTATAATGCTGAATAACTTGAAAGATTTGGTGTACATTCTAGGCGTTTTGGGTTGGAGTCAATTTACATGTAGTATGTACGACCTTAATATGCTTGTAGGTACAGTCAACGTCATAAATAGAAATGAAAAAATATCTCAATATATGTCGTTGAAGTATGTACTATATTGGCAAAAATAGTAATACTGACAGAAAATATTTATTTATTCTTTATGCACTATATTGTAGAGAGGCGGACTTAATGCCTTGAGGCATTCTCTAGCAATCGACCGTTGGTTAAATGTGAAAAATTTAAGCGGGTGCAAAATAACTCAAATAGTATAGCTGAATACATCTATGTAAATAACAATAATAATATAATAATACATTGATAATGTACTTATTGTTTGGAATTGACCTCTTCGGTAGTCAAAATTTAAAAAAGGTGGTGTTGACATTTGTCAGTGGCAACACTACACGCGCTTGCGCTTCGGCTCTCGCTTGGGACGCGGACGGCCGCTCGGCGGTTAGACGCATTAAATAATAACCCATAAAATAATTTGTAGAAATAAACGTTGGTTTGCCATCGGCTTCGAAAATTAGTGAATGTAAAGTGTGCCAGCTAGGGAGGACCTCCACATCTCTGCAGACTTCGGACACGGGGGCGCCCCTCGCCAATTTCTACGCAACAGACGCCACAGGTAGGTGCACTTACGTTCTGCATTGAAACTGATGGTAATTTGTTTACAACTTTGATTAATTTTCTAATGCGTGTATCGCGCTTGATTTAGAGTCGGCCACAAGGGCCTGATTCTGAACACTTATACTGTAAACTATATAAATATACAGACCGTACATATGAATAAGACAATATAAATATAATACTTATAATATAAATATAGAGAAAAATAGCATTTGCTCTGTTACAGAGGTAGTGTTCCCCAAAGCTTCCTCTTGAGGCTGTTTTAATTAGTAATAATAATAAATACTCTTTATTGTATACAAATAGTTATTACATGTGCACAAATAATAAATGAGAGAATACAATAGGCGACCTTATCGCTGAGGCGATCTCTTCCGGGTAACCTTAGGATAGAGACAAATAAAAGGGATATAGGTAGTACAAAATGATCGAAATCCATAGAATTAATCGTGTTCAATATGTACCCACCGACAATATCGATAATAAATACTTATAATAATAAATAACTTAATAATATACAAATACATACATGCATATCTGCATCTGCACTGCACCCAATATTAATTCGCAAATAAGAATCAAAGTTGACAAGGATAGTAAAATAAGAGGGAATTGAAGTCTCCAAGAGACGAAATAGAACTGGTTGGAAACAAAATGGTAGCGAGAGGAAGTCATAAAGAAAGAAAATAGAAAACCAAATAACTAACTAATAAAACAATGATTTCTAACTTGCCTTTTAAAACTAGACAGCGACTGAGCACGTGTAATGACAACTGGTAAAGAATTCCAAAGGCTAACTTGAAGAATGGATAGGAAATTTAAGTACATACTAAATTATGAGAATTTACTTTTTTTTTATTAGTAGCCTTCCTTATGTCAGTGGGGAGCGAGTTCCAAAGTCTTACTGCCCGAGTGGCGAAGGAATTAGTCATGAAGCCAGTGCAATGAAGAGAGACATGCGAGTTTGGAGTTTTCATAGTAACGAAGATAACGGTCATAGGAGTCCCTCTGTAACTGAAGCGATATGAAGATACATCATCATATTTATGAAGTCCAAAAATGAAACGAATACAGTTCTTAAGATGTCCAAGTTGTTAAGATCAGAGTAACAAAACTTTATGTTACAAACAAAATTATATTCTTTATAGCTCATTAGAAGATATTTATAAAAGGTCACCAAGTCTAAATTCACGCGGTTTATTTTCATAAAAGACTGCTATAATCTTTGCGATTGTGAAAGCAAATCTTCAACATAGACGAATTTCAGCGTAGGCAGCATATAAAACTCGATGTTTGACATTTCGGCGACGAAATTCCTTCCATTCTAATTTGATGATGTATATTCTTTGTTCTCGTTATTGCTGTCTCTATAAATTAATAATCTTTTTTATTGAATTCCGTAACTGACTACGTCATTAACGTAGGCCTTCTTATGAATTTTAATAAAATCCAGATTTAGGGAAATACAATTTATTATTTTTATATAGCCATTATAGAGCCTAGGGGTATTTATACTCGACTCACATTCTTGTGATCGTGAGTTCATATCTTCGGCCTGTAACACTAAGTTTCTACTTAAGCGAAATTTTGAAGTAAGGAAAACATTGATAAAGAACCCACATGTTCTAGAAATAAAAAATAAATCTAGGAGTTGAATTTCGAGTAATTCCTTTCCTAAGAAGTCTTTACGTCATTAATGGAAGCTACTGTCCAAGTAGCTTGATAAGTCATTCAGTCAGTCAGTTAGAACATTTGTCATTGTGCGAATAGGTTATTGGGGATAGCCGCGACTTTGTGTGGTCACGTTGGCACTTTATTTTCATACAAAGGACATGTCTTTTTAGTCTATGCTGCACACAGATAACCACCACACAGATAGATAGATGGATATCTATCTATATTTTGAATAAATGTCTTATCTATCAAGTAAGATCTATTCAAAATACAATTTCAGGACAGTACAGTTACAAAAGATAAGTTACAAGGCTTTTATTTACTACCAAATATAAAAAGGAGACATGTGTCGCAGAATCGGTCATTGTATGTCAGTTAAACTTTTATAACCTCAAAGAATTAAAACTGCCTATTAATAAATTTAAATACAATTTGCATATGTGGTTAGTTGACAAATGCTTTTATTCAATTCAGAATACTTTAATATCAAGCATGTGTAGGTAGTGTATATTGTGACTGCCCTGAATGGGCGTCCAGCTCAGCTTTAACTGTATACCTGAGATGACCTACATCGCTGATTTTCAGTCGGAACCCGTGATGAAATCGGAATGCGATGGACTAATGTTATTTATAACATATTCATATAAGCCTTCACAGCAATGTCATTCGCCTGTTTCAACAAATAGTTCATTAGGACAGGATCTATGATCTATTTTACGTCACTAAACTCCTTGAACTATTTAGACATAACCTATTTTAGGTCACAGGTATAACTTTCCCCATTCCATCTAATCTAAAAGGTAATCTAATCCACACCAAAAGAACCAGAAATAACTCCCAAAATGTTTGCCGGACAACGTTAATATTATTTGGTGACCTACACTAGCGCCCTTGGGAGTGATCAAATTTCTTATTATGTTATGTGACCGCTTATGACACCGTTGTGTTTCTTTTTCTTTTTATATATGGCAATGGTGCAGTTAGCACATTCTGCCAGTGTCAAGTTTTCTTCGCAATAAACAATTTTAAAGTCTAAAACGTATTCTGTCAATGTCCAGTCCCGTCGAAGTAAAGCGATAGTAGGTTTATTGAGGACAGAAGAGGACTCCTTGGAAGCACATGAAAAACGCAGTCCTATGCTTTTATTTGAATATCACAAACATCATGCATAAAAACACTGAAGTTTAATACAGTATTACTCCTAAATCACGAAATGCACAATACACGATGAAACTAAAACTCAACGTCACTTTTCGAGTTCCCGCCAAAAAGTCGATCACACTGTTGTATCCAATAGCTCCTGTGATGTAATGAACCAACTATTGTTATATCCATGAATTATAAGAGCACGTCTCTTAGCGGAAATTAAATTTGACAGGAAAATAGTTTGTAAATATGTCAATTTAGTTCGCAGATGAGCCAATTCGATTCAGTAGCTCCATAATTACGACGATATAAAGTTTCGTAAATATAAAAATAAAAATTCTACGTCAAATATACTACGTAAATTCGTAAGGGTGTAACTGAATCGTTGCAGAAGTATGAAAACATGAATGCCATAAATATGACATAAGTCCGCCATTTATACTCGTACAATTAATTGTGTAGTTAGTTTAAATAAATCATTTAAAAAAAAATGTTGTTGGATTGGCTCGTAAAGCTCTACTACTGTTGAAAGGAAAATAGCGAAATCTCCCATCGGACCGGTGTCTGCCATTCGGACTTATTTTATTGTCGAGCACACTGGTTCCCTCGCAATGTTCTCCTTCGCCGTCGAGCTCATTCGATTTATGGATGATATATGGATATATAAATATATATAAAATGCTACACATTGATACGCTTCAAAAATAAGTTATTGCCACTCTTTAACACATTTTTTACAATAACATAAATAACACATAATTGCACTATGGTGTAAGTGTAAATTACCCACGTAATTTTCTGAAAACAAACGGCCCGAGTTCTATTTCAACCTGCGTTGTTTACCGCCAAAAAAGTTATCCCTTAAATATTTTAGACTTGTCTATCGAAGTGCAAGCAAAAGTTTCGGAGGAGATTCTTTAGTTTTAATTTAACTACTCGATAGTACATACTGCAATACAAATTACAATTTTATCAGCCCTGAGAAATAAATTAGATGGATCTGTGGATCTCGAGGTATAAACGCTTTAATATCGGAAGGTCTATGTATACCTATACGTCTATGTATGCAAAATAATGAAGTAGCAGAACGTATACCTCGCAAAATGTTCCCGTTTGCTAAATATAAGCAAATCCTGATAGCAAAACGTCCACTTTGGTACATGCAAGTTAAGCGTGGTCACAGCGTTGGATGCAAAATATAATATATAAAAAAAAAAAAATTATAGACTAGTGGGCGGACGAGCAAGCGGTCCCACGTGATGGTAAGTGTTACCGCCGCCCATGGACACCTGCAACACCAGGGGGCATGCGGACGCGCCGCCGACCTTACAAAATCCTATTCACAGCTCTCTTGAAGAACCCCATTTAATATAATATAAAATTTACTTTAATCTAATAATTCTTAAAATAAATTATAATCTTTAACTATCTAAAGAACGTGTTGCTTCCGCCGATGTTAGGCATAAAAGAAATTCAAGTTGAAGCGGTGGCGGCGACATCGCCTCGTGTTGCAATTGTGTGACCAAATGAGGTCGGTGCATACTCAGCGATCTTTCTATGTTAGGCATGCGTAATATACACGATAATATAAATATTTATAGAAGATAAATATTTATATTTGCTATTAATGACATAATATCTCACAAATATTATTTTGAAAGACAGAAAGAAATTTATTAGGACATGTAAAACTCACTATTGATGTAAAACATAAGCCATATAGTGTACTTAACAAAAAGGTATATATTTACACCAGTCTAAAGGGTTAAAACTTTTTCATCCCCAGTTCTAGACGACGGACATTTCACACCCTCAGTTGGAATAATCTGAAAATGATAAATTTTCTGTTCAGAAAAATAACTGTAAAATGGTGCATAACTTTTTTTTAATTTTCTTACTAGTTTTTATATATAGGTATATCATTAAAATAATAAAATCTTTATCATTATTATTTTCTGTAAAGATTTAAAGTAATTGTTTTCACGGACTTTAAAAAAAAATTGAAAAAAATTGGGTAGATATAGTTTGAATTGCTCTTTTAAATAATGGTAAAATCAAAATTTCGACATAAAACGACTTACGGCTTTTTTAAACTGAGGGTGCCGCTACAGAACGCACTACCGTATGTACCGTTGCGGAGTGAATACTACTAATAGTTTAACGTTCTGGGTAACCTTTTTGGCGGAACAGATATCTATAGTAGGTAATGAATAGTCAATATTCCCACCCCAATTTATTTTATTGACCTAAACCTGAATTATGTTTCGGAGAGAAGCTCCCATATTTACTTTTACCCACACTGCTTTCCAAATATCCATTAGTTATTTTTGAAATAGTTCTGAAAGAATCCAGACTGTATTATTTCATATCTAAATTCGATAAGTTTAAATATTCTGTAGTAGCTGTGCCCGCGACTTTAATCGCGTGGACATTAGACAAACATACATGGTTAGTCTGTATTATACTTCTATTTTGTCCCGTCCCACGTCATTCAATCACATCCCATATTATCTTACCCAATTTCAGTAGTCTTCTGTGAGAGAGGTAACGTGGCCAGTCGAGTGCGCCCAGCGGCTGTGGGAATGCAGCACGCACTCTTCCCCTACAATGCTAGAGCTTTGTGGTATTTTTTGACTTCCTTAAGATATATATGAGTGTATCTAGTTGGCCACTTCCTCGCATTTCGGCAGCACTTGAAATGGTGTTTCCTCTATCTTGAAACTTCCTTGAAACCTTGAAACCGAGAGTCCTCTATAATGAGCATGCATATGCATGCTCATTATAGAGGACTCTCGGTTATTCCATGGTTGTTTGTTTAGTTAATGTAACGTGTTTAGTTCATACGTGTTTATTCAAGGTTTAGGGTGAGTGCATAAGGCGCTTAGCCAAAAAGTGTGTATAATAACGAGCGAAAATTGAGTCAGAATAACTGACAGAAGACCCTCGACTAAGGGCGTTGCTTGGAGTGTAGTTAGAAACATCCACGTGCTGATACCTGCTGAGTCTTTGGTGAAGGTTAGTATGTGTAATGGGAGTCGAATCGGCTAGTGGAAACCCACGATTACCGAGACAAATTGTCTCGCCCATCAACCATAAATCGATAAAAATCGAATAGCAACTCTAATCGAATACACAGAAGTAGGAAATTGGATTCTTACAAGTTTCCGTGACAGCAAATATTTGATATCAATTCGGCACGTATTATCCGTTCTCTACTGGTTTACAGATATGCATGCGTACCTACTGTTTGATTTGTTAACTGAGGTCAGTGGTCTTTTAATGCGAATTGAATAAGTTTTTAGTAGTAGGTACAAGTGGTTTGTGTTACATGAAATTGGGCTTAGAAATAATTTAGGTCCATTTTTTATTTCCATTCGGTCTTTGGTCGTTTGGATTTGTTTCAAATAGACTAATCTCCGTTAAAGATTTTGGTCCATCGGAACCTAATCTGTTCCGTGGTAGCAAAATAACGACGATTTAAAATTGTCAAAATAAATCACGGCTAATATTGGGGGTTATTCCAATTCCCCAATAATCGAATATACGTAGTAAATATAGAGCTGGTAAAAATCTACTGTATATATTCTAGTTTAAATCTACTTTAACGTAATCTCTCTTCCCTCTTTTAATATGCCTTTTAATAAATAATTTTAATAATTAATAATTAAATAATAACGTAATTTTGATTGGTTGATTGTTGTCAGCCTATAATTCCACTGCAGGGCGTAGGTCTCCCCTAATAATTCACTGGTGTTTTTTTTATAAAATAGATGGCAGACGAGCGGGCATCCCACATGATGGTAAGTGGTCACCGTCACCCTTGGACACCTGCAACAATATAATCCATCACGCTGACATAGTGCGGATTGGTGAAAACACATTCTCCGGATTTTTTTACTTCTCGAGCATGCGGGTTTCCTCACCATGTTTTCTCTCACCGTTGAAACTCAAACGGTACAGACCCAATGGTACGAACCGAGGATTAGAACGTACGATCACACGATTGTGAGTCGAGTATAGGATACACCTAGGCTACTAACAACTAGTGACAAATTATTATTTAATATACATTAACACCCAATGTAATTGTTTTACTTTACCATCTTTCGGGATACCCGAGGGATTATGCGAATGGGTTGCCAGTTTCCTGACTGGACGGAGCATCAGAGTCGTTATCGATGGTAGCCGCTCCGACACCATGTCTATTAACGCTGGCGTCCCGCAAGGCTCCGTGCTGTCCCCAACTCTGTTCCTTCTGCATATCAACGACCTGTTGCAAATTGGTGACATACGTTGCTATGCAGATGTCAGTACTGGTGACGCCTTGTACACGGGCCGCGCCAACATCCCTCGGGTCGAAGTGGAAGAGAGTCGCGCCAGGCTTGTGTCTGAAATCGAAGACTCTTTGGATCTAGTCTCGATTTGGGGTTCTCTGAACCTAGTGGATTTCAACCCCAGTAAGACGCAAGTCTGTGCATTCACCGCTAAAAAAACCCCCTTTGTCGTAGCACCTCGCTTTCAGAGCATGCCTCTTAAGATCTCGGAGAGTATCGGGATCCTTGGTGTCGACATTTCCGGCAATGTCGAATTTAGGGGTCATCTGGAAAATAAGGCCAAAATGGCTTCCAAAAAGCTCGGTGTGCTGAACAGAGCGAAGCGGTACTTCACCCCTGGGCATCTCCTTATGCTTTACAAAGCTCAAGTGAGGCCCCATATGGGGTATTGCTCCCATCTCTGGGCCGGCGCACCGAAATACCAACTGGACCCATTTGACTACATCCAACGACGTGCTGTTCGTATTGTCGACGATCCCACTCTCACGGGCGGTTTAGAATCCCTCAGCAGTCGGAGAGACGTTGCGTCTCTCTGTATGTTCTACCGCCTGTACAATGGGGAATGCTCTGAAGAATTGTTCAATATAATTCCCACCTCGGGTTTCTATAACCGCACCTCCCGTCACAGAAGTGCGGTCCATCCGCATTTCCTCGATACGGAGGTGTCGCGCACTGTTCGGTCCAAAAATTACTTTATACCGCGAACCCGTAGGCTGTGGAACGAACTGCCTCAAGAGGTCTTTCCATTAAGCTACGATATGGGGTTCTTCAAGAGAGCTGTGAATAGGATTTAGCAAGGTCGGCGGCGCGCCCGCATACCCCCTGGTGTTGCAGGTGTCCATGGGCGGCGGTAACACTTACCATCACGTGGGACCGCCTGCTCGTCCGCCCACTAATCTATAAAAAAAAAAAAATATATCTTGTAATAAAGTCATTATATATAGAAAAAAGTCGGCAGACGAGCATACAGTCCAACTGATGGTGAGTGGATACTGTCGTCCATAGACATCCGCGATACATGCCAACATCAGTCCAGAATGAGAAACGTTGGCACGCCTGTATTCTTCTTCGCCTAGTCTTCTGTGAGAGAGGGGTAACGAGGGCAGTCGAGTGCGCCCGGCGGCTGTGGGAATGCAGCGTGCACTCCTCTCTAAATGTTTACCTAAATATGTTTCACCTGGTAGATATCACCACATATGATATCACCACGTAAGTATCGTAGTGTGTTCAAATCTGTTGTATTCCAATCTAAATAGATTAAAATTAAAACTAGCTACATTCCTAGATGTTCACATATCGTTGACAAGTAATTACAAACTGTTGACACGTGAAACCACCCAGTTGACAGTGATATAAAATTTTCACTTGCGACTCCAAGCTTGCCATCAGTGTAATTGCTTGCTCTATACGCGGTGTATCTTACAAAAATTGCTTGCTCTATACGCGGTGTATCTCACAAAAAAAAAGACATCGCAAAAATACTTTCTTTTTTGTTTAGTTTGAAATTGTTCGCGGCCACACGTGCAGCGAATTTTTTCGCGGACTCTTCCGAATTCTCTTTTTTTTATAACTATCACCTCAAATTAAATTATTGCTAGGTATCTATACATATAATAAAAATGTAACTGATCGCTGTCTGTATATGGAAGATATATGAGAAAAATATTTTCGGGGGCCTTTATCAACGCAATAGAACCCAAAACAATGATTGTTAGAATTTTTGTCTATTTGTCTGTTTGTCTGTGCGTTTGTGCGCGCTAAGCTTAGAAACGGCTTAACCGATTTGGGTGCGATTTTCACGAATGTATTGTGGTAAGCTTCGCTTAAAAATTAGTGTTTATTTTATTTCAATCAGTGCATAAATAAAAAAGTTATATCAATTTAAAGAATCACGTGAAACATTTGTTCGATAAAAAATAAGCTATAAGAAATAATGTGTGTGATCGTTTTTGAAAATACCAAATACCCCTAAGAAGGTAATGACGGTGTTTATAAGCTAAAGTCCACGCGGACGAAGTCGCGGGCGACAGCTAGTTCTTAATAAAGACAGAATAAAGTATCTTTCAATAGTGACGAATATTGTGTCGGTCGGCAACAGAATTTCTTCTTCAAGCAACAGAACGGCACTAAAGCGACTAAGGGACAACAAAGTGACCACCATAAGCCCTGAGGAAATACACAACCTCTGAAAGAGTGGACTCGCCAACCGGCTTGGTCGGCGAGGCGTTTTAAGGCCATACGTGCCTCATGCACAAAATTATGTTCATTAGGAGGCCCATGTCCAGCAGTGGATACTGAAAGGGAAAGGCATGATGAACTTTCGTAAAGAAACCAGATATGTCAGGTAAATTTCAAAGATATTGTGCTTAAAATTACATATTATAGGTTTGTACTCTACAAATATGTATATAGCCAGTACGTATATTCTAACAGATGCTGTGCATGCCAATATGACACTGCCTTTATGATAATAAGTCCGCTGATTTCGCGGCCCCAACAATATGCCCGCAAGACAATCGCGAGCTTTGTGAGTGATAGCCAATATGACTTCAAAGAAAGATTTATGTTACCCGAAATGTGTTACCCAAAGTCAAAATATTGCCTTTTGCGTTCTAAAATCATTTCTCTGTCATGTCTAATCGCGTCTTTGGAAATAGAGATACTTTTTTAAGAGTCAAAGAAATGAAGATTATATAATAGCTTTGACTGAACTCACTAACGAGAAACATCTTTTATTTAAAAGTAATAATTAATAATATTATCCAACCAAAATAAAATTTATGCAAAATGAAAACTCCCAAAATAAATCACTAGAATAATTCTCACTGAGCTAATTTTTATGTGAGTTTATTTAAAAAACAAAATGAAATGAAATGTCAAAAGGCCTCATCGATCAATCATTCACTTATTATCTCTCACCAACCGTCATTCGTATGAAAAAAAAAATTTTTTTCTCCATCAGAATTATTCCGAAGTTCGTACTTTATTGTATCTAATTTCTTGACTTTATTAAAATACCTCCCAAAATTAATGACATTTTGTCATTTTTAATTTATGTTCAAAAAATGTGAAGATAAATGTTTATAAATACAATTAATTACATGTACAACTAAACTAAAGGTATAAACTGAGCCGAATAAACTAACGGAGTTGAGCTATAAAACACTTTCCCAACTATTTTCCCAACCCTTTCTCCAAATCCATTCCTATATCTTGAAAGGTAGGCAGCGCATCCGGGGGCGTGCCAACGTTTGTCATTTTGGACTAATATTGGCATGTATCACGGATATCTATGTGCGACAGTATCCACTTACTATCAGGTGGACTGTATGCTCGTCTGCCGCCTTCGTACAAAAAAAAAACTTCCCGGATATAGGCGGAAAAACACAGCAAAACGAATGCTTTTAATTTGCCCAAGACTACGAAACGTTGTAAAATGTATTTATTACCTATTTGAATACAGTACATACTTATGTAATTACTAGCTTTCGCGACTTCGCTCGCGTGGACTAAGAGTAAAATACAAGAATTATAGGCGGGAACTCGAAGTGAAGTGATCATTAGTTACAAGTTCTTGTCATAGTTTGGTAAACTTCAAAGGGCGTAATGTTTGTGATAATAAAAATAAAACCATAGGACTGCCTTCTACGTGTTCTTCCATGGACTCCAACTCTTCTGTCATCGGTAAACCAATTATGAGTTATGAGTTATTATGAGTTATAAGTTATGAGTCGCTCAGTAAAGTTACTGAGCGACTCATAACTTATTTCGAGGGAACTGGACATTGACGAAATTGTTAATTACCTACCTAGTAAGAATATTTGACACTAATAAAGCACAACGCGCTATTGCCATATAAGAAAAGTAAAAGAGAGTAGCAAGCAAACTTGACTTCCAGTTTTTTAGCCGTACATACGAAGCCATCCGCTGGGTCCTCCTTCGTTACCTCTACTCGTGAAGTCACTTCTTTGCTTCTTCAGCGCTCTCCCACCAGATGGAGCTGAGTTCGCTGCTAGTTTCTGTAACCATTGGATCGGATGTTTTATCAGCACGTAAAATTAGAAATATTAGTCTTGGAAGAAAGTATGTTTTAATAAACATTTTATTGGTAGGTAAAACGTTGGTTATTAAACCAACGTTGTTAGGTAAACAGTGTGTCCGTGTTGTAATAACGAAGACGTTGTGCGAGGTAGTCGTCGACCCTGAAGTCACTTTTCGTAGTGTCTTTACTTTACGCAAATATTACCTTTTACATTCAGTGCAAAGGAAATACAAACTGCCAGAAACATTCAGGCTAATGTCGTGTTAGCAGACGCAGTACTTATTTGTACTTTAACCCATAACATAAATAAGGATAGTCTGTAATCATGTAAAAAGTGCTCGCGGCGGATGGTCGAGGAAAAAATGCACTGAATTTAAAAAAAAAAATTTTTGAGCAGGAAAATCTGTACGCATTTATGCTCTTCAACTTACTTCAAATATACGTAAAATGCATATTCAGGTTGAAAGCTTGGGTGGGGCAGAGTGCACGCTGCATCAACGCAGCCGTTGGACGCCATCGACTGGCCCCGTTAGCACCAATGGGGTAGACAAGTCCTCGAAGCTGAAGGCAGAAAAGCCATTGGCCTATTTTGGGAGTTTGGCCAAAGCCATTGATCAATCCTAGGATTGACTAGTCCTTCCGTGAAGAGAACGCACAACGAACTTTGACCATAACAGATATAGAGAAAGAACACTGATTTCCCCGAGTGTATAACCCGAACATTATTTCCATAATGTTCTCCAAAGACAAATTTATACTGTGTTTTCTATAAAACAAGAACATTAGGACGTTATAGGGACGTAAGCGAATTTGTGTCCCAATAATTTATTTGGTTCCATTACGTGCCGTAAACAGAAAACATGGCCAAGTTACCAGTATAATGAAATTTATTTTCGATTTTTATAGAGCTAATAGCAATACCGTGTTCTCAGAGTGATAAAGATAGGAAATTAATCTTTTTGATAATCAGCTTCATAAAGTCTTAGCTTCTACGGCAGGTTAATTAACAAATCAGTAGAGATGAATTATTTATTTCGTCAGCGGGGGAGATAAATCACTTAATAATAAACAAAGGTTTGTTGACTTGTGACTAAATAGCATTGTTAATAGCGATGGTTAGAAAAGGCTTGTATTTAAGGGGGCAGTAAAAAAAATACTAAATTATTATTCACAAAAACAAAACAATTTATTTTTAATAATTGAAGTAATCCCACTTGGCTAGCTTAGCGTTTTTAAAGCCATACACACACCATACATAACTACAGTATATAATTATAATTATATATTTACAGAGGAAGATATCGATTAGCAGTACAGTTCACAATTGTTTTGTAATAAATAAAAAGATTTATAATAAAACCATTTTGTGGCTCAAATAAACTGGGCGCTTACACCTAATTCCATTTTCTCAAACACGAGTTACATTTCCAACCCACATTCCACATTTAGTGGTAAATACATATTGGGCCTCTTTTATTACCGGCTTTGCTAACTTCCCAGTAAATCGGGCAATGTGAAATATACGAGTTGTGAGTTGAAATTTATTGAGATGCAAAGGTTTATTATGACGTTTACACGTGGCCGTATAATGTTTGATGTTTCTATAAATAAACCAAGGCCCAGAGTTGAAAGTAAAACATCGTAATCGATAACTCGATATTGGGCTGTAAGGTCCCACTGCTGAGCAAAAGTTTCACACGGGGTCTTCGGCTGTTCTCGTCCAGGCACTACCGGCGACTTTCTTCAAGTCGTGAATCCACCTGGCCGGAGGGCGTCCCATGCTACCTATCTCGGTTCGTGATCTTTATTCGAGTACTCATATCCTCTATCGGTTATCGGTCATGTGACAAATATGGCTCGCCACTTCAATTTGCCGATCCTTGGAGCTATGTCGGCAACTTTTAGTTCTTCGTCAAATTTCTTGGTTACGGATTTTGTCCATCAAAGAGGCTCCGAATATAGATTTTCCCATCGCCCGCTGAGCAACTTTACATTCGTGAATCAAGTCTACCGTCAGAGATGGATCAAACGATAGATAGCAGATGGGTCAAAGTGTAGGGCGTTTGACGTTTGGGGTGAATTTGAATTTAAATTCATAGTAGGCACCGGTAAGGGTTCTTAGGGATTTAGTAGCACGAAGTTCGGCAAAGAACAATACTTGAAAGATTATTACAATTACCCCTTCCCAACCCGGGGCGAATAACTAGTAATTAATAAGGATGGGAATAGACAGATTATTAGGTAATTCGATGAAATTATAGACTTCGAATCTTCCAAGGCTTCAAATTGGTGAATATCTAGTCTATTTATGTGAATAGATTACTAATTGATGACATAACAACCTCCTTGATTAGAAGTTTCTCAGCTCAGACGTAGGAAGATTAGGTTTCCTCGTATGTAATCAACTATTGCAATCTTGTTATTAGATTAGATATATACCTATGTAATTACTTAGGGTCTCTTATCCACTGCTCATGCTTACCACAGACAGCTAAGTAATCTAAAGTAGCTTAGGCCTCATTTGTACTAAACACATCGAGTTCTTCCTCCCTAAAGCAATTGTGTTGGCTGCTGTATGATCTCAATACGTCTTCGCGACGTATTGGTCTCGGGATGAACCGAACAATAGAAAAGTCGTTTTCAACGAATAAATCGTCCCTGGACCGGTCAGCGTCGAGGGAGCGTCAGTAGAAGTTGTAGACGAATATGTTTATCTTGGACTGTCATCCAGTTATACAAGACCAGCTTCAGCCTAGACGCCGATAGATGCATTCAGCCTGGTTCCGCAGCATTCGGGAAAACGCGTCACCTCTTCTCGTCCACAATGTACCACAATTTTTGAAGAGTCTTCAATCAATGTATCCTGTCCGGTATGACGTATGGAGCCTAAACGTGGTCTCTGACGATAGATCTGATTCACAATTTCAAAGCCGCATACGTAACCTACCGCACATTTTTTGCTGTTTTGCTACCACTATCAGTATTTCTATAGCTCATTTAAATATTTCCCTACCGCAATGTGAAGTATAAGCTGTTTAAATGTACACCCACATAAACACCGCTACCACCACAACTACAAAACATTGTCTTTGACAACAAAGTAAGTCAACACCTCAACCAGCCGCCTAATCCGCAAGTAATTCCGTCTCCTTAACTTAATCCGGCAGCCCGTCCGTTATTCACCCATATTTTGATAAACAAAAGTACAGTTGTTTAAATAAACTTCTCACAAAATTGTAATTATTGTATTTCTCCATAATTATTGGATTATTACTTCACCTACCTTGGTAGCAATTTCTAAGTTCTTATTCTACATTACACTAGCTGTGCCCGGCATGCGTTGTAATGCGCTAATTTTTTTTTTGTCAGAAATCTTCCCGGGCGGTTGTGCACGCGCACAACTCACCAAAGTTTCATCGAAATCGGATAAATGATTTAGGAACGTATAGAAGACGAACGGACAAACAAACATTATTTTTTATATATTAGATTTATTAAATTAAATTGTTGAGGGGGAGACTGCACGCTGCAATCCAACAGCCGCTGGGCGCGCTCGACTGGCCACGTTACCCCTCTCTCACAGAAGACTACCTTGAAATGAACTGCATTTCACACTTTATCTTATTTCCCTAATGTACGTACGTGTTTCGGTAGTGAGTGAGATGTGCCAGAGCCCATTCCCATCCTGTCCCTCCCCATTTTCCCAACCCTTTCTCCAAATCCTAAATCTCCAAAGTTAGGCAGCGCATCCGGGGGCGTGCCAACGTTTGTCATTTTGGACTAATGTTGGCATGTATCGCGGATGTCTATGGGCGACAGTATCCACTTACCATCAGGTGGACTGTATGCTCGTATGGCGCCTTCGTACATAAAAAAAAAATTGTGCATGCTAGATACACATTCTTAAAAATTTTGGCTAGTCGATAGTAGAATTATGTTAGATTATGTGTTTTCTTACATGTATTCCCTATATTCTGCCATGAGCGCTTTGTAAATAAATACAATTTCTGTCTGAAAATTACATACGTGTGTCCAATGCGCGTCATAAAGTTTCCAAAAGTTCCTTGCTGTTAAGTTTTCTTGTACAAATTTTCATCATTTTATTATTTGACGTCTTCGATTCCTCCCATGAAATAATTTCAATATATAATAACTGACACTCATGAAAATATATATTTTAAAAAGTCATTTAATATCATTCTTACGTAGGTGCGTGTAAAAAAATAATCAAACAAATCTAGTAACAATACCTAGTATAAATCTATCTAGTATGCACAAGTCAATTTAATAAATGCAATAAATTGCTAAAATAATAATATAAAAATTAGATCAATTTATTCAGCATATTATAAAAACCATAAATACCATACCCTAACCAGCATACCATAAATTATAAAATTCGTGAAACATTTAAATGTATATATTTTTTTTCTAAATTTATTAACTCTTTTAATACATAAATACCCATTAAATTTATGTGACCTACTTAGGAATCAGATTTCTCATAATTTGTCAATTATTAATACCGTATGCCCTAGACAGTCTGTATATCTATCATCTCAAAACATGTATTCAGTGTCGTGGCATGTAAATTGATTGTACATAAATCCGCAGCTCACTGTACAATTCTGAGCATCCACTTTAATTAATAAATAATTCATTAAAGTCACTCCAGTTGTAATATAAACTTGTAATATTGTTAATCCGAGACTATACTCTCCATTCATTTACTTACTAATAATAATTCATACAATTTCAACCGGGTCGTCTTGTATTTCGCAAACAATTTATTTATAGATACAATAAAATACTTGAATACTAATACTATAAATTCTTGCAGTATTACGAGATAGGTCATATGAGATAGAGCATTAAATTGTATGAGGCTTGTATGAACAAGCAGCAAAAAATAAATAAATAAATAGCAAAAAATGCTGAATAAATAAATAGCAAAAAAATACTAAATAAATAGCAAAAAAAAATACTAAATAAATAGCAAAAATACTAATTAAATAGCAAAAGAATACTAAATAAATAGCAAAAATACTAAATAAATAGCAAAAATACTAAATAAATAGCAAAAAAATACTAAATAAATAGCAAAAAAATATTAAATAAATAGCAAAAAATACTGATAAATAGGGAAAAAAATACTGAATAAATAGCAAAAAAATACTAAATAAATAGCAAAAAATACTAATAAATAGCAAAAAATACTGAATAAATAAAAAAATATATACTGAATAAATAGCAAAAAAATACTAAATAAATAGCAACTCATGATCAACAAACAACCAATTTTTGAATAACTGAAATTAATCAAATTAAATTACTATCAATGCCATCACCAAGTCGGGACTTTATTATCACCAAAAAATCTACGACTATATCTAATTTTCATACCATCATAGATTTGCCGCTCATTTAACTATTTCTCATTTACTGCTAATTTATTATTTAAGTATACGATAATTTCAGTACGTAGGTGAATAATTTGAAACACTGTACGACCTCGGCGGTAAGTAAGATACATCGCATATTCTGAACGTCTGTAGCGCCCTCAGATCGTAGAACCAAGTCGTGTATGGTGATCTTTGAGAGAGAACTATATCTAGCAGCGAAGATAGAGGCTGTTGGTATGGTATGTAGGTGGTTGGTAGTATTGCAGAAATTGAATCTACAATACTACCAACAATTGAAATGGGAATCAATAGCGCCACATGCTATTGTTTAGCCCCCCAATCTGAATACAGTCTAAAGAGAAACGAAAGAAATTACATATGACATATTTAGAGAGTGGACATCAATTCGTATTGACAATGTTTGTATCAACCTATACCGTTCCACTGCAGGTCCACTGCCCTCGCCTAGTAAATCGCTTGGGGTCTCGGGCCATAATCGACAACGCGGGCCCAGTGCGGATTAGTGAATATATACACTCCAGACCTTTTTATTCTATTTCTGGAGCATGTGGGGTTCTCCTCGCGATGTTTTCCCTCACCGTCGAGCTAGCAACACTTTTTTTTAAATCCGCACTTAAGTGAGTTTAAATCCTCGGCCCGTACCCATTGAGTTTCTGCTCAATAGGTACGGGCCGAGGATTTGAACTTACGATCCTACCAATGCGAGTCTAGTATAGATACCTCTAGTTTATCACCGCTTTAATTATTTTTCTTTACTTTTTCTTGTTATACTTAAAATCTCCGTTGGTTCAGCGACCCGAAGTGGATCTTGGCCTCCGAATCTTATGTATTACAGTAAAATCAAAAAGATTTTATCACGTAGTTTGAATACACTCAATACGCAGTGATAAAGTGTACCTAAGCAAATTCCCATTGATTTGTCAACGAATTATTTAGAAGTTGCAAAGGTCTTCAATTTTAATTAGGTTTTACTGTATTCTTTAATCACAGGAACATTAATTTCACATGAAATAACAGAACTGATCTTCAAATAGTGAAAGAGCGTATTTAAAATAAAGATATTAGAGGTATGATAAAAAAGTTATTAGTTTTAGTTGGAAATTCCAAACATAAATGGATTCCTGGATCAAAAGTTCAGCAAAGATAACCTAAGAATCTCTTTATCATTTCATTTATAAATATTATCCATGTTGTCTACAATTTTATATATAACCTACTTAATATAACCTAACCTACAATTTTGGTTAAATTATCTTTTGCTTAGTTGCACTACAAGTTAGTTCTGATCACACGTCTTTTGCAATGGTGATCTTTATAATATTTATGTTATTTTTTAATATAAACAGTTATTGTGCTATTGATATCAGTGATCGTGTAAGAAATGTCAGTATAGAATTCTTGTATCATACACAAACAAAAATAAATGGACATGTGGTTATAGCGCCTTTCGGTGTATGGACTTTAATGGCTGGAATCTCCATTGGAACACAAGGAGAGAGTTATAAACAACTGAAGATAGCATTCAGATTACCAAAACGGAAGAATCTTCTAAATGAATACAAGAATTTGACTAGAACTATAACCAGCTCAACAAGTGAAGTGACAATTGTTAACACAGACATATTAATTTTAGACAAAGACTTTGCTGTAAACAGTACATTAGAAACTGTTCTCAGCGCAGAATTTGGAATTAAGTTAAAAAGAATTGATTTCCAAAACCCTACAACAGCATCCGATATAGCGAACGATTACGTGCAAGAACTTGGTGTTAATGTTACAAAGGTATTTAAGCCGATAGATTTTCAATATTTTGGCATGATATTGACCAATATACTTGTGTTTAACGGTACCTGGTCGAATCCTTTTAATAAGTTAGACACATTTGAAGAAAAATTTTATGACGAGAATGAAAAAGTTATTGGTCGTGTTAACATGATGTATCAACAGACTCAAGCTCCTGTGTTAAAGGATCTTAAATTAAAGGCCAGCATTCTAGAACTGTCTTATGGAAATAAGGAGAAGTATTCCATGTTATTTATCTTGCCATTTCATGGAATTAACGTAATAGATGTTTATAAAAATCTAGGAGAAGTCAGTTTAAACCATATAATAGATGAACTACACAATATTTATATAAGAAATATATTTAATCTTAGTATAATGGAAGTTAAAATTCCTCGATTTAAAATCAGCACCAATGTTATACTGAATGGACCATTGAATGATATGGGTGTGTATGATATTTTTAATATAGACGTAGCAAGTTTTATCATAGCTTCTCCATATTCTTGGATTTCGTATATTATTCATAAAGCAGACATTGAAGTAACTGAAGGTGAAACTGTTGCGTCAGGAAATGAACCATCAATATCATCAATATATGCAGATTCTTTTATTGCTAATAGGCCTTTTATATACTTCCTCGTGGAGAAATCTACTGCAACTATAATTTTCAGTGGCATTTATGCAAAGCCTAGTGTTTATTAAATATTTTATATTCGGTATGAACTAAAGACTGTGTTAAAGACAGACATTTATTTAAGAAGAGCAGCGTTAACCAACGAAAAATATGAATCATATCTCATATAGTTATATTGGTCAGTTATTGATACTATTTAACTGATACCATCTTATCTTACCTGATCAAAGAACCATATTTTTAGAATTGGACAGTTTTGTAAACTTGTGAAATGGTATTACATAAAACTGCAAAAATGGTAAGAACATCCAGACAATTTGGTTCAATTGAATAGCAACAACCACTTTATGCAGTAATGTGAAGATGGCAGTTAGTTCTTTAGTCAAAACTGCATATGTAGGTAATGCCCCATTCGAGGCTCGGATGGATACAATTTGGACACAATGCATAATTTGTATCTCCACTTAGATAAAATTATGCATAACTAGTCCAAGCTACAAAAACGAAATTTTACAGGTAAAGGATTTTTTATTTGTGTTTGTACTAGATTACTTTATAAGGCGCTTGGTTTACAACTAAAATAACTTGTAAAATGTAAGTAAATATTTTTAAGGCTTGTAGATTAAACTGAATTGAGTCCAATAATCCAAAAATCAAAAATATCAAATTTGACGTTTGGACTACTTATGCATAATTGTAACCATTTGACCAATATCGAACAAGTGCAGAAAATTTCAGATCGTCAGAGTTACGTACTCCAGGGATTTACGATCAGTATAAAGTGCAGTAGCTATACGCCATTAACACGACAACTGCCTCACATCTATTTTTACTCTAGAAAAGTGCTGTTTAAATAGTAAACTGCGAGTACATGTATCTACATATATAAAAATGAATGTTTCTTTGTTTGTCCCGTATGCGTTCCTATACCATTCATCCGATTACGATGAAACTTTGGTGAGTTGTTGTGCGCACGCCCGCGAAGGTTTCTGAATTAGTACAACCATTTTACAATGCACTCGTTTGTTGAAACGACTCGCGCGCCACCAAATAAAGCTCGCACTAAATGTACATTAAATTGAAGACCACACGCACGAAGTCGCGGGCAACAGCTAGTAATAAATATTTTTTTTCTTTAATAAAAATAATAATTGCGTTTTCTTTAAATAATACGTAATCAATTAATATTAACTGCTCCGTATAAAATGTGATAATTTAATTGATGATAACCTACGCTCTGGTTAAATGAAATAAAATTGTTATGAAGATATATGAAGTTGTAGAATCAAACTCTGCGTTTCTCAATATGCGGTCTTCATTCTAGGACTCATCTACCCATCGGTTATTATTAGTCCAGCTAAAGATATTATAGCCTGCCAATTATCACTTCAGCTTTATAATCCTTTATAAGCTATGTCAGGGACATAGCTGTGACCGGTTCTGCAAGAACAGGTGTAGATATGTATTTACATACAACTGTATTAAACACTTCCAGACATGTTTGATAGAATTGTGCACTACCTGAGTGAATTTAGGGTGAGTCGCAAAAGAAAATAATGCGAGTATGTTGACATTCTTAAATTTGCATCTTTACCTTTCTGAGTGAATACATTCTTATAGCGATATCGGAAAATATGTGTTGGGTTGCAATAATTCAGCTCTCCCTAGATATTTGGTCGGCCCTTCGAAAGTAATTTTATATATTGGCCACATTGCCGGCAACATTTTATATATTCTGAAAGTTTGATTAAATCCTTTTCCCGTTATTTACTAGGGTTGGAGTGAGAATGTCTGTTCGATATTAGATTTGTTATATTGAGTTCGATATATATTAAACATTTTTTTTTATTTTTTTTTGTCGTAATCTTTGATAGCCACGAATGAATTATTATTATCAATAATTAACTATTGTTAGAGAACAATTTCCAAGAAGTTCAGGTATTTTGGAAAAATGTATGTATAGGTAGCTTCTAATCGCAATGCCTGTGTGTTTGGTTTTTAACTAATTTAAAAATTTGGTACACAACGAACTCGAAAGTACGAGACAATTTGGTAAAAACTCAAAAAGATTCCGTTTTTGCAAAAAAATATTCGTAAAATTTTGATATCATTCAGACTCCTGAACGAAAAAAGCTTTGGGAAATATTTGGTTACACTCTGTATAAAACTTTATTTCCCCAAACAGTGCTCACGTAGTAAATATCATAGACTTTGGCAAACATAACTATGGCACAATGGTACTTACATTCCAAATTCTTTACAATGTGGCAATATTTTTTAATAATAAGATTTTTATAGCGTACCGTAAAATCTTGATACTTGTTGTTTCTGTTGTATCTAATGATTGCATAGGTTTGAATTTGTTAAAAGTAAGATATAAACTATCACATCATCCCGGGCTGAGCTCGGCTACCTTCGGTGGGACATCGGGAGCGGGCGGCGCAGCCACGACCGATCACACACACTCGCTCGCTCAACGGAAAGTGACTCAAAATCATTTATTTTATCATCTTAAGTAAATTATTCTTAACTGGGTCGTTAATAAAATATTTTTTGAAAATTTCAAAATAACATATAGCCTAGCCTATATTAGACCGGATAATGTAGCTTCCTATTTGTGAAATCATTTTTGAAATCGATTCAGTAGATTACCCCAAACATACCTACAAACACACAATTTAACCTGTTTATTATATTAGTATATATAGTATAGATTGTCACATCGTCGAGTATTATACCCAATTAATATTTAAGGCATTTTTAACATACAGCGTACACAACAAACAAGAAGAAAATATAGATTTTTTCGAACATTGTTATCGTATGTGATCCACTTCTCATCGCCTCGTTACCAATCTCTTCAGAAATGGATAGATTTCATTTCGTTTTAGCAACATCTCGCATATGGAAATTCTATTCACCAAGTTTCTGTCATTTCACATAGAGCTTTTTACAAAATTTAGTTTATGCAGATAATCCAAAACTGTTGAATAGTGAATGCTAAGCTCTTCTGCAATTTGATGACTGTTTATGTGTCGATCTTCTTCATTTTTTATAAATGATAACATCAATATTTACCTTGATAGGACGACCACAGCGAGGAACATCATTCACATCAAAATTACCAGACCTGAATCTACTGAACCATTATTGCAGTAGTTTTAGATAAAGCATCTTCTCCGTAAACACCACAAACCTCTTTTCGAGCACTAGAGGCATTCAACCCTTGTCGAAAAAAAATTGTAAAACATATCTAATTTTCTCCCTATTAACTTCCATTTTAAAATTGTCAAAGCTTTTCAATATGCCGCCATTACAAAACAGACAGCTATCAAACGGTATATCACTTTCCCGCCAATGATCAGTGAAAAAGGCCGCGAACTTTTCCGACTACCTATTATAAAGTATCAAATTCGTTTTGTTCTTGTTAGAATGAAAATTAACAGCCTTTTTTAAAATTTTCTGGTGTTTTCTCGTGCCATGTTTTATTTGGCAAACTCATGCCAATCTGTATTCCCCTTTATGCTCGAGAATAATTTATCGGAAAACAAAGGAATAAAACAAATCTAACAGTGGCGAGATCTCTACAAGGCAAATTGGCAAAATATCGACGCGAGTTGCTCCTGACATTGACTTATTACCAAAATCTGTGTGGTTCAAACATTAACCGGTAGCGACAGAATTCATATAATTCGTCTATTTATTTATTTGAGCTTTACTACACATAAATCTCACATAGAAATTGAAGATAATGTCTAGTGATATTCTGTGCCTAGTAACAAACTTAATTTACTAAACAGAATGTACGTGATGCATTGCAAAGTCCTCGTTTGAATAGAGTATAAAATAGTTATTCATAACTACATACGAGTAAATATACAAAAACACAATCCATTGCATGCCGTAGAGAAGAAGGTTAGTACAGAAAAGTATGATAGAAAAAGAAAGGTAGTAATTGACTCTGTTGGGTTGATAGTATAAGCTTATTTACACAAGGAGAGTTTTTTAAACTGTTCGGACGAGAATATCATATACGATTATCGTATGCGACAGAAATTCATACGATTTTCGCTTGCAATTGTTCACATGGCGATAACAACTCATCAATGGAGCTATAATCGAATACTGTATTCGATTATAGCGAAGAACTAATTGGAATATCGACGTTATAAAAGCAAAATTCGACATTATTTGAAGATAAGCATCAACAAATCCTAAAAAAATACACAAAAGTCTAATCGCTATTCGCTTTTACCTTAAACAACCGCTCAACTTTGCCGTCTACAGGGGGCCTCTATTTAACGGCCGCTTTCAGCCAAGCTTCCTTTTATCCAAATGTCAAGATGGTACACCCGGTCACAGATCAATGTATGATGTTGCTATACTTTTACATATGTTTTATAAGTTGTTGTCTCTCTTTATACACTGATTTATTTATAACAAATCTTAAAGAAACCTAAGGTAGACATGAGGAATGTTTCCGAAGTTGCCTATGTTGACAACTTGGATTTTGAAATAGGGTCTCGGTACGTATAACGTACCCATAAATTATAACTGCCCGACATTTTGAATCGACCGATGTATAAATTGACTGGACTAATTATTATTATTGTACCTATAGTTATATAAATAAATAAGCTCGTGATAAAAAGCTTCAAAAATAATTTCAATCAATTTTCATTAATGATAATTTGAAAGTTTCCAACAAAATTAGTCAATATTTTTTATAAATCATGTGACATTTTCATATGTCACGTTTCTGAGCAAAGGAACTTTAATGCCTGAAATTATTAACTTTGGTTCAAACTTTCAAATTACCTACGTTGTTTTAAGATTGTTTAAATAAAAACATGTGGTGATGTGGTGTAGTTCCTCAACGCTCGTGGTAGATACTGTCGCCCATAGACATCCGGGATACATGCCAACATTAGTCCAAAATGACAAATGTTGGCACGCCCCCGGATGCGCTGCCTACCTTTGGAGATATAGGAATGGATTTGGAGAAAGGGTTGGGAAAATGGGGAGGGATAGGATGTGATGGGAATGGGCTCTGGCACATCTCACTCACTACCGAAACTCGTACGTACATTGGGGAAATACGATAAAGTGGGAAATGCAGTACATTTCAAGGTAGTCTTCTGTGAGAAAGGGGTAACGTGGCCAGTCGAGCGCGCTCAGCGGCTGTTGGATTGCATCGTGCACTCTCCCCCCTCAACCGGCCGACACCACACGGCACTCATATACTGTCACTTAATATACCTTCGTTTCATATTTAACCCTAAATCCAGTATAAAGTTTTCACACTAACCAAAATTTTATTTTACGATGGCACACTGCGGTCAGGAGAATCTCTATTATTTCCCCATTAACCCGTCACCGGCCGCCATAAACACCAATCTGTTTAAATTTTTAAATTCCAGTGTAATCGTCGAACTTCTCGGCGGCCATATTGGCAAAGTTAATTCATTAAGCCAACAGACATCGCTAGGGAAAAACGGGATTCTTGTTTTATGTTTCAACTTTTTAGCCACTTTGTCAAAGGACAACCCTTTTTGTGCCCCAATATTACTTACATCTCCTATGCTCTTCACAGTCTACACACGCCCATACTATTTTTGAGGAAAATGTATCCAGTATATGGAATAATCGTGTGATAAATTTTAGTCTGTAGCGGCATCGCAATTATGTTTCTGGAATTTGAACGCGTCGCTGAGCTTCATAAAGAGACGAAAATTGAAGAAAGTTTGTTCTGTAGATGTAATGAACGCGTTTGTTGTATGTAGGTTAGGTACTTATAATAATATAATTTGAAATTCCTCGAATTTGCTTTGCGGCCCTTTGAACGTCTACAGATTAATGAGTAATTTTTATATATATCACTGTTTTTTTTTTTTGTTTTTTTTATGTACGAAGGTGGCAGACGAGCATACAGTCCACCTGATGGTAAGTGGATACAGTCGCCCATAGACATCCGCGATGCATGCCAACATTAGTCCAAAATGAGAAACGTTGGCATGCCCCCGGATGCGCTGCCTACCTTTGGAGATATAGGAATGGATTTGGAGAAAGGGTTGAAAAAATGGGCAGGGATAGGATGGGATTGGAATGGGCTCTGGCACATCTCACTCACTACCGAAACACGTACGTACATTGGGGAAATACGATAAAATGGGAAATGCAGTACATTTCAAGGTAGTATTCTGTGAGAGAGGGGTAACGTGGCCAGTCGAGCGCGCCCAGCGGCTGTTGGATTGCACCGTGCACTCTCCCCCAAATAAGTGTATTTATTATACGAGACCATGTACTGAAAAACCTAGAATGGGACGCCTAAGTTATTGCCTAATAATAACCTATTGCCAAAAATGCATTTTACTATGTACTCGTATACAATACAAAATAGGTAATTTATTGTTGGCGATGGGCTTACTTATACAATGAACTATCGCGTAGGACTCAAGTGAGTATATGCGAGTGTATGTATGTGTGCATGTGTGTGTGTGTGCATTTATGTCTAAGTGAAAAAACTAAATAAATGAACTGTTTGTGGGAGTATACAATGTTGTAGCGAATCCACGTCGTGACATATATATGACGTGACATATATATATATTTTTTAGTAGTTATATGTCACACGTTGTTGCATAGGACTGGTCTACAACTTTTTCTAATATTTATTTTCTCTAAAACATACGCAAAATAGCTAAATCTTACGGGTCTCCTCGTGATGTTTTCATTCACCACCGAGCTAGTGATGGTTGAGAAACACGTAGATGGAATCTCAATGGTAATCTGTCTGAGTTCAAACTCCAGGCGGTAAGAATGTGAATCGTGAATTAAGCGGCGTTTTCTCCAAAACGTTTCCTCCATCAAAAGATAGGAAACGCATCCGAGAGTGTGGCAGATTTCATTCTGGACTGATGTTTTCAGTCGCCTTTTACCCAATCCACAACCTAATTAATCCCACGGGATGAATTGGGGTGTTGCTATTCTTAAGCCGGCCGATATCACAGAGCCATGCTAATCTATATAAGTACATATAATAAAACTGTAAAATGATTGAGTCTGTACATTGATTTAATTTAAAAGAAGCTACAGAAACCGAAACAGTATTTATATTTGTTTTTGTATGATTGTATGATTGTCAGTATGTCTGTTTGTTTGAGCATCACGTAAAAACTACTAAACGGATTTTAATCGGGTTTCCACTAATGTACAGCTAAGTATCCAGACGGACAACTGGTATATGTGTCATCTTCATATGGCACAAAGAATTTGAGATATAGACGAAAATAAAAGAATTACTCAAAAACTACGGGATGGATTTTCATCCGTGAAATTCATCATGTGGATCCTTTTACAGGTGTTAAAAATCTTTTGCAGCTAACGAGCTAAGCGTGGAGTAAGCAGTCCAAGCGAGCGAACTCGCGGGCAGAAACAGGTATCTAATATACGTAGTTACTAGTTATTTTTTTGGAAATATTACTTGTATACATACGAGTAAGCTACTCTGAAGCTGCTATCGCTCTTAACAAGTAAACAGACCTAATGCCAACATTTTGTTGTAATGCGACCAAATTTAAAACGACCGCAGTATTATTCGGCGGCCGACTTAATCACGTATTTTACGTCGGCCTCTGAACATTGCCGGGTATTAACGGCCATTGCGGTCGCGGGATGCACGGTAAACGTCAATAATTTTAATTTACAACACTATAAATAAAGTCGTTATTGTTTATCTTTAATCTGTTAAAAAAGTATTTAAATCGTGCGGTTGTGTGAGTACCTTTTGAAATGGTGTCTCGTATTCTCTGAAATTTTATGTCAATAATTGATGGTTTTAACAAGATTTTCAATGTTAGGCCTTTCATCTGTCGAATTTTCAAAATACCGAAACCAGTTCTTTATTCTTCCACTTCTGAAGACGGGCCTCCTCATATACATTGCCCTATGGATGAGGGATATGTAGCCTCAATCAAAACGCCACGCTGGCCAAGCGGATTGACGAGTTCAGCCTTTTAGAGATTTGTACTGTGAAAAGTTCCATATCTGGGTTACGTGCTAAGTCATGAAACATACAAACGTTTGCAACTAATTATAATGGGCAAGGTTGCCGGAAATCGGCGTGTTGGTCGCAGGAAACAGTCATGGCTGCGTAACATACGGGAGTGGACTGACATCGCGAGTGCCGCCGAACTGTTTTGCTTCGCGAGAGACACGGCAAAATATTCGCAGCTGATTGCCAACCTCCACCAGTTGGAAAGGTACCGCAAGAAAAAGAAGAGAAGTTCCTCAGGGTTTGCGGTAGTCGCTTTGTTATCCCTTTGTCGCCTTTTACAACATTAACGGGAAGAGATGGTGATGCTATTCTGAAGCCAGCCAACGCCACACGGCGTATTCTATAGTAATATCAGGTAACCAAAAAAGTTCGTGCGGTTTTTCTTATACAGATTGCCATGGATATTTTTGTAGTTATTTATTGATAGCACTTGTTTATATACTGTCATTTACTTTCGTATGAATTCCTCTTTTATTTGATGCATACAAATTTTGCGACAATTGTTTAATTCCTATTGTGAAATAATTTAAAATGGCCATGAACAAAACGTTAATTCGAAGTTGTTTACTCTATGAGTACAAACTTGGCACCAAAGCGGCCGAGCCGGCGCGTTAAATATGTACCGCATTGGGAGATGACGTTGTAAGTGATCGGACAGCACAGGAGTGGTTTGAGAAATTTTCCTCGGGAGATTTCAGCTTGATCGATGAAGCACGCTTTGGAAGACCGAAGTCAATCTGTATAAGAAAAACCGCAAGAACTTTTTTGGTTACCTGATAGGTACATTCAAAATGGGAATTTAAACAAAATGAGATCAAATTGTTAAGTTTTTCATTTTGGAAACGCTGAGTCAGTTATCTTCTCATATCTTATTGAGATGTTTAGTGAAAATTCTATGCACGAAATTGCCTTCAAACATGAATAACAGTTCAATATCTACACGATCGCGTTCGTTTCTGCACGATACACGTTTCAATTTGGTTAATGTGCTTAGAATTTGTAATTAATATTCAGCAATATTCAGGTCACTAATGGAAATTAATATAATAAATAGTCGGCAAGCAAATGGATAATCCGAAGGAGACTGTCAGTAAAAATTGTCAATTAATAAATAAATGTCCGACAGTCAATTAATAAATCGAACCCGAGACCTTCTACACAATAGGCAAACCGATCATCAAAACATATTAAAACATAAACGTTTGATAAAGTTTAATATTTGCTTCCAGCAATATTAAACACAGTATTTCCAGAAACCAATACAGCAAGTAAAATCACTTTCATTCACATAAAATCATATCCTCTCTGTTCACTTGAATCGACAATAATATCCGGTCATTTTCCAAGTGCACTCAAACTTTAAACACGGTGAAACACAGCGCTTAAGTTTCTTTTAAATGGAGACCGTTTAAAGTAAAACTGGACACAGTGTATGTAGTTGGAAAATCGACGCAGCATATTAGATGTGAGTAAACAAGCAGAAGACTCGCAGCCACAATATATGGAAAATACAGTAAGGCAACTTACTGTATTTTCCAGAGAAATCGATTAAATTATTTCCTTGCATTGATCCTTACAGAAGACAATTGCGAAGAAAACAATGTAAGGAAAATAACATGACAAACGATATGTGTCGTTATCTAAGTATAGGGACCTTATTGTCGGTTTCAACTTATTGACATTGGTTAAGATTTTCTAACTTAACATTAGGATGTTTCAAGATTGTGTTCAATTATTTTTTTATAGAAAAATGACTGCAGACGCGCATACAGTCCATGTGATGGTAAATGGATACTGTCGCCCGTAGACATGCCAACATCAGTCCAGAATGACATACGTTGACACACCCCTGGATGGGCTGCCTACCTTTGCAGATTAAGGAAATGATTGGGAAAATTCGATGGGATAAAATAGGATGGAATGGGAATAGGCTCAGGCATATCTCACTCACTACCGAATGTAGTCTTCTGTGAAAGAGGGGTGACGTGGCCAGTCGCGTGCACCCAGCGGCGGTGAGAATGCAGCGTGCACTCTCCCTCTACCAAAAACATGCCCTAACTCCTAACACCTGGTTTTTAATATAAAGCAGAAGAAAATGTGTGGTAGTCAAGTCGATTCATGACCGTGGTTGGTGACGAGTCGAAACATCGCAAGTAAAATAAAAAGGTTACACGTGCGTTTAAAACCCGCTTACTAAATAAATATGTATGAAAAAAAGAAACTAATTTAAAATATAAATAAAATGATGAATTGATTTTAAACCTGGAAATTTGATTTTAAATATTTTAATTGAACCTGGAAATAATAAAAAAAACTATTTATGATGAATATTTATATTAAGTTCAATCTATATACCTACATACTCTGTGATCGTCGAAGCAATATATTTTCTAATCGATAACTCTAAAATTAAGATTTACTCGATTTGAAAAAGACTTATTAACCGGTTGCTGGCATGATTTACTTCACATAACATAATGATTATAATAATACGAGTATGTTTGCGAGGGCTCATACGCTCTTTTAATTATATCGCAACCGCTTTCTCTCAAAATTAACTTTCAAACTTTCTTGGCGTGCGAAATATGAATTTCAGCATGTTCGTCGGGATTATATACTGTTTATTTTACTGTGCAAAGAGGCCACGGTTTAGTTTGAAACTCAGTTAAGCCTTGGTATCCTTTTGAGCTTCGCCAGAGCTTAGTCTCTTGTGGGATATCAAGTGGATAGCAAGCTGTTTTATAAAGCTTAAATCTATAATTCAGTGATGTGAAAAGGAATTCTTAAAGAGAAATAATTTTAAAAAGTATTGATTTGATATATAGTTAATACATATGTTATACTTACATCTAGTTGTACCTACGTACAAATCGACACCTTGCGATTCAATTGGCGTAAACGAGATTTTAGCGAAAGTGAGTTATTTAGACAGTTTACGCTCTATTGAGCTGTATATATAAATAGTTGATGTTCGCAAAAAAATGCTTTTACTACGCACTTTTTCAGTAAGCCTAAACAAGATTTTCTTAGAAATTATGATGTTAAAGACAAAAATGTTTCCACAAAATGCCAAATAGTCCTAAGAACCACTTTTCTTATGGTTGTAATATCCAAATATACAAATAATAACCTATAAACTAAGTAAATCGTTCCAAAGAATATGGCTCGATACTTGTCTATCCCTATAAACTGTTACTAAGGATTTTCCTATAAATATAAAGTTATTTATTTTAATATATCTTGTTAAAATCTCTTAACCTGTACATAGTCAATAGGCTGAGTAAATTCAGAATGATACTGGTGTGCACAGATTTGTAAAGAATTCTAGAAAAAATATCACTTACGTCAACCAATAATTTGTTAAAAGATAATTGATGGGAGATTTTTAGATTGTTAAAGCTCACAGAAAGACTAACATTATTTATCTATAATTTTTCTATAGTTATAAAAACAAAAAAGTTGTATTAAAAATAGTATTTATTTTTTCGTTTTTTGCTTCTCCTGAAAAGTAGTGGGCTTTTACCCCAATTGAGTCGCAAGGTAATCGTTAAGATTAGAAGTACAGAAACGAACTCTCGTTTTTATTAAACTCTTAAAGGGACTGTCACGCAGAATACCATCTTATCTATGTTCCGAGCATAGTCAACGCAGGCCACATTTTGTGTAACATAGTTGCTGCATTCTATGTTCCAGCAAAACTGGATGCTAAACAGAGAAGCCAGCGGACAACTGTTGCGGGGTGCGTCCCCTCCCTGCCCGTACGCTCAGATTACATATTACTTTATTGCATAGCGACCCGCCCTCGCTTCGCTTCGGTTTATAAGTTTTTTTTTTTTCAATTTTTTTTTTCAAAATTTCATAATAACATATAGTCTATATTAGACACGGATAATGTAGCTTCCTATTTGTGAAATAATTTTTGAAATCGCTTTGGTAGTTGCAGAGATTACCCCCAACGTACCTACAAACACACAATTTTACCTCCTTATTATATTAGTATAAGTATAGATTATGGTGAGAAAGGCGAGCTTAATGCCTTAAGACAATCTCTAGCTGCTAACCTTTGGGTCGATCGCTTGTGGGTACGTGTTTCGATAATAAGTGAGGCAAACATCATATTTTATTTATTGTATTTTAAAAATCACATGTTAGACTTTTACACAGAATTATGAAATAACGAAATTTTAAGTTTGACCTTGACCAAAGTCAATAAATCTATACTGAAAATAAGGTCCCATTGCTCATACATTATCAACGTCATCATACATATTTCTGCTATTCCATTCGATTTCTACGGGTAGGGAAAAGTGGAATAATCTTCCCCACTGGAAACCCTGAATAGGATTTTTTTATTTTTTTATGTACGAAGTACGAAGGCGGCAGACGAGCATACAGTCCACCTGATGGTAAGTGGATACTGTCGCCCATAGACATCCGCGATACATGCCAACATTAGTCCAAAATGACAAATGTTGGCACGCCCCCAGATGCGCTGCCTACCTTTGGAGATATGGGAATGGATTTGGAGAAAGGGTTAGGAAAATGGCGAGGGATAGGATGGGAATGGGCTCTGGCACATCTCACTCACTACCGAAACACGTACGTACATTGGGGAAATACGATAAAGTGGGAAATGCAGTACATTTCAAGGTAGTCTTCTGTGAGAGAGGGGTAACGTGGCCAGTCGAGTGCGCCCAGCGGCTGTTGGATTGCAGCGTGCACTCTCCCCCTCAAAAAAAATATGGATTTATACTTTTTACTTTTTACTAATACTTTCATAACACTATGGACGCGGAGGTTGTTTTATTTGTTTGTAAGTGTATAAAGACACATAATGGTGTTACTTTTTGCACCGTCCACCTCTATTTGCCTTCAGACTTCGCCGTACCAAAATTTAAATCAAAACTGATTAGCACCCAGCTGAAATCCTCAAGCAGCTCCGCTGACATTGTTGTCTGCAGTCGAAGTTGAGAGATTTATCTTATCTTATATTGACTGGTCATCAACTTGGATTCCCAATCACTTCGACCCAATGCGGTCTTTAGTGTTCCCCTATCCATATTTTCTATTCTTCCTCCCCGATTGTTATATCCATGTACTTCAGAATATCCGGAAGTAGTATCAAGTAAAAAAAATCGATAATTATTTTTTAGTGGAACGGTAACACTGAATATAAAGTCTGTATAAGTTTGATAAAAAAAATATTATTATATTTTTTCTATTATAAGCTTTTATACTAACTAACAGATGGTTTACTAAAAGAGCCATACTAACAGATGGTTTACTAAAAGAGCCATACTAACAGATGGTTTATTACTATAATACTAGCCATCCGCTTTTCCGACTTTTTTATTCAATTCTTATAAGTTTTCAGTACGCAAGAAGGCACTTTAGCTGTTCAATTGCAATAGAAAAACTTTTAAAATTGTACATCATCTTTAGACGTCAAGTGAAAGGAGGTCAGGTCAATTTGACCACCATTTACGCCATTTGAATGCCACCTTTTTAGGGCCGCAATAATACATCCCTGTATTTTGCTTGATCGATTGGTATATTTAACCTTCAAATAAAACAGACATGTTTAAATAAAGTCTTATTTTACATGCAAATATTACCCGAAGCTACACTGTTAATATTATTATTACGAAGTATTAATTAGTACACAGCGGTAATATTAAATTTCGTATTTCATATTTACCAACAACATACATTTCACGGTCAGACGAACGCAATGCACGCAAAGACCATTGCGAAGTCAGAAACAATAATGATTTTTATCCCAGTATCTGGGCATACGTGTAGCGTCACGGAACAAATATTAAACTCACATTATACTTATCGCGAGTTCACACTAATGTAACAAGTTTTAATGCTAGCGCGCGGTTCAAGTTTTAGGCCAGGAGCGATAGAACTCCCCTTTATAAAGTATCGGACCAATCGAGCGTTCGCTGAAATACAAATTAATTTGCAGCTTATAATCAAGTTTTTGAATAAGCGATTAGATAGCGCCAACCACAAATATAACTTTGTAGAAAAGGATGTAGACATATACCTATATTGATATAATATATTGAACTATATCGATAAGTATACATATATAAGTATCGATATCAATACTTATATAAATATAATATAATAATAAGTATCGATAAGTATATATTTATTGAACATGATCCATCTGTGGATTTCGGTCCTTTTGCACTACCTATACCTATGTTCGGTATTGTTCGGGGGCTGCGAGGTGAGGGGTGAATTTACGTGCTGCGCGGGCGCGGATCGCCCGTTAGTTAGCCTTTGACCCTTCGGCTGTACGAGTCGGCCATTGATCCTTGTGCGGTACGATTGAAATCTGTTGTTGTGCAAGTAGGCTGCACATTTTTGGGAGACCTTGGCGTTCGCGAGTGTCCATAGTTGGTGTATCACAGTAAACAATGTAGTGTAACGACGACCTTGCAAGAGCGCTATTAAACGCATCCCTGTTCAGCAGTTCCGGGGGCCCCCAGGAATATCGAGAGTGGATGAGCAGGAGGTTACAAGGTCAGAACTTTTGGTTTCATTTTTAACTTTTGACCGCGTATCGCGGATAAAACACTATATCCCTTTTATTTTTCTCTATCCTAAGGTTTTTCACGCAAACCTTTCCTTTCCTCTTCTTTACCAGAACCCTTTCCTCTTATTATCTCCCTATTCTATTATTTTCCCTTTTTCTAAATCCAGATATCCTTTTCTCAAGTTTTTTATTCAAAAAGTCAAAGCATTACCAACATCGATTCATATTTTTTGGAATAGCTTCACCCCATATCTTGCCGCGGGTGTCGTAAAAAAACGACTAAGAGATAACAAAGTCACTACCAAAAGCCCTGAGAAACTATCTCTAAAAGAGTAGACTCGATAACCCATTTGGCCAGAGCGATATTTTAAGGCTATACATCACTCAAGCACAAGATAATGTACATGAGAATGCCCATGTGCAGCTGTATACGAAGAAAATCAATTCAAACACACTACTACACTCGAGACATTTTAATACAAACACAAAGCAAGCATCACAACTACACACACAATAGATTTTACGTTGACCACATTTGCTGAGGAAGTGAGATCTGTTCTAAATAGCAATTTTCTTAAGATCTCTTCTGTAGGCCGCGGGTCGCCTCCTGGACAGTTTTTATACATCATATTGTGGTCACAGTCCTGGAACAAAAAAAATATATAGAAAGAAAAAGAAACATTTATTTGTACATACAAAAAACACCATTAATCAGAGTGGTTTGGTATAAAAGAGGGGGAGGGAGGGCGTTTGCTTAATAGTGGGACACAAACATAGGCTAATACAAAAATAAACATTATTATACATCAAAATTTTACATAGAACACGGTTAAGAGAGTGGTGTAATTGTGTCGACGAAAAGGTTAGTGGGTAGGCATTTTTTTATGGAACAGACGGCAGACGAGCTTAAGTCCACCTGATGATAAGTGGATACGGTCGTCCACGGACATCTGCGACACATGCCATCATCAGTCCAGAATGACAAACGTTGAAACACCCTCGGATGCGCTACCTACCTTTGCAGGACATTAATTTGTTTAAAGAAATGTTTGTCCGGACTAGGTGGTATGGTATAATCGTCATTGTGTGTGTATCTGGACCCACAACCCAGGTATTCCTAGTTTTGGTCATTTAATAAAATAAAAAATATAAAAAGTGGGGCTTTATTAAACTGTATTATCAAAGATTTGTTATTCGTTCGTTTCTCTCCACTATTGAATATAAATCTCTCCAATTAAATCTAAATTCCATTATAATCGAATTTGCCGTAAATAAAACCAAATCAATGAAATATCTCAATATTTAGCTTTAAATCTGGGGCAAACATGCAGTTTCATTGAATTAAATTATGGATATGTAAACACAATTTAATTTATGACCGGTGTCAATTACCTCAGGCCACCATGTTTGTTATATTTTGAAAATATTTGTTTGGAACGTGGTATATAATATGAATCAAATGGAATCGATATCAGTTCAACGTCCAACTACACTTCAAGTCACGTAATTTCACTTTTTGACTAATGGGATAGAAAGAGAGAAAGAACGTTTATTTCGCTACTGCACAGTACACGTAAGAATTATTTGACAGGACAAGGAAAGAGAATAACAAAACAAATTTCTTGATAATAACTCCGCGTGTCGTAGCGCCGCACTGAAAGGGTGTTCAGCTGAGCATATGACAAAAACCTTGCGAACCTTGAAGTTTAAACCTTGCGATTTACCGTCGAATACTTTCCGAACGTGAATATATAATGTGGGTAGTTGATAAAATTGCTCCTATTCTGGAATACCCCCCGTCTTCGGTCAACTCGTGACCACGGCTGGTGTAAACCGTGCCCAAACGTCAAGTAGAAATTGAAGGTAAACAAAAAAAAATTATTTTACGTGTTCAGACCGGTTTTACAATATTTATATTTACAATATGTGTACAAAACGCAAAAATTAAAAAGTAATAATTGTTCATACTGAAAATTCTTTCCTGAAATGAGCAATTAATATATTAGTAGCTCATTTAGCTCGCAAATATTAGAGACGTCGGAAAAAAATTAGCGGTTACTGAACGATTCCCGACGCTGATTTTCAGCTAACGCCCACAGTGATGTTCGGATAGTATTACGAAATGAGTTGGAGGAACGACATTGGTCAATTGAGGTGACCAATGAACGCTGAGTTACGCTATATTTGTGTTATGGCCCATTTACACAAGGAGAGTTTCTCGAATAGTTCAAAAGCAAGTATAAACGCAAGTATCATCTGATCACTGTTATCCCTGTAATCATCGGCCTTTTGTCATCATGTGAACAGTTGTGGGCGAAAATTGTATATAATTTGGTCGCATACGAGAATCGTATACAATATTCTCAGCCGAACTGTTCGAAAAACTCTCCTTATGAAAATGAGCAATTATGCTACATATACGTCATTGTTTTCTTAATGTGAATAGAGTATAATCTATAACTTATCTCTCAATTATACATAATCTATATAATTATAATATAACTATAACAATTATACAAGTATAATCTATATAATTATAGTACAATCTATAACAATGTAGCATCCTTCGCTCGTCCTGTACTCTCCTTACAGGCCTTTGATAACTCGTCTTAATGAAAAAAAACTATTTATAGCAGAATATGATTGACCAATAAACACTGCGTTTCGCTACATTTCTCTTATACTACATATGACGTCATTTTCTTCTTATTGTGAACTAGCGACCCGCCCTCGCTTCGCTTCGGTTAATAAGATATTTTTTTCAAAATTTCAAAAAATAAATTAATTTTTTCTAGTAATAAATATAGCCTATGTTACTCAGGGATAATGTAGCATTCTAATGGTGAAAGAATATTTGAAATCGGTCCAGTAGTTTTTGAGTTTATTCGTTACAAACATACAAAAATACAAAAATACATTACCTCTTTATAATATTTGTATAGATATATCTCTCCTTCCCCTGTCCTGTAACACCCTAACAGGCCTCCCCTTGATAATAAAGGTATCAATGTCAAATAATTTGTCTATATCGTAATTCTGTTGCTACAAATAGTACACAGAAAACTATTTAAAGCAAACTACGAGAAATTTTCTTATACGTGCACAAATTATACTATTTATAGGGAAGTATCTTCACAAAATATTCTTCAAGCACTTCTGACTACATATCTTATAATCCGGAACTTGTGTCTCGTAAGGCGAATTGTGCCAAACTCAAAAGGAGTATGCTAACAAGGCTCTCTACAAGAGTTGTACAAACTAGTGCATGCGATCGCGCGGCACTACCTCTATGAAAGAATGTTAATAATTTATCTATTATTGAAATGAAATGAGTTATTTGTAAACATAGGCGGCAGACATGAGGATGTTAAAATACGTTTGGAATGTACTGTATGTTTTACTATTAAAGGCGTACAAATTTCCTTACATCGCATGAGTTTGTCAGACATTTACAACAGCTAATTACCATATGTTTGTTTCAACATGCACTTTTCATTTTATATTTTAACATGTATTAAAATCGCAATAAAAATAATATCGCAACTTACAACCATTAAATGTCGACCAACATATTTTATAAAATCAAATATATGGCAAAGAATAATCTTATACATGGAGACAATAGTATTTAAAAATAATTGTCAAATTTAGTATCCTAAAAGGACTTCTCATTTTTTCATAGCCAGGCAGCTGCTAATACAACGCACACCATCCTAGAAAGTTGGAATGCAATAAACTTCGTTCGTCATTCGTCCGTGTTTCCGCGAGTAATTCTTGTATTATTCAAGAGATGGAGTTTGTTTTCAATATACTCCGGTTTTGTCTTAAATGCAGCTCCAAGGAACGCGTCTTTTCAAAATCATATCTTGGCTCCGAATTGTTTATACGAGTAGCTCGTCTTTCAACTTCTAACGAATGTTCATGTTTCAACGTAACATGGAGTCACAAACGAATTAATTACATCCCACTTCATAGGACGCAAGAGAAAGTCTTAATAATTTTGTTTTTTTGTTCTTTTTCTTACTGTAATTTACTACCTATTTACCTTGGGCATGAGTACTTTTAATTTTCAACTTTTAGTATTATGATTTACAGATGTACAAAGGAGTAGAACTAATGATGGTATTATCATGTTAATGTCCTTTAGGATCATAATGTGGACTTCTTAAAATTTTGAATTCCCAAAATGTTGAATGTTGATTTATGGCGATTTCCCGGACTCCGGTCAGTTCGTTTGTTTTATTTAATATACATCAATATTAACCTTTTTTGGAAAATAACGACTTGAACAAACAGGAGATATCACCTATACACTTCCTCAAGAAATCAACTTTATAAAATAAAACTATAAATAAATAACGCCACACTCATTGGCCCACACTAGAATTCCCTGTGTCGTGAGTCCAGAGACACATATTACAAAGACAAACACACACCCGGTTTTCAGTTATAGTAATGCTTAGTTTAACTAAATGCAATTGCTGTTTTAGGCAGGTGTATAATTTTGGGAGAATTCAACATCGTGGGACATTAAAATTCTACATACAGGCAGTTCAGTATTTTGGGAATTCAACGTTAGACCTTGTCCAGAAAGGGCGAATGTCACGCGAATTATCACGAACGCTGGCGAGGTACTAGGCCAATACATCGCGTCCACAAGCATCCCGCGAGTTTGAAATTCGCGTATAAATCTCGTGCAGTACACCAGATTCTCGACTCGCGCGCGAAACGCGCGTGGCTCGCGCTAGTCGAAATACTAGATAGTGCAAGGATTCAGAGAAATGGAGCGGTATAATTTTGATACAGAGTTGTTTATATTTAGATGAGGTACATTATTCTTTAATTATTGAAAGTAAATCATCAAAAGATTTTATGGACATACGAAAATAGTTTAAAATTTTTTTTTCATACTGTCTCAATTTTGGATACAATTGAGACAGTACAATTTGATGGATGTGTCATTCTATCATAAAGAATTGGATGTACTAAGTACATTCTGGTTTCTCTTTGTTTTCGTCTCTTTTTTATAGACAAGTAGGCGGACGAGCAAGCGGTCCCACGTAATGGTAAGTGTTACCGCCGCCCATGGACACCTGCAACACCAAGGGGTATGCGGGTGCGACGCCGACCTTGCAAAATCCTATTCACAGCTCTCTTGAAGAACCCCATATCGTAGCTTAATGGAAAGATCTCTTGAGGCAGTTCGTTCCACAGCCTACGGGTTCGCGGTATAAAATAATTTTTGGACCGAACAGTACGCTGGCGACGGTAAGCTAACCACATGTCCACCGCTTCGTCCAACTCCATGTTGAATACTGACTGATTCCGTCCCCAAATACTGGCACGTTTCACGCTCCTTCTGGACGCAACGTTCGCGCGTATACGCACGTGACGATTCGCGCGAAATTCGCCCCCACTGGACAAGGCCTTATGGTCCTAAAGGGTTAATTTGATGGTAGTCAGTTCATAAAGAGTAAGTGTACTTCCTACCATTGGCTTTTATAGTCTATTTCGCACCACTCGTATCGCGTTTTAAGGCCGTACATCCCTCATGCCCAAGTGCATTCTCATGTTCATGACCAGCGCTCGTGCCAGCAGTGGACGATAAAAATAGCTAGCTACGTTTACTATTAGCTTACTATTATCATTACGTTCCTTTAGTGGATTAGGAGATTTTTTTCATAGATGGCAATGGTGCAATTAGTACATTCTGCCAGTGTCAAGTTTTCTTCGTAATAAACAATTACAAAGTCTGAAACGTATCCTGTCAATGTCCAGTCCCGTCGAAGTAAGTTGGGAGTCACTCGGTTAAACTCCTTGGGAGCACACAAAAAACGCAATCCTATGCTTTTATTTGATTATCACAAATACCACGCACGAAAAACACTTTGAAGTTTAATGAACTTTTAAATCACAAAACGCCCAATACACATTTTTTACAACAATTAAACAAAAACTCATATTCACTTCTCAAGTTCCCGTCAAAAATTCCTGGAAGGTTTGAAGATAAAATTTAAAAAAATGTCACCTGCAGAACAGCGCCCTCGGAGACGAATGACGAATACTTCTGTAAAGCTACCGCCTCCTCTTGCGTACACTTAGTGGGCTGATTAAAAACTGTCTCCAAAGAACAACGTCGGAACAGAGCTCGGGCACTGGATTAAAATAGATTTTTTAGTGTGATGGAAGTGGGAAGGTGCACCCTGAAATCTCTGAGCCACTGGGCGCAATCGACTGACATGTTACCCCTCTCTCATAGAACACTACCGTAAAATGTTTTTTTTCCACTTTATCCTATTTCCCCAATGAAGGTACGTGTGTCGGTAGTGAGTGAGATATGGCAGAGCCCATTCCCACCCCATCCTATCCTATCCCTACCCATTTCCCAACCCTTACTACAAATCTATTCCTAAATCTCTATAGGTAGACAGCGCAACCGACGGCATACCAACGTTTGTCATCCCGGACCGACGACGCGACGTTGGCATGTATCGTGAATGTCTATGGGCTATGTCTACATACGCGACACGTGCGACTGTGTACATACGACTGTAACCATTTTTCCATAAAAAAGGTTATAAAAGATTATAGTTATAATGACAGTGTGTGGCTCCGAGAATCAAATTTGACAAGTTAAATTGACAACTTTAAAGAAAGTTTTTTTTTTTAATTACCTGTGATGCACATAAAGACAAGGACAAACACATGTCTTTAAACAAATGAATGGCCGACCGGGAACCGAAGCCTGGACCTTTTGCATAGCATGTAGGGTAACTACCAACTACGCCAATTTGTCCCCTATCCGATCAACTTAAAGAAAGTTGATCGGATAAGAAGAGCAAAACTGCAAACCGTGGGAGAAGCCTATATCCATGAATCGAGAAACACAACAGATACTTAGAACTTACCAACATAAAGCGAAGTGCGTCTCGTAATGCGTCCAAATTGCACTTTTGTTCTTCTGTTCCTCCACTACGGTCAAAAATTCATTGTAGCACAACTCCCAGGAGGCCGCCGTGCTGTCTATACATTCCGATAAGCCTTGGTAACCTGGTGGTACATAAAGGAAGTTATTGTGACAATACAATGCCAAGCAATAGCTAGGATGTTACGCTTCCATTGCCGTTTTTAATAATTCGTTAACAAAATTCAAGAAAATTATATTAGAAAAATTAAGGGACAGATCAGACAGACAGAAGGCAAAAATAACTTCCTTCACTTTATCATTGAAATGGTTTGTAAATTTAGTGCATTTGCTCTGAATTACATTTGAAACTCATGCGTACGTCCCATAATGACCTTCGCCAGCGTTGTCTTTGCACACGCAGTCTCCTTCAACATTAAAATCCTACAAACCCTCCAAAACAGATTCGAGCGTAAGACCATGGCTGCCCCATGATACTTACGCAATGTCCACCTCTACAAAGACTTAGAACTTCCCCCCATCGTCAAATACGTTAAAGACTCCGCCCGACGCTATTACGACAGAGTCCGTCACCATCCCAACACCCTAGTAGTTGACAGCCTAATCTATGTCTCCGACAGGAAGGCCCCTCTCCATTACCGTAGTCGTCGTCGTCCTCGGCACGTCCTAGACGACCCCGACGACCCAATTACTGCCGCTAAAGCGGTTCTTACACTACTCACAGGCTAGACATATATACCGTCCCCGCCGTGCGCCCGCGGAAACGACGACGTCCCCCTCGCTACACCGTCAACTCACACCGGCCTTCAGCCAACACTTTTACCAGGTATCGAGCACGTGCCTGGGCGCTTCTCACCGACTCGCGATCACGCGGTACCCTCCCAAAGCAACGCCCTAAGCCGAGCTTTTACCGGCGTGGGAGTCCTTAGGCTCTTTGTTACACATTTTTTTGTTCCTGGCTGAGTGTCTTCTGCGCTCGTCCTAAATTATACATGTCCGGTGACTCTTGAAAGGTAATTAGGGCCACAAGAATTTAGCCCTTCCGAAATAAAAAAATATATTTGAAATATTTTTATATTTGAAAGTTTCTCCATCTTTAGACAGTGCTTTTACAAACTGTTACTTGGGTCCTAGTGTGATATGTATAGGGGAAAATATTATTTGTTATTTGGATGTATTAAACTCAAAATTAGAACATATTATTTTCCAATTTCTAATTTTTTCGAGCTGGTCAATTGTGTTTTCGCCAATGTAAACTTCAATGTGTAACGAGAATGTGTCTGCCAGCAAAGGGTACTTATGCAACACTCACTGATAATGAAGCGGTCGTCATCGCAGATGTTGTTGACGACGTGCATATGGCCCTTGACGCTGTCCGCGTTGAAGTGCTTGTCGGTTACATCCTTGCAGTCGGAGTTCCAGTCTATAGCGCAGTTCATTAAATGCTTTATGCTTCTGCAAACATTTGTGGAGGATAATGATGTTAGTCTTCCTTGCATCTCTAGACTCTTTTCCCTACATTCGCACTACATTCCAGTCATTGAACTAGAGGGAATAATTTGAATTGAAACGGGTTTATGTTAACGATTGCACTATTGGGAATAGCCAGAAGAAGTAATTACTAATTAAATAATGCTGGACAGCCGCGTACCGAGAAGTGCAGCGTGAGGCGCCCTACAGTCGAATGGACTGAAGCGACGACTAGAAGTTTTCTAGTAGTGGGTGGATAAGAAAAGTGGAAGACCGTGTGTCATAATTGCAGTTATTTTACCACAGGGGATGCGGATGCGCTGATGTCGTAACTAAGTGTAAAAACCTCAGCTGGCAGTTCGTCCTACAACTTTCAGTTGTAGGACAGAAGTGTCTTGAAGATCACTTGAAGTGTCTGTACGGAGTCACTCTTTGTCAAGAAAGTGCGTATGAACTGCCTCCCATCAGGGATGCTAATAATAATATTTGAGGAATTAAGCATTAGCCACTAATATTTAACTCTTGGTAAGGGGCCGTTCAAGTATTACGTATGCAGAATTTTAGTCATTTTTACTCCCCCTTGTCAGCGAAAGTAAGCTAAGCTCTTACCCCCCCCCCCCCCCCATGCTAACGTAAGCATTGGTATAATTTTTACAAAATCTGTTCAAGTTTCTTATTTAATCAGTATCTACTAAATTTTGCCAAAAAAATACGAAAGTAAATAAATAAATATTGCTGACGTAATCGCCATTCAACCCCCCCCCCCCCCCCAAAGACCCCCACCCCCTTTGATGCTTACGTAATACTTGAATGGCCCCTAAGCAGATATTTAGGTTCCTCAATACTACAAAATATTTTACGCTATTTTTGTAGGACCATGGTTGCAATGCATTGAGTTCGTTGGGACACAGAAAAAATTTAGCCAGTAGTACAGAACTGCCAATACACCAGTAAAAATCGAAATCTAATCTAATTTCTTCTAAATTTTACTTAAAATACGTACTTGCACTTACTTGCACCAATCTTCCATTTTATCGGGCATCGGGGGAGACCTCCTACTGGAATTATATATCAGTGCAGAATCAATGGTGCAGTTCGTGGCGTAACGTGTGAAATCATCACAATTTATATTCTTTACTAGAATTTTCTCTTGATCCTTTGACAATGTGACTGGCTCAAACTCTACTTCTTCGAACGAGCGCTTGTTATTCTGAAGGGGTGTATCGTCCAAATAATCGTACAGATCTAGAAAATTAAAAAAAAAATATGGCCTATTTGAATGAAAGCGGTATTATATAACGGATATTAAAGGTACATAATGCGATAAACTCGCAAAAAGTAAACTTTTGCATTTGATTTTGCTTTTGCTAATTTCGCATAGAAAGTTTTAGCGAATATTCGTGGGTTTCCAAACAAGAGGTCCAGAACTCGCCTGCTAATTTCCGAGATATTCGCAATTTTCTGAAGTTGAATGTAAAAATTACATTTCTTGATTTGGGTCGTATACTATTCATGTATATGATACAGTCAAAGTATATATAAGTATTCTATGGAATACCTAGACATTCCTAGATTGCTATCTGTTTTAGGTATTCTATAGAATGGCGAGGTATTCTATAGAATGGCCAGGTATTCTATAGAATAGCGTATTATACACATTGCCGATAGATATGTATACAATTTCATGCAACACGTTTAGACTTTTAGACATAAAATATATTATTTTAGACAGACACGTTTAGTGAAATGTTACCGGCCATCAGTGCGGCTATGGATACACCGTTTATTTCCTGTATGTATACAGTGACAACGAAGAATACAAAAAAAAAAATCTCGCGCGAACAGTAAAGAAAATTTATGTATTTAATTGTGTTACTGCATCAGGAAATGGGTAGGTACCTGATTCAGCATGCTGCAGCAGCATACACTACAGCGCTGATGTTCCGTCAGATCCCTATCACTAACGGACGTTAGCGCAGCGGTAAAAAGGACGGGATAAATATATAGACAAATAGAAAGATTTGTCTAAGTATTTATAGACAAATATATAGACATACATATGTACAAATATATATTAATAAACATAAATTGTATTTTCATAATACTTCGAATTTCACCAAACTGGCCTTTATTGTGACAGCCACAATAATTCCGCCACGACCACAGACAGAATACGGTGGAGAAGCTAATTCATACCCAATGTAATTGTCAAATGGAGTTTGTTTTATAGATAAAATTTTAATGTTCAATTTGTTCGAAATGCACTTTTATACGTTGAATTTCCTTCATGTAAGCATGAGTAAGGTCATCTTGTAAGCATGGAGGGCATGGCCTCCTCACGGCCCACGTCCAGCAGTGGGCGAAAAAAGGGCTGATAAATTCAGTTAATACTTACATACGGCATGTATAGCATCTAAAATGATTGTCAGAGAGATAAACAGTTGCAGCATCTCGCAAAGCAAATGCTGTTTAGTTTCATTTCTCTGAATCTTCAATGGAGGTTTCTATTATTTGTAACAAATAATAAAATAGTAATGTATTCACGATGATTTAACAATATTAACATTATTTGACGTGTCGATCCACAATGAATCTTAGACGTTTGTCAGATACCATAGATTTAAACCTCTATGAGTAAAACTTTTATCCAAATTCATTCCTAAATTTCCAAAAATGAACAGCGCACTCGAGGGCAGCGCCAGATTAAGGGGGGCTATAGCCCCGGACCCCGCATCCTGGGGCCTCAAACGCGACCATTTAAAATGTCATAACTAAAAGTTATAAAATTGCTTGCCTTAAGAGGGCATCTGCTTTCAAATAGCCCCTAGCACCCAATAACCTTAATTCCGACACTGGCCAACGTTTGTTATTCCGGACTGATGTCGGCATGTATCACAGATGTCCATGTGCGACAGTATTCACTTGCGACCACTATTATATGCTTGTCTGCCACCCTTTTCTATAAAAAAAAAATACGTGTAGCTCTTAGAAGTTCTCAAATTTATTTCGAAGGTAACAAAAAGCAATGCCATCTATCGCCTTGAGTCTGTTTCTAACGGTTGGGGGTCAAATGATAGTCTAATAAATGAGTGTAATAAAAAAGACTTACTAAAAATATTGAGGAAAAGGTTATTAATAAACCTTCCATATGCAACGAATACGACCTTTGAATAAAGATAGACCATAAAAATACATTGCGCGCGATCTTCAATCACGATCATGATTAGTGGATCGCTATCGTTGATCGTGATCCAGATTGACCGTGGAATGTATTGAAACCCAATACATTTACGGTCAATCTGGATTACGATCAATAATCGTGATCCACGAATCGTGATCTAAATTAATTGTGTAATGGCCGCCTAAAAAGCGATGGCTCTTCCACCTGATGTTTCATTACACGAAAGAGGGCAGAACCACACTGGAGATTGTGAGGGCCATTTGCTGTAAGAGTTACTAACCGCGTGGGACCACCTGCGACACATAGAAGTAGAATGGTAAGATGTTATTTGACGACCAATTAGACCAGTCGGGAATATACCTTGAGACTGGTTCTATATTTCTTCTATCATTTTCGGGGCCTCGGTCATCTCTCTTGACACAATTCCGCACTTTTTAAAATTTGTATTTTGCACATTATGTTAAAACACTTTGAAACGCCGTACCGACTTAACACCGCATATAACCGAAATTAAGGGGCGACCATTGTCAATACCTCAGGCTTTTTCCTACTAGGTAACTCGTTGCGATGTATTGCGGCGCGGTGCGTCGAGTCGCGGACGGGTTGTACTGCGTGGGAATCGTAGACTAGCGATTGCTGTCAGTACTATTCGAATTTTAATAAATGACAATACAAAATTACTCGGTGAAAATATTTACTTGTGGCATGAAATTTAGAAAGATAGAAAGAAATATTTAGAATGGCAAGGAGCAAAATAAGTCGTAAACGGACTAGACGAACTGCTCACGTAGGACACAGCGAATATTTGATATTTTGGCAACGCGACGCGAGCCACGACGCGTCGCTTCGCTCCGCCTAGCTAGACATCGGGTAAACAAAGAGAACTATCAATCCTCATGTCATTATTCCAAACACTTTATTTAGAATTTTAGTTAAATCACATACTAATCAGTTGGGCACTTGGACTTGGACTTAAATCACTTGGACCACAAAATTTGAGTAACAAACTGTTCAGAAAAAATCCCAACGCTAAAAAGCAAAATATCTTCAGTATAAAAATAACCAGTCGCATACCACACCGCATCCAAGCGGAAGCTCACATGAATACCATGCAAATAAACATCCAAAAGGCCCGCGTCTAGAATTTTAACGCTATTTTATGAAATTACGAGTGCGGGCCTGGGCGAACCGTGGAGCTGTTTGGTCTCTTTATTGCGAATTCAGCTGGAATTAGGGTCAGTGAAACTGTTTGATCTCATTATACCGAGTTCGGCCCTGACCGAACCACAGAGTTAATGGCTCAGTGACTTATAAAATTTCCGGTGACTTAAAAAATCGCCGTTGAATGTGATTTATCAAATATTTTATGGAAGTATAACAACTCACCACTAACCACTAAGTCAAACCACTCTTAAATATGGTATTTTGTTACAGTGCCTTTAGATTTCTGTAGTTACAGGTTAATATCTATTCAATACCACGTTTATTTTTATTTAAAAGAGGTGACAGATGACCGGCCGACTCACGAGATGGCAAGTGTTCACCATGATCGACACCTGCTGCACCAGGGAGGACGCGGCCACAGCCCTTTTGAAAAGCCCCATGTCGTAACTAAGTGGAAAAACCTCAGCGGGCAGTTCATACCACAACTTCCGGGTTCGTGGCATAAAGTGTCTTTTATTTATACTATATACAGATAGATCTATAACAAAAACAATTTATTATATCATACTGAAAATATAATTTGTACAAGGAAGGAAGGAAAACACATATGCTTAAATGATTTTACGCAACCATTTATGCAAATAAATATAAATGTATTGCTTCGGAAATCGTGACTCGAATTTGTAATTTCCGATTCGCTCGTGCTCTTCGGATTGAAAATATTGAGGTATCCCAATGTACATCATGTAGATCACTGTCTAGAAGATGGAACAGTAAGGAATGTCCAAGAGAAAACAACGCAGGTTCTACTATACCGTTGGATTGGATCCAACGTTGGATTGGATGCGGGTTGGATCCGGCAGTGCCGCGGGTAGCTTCAGAGGCAGAATAGTCCGCATGTAACCACGAAATAAAATCCTTTTTGGGTTATAATTATTTTATTCCACAAAAACCCTGCAATTTACAAATAGGATTTTTACTAATTACAATTTTTGTGTAATATGATTCCTCAATACTTTAGAGTACCTATCTACTGCTTCTATTTAGTTATTTTCATGTATAATTTTCATTGGAATATGTTTATTTTTTATATATATTTATATGTAAATAATTAGACTTTAACGAATCAACAACTTTCTTTAAAGATTCATTTTTTTCCAGTATATTTTTATCTTTACTTGTTACTATTATTAACGTTTCATTGAGTTAACCTTTTTTAGAATAACTGCAATACCTATGTCGAAACTGTGTTATCAATGTAAAAAAATATAAGATACATAGAAGTAATTGAATTGTCTTTCAATTATTTCTATATTTCTTATATTTTTATGTTTTCTATGTTAATATACACCGAAATAATATTAATGAAGTGTGTAATATTTCGGGGTGAATAAAAAAAATAAACTTCATTTAAAAGCTTATTACGAGATTTTGGTACAATCATTTAAAATTACAAATCTCGCGACAAGCTTTTAAATCATATGAAAACAATAACAAATAATAATAATGACTTCTATGTTTATTTTCTTCAATTTGGTGCATTTTAATAAATGCTTGTTGTTAAAAGGTTTTTACGTTTAATTTATTTACTCCTTTTTAGTGTTCTAAGTTGCAGAAACTTCTCTACTAGCCCATCAAAACGAGCCCAAACACGACGAGTCTACTGTTCGTCATTAAGGAGTTCTAAAGTATGCTGGGCTTCCTACCTGCAGCATCAGGTCAAGGTCATGACACTAAGGTCATTAAAACTACGATCCAAACGAGCCCAAACACGACATATCTACCATTCGCCGTTGAAGAGTTCCACGGTATGGTGGCCTTCCTGGTTGCAACATCAGATCAAGGTCATCAGATTGTTGTATTGTCATTGGTTTTATACACATGTGTAAAATTGTCAAAGCAAGTGGAAGTGGGTTAAAATCGACTTGCAAGGTTTGACCTAAATAAACAAACTAACGAACATGTGAGTTTTGTAGGGGGAGAGTGCGTGCTGCATTCCCACAGCGGCTGGCCACGTTACCCCTCTCTCACAGAAGACTGCCTTGAAATGTACTGCATTTCCTACTTTATCGTACTTCCCTAATGTACGTACGTGTTGGTGACCTACAGCTGGTGACCCTTAGTCGAGATGTAGAATTGTTTTCCCGAAATTCCATACTCGTAATATCCATAATAGATTTCTCAGAAATCTTCCTAAAGACTTGTAGCTAATCGTGAACGCTCAGTGGACCACAAGCCTTAGTAGCTTATACTCCTATAACTACAGTAGAGGCACTTACATACCTCCGGTAAACCGGTTACGGAATCCGAAGAGTCTTGTTGCGCATAATTTTGAATTAAGCATCGCAAATTCATGAGGAAGGGCAGGCGGAGAGATGGCGTGACGTCACTAGATGAAAATTAACTCAATGCTACTTCGAGACTAATCAATTTACTACTTTTAGTAAATGCCATTTAAAAATTAAAAAGAGATTTTGAAGATACACGCTGATGTCTGAAATTAAATAAGAAACGTTTATATATTACTAGCTGTGCCCGGCATGCGTTGCATGCCCGGCAATATAACAAATTAACACAATACAATATTAAACTATACTTATAAACCTCTTGAATCACTATCTATTGATGAAAACCGCATTAAAATCCGTTGCGTATTTTAAAAGATCCAAACGTACATACAGAGGGACAGACGGCGGGAAGCGACTTTGTTTTATACTACGAGTATGTAAAGATAGATTTAATGAAAGGAAGTCGACGAGCAGACAGTGCATCCGGTGGTAGGTGGATACTGTCGCTCATGGATATCCGCGGTCAAAATTTGCAAATATCCTTCTCAAATCGACGTCAACATCTGTCAAGAATGACACAACGTTGGCACACTCCCGGGTGCACCAGGTACATTTTTTGAAGATTTAGGACTGGATTAGGAATAATATAATTACTTCCTTCTTCTGTTATTCTTTGGATAACAGAATGACAATTTTTGTCTATCCTGTTACACTCCTAATTATTCTTTGTAGGAAGGAAATGGAACCGTACAATAGGACAAGAAACTTGCCCGATTCCAATATAATCTATACACGATGGGATGGAGTCAAAAATGGGCTCTTTTGTGTACAAACGAATTTTAAGAATTTTCTTGAGCTAAGTCGTTTATGAAATGAACAAGTTGTAAAAAAATCAAAACTCACATTTTACGCCTGTAATGTTCCTAGCTTCACGTTACTTCTTTTTCGCTTTGTTTTATGCTTTACCTCATGTGCACCTCTTTATACGAGTATATCTCGCCTCCTGTGTTTACATGTTCTTATAAAAAGTCCAAACAGTATTTCCGTTTTAAAAAAACAATTAAAGAAAATTAAAACTACGGAGAACTAAACGCTATTCATTACACGTAATAAAGTATAGAATCTCATTAGTGGTCGCCCTGAATTATCTCAATCAATGCCACAGATTTTATATATCAGTACGAAATCTAAGCACTGTAATGTGCATCCCACACACAAAAACACCATTCACATGTGTGCGGAGTTGAATAAAAACGTATTCCTAAGCGCTACACACTACACCGTAACAAGAAATTTATTTATTTATTTGTGCATAAATATGTGCTCATTTACATATATATAAAAGAGGATGTTGGTATATATGATGTTAATAGACTTCGACACCGTTTGACCGATAACCATGAAAGTTGGCACATATACGAGTATGTATCTTTTCATGGAGAAGGTTTGTATGCTATCGACTTTGTTGTAACTCGCCACTAGTGGCGCTGCAGCACATCAACTTCTATGGCAGGACAAAGTCTGCGGGGTTTTGCTAGTAGAGTATATATATACTTCATTATTATAATTTTAACAAATGTCCACAGATAAATGTATTGTGCTGTGATGTGCTGTATTGTATAATTGTACTTACCCGCGGCTCGTGACGATGTTTTAATCGTCGCTTGGTGTTTAGCACAGGAAAAATGTATTTATTTGTATTATCACCATTAAATACACTGAGATATTGGCGATTTAAGTGATTTCATACGAAATTATACACTCTCTATTTTAGGCACCGTTTTACAATTTTAGAAAACTGTAAAACACCTGTTTAATTATTTGTATTGCGGAATATTTGTAAAAAGTTTCTAGTTAATAGGACTATCGAGTAATTTTTTTTCATGCAAACATAGACATCCCGTTTCACTGCTTCGTTGGTTAAATTTCGAGAAATTCCTTCTTAATACTTCATACTTCGTTACTTCATAGAAGATCATCTATCAAGTTAAAATTTATTGCATCATCAGTTTCTGCTGGCATTGATGAGTCATTCAGTCAGTCGATCGGAACATTTACCTGTATATGTACAGATTATTATGCCATTACAAATAAAATTAAACATTATTCCATACCATATCATCAACTTATGTCTCTCCATTGCTGGATATAGGCCTCTCTCAAGGCTCGCCACCACACACGATCTTCGGCTCTTCTCATCCAACCACCACCGGCGAACTTCTTCAAGTCGTCAGTCCACGTGGCCGGAAGGCGTCCGGAAAAAATAATAATTTACACTGCGCTTACCACTTTTCATCAATACATTATTAAAATAAAGTTACCTTACTGTTTCTGCGTGCACTTTCAGCTACTTTCAATGGAGGCGCTGCGGATAGGGCAAACGCACCATTTGCTGCCCTCTGGCCTAATTAGTGCAGCGTTTCGTTAGGGGCACTGCCCTAATATCCATTTGTGGTGAGATTTTTTCTAATTATAGTCTAAATCTCTAATACAAATTAACTGCAGGTTTTAGTCAATGACTTTTCTAGTAATCGGCAATATCTATATAGTACAAAATCACAACAAACAGATTCGAGTACTTCTGCTCAAGTGTGCGTGTAGTTTCATATTGATATTATGTTTGTGATAGATATTGGTCTGAATTATCTGGATGATTTATTCACTTACCACCAGGTAGATTGTCTGCTCGGACCCCATCAGTGCGTAAAAATATTGCTGACAAATAAATCTTCTCATGTTTTAAGATTTATTGCTTGCGCTTTGTAACGTAAGATTTCCCTGACGGTCGTTGCTTTAACCACTATTGAACCGATTTTTATATGTCAATTCCTCATATAAATAAAACCAGACAGCACGTGAGGCAGTCCCCATTCGAGGACCACGTACCGGAAAACGTAGCATGGGCGCCCTCTGGCCAGATGGACTGATGTAGGAAGTCGCCGGTATTGGCTGGACAAGAAGAGCAGAAGACACAGGTAACGTTCTTTGGGAGCGGCCTATATCCAGCGGTGAAGAGACTCGGGTTGATAGTATAGTATGGTACACAAAAAGTAATGTACAAAAGTTATCGACAGGTGTAAAAGTAATGTTTAAAAGGAAAATGTCACCGGTGGGCGTACGCCCACGTTGGATAATTTTAATGTTAATTTAAAAGGACTTTTTCCAACAAGGGGTTTCTTTGAAGCACCAAAATGACCGACTGTACTTTATTAAAGTTACCGTCGTATAAAATTAGAAGTCTAAAAATATATTGCGTTGAGAAAATTAATATTCTATAAGGTCGAAAGATTATTATAATTTCAAATTCACTAAAAGCATTTGACATTTAAATATTACGTATACAAATGTGAAATTATTATTCATATTATATATACTGCGTTTTTAATCTATATAAATAAAAATTAAATGCTGTTCTTTGGTAAGCGCATCACTTGAGAACGGCTGGACCGGTTAGGCTATTTTTTTTAAATGTTCGTAATAGTCAGAATAAGGTTTTAGGGATAGAAAAATTGGAAAAGTTACCCGGAAAATTGAAAAATTCGCGAAAAACTGAGTGCTTTTTTCTATGGGATTTTTGTATGAACTTATTGTATTATTGAAATTTGGACAGTACGTCTGTCGGGTCAGCTAGTATTTAATAGATTGCCGAAATAATTTCAAACTATTAATTAGACTATTAATATTTAGTGTTCAATCTATTAATTTAGAAGTGTGGTGTCGTCCGGCTTAAGAATAACATCACCCCATCTCTTCCCGTGGGTGTGGTAAGGGGCGACTAGAGGATAACAAAGCCGCTACTACAAACGCTGAGCACCACACCACCTCTCGGACTCCCTCACTTTTTCAGTGGGCTCACCAATCCGCATGGCCAGCGTGGCGTTATAAAGCCGTGCACATTGTCTTGTGCATGAGGAGACCCGTGATAAAAGGGCTGGTTACGACTTCGTCTCACATGTTATAGGTTTCGCCTGGTAAACAACTATATTTTGTGTATTTTTCCTACCAACTTTTGGATGATTCACACCATAATTGTCTTCGAAAATTCCTAGACGATCTGACAAGGTGTCGGAGCGCTTTCTCTATTAAATTCCTTATTCGAACACACTGGGTCGGATTTAATTTAATCCCTTTAATCCCTCATTGGTTGTTTTTATGAAATTTTTTACCGTTCTCCACGAATCAAATTAGAGAAAGCATATCGGATTCCGATAATTGAATAATGCGTATTTCAATGCTCTGAAATTTATTATGCTTGTACACGATTTATTCCATTCACTGGAAATCACTAAACGAGTTTACTGAAAATATGCAAATATTACGTAATATGTGACTTCATTTCCATACTTTTGTTTATTTATATTTTACTAGCTTATGCCCGCGGCTTCGCCCCCAAAAATCACGCTTACTAAATTTTTTTTTTTTTTTTTATGTACGAAGGCGGCATACGAGCATACAGTCCACCTGATGGTAAGTGGATACTGTCGCCCATAGACATCCGCGATACATGCCAACATTAGTCCAAAATGATAGATGTTGGCACGCCCCCGGATGCGCTGCCTACCTTTGGAGATATAGGAATGGATTTGGAGAAAGGGTTGGGAAAATGGGCAGGGATAGGATAGGATGGGAATGAGCTCTGGCACATCTCACTCACTACCGAAACACGTACATTGGGGAAATACGATAAAGTGGAAAATGCAGTACATTTCAAGGTAGTCTTCCGTGAGAGAGGGGTAACGTGGCCAGTCGAGCGCGCCCAGCGGCTGTTGGATTGCAGCGTGCACCCTCCCCCTCCTACCTCACGGGAATATAAGTTTTGTAGCGCACAAAGCGACACGACGTGTCGCTTCGCGGGCTCAGCTAGGGCGTAGAGTAACTAAGTCTTCGAGTCAAAATCCACTTCGAAATTGATTAAATTGAAAAAGAGTCGGTTTACTCAAAAAACAACAATCTTAGTCTTCAACTACATAATATACAACACATTGACTTCTGTTAGTGCAAACGCTCATATTTAGAGATGTACCTGAAGGTAAATCGATCGACTACGATTTTATTGTGCATGGGCAGTCACTAGTCACCCCCTCTCTCGTAACACACTACATATTTAAAACTCGAGGAGTTAACACCGCGCTAGCTAGGCTATCTCGATAACAAAGAAAACTAATCGTAATAAGTATAATTTTAGAAGATACAAGGCCCTGTCGAGGTGGTAAACTACGGACGCGAAAGGGTAAGTGATTTTGTGATTTGTTTATGCGCACCAACTACACACTATCTACACACTCAACAAGACAGCTGAAACAAATGCACACACACACTCGTACTCGTACATCCTACGTCAAAACCAGGAAGCATCTGTTCATATTTAACTAGAACCGGTGTCGTAACGACGCAGCCATTCTTATCAGCACATGTCGTCAATGTAAACTCATGCTAATGCAAATACGAGAGCAGCAATTTAGCGCTCAACGTATTGGGTCATTAAAACCGCGGGTATGCGTGCTGGAAAAAACACTGTTTATTCTGTATTCAAAAATGTTATGCCTGAAAGATATTAGAAATGTTAGAATAACTAATCGCTAGCTATGTTAAGAACTATAATATACCATCGTGTCATTCCACTGTTTTATATCGACCTCTCCCAAGGCTCGTCACCACGCACAATGATCGGTTCTTCTCATCCAGCCACTACGGGCAAACTTCTTTAAGCCATCGGTCCACCGGGCCGCAGGGCGACCGACACTGCGCTTCTAGGTAAACGTGGCCTCAACTCGAGGACTCGTCTATCGAATATTTACCGTTAGATCTAACCGTATTATTAACCGTATTTAATATCTAACCGATAACCCTATCAGTTATCGGTCTGGCAGCAGATATTACCTGCTTATTTTCACTTTAGCATGCATAATTTCAATTAAAGGAATAAATATAAATGTTAAGTTTGCCATAATAATAATTCGTTACGAACGTAAAAATAATTGTAATAATTCTCGTTCGTTCCCTGGCCACACTAAACGATTCTTCGGATACTGTTATATTAAATCCAATGTTCGTCGCCTACACTGAGTTTTCTAAACATGTTCACAGTCATATTAACTGTAAACGAGTGTCGGAGATGGGATTTTCGGAAATAATTGTTCATACTGAAAATTGTTTCCGAGAATGGAAATGGAAAATGTTGTTTCCTGGAAAATTATCTCTAGTATTTTAGCTCATAAATATGAGAGACTGACAGGGTATTTAATGAACTCTGTGACCTAACTGTAGCCAACTTGAAAAGTGTACATTTCACAGTAGGTATAGGTTGATCTGAATATACTTCCTCGTTTTGAGGAATACTCGCCTTTATCAAGTATTCGTATTGGTACTCGCCATTTTCTAAATGAATATTAATCGAATAGTAAAAGCAGAACCCGAGTAACAGGTAAAAGAGATTTTCTATAGAACAATTTATCACGAGATAACTTATCACTGGTTATCACGTAATTTGTACTATACGAGTACTATTTTAAATTTGTCTTTTTCCCGTTTCATTTCACTTATTAATTTATGTAAATATGTATTTCACTATTTAAATTTGTTCACTAATTCCTTGTATCTCGACTATTACGGGCGATAGTTTACTTATATCTTAGTATTTAAACTTAATGTGTTTTTATATTCATTTATGTAAATCCGGCATTCTTTCACCAGATTAACGCAATTATAGTAGAAACATAGAAAATACTACAATGACAACCAAAATAACAGAGATGTTGATACAGCAAAGCTAGATTTAAACTGATCGTGTTTTGTTTTCTTTTTAGGAACGCCAGATATTTTCAAAATTGGAACCTGATTTATTCTTAATATGGCCTTTAACTCAAGATTTTTGAACTGTATCTAATGATAAAAATATCTAGCCAAACAACTTCTCGTTATAAATTTTAAGAGCGAGCCGTTCGAATTCTTGCAGCCGTCTATATAAGAGGAAGGCTCCTGGACTCGCGAGTCAGTCGTCAGTTGAGTCTAAAGAGTCCCAGTTACGTCACAAGGTTTTGTCCCGGGGCCAAGCAACCCCGGGACAATATCTGGACCATCGCGAATTTCTAAACGCGTAACATTGACGCTGCCGCTTTTACTGTCACTCCTAGGTGACCCCGCCGCGTTGAAGTGACGTCGCAGCTGCTGGTTGACGCCGCTACCCTTGGTTGGCCTCACCGCCGTTGTCTGGGGCCACTACACTTATTGGGGACGCCGCCTTACCTGTGTCGCCGTACTTACCGACTGCCGGCGGCTCTGGGCCGGCGCCTGCTGAGCCCAGCCACTCCTGCCGACCATCCATGAGTTTCGTGATTCCAATCTTGTTCTACGGACACTTTTCCGCCACGTAGGTACACCTAATCACTGACTCTTAAATATAGTTCTGTTAATTTTGTATTAGGCTAGTTTTTAAATGTGTAACACGACAATTTGTAGATTGAGTGGATATAGTTCCACAAATATTTCGGACTATGTTAATTTTAAAAATATTATTATTATTTAAGTTATTAAATTTATTAAAGTTATTTATATAATTCTGTCCTAATAATTCTCTTAATGTCCTAATAATTCACATGTGTGTGAATTAATATATTTTCGATGGGGTCTATACCCCACCGTAGTTTATCCATGCTTACATATAATACGTAGTCATATTTATAACACATGAATTTCAGTGCTTAATTAAATCTGCGCAGATTTAGATATGGATTGTATGTAATTTCACCAATTAAAATATTGTTATTACTAATAGAATCAACCCACAGCCTCAGTCTAGACTGAAACTCATATGGATTAGTGTCATTCATTCCATTGAAGTGGTACAACATAGTCATCTTTAGTCAGAACAGAAATGTCAGATGTTGTAGACTCAATGACGTGCTCCTGGTTTTCATATACAAGCAGGTACCTAACTTACTAATTGTATTAAAACTAACTTATAACACTAACTTTCAATCGAACTAAAAATTAATTATGTACTTGTTGATCGAAGAATATACTTAATGATATGACTTTTCCTTCATGTGTCATTTCCTTTTCTTCCCTTTTTCCCCTTATCTTTAGCTAGAATGCAAATGGTAAATCACTATTCACCATCCGTGAATTCCCTTCTAAATGTCAGTAATCGCCACGAGCGGGTTAACCCACTTTACCCTCAAAATAAAACGTCCCACATGTTGTTGATCAAAGTTGCAGAGTTTGCGGGTATAAACAAAAGTTAATTCATTATCGCGAGCATAAACAGCACCGGCGGGATCGCGTCTTGCCAGTTTGTTTGGCCACTTTTATAGGAGCGGTTTTTGACGCCCTACCCGCGCGTGCAAATATTCTCCATAGTATGGTCTCTATAGAATCACTAAATCTCTAAATTAGATATTAGGGTACGTATATACGTACACTCATATCTAATTATTATACAAAGATTATATTAGAAACCATTTGCTTCGGACGAGTATCCATTATCAAACTTCAATTAGTTTTTTAATTACTGCTAATCTAAATCTACTTCACGATCTCTAGGTCAGCCTCATCTTTATCCTCTATAGTCGATCATCCCGGCTCCCGACTAAACTATTAAACGGACTAAACTGATAAATTAATTTCTAACAATGGCATAGGAATATACAGGATAGAGAAAATGAAGGGGCTCTGCAGGGAAAGTACCTTAAATACACCCCCGGACACCTGAATCGAGCCACCGTGAATTTTTATGTATTTTTATACATAATTTTTTTTTATACATGCCTGAAACGTAAAAATAATGTTCAAGTCAAATCATGTCACTGGATGCAGGTGTCCGGGAGTGTATTAAAGGTAGTAAATATTCTAAGAAAACGTTATTTAATTTTAAAAAATAAGAAAAACTATATTTATAGATTATTATGAAAAATTATAATTTTCTGACATCTTTGGCTAGTGGGCAAAAATCAAACATTAGATAATAATGAAAGGTCAAAGTTCAGTCGATTAAATGGTTTTGATATTATTTTAAATTCTAATAACAACTTTATATACGATACCATCAGCCTTTGTCTCTCCACTGCTATATATTTATATATACTTTTCCCAAGAAGAGCCTCCACACACGGTCTCCTGCTCTTCTCATCCAGCCACTATCGGCGACTTTGTTCAAGTCGTCAGTACACCTGGCCGGAGGGCGACCCACGCCACATTTCCCGGTACGACAAGTTTATACCACAATCCAAATGAATAAATTCTAATATTTATCAGCGGTAAAAAGACGCAAGTGTGAAACAACCGTTAACAACTTAAACCCTTAGGAGGACTAAAGTTGTTGGAAAGATCACCCCTAAACAAGATTGTTGTTAAAAATTTAAGTTAATATTGCGCAGCCGGCGCTTCGTCCCTATAATTAATTCTTGTGACGAAAAGCCGTAAATATTTTTATGCATATTAAATGTTCATGTAGGTACTTTGGATAACATATCTCTAAACGTATTCATAAAGCACGTCCGTCTGTATGTATGCGTAGAAGACCTGCAACTCCTCAATTGTACATTTTAGATTTAAAATAGCTAGTGTGACAACGGACCCTTCACAAAGACTGTGACAACGTGGTGTGACTGCAGGTCCGTTGCGGTCAAAAATGAATAAAGGTTTGCTCTGCTAACAACACTACATGTAATAAACAGCTGTTTACACTACACGTATCATTTTATTGTATTCTATTCCCGAAGCATGAAAATTGTATTTAGACATGAAAATCAAAATCATTTGACAATTTAGCTATATATTTTTGATACTTATTTGGTAACGTGCCCAACAAACTGATATTTTCCAAAAAAAAAATGTAGCTACTTAGTTATCAATTAACTAAGAGCCGTGAGTGAAATCTATGGTTTCAGGCTTGAGGAATTGACCGTATAACATACCGAACCGTAAGATAGGTAGGCCTGATCCAAGAGTTCAGAGTAGCTCAACAAGCTATGGAAAGAGCTATGCTCGGAATTTCTTTGCGGGATAACATCCGAAATGAAGATATTCGTCAAAGAACTAAAGTAACCGACATAGCTAAGAGGAATCAGCATGCTGAAGTGAAATGGGCAGGCCATATTTGCTGCAGGTTACAAAACATCGATCAACATCCTAAATGAAATTGTCCGGTTATTGTATTGTGTTAACACCCGACCTGATAAAATAATATTCGCTAGTAAAGAAAAAAACCTATACAGTTCTACAATAAATAATTATATAACGTTTTCTGAGAAAAGGGAGAAAAGTACTTTTCGGTTCTGGTTTCCCAAATATGGAACATCATGAACTATTATGAAAAAAAAATCAATCATGAAACATGAAAATCTCGGTCGTCTATCAAGAACTTCACTAGTATACGCTTCATGTGATAGCACGTTAATATGTAGGTAGTCCCTTGCCAATTGACACCTTGAACGAAGCAACTCCAAACTTCCATTCGGTATTTCCAATAACGAATTTCGATGTGCAAATTGTAAACAAACAATTCCGACGCAAATTGGGAAAGTATCAAGAGTCAGAGTTTGTGACAGACGTTGACTTATTTCCTTTATTGGCAAACTTTATTTTGGCTGTAACTGTTCGCTGTCGATAAGGTTCAGTTTTAACTGATTAGGATATCGGAATTTTTTTAAATTTCTAGTCTATAATTTAATAAACTATGTCGTAGTCATTTACGGTAATTACGCACCGAAGAGCAGCTATATCATGTCTGCTAAGAATCAAATAACAACTAGCTTCATGTTGTAACGCCAAATAATTACAGTATGCTATTGCACAAGATTGCCTCTTTCTTATTCACATATCTTTCATTTCACACAAACCACTCACTCACTCGCACATCGCCATTTACATCGATTTAAATAAGTATTTTAAGTAGCGATTCAATTAGCATTTATAAAGCGTGCAGCGTTGCCGTTCTTAGTAGTGTATAGTGTAATACCACTAATAGTAGTACAGGGCAACAAAGTCAGATATTTCATTTAAAACTAGCGACCTTCCCTCGTTTCGCTTCGGTTTATAAGTTTTTTTTTTTTCAAATTGTTTTGTTCAAAATTTCAAAATAAAATATAGCCTATATTAGACACGGATAATGTAGCGTCCTATTTGTGAAAGAATTTTTGAAATCGGTTCTGTAGTTCCAGAGATCACCCCCAACGTACCCACAAACACACAATTTTACCTTTTTATTATATTAGTATAGATATTACCTTTTTTTTGAAAAAAATATCATATACAGAATAAAGTCGTAGAACGAAAGTTGTTAGTTTTGATGACAGAATTTTAAGAAGGTATATGTGAATGAGATCGTAGAAAAGATGTAAAATGACGGACGCAATAGCTTCTCAATTTCTTCTCAAATGAGAGAAATCGTTATAAAGACTATGCATTGGTTTTTATAACTGTAATGTACCTTCTGTTATATTTTAGTAAATAAAGTGATAATTTTAAAATTGTGAACAGATAAAGTCGTAACAAGTCGCTAGTACAAGATAAATAAGGCCTCCCGTGACACTGGATGGCATAATAAAAATGTCAGAAAAGATAGCTATATTAAGGCAATGTCTTGACGACAGTCTTTATATTAATATCTCATGTGCCACTTCTGCAAATCCTTTTTTCTTACAGTTCGCCTTCACATCACGACATGACAGTTAATCGGCTTAGTAAGTTAAATAAATAGTTATTTATTTAGTTAATAAATCATGGAACACACGATTTATGGTAGCGGATTTGTTATTTCTTAGTCGCCTTTTACGACACCCACGGGAAGAGATGGTGTGGTGTTATACCTGTAGCCGGTCAACCATAAGCCCTGAGGAACTACACCACCTCTAAGGACTCGCTAGCCCGTTTGGCCAGCGCGCAGGGTGCTTTAATGCCGTACAGCCCTCATTCCCATTCCATCCTTCCTATCCCTCACAAATTCCCCAATCCTTTCTCCAAATCCATTCTTACATCTCCAAAGGCAGGCAGCGCAGCTGGTTGTCATTGTCATTTTGAACTGAAGTTGGCATTCTCTGCGGATGTCCATGGGCGACAGTGTCCATTTACCTCCAGGTGGACTGTATGCTCGTCTGCCACCTACTTCCTATAAAAAACTGTGCGTGATGAGGTTATGGAACATTCAAAACAGAAAAGAAACGAAATACCAAAAATGGTAGGTATGTTTATCTCTATTAAATATCCCTTTCAGCAGACTTAGGAAATTAAATTCTTAGGTTAATGAGTGTTACTTATCCTGGCTGGGCCATAGTGATGGATTTTAATTCTGAGTGGATAGATAAAAAGCTGATAATTAGTCGTCAAAACCAAAATTAATCGATTCGCCGTTTAAAACCTGTAATGTTATATTGGTTACCATGCAAGAACAAGCTTATTCTGGCAGCGACACCGCTGAATCTCAAGAACTAAGAGTAATCACGATCTGAAAGCTTCTAGAATTAATCACTAATTAGTCGAAATTAAATGTTTAAATTTTTAATGGCATGAAAATAAACATGGTAGATATAAATATATGCTAAATTGCTAAGGTCAATATTTTTTACTAAACTTAATATTCATAGCATTGAAAGATAATTATTGTATTGTTTTTTTAATTTATATAATAATATATTTTTTTATTATAATTAAACATTATTCTTCATTTTTTTTTTAAGTCACTGATTTCTTACATATTTTACAAAAAAAGTTGTAGGTAACATTTAAAATCAATAAAGTATTATACTTAATAATCATAAATCCAATCCCAATCCACGGTATGGTTAGGTTACATTTTTCCGGGATTATATTTTTTTATATTAAGAAGGCGACAGACGAACAGACAGTCCTCCTTTTTTACAGGGAAATAGGCAGATAGCCAGTGGTCCCACGTAATGGTTAGTAGTCACCGCCGCCTATGGACACCTGCAACACCAGGGCGCCACCGACCTTACAAAACCCTATTCACAGTTTTTTTTTCAACATTAAATATATGGAAGATAATCTGGCCGGGCCACATGATATTGGTGGTCACCGCCGCCCATGGACACCTGCAACACCAGGGGGCTTGCGGGTGCGCTGCCGATTGCAGAATCCTGTTCACAGCTCTCTTGAAGAACCCCATATCGTAGCGTAATGGAAAGACGTCGCAGTACATTCCACAGCCTACGGGTTCGCGGTATTAAATGGTTTTTGAGCGAATGCTTCTATGATGGGAGATGCGGTTGTATCCAGTTACCTCCTCGTGGTAAGTTGATACTGTAGTCCTGCGACATCAGTGATACGTGCCAACATCAATTCAGAATGACGAATGTTGGCAGGTGTGGAGATTTAGATTTCTTTTTATTCTTAATTTTTAACAGGGTCCTTTGTCCTTATTGAGTAAACATGTCAGTCCCTCCCATCTTGCCTTATGCTAATTACATTCCCACACATTAATTCATAAATAGCATCCTAGCTTCACTTGAAGATGGTTTGGTTAAGATGCTTTGAAAAATGCCAATATTGAAAATGTTGATATTAAATTTAGTTAATATCAACATTTCTGTATAAGGAAAAGGGGTTGGGTTTTCTAAGTCTAAGTCAAAAATAAGAATCAGCTGCACATAGCAATGTTATCGTTTCTCTCTCGCTCGCAAATACTATTAACTCAACTCAAACTTACACAGTGTTCTATACACTTACACTTAAACAGTTACACACTACACAGTGTTTTATAAAATTACCAACAAGTCCCATATCAGTTGACATTAAATTCCAATTAACATGGTAATACGCCACTAATATCCCTCGGGCTTCGGGTTGCTATTTTCAACTGTACAACATTTAGTTTGGATAGTGTTACGTGTATGATACCCATTTGAGCGCCTAATAATTTTGTAGTAGCAATTATTATTAATAACAATCTACGTTTAAGACTAAGACGGCTTTTGCATGATATGTTTTTATATGGCGCCGAAAATTTATAACAAAATTCCAGTCACAATAGAAAAACGCTTAAAATATACACTTAAGACTTAACGACACTTAATACACGAAAAAGCTGAATGATTTTCTTATTGACTTATATTACTAGGTACAATATAAATGATTTTTATTCTATCAGGATTATTTGACTTTATAGAAATTTAGACTAAATAATCGCTAGGTACACTTATTATTATTATTATGTGTAACCGTATTTCATTTAATTATAAGAATGTGTATGTCCAAAGGGCGGGAGGGATGTTGAGAACATAATTTTGTATGTGACAATACCATCTTTGTACCTACAATCCACAAGTAAATATTTGATCTGATTCAATGTGTTTGTTGTTCTAAGAAAGAAGCAGCGTTTGCTATTTTATTTTGACAGGCATTACGATCTGTCTATTTTCAGATAAACTTATATATAATATACGTAATACGGATGGTTTATAACACTGAGATACACTTTCCCTCTAGGTACACTTCTGAAAAGCGCTCGCTTTAATTGTCAGAGACGGTAGGTGTTATACGTAAATATGATGGTAAACATAATAAATAGAAATGAGACCTCATACAGTAACATAGAAAATCTCTGTTGATATTTTCTTAAATTTTACAACAATTAAAAACATATTTTAAATAAACTAGAGTTATTGTTTTATACCTAATGGCTATAAAATAAACTGCATATCATATTGTGTACATACATGTACCTACCAAAGAGATTTGTTAACCTAAGACATACCACGTAGAAGTGAAAAAATAAATCTCAAATGAAATAATATTTCTCTGTATAACTTGTACCGAAAAGTGAAAACTCTGTGGAATAAAAGCGAGTGTTTTTTAAGTTTACCTAGCGGGAACATGTACCTCAGGGTAACAAAACAAACCATCTGGATCTATATGAACTAATACGTAACAAGTTTAACTGCGTTAAGTTTAAGTTTAACTTCAGCTGCGTTTAACCAGAAAAAGTTTGATTTATAATAAAACCAGTGTCAATTACTTCCTAGATTTTATTTCAAATATTATCAAGACAAATGCGGTCGGCAGATTAACGATTTAACATAGTAAAATATTATTAACAGTAAACTTATTCGCTTCAAATAAAAAGATCATTCATTCATTAGCATTACCCATATATTATTATCTGTATATGGGTAGGTCAATATTTGACGCACGACCTACAACCGATGGGGTCGATGAGTCTTCGAATGGAGACCACGTACTTATATATACTTATATTTTGCTCTCCCTCTATAATCATTCAAAATAAGTGCCTAAAATCCAAAATATTCCTCACAGAAATTCACAATCAGTGATCGCATTCAATTTACACTTCGTTTGTTATAATAAATATGATGAGGAACACTTCATAAAACGCTACTTTCGTTATTTCATTTATCTCAAGCGCGCGCCATTTTTTCCTTGAAGGGACGTCACATTAATCTCTGGGTAAGAAAAAATCCGCCCTTGTTAATTAATTTACTGTCTTCAGAACGTTAAAATATAGCCCGTTGGAGTGACAGAGGCTTTATTGTACTTGACGGTGACTGTTCCTTGGCGAAAAAAGATTCAGGAAAAAATTCAAAAACGTTCTTCCGTTAGAGCATATGCATAACGTGAGGGAAAAGTACAGGCTGTAATTCCACAGCCGCTGGGCGGGACCGACTGGCCGTGTTATACTCTTTACTGTCTTTATTGCTTAGAAATGGTTATTACATATGCACACATCATATGTGACAGAACATAGTGGGTGACCTTATCGCTAAGGCTATCTCTTCCAGGCTTGGACTTTGGACAGAGAAAAATAAAAGGGATATATATAGGTAGAGGTATATATGTAGAAGTAGAGGTATATAGGTAGAGCAAAACGATTGAAAACGGATAGAATCAATATATACCAGTATCAGTAATAAATATAGTATGATGTATTTATACAGTTATTTGTATACCTACTGTAAATATTTGACTACTGTATTTTGAATTAGTATAAGAAATATGAAAAATATACGTTTCAGAACTGCTAAGCGCTCAATTTCTTACTGTAAACTTGAAAAGCCTACAAAATATGAAAACATGTAATGGCACAACCTAGCCCGGTAACCTATAAACGTTTACGACATCACATAGATAAATACAAATTAAAACACAGACGGAATAATGAAATTTTAATGTTAAACAGCAAAATGTAAAGGGTAGAATGCATTGTACGAGCGAAGCGAGAAGCGCTAGTATGGGCGTTTTTAAGTTGTTCGCGTTTTTCACACACGTTTATCTATTATTTATTAAACGGGTCTTAAACGCGTATTTTAAACTGAGAATTGTCTGAGAAAAAGATCTTGTCGATTCTAGTTTCTCAGATATTGAGACTTAGGTATAATCTTTAAACAGTATCAAAAATTATAGTGCTGTATTTTAAAATAAATTTAAACAGAATCTTCAAATAATGCTATTTTAAATTAAAAGGCCTAAATCAAAGTCAATAAACTTATACCGCCATTAAGGTATACAATGTCGACCGGAGATGTACAATGTCAACCCGTAGCTCGGAGAAGCATCCTTCAAACCCGGAGAAGTGGCAGCCCTAATTGTGACTCGAAACCCTCTCATGATTGCAAAAGTAGGTGCAGTACCTTGTGGGGGTCGTTATACCAGTAAACTCTAAACTCAACACAGTACTCGGAAATAGATAGATATCACTAAAAGTTGTAAAGAACTAAAAACGCTTACGCTCATCGATGAGCTCAAGTAACGTAGCATCACCCTTAGTACAAGAAGGTGAAAACCCGTCGCACTTTTACGATATCATAAAAAGATATTATAATGCGCTTACATTTTCATCCCTCTGAAATATACTTTAAAAAATCACTTTTTTTCACGCGTTAAGGTACTTTACAATTCCAAAATGGCTACCGAAATGAAAATTGGTTTTGCGGTCTGTCGGTTACAAGTAAGTTTCGTGAATAAAATTTTATTGCTTGTAAAAATTCACTGCTTATGTATTCAGAATTAAATCGCTTTATTCTTATTCAGATATACATAGAAAGATTTTATTTGGATACGTGAGCGGCATGTGAATTTGCTGAAAATAAATTTGATGAATTCTAGATAACTAACTTTCTTATACTATTTTATTTCATAAGAAACTTGGTAAAATTGATGTAATTTGTAATTGTAATTTATAGGAATCGTAAATTTTTGACAGACTGTTTGTACGAAAAATGTTTAGATGAGACGTTTGAGATTCATGAGCCCTATCAATCTATATATATCTATTGTATATATATAGACGTCGATTTCTTTTTAGATTTCTTGAAATATTTATACTAATTTTGAAATTACTAAACCTATTTGCCTCATATACCTACTTCTTGAGGGGGAGAGTGCACGCTGCAATCCAACAGTTGCTGGGCGCGCTCGACTGGCCACGTTACCCCTCTCTCACAGAAGACTACATTGAAATGTACTGCATTTCCCACTTTATCTTATTTCCCTAATGTACGTACGTGTTTCGGTAATGAGTGAGATGTGCCAGAGCCCATTTCCATCCTGTCCCTCCCCATTTTCCCCAACCCTTTCTCCAAATCCATTCCTATATCTCCAAAGTTAGGCGCGCATCCGGGGGTGTGCCAACGTTCGTCATTTTGGACTAATGTTGCCATGTGTCGCGGATGTCTATGGGCACCGATATAGACACCCGTCTATATCTGTGCCCTGTCTTAGGTAATAGGAATAAAAGGATAGATATACCTAACGGACATGCCTCTGAAGAATGTGAGTGAAAGAAATGTGTAAGAATGGCGTTAACAAGCCTTAAGAAATGTAAGCTGCAGTTTGTCGACAAAGATTACATTCATCATTTCATTTCATGGTCGTATTGGTCCTCCATTATTTATTATTATTTCCTATATCCCTTTCTTCCCAATCTTTTAATCCAAATAATAATTCCTATAGCTCCAAAAGCAGGCAGACCTACTACGCATGTGTCAATAATCTTCATTTTTCACCAATGGCTCACATTAAAATAACAGTTGCCAATCTTGGCATACGTCACAAATTATTCCATTAAGGCCGGTTTACACTGGTAGTATTAGTGGTAGAGTACAGAGGTAGAGTGCGTACTATTAGTAGCTCAATAGAAACACTTTGAGATAGTGGAAGTAGAGTACTAAATACAGTGTCCGGTAGAGTAGAGTGGATAGCACATGTGGAATAGTGCACTCTAGCTTCGTGTAGACGGTTACTCTACCAGGAATGCTAGAGTGTAGTGGTTTGGATAACTCTATTACTAACACTACCAATGTAAACCAGCCCTTAGCGACAGTAGGTAGGGATGAGTATTTACGTGTTGTGCACCAATTATAAGTCAATGCCTCGCCTTATATTGTAATTTATTATTCTACAATGCTCTATCACCAAACATTTGCTCTCAAAACTTTGTTATTCTGTTGCCATGGTAGCGAGTGATCTTCGGAAGGTACGTGTTACAAAGGAGGTTCGAACGCTACAAGTAGGTACATATTAAAAGACCTTCTACCGTCTTAATAAAAACAAACTACCGTCCTTCGCAATAACATTATTGAAACATAGCCATCTACCTAACAGTTATTACTATATCCCTTGTAAAATTCTCGTTACCATCTTCACATACTTACCTACACGCCCCACTTGAACCTTATTAATGACTGCTTAACGCCGAAATTGCTTAAACTCAGCGGTAAGTGAATGTTGGACACAGTTGTGAGATCATTTTCTGGTCAAAAGTATCGTTCAAGGGGCGGTTAGAAGGCACAATGGGACTGAATGGTTATTGTCTGCAATTTATGAGGGAAAAAGTGGTTGTACTGTGCTTATGCGTTTCTTGTACTAAAACTGCCTTTTTGACAGGGATATAGATGGCCGATAAGGCTATTTTGTGCCCTTTCCTGGAGTAAATTGAAAGAGATACGAGGACCAACATCATTCATTCTTAGCGGGATCTTGCTTAGGATTTTTTTTATAGAGGGGAGATGGCAGATGGACAGACAGATACTGCGACATCCGCGATACATGCTGACGTCAGTACATAATGACAAACGTCGACACTCCACTCGATGCGCTGGCTATCTTTAAAGATTTAAGCTCGCCGCCATACACGATCTTCCGCTCTTCTCAAGCAACAACTACCTGCGAACATGTTCAAGTCGTTGGTCCACGTGAACGCAGCACGTCGTACACGGTGTATCCCGACACATACGTGGCCTCGATTCTTGGACTCGTACCTACATCGGTTAACGGTCCTGCCATATCGGTCCTTTCGGATCTGATCCCGCAAAGAACGAATATTGTTACAACATATCAATCTAAATGCTCGGTTCTCAATGCCCTAACGTATACTATCTAACTAATTATTCTATTAAACTTCAAATTACTCACTATTAACATCATCGGAATCTTAAATGGATCTTAAAACGTGAAAACCGCACTACTTAAGCTTTCAAGTAAATTATGAATGCTACATAACTCAATTACTTACGACTAGGTATTGTAGCCGACGAAAGTGATATGGTGCGTGTCGTGAGTTCGAGGCCCATCAGCTCGCCACAAAGGTATAGTTATTTCATCTCAAGGCGGGTTACGTTTAGTAGTGGTTGTAATTGTTTAGTGTGCGTAAACTAAAATAGTGCCTATTGTAGACTAGAGAATGCTCATTTGTAGGCCCCTAATTTTACGATGGAGTATAGTAGGCTAACTATAATATAAAATCGAAACATATTTTAAAGGAGTCTGTAAGAAAAAGTTACGCAATTTGTGGGGATAATATTTCATTAATTATGTTAGTAATTGTATTGACACAGATTATAAAGACTTATCTTTGACTCTAAAGTAGCATTTACGAATATTGTTTGAGATTATTGTACTCGAATGACAAATATTATTGTACAATCCTTATATATATAAAAATCTCATGTCACGATGTTCGTTTACGCTGAGCTCCGAAACCACTCAACCGATTTCAATAAAATTGTGTAGATGTGTATTTTTTGGTGCAACTTAAAAGATAGGATATTTTTTATCTCGATTAGTGAACGTCAATTTTATTTATTGCGAATTTAAGGTTTTTTTTTATAGAGAAAGGGTTTAATTCACTTCTAACTTCTATAAATTTTCAATAGATGGCGGTGAGAGTTAACAATTTCCCCCAAACAATCTTATTTTTAGGTTGTGTAAGTATTCAATAGATGGCGCTGTGTTTCAATTTTAAATATTTTTTTTTGATGCTCCAATTTAGTCCATTTGCCTCACATAAATGCAATAATTGTTTACAACGTGCGTGTTCAGTTTCTTGTGTAAAAATATTTTATTGTCTTGAATAATTTAGTATAATATTAATTGATTGTATTATAACTGATCGTGAGCCATAGCAACGCGTGGCCGGGTCGGCTAACTAAATATAGTGTTAAATAAAAACGTTAACTCGTTTTGTAAATATTGAATTATATCTTGTCGGTATAACATTAATATATTTAGATACGATTTTTCTTATTACACGAAAACATTTAATACTAAATAGCCATATTCATTAATGTTTTGGCGTTGGCAAAACGACAAAAGTCGACAAAAATTAACCTAAAAATCGTTAATTGTTATATTATTTCCTGCGTAATCCCACATTGTATAAAATAAATATAAATATATATAATATATAAATAAATATTGGATAAAATAATTGGATAATTACATAAATATTGAAATTACGCTAATGTTGCTACATATTACCTACCTACTAGCGACCCGCCCTCGCTTCGCTTCGGTATATGTTTTTTTTTTTTTCAAAATTTCAAAATAAAATATAGCCTATATTAGACACGGATAATATAGCTGCCTATCTGTGAAATATTTTTTGAAATCGGTTCAGTAGTTCCAGAGATTACCCCCAACATACCCACAAACAAACACACAATTTTACCTCTTTATTATATTAGTATAGATGAAAATTTTAACACTACGAAATTTTCGAAAAGGGTCCGGAGATCCATACTTTCGGAATTCTTTTTTGACAACGCTCAGTTCGGCTCGCGAACGCCGCGCCGTTTGTAATTTGGTTTTGTATATTGTAATATTTCATCATCATCATCATAAAATCAGCCCTCTCTTGCCAACTGCTGAGTATAGATAGGCCCCCTGTAATTACTTGTCTATGGCAAATATACGTTAATGTTAAAAGACTTGTTCGCGATATAAAATTGCCATAGATATTACTACGTCAATACAGTTTGATTGCCGCTTAGAACAATGTAACGACCTTTTTATGGCGGTCGTAAAATTCAAACGAGCGTTTAAATACTGATTATTGTCCTATCTGGGCTCAAGTCCCTTGTAAACCAGACGTCAAATAATTCAAGTAGGAGAATACTAGTGATCTGTCCCAGCTTTCGTTAAAAGCCTTTGAAAAATAAAAAATTCCTTTTTGTTGTCAAATAATTTGCCAGTTTCCTATAAATGTCCGCATGATGTCCGCATTTTTAGAATCCTGGCTAGAATCCTTCAACCGCTGAGCGCACTCGACTGGCCTCGTTACCCCTCTCTCACAGACTACGTTGACCTACCTTGAAATGTACTGCATTTCCCACTTTATCTGGCCTTTATCATTTATCAGTTTATCACCAATTGTATGCCGCCTTCTTCCTATAAAAAAAGAAGTCAACCAGAAATAACATCAGAACTTTAGTCACTAACAGAATAGTTACAGAAAATGGGAATTAAACGCGTTCTGTGGTCAGCATTCATAAATTAGATAGGGCTAAACGTGCATTATATTGGCAAGAATAGAGTTAGAAAAGTGTTAGAGGGGAATTAATTTTGTTTTATTTTAATATGCATGTTTACATATATCTAGCAGTAGGTACTTCTTTCGCTTAGTCAATTTGACGGTGACCACTTACCATTTTGCAGAGCGCCCGCCTGTTTGCCCTCTCTTATAGAAGATCTGGCTAATTTTTTTTTATTCTTTTATTTTAAATTACTAAATTTACAAACAAAAGGTATAAAACTACCATAATTGTATCTAATAAACCATACAGATTTGTCTAAGATACAAGTAGTGCGGTATCAGAAGTAGAGGCATTAAATACCTACCGGGAGCAGTGGACAAATTATAATTTGGAAAATAAATATTTTCTTAATTTATATTTTAAATTATTTTCACTGACATCTGTTTTCAATTTAAGGTCTAATTGCACTTAATCCGGAATAGCTGACCTCTATAAAATAAAAGGTATTGTATTGTCCCACTTTATCCTAATTCCCCAATGCACGTCTTTCGATAGTGTAGTATGTATATACGATATCATAGTGATATATATATATATTATATATTATATTGATGTATAATATGTACATACGATATCGTGTATACGATATCATAGTGCTTATTTGTTACAGATTAATACATAGTACATTTGTCGTCTCACTACACGATGAATTTTTCATTAACCTCCTTTCCTTTGACAGGAAAAGCGAATATATTTATAAGCTGTTACTCCATAAAAATATTTTTGCTTTCACATTTTCTCACCAAACTTGTGTCACGTAGTCTTTTTTGTGTGTGAATAAAAGACTCCACTACTACATAGAGGTATATTTTAAAATAGTGAATAGATCCGGGATGGGTTCGATTCGCTCACGTTAGAAGTTATGACTCGGTCCAAAGAATGCCACTGCCTTGCGATAGCCTTCCAGTAGGTATTCCGCGGTAGGCCGGAACAGTCTCGCAGCTAGCAGCGAGCAGTAGGTAGGTGGTATATTCGCATAGGTGGCGAGCAGGTCACGTCCAAGTCGACTGCCGGGTAGGTGAGCCCCAGTAAGTAAGGGGATTCACATACACAGGACACTATTAGTAAGTCGGCACTAGACTCGCCAAAACCTTCAGTATCAGTTATTTTAGAATTATTTATTTGTAGACGGAATGTTAGTCTACACAGAAAGGATAGCCAACGTGGTGCCAATGACGCGGTAACTACCTGCCTCGATGCGATGCGTAAGGACCGGTTTTATAGTTCACTCCACGCGCAACAATAGAATTGCAAAACATATAGTGCGCTCCGGCTTTGCTTTCGAATTAATATTTAATCTATATTTTTGTTATTTAAGTATGTGTTTATAATTTAAGGTATTATTTATTGTAAATAGTTAATAATAATAGATATTTTTATGTAGTAATGTTATTTTTTTTTAAATAGTTGATTTAAGTTTGTACTTTAATGTAGTTTCGCTTAACTACTGACGTAGTGAAACGAAATCGTTACACTTGGACTAAATAGTCATCATAAAAGTTTTAAACTTCGCGCGTATTGTGTTGGCGAGATAAAGATGATTATGATTCGATTTAATTTTGTTATATTTTAAAGAAGTTTATCTAGTTTTATTTGTTTTGTTTGTTGTACTAACCGATGGTAACATACCATTATAAAAAAGTTGACCGACCGATAAAAATAAATGATGATTCACAAAAACCATATTTTTTGTAGCTGTCCCGTTTTGAAAACCAAATTCCAGATTATTTTAACCTGCCGTCCCGATATTTGGCAGACTGGACCTGGCAAAACTAGTGAAGACGTAGTGCATGAGCTATAGTGCATGAACATTATAGGTAGTGAGTGAGATTATAGTGAGATTATAGATTGTTATATCCCCCCCCGTTTTCCCAATCCTTTCTCACATCGTTTTTTTTTTGTTTTTACCTAATTTTTCATACTGCCCAAAGATATTGATGTTTACCAACAAAAATATTAACATTAGCTCAGAATTAATAGAATCCATGATTTCGGGCTTTTGATCGGACACATCCTATCCTGTAGGTACATTGGAGCTACAGAGTTCACATCGTTTGTACCAAACTAGACATCATCGCATTTGATACATACTCGTATAATAAAGCTCAACTTGATTTCAATTCGCATAAGTAAATTCGTTGTCGAATTTCGTTTACAAAACAACTCCATAGTTTGTGACACATCAGTCTATCTGTTCCAAAGGCTTTGCTTTGTAGTGGGAACGACATAAATTGTCCTGTTATCGCTTTCCGGGCCACTTGACGTCGCCCGCGACCGTTACGCTCACAATTGTGGTCCGCCTGAAACGTTAGTGGCCTTTATTACTGCATCACTATGTCCATTTTATTGCCCACTCTGTACATTTAATGGTCTATATTGAGCGTTTCAAATTAAAAACGCATTTGTTTTTCTGCAAAGCATTACTTTTAAAAAACATATTTGGCCCTATTTGACTGGTAGAGGATGCCATAAGGCATTTAGTCAGTCTTTTAAACATCTTGTCTGTGCAATAAAGTTTAAATATATGGTGTTCAAAGGACAATGCTAAAGTAACCAATATAACGAGCCTTCGAAAATAGATTACAGACCATCTTTCATAGGAAGGGAGGAACACAGGGGTGCACGCTGCAATCCAACACCCTCTGGGCGCACTCGACTAGCCAATCTACCCTCTCTCACAAGAGACTATAGTAAAATGTACTGCATTTTCCACTTTATCCATTCCCCAATGGACTTACGTATTTCGGTAGGAAGTGAGACATGCCAGAGCCCATTCCCGTTCTATTCTATCCCTCCCCATTTTAACCAAAATCCATTCCGAAATCTCTAAAGGTAGACAGTGCATCCGGGGGCATACTAACGTTTGTCATTGCGGACTGAAGTTGATATATGTACCATGGATGTCTATAGGCGACAGTATCCACTTACCACCAGGTGGACTGTCTGCTCATCCGCCACCTTCTTCCTATAAAAAAACGGTTATTAATTCAGTGGTTGGGGGAGAGCGTCGAAGTAGCAGGAACAATTCGCACTGCAACCAACAAACAGTGAGTGATCAACTTCGGAGGGGTCTAAAAGTTTGACGAGGGCGATACAACGCGTACAATCACAATACACAATAAATATTATTGTTGTTCCAATACCCTTTGTTTATTATTTGGCAGAAACAAAAACGACAACATAATATACAATTCAAGATCACGTCACAGGCGTACATGTCACACTTGGCAGTATGATTATAACTAAAAACAACTATTGTTCTTAGTTTTACTATTAAAGCACAGCAATTATTTCTTGTGACCGTACAATAATAACTAGATTATGTACGACATTGTGTGACGATTTACTCCTACTATTCAATAAATCTATACAATCTTGTGACAATGTAACTAGGCCATTATTTGAGACAACTGAATTATGGACCGTGTTGAGGATAATTAGCTGACCAATGTAGCATCTACTTTTAGTAAGCGTATTGCTTCTGATTAGTTAGTGGCCATGTGAGCGTACTAATATGAAACAATAGCAACCTACTATTAACTGTATTTAGGGACACCGTATCGAATGAAAAGTATGAAATTTTGTACGTGTACGTATAATACATTTCGGCGAAATACGTACCCTACGTGAAGCGAAAAAATATTGAAACTTTCCTGAAGTTCTCGACAAAATCTTTTGTACTTACCGATTTGTTATAGAGGTAGATACCTACTGTCCTCGTGAATCACATTAAAAGTATCGATTATTAATTTCGATACGATACCTGCCTTAAAGTAGGTATCATATGATATGAGTACAAGTATCGAGTACAAAAGTATCGGTGTCAAACAAAAAAGTACTCGATGCCAAAAAGTATTGATACTCCACTCCTTCTGTGTCCCTCACTAAATAATTAGATACATAGAATACAATAAAACAATTACAATAGAATACAATAAACATCTAAATAATGATTTAGATTTCTATGACTTCACTGTATTGTGACATTACCATAGGAAAGAGACCTTTTTTTAATCTATCTATATATTAATTTTGTAACAAATTACTAACGAATTTTGTCAGTTTTGAGTTAGTGTAGGGTATCCCAGATTGAGCACCGGATTTAAATTTCGCGCCATTTTTTTTGTTTGGCGGTTGGCAACTCTGGTTTGTTTATAGATGTCACATATAAGTTGCAATTAGTCAACATGGAACTCTACACGAATGAGCAATGCAGACAACGCAGTATGAATTTTAGAGCAGTAAGAAGTGGACCAGCATTTTGGCGAAAAAATCATTTTTAGTGACGAGGCCCATTTCCACCTGGACCTTGACAGATACGTCAATAAGTAAAATTGTCGTATATGGGGCTTGGAGAATCTTCACGAGGTTCATGATGCATCCGTCCTCAAAGAGTTACAGTTTGGTGCGGCTTTTGGTTCGGCGTGATGATAGTGCCATTTTTTTTTATATGTCGGTATTTAGGTAGGCATAGATAGATATCGGAACATGCTGCAGGAGATTTTAGCACCAATTGGAATATATGGACCTCGATCAACTGAGATTCCAACAGGAAGGAGATGTCACACAGCCGGAGAAACAATGAGTTTATTTTTTTTCTAAATTAAATTCGGCGCTCAATCTGGGACACCTTTAGAATCGGTCCCAGGTCACCCACCCCGATCAGCTGACGCTGTCACGCTCCTCATTTGAGAATTCCAATAATTTTATCGCGGCGAATACGAGTATACTATATTTCGATAATTTACCTAAATAATTCTTTAGCAGACATACATTGAGGCGTAAAATAATACAATAAGAAGCAATGTATTTTCATCGAAAAAAGTATTAAATTTTTGTGATTGAGCGGAAAAAAAATTAAGTTTCAAAGAATTCTGAATTGAGTGTTTGCTTTCTCTCTGAGACGCTATTTCATCCAAGCGTTAACTATTACATAGGGATAATACTTATCTCGTTAAGAGGCATTTTACAAAAATGACTAAAGCAAGTTTAGATAATTACAACGCAACGCGACTGGCAATAGTTCATGCCCCCGTCTCTATAGCGTAACTATGGAAAAAAAGTTTTGATACTTTGAATAAGCCGAACTTTTCTCCGTGTGCTTCTATAGATAATACTAAAGGCCGACGTGAAAATCTCCGAATGTAATAGAGCAATTAGAGCAGTTTTGTGATCTTAAAAAATATATATAAATATTTATAAAAAATTATAAATAAATCATAATTTATAAAAATACTTATGTTTTCGTTTTAATTAGGTACAAAATTGATATTATTCTAAGTAATAATTAAAAAAATTCTTTAATAAATGATAAAAAAATGCAGTTAAATGCCAGGTATTTTACGTCGAAATTAACACCATTGTTTTATTTTTCTCGTGATTTGTGTTAATTTACGGAAATATTAGTGTACTATGTGTCAATAGAATTATATGAATCAACTTATCTTGTTGATTTAATGAATTTTAGTGGAAGAAGCACGGTTCTGAAGTTCTTACTAGGCGCGTTTTTACTAAAACATGATTGAGTACTACAGGATAAATAAAGAAATATTTCGAAATGTATTCTAATAAATGTCAATACAAAGAAACGAGCTGTTTAAAATATTTACTCAGAAATGTAAAGAAACTTTCATTTCACCTATAGGAGAGCTCAAAAACTTGTATTTTTCGCTTAAGGCTTGGTAATGGGTATTTTCGAAAATTTATTCTAACGTTGAAAATATTTAAAAAAATAAAAATAGGTACTTATAACAAAATAAACAAAAACAATCCTTTACTAATTTTGAAATACCAAATAGGCTTCAGATAGGTATCGTCTTTCGAGAAATTGTTAATATTTTGGTAGGTTGATTGAGGTATTTAGGATTTCATCAATTTGAATCTCATTTTCTAGACAATAAAGTTACTTTGTCATTGTAAATGATTTAATTATATTTACACTAATTTAACATTTGACATAAATCTTTACTGAACTATAAGGAAATGACTTAATGACTGGCGATTGAGTTTAGGTCATCGATATGAGACTAGCTTATGTAGAAAAATATTACAAAAATAGAACTTTTTATTAATCTAAGTTACGCCGTAAAGATATTTCTAAAAAGAAAAAGTAGGTAACAAATTTATTAAAGTAATAAGTATCAAAACAAGTCACTTATTCGAATACAACCAGAAATGTACATTAAACAAGCGATGTAGGTTCCTAAAAGCTGTCCCTTGACCGGTTCTTATTGCAGCATGAACAAGATAAATAATAATAAAAACATACATTTATTTAAACTAAACGTTGCCAAATCTCTATGAAGCTATAGGCGGGACGATGCACGCGATGGGCGAGCGGCAAGCGATGCTAGGTGCACCGACCTCCTTCCTGTCCGCCGCGCCTGCTCGGTCGCGCGGGCGAGTTTTATAATGTACAGTAACCACATTTAAGTTGAACATAGGACCACAAGTAGGGTGAAAATTTAAGAATCAAAAATGATACAAAATAGTTTTCAGAATTCTTATAGGTCGGATATAAAATGGCTTGTCATATTCGCTGGTTCAACATATCGTTCATCCATCGATGTACATCGAAAAACAGCGTCGTACGGTGTCTTATTTCTTGATCCGCTTCTATTTGACTCATATTGATATACTTGACAACAAACCACCCAATTTTCTGCTCCGTCCTTACCGAAAATTGGTGCTACACGGGTCAATATTGTTTCAGCGGTAACTGCTGGTCTTATTGCTGTACTGAGTAAAATGTTAAATTTTGGACATAATTTCTTTATTAAATCCATTACATTACTAATCAAATCCACCTGAGAACATTCTATTTTACGAGGCGGGCCAAAATCCATGAATATTTTAAATAATTCAAACGCAATTTCGTCTGGCGTTTGTAAAACTAATGGTCTTAGTAGAAGGAACTTTGTTGCTTTATCCTCATATTGTAGGATATGATTGAACACGTTGTCGGGATATTTTCTCATATTGATAATGTCAATTCGGGCGCAGTCGTTGAATCGGGGCTGGTTCGAATCCGAACACTCGTGAAGACTTATCGTCTCTGCAGATGTTTGCAATTTTATTGTACTTTGTGAAGACGATTCGTATACTCTCATCGTATCGATAAAAAAATTGTATCTTGTTCTCTCTATGGGAGACTCGCATCCTAACTTCCTGTTTGTAGACCGCTCGAATGCTTTAATTTTCTCTACAGACGATTCTCTTTGTCTAATTTCTTCAGTTAAATCCCTCGCTTTTACCTGTAATTCGTAGTCTCTCGTCTTGTCTGCAAATGTTTCACATTTTGTCATTACTACTGATTCGCATCCTTTCGTCCCGTCTATAGACGTGTCATAGCCTCTCGTTTTCTCTGCTGATATTTCGCTTTCTTTCATTCCTACCGATAATTCGCATCCTATTGTAACCTCTGTACATGATCCATACCCTCTCATATTTTCTGCTGATTGTTCACGTCCTTTAATCTCTGCCACTAATTCGCATCCTTTTGTACCCTCTTCTATAGATGATTCGTACCCTCTCGTATTTTCTTGTTCACATTCTTCAATTGTTATCACTGATTCGCATCCTTTTGTCCCCCTTACAGACGATTCGTATCCTCTCGTCTTCTCTACTGACGATTCTTCTACTGGTGGTTCGTATTCTTTTGTCCTCTCTATCGGTGAGTCATAATTAGATGCTGATGACTTACTATCTGCTATTTCTCTAATTAATTCACATTGTTTCATTGCCTTTGTTGATGATTCGTACCCTCTCGTCTTCTTTGCTGATTGTCCTCCAGTTGTTTCTATGCATGATTCGTATACTTTCCTCTTTTGTGCAGATGATGCGTCTGCTCTCTTCTTTATACAAGATACGATTTCATTTTCCCCATATTCAAACGGTACACTCCTTTTTTTCATTCTCCTTTGCTGTTTGTAGAGAGATTTGCGATGCCTATTGTCTTGACAAATGAAGCACAACTCCAAAAAGGTTTGTATATAAAATTGTGGTACTTCATACTTATATTTCTCTTTGATCACCCGTAACATCTCTTTTACTCCGCTGTGCGAAGTTTCACAGTGAACATCATAAATAATTCGAAAACATTTCTTGCTGGGCATTACGCGTATGATTGGGTCTTTAGGAGACGACCTTTTAAGTATCAAAATCTCTTTACCGTTTTCCACTATAATTTCATATTTTCCCATAAAATAAAACTGTGAGGCGGTAATTCTAAGTTTTCTTTTATATGATGCCTTCTTGAATGTGTCCTTGTGAATTTGGTTTATTTTAATGTCCTCTATAATTTCATGTATCCGACTCATAGTTAACTCACCGTCCCAAATGTGACTTTTTTTTCGAAAGTGGTTATGAATTTTCTTATAAAACTGCTGTCTGAGTTCCGTATAAAGCGAGGGTTCATCCTCTGACATTTTCACAACTAGTTTTAATTTAAAAATACAAGTTTTAGTTTATTTTTCGTGTGAAAACGCACATGTACACACTTACAAAGATAACATCACACTGGCGAGTTCAGCCGAGTCGGCCGAGTGCCGACCTCGCCCCTGCTACCTCACACCGAGCGGAAAAGAGATAGCTAGAGCGATAAATATTGGATAGAATAGTACTGTTTACCTTACATTGCCGCTCTAATAAACATACATTATAAATATTATAATACAGAGTTTACAATAATAATTTTTATCTGGGTAACAGGAAAAGTATCGACTTAATTTTATCTATAACTTTACCGAGATACGAGAAATTGGGATAAGAATAAGTTATCGCTTGGTTTTCGTTAGACGTTAATATTCAGATGACGTAACGAAATTTACTGCCTAATGGAAGCGTTTCGTGGTAGAAGTTAGTGGAACGGCTCAGAACGCTCCCGTGTGTCGTCATGTAGCGTGTTGCCAACGAATCGGGTCAATGAACTCAAATGTATAATATTATAATGTTAAGAATGCTACATTAGTGTTCGGAAATTTCAATTAATGAATAATACCTGCGCTACTGTCTAATTGTAATATATAGGCATAATAAATAAAAAATGTCTGCACTGAATTTATTTTGTGGAAGCTATTGTCAATTTCATTTCATATTCAATTCAATATTTTTATTTAAGTACACAAAAATAAAAACGTTTTTATGTTATTTTATGTTAAATAGCTAATAGCTGTGAACCGAAAAAATAGTGCAACGTATGTAGTCCAATTTGAAGAAAAGAAAATTTGCAAGCGTGAGGCGTACCTATTAGACAAAGAGAAAGAATACAAAGCGGGACGAAAAAATTAATGAAAAATATGAATAAATATTCTTACTTGTAATTTAATTATTATAAGTTTCACATTTATTACGTACTAGCTGTTGCCCGCGACTTCGTCCGCGTGGACTTTATAAACATTTTATAGCATTTTTATGGAACAAATGTTCGACGTGATTCTTTGAATTGATATAACTTTTTTATTTATGAACTGATTGAAATAAAACAAACACTAAATTTTAAGTGAAGCTTACCACAATACATTAGTGAAAACCGCACCGAAATCGGTTAAGCCGTTTCTAAGATTAGCGCGCACAAACGCACAGACAAACAGACAAAAATTGTAACAATCATTGTTTTTAGGTTCTATTGCGTTGATAAAGGCCCCCAATAATATTTTTCTCATATATCTTCCATGTACAGACAGCGATCAGTTACATTTATTATATGTATAGATGTAGGTTTATGTGAATATTAATGCATAATGTATCCGTGTGTTTTATTTAGTGTTATAATATGTTTTTATTTTTATATTATCAGCTTGCTATTATAATTAATATATTATAATTATACACAATAAAAAACGTACATACACGTTTTTTATTATTTAATGCACCCCTTTTGTGATTATATGTTTGCCCAAAGGGCGACTGGTAGAGAATGTCGTAAGGCCTTACTTTCCAAACTTCTCAGGCCACACTGACAGTTCCACAAAGTCCCAATGGTCAAGACCTAGGAACCCCTCTCTCCAGAACTTCAAATGGGCATAATTGATTTGCGTCGCAACTATTTTTTTTAAAAAAAATATTAAAACTCATATTTTGCTTTAATTTTATAAGTCTTCCGCACACAGTTTGATTATATAAAGCTCGTGGCTACTTAGCTGTGTGAAAAAAACATTCTCCAAAATACACAATACAATACAATACATAAAAAATTTCTTTTATGTATTGTTACACCCACAAATGTAAAGGGCATTATAGTATACCAACTTTTGTTTTCAAATACCAGCTTTTAGCGACATCTGTACCGGGTTCATCGGGCCACTATCTAACATCCCTGGTGCTCCGCGAGTCGCGGCGTCGACTATACATACCACAGGGAAGTAGTTGGGTATTGGGCAAAATTTAATTGTTGGACAATTATCAATTAGTTAATTGTTAATCACGCCTATTTCAATTAACAATTAATTAATTGCAATTGAAGTTTTAATTTTTTAGTTTTTAATCAAATACATTAAAAAGATTGACAATTGATTAATCGTTAATTGTGGAAACACAATTAACGATTAATTAATTGTTAATCGCGAGTTTTCGCAATTACAATTAATTAATTGTTAATTGTAATAGGCGTGATTAACAATTAATTAATTGTAAATTGTTCAACAATTAAATTTTGCCCAACACCGGGTTGGGGTCCAATCCAATGGACCCCGCGCGACTTGGTGTAGTATTTTTTGATGAATATATGATTATTTTTTTGTACAAATTTACTTATATTTACGTGTTATTTTATTCTTGATTACTTTTTGCAGGTAATACGATACGATGGCCAGCTGCCGCCGCCTGAATGAAGAGGATATAAATGCAATAGTCAATGAAGATCAAGACGAGCCATTCGATGAAAGTGACGATGAGTTAGGCGTGGAAGAATTCACTACTCAGATCATAATTCCAATTCTGAACAGAGTGAAGAAGAAGCAGAAGATGAATCTGGCTCATCTTCAACGCAGTACTATTTAGGCAAAGACAAGCAAATTAAATGGTTCAAAAATGCACCAAGCCAAATAATAAATAAGGCAAAGAGAGCTCACAACATTACCAGTTTTATGTTTTACATTTACCAGGGCCAAAAGGAGAAGCTAGAAATACAAAGAGTAAGAGACTGATTGTTTTCAATTATTTTTTGATAAGAATATTTTAATTTGGTTCAAAAATATACGAAATATTAAAAAAATATATTAAAAAAATACGCTCAAGTTTTCAAAGAGAGCGCGTCGCGAAAGACTTGTCCATTGAAGAATTGCAAGTCTATTTTGGTTTGCTGATGATATCGGGAGTACTTAGATCCTCACATTTGAACTTTCTTGACATTTGGGCGAACGATAGAACTGCAATAGATTTTTTTCCCAATGTAATGACTTATCGGCGTTTTCTCTTTATACTGCGTTGTCTCCGATTTGATGATGCATTGACCAGAGAATGCAGATTACAACTTGATAAGTTAGCACCAATCAGAGAATTCTGTGATTTGATGAGTAACATGAGTAACTTCAAAAATATTACACGATTTCCGAATTTGCGACAATAGATGAACAGTTGCCTACGTTTAGAGGCAGATTCTCTGGTTTGGTTTGGATGCCAACCAAACCAAATAAATATGGCGTCAAACATCACTACACCAAAACCTCTTATCTTCAAATTTGAAATACATGTGGGTACTCAACCAGACGGTCCGTATAAAGTATAAAAAATCCAATGATAGTTAGCCTCGTAAAAAGACTTGCAGATCCGATGAATGGCACTGGCCGCAATATTACTCTTGATAACTGGTACACAAGTGTTCCTCTCGCTAGAGTTGCTGAAGCTGCAATCAAATAATTAAAGCAAAGGCTCTTAAAACGTAGTTCTTATTACTCTCTTTTCGTAATAATAATATTGTATTTATTTCACTTGTATCACTCATGTCAATCACATTCATCACAAGGAATTATCCATCTCTGTATTTTGGTTGATCGATGGGCAAACTTAAAAAATAGATAGGTCTATCCATAACTGATCTGATCTTACATTAGATGTAATTCTGGTTCGATAAAGAAAAGAAGATAATTAACCATTCTCAATCATCCATATTGGTTGTTAAGCGTTGGCAACGAAAACACTGTTGACAACCGGCTTTACTTTTAATTGTGCACAATTTGTGGCTTAATAGTGATATTTTATTGAACTAGTGTTTTTGTGTGTACCTACCTACATATTTGTGTGGGTAACCACAAACGAGTTCCGCGCCAAAGTCCAGGATACGTTTTAGTTTGGAATTAAAGAAACTGGACACTGGCGGGAACTCGAGAAGTAAGTTTTTGTTTGATTACCTACAGGTATACAATGTTGATTATTATATAGTACTTAGGTATACAATGTTGATTACTATAAAAATTGTGTTTGTGATTTAATAGTGATAGTTTATTAAACTTCAAAGTGCTTTTTGTGCATAATATTTGTGATACTCACATAAATGCATAGGACTGCGTTTTTCGTGTTTCCAAAGAGTCCTCTTCTGTCCTCAATACTTCGATGGGACTTGGGACTAGACATTGACAGAATACGTTTTAAACTTTAAAATTGTTTATTGCGAAGAAAACTTGACACATATTGCAAAGAAAAAAAACTATGTAGGTAAATATAAACATTTATTAATTGAATCGGTGGTTTTTCTGTGCAACGTTGCCACACCGAATCATACGACGCTCAGCTGGCAACCGCGCGTCGCTCCAGCTGTCTTAGTGCGAGAATGAGCACACTATAGCAACCTCGCGCGTCGTCTCACAAAGCTACGTTCCCCATCTTTTAATATGTTTTTAGGACAATATTTGACATTAATAGGCGGTATGAACTCTGAATAAGATTTTGTGTTATAATTTCGTTGTTTCGTGATTCTGTGTAAATAGAAACATGTTCTAATATCTGGTTTTAACGAAAAGCAATAAAAATATTGTTTTGACATTTTATTCGTACCATTCTTCAGATAATGATGACAAATTAAATAATCAACAAGAGAATTCTAATGTTTTCTTTTCCTTCGTTGCTTCAGTGTGCCGTATTAAGTTATCTAACTCGTTCGATTTCTTTTTCAATTCTTTTATTCTATCCTCAATCATATTACACGTTATACAAATTGTTGATAGATGTACGTCTGAATTACTGCTAGATACTACGTGCCTTAAACTGCAATATAAATGCACGCCTTTTTTGCATCTGTCACAAGTGAAACTTTTTATTACTGTTTTGTGGCATACATGACAAGTTTTAGTTAGAGTTTGTGACTCAGTATTTTTAACAATTACGTTGTCTATTAGTGTTATTTCTTCTACAAACTCTGAATTTGTGATATTCTTTTCGGAATTACTAAGAAAACTCAATGGAACAGATTGTGAGTCTTGGATTTTAATGGGACTCGTAGGAAAATCTTCCGGACTCGAGTCATCTTCAGTTTTAATGAGAATACCAAGATCTTCGGTGTGAATTTGAGACATATTCGATATTGGATTTTGTTTCGCCTGTTGTTCAATTATGTTTGAATTTCTTTGACCACTTGAATCTTCGCGTTGCACATTTGGTTGTGAGTAAACTTTCATTGTTTGGGACATCAGCTCCCCTAAGGTTTTTTGTAGTTTATCCACGGACACCAGGTTAACTTTATTATGTGGCAACAGTGAAATCTCCTCTGCTTCTTGCTGTTCAAGTCTATTAACATTCTCGTTGTTTTCTGAATCTAAAACTTCATTAGGCGACTCTGATCCGAAGGTATCAACTGTTACTACTTCTTCCGAAATTTCATTAAGATCACCTCCGAGTGTATTACGATGCCGAAAAACTTTACTATAAGGTGTTCTTTGGCATACTTCATTGGCTTTGCTTCTGTTATTTAACTCCCATTGAATAATATAAACGCCAATAGACCAAGAATTACAGGAAGTATATTTTTTCCAAGTTTCAACTAACTGAACTATTTGTGGAGCATCTACATTAGATTTCATATCTGTAATTACAATAGGAATATTGAAGTTGGGATACGCTTTTTTTATTGTCTGCATTACTGTGTGGAAAAATTGAACATTCAGGCATTGAAGTTTTTTCGGCGCTCCAAAGTCGAAGAATATTTTCAACAGTTCCATTGCAATTTCCGATTCGTTGGTCCATATTAATGGCCTTAATAAAGTAAAATTGGTTACCTTATCAACATAATGTAGGATAAAGTTAAACTTTTCATCTGGTATGGTTGACATATTTATTAATGCAACATGTCCACAATCTCCAAAATTTTTAAACATAGGAGTGATCGCTTTTTGGCAAACTGTACACAACGTATCAGGTGAAAAGGCATCATAATAGATTTTTGGTATCATAAATATGGGACTTATTTTGTCTATAATTTGTTTCTGAGAACCGTGATCGTTATCTAAATGAGCATTCAGAATTATATCAAAAATATTTTCACTTGCCGGCACCTTTACAGGCGGATCGCGAAGTTGAGATCTTTTGAGTATAAGAGTTTCTTGCCCCTTTGGTCCCCTTAACACTTCGTATTTACTCATATTGTTACACTGTGAAGGGTTGAGTGTGCAACCGTTTTTCTGCAACACTTCGCCGGTCTTTACGTCCTTTATGATATTGGATAATTCCTGTTGCGTTAATTCGTTATTGTCCCATGACTTATTCTTTTCAAAATAATCCTTGATTTCTTTGTAGAATAACGATTTCATGCGCACATAGTTTATTTCAGGATCTTTAGTGCGTGGTAATGCGAAGAACTCGAACTCTTTCTCAAACGCGCTCTCACATCGGCTCGCCATTTTGTACTGATTGTTTGAATTGTTTCCTCGGTCCGTGCCAAGGCCGGGCGGCATGGCAGATTCAACGCGGCGCGACTGTCGAAAGAGAGCGCAATAGGCGAGCTTCTAGAGATCAAAACGAGATAGATATATTTCATTTCATTCCCCGTTGCCCGTTGTATGTTGGGATAGGAACCGATACTCTAGTTATAACCAGGTCTGGATAAATATATTAATATATTTTAATTTATAGTGCAATCAGCTCATTTAGTATTCTCTGTTGGACATGCCCCCCCCCCCCCCCCCCCCGTACATATTTTCTTTTTTGTCTTATTTATAGGTAGTAATATATAAATATTTTAGAACTCGTCTTTGCAAGGAGTAGGTACTTAATAATATTAAATTGCCTATGTATTTACTGCTCCTCGTTAATGCAGTAATCTAGACAAATACAAAAATACCTACGGAATAAAACGATATTAATTAACAAGGGATATTATTTTAAACAGAGAGTTCTTATTTCAGAATATATAAATAATAACTAAATAGTAACTGAAATAAGTGAATAAATACAGTAATTTAGCAATAAATATTTATATCCTTATTTTCCTGTTCAGCGCCATCTAACGCCAACTTTTCAAATTACATTAAATAGAGATAGCTTGGAATAGATTTATAATGTGGGCATTTTTATGTACTCACTTTTGAATAGATGGCGCTACAATTTTTTAAATTGTCATGTCAACCTCCAGATTTGTTGCTTCTACTCAGTGCCTGAGTCATTTGTTATTCCCTTTGAAAATTTTCTTTATAAATAAGAATATGTTCGCCTTTTGTAATAATTTACGAAAAGAGAAAGAGTAAATAAAGGTAAAAAAGCAATAAATAAATAATAATAATAAATAAATGAGAAATTAATAAAGGTGCACGCGGTTCATTCCCTTATTCCCGGGTTTCGGCACCAATGTAAATATTATTGAATAAATTATAAGGCTATTGTACTTAAGACTTTTGTTTATTGAAAGATGCAATGTAGGGGGAGAGTGCACACCCTGGGCCGCCCACAGTCGCTGGACGACTACAATTCCCACGGCAATCAAACTTACCAATTATACTCAGCGTCGACGCGCACGAAGTCTTGGGCATCGGCAGTAGGCAGGTAGGTATACGTTTATAAAAGCATCCCAGTACCCACAATCCTAGCAACACCAGAAACTGACAGACAAACATAAGAAAAGCCTGCTGGAACCAGAATGTTTAAAAGTAAGCGTTAGGTATGCCAGGTGTGTGTAGATTGATATTATTGTCAATTATTGTGTATATTGATAGATATTATTTCACAGATTATGTAATCGTTTGACAAAAAAGATTAAAGAATACGATCTAATAAAGTTCATAAAAGCTTTATGGTAATTTGTAAGTGCAAACAATTACTTAATTACTTAGTAGGTCTAGGTATTTTACGAAGTATTATCCTTTACGAAAGTTTACGAAGTATTTACTTTTACGAAGTATGGCTGATATTCATATTAATCATATTGAAGATATACAATTATTTTGTCCCTATAGATGCTACACTAAAACCTCGTGTGTATGAGTGATGTGATTATTTAATTAAGGATTCACTTGGATTATGGGGAATTACCGCAATGAATCAACGTACCTTTTTACTTAGATCCGATTACGCAGAGGCGTAGGGTGGATAAAATTGGAACTACCTCGTTATGTTGATGTTAGAAGTAAATCCATACATATAGATTGACAACGTACGTTCGTGAAATTGTATGGAAACCAAATTTGTTTGTACCCACGCCTAAGTCACGAGTAAAATTTTAGTGATGGGAAACCACTCAATGATCAAACGAAACATCTTCCTTTACTCGGTACACTAATTTATTATAGGGCAATTAGGCATTTTTGTGTTTTGTAACGACGAGGAGCTTAGCGCTAACTACGGGCGACGGACAGTTTGCGTTACCTACCCCTTTATATCTGTGGGTAAATCTAAAAACTTTAGATACGCAATTCCCAAGCCATTAAAAATAGTACTTCCCTAGCAAAGTTGTACTGCATTTTTATGGAATATGTAGTACTGAAATGACCACTTAGGACGAGTTTCTCTAGCATCTACTTTACCTGAAAACTCAGAATTAAAATGTCGCTAACAACACAGGCAAAACAAATAAACAAATACAAAATATGTCAGCAACCTTTGCCGTCAAAAACCAAGTTAGTTTTAATTGGAAAAAGTTCTAACCCATTAACTATATCACCGAGAGGAACGGTGAAATAAAACTTTTACGCAGTACATATCGGTGCTGACATTGGGTCAGCATAATACGGCCAGTTAAATTTGGGACAAATAATTTAGAGCCGTGCACGAATTGCGCAGTTTGTTCCGGAGAATTTTCTAGAATGTTTGCGAGTTGTCTAGTAATTTTGTCCGCGTGTTTCGTTTACCTTTCTAATATTACTTCAGTTTGGGATATCGTCTAAATGTAGCTTATTGAAAACCTGACTGTTTGTACATATAGATCTAAACAAATGGGATATTTGATCGTATGATATCATATTTCGTTGCTACACACAGTAAAAGCATTAATTAGTAACGAAAATTAATAAGAAGCCGTATGAAAATTAATAATTAAACCGATATAGAATTGAATGATTTTTTATTTACTTTTATTTCATTTTATGTTTACAATACCAATAAACAAAGAGTTGAGATGGACGGACAATTAAAACCAATAAGTTTCCACAGATGGTTGTGTAAGATTGCAGACAAGAGTAAGGAAAATATAACCGGACAAAAAATAGACGTGATTTTTGAAAAAAAATCTAGCGAGATGGAGAACCGAAAAACCGAGTTGAAATTAAATTTCTCACCACAGTACGCTTAGTATGAAACAAATCAATGTCTAGATATTGCTTACAGAGCGCATTGTATTCTGACGTTGCCCTGCGAAAGTGTGCATTTTTCCGATAATTGGGTTTACCAGATGAGAAGTGCAAAAAATTATGACTTCTAAATAATCGTTTAGGCACATTTACGAAGAGCGAATTACATTTACGAATTACCAAAGAGCGCAGACGAGTCAATAGACGTTTGCTATATTGAAAAGGTAGGTAATATCAGCAATATTTCTTCGCCTTTTCAATGGTAGAATGTGAAGCTGTCTACACCGCGAGACCTAGTCCATGTCATGATGTCCAGTTTTGTATTGAAGATATCTGACAAATCTTTTCTGTATGGATTCCACCCGTGGAGAATAGACATTATATCCAGGATTCCACACTTGTGAGGTACATTCGAGGACACTGGGTCCGTAACTACAATGTAGTACTTTAATAACTTTGATATTGGGGAACTTAGTGCAAGACCTTATTATAAATACCGAAGGCTTTTTTTTATAGAAATAAGGTGACAAACGAACATACAGTCCACCTGGTGGTAAGTGCCCATTGACATCTGCGATACATGCCTACATTAGTTCAAAATGACAAACTTTGGCACGACCCCGGATGCGCTGCCTAACTTTGTTAATGAAAGAATGGATTTGGAGAAAGGGTTGGGGACGTGGGAAGGGATAGGATAGGAATGGGCTCTGGTATAACTCACTCACTACCGAAACACGTAGGTACGTACATTGGGGAAATAGGATAAAGTGGGAAATGTAGTACATTTCAAGGTAGTATTCTGTGAGAGAGGGGTAACGAGGCCAGTCGAGTGCGCCCAGCGGCTGTTGGATTGCAGCGTACACTCTTCCCATCCCGATTTTTCATCAAACGACTTTTTATTTAAATATAAATATAAACTGAATTATCAAAAATTTTGTCCTCGAAACTACTCTACCACAAGTAAACCCAAATGGCAGTACAGTACAACATTCGACTTTAATTACATTAAAGTTGAGCATAAACTGGCTCGAAATGAGTGTCTAAAATTTCAATAATGTAATTCCCTTGTTTTGTTAAATTAGGGATGGGTCAAAGGAGTAGGAATTCTGCGTTACTGAGATTCTTCCGACTTGTGACCTTTCCGACTATTCTATTGTTGAAAGATATAATACTATGTTTATTAGTATCAAAATCTATACATATATTTATCTCGTCCTTATAACTGCTATGTCGACGTCCGTCCGTGACAGAGATCTGACAGAATATTAGTACTGCTGTGTGCGCTGCAGCATCATGCTGATCAGGTATATACATTTTCTTTTTGTTCTTTCATGTTTTTTGTATTTATCGTTTTTTTCTCAGTAGACATAAACAGTTTTTCTTTCTTTATTTCTCAGATCCTGAAGTGGTTTATATGTTTATGGTTGAACCTGTCGTGGGGGTTTTTATTTTTTTTATTCATTCATTAAACTACAATAGATACATTGCTTAATATTTAATCATATAATATTAATCCTAACGATTCTGTGTGTTCGTTCACATTTTTCCTTTTCCGTACCCACGGTTTAATCATTACTCAATCTACTACCTAGACAGTATTACAGTTTCTGTATTCCATATGTATTCTTTTGTGAAATTATTTATGTAAACCACAATTCTTTTTTTTGCGGGTATGTTTCTACAAATATATACGTCGTTTAGCAAGATACCCACAAAAAAATAAGAATGAACCCTAAGAGACCACGGTGCCATAAATTGTTTTCAAAACTTCATTCTACACATATAAACAAGACGACAGATGTCAACGTCACAAGAGATTCGACTCAATATTTGACGGGTTTATTACGCAATCGGATTGTTACAAGGTTTATGATTACTTTGGGATTTTGAAAGACTACTGAACTCGAGCAGAGTTCTCAACTAACCTATTTAACTTAAGTGAATGTTGATAGATTTAGCATGTGAAACTATAGGAAAACTGATGATAAATGTATTATATTAGTTTTTTTCAATCGGTCATTAATTTCCACTCTCTTTACTACTGTCTGGTATTTTGGACAATCAGTAATAATAGTCTTGACTGTTAGTTGAAATCTTGCACGGTATCTAATTTTTCTTATCTATTTTTATATTATTATAGTCTCATTAACAACGTCACAAGTTACAACGTCATTAACAACGTCAGTAACAGTACTGTGACTGAATGATCTTTTAACCATCTATCGGATGATTTTAACATACAGTAAGTGGGTTGGCAGTATGTTAGAATACTGGCCAATTCTCTTTTTGTATGATTTAATACAGTTTGTGATCTTTTATTTTGTGAGTTTAATTATTTCAATTTGTATATTATGAATTTTTCTTTATTTAAATTTTACTACCGATTAATGAATACCTAATTCTTATATGAGTCAATTTGTTGGCATGCATCGTAGATTTAATAGCATAGGATGGGACTGGCACGTGAAATACATACCTACAGGTTTCCCTAGTTTGGGAGTAAGTGCATCGATACATTTATACCCTGTGGTATGTCAATAAAGATTTTGAATTTGTGTTTCTACTTCATTGTAGATATGTTCAGATTGCAATGCACGATTTTGTTGGTCACATACCAAGGTGTGCCTGTGATTAATCGAAGATATTTAGATAGAATGGACTCGTTCAATTATTGAAATAATTATGAAGCGAGGGGACAATTTAGCGTCGAAAACTGTATATTTGATTTTAAATGATCTTTTATGTATGGAGATTCAATAGATACGAGTATGTAGGAAAGAAATATTGTGATTTTAAAGTATACTCTTAAGGTCTTATGTCTGCAAAGTATTCTTTGATTTAATTTCAGAAACTAAATCTGACTTCGCGAAATATTCAAAGAAGTTTTAGGGTAATTAAATATATCTTATTATGGCGGAGTCGAAATCGGTTGAATGGTTTTTATTAACACGCTGCACTGAGGTGGTTAAAATTAAATATTTTCCAGTTGAAATCTATATAGGAGGTTACTAGACAGGTATGTTACCTACAGGTCAATATGCATCTTAAACATGAACATGACCCTAAACTTCCAAAGTTAATACATTTTTAATTAACACTAATGCTCGGCTCATGTTCTGCGTGACCACCCTTCGTCAACCCTTGAATATCTAGTTACTTCGCTCGGCTGCCTGGGAGCAGACCCTACCAATTTGTCTGGTTAGGATTCTAGTTTACAGGTGTTCAAATTTAAATTAGAAACATTACTAATGGGAATCTTCTTACTCGACTAAAGGTGTGTATGTCATTTTGCCTCGCAAATATTTTGACCTAAGGAGTGCTGGAAAGACGAAATTTATCATAGAGAGAATGCGGTGATTTTTTTAAAGTAATTTACTTGATTATTTCCATCTACAGTAATCGAAAGAGCTATATAGATATTATATCAATTTCAGAAATAGTTAAACCAGGTACCGAATTCACCGTATTCAGTTAATGGCTAGGTACAATATAATTATTATGTGTTTAATTAATTATTTCAATACAAATATCTAGAAGTTTCGCACCCGTTCGACGAGAACCAATGGTAAGGATTTCGTAACAGATTGTATTAGTAGACAATATTTGACAAATAGTTATAGTTATTTGCTTTATTGGGTGATACATTACCGCCTCTATTTGTTAAGGACAAGTGTACTGAATAGCGTTGGATTTGTTTACTTGCGATGCTGTTTGTATAGGTGAAGTCGCAGCAAAAGCATTGAAACTAGACTGAATAAACAGTGTAATTTCTTTGATGACGCCTTATGTGTGATAACCAAATTGTAATAAAATAAACACGTGTGTTTACTGTTCTCATTGTAATTAGTGGGACTGTTTCGTATATATTAATAAGACAATTGTGTACTCGATGAGGGGTCCTCTATTCAGTAATAAGATTACCTATAAAGATAAAAACATTTTTGTTTATTTCGACGTCTTCGATCGATTTATTAAAGTTTGATTGGCGGTCGTAAAATCAAGAATTTTTCAAAATGGCAGAATGTGGGTATGCCAGGCTCTATATAAAAATGTCGCAACTTCTTTGATTAAATTCCGTTTAATTCGATTAATTTTGGAAAGTAGATTAAATTTCGATTAAGGGTGTCTGAATTATTATAGGGAAAGCAGGATGCTGACGGAGTCAGATGTAATATATTGGCCCGTAGCTTTTGCACGTTGTACTAGGAGTGTCAAAATGACACTTCGGGGTATTTTTGTCAGTCGTTTTACACGTGTAGCCTATGGGTCACCTATACACAGAAGGCTCTCAGTGCTCTGCGTGTCCAATACAATAATGCGTTCAGGGTGCTGTTGGTGCTGGCGCGCTTTTGCAGCGCATCCCAGATGTTTGCTGAAGCACACGTAGATAGATTCCAGTCCATCCAGTCCATCCTACGTGGCAGAATAGTCTCGATGATGCATCGCATGTATCCTGGCGACATTGGCAGAGAGGGCGGGCTGCCCTGATACGATTGATTTTTAATGTATCCTTATTTTTAATTTTTATTGTTTTTGTATATTTTTTATGTATTGAGCATATACCTGAAATATATTCTTTATTATTATTATTGTCAAGTAATTGTAGTTATTAGGTAAAAAACAAACTTTATTTTTTTTGCTATAGATTACCACAAATATCGTAACTATAATCTCGTCCCATACATGCTTCTTACACATACTAATATATCACCCAGTTTCCGCCCGCGTATAAAGCTAATTGTCCGCATCTTCCTCGCGATAGAGCACGCTCCCAACCCAAAGACGTTACTCAATGTTTCCAGCTTTACATTGACAACGGCATGCAAGAGGGAAGCAGAAAATTAAATGTTTTGAAATTGAAATTAAAAATTAATTAATTAATATTAAAGAAAATTAAAATTAAAAGCAGAGATATGAGCAGTACCTACACCATATGGGACCTAACCTGAGCTTTGTAGATCATTAGGAGTTGCCCAGGGGTGAAGTACCGCTTGGCTCTGTTCAGCACACCGAGCTTTTTGGAGGCCATCTTGGCAACATTGTGATACATTGATGGCAACAGTGGTATGATATTGTAGGCAACATTGTGGTAGAGGTGACGCATTTTCCCGAATGCTGCCCAGCCGAGCTGAATGCGTCTATCGGCCTCTCGACTGAAGTTGGACTTGTCTTTGTGGATTGACTACAAAAGATAGACATATTCACCTACAACTTCTAGTCACGCTGACGGGTCCAGGGACGTGTCCATTGAACATGTCTTTTGTTTTGTTTCCGTTCATCCTGAGACCAACGCGTTGCGAGATTGTATTGAGGTCGTTCAGCATCCAACTCAGTCCCTCCACAGCGATTCTGCCATGATAACAATGTCTTCTGGGAATCGAAAGTGAGAGATGTATTTGCCGTTAACACTAATTCCACAATGTTTCCAGTCAAGAATTTTAAACTCGTCCCCCAGGATAATACATCCCCCTGTCTCACTCCCCGACGTAGATGTATTAGATTAGTCTGCTGGTTCTTGATTCTGACTGTCATTATTGCAGCTTTATATAAGCATCTCAACACCTCAATATATTGCCAATCTACTTAATAATACTAACAAAATACATATATATATATATTTGTAATAAATAAGTACACACACGAAGATAATAAATAGATAATAATAAATTAATTTACGAAATTAATTTTATTTAAGAACAGAATCTCTTAAGTATGATTTAAATTATGTAACAAATGCTTGTAAGATGATCTTGCGATATTAGCCCATATCGTCCCAGGACACTGCAGGACACAGGTAGGACATATCCTTACAATCACGAGGATTTACCGGTTGATAGGATTTCGCAAAGTCGGCAGCGCACCCACACCCCGCTGATGTTGCAGGTGTCCATGGGCGACGCGCGGCGGTAGGTAATCACTTACTATCTTGTGTTCGCATCTGCGAACCCAACTATTCTTCAATAAATATTATTCTCGATTAGTTTGTTACTCCTTGCTTCATTTTAGCGTAACACCGTCCACCAGCACACACTTCGCAACAGGCGAGCCTGGAACAGATAACAGCGTGCGCCAGAATTAATTAGCCAACTAAAAACTTGGCTCATTTCGCACAACACCGGCCAACTCAAGAAGACGTAGTTAGAAATTTCAGTGCCAAACGGTAATTATTGCGGTAATATTAATTAATTATGATGAATTTGACGCATTATTTATATAGAACTTCGTGATGAGACTGAACAGCATTCTGAGTAATTAATTTTAATACTTAAGGATTCCTTATACAACAGACAACACGTCAATGTACCCTAAACTATATTTTTATAATTTACTTGTTTGAACGGAAGTAAAATTAAAGATGTAACGATGACGCAATACTTGCCTAGACCGGTCAAGCGAGGTTTGGTCCAAATAAGGAAACTAATATAAAAGGGAACAAGTGACCCGGGGCCAGACTTTTAGAAAATGACGACGATGTCTACGCCGCTCCTCTGCTGCCCTCCACTCTGCACTTCGAATCTTTTCCGAAAACACACTTGCTCCCGTGAGTTCATTAAAATACTTTTTGTACTGTCAGTCTCAACTTAGGATCAAAGTGGATATAAACCTTCAAAAAAATCCATTGTGGATCTTTTCAATGGATTTTAGTGGACGGAGGGTAAAATTTTATTACATAACTTTTACTTTTTTTAATTAGCCTGAATGTGTGTCCCACTGTTGGATAAAGGCCCCCTCTCTTTTATGCCAGACCGTCCTGTTTCATGTTCTGTTCCTCCAAGTTTTGTGGTATACATCTAAGTCGTCACGCCCTTTTCTCCTCTGTCTCCCTCTACGTGAATTTCCATTCTGTGACATCCACTCGGTAACAATTTTCGCCCACAGTTCTGGATGCATACGACAGACAATGTTCAGTCCAGAAAACTTGTTTATAATTTTATATTTAGTCAACACGAGCGAAGTTACGAAGTCACATAAAAGTTGTGTTACATTTCGAGAGAATTCCACCAAATCCCCTCCCCTCTGCCTACGATCCTGGAATATACATTGGACATCTCTCAGATATTGGTCGACTCCAGATTTGCATATTGGACCCAAATTTACAATTCCTATTCTCAATAGTTCGGATAACTGTGACAGCTGACAGGTTATATTTGTCCAGGTTATTGTCAGTTTTGATGTTTTAGAACAAAAAATTACCATCAGGAGCATATATCGAAAATGTTGTTGAATGCGCGTCGAATGGCACAAGTCGGAATAATTTCTGCACGCCACTCAAATACAAGTGCCGATGCACGATACATTTTGCACGATATATATCGTGATTTGTGTCCCGATGTGTACAGGGCTTAAGAGGTTAAAGACCTATTCAGATATAAGCGATATCCGGTACCGCCTGTGGTAACGATATTCGGGTGGGTACCCGATAATTCCTTCGCTCAGACATAGGCAATTTGCTACCCGCTTCGGATAGCGATATACAGCGTATAGCGACCTAGGCCAAGTGTTAACAGTATCGATTACCCAAGCGGTACAACGCGTGCCCAGGTGATATTCGCTCCCCCTGGCGAATTCAGGCGATACTTATACAAAATACCGGGCGAGATCTCGCCTAGACATTATCGTTACTGCAGGTGGTAGCGAATAACGCCTTAAACTAAATCTGAATTAGATCTGAACTAATTCTGAATTAAAACGCCTTTAATCTGAATAGGCCTTAAACGCTTAACGCTCATTTTATACTGCGAACCTGTAGGCTGTGGAACTAACTGCCTTAAGAGGTCTATGCATTACGCTACGCTATGGGGTTCTTCAAGGTATGTTAAATCAATTGTAAAAATCTGTAGTGAGATGAGTTTTTCATCGGTCAGTGGTTTGCCAACACTACAATTTACACGTGACGCGACACGCTTGGTTCTATACAATTTCACAACATTGCGTTATAGTCTATGAATAAGTATATTTTCTGTTCGTTCTTAACGTTGTTAAAAAGATATTTCTCATTTTTTCATTACATAACTGTAATTGGAATAACACTATAACTGTGAATGAACACGAAACACGTCAAATATACTCACAACACGGGACAGTGTTCCGGAACAGTTATTTTTTTGTGTCACAGTTTTTCCTAAACTTCAGTGAACACGGGCGATACGAATACCTACCTACGCAATTTTGCTACGGCGACTCGTACATGTGTGACTGATTATCATTAGGGCTTCATGGAAGTATAACCTTCGTGGTTCGTGTAGCCGATGTGTTAGATAGATAAAAAAACATGTATATAACATGAATGAATCTATATTATACATATAATAAAATTGTAACAGGCCGATGTCTGTACATTATAGATATTGAAAAAAAAAAAACTAATATTAGTCTTTATTAGAGCAACAGAAGCCAAGAAGCCAACAGTTTTTAGAAATTTTGTCTGTACGTCTGTCTGTCTATGTTTGTACACACATCACGCAAAAACTACTGCATGGAATTGAATGCAGTTTTCACCGATGTATTGCTAGAGGTCTAACTTAAAATATAGACTCCATTTTACCGCTGGATAATATCTTATTCCGATTGCTTTAAATTTAATGAACCGAAGCGAAGTGAGGGCGGGTCGCTAGTAATTAAATATAAATTGTTTATTGCATTCGTGTTTTAAGATCTACCCACTAATTTTATCTTTAACCTAAGATATACAGAAGCAATAGCCGGCCTTATCGCTGAAAGAGATCACTTCTAGGCAATGAATCAGAGGAAGAGGTATGCAATGAAGTAATAATGACTATAATAATAATAATGCAATATGAAATATGTATAATATTACTTCATACACATCTATCTATCTATCTATACTAATATAATAAAGAGTTAAAATTGTGTGTTTGTTTGTGGGTATGTTGTAGGTAATCTCTGAACCGATTTCAAAAATTATTTCACAAATAGGAAGCTACATTATCCGTGTAATATTTTATAAGCGTGTGTATCCGTATAAGCTATATTTTATTTTGAATTATTTGAAAAAAAGTTGGCAAAAAATACTTCTAAACCGAAGCGAAGCGAGGGCGGGTCGCTAGTATAATAAATATATAGACATGAAGTGAAGACAGTAGAAGAGGGAAAAAATGGTAACTTATTTTCTATATAAAGAACTATGGCCACCGACATAGAACATAGCTTCTTCCGCCCAAAAAACTAAGATCCTTTGTTTAATTAATTTAAAAAAATATGTATTATGTATGAGAAGTCTAGTGTTTGTGTATAATCTTTGTGATAATCAAATAAAAGCATGAAACTGCATTTTAGTATGCTTCGAAGCAGTCCACCTCTGTCCTCGGTAGACCTTATTTAGTTGGTGACTCAAGTTAGTGATAGTTCCCTCTACTGAGCTAGTCCTGACTTCTTTCGATTTGACTGAACATTGACGAAATGTATCTTGACTTTAATTACAAAGAAAACTTGACATTGGCAGAATGTGCTTATTGCCCCATTGCCATATATGGAAAGAAAAAAAAGAAATGAGTGAGTAGGTATATTGAAACGCGTTTGTGTGCAAGGAGCGACTCAATAATATTGTCCAATGACATTATTGTACAATTTCATTGTAGGTCTAGGGGCCGTCTAAAACGAAAACACAATAGGTACGATTGAAACATTATACAGTACTTTTCGCTCCATAATGAACTGAAAATTTAATACAGATCTAACGAATGGAATATTAAATTCCATTGGTTACACAGCCGATGGAGAATTGCAAATTTAAATTGTTCAGGTGCATTTGCATAGGCACAGCTGTCGGCATTACCATTTAAATTCTATCTCTACGGCCACGCCGCGGTTGGCTGGTCTGGTGGTGAAAATTGTGCTGAAATCATGCCCGTTTCGGAAAGTCACTTTTTTTTCGATATATTGATGTATTCTTGTGTTTAGGACGTTTTGAACAATATATAAACAACATAATAAAATAAATACAGAATGTGTGAGAAACTTCCCCAAAGAATGTGTATTTAGCACATATGTATGATTGTGTAAAAATTAAAAAAATATTCGTATAATTTTCACGACAATGTACTCCGAATCAAGAGCGAAATCCATGGTACCAGACTTCATGAAAAATTCGGCCAATTCATTTTTTTTTTGAAGGGAAGAGTGCACGCTGCAATCCAACAGCCGCTAGGCGCGCTCGACTGGCCACGTTACCCCTCTCTCACAGAAGACTACCTTGAAATGTACTGCATTTTCCACTGTATCTTATTTCCCTAATATACGTATCTACGTGTTTCGGTAGTGAGTGAGATGTGCCAGTGCCCATCTCACTCATCCTATCCCTCCCCATTTTCCCAACTTTTTCTTCAAATCCATTCCTATATCTCCAAAGGTAGGCAGCACATCCGGGGGCGTGTCGACGTTTGTCATTTTGGACTAATGTTGGCATGTATCGCGGATGTCTATGGGCGACAGTATCCACTTACCATCAGGTGGACTGTAAGCTCGTCTGTCGCCTTCGTACATAAAAAAAAATAAGAAATAAAAAAAAATTACGTTAAATTTAAAGAATATAAAAATTAAAAATATCTAAATAAGACTGACAAAAGATTTGCAACCCAAAAATTCCGGTATCATTGTAGAAAAATGAGTGTAAATTTCAATTTTTGTAATGTTCAATGTCCAAAATAAATATAAGAACTAATCTATACTACAATATTATGAAGAGACTGTGAGTTTTTTTTTTCAAGTCTTAAGTTATTGGAGCGATGTTGAAAATCTTTTCACTTTTAGGAAGCTGAAATGCAGAGAGATTTAAGGGCTATTTTTGCGCGTTATTCCACCTGAAGTTACGTTAGGTTCCTATTTCTTAATAACACGCTACTCGCCGATTCGCTAATTTCATCTGAACTCACTTGTTATCAGATCGATCATCACAAAAACGTAACATTATCGTAATAACGGGTCTTGGTGTTGCATGTGTTGTGTTAGTCTTTGTATATGTCTCTGGACCCACAACACGGGGAATCCTAGTGTACGCCTAGGCCATTGAGTGTGGTGTTTTAGTGTGGTATTTAACTATATCACAGGTTAATATCTTGTATTTCTGAGTATGGTGTTTTCAATGAAAATACTTAGTTCACTTCTATGAACTAAGTACACTTTATGAGTAAATTAGAAAAAAATAATTGTTATCACAATAACAATGAAGGGACCAAAATTTTGTTCATAAACTTTTCACCTACAAAAAGCTATCAAGGGAGTTGAACTGCGAAGCTTTCTATACGGACACGGCACGGACAATTTTCAAAGATTTTATTGCAAATTGGGAAACAAAAGTGTGGCTTACGGCAGGGACGGACCTAAGCATATTTAATGTCACCATGAGACTGCAAACAGGGGATCCTGTTTGCAGTCTCATGGTGAAAAAAAATTTAATACGTTGTAACATAATATTTTAAATTATTAAAATAATGTTATGGTTCATAATAATGATTGTTATGTAATTAATTATTATTATTTTAATATTTTTAGATGTAAATTATTTTATACCGCGAACCCGTAGGCTGTGGAACGAACTGCCTCAAGAGGTCTTTCCATTAAGCTACGATATAACATCAGGTGGACTGTATGCTCGTCTGCCGCCTACGTATATAAAAAAAATAAAAATAAAATACAACTTGGAAACATCGACAACCCAATTATGGAAATAAATAAAAGCGTGAATCCGTTTAATAAAATAGTTGCGGCATTTATTTTGGTTTGATTTTCACTCGATATCTTAAGTATTTGGATAGGAAGCCCCATTTCGATGTCCTCCTAAATTTGATGACCCAGTTCAAAATCGGGCCCTGGTTTACGGTCAGATAAACTTATCCCATTTAGCTGGCAGAATGGCAGTGATTTCAAAAGTTAAATTCGATAATAATCACCAGGGCTGAATGTGGAATTAACGTTTTCTTCTCTGTTTAATCTTGGCAATTATTATTAGGAGCTAACATGAAATTAATAAATTTGAACTAGGAGACAATTGAGAATTTCTTTAACAACCGCTTACGATAAGTACCATCAATGTATATCTCTCTACTGCTGGATATACGACTCTTTTAAAGCCTGTCACAACACACCATTTTTCATTCTTCTCATGTAGCCGCTACCTACCGAACACGGTGAGAAGGATCGCCGACTTGTCGGCAATCCTTCTCGGCGATCGTTTAAACGGCGTTTAAGTTTAAGTTATCGTTTAAGTCGGCGATCGTCTAAACGTCGAATGCTTGCATTCTGGTCCACTCTATTATTTATTTTTTGATAATTAATGTCTACTGCCTACTGCACCCTACAAAAACGTTCAGCGTCAATGTTTGTTTTAGCATGAAACTTAATTAGTTCCATACATACGCACATAAATATGTATAAAGGAACTTATTACATGATTTTTTATTTCTTTATTTACGTTATAAATAAAACGTTGTTCGGCAACCTAAAGCTAATGCTGTATAAAACTTTATTAAGACCTGCGCTGACGCATGGTTCCGAATGCTTGGTCCTAACTGAAAAAGATAAAAACAGCCTCCGGATCCGGGACCATTGGCGCATCCGCTACAACCATGAGCTCTATGAGATATATCCAGAACCAGACATAGTAAGACATGTTAAAGTTGACCGGAGGGATGTCGAAACCGTGGCAGGCTGCGGTTGAGATGGCTGGATGGAATCAACAGAGATTTTAACGCGATTAGAATTATAGATTGGAGGACGAAGCCTATGAACGGAACGATCTGGAAAATCTTGCTGGATCAGGCCAAGGCCCATCGCGGGCTATAGAGCCAAAAGAGAGAGATTTACGTTATGTTTCAATAAATTATTTCAGTGAGGATTCGCACTGCTTAACATTTTCATAAAAACTGGTATAACTGGTGTAATAATTTTCACCTTCTCTGCGCTTTGATTTTCATAAAGTAAAAAAACATAGTTTCCTAAGCTAAATGCGCCCCCAATTTCGCATATAAATAAAAATAATGAACAATATATTGTAATGATAAGTTATCGTAACTATATAGTGCTACAGATATCGTGAGATCAACTTATGGATATCAGACCATATTGAGTGACTTACCAAATATTTATTACCCTCAGCCGACAGGGTTTGAGATAAGCGATTACATTACATCCATTCTATTCTAAATCTATATTCCTATTAATTTCCCTAACAAGCGCTAAATACAAACAATACATTTGCCTTTGTTTTCATGAAGTACCTAAATACTTAAGATATATCGAAAAAGTATTTAACTTGAACTGGAACTTCGCAGTTACGGTTCCCAGCAAAAGCTATATCTTCTATTCAGTTGGGAATAAAAGCGATAATGCTGTCCCTACTTTCATTGAAGTTGAAAACAAACTCACTCGAACCCAACTCGTTAAAAGTACATTTTAAGGTCTCAACTAGAGTTTTTAACAAGCAAAACCGCGACAGTGTTTTTTGCTGCTATAAAAATTTTAATGTCGTCTCGCGTTTTTAGTTCCAAAACTTGCTATATAAGTTTGATAGTCGCGCTTTAAACATAAACTATTTGATGGATTTTAAACGCAGTTTTAAGTAATAAATGTTATATAAACTCATGATTTATTTTGTAGTAGGTTTTGTCTGCGACTTGTTAATCGGGATTATAAGCCACTTATTTACCAAAGTTCATTGAAGTCCGTTGAGTAAGAGACATCCAAATTTGCGCATTTATAAGTTAGTCTCAAACGTCAAAATCGCTCTATGAGCAAAAAATAACACCTATAACGCGTTGCAGATGGCGCTGATTGTACTAACATCGAAATAGGATATTATTTCGGTGTGTGGATGGTTTTAATTATCCACAACGCGTTCTGAATAACTTGAAATGTTCACAAAGCGAATAGAAGTTTAGATACAAGTTGTAATTTTAATCTAGTTGTAAAAATTAGCCTTCAATAAATTGAGTTATTACGAAGTACGGTAGAAAATCTAAATTATATATGCCTAGTTTAAATTCAAATAACTTCTTTATTCCTGAACTCAGTTGTCAAGTTCACACTATGATCACGCAAAATTTTAAATGCAGCGATTTATTTTAAATTAAACTCTATAACTGCGATGAGACGCCAGTGTCCGATTGTAAATAACAATTTTGCATGCGCAGGTTATGTGTTTAAACTTTTTGATTTACGGCCCCAACCGCAATGCGGAAAGCAGATACGAATTTAGGGATTTTAAGGCAATAGAAATCAGGGAACCTTCCTAAATTACCACTAACCCATTAACTATATCGAACATTTATCCCTTTCTGATTCGTTAATAGTTTATTGCTGCTACTCTCATATCAAAAAGAACATAATATCTAGACAACACGAAATTAAATAATTACAGCCAGTATTAAAGAGATAAACAAAATAAAATAAATAATTTATTTATTATTTATTTCGTAACAACTATATTGGGAAAAACTTATTCCCATTATTTCGCACTTCCCGCATTATTTACATTACATTATTTCCCACTTGGCCCTCTAATCTCTAATTAACAAGATCCGACAGCAACTGGGTGCACTCGGCGTTACTGCATTTCGTACTTTATCCTCTCCCCGCAATGTACGTACATGTTTCGGTAGTGACCGAGATATGCCAGAGCTCATTCTCATCCTATCCCTCCTCATTTTCCCAACCATTTTTCCAAATCCATTCTTAAATCTCAAGCAAGGCAGTGCATCCGGGGGCGTGCCAAAGTTTGTCATTCTGCACTAATGTTGGCATCCATCGCGGATATTAGCGATATTATCCACTTTCCCACCAGGCGGACTGTCCGCTTGCCTCGTCGTTGAGCAGTTCGGCACCGGAGTGACAATTTTGGTGTGGAGTCGGGGTGAGGAGTGGAGAGCGGCTCAGGGACATGGGCAAAGAATATTACTTGTAGGGAGGCAGAGCAGATGCGCACCGGAACATAACCCACAGCTGGCAAGTACAGCGCGTACCTCCCGCTATTCGGTCCAACCGTAAGGTTGGTAGGACCATGGGAAGGAGGAGGGTCACGTCCGCTCGTCTGCCGCATAAAAAATATTCTTCGTAATTTAGTAATTCAGTACATACTATTCAGTACATAGTATTGTAATAATTATTCCTCGCGATGCATTTGTCATAACATATATTGTAAGTATATAATTTTATTTAAAAAAAACAAATGTTTTATTATATTTTGAGGTCACGGTGGACCCTTCAAATATAAATCCATCCCTGGCTTTAAGCTAGTGAATAAAGCTCTGTTCATTTCATTTTTTTTTTTGTAACATACTTTGCTATGTAAAGTGGACAGCATAATAGAGACGGAATGATATATGAATGTGGACAACTTTTTATCTGCAAGAGATCATAACAGGATAGAGTAGTTTCCACTTCCTTTATTTAGTACAAAATTGATATTAATCGACGAAATATTTATTAAATGGGAAACCAATCTATAAATTAGTCTTTTAAAATGTTTTATCGATAAAAACATGGACTAAAATTTATTTTGTATGGCAAAACAGATTTTTTTCTAAAATACGTTCTTACCCACACATTCTAAGAAGGTAAATTTTCTATATTGAACTTCATTGTAATTATTTATATTCTCAATTTTAAAAAAAAGGTAATTTTGTAACCTTATTTAAAAATTCGCAGCGGTGCGGGCAAGGAATTTGAACCCCCTCCTTACGAACGAGAGTCTAACCTTCGATATCCAACAGTAGGGAGACACAGGCTGATAGTATGATATAGCATTATTTCCAACTGAAAAGTTAATAGTATAACCATCTGAACAACATTTTTTTTTAATTTTTTAAATTATTTTTTTATTTTTAAATACCGATTAAAAGAGAGAACACTAAATATTTGTCAATTTCCTAAATAGTCTGTATTGTATATAATCTGAAATAAATATATACATATATTATTGAATATATTTTATATATATATATAGTGTTTATTATTTAGGTATATATGTTTATATGTATTGTATATGTATATAAATAATAAATATATATTTATGTATTTTGTTAATATTATTGTACTACTAAATTATTATAAATACACATTTCCCGCACGCACTACATCTGCCTTTTTGTCTTGACCTATATGTCCACTTTCCCAGGTCTGCTGGAAGAAATCTCCGTTTGCCTTTTGTACATCTTTTCTTTTTTTTCCTTTTTATTTGTTTCATGTTATGTATGTACAATAAATTCTTAATTAAAATAACATTTGTATTGGAATGCATGCACTGAAGTCTAGTAAAGTCTTATAAAATGGACTACGAAAGCTATGGACATGTACAGATCATATATTATAACAGTCGCATATATGCTCCGGGTATTATTATTCTGGCCAACCATGCACGCGGCTTCTTACTTTATGTAAAAGCTACGTGTTTCAGCTGTGAAATGGTTTAAACTGTACTAGGATACTGAGGTTATCTTAGAACTCCCTAAAAGAAAGTGTCGTAAATTCTTTTGTCTCAGTCCTTCTGCTAAGGCTCGTTTTTGTATGAAAATTAAAATATTATTAATGCATTTTTAAACCTCATTATATAGTTAATATCCATAAATCTTTACCAGTCCCTTTTATCGTTCATTGTTGGATGTGAGTCTCCTCACGGCCATTGTCTTGTGCGCGCGGGATCTATGGTCTTAAAACGCCACGATAGTCAAACGGATTAGCGAGTCCAATCTTTTAGAGATGATGTAGTCCAAAAAGCAACTATTGTGAAATGTGCTTTTTTTCGGAATGCCTAAATTCTTGTGGCCCTAATGGCCTTTCAAGATGTAAGGTTTAGGGCGAGCGCAGAAGAAGCAAAAAGTATAGCCAGAAGCAAAAAGTGTGTGCAGCAACGAGTGTAAGGACTCTCCCGTCGATAGACCGGCGGAAGGAATGGACCTCGGCTTAGGGCGTTGCTTTGGGAGGGTGCCGCGGGAACGCGAGTCGCTGAGTAGCGCCCAGGCACGTACCAATACCAGGCAATAATGTGCTAAAGTGCTATATGTGCTATGTATTTATTGAAGAGCCTCATGTCGTAGGTTAGGTAGGTACTTTAAAAACCTCAGTGGACAGTAGATGTGTTCTGAATATTTGTATTCGTTTTGGCGAATACTTGCCAATTTTTTTAAGTATTCGTACTCGCATTTTGTAACGAATACTCGGATATTAAACGAATAGTAAAACGCAAGTAAATTTATTTTTAATAGCAAACATTCTTTTGTAAATCTGAATTTATAGTTTAATTTGTAAGTGAGGTAGACATCTAACTTTAGATTAAACCAAACTGATTGAACTAAAAAATATCTACTTATAGAATATTTTGAACTATAAATTACCTAATAACAAATTTTACAATTGCGTGCGTTGTGTTAGACTGCATTTTTTGTGTAAACCCGTTTACACATTTATTTGGGGACCCCATCAATATATCTCACATATGTATAGCTAGAAATAGAATACAAAGGTCTCATCGACAGTGCTAAGGCCTCGCGTACACGCTCGTCGGTTTCGAGTACTTTGACCTTCTCCAATACATCTGCAATATTCATAAATACATATTGTACTTACGATTGAGACTATATGGTTATAAAAATCACATTTTATTATCATATATTTCGCTTATATTTAGTCATAAATTTGGATTGATGTAATGTGGTGCAGATAAAAATATGGTTGGTGTTTGTTTTTAGTCCGTAGCGAGAAGAATATTACATATTATACGTTTGGGTATTGCACACGCTGTTGACGAAAAGCGATTTAATTATGAACCGTTATTTATCATAAAATCTTCTGATATCTTTATATTGTATCACCATTATTAGTAATCTTAATTGGAGCAAGAATTAAAAGAATATTCATAAATGCTTAATCGGATAGTATAAACCAGAAATATTAGATCTGTGGTACAAACCATCCCTATATGCGTCAGTGGTGTTATTTTATTAACAATTCCAATTGTTATTATTAATGTTTATTCCAAAATTTGGTTTGAAATCATCATAAATCATATCCATTAAATGTTGTACTCCCATAAATAAAATTGTTATGATGCAATGCAGCTGGCATTCGGAAGGTTGAATTTGAAAGAAAAATCTTATCATTTTAAGAATTGATTTTACACTGTGACACACTGTAAATCGGTTACCATAGTTGACCCTCTGGTTGCCAAGGAGCCAAGGAGAAACAGTCGAGTTTCGTACCTGGTTTAGACTAGGGCTTAGACCTGGTTTAGCGTGAATAAGTTTATGATGGCAAAAACAAAGGGAGTCTCAGTACCTACATACTAGAAACCATTGCATATTTTTAAGTCAGACAGTCAGTAGATAAATTTAATTAAGTTGCATGTTGTAGGTACTGGCAATTGACTGCTTTCAAAATAGAAAGAAATTCAAGTTTCCACAAGCGTTAACAATTTACTAAGAACTTCTCGCATATTTCACTAAAAGTAGCGCGAAAGTTTAATAAGCGTCAGTGTATTATTTCCGCTGTCAGCACCTCCTATCACCCAGTCCTCGTCTCGTACGTGTCTCACACGTGAACAGCCCTCTACGTTCCGTGATACTGAATAATAATAAGACGCGTGAGCTTTTACCATATTTAGGACAAGTATAGTTTACACAGGCATGCGTGTGGAGGCAATGCCTCATTTTAACGATAATACAAGCCGTTATATTCTTTAAAGTAGAAGGAAAGCGGTTGCTGAATTCCACAGCCGATGAGCGCGTCCCATTAGTTACCTACCTCACACTCACTGAAAATTGCCGTGAAATTAGGATTTTAAAGTAATTGTGTACCTACCGATTACGTGGTGTAATTTCTCCCGAAAGTCAGTGTTAATTTATACCTACAACACGCTCAATATATAGGCACATATTTGAGCACCCTGTATAGTGGACTAAAATTATTATTTTGATTATTTTTATTGATTACTATAGTTAATGTAATAAATATTTTATATTTTAAGTTAATCTTTAATACCTTAGTTTTTAATTAATTACTTTTAAATAGGTATTTATATAATAAGTACTGTAATTTTAAATAGTTATATTTTAAATTCATAAATTGTAGATAAAACTATGTAATATTTTATTTTGGCAATAAATTAATGTCATATATTTAAAAAAAATGTGTTTTATTAATTTATTAACATTTAGTAGCTAGCATGTGTAATCTTTCTACAACAAAAATGCAATAAACAATGATGATAAAACACTATTTTTTTATATACTACTTTATATTTTTATATTATATACTTTATATATTTTTTATATTTATATACGAGCAAGCGGTCCCACGTGATGGTAAGTGTTACCGCCGCCATGGACACCTGCAACACCAGGGGGTATTCAGGCGCGCCGCCGACCTTGCAAAATCCTATTCATAACTCTCTTGAAGAACCCCATATCGTAGCTTAATGGAAAGACCTCTTGAGGCAGTTTGTTCCACAGCCTACGGGTTCGCGGTATAAAATAATTTTTGGACCGAACAGTGCGCGACACCTCCGTATCGAGGAAATGCGGATGGACCGCACTTCTGTGACGGGAGGTGCGGTTGTAGAAACCGAGGTGGGAATTATATTAAACAATTCTTCAGAGCATTCCCCATTGTACAGGCGGTAGAACACACAGAGAGACGCAACGTCTCCCGACTGCTGAGGGATTCTAAACCGCCCGTGAAAGTGAGAGAGTTTCCTCTGTCTCCTCAATCCTAACACATATTTATATAAATATTTGTTTAATACCTGCTAAATATCTGTGGACTCAGATACTTTCCAAGACAACCTATAAATAATATAACATATTGTTATTTTTTACGTGTATAAATAAGTAGGTATGTGTTTCGGGATTAAGTGAAATATGCTAGAGTCAATTTTCCATCACACCCCATCCCATGAGTGGGAAGAGTTAAATCATTGAAAGAAATATTAAAAGAAAAAAAATGGCTGTCTTATTATTATGTCCATTTTGTATTATAATAAAGTTACGGACATAGCTCGTAGAATCGGCATATTAAAGTGTCAATTGGCAAGTCATAATTGCCGCAGGACTAATAACCGATGGGGTAGACGCCCTCCGGCCAGGTGGACTGACAACTTAAAGAAATTCGCCGGTGGTGGTTGGATGAGAAGAGCCGACGATCGTGTGTGGTGGCGAGCCACGGGAGAGGCCTATATCCAACAGTGGAGAGACATAGGCTGATTGTATCCTATGGTATGGTATCATAATAATACATGTTAAGATAATAATTCTGTCGTGTTTATTCTACGACGAAATTGCGCAGCTGAGCTTCCCAAAACTAAATTTTTACATTTCTATGATTTTTTTTAAAGAACTGCGGTATAACTGGCAATCCTTCACAGCATTTTAAGTACAGAATTTATGAAAAGAGCATCATTCCCACAAATGACCATATTAATTTCAACGAGTATCTTTACTCTAGCTGCATGCGAGCGTCTACTTAATTTAATTAGTTGATGCCGCGCGCGGACGTGTATTTGCTCTAACACTATCGTCAGGCGCTAAATTTTTAAATTTAATTTTCAAGTTTGAAGCGTTCTATGTCGCAATTTTAGCTTCGCTCCGTATTTAAATATACACCTTCGTTAATTTTGCTAATTATTTAATTAATTTGTAAAACATCTCTTGAATTATCATTTCTATGTTTGTAAGGCTGATATAAATATTTTTTGTACCTACCTTTTTTTTTATTTATTCACTCTTTTGTTCACTAAGTGACAACAGGCGGATTTAATGCTTGGAAGCATTATCTCCCAGTCAACCTTGGGGCTATGCAGAGATGGCGCAGTAGGTGCAATGAAAGTTCGATTAAATAAAACTATAGTTAATAATGTCGCATATTAATTAAATGCTATAATGTAAATAAATATACTCATACATGCAGACATACATACATACTTAACTATAATGTGCCTACCTACATTTAATCGGACCGTCGTTTTGTAGCCACCGGTGGAAAATTAAACAAAAGGAAACATTAAAATGTCAATCGGCAAAACTTCTTTTAATTGGCGTATGTCTGAGCATTTCTGATCACTTTGAAGATATTCTGTTACATTCCTAAATTAATTTACACGGAAACACGTCTAATTTGCGCGCCATATGTTGTGACGTCACAAATGTTCAACATGTTGACTAAGCTACACTTTAATCAGTCCTGGGGCTACAAAACAATGCCTTTACATGGGTCTTACATGCTTCAGAGGCTAAGCAAGCTTGAGCATGTAATTAATTATATCGAACTAACGATCCGCCCAGGCTCTGTCTTGTTAGTAGCGTTACGTTTTATATAAAACCTAATATGTATCTATTTATTTGAACCGTGATATCGAGAGGGGGAGAGTGCACGCTACAGTACCACATCCGCTGTCACCCCTCTCTCACAGAAGAATAGCGTTAAATGTACTGCTTTTCTTATTTAATCCTATTCCTCTAATGTATTGTACATTACGTATCTACATGTTTTGACATTAAATAAGATATGCCAGAGTTCATTCCCATCCCATCCTATCTTATCCCGCTCCATTTTCCAACTCTTTCTGCAAGTTCAGAAGATCTCCAAAGGTCGACGGCATATCCGGTGGATTGCCAACGTTTGTCATTTGACGGATGTCTATGGACGACAGTATCCACTTACCACCAGGTGGATTGTATGCTTGTCTGCCGCCTTCTTTATAGAAAGATAAATAATATAGATTATATAGATAAATCAAATAAAATCATTTATTTGCAACGTGAGTATAGTAACAGATGATAATCAATACATCCTTACATCTGCAGGAATTGGCGTGAAAACAAAATTTAAAAAAATATATAAGAAAACAATTATGTATTTTCAATTTAAGCTTAAAATTAAGTAAATTAAGAAAATTTATTATTCCAATTATTCATTTATAGATGTGGAATCGTTGAAACAAAGATCATTTTAACAATAAATCAAAACAGTACCAAAGCAAATCTTAAAAACTCTTGTTAGTTAGATATTCGTTTGTGTTGTAATAAGTCCTATCAAAAAGAAAAATTCTAAAATAAATAGAAAATAAATGTTGTGGATTAATATCGATGTGAACTTCATTTCAGAGGTGTTCATCCAATCATTTTCTATCAATAATCTAACAAATGTACAGCAAAATTACAATTTGACATGTCCCACCTCGAATTCGTAACATTTTCGATTCTATTTACTTCACAAAGAAAACTACAACTTTACGTTTAACTGCTAAAACACCAAATAAAATTGATTCAAGCTTTTATTGCAAGGCGTTAAAGCAAATAATCGCTTAGGTTTACTGGAAGTAATAGATCTTGTATGATGGGGCTAACGTAATATTGCATTTCCAATTTCTTGTTATATAGGAAAATCCCGACGTCTAGTCCTCTTCCGTAGTAAAGGTTGACTTAAATGTGATGAACTAATTGCAAGATATTACTAGAAAACGAGTAACAAGTAAAGAATACACGTAACAAGTAAATAATACAAGTAACAAGTAAAAATGATAAGTAACAAGTGAATACAACAGTACAAGTATTTTCAAGAAAGGGGAATAATGTGTGGACAATTGCCATCTCACAGAGTAACGACGCGCAACGATCAATTAAATATTAATTAAAATGGAACTAGGTAGATTAAACAAATATTATTTATGTATCCTATTTTGTACGTCACTGCTGGGAAAAGGCCTCCCTCATTCTCCAAGCCCTTCTGCTACCACTTTCAGCAATTCGTTACACAAAGTATAGAGGTCGTCGCGTCACCGTCCGTGGCCTAGGTCTTGCTTGGCGTCTGAGTCCGTCCAGTGGGGTCCATTGAGAAGTTATTCCTGCCCATCTCTCTGGATGCATACGGTACACATGTCCCGCCCAATCGCACTTGAGTTATACGGTCTTAATGCCTATATCAATTATCAATTATTTGACTTCCGATCCATAGATCGGAAATCTACTTAAGATTGTTATTTTAGCACGTACGTATTTCCTGTGGTAATGGTGTAAATTTTAACCTTCTTCAGTCATATTTTATATTCGAAATCGGGTCTGAACGCGTATAATAAAGATATTTATTTACCTTTATTCCTACTCGACGTTTTGGCACGGGTAACACCAGCCGTGATCACGAGTTGACTGAAGTCCGAGATGGGAGCTGCGAGTAATTTTATTAACTACCCTTATTTGATCTTCACATTCAGAAAGGTTAAGACACACTACACTGGCAATATTGTTAAAATTGTTATTCACTAGATTAAAAAGTTATATTCCTCAGTCGTAGTCAATCATCGAATTGCCGGTAGCCAAAGTACTGGTGGCTGGTGTTGAGCTAGTTCAATACCTACTACAGAAATAGCAAATATTTCACTTTCGATGCGGATACGACTTACAGTTCTGGCACGGCAGCCTCCAGCTATGGTTTCTCACCTTTGAAGGTTTTAAAGAAAGTTCAACTTCAGCAAGACATCATCGTTGGCTCCGCAAATAGCTACATGTTTTTAAAACCATATTATTATTGTGGTTAACCTTTATGTTCCACTACTCTCTATAAATCTTTGCACAAGATTTATGTCCGTTCAAGGGGCACACTGACTTTTTGCGGATATCACTAAATTATATTCACTATCGTATACACTAATGTACGGTTTGCATTAAATTGTTTATCCAGAGACATTTTTAAAATACCTATTTAGTTTCCAAAGACTCAAAATTTTGAAAATTGTACAAGTTGTTTGACAATTTCATCAGAATCAGAATGGTTAATAAATTGTATTACTGTAATTACAGTTAAAGCAGATCTTAGTGCTAAGGTTACTGTTAGTTATTTTGTGGCTAAGGTAGAACTACAGTTTACCCTCATCGGGTATACAATATCAATCAGACATGTAACTTTTAATATATATTTTTAGTTAGTTTTAAGTTTTTTTTAATATGATAGTCGTTTGTAATTGTGTTCGTGTAATAAAGAAATTTAATTTAATTCTTTTAAACCTTAATAAAAGATTTCTAAAGTGATACAAATATTATGTTGAAATGTAGACAGGCTTGTCATTCGTTCTCTTTTCTCCTGACACTGTCCTCTTTTGTTCGGGACGCCCGAGAGGATTTTTTAAATGTGTCCGGGGTTTTTAAGAAGTGCGTAACGTACGACGACGGCGACAGTTTGTATTAAACAATTGCAAATTGTCAACAAGACTGGTTTATGAATTATAATTTTATGATCAGTGCGCTCGGGGTTTTTTTGTCACGAATTCTAGTTTATTTGTATTTCTGATGACAACCCTAAATGTAGATCGCGTCAAACTCACATGCATTTTAGTCGAATTTTTTATAATATGATTCTATTTCCTATAGTTTTAATTGTTGAAACTCTTTTCTGCGTGCTTAATTCGAATATAAAAAAGAAATAAGTTTTATCAATATCATTTTTTTAAACAATATTAAAAATTATGACAAAATTTCTTTGTGACTAGGTAATGTCAATTTTTCGGTATTTTATAAAGTACCAACAGAGTAGGTAGGAGTAAAATTTAAGAGTTTTAATTTAAGATTTCTCTTTTTTTACTTAACCTACTAAAGGTTAAGTAAAAAAAGAGAGCAATAAAGAATTTTCATTCATTCATTCGTTCATTCATAGAATTTTATATTACGAAATTGATAACATTTGGTAACATTTGGTGCTATTATTTCTGCAAGCGGAAATACTATCCCTCCGCTATTTGTATTTCCACGTGTGCACTACAAAGACCATTTTCTTGAAGGTGCGCCTGAAGAAAGCCTTGGAGCTGCTAATAGAAGTGGGTGGATAAATGCTGACATATTTGTTTCAGTATTAAAGCACATTCAGAAACACACACTGAGCTCTAAAGAGCATCCAATTTTACTGTTATGTGATAATCACGAAAGCCACATCAGTTTACAGGCTATAACATATGCTCGAGATAATGGCATCATTTTTGTGTCTTTTCCCCCGCACACAAGTCATCGATTGCAACCCTTAGACGTCGGAGTGTTCGGCCCATTCAAGGCAAAGTTGAATATAGCGTTCAATAATTGGCATCTGTCAAATCCTGGCAAAACAATCAACATTTATAATATTCCTAAACTGGTAAAACTTGCATATTTCGAATCTTTTACGGCAAAAAATATTACAAGTGGATTTGAAAAGCCAGGTATATGGCCGTTCAATGAAATGGCCTTCAGCGATGAAGATTTCGCTCCCATTGACGTGTATGCTTCAAATAATTCGGTAAACGTGCCACCTAATCCGGAAACAAGTACTGTCGCTCTAGAACCACAACCTTCTACCAGCGTGCCATCGACTGATATGAATGAGTCAGATATTCGTGAGCAGTCGCCTTCTTTGCTCCAAAATCCTCAAGACATTGTTACCGGAACTGGCGAACCTTCCACCTCTGTAGCTGAGACACAACCTAAACCGAGTGCTTATCTTCCCATAACACCAGAAGTCATAAGACCTTATCCTACAGCTGTTAGAAACAGAAAAACCAATAAAGGAAGAAAACCGGGTAAATCCCGTATATATACAGATACACCTGAAAAAACTGAACTAGAAGAGAGACATAGACAGAAAGAATTGAAAAAAATAGAACAGGAAAGGAAAGCCAGAGCCAAAGCAGTGAAACGTAGTTTGAAGGAACTTAATTCAAGACAAAAGAAAAAGAAAGCTAAGAAAATAGAAAGTGATGAAGATTCAGAGGAATCTGAAGGATCGCAATTTAGCTTGCGGGAGAGTTCAACGTCTCCAGTTGATTTAGAAATGGACGAAGAGCCTGATGATCGTAGTATCAATAATAATTTAAATGTGACACCAGAGAAAATCAAAGATAATTGTTATGTTTTGGTAAAGTTTGAAAAAAAGACTTCTGTTGTTTATTACGTCGGAAAAGTTCTCAGTCATTATTCGGGCACAGAGCTGAAAATATCTTATCTTCGGAAGAAACCGGGATTATCATGGTCATTCTTTTTCCCTGATATAGAAGACATACACACTCTGTATATCAGCGATGTCGCCATGATCCTCCCTGATCCTCAACCACGAGCGGGCTGTACAGCTAGAATGGCTAGACTTTTTACTTTTGCAGTTAATTTAAATAATTATAATGTGCAATAAGTTCCAAAGTAACAACCAAATGTATAATTACCTACTTTAAGTTTAAATTATCAAAGACTGTACAACGATCTCATACAAAATGATTGTAAAGATCTCATTTAGACTGATTGTAAAGCTTAGAATTATCAATAAGTAAACTAAGGATGAACGATTTTATTTTTTTATTTTTCTAAAGAAAGATTTATCGACTATGAGTCAAGTCAAATATTATTAAGTTAGTTCTTTGATAAATAAATATTTTTATAATAATTAATAAAAATTTACCGACTTTAATAGGCTTTTTAATTACCCTGTATGAATCTACCCCATGCCGTACGAAAGTACCCCACCTACTGTACGAACGTACCCCGTACGTGGGGTACGTTCGTACAAATATCTTATCGTAGAAAAATGGCTATAACTCTTTAACCTTTTGACATAATGGTTTCGAACTTTTTTGTAACAAATAACAATATATTTGTTACACTTAAGTACATAAACTAGATAAATTCGACAATTAATCATAAAGTAAAAAAATAAAATCTAAAAAGTGTACGAAGGATAACCACTTTCCCCTATAGTAAAATTTAAGAGTTTTAATTTAAGATTTCTCTTTTTTTACTTAACCTACTAAAGGTTAAGTAAAAAAAGAGAGCAATAAAGAATTTTCATTCATTCATTCGTTCATTCATAGAATTTTATATTACGAGTTATAGTTTTATCGTTTCGCTGCAAAGTATTGCATCCATTATGCATACAATATGGGTATTTCGGTATTCTTGCAATTGGAAAATATTAATTTTAACAACTTTTTATATTAAGTAAAGATTTTTTGAGGAACGGACAAGCTAACTTATTTTGACATCACTGAATTTAAACTTGAAGTCAAATCAAATACTTCAATCAAATTTAAACTTAACAGTGGCACTTTGAGAATCACTTAAATAATTCCGTAACGGGCCTACGTACCTATGTATCCAACTACCTCAATCTTCCAATACAACTGTTATGCTTTGATGACAAAGGGCGTTCTGACAACATTCAAACCAACATTCCCATCGAGCTATCATCAAACACACTCAAGGATCATTATCTGTACCTATAGGGACGATGTTCGCCTTTGATCAACATAAATCATATTCTACGTCGTTTTGTCGTATACGTAGACCATAAAAAGCAGACTGGGTAGATTTAACACCATAATAAAGAGGCAGAAATTCAAAGAAACATCGTGGCGGATAGAGGGCGGCAGATGTTTGGGGTAAGGATGTCGAATATCAGTAATGTCGATATCGATGAAAGTTTCCGAAATAAGAAATAAAAAATATTTCTACCTATGTTTATCAATGACGCAACAATTTGAGTTATCTGAGTTATCGTCAAACTTTGTAATCCTATTGGTAATAAATACCATTTAGCATTTTTTGAAAAAAAGTCATCACCGTTTATGAGTGATACAAAGCCCAAAACAACTAATTGTAGGGGGAGAGTATACGCTGCATTTCCACAGTCGCTGGGCGCACTCGACTGGCCACGTTACCCCTCTCTCACAGAAACCTTGAAACGTACTACATTTCCTACTTTATCCTATTTCCCCAATTACGTGTTTCGGTAGTGAGTGAGATATGCCAGAGCCTATTCCCATTCCATCCTATCCTATCGCTCCCCATTCTCCCACCCCTTTCTTCCAATCTATCCTTTAATCTGCAAAGGTAGGCAGCGCATCCGGGGGCGAGCCAATGTTTGTCATTCTGGACTGATGTTGGCATGTATCGCGGTTGTCTATGGACGACAGTATCCACTTACCATCAGGTGGACTGTATGCTCGGCTGATACCTTTAAACAACAAAAACTATAAAATAAACTATAAAACAAATAACAACAATCTGACTGTCTGTCTGTCTCTCTGTCTCAATGCGCATCGTGCAAAAACTAATGGACGAATTTTAATTAAATTTGACATAGTTATAACTTGCATGTCAGGTTAACATTTAGGGTAGGTACTTTAATCGAAATCAATTATAAAGTTCCGACGGGAATCAAGCTAACCACACACTAACATCATATATTCATTTTCATTTGCAGTAATTATTCATTTATTAATAATCTAGTTCAAATTTAGGTAGGTACCTAACAAGTTTTACGTTTTTCAAAAATGTCAAGATGAAACTGGTTACACTAACAATTTCTACTGACATTAATTACATTACTACGCATCGGGCAATTAGTCGACGAAAAATACTTATATGCGGTGAATTAAAACCGAGTGAAATAGTGAAGTGCGATAGTCGATAAATGAAATATCGACACATTGTATATCTATTGGAGCCGCACCGCCATTTCGCGCCGATCTAAATGTGGGATTTATTCAAATTTGGAATATTACGTTCGTCCCGGACGCGGCAGTTGTTACGGGGCGTTGACTTTTTGCCCGTTGTGGGACAAGCAAGTGTGAGTTTTCATTAAATGCAAATCCCTATTGATAGTTTTAATTGTGTTTTGATACTGTTTGACTGGGATTTATGTGAAATAAGTTTAACTTGTATTGCACCGAGCAGCAAAAATACTAAATTAGTATTATTACAAATCATGATCAACAAACCGGTTGTTTTGTTGATCGTGTGAATAACTAAAGTAAATAATTTTAAATTTTAAGAATGTTATTAGTTATTACCAAATCAACTGAGACTACTATTCCATTATTGTCACGAGAGAATCTAAACCTAACCCATCTTTAAATTTGTTACACTAAACTTCCGAATTTGTAGAAAATCGTAGTCTCTATTTTTCATTTTATTTTAGACACTATCTTCCTTAAATCTTATTCCTTGCAACTTACACTTAGCACAATAAAATAACTTATTATTTTTTCAAGGAAAACGAACGAGTTCGATACTTGATTGAACTCGTTGATTGATACCTTGAAAGCATTAATTCCTTGAAACAAATTTATGTATTTCTAATAGTTTCAGACTTTTTCATACTGGGTCAGTCTTAATAAAAGATCATGTATATAGTAGCACAACCTACCTGCTTAACACTACGAGTTTCTTAAAAAAAATAAAGAAAATAACACTACACTAAGTAGTTTTAAGTTCATCTTATCCTTTTATGAAAAGTATAATATATTTCGTGTTAAAAACTTTGGCTGCGTCTTTACCGTAAATATTACGGCACCTCTGTGTTTCGTGATTAATTTTTGTCTTTGTTCCTCTTAATCACTTTAATGCGCAATTAATTCTTTTGTTTTTGTGTTCCTTTACTCTGAGGGTGTGTTCTTACATTGTAACTTCCTTCAGTTCTTTTTGTATTGTTTTGTTTTGTAACTAAGTACATCAGATTTTAAACTTTCCTTACCTTTTATATTCTAAATCGGGTTTGAACGCGTGTAATAAAGGTATTTATTTACCTTTTATTCCCACTCTACGTTTCTTACCTACCGCAAGTGACCGTAATAATTATCTATGTACGTAGTTATTTCATCTGTTTCATAAACTGGAGTCGTGTCAGCAACACATACACAGATCATTGAAAACCTATTCATTATGAAGAAAATATCTCACAAATTCTAAAAATAATAACTCGAACAGCCGGATAAACATCAAAATGATAATTCACAATCATCTGTGATCTGTAACAGCTCGCTGAAAGTTTGAGGAAATTAATTTTAGCGGGCGGCTGGCTTCCTTCCTCGTGATAAGTAAATGGAAAAGACCGTTATCCTTGTAAATATTTTTCGCAAGCACTGGAGCAGGCATGTCTTCGAGCGGAGACCACGTACAAGGAAGCCCCGTGCTTTCAGGCCAGATTGATCGGTGACTTGGAATTAATTGGCCGGCTGTGGTTGAATAAGAACAAAATCTTACCTGATGGTATACATTGAGATCAGTTGATATACAGATTTCAAGAAAAACTACAGGCAACACCCCTGATGTTGAAAGCAATACACTTTTCCACGACTGTTAGGTATATTTCGAACAAATATTCCTATTGGGGAGATCAAAACTGTCGAATTTTTGAAAATACTACATCTCAACTACTTCTTTTTGGCGGGAACTCGAGAAGTGAAGATGAGTTTTTGTTTGAATTATTGTAAAAATTGTGTATTATTAACGTTTTGTCATTTGATAGTTTTGTGATGTGATAATGATAGTTTATTAAATTTCAAAGTGTTGTTCGTGTTGGTGATAATCAAATAAAAGCGTGAGACTACGTTTTTCCTGTGCTTCCGTGTGTCGTAATCGTGAAAGACGCTTCGGGTGTTTTCGGATTAGCAGATGGCCAATGTTTATGTACTTGAATTTGTGAATATTTTACTATTAAAAATTGAGAAGCGCTAGTTTGCGCATGGAACTCAACTAGTTCTATACTAGTTCTATACCTACGTATAAATATGTAAAAACATATTTGGGTAAGTACTTTAATAATTGACTGATTTTATATACAAAGAGTTTTTACCTTTTTAATAGTTAGTGATAAAAGACGAGTAATTATTATATTTTGAAATATAATACTTTAAATTTCACTATATACGGAATTCAGAATACTCAATCCGAGTTGAGGATAGTTTTTCTTTTTACATCCTGTAAAAACAATCGTCAGCATTCTGTAAGAATACAAAGAAATGCTAGAATATAATTAATTTACGTTTTCTTGAGCTTGGCTATGAATTTATATTCTAAAACATTCCTATTCTGTAAACATTATTACATTATTACGTTAAATTATTGTTGATTATTATCTGTTGTTATTGCTTTGTTAATTGTACTCGGGGCGCCAGTGTTGCTGGTCAAGTTGAACTTTGTATGTAACTTTGTTCTATGTTTCAAAAGTCATTAAGTTATATTGGTTACACATTTGTAGGTACATTGTGGCCTTTTAGGTTTTTAGCGCAAACAAATGTTCATCTATAATATATAAAAAAAATGGATGTTGGTATATCTGATGTTAATAGACTTCGACACCGTTTGACCGATCACCATGAAAGTTGGCACATGTATGTATTTTTTCATGGAGAAGGTTTTTATGCTATCAACTTTGTTGTAACTCGCCACTAGATGGCGCTGCAGCACATCAACTTCTATACCGTTCAACTGATCGCCATGAAAATTGGTATACATAGGTATTTGAGAACAGAAAATATTTTCGAGCTATTGACTTTGTTATAACTCGCTACTAGATGGCGCTGCAGCACATCAACTTCTATGGCAGGACAACGTCTGCGGGGTTTTGCTAGTAATATATAAATTAACTACCTATATCTTTTGTTCGCCGAAAGCTTTTGTTCGCCGAACCTCATTCAAGGAAATAGATCTATACACTAAATTGATTGATTATCAATTGATTTTAATTTATAAAATTACTAGCAACTTTTGTCGCGTGAATTTGCGTTGAAATTGAGTTTAATTAACGTGTGGTATTTGGCACAAACAATATATTTATTTGTATCTATTACGTCACATCCGACGCAGATGAAACCATCAAATATTTTTTAACAAATTTTGACATTCCGTTTCTTCACTTTTAGAGAAATCCCTTTCTAGTAAGTCTTTACAAAATAAAATGAAGTATGTGTTTGTATTATCAGGTTTTGGCTTTAGCGGTTTCAGCTCGTTGATAAGTCAGTCAGTCAGAGCATTTCTCATTTTAAATTATGAAGTATCCTTATAGATTGAATCGAATAAGTCCTAATTTTTAATACATGTTTATTCACTTATATTTTTTTGACCAAACTAATTAAGCACCATATTTGTTAATATGTATGTGCAAAAGTTGAAAATTTTGAATTGATTTTATTTTAGACGGTTATTAAAAGTAGACAGCGCATCTGTGAACGTGCCATTTTGACAGATGACAGATCTTGTATCGCAATATCAATTGACAATGGTATTAGCTACTCACCATCAGAGATCCGTCGGTTTATCTGCCCCCTATTTTTATAAAAAAATATATAAAGAATTCTCACATTTCTGATGGATAAAGTCCGTAATGCTCTGTTATCGAGCTCAGTTGGGTAAAAAGAAAAAGGGGTTTTAAGAAGTAACTTTTTTTTTATAACAACGATAAAAAACAACAGTTTACAATAAATAAATCAACTACAACATGAATACAGTTGAAAATGACTTAAAATTAGTTAACAACAATATTTACAGGTCACACACACATGCATACAGACCACACATCAGAGACCTTAATGATGGCCTTTATGATGATGAATGGTCTTATAAATTGGGATCTTGACTGGGTACGGCTGGGGCACGTGGACTGTGACGGTCTTCTCGACCTTGAAAGGCACATGCTTCTCTACTGGGTAAGGCACGTGTTTAATGACGGGGTAAGGTACCACCTTTTCAATAGGGATGGAGATTTCAGTCTCAACTGGCACGGGAACAGGCTTGTGGACGGGCACCTTTACTGGGTACGGCTGGGGAACACCCACGAGGATTGGCTTGGGCACATTGACATGGATTATCTTCGATATGGGAACAGTAACATGCTTGTAGAGGGGTACAGGTACTGGGCTTTCAACATCTATATGTTCGCCGACTGGGATCGCTTCAGCATGTCCGTTAAATCCGTGACCACCATATCCGTATCCTCCGTCTTCAACGATCACATTTTGGTCACCGCCGCCGTGTCCGAAATCGTGTCCACCATCTTGGAGAATGAAGCCCTGAGACTGACCGTGACCACCATCGTCTTGCTGTTCCGCGCCGTGTAGGCCTAGATCGCCTCCATGGCCACTCAACTCCTCTGCTTGACCGCCAATATCTCCTCCGTGAGCAGTGAAAGCTTCAGTCTGACCCTGACCGCCTCCGTGGCCTCCTAATTCTATTCCATGCAGACCACCACCTTGGTTGCCCAAGTCATGAGCCGCCTGGAGGTAGGAGTCGCCTCCGAAATTATGTCCACCACCGCCTCCGAAGTTGTGCCCGAAAGACTGGAATCCGCCGTGAGGGTTCAAATCGAAGCTCTTAGCCTGACCATGGTTAGTCAGGTCCACTGGGGAAGCTTGGAATTGTCCTCCATTGAAGCCCCCTGAGAAGTCATGTCCACCTCCTTGCAAGGCTGCAGAGAAATCATGTCCGCCTTGTTGTCCTTGTGAGAAGTCGTGGCCACCAGCTAAGTGTGCGTTATGGTCGTAGCCAGAAGAACCGCCTTCAGCTCCATGGTCTCCATTGCCTTCGTTGGAATACCCAGATTCATATCCAGCTCTGCATGTGGCAACCGCCAACGCCAATACACACACCTGGAAAAAGAAAGAAAGGAGCAATTAGAAAAAAAAATTGATGACACCAATTTATCGGCGCAAAAAACTTGTTATAATAAACCGCTCTTAATTGGCAATTATGTCCGCAATTTGTTACGGTTGCATTTATCAAGGCAAACTATAGTTGCTATGGTTGACGTTTTTTAATCGTAAAAATAATAGAGAATGTAATAATAGTAAAGCCTTAAATCTCATTTCATTATACTCTGTATTCGTCATTATTCCCAATATTGTCTTTATATCCGCTCCTAAATTTCTAAACATAGGCAGCGCATCCGGAGGCATGTCACCGACTGTTATTCTCGACTACATTTCTATAAAATAAATCGCATACCCAAAAAGGCGCTTCGAATCGCGCTGTGATTTAATTAATTTAATTAATTCTTTAATCGAATTAATTTAAATACCGTAAATTACATGTCATTAAGTAATCAAAACTTGTTTTGGCAAAAACCACACACATAAAGCTTCCGCTCGTCTCGATCCTTTCACTTTCAAAACCATTCACCGGATATTTTTATATCAACAAATTGACGAAAATGAATTATATTTCGAACATCTTAACTTCAAATCTTCATACAAGCGATTATAACTTTTATTGTGTCTCAGAGAAGACCTAAGACTGTATCCACGGCAGTATAAGTCAAGTATGCGAAAAAAGATATTTCAACGCCACTTTGTATGGAATTAATGTAACTGTTATGGAAAAAACAATGGCGTACTGTAAACACATAACCGGATTTCTTTTTTTTAGCCGAAGATAATTTTTTAGTTGAGCCTTTAATTAACCAAGTTATTACAATTATACAATAATTGTAATAAAATGGATAATTTTCGTGAAGTTGTTCCAAAAAAAACCTCTTGAGAATGGTATAAGGTTTCTATAAGGTCTTTTTGAGAAATTACATAAGTTGTTTTCATCAACTTATGTATTATGTGGCAATTATGAATAGATAAATCCTATTCGGAAGTCTTGTGATGTAACGGACGTAATCGAATCATCATCAAAAATAAAATTGGCCATTTAGCCGTCACGCTTCGTTTTCTTCAAAGAACAGAAAAGTGCAAAGAAACTAATACAATACTTACTAACACCTACTATTACTATTGTATCAACTGGAGTTAGTGACAAAACCATTGAGAAAACTACAATGCGTTTTTAGAAAACTTCTGTTATGCTTTTTTACGATTTCTTCAGTTGTAGAGATAAAGCGATTCAATGTATTCAATAACAAGTACCTACTTATTATACTTTCACCAAGAAGTTAATTAGAATTGATTCAAATAATTCGGAAGTTATTGACGATTTTTACAAACATGAAATATTTATAATGAAATCTTGGGATATGCCTATATCGAGCGGTGGAGGGATACAGGCTAACGTATGCTATGGATTACCATATTATTAATTATCACTAAGATATGGAAATTTTAAAAAAAGGAACTAACAAGGAAATAAGGAAATATTTCCAGTATTGGAAAGAAACAAATAAACAAAGAAACAAATCCAGTATAAAACAAAACGTACGACTAAGCAAAATTTCTCTGTTTTCTATTTAGAAAATGTCTATTAAAAGCGAGTCGTCTATCAGCTGTCTATTATTTTGTTTAATTTTCAGACTGCACATCCTGTGATTTATTTTGTAAAAGCACTTCCTACAGAAATAAAACGACAAATTTTAAATGACCAAAAAATGACCACAAACTGTGTCATCGTTAAATCTAAAGCCGCTTATGTAACTAATGGTATATTTTTTAATGATGCTAAAATGGAAGTTGCATGCTCTCAGACACAATAAGACAAATTTGCTTCGGTCTGGTTAAGTAACTAACTAAATGTGAAATGTTAAACTCACGTAATATAAAAAAGGTAAAAATCGTTTCTTTGTCATACATCAGAAAAGACGCGAAGTTAGTGAAGCGCGAAATCGGGCGATTTTCATACAATACAATACGCTACTAGGGACAATAATCTGGCAGTGTAAGTAGTATCTTTCAATTTATTATAGACTGTACATCTAACAATAAGATTTTTAGAAACCTGTAGTGTGACTATTTGCAAAAACCTCTTTTTATCTTAGACTTATTTGTAAGAAGTATTTCTTGTAGTTTCTCTCGATAGCACAATTATGTGTGAAAATGTAGAGGTAAATATGTTGTCGTATATATTTTACTAGCTGCACCCGGCAGACGTTGTCCTGCCTGTGTATATTTATTTACCTCTGTATATAAAATCACAAATTATTCTGTTTTGCCATCGATATGATTTTTGCGATCCGTTGAATGGTATAGAAGTTGATGTGCTGCAGCGCCATCTAGTGGCGAGTTACAATAAAGTCGATAGCTCGAAAATATTCTCCATGCTCAAATACCTATGTATACCAATTTTCATGGCGATCGGTTGAACGGTATAGAAGTTGATGTGCTGCGGTGCCATCTAGTGGCTAGTTACAACAAAGTGAATAGCAAAAAAACCTTCTCCATGAATACATGTAAGTGCCAACTTTCATGGTAATCGGTCAAACGGTATCGAAGTCTATTAATTTCAGATATACCAATATCCATTTTTTATATAGAATATACGAAACATTAAACTTGAAGAATTAAATCAAACAACATCGTTAAGTCTTCTGAGTAATGAAATGAAGTACGAAGTTGATGATAGAGAATCATTTACGTTTCTATTTCATTTCTATAAATTAACAACGGATTTCATGAAATTAAAGTACAAAATTCTTTTATGCCTGTAACGTAACAAAATTAACCCGATAATTCAAATTATATGTAACGAGTGTGTTTCAACAAATGCAAAACAAAACCGAATTTCGTTAATTTCTGGTGGCATTACTAACTTGTTATTTTAATCGTTTCATTTGTTTAATCCTTTATTATTGGTATTGCATGTTTATAATATTTTATTAAAGAGTCATAAGTAGTATTGTTCGTGGAATTTTACCAAAATTGGATAAAAACGTCTGGAACTTCATTTCATGTCCAAACGTGGTCCAAATATTATTCTACTTACGTTTGATGGAGTGCTACCCATGTTTAAAACCTTGCAGATATTGTTTCTGTGTTTTATGGGAATCTTCTTGATACTATCTTTAGTATCTTACAAATTCAATTATTCCTCTGATAGAGCGAAGTCTGATTCGGTGGGCAGATACCTTTAGGTCATCGGCAATCCAACCATGACATAAAAAAACAAAGCCTCTCACGTACTTCGAACGTGCGCATTTCTCAGCTTTGTCAACAAAAATTAATGATCAAAATGAATTACAACTAAAGCTCAATGAACTGGAGAGGTGTCAAAATAAAAAATTGAAGAATCAAGTGCTTTCCGCACAGTTGACTACACAATTATGTCACTGTATCACAGTGATGCAATATGAGAAAATCGCACCCAGAAGGTCTCGTGATATACTTTGCATAACGTTAAATTGATTTTAGGAATTCGGAAGTAGTATGCTCTAGTAAGTTTTGTAAGAAAATTAACAACATATCGACCTATGTCAATGAACTTCTAACATTAAACTGATTTCGCGTGCACTGATTTTGACTGACTAGATATAACTATGATTGGATAAAAATAAAATAATAATTAATAGACTACAACAAAACAATAAAAGTACATTAAAAAAAAAATTAATGGACTCGTCTTGTTAACAGGAATGATATATTCTTCTCTTATTAATTTATAAAGGTAATAAATATTTATTGTCTGGACATCCAATATTTAATAGCAATTAGATAAGCCTCAACAGCAGTGAATGCTTAAAAGTTTTAGTTAGATATAAAATACAGATTTATATAACATCTAAGTAAATCATGTTCTTCGCATAATTATCTAATCTAAGGACATTTAAAAACTGTTCTTCCGATATAACAATTATTTACACATGACAAGCTAATAATTGCTAATGCGAATTGAAAAATGTTTTCCCTCAAAAGTTATTTAGTATATTGAATACTCATTTCAATTATATGTTAAGACCATAAAAACTGAGATGTGTATGACGATAGTAAATAATATGGTATATTTAAATAATTATGTATACAAAACACGTAATTGTAGAAGAAAAACACAAGTTATCCAATGATGTAACGAAGGAAGGAGCAAAAGAAAGGGCCTTGTTATTATTACATACTGCGTAATAGTAATTTACAAAACCGGTCGTAACCAGAAGTGTGGTAAAAGGGACATTCACTTTTACTCTTACTTTAATTTAGCATCAGACAGACATATCCATGGTGACGTAAATCTATATCATGTCGGCTATTAGACATGTGCGGTACCATTACATAATATGGTGTAATCTTCTATACAGGAAACTACAGTAGTCGGACTACAATTGTGATTGAAATTTATATTTCTTTACTCGTAGATTTTGTCGTGGACTTAATTACAAGATAGGTAATAATTATCACATACGTTTATATTTAAATATCAAAGAATGCATTGAGGACTGTTTTAGTATTTTAATCAAAATTTTTATAGTAAATTTTAACGTAAATTGACGTTATAGGCTAGAATATAAATAATGTAAAGTTACTAAAGTTATTTTATACATTAATTTAGATGAAGATGTGATGGTAACGGGTATAGTTGGGTTCATAGTGGATTAGACAATTCAATATTTTTTAAAAAGAAAAGAAATCTTTAATAACCATAGTCGACAAATATATTTTGTCAACCCTATGAAGATCGGGATGACATAAGAATCTTAAAAAATAACATTAACTGTATTGTTATCAAATATTGTGTTAAAATAGCCAATGCCCGAAGATGCACTTAGCGTATTTGATGTATTACGAGTATATCATTGAATCCGGATATGACCGAAATTGAGAATACACAAAAAGGAGCATCTAGTGAAGCATGAGGAATGCGATTTAAACCAAAGAAAATAATAATTAAATGGAAAGTAAAAAACAAATTAGCTTATTAACGACGTGACCGTATCGATAGATCGTAAATTAAAAGCCATCTTCCGATACTTTTGTTTTTATTACTGGGTGAAACGAAGACAGCTTAACGAATTTTGATAGAAATATTTAGACATAAAATGAGGTTATCAATTAAGAAGAGAGTTTTTATTTGAGTAGGTATTGATTTTTAATTATCACTAGCTTGGGAAAATAACTATGCATTTAAAAAATTGCACGTTATGTGAAATATTAACTAAAACTTATTTAAAATTACGTTGTAAAACACCCTCATGATTACGAGGAAGAGCTTGTGCCCTTTCCTGTGCGAATAGTGGGAAATTAAATACCCGTCATCTTGTCTAAAAGGATTTGTGGGAAACCAAAAATGCTTAAGGACAAAATTCACATTAGATCCTATCTAGTACGAAAGGTAATGTTTTTATATCTTTGTATTATAATTAAACAAATTTTGTTTAATATTTTTTCAGTTAACCTTAGAAGGAAATCAAGGAAATAACATATTATACAATAAAAGCAAATGAGAATATTACGTTCAAAAATTATTAAAATCTAGTCTCGAAATAAACATTGTTTATTATATATTTTAAAAATTTTAAACTTGTTTTTTTCACTATTAGATGCAGATATCGAGCCTTTAAATTATACCCTCTAAATTGATTTGTATAATTAATTATTAAATCAGATCTATTGCTTTTTATCGAACGCCTTATTATATTCTCTTTCTCAAAGGACTCGTTCAACTTCCCAATTCGTCTGAAGCTGCGGTTTCAATTCAAACCTCTATAGGCTTTCCAATAAGTACTAAATCAAATTAATTTTCAATCTCAATACCCCTAACATCTCAATCTATTTAATTAGATCAAGATTTACTTGAGCTTACATGAATTGTTAACAATCGGAGATTATCTTGATCGATTCTTATGTCATCTCTCTAAGGTTGGAATTCATTCAGCTCGAATCAGACTACTGAATAGGAGCTTCAGCATGACAAGTCATAATTTAATTTATAGGTTATATCTACAAGAATACTTGTATTTTGCGGTTTGATCCTGATGATATGATTGTTATTTGTACTGGAGAAGCGTTGAACTTAGTTTGTTACTCTTGTTAGAATCCGCAAAGTTATGTTTGTAATAAGAATGAGCAATTGCCTCGTTGAATGCTTACAGGGTGTAATACAAATTGGAATAGATTTGAAGATTATGGAAGTCGATCAATAATATTCTATAAAGCATATGAATTGTTTATTGCTGTAATTATTATGAGATCGAATATTAGTAGGCGTGTCATGCTTTGCCATAAATTGACATTATTACATCTTTTATTTTTAACTTTTCAACTACATATTTTTGCCTGCCAATTTGTGTCGAACATTTTGAACTAATCAAGATTTGCAGTTTTGGTTAATTTTATAGTTAGTTTAAATATTCTTATGTTATCCAAAATTATTTTACAGAAGAATTATTTTCCCAAATAACGAACTAAGTAGCGTAAAGAACAATGGTACATTAATATTATGGAATAAATGTTAGATCTAATATACAAAACGACGTTTTATGTTAACGGTCTTGTTATTGTAGCTCTCGGAATTCACTATTCGGGTCTTAATAATGATTATAAGTTATATTAGCTTGTATGAAATGGAATCTGAAGAAGTTAACAGATTAGTTGGCATATTAGTTAAGATCAATTGTTGTTCGATTTTGTTAACAATTAAGAAAATGCTGAGCCAGTAAGTTGTGAGCAAAAGTTTGTTATCCTTGCATGTGATATGGAATACTGTATTTCCATGATATGGAATTATGACTTTTAGGACTTGTTGAAATATTTTGTTTGACATAAATTTGACGGATATGGTTAAAAAATTGCGTTTTAAATTTAAAAAACACATACGTCATTTCAGGACTGTTTTGACTTTAAATTATATCGAAAAAATATGTGTCTTTTAAGGACTGTTTTGACTTTAAATTATATTGAAAAAATATATGTCATCTAAGGACTGTTTTGACTTTAAATTATATCGAAAAAATATAGTTATTGCTTATCTAATTTGAAATATAATGTGAAAATTTTTTAAATTTTCAAATATAAAATTCTCATTTGAAGCATTAGTGATCTTTAAAATAGTATTTTTTAATTTAATTAATATTAGTATAAAAGCAAGATATTGCTATTTCAAGGAATATTTTCAAAAATTAAATATATTAATTGTATGGAGAGAGAAATGGAAGAATTACAAAGCACTATTATTTTGTTTATAAGTTATCACTGATTTATTATTAACTTTTCTTCCGATTTTAGTTATTCAATTTTTTTGCAAAAACACTGGCACATTAAACAAAACTTTGGGAATTCACTATTGTAAAGAATCCCCTTTCGAGAAACTTTTAAATTCAAAATTCGAATTTCTTGAAATAGCAATGTCCTTCGAAACGTCACAGCACTGGCACTTTATAGTAGGGAATTTTGACACTTACAAATAATTTCATGTTGCTATGCTTATTTTGCGGGTTAGGTAGTTCACCCGCTCACCACAGGCGTTCCAATGATGTCATTGCACAGATGCACAATCATTTTATAGCCACAGGAAGTGATCGTCGGTTTGCACGAGAAAGGCATCTTTTGGAAATTATTTGGAGCTGTTACAACGGAGAAAGGTTTTTTTTTATTTTCGAATCGATAACGTATTGTGTTTCTGGTGATAGGTATGTCATATAAGTGTTTGTTAAGCACACTAAATGTGTGATTTTAGGTCGACGCCCTACGTTTTTCAGTGAATGAGTTATGACATTTTCTTCTCATAATTTTATAAACATATTTTTTTTCTATTGGGCGATTTCTGGCGTTATATTATAATAAAATCCTTTTTAACTATAAGGTAGCCAAAAATGTATAACTCAACATATGTTAGAAAAAATATAAAAAAACATCTCTTGCCTGGTCCGCAGGAGATAAGTTTTCCTTTTTGTATACATTTTATTCTTTTTACTTTTATATTTCTTTCCATATTATGTGTGTACAATAAATTATTGAATAAAATTATTTTTTCGACTCATGCAAAATTAACAAAGATGTGTGCCACTCTGTATGAGGATTTAAAAACCTATTTAGCGTTTTTAAAAATCTTTCCTAAAATGTGTTATAATATGATTTCTTAATCAATTGTTGAGAATATTTACGAAGCACATTTTGTGACGATAATTTTGATTCAGATTTTCTAACTTAAAATGTTTGTTTAAATATAAAAATATGCTTTAATATCTTAATTTCTAAGATAAAGTATATTAATAAAATTATATTATGTTTTTCAGATTTCACCAAAGACTTAATTGAATGGAAATAATAATTTCCAGATAATAATTCCCCTTTCCTGAAATAATGTCTTTTTTTCCGTTTCATATATGGCAATGGTGCAATTTGCACATTCTGCCATCGTTAAGTTTTTCTTCGTAATACACAATTTTACTGTCTAAAACGTATTCAGTCAATGTCCCAGACCCGTCGAAGTCAGGAGTCGCTCAGTAAACTTACGATGTAGGTTTACTGAGGACAGAAGAAGACTCCTTAGAAGCACACGAAAAACGCAGTCCTATGCATTTATTTGATTATCACAAAAATTACGCTCAAAAACACTTTGATGTTTAATAAACTATCACTATTAAATCACAAAACGTACAAATACAGAATTTTTGTAACAATCTAACAAAACCTCAACTTCCTGTTCAACCTCAGCCGCTGTCATCATCACACTAGTATTATAAAGAGGACAGATTTGTATTTTTGTATGTTTGTAACGAATAAACTCAAAAACTACTGGACCGATTTCAGAGATTCTTTCACCATTAGAATGCTACATTATCCCTGGGTAACATAGGCTATATTATATTTTGAAATTGTGAAAAAAAAAATGAAAAAAAATAAAACTTATAAACCGAAGCGAAGGGAGGGCGGGTCGCTAGTATTCAATATAAAGAATGTCGTCGTCTATTTTTTGTTAATCCACTAAAAAACTTCGTTTTGAATTAAATGCTTCTTTTCGAGTAAGTACAGAAAACAGTAAATGAGCAGTACAACGATGGCAGCAAATTTAAAGAGTTATGTGTAGATTATCTGGTGACAATAAAGTAATTAGACTCCGTTGACATGGTAACGGCATTCGCAGTAATTTAAAATTACTTAGGTACTCGTAAATAGGTTGTTTCGTCGATTTCACTAGGTATTGAATTATATTATTTAAGAATAGGAATACCAGATTTAGCATTTAATATTTATATTCTGATTTTCCTTTTATTTTATTTCCTTTTTTTTTTTTTTGGAGGACCGTTTAAACATACCTAAGCCAACATTTAATAACAGTTTATGTAAATAAAATATGTTTATAAGAATAAAATAGATTTATAATAATTCCAAAATAAAACTTTTTATGGACCCCAATTAAACGATTTATCAGGCATCAACATCGCGGCGTGTTTGTTCGGTCGCTCTGTGAACCGGCACATTAAATTGAAGTTTTAATTCAAAAATTGGTCATACAACTGATAAGGTAAATAAATGCTAAAATAACGGTTTTTGACAAAATCAAATATCCTTGTTATATTGGTAACACTGAAAATAAACGTTCATAATGTTTTGGAACGATTTGAAATTTAGTCAGTATCTATCTTTACATAGTATAAAACAAAGTCGCTTCCCGCCGTCTGTCCCTCTGTATGTACGCTTAGATCTTTTAAACTACGCAACGGATTTTAATGCGGTTTAAATCAATAGATAGAGTGATTCAAGAGGAGGTTTATACGTATAGTTTAATATTGTTTTAATGAAACCGAAGCGAAGCGAGGGCGGTTCGCTAGTTAAGATATAATACGTACTTACTATAGTCATTGGCCGTGTGGTGTTGGCCACCACCACCACCTCTAAAAGAATGGACTCGCCAACCCACTTGGCTAGTGAGGCCGTTTTAAGGCCTTACATCCCTCATGCACAAGACTTCAGAAGGCTTCAGAAGGCCAATGTCCAGCCGTGCACGATAAAGGGTTGGTGACGGTAACGGTATAATATGTACTATACTATAACCATCACTATGTGTCTCTCTACTGGATATAGACCTCTCCCAAGGCTCGCCAATGCATGCGATTTTCAACTCTTCTCATCCACTTCCGAGGAACTTCGCAAAATTGCCAGTCCACGTGACATAAGCGCGTACCACACTGCGTTTCCCGGTGCGTGATCTTCATTCAAGGATGAAATATGGAACGTGGAATTCATGTGGAAATCTATGCATATAATGGAAGATTTAATACACACAGGCCATACAGCCGGCTCGTTGTGCAACGCAAGAAACAACAACACAATTCAGGAAAATTAAGAGCTGTCTGTGAAATGACAAGCGAAAGTCGTGTTTCAATTTTGAGTGCATTAGAGGGGGAGAGTGCACCCTGCAATCCAACAGCTGTTGGGCGCGATCGACTGGCCACGTTACCCCTCTCTCACAGTAGACCTAATTGTTGATTGGGCGTCATCCTAAATTATCACTGTTGATGAGTGATGATATAAGTTAGGTAAGTGAAATACAGTTGTGTTAAACAAGAATTAATTACTTGTGAATAAATATACATTATTAAATAGTTATTAAATACTTAAAAATAGTAATTAAATTAACAGGATATATGACGTTTGCTTGACATTCAATTTTTTTTCCCTTTTGTACAAGCCGCGTTTGACCAGTCGATAAAACAAGTCTCTAGTTGTAATTGGAAGCGTTATGTTACAATTGCCTAATTATAACGCCCGGCCTTCAGATTTGGCCTTCGTAATCTATACATATGATAAAATTATCCCCGCGAGCAACATTTAAACGAAATCTACTGGAGACCGAACAAAATCGTCGGCAAGTTGGCTGCTTGATTGAATCTGGGAATGTTTAGCATTAAAAAAATACAATATTTCTCCATTTGTGAAAAAGTCATGAGAAAATTGACTTGAGAAAACAGATTGGTGTATGCATGACAGAGTATGTACGGACTCAGTTATAAAAAACTAAGAAGAAAATGCATTTAGTAAGTAACATTATATTCGGAAATTAAAAATAAACACAGAGAATAAACAATGGTTACCAGATTGATTTTAAATCAACGAAGATTTAGTCATTTTTTTTTTGCATTTTTTCGAATTTCATCAAAATGCACTTGCGCCCTTTTTTCTATAAGCTTGAATATAAACGGGCAAGGGATATTTTTCAAAAACAGGACAGTAAACCACACAAGGTTGGAAGTCCACGATCTAAACGAATACAGTCTTATTTAGTTCTAGCCGTGTGCCCGATGAGAAATCTCATCGGCAACATCTCAGGAACTTTTACACCCTTATTTTACACACTTGGGGGATGAATTTTCGAAAATTCTTTCTTAGTGCTCACCTACGTTATATAAGAAACTCCTGTACAAAATTTCATTCTTCAAGGCCCACCGGTTTAGGTTGTGCGTTGTCTGTCAGTCAGTCAGTGTTAGATTTTTATTAAGTAGAACGGCAATAAAAGCAACACGGCGCATTGGTTGGAGATGTTGCGATAAAATCACTAAACTAACGGTTTAGTATAAATTGATATTCAAAATTAATTATATCACAGCAATAAAAACATTACCTCGAAGAAAGTCGTTTCTCTTTCACTGAACAACAGATAGCACCAGAACATTTAACAAGATGTCGAGACATCTGAAGCCAAAAAATTTAGGTGAAAATGATTTAAAAGGTCGGCACGTTGTACTCGTACTAAAGTTCACATGGATCCACAATCAGGCTCCATCGGTGGATCTATGAATAACTTTTCCTCGTCTTATTAAAAGACTTATTCCTCGTCCTAGTCCTCGTTGTTATTAATAAAGAAACGTTGTCGTTCTAATAAAACTGTGACGTCACCTTTATCATCTGGTACACTTATAAAAAATAAATCAATGTAACGGTAATCAATCAATCTAAACAAGACGTGGTTCAGAATAATTCATGTGAAAATTTTTCCTCTTATAATGAAAGTAATCCATCGATTTTGTTCAGGACATCGTGTATAGTGTTGTAGAAATAAGCGCTTTCATAATCGAGCACTAACATGCTTAACGCTCGAGCACTAACGTGAACGCTGATGAATCTTCAAGAATCGAGCGTTATAGTCCAAATTTTTAACGTTTGACAGTCGTAAGCCTTTGAAGCCTTATAAGCTCGGAATCTAGAACTGTTAAGGTTAAGATTCTTAAAGAGGGGAGGATGGCTGAAGCGGATTTAAAGAATACGTATTTTTAGAATTTGCTGCTGTCTCGGCAGCAAACGATTCTTTGAGAGAAACGGACAGTTGTCCTTCGAGCTGATAATTATCGTACCTATTATATCAGCGAGTGATACAGAGATTTTAAAAATAAAATGAAAGCTTTAATTATTGAAAAAGATAATAGAATAATGGAAGCTGTGTACAGGGTGTACACATAAGGCTGATCAGGGGGATATTTTCTGTAATTTATGTACAGATTGACACACATATATATATATGTATGTGTACATGAAAAGTGAAATATAGGTCAACACAGAAAGGCAGGCGCAGTGCGTGCGAAAAATGTGTATGTATAATTATTTAGTAATAGTACAATATATAAATATAATTACAATATAAGTATACAAAATATATACAACATATTAAATATATAAATATTTATATTCAATACAGCCCATTATGGAAATTGACAAGGGGTTTTTAAAAATCATAAGAGTAGGACTACCTCGTATCATATGAGGGAGAGCATTACATCAGCGTACGGCTTGCCGCGAAAATAGAAAATAAATCTCCACAGCACGAGAATTGTGAGAAGGGGTTTTTAACAGGAAGAAAGTTTGGGATCTAAGGAGTCTAGATCTCGGACAAATATACGATAAACGACCACGTAAATAGGTAGGAAAAGAAGGTTTGCTAAGAAAATTATAGAGCGTGTAAAGAAGGTGACAATTACGGCGAGGGCGAATAGGTAACCAGTGAAGCTTCTTCTTAAACTCAGCAATGTGGTCAAATTTGCGTTAACCAAAAATAAAGCGAATACTCAAGTTTTGGAGGCGTTCAATTCTATTTAGAAGCAAGATTAGTCTTTGTTTTAATAGAGAGGACGTTCTGAAGGCGTTTCAGAGTGAATAGAATAATATTTTTTTTTGATGATCATGAGATCAACCTAATGAGATCAATGATGATGTGACAGCCCCGCCCTATAACAGACTATTATTATCCAATATAGCACCCAAATTCTTAGCGGAGTTGGTAAGCAAATGCAAGAACTTATAGAACATATGGTGAATATCAGTCTATAATATTCCAAGGCACAAGTCTCCCCCTACAATCAGGACGGGTTTCGGACCATAATCTACCTCACAGGCCCAATTCCAACAACGAGTGTTATCTAATCCACACACTTTTTTACAGTTTTTTTCCCTTCACCGCCGTGCTGGCGGTAATTGAAAAACCCGTACAGTAAGTACTATTAATTAAATATCGCCGATCGGCCATCTTTGTATTTCCTTAGAGGTTGGAACATAGAGGATTTATTCTACAAATCCCCCCTGGCCTATGTAAGGGGAAAACTGCCAGTTATCACCGGCGAACTTCTTCAAGTCCACGGAACCGGAGCGTGTCCCACACTGAGTTTCCCGATAGGTGACTTCCATTTGAGGACTCGTTTACTCCATCGGGCATCAGTCCTGCGGCAAATATTACCAGCCCATTACTGCTTATTCTACGAGCTATGTCGATAACTTTGGTTATTTGGCGAATCTCTTTATTACTAATCTCATGCCGCAAAAATATTCCAGTAGTAACTCCTCCATATCAATGATTATAGGTTATAGTTCAGTAGCTACTAAGCTATTTGAGCTATTCCTAACATACTGATGTAAGGAAGTTATTAATAAATAAATAAGACAAAGGTTAATTCAAGATTAAAATCGCTCAATTAATTCCAAAAACAAACATCCACTTTCAGCTTGAAATTTATTCCATCAACGAAATCTTAAAATTAATGGTAGCTTCCCTCAGTCATTATCCATATTCAAACTTTCATTAATTTTAACAAACTAATGAATACAAATAGGACAGTCAAGTACAGAATAGTGATGTACTGACTTTGAGGGAGGTGAGAGTGAGGATAATATAAGGAGGTATTTGGGATATGTAAAATATATATGTGTCTTGTGAGTCGGCTGGTTTTAAAATAGCACCACGGCATCTCTTCCCGTTGGTGTCGTAGAAGGCGACCAAGGGATAACAAAGCCGCTACCACAAGCCCTGAGCTAACCTGTAATCACCTCTATCTAATCTAATCTAATCATCTAATTACAGCACACATCACCTCAGCGAGTAAACTCGCCATCCCGCTTGGCCAGCATGCAGTTTTAAAGCCATACATCCCTCATGCACGAGACAATGTGCACGGGGACGCCCATGTCCAGCAGTAGACGATAAGAGTTATGGTTACGGTTATATTAAATATATATTTATTTGGGAACGGCGATAACCTGAGCGTATCTATTCTCGATGATTTTCGTGAGATCATGTGTTAGAATTCCCACCCGGACCACGGACTTTCTACGACAGTTTCTAGTTTCCGAATTTCTAAGAATACTTCAATATTTTAATTATCACTAACTCGGCGTTGAAAGGCAAACGCGAAGAATTAAAACAAAGACCGAACGGCAGCTGCAGTCGGACCTTTACTAAAATTGTTTAGACGCACTCTGTAGACATTTGCGGAGCCATATTCAACGACATAACGCCAATCTTACACATTTTTAAACACACTATATACACTTTAGGATTTTGCAAGGTTGGCGGCGCGCCCACATATCCCCTGGTGTTGCAGATGTCCATGGGCGGCGGTAACACTTACCATCACGTGGGACCGCTTGCTCGTCCGCCCACTTGTCTATAAAAAAAAAACCCAAATTCAAAGTCATATTAAGTATAGTTATTCCTTTTCCTTCCATTCTCATACAAGGCACAAGAGGAGATGGACGACAATCGATTTGTTTATTCGTCACTCGTTTACTCAAATCAGTCTCAATTTTTTTGGGATATATTGGAAAGTTTGGTCCCGTAGTTGATAATTTTGAAAGCACTGAAATGATTTGGCTCCTCTTTGAACTTTAGAACTTACTCCTACTATTTTCTATAGATCCAAACTATAGCAAGAGGCCTATATATGTTCCGCAGTGATATTATAGGCCGATATCGGTCAATCGATTGATGTTAATATGTGTTGACGGAGAGACCTATACCCAGCAATTAAGAAATAGAAAAGATCAGAAATCAAGCCTGTTTTCAAATTCTACATAACATTTTTTTCCAAGCATGCGCAGTATTACTATATTATATAACACGGTGACAATCGCCAATAAATTTGAAATTTGCATTGTTCAGAGTAATGAGTAATGATGACTTCAGAAGTCGTTCGTGAAGAGTTGTAATTCCGGTGTCAACTACTCATTGACCCATTTTCGAAGTCATATTATATAGCAATACCCTGTTTCTCATAGTTTTCGACAGTCATTTTTTCACTGAAGCTGTTTATTTTTATTTTTATACGTTCTTACACATTATTCATTCATCGCTTCTTCATCTTCATTTCCACTACCCAAGTGGTCAAACCCAATATCTATATGTATATTATTTCTAACTCAAAAATCCCTGCGATCTAATTCATTAACACCTTTTCCCACTATGAAGTTATTTTCAGAAAGTTAGATATTTTAATCTAACTGTTAACGTTTCGGAATATTATATCCAATAATAAATTCAAATAAAACCATCGAGACAGATTTAGATCACTAGAAAGTAACTAAATTAGTATCTTGTTGCTCCACTTGTCGATACCAAGCGTTACGTCGTCACCTCGACTGCATGCCATAGCATACTGTGCCATTATCTTCAGCCTTTGTTTCTCCATTATTGGATATAAGCCTACTATACAAGACTCGCTACTACACACGATCTTCAGCTCTTCACATCCAGACACCACCGGCGAACTTTTGTATGTCGGCGGTAAACCTAGCCGATGGACGTCTCCAGGACTCGAGGACTCGTCTACTCCATCGGTTATAAGTCCTGCGGCAAAAAAAATGCCCATTGCCACACTTCAACTTGGTAATTCTGTGAGCTATGTAGGTGAATTTAGGTCGGATCTTATCCCACAACGAAACTCCGAGCATAGCTTTCTCCATAGCTCACTGAACAATTTGAACTTATTGATTAGACCTACCGTCAGAAGCCTGTATCTTCCCACTGCTGAATATAGGCATCTTCCAAGATTGACCAACACGCTTGAAATTCTGTTATTCTCGTCCAGCAACTATCGGCGAATTTCTTTCAGTAATCTGTCCACGTGGCCGTGTTGTAGACGGCAACACGTCTACATTGGTTGCCGGTTCTGCGGCACATATGGCCTGTCCACTGCCGTCAGAGTTTATTTATTTATTGAATTATGGTTTTAAATAATTTTTTGGATTGGTCTTTTAACTTTCATCAAATAAACTCCAATCATAGCTCTTTCCATCACTCACGGAGCAACTATGAACTTGTGATTCAAAACCACTACCAGAGACACGCTTTGTCACCGTATGTCAGAGTTGGTAGGACATACTAATTGAATTTGCCGTATTGTATTGGCCAGCTTTAGTATAATACTCCATCTCTTCCCATGGATATCATAAAAGACGATTTAGGAATAATAACGCCGCTATCTCAAGCCCTGGGGACCTACGTCATGTCTAAAAGCGTGGACTCGGCAATCCGCTGGGGCAGCGTGGAGTTTTATGGCCATACATCTCCCATGCATAAGCAATGTGCACGAGGAATGTGAATTGAGTGCTTTCGTCTTGTGGTATAAGCGATTAGGACATATAACACAGTTATTCGAAATGCAGGTAGATCATAATTCACTTGATCGAGTAAGACGTGGATACTCATTTGAGGAAACTCGAGGAGCGTTCATTTTGAGTGCTGAGAGTCGAAAATCCTGACGGTCACATAATTTACATTTGTAATCGTTTGAATAAATTCAGTTCTTGTCCCATTTTCGAGTTGTGGCTGCTTATAAATACAAACATTCCTTCTTGGATAAGTATTTTATTGTCTTATATTTATTATGATTCTGTTTTCATTTTATTCAGGTAAGCAATAGATTGTTCACCTAATGGTAAACAATTTCTCTCATTTATATCCCTCTCGACAAACTGGTGCCCGTCTGAGGTATTACAGAATTCCATAGCGTCGATTTAACATTTCAAAGAGAATTGCTAATAAATACAATAGATATATAGAAATTGTATTTCATCTACACAAGAGGTAGCGCACACAAATGTCTTTAAACCTATCAAATTATAAGTAACAGTAATAACAATATAAAACGACAAAAAATTTGAAATCAAAGAGTCTAATCGAACTGGATGAATTTCACCTATGGCTAACGGCAAAATCCGCCTCCGTGCGAAATTTTTAACAGTGTTTGCTTTTTTTTTTATTATTTGGAAAATAAACAGAATTAGTATTATACAGATGAAAATAAATTAACATTAGATACACGGTACAACAACAGTTTTCAATGATATTAATTTATAATTCGAATGTCAATTGTAGAAAAGGAGAAACAATGTATACTCTTTTTATGTATTTGTATGTACATAAAACGTGTTTTTCTTATATCCAGAGAAATATACATTTATGTATATTTTATACATATGAAAGAATACTTAATGAAAACTATTAAAGCTAACGTTGACTCGAGGTGCCAAGTAAGACACGGATGATGTTAAGGCATCACAGTACCACCTCAGTGGGACTTACTTTTTGACCTAACAACAAAGCATTACTGTCTAATATTATTTTTTAACAGCGCGTAACACCTAAACCAAACAAATTATTTTGAAAGGTGTGCCCAATTCAAACCAATTCAGTGTTCACTTTTGCATTATTTCCGTAGTTGTATAGTTATGTAATTTGTATTAGATCTTATTAGATTAGATGTCTTTTCTGTAGTATTTTTACGATTTCATTGAAGCAGAATGGGATACTATTATAAAGCCCATTGTGTGACCATTCATCCGTACATTAATTCAATCGTCTTTTGGAGGCAATTTCAGCCCCTTTCTTGTCCACTGCTGGATACGGGCTTCCTCGTGCACATTGTCTTGTATGTCTTGGAGTAACATACTCCAAGACTGTAGAACGCTCCAAGATATCTGTAGAATGCCACGCTGGCCAAGCGGGTTGCCCAGTCCATTCTTTGGGAGGTGGTGTAGTTCCTCAGGGTTTGTAACAGCGACTTTGTTATCTCTTAATCGTCCTGTACAACACGCACGGAATCAGTTGGGGTGGTGGAATTTTAAAGCCGGCCGACATCGCCGTTCGTCAGAGCTTGCCCTGACGAACTGCACCACCCTTAGCGTATACATAAGCAAGCTATGATAGCGCATAGCAAACAAGACGATAAAGGACTGATGACTGTGATGTTCTCATTAAAATCTGTCACATAAACACTTCCGACCAAAGTCACAATAAAATTCTACAATAAAAGTTTCAATAGAATGCTCTGAGAAAACGCCTCGGGATCGTATCTTGGAATTTAATAGGAAATGAGGCGATCTAGACCGTTTTCCTGAATAGACGGGAAGGGCTCAAAGCTTTCTCGGCCTTTACAGTGGCTAGTCAATTTCAAATAAGATCTTACATTTTTATTTGAAACTACTAGTATCTTATCTAAATTCATGCTTATTCATGCTTTATTCCACATTATTATGTGGAACTTTACTTTACTCCTTTACTTTACTCCTTACTCCTTACTTTACTCCCCCTCCAACGTGCGTAAAAAGTATTTGAAGCATTGCTTGACTGTTGAATGTAAAATCTTATCTAAAATCATTTACGTAATGGTGATTATGCTTATCTCATATTTTTGGTAAAATATCATATCACTTAATTGAATTATGGATAAAAATTCATGGCCTACTTGTTACATAATCTTTACACGCAGAGTTAAGTAATGGAGAAACAATTGTCGGCATTTCCTAATGTAAGAATGTAAGTCCTTATGTTTCCTTATGTTTATGTTTGTTGAGGAGGAGAGTGCACGCTGCAGTCCAACAGCCGCTAGGCGCGCTCGACTGGCCACTTTACCCCTCTCTCACAGAAGACTACCTTGAAATGTACTGCATTTCCCACTTTATCTTATTACCCCAATGTACGTACGTGTTTCGGTAGTGATTGAGATCTGCCAGATCCCATTCCCATTCTATCCCTCCCCATTTTCCCAACCCTTTCTCCAAATCCATTCCTATATCTCCAAAGGTAGGCAGCGCATCCGGGGCCGTGCCAACATTTGTCATTTTGGACTAATGTAGGCATGTATCGCGGATGTCCATGGGCTACAGTATCAGTTGGACTGTATGTTCGACTGCCGCCTTCGTCCATAAAAAACATACATGAATGGACGTGTGATTATGTGACAGATAACACTTCACCTCAGTCTAATCTCAACACTAAACCGGATATGCGTAAATAGTCACGTGACGGGCTGTCTTCGTGATATACCTATAAAGTTAATAATCTTATCTCTATATTTGTAAAACGTAATAACATATCTGTCCTTCTGTCTGTTCGTTTATAACTTCAATTTTAGTTAACGGATTTTGATGCGGTTTCCAATATCGTGTAGGTTATTCTTTCCCAAAGATTTTAAATACCACAAGACATCAGTGTATCCACGTTAGCCAAAGGGCTAGTTAAATTATAAAGAGGTTATGTCTAAATTTAGATATTTTTTAAAAGTTGATAGTTATACGGAAGCCGGAGAAATTAACTATTTTGTATCTAACATTACGCAGTATGAAACATCCTCAATTAGGTTAAACATCCTCAATTCACGACTTGAAGAAAGTCTTAATGGTTGGATAATAAGAGCGGAAGATCGTCTGTGGTGGCGGGCCTTAGGCATGTATCCACCAGCGGAGAGTCGATCGGGTATAGAGTATCAACGTTTGTGCTTGTATTACAAAAAAAAACACTAAACGACAAAAACATTACAGAAAAAGTATATTATTCTAATATTCTAAAAGTGGATACAAATATATATTCGAGACAAGACATATGTATACAAGACTGTTCAAGTTCAGTGTTTAATGACATAATAATATGTAACAAAGCATACAAACAAATGCAAATTGATAAATAACATTATTGTCTGACATTGTAACATGTCAAATGACACAGTATATGTAGATACGTAGAATGTACCCAATGCAATATTTATTTATTTACTCTGGTTTTACTATTGGATACTTAATGCCTTGCCATCTGTTGGTTAAAAAGAGAAATTAATAATACAAAATGATATAATAATATACCGTAATGTACCCAACAGAATAATGCTAGAAAATCATGTTTATTACCAGACATTTAAAAAAAAAACTCGATCAAATATAAATGTGTTCGTTATTATTATTACACACAATACAAGATATGGTTACCTCATTATACTACATGTTTTACAGGGCTTTTTTAATGATTTATGGGCATCACATGATGCACTTACTAAATCTCGACGCATCCTAATAATAATCTTTTCTCCTACTTGCTCGGAAATGGCTTATTTATTTAAAAAAAAAAATACGTCAATCGGCTCTTTTCTGTACAATAATAGAGATTGCTGGACAGTAGCGAGGTTATTTTTAGTGCACTTAGTGCATATAAATTAGGTTTTTTTAGGTACACGGTATTTATTATTATATAAAGGCTCAATGTGCATTTCTTTTCAAAGGTTTAAAAAAGAACAAAGACCGAGCGCAGTCGAATTGGCAGGAATGAAAATCAGATACCTACTCTGTATTGTGGATGTTATGTTCCCTTAAGTTTATCACAATTTTAAGTTATTTTAAGTAACAATGAGTACTAGTTCGTTGGAAGGTGAATTATATTTAACGCCACCAGACAGCTGAAAAAGCAAACTTCTGTTTCTTGAATTAATTTGTTTATTGTTTCCTCGCAAATTAGAGGAAAATACTATACAAGTCTCGGCCGAAATAGCAATTAACGGCCTCGTTTATATAAAATTACTTGGCCAATATTCCAATATTACTCGGCCGTCAATTGCTTTATTTCGGGCCTAGACATTAATGTACTATTATTGCCTACAAATAGTTATTACATGTACACACGATATCTCCATAAATACGAAATATTTTAATATAGGTATCTGCATAGTCTCCCGGATAACTTTCTAAACCTAATATTGGAGAGGAATATTTTTTTCTAAATTTGTTGCTTACCTACTGCGTTTTGATATAGGGCAGCCGAAATATCATATAAGTATGCAATATATATCAAGGAACTTTTTGGCTTGAACTCGAGAAGTGAAAATCAGTTTTTGTTTGATTATTGCAAATAATTGTATATTAGACGTTTTGTGGTGTAATAGCGATAGTCTATGAAACTTCAAAGTGTTTTTCGTGCGTGGTGTTTGTGATAATCAAATAAAAGCGTGGGACTGCGTTTTTCGTGTGCTTCCAAGGAGTCCCCTTCTGTCCTCAGTAAACCTACTATCGCTTTACTGAGCGACTCCTGACTTACTTCGACGGGACGGGACACTGACAGGATACGTTTTAGACTTTAAAATTAGTAGGTAATGTTTATTATGAAGAAAACTTGACACTGTCAGAATGTGCTAATTGCACCATTGCCATATATGAAGAACAGAAAACATATATCAAATCTCTGATATAATTAATTAATATGTGTTATAATAAATGGTTAGTGTGAAAACCGCAGTGGAGCGCTAGTATAGTGATACTATTAAATAATTTTCGTTAGTTTCATATATCTTTTCCTCCTCTCGCCACTCGAATAAAGCGAGATAGAAAGTCGGCTAGGCGATTTTGAACAAAAAGGCAACGCAAATAATAGACAATATTTTGTGTGGCAAATAAGACTGACAAGGCACACATTGCTGACTTAAACGATTCTTTGATTAGTATCGAGCCATTTTTTTGGAACAAAGAATACCAGTCGATCTTTCTCCAGGGATTTATTCAATATAAACTGATGGCAGAGTCGAAATTTCATTTTTTTCGAAAACACGGTCTACAGCAATCCTGGTGGTGCAGATTACATATTGGTCCTATACATTTCTTTGATATGAATGCATTCAATACATACATACGAGATCCTTCCAAAGTAACGCCCTAAGCAGAGGTCGGTTCCTTGCGCCAGTCTACCGGCGGGGGAGCATTTTGGCTCGTTGCTACACACACGTTTTGCTCCTAGCTGAGCCCCTTCTGCGCTCGTCCTAAACCATACATGTCCGGTGACTCTTGAAAGGCCATTAGGGCCACAAGAATTTAGTCATACCGAAAAAAAAAATACATACATGTATGATAGGCAGTTATAACGTAGATGCAAACGTATATTACACGTGTAAAGTCAGCGAATTGCCGACGTCGAAGTTTTGGTCATTCGGGGCCTACTAAAAACCGGTAATACGAAGCGTCGTCTTCCATACAGCACTACCCACGTACGCACTCGCGTGCATAGTAATGTTTACGTTTTAGTTAGTAATAGAGCTTTGTGTTCAAATAAATATAAATGAACTTTATTGCCCTGGAAAATCTATTAATCATCTCGCACCGCCATCTATAGACACGCAGATTCTGAACTTTGTGATACATATCCTTACACACATATAAACTTACAGGAAAATGCAAATTATGTGTTATAAAGATTGTTAAGTAAAATAATATCATATCATATCTGGATACAATTATGCATGACGACACCAAGCATAAAATTTATATTTTCGCTTCCTTGCGCCATTCGACTCAACTATTTAGCGGTTTTAGCGTGATATACATACAGCCTGAAATATATATTTTTACACGATATTTTGGTAGTGGTCTAAGCGCCTTATAAAATAATCTAGTACAAACACAAAATCTTCTTTCCTGTAAAATTTAATTTTTATCACTTGCTTCAGTTATGCAGAATGGTATCCAATTACAATACATTCAAATTAGAACAGCTTCAGCGGTCTTTTCCGTGACCCGATTAATTTATGATTTACTTTTTTTTCTTGATCCATTAAAATTGTAATTAAAAAACATTTTGGTAGGGGAGAGTGCATGCTGCATTCCCACAGCCGCTGGGCGCACTCGATTAGCCACGTTACCCCCCTCTCACAGAAGACTACCTTGAAATGTACTGAAATTCCGACTTTATCGTATTTCACTAATGTAATGTAATCCTTAATGTGCAAAGGTAGGCAGCGCATCCGGGGGCGTGCCAACGTTTCTCATTCTGGACTGATGTTGGCATGTATGGACGACAGTATCCACTTACCATCCTACTGACACCCGCTTACATTTTTCTCATTCTTGACACAATGAAAATTTGCATTGACATATTTTCCCTACGACTGCACCACCACGCCCTGCTTTATAAGGATTGAATTCTTGTTTGTACGCTGTGTCCATATTTGCGGTCACCAAAAAACCTTACATCTATGAATGTCTCTTAGATTTTAGAGATCTGAGATTGATTGAAGTCCAAAAAAACAAGCAACAACTAAAAAAAAATGGAGCAAGTCAGAAGTATGCCGAAATAAAAGTTAGTAACTGAAACTCCGTGGGGTTCGTTTGAAGCAGATTTAATTAAAAAGTAATTTAAGTTGTAGCGATATTTGTGATGTTGTAATAAATATATAACATAGTGATATTTGTTATATATTTATTGTAGATGTAGAAGACTATCTGTAGCCGCAAGCGTGTACCCGTAGACAATAGTGGATGTGGTTAGCTTGATTCCCGCGGGAACTCTATAATGGACCTAGATGAAAAATACCTTAAATGGTAATCCGGCACATAAGCTACCATAACTATGGCAAGTTTCATTAAAATCTGTCCAGTAGTTTTAGTAGTTGTGTGATGTGCGTTCCACACAGACAGATAAAAATTCCAATAATTGTCGTTTTGGCTTCTGTATCATTTGTACTTTATATTTCAATCACTTAAAAAAAACTATAGGTATATGTACAGACACGACTTTGTTACTATTTTATTATAACTATGTATATACAGACAGATATTCGTAATGATAATGATACAAAAATTAAATATATAAAAATTGAATAGACGAAATCATGACATTCACAGAATATGATAACGTGAATTAAAAATACTTACGCTATTTGAAAATTATAACTAAAAGTGCAGTTTAACTTTGAGATTTTCGATTTTTTCACACATATTTATATTATTACTAGCCGTGTGCCCGGTGAGATTTCTCATCGCCAACATCTCAGGAACTTTTACACCCTTATTTTACACCTTGGGTAATGAATTTTCAAAAATCCTTTCTTAGTGCTCACTTACGTTATATAAGGAACTCCTGTGCAAAATTTCATGCTTCTAGACCCACCGGTTTGGGCTGTGGGTTATCTGTCCGTCAGTCTGTGTTAGATTTTTATTATAATAAGTAGAAGATTATTTACTAATATTTATTTAGTAAATTATTTCTTCTGTTTGTCTGTTTGTCCTTAAAGTTGTATTCTATATTTAAATCTCTCATCGCACCTCCCAATGTATCTCTCTGATCAATCCAAAGGTTAGCTGGAAGAGAATGCCTTATGGCACTAAGCTCGCCTTTTGTACGCATACATTTGCCTTTTTTATTTCACTCGACGTTTCAGCTAGCTTGCACCAACCATGGTCACGAGCCGACTGACAATGTCAACTCGTAAAAAAGATTTGTTATTTTTTCTTCTCACATATGACAATGCACATTCTGCCAGTGTCAAGTTTTCTTCGTAACGTATCCTGGCCTTTGTGGCGAGAACTCGAGAAGTGAAGTTGAGTTTTTGTATGATTATTGTAAAAAATGTGTGTTACAGATCTCGGGATTCATTTTAGATAGTAAAATGATCATGTCTGAACATACATATACAAGAAAGGTACTAAAAATTTAGGATTTCTGATACGTACTTGTAAACATTTCAGAGATCTGAGTTGCATAAAAACGATCTATTAGGCTTATGACCGCAGTCATTTGGAATTTGCAAGTACCACATGGTCTCCTCGGTATGGTGTAATCAAGATAAAGTAGAAACCATTCAACGGAAATTTGTTAAATACCTTAATTACAAGTTTGGTAAAATAAAAGACATATGAAAGGTCGTGTGAATTATTTAAGTTACTCGTACTTTCACTTAAAGACCGTAGGTTGATCCTTACTTGATATGGCCTTTCTTTATGATCTGGCAAACTCAAAAAAAGACTGCACACCACTCGTGGAACAACTATCACGAGGGCAGTTACAGAAAAAAATATTTGACATACCTCTTACTGGCACCAATTGCGGCTACAATAACATAATGTATCGCGTCATGCGTGAATAGTAATTCTGCAACTCGAAATTATTATAAAAATTATCACACATTATGTGTATAGGACACACACACACTCACACACACACACATACAGACTCACAATATATTCAATTTTATATTTTTCTAATTAATAACTATAATAAATAATAATAGATAGATGGACACATTGTAATACTTATCTTTTATATTCAATCGTTTTGTGTTAATATATCTTTATTAACTATACGTTGGTCATTATTAACTTTAGTTCTGTTTATAATTATCTAGCTGCTTGTGTAATTTTTTGCACATAATATATAACCCATGTCCATCTGGAATAATGTACCTTTCAAATGGTGATAGAATTTTTCAAATAAGTGCAGTGGTTCCGGAGATTACCCTCCACATACACACAAACTCACAAAATTCGCACTCTCTTTATTGTATTAGTATAGATAATATTACTATTTCATATTTTAGCTGCTGGTAACCTAATAAAAATAAATAAATTAGTCATTTTATAGTTTATTAGTGACAGTTTATTAAACTTCAAAATGCTTTTCGTGCGTGGTATTTGTGATAATGAAATAAAGCGTGGAACTGCGTTTTTCGTGTGCTTCTAAGGAGTCCCCTTCTGTCATCGGTGAACCTGTAAACTGTCACTAAACTAAAGTAAACTGTCACTTTACTGAGCGAAGGAGTCCATTTCTGTCCTCAGTACACATACTATTACTTTACTGAGCGATTCCTGACTTACTCTGACGCGACTGGACATTGACTGGATACGTTTCCGACTTTGAAATTGGTTAATACGAAGAAAATTTGACACTGGCAGAATGTGCTACCTGCACCATTGCCATATATGAAGAAAAAAAAAACTTATCCTGTCAATGTCCCGTCCCGTCGAAGTAAGTCAGGAGTCGCTCAGTAAAGCGATAGTAGGTTTACTGAGGACAGTAGGGGACTCCTTGGAAGCGCACGGAAAACGAAGTCCCACGCTTTTATTTGATTGTCACAAACATTACGCGCAAAAAACCTTTAAAGTTTAATAAACGTATTAAACCATAAAACGCACAGTATACCGACAATTTTATACAATCAAAAACTCACCATCAGTCTCTAGTTGATATAAGTTGAGTTATCTAATATCATCAAAGGATCTAATATTATCTTACCCGATGATAAGCGGCTTATCATCACAAGTAAGAACAATCAACACTTTGAAACCGAACCGGTTATTCACCGATTATGTCATTGATGTGTACCAAGTTTATCTCTGAAGATTATAACCTTCCAATTTCGATAAAATTACCCTATTGGATGACGAAATCAGCCCAGAAAATTTGAAAATAACCGATTAGGGTCATTCATAACCGTGATTTATCTATGTAGTGGTATGATTTATCAATGTCAGCCTATAATGTCCCACCGCTGGAAACTGGCCTACCCTATGGGTTTCGGGTTATAATCCATCACGCTGGCACAATGCGGATGCTGCAATTTTTTTTAAATACTTGAACATGCGGGTTTTCTCACTATGATGAAGCCCCTACCACAAGCATAAAGCTACCACAAGCCCTGAGGAACTTTGTACCGCGAACCCGAAGGTTGTGAAATGAACTGCCAGTCGAGGTTTTCCCATTACGCTACGATATGGGGATCTTCAAGAGAGCTGTGAACAGGATTCTGCAAGGTCGGCAGCGCACCTGCCTGCCCCCTGGTGTTGCAGGTGTCCATGTGCGGCGGTGACCACTTACCAGCATGTGGTCTGCCCGCTCGTCTGCCATCTATTTTATATTTAAAAAACTACACCACCTCCAAAAGAGTGGAGTCGTCGCTAGCCCAGAGTGGCGTTTTGAGGCCATTCCTTATATACAAGGAAATATGTATGAAGACGCCCATGTTCAGCAGTGGACCATAAAAGGTTTGATTATGTTATTATTATTTTAATTTTAAATTATTTTTTTAATCTACAGTTGTTCAATCAGTAATGTGTTATGTTGTAACTGCAGGTGAACAAATTCTTTTTCTTTCGTTCTTTTGTGATTTGTAACTAATTTATGCTTTGAACTATGAAGTTATTTAGTCGAATGTAGTGCAAATGAATGTGTAAATTATGGTTACATAATTTATTTGTGGGCGTTCGAGTTGAACGACCGCACTAGTTTGAAAACAGGTAGTATAATATGAACGGAACTTTTTTGCAGCTATACCGTGCCGTGCAGTGAGACGGGTAGTTACACACAAGCGACTATGGAGCTGCGACGTATTAGTCGCACAGAGGAATACACAGTGGCTTACAAGTAAATAAGCAGAGTTTTTTATTTAACTACTACCTACACTACATTTTAGGTACCTACCGAACAGCTAGTGCACTCTATACAAATGGCTCGATTCTAACGTACACATGCCTACGCGTCTGTGTATACACACGACACACATTGCAAATAATGAAACAATAACAATAGCGTCAGTATGGGATTGGTAAATCATAGTCAATTAAGATCGTTGTAGGTGTACCTATGATTACAAATACATTATATTATTGTTATTATAAGCTGTGACTACACTACGCTAAACTTAAGCTAAAATGGATAAACGCGGACGATTATATAAAGAGCGCATACCGAAATCTCATGGTAACGACTTAAGGTTAACATTCTGTCATAGAAGTCGCTCATACTGTCATAAAGTGTACGCGTACGTGTTTCAAAGTAAATGACATTTGCCATAGTCTACTTCCTACCCATCTCATTCCATTGCAACGAATGGAGGGTATAGTTTGCTAAAAGAAACTCCTTTACCCATTACGCCACCACGATGTAAATACATGTAATTCCTATAGCCGAACGTCTTATTAGATTACTATTTTTGTTAAATAGAAGTTTATGAATATTGTATAAATAAATAATATATAATAATAGATTAATAATCATGTATTATAATAAGTGAAAATGAACATATTTTGAAAAATGACAGAATAATGGGACTTAGATACACATCAAGATAGAGACAGCCGTAATCGTAACGCACATCATCTTGTGCATGAGATATGTATGACTTTAAAACGGCACGCTGGGCAAGACCGTTGGCGAGTCCATTCTTTTAGATGTATCTCTTACAGGGCTTGTGGTAGCGGCTTTATTATCTCTTAGTCGCCTTTTATTACACCCACGGGAAGCAATGGGGTGGTGTTTTTCTCCACACGACAAATAGAGACGATAATAACTCCTAACCTCAAATATTCTCAAACTAGTATTTATTTAATTTTCTAATGAATTTGAAAAATCTTTTTTTAACATACATAAATCTGAAACACTGGACAAGTTATAATTATATATTGTATTATATTGTGTGTAAAAATCATATAATACCTAAGTCGTGTAATCGAAAGTGTGTATGTGTCGTTATTATGACCTAGACTAAATCGATAAACAAATTAGATTGAATTGTAGACAGTGTGTCGCGATAATTTCGGTTCATTAATTATTATTCAAGTTTGTTTTTATGTAATGTATTTGAAATTCGTGTTGGTACTATATTAATTAATTAATTAATTGTTTCTTTGTTTTTCTTATTTTTAGGTCAAATGGGTTTTCAAAATAAACACATCTCATTAATTAGTTAATTACAATACCTGTAGAGAAGTGTATTCTGTTTGTTACCTATGTAGCGTTACAGGTAGTTACACACGTAGGTATTGTAAATTATCTATAAAGTATACACTTAAACTATGAAGTAAACATGGAATCGGTTTTTCTGGCGCTTGTAATGGTATATTTTCGAGCTCAACATAATATGGAACATTTTTTATATCTATCTAAGATAATAAAAGGTTCTAGCAGTTTAATATACGTAGGTTATCTACGTCTAAAATTAAAGTAACTGGTAAGTTAAAAAACATCACGATTTGCGACATCTATTAGCAAAAGTTTGAACTCTTTTCCAAAATCGTAATGAAATCATTTGTTTGACAGTTTGTATAGATGACGCTTCAAATTTATTGTTTTAAATGCGAGGTTCAAAATTATGAAGGTCTTTGTTTACTTGCATAAATAATAATAGATTTTTGAAAATAAAATTATTACGGTTATAAATGCACTCTAATTACAAACTTAACAAAATGTTTTTGCATACAATTTGAATTTATTATAACCTTTTTAAATTCTTACCGCCATCTATTGCTAACTACCTATACTACTTTAGTCTATATCCTACTCATGCCATCTACTGTTATTTATAAAAACTATATCACTTTCGTTAGGTAGGTCCTTTGCATGTAACACGTTAAAATAGTTGTAGCCCCTTCCATAAGATGGCGACACTATACATTTAAATTTATTTTTATGTTATATAAATATATAAAATACAATTTTTTTTATACAAAATAGCTTTATATTTAGGTATCCTTAAAGAATCAAAGAATTAATTCCTACCTTAGTTACAATAATCATGAACTACCAATAAGGTAGATAATGGCTTTTATCAAGAAACTAACAAACGGAATGTCCGTAATTGTGAGATTTTCTTTAGAAAATTACAAATCAGCAACAGGGATGTCAGATCCTTGTGGTTAAACTAAATTTTGCACACTAAAGGACTGAAAGTAGCTCGTCTCTCACATAGTTGTAACTTCTAAACTTGAGCAATTACTCAAGTTGTTTCGTGCAAAACATGAAGACAGTGCATAATGAAATAACTTAGCGGACCTTGGCTAAACTTTGTCTGATATAAAGTTGTAACATGTGAGTGACAGCAAGAAAATTAGATACTTATTATAGTTTAGTAAATAAGCGATGGATAGTTTAATTTATGTATAGCCTTGGAGCCGGTGTGGAAGCGTCATTTTGGGGTATGAATCCACATGATGTTTTTAGATTATGACGGGTGAATTGATCGGTAAAGGATCCTTAAAATCAATTCCATGTTCTCTATAATTACACCACAGTTTCTATAGTTTGGATATAGTAGAATTCAGCATGGATACAGATTACATATGTACCTAATCCCCATGGATATAAAAAAAATAGTTCACTCACAAATGGATTCTGGCTATGCAAGGATTATCTTTTCTTGGATAGGTCTGGTCTTTCCCTTCGTTGTATCATCAGAAACTTCTGTACGTTACCATTTTTTACTCGTATTATAAATTATTGTAGGCAAGCTTTCATAAAGCTAATGATCCCATCTGGTACAAAGAAGATTGAAATAAAAAGAAAAACTTGAAATAAATAATTTATTGCACTCTCATGGAAATGGAAATAATTATAAATGGAATGATGATGGTACAAACTATCACAGTTATGGCATTTTTTTAAAATAAAAGTCGGCAAACTAGTCCGCAGTCCACCTGATGGTAAGTGGACACTGTCGTCCATAGACATCCGCGATACATGCCAATATCAGTCCAGAACGACAAACATTGGCACAGCTCCGGATACGCTGCCTACCTACATTCTACCAGTCGGCCTCAAACTTGGCTCCTAGACCATAGTCGGGTCTTCCTCTACCGACCTCTTGTGTAGCGAAACCGCCGGCGGAGACACGAGTGTTCTTGTCTAAGTTCCACACCTTATCAGCGTTTGCCGTCCACTGTAACAAAGAAAAATACAGCTGTTATTTATTTGATTACTATGTTACAAGAGACTTATGCAATATGTCTATTAAAATGGACCATATGGGGTCGGCCGGGTTTAGAATAGCTGTTGGCATGGTATGATGGCAGATGAAGATTTTACTCTATGCCGTAATGTACTTCTATTATAGTGTTACCCGTCAAATCAAAGTTACTTACTGTAGCGGCACCTCCGGCTTCCTTGTTGATGTCGATACCAGCCTTAGCGCCCTTGTTGGACCAGTCCAACTTCCCTCCGTAGATGCTGCTGTCACCAGTAGCGCCCAGCACGCGGGTGCCGTAAGCCTCGCCCTCTAGCTTGCCTCTGTTGTCGTTGAAGAACTGCTTCTTGTAACCAGCTTTACCCTGGAATTTTAGGAATTGGTTTAAATGTAGAGAGTTTTTCAATGTCCTGATCATATTTAAAAGGGGGAAATTGACGACTTAAGTCTAAAGAGTTGCAATGAATCATAGGGACTAGAAGCTGCCTGAAATTTATTTAATTTAAGTTTACCAATAGTTTACTTAGAGGTAAAAATAATCTGGTTATAACTATGTATTTTTTTGCCTAGACCTAGGTTCCTGCTGATAGATCTTTAGGTAGCGACAACATAAAAAGGACACTTTTTATGCTTTGTCACTACTGGATCAGTACAATAGTAACTATCCATGCACTAATTTGTTTATTTTTTGTTACAAAAGAATGGTTGAAAATGATGGCCCTTTAAGGAATAAGAAATGAACTGTAAATAGTGACGCAATTTTAAAAATGTTTACTCACAAACAAAGAGTCATCTGTCTGTCCTAAAGTTCCATATACTTTGCCATCCTTCCCGGCCTGTTTCTCCCAGGTAATGTCCCGCGGGTGGCGTACCACCGGTTGGTGAGATAGCGGCTGGTAATAGTACTCCGGGTAGTTTGGATACCTGATGTTTTAAAACGGTTTTAGAACGATAGTGAATGTAACTTATAACTAATATTATGATGACATTCAAATAAAATTATGCGTAAAGAAAGTAAACACTCACTCGTCTTCATAATCTTCGGAAACTTCGGCATATGCGCAGGCAAAGATGGCGACGAGGACAAAGATAGCGGAACGCATGTTGATCTGAAATGTTAGAAACTAAAACTTTAAAAAAAATATTTTTCAGTAACAAAGCATCGCTTTGTTAGCATTAGAATACAAAAGTTTATATTTGTTCTATAAACAAAGAAAGTGGCAGATTACCAGACAGTTAGCTTGGTGGTAAGCGGATACAACGGGCATCTGTGATACATGGTCAACCTTATTAAAAAATTAACATTGTCATGATCGCAAAAGCCTATCTTTAGAGATCACGGAAATTAATTGAAATTTGGAGAAAGAAACGCGAAGGATTGGGAATAAGTAGCACAATGGGACGGGGTAAACTGGATATGATTGGGAGCTCTTATAAAGCGTCTGATTTAGACTCATAATAAATCGCTTTAGACGTCAAATAGTAAAATTCTATTCCACTTATAGTTGCACGGAGATCCTTAGATGACATCTTTTTTTAGTCTATCGCTGGAGAAATTGTTATCTGGGCTTGAAGTTAGTACATACTTCATAAAATAGTTTACTTAAAAAGAAAACTTATGATGAACTTAAGTTTAATTTTAAAATGCGGGTATTTATATTAAATTCTCGTGTGACTATTTTTTTCCTGTTATTAGGCAAATTGTTGTATAGCTGCACTCCCCCATAAGTTAAGTTCTTTTACCATAATTAGTTGCAGGTGTACGTTGTTCTAGCTTATGTCTGTTCCTCGGTTGAATTATGTGTGTTCGTTGATTAAGAGTAATGTTTGAATGAGCGTTGTATGTATGTAGCTGTTTATTAAATTAAATAGTTGGAATTAAATAGTCTAAATTTAATAAGATCTTAATGAGTTTATTCTGTGCGATTTGAATGTTTTTTTACGGTTTGTGTGTGTTGCATATCCGCAGATTACTTATGAAATATAATAAAGAATTACATATTAAATAAATAAAAATAAAGATTGGCAATTTCAAATTTCAACTATTCATTGGATTTGAAACCTCACAAAAGGAACCTAAACGCTGGTAAACTAATAATATCTAGTTAAAGTTATACTGATAAGAAACGTGATCATGACCTCTTTTTCTTCAATCCATCTTTGGGCAATTTGCACAAAACCTCCTTGACATTGACATTATCCTTAAATGGAACTGTAGTCTACTTATCAACTAAGAAGCCAACAGCCAAGTAGAATTTAGAGAAAATAAATAACGTCAATTTCTCTTACCTGTTTTGATTGCAGCAAGAAAATCCAAATAACTCTGTACTTTTAATGGTTGTCTACCACAAGAACGTATGCCTCAGACTGTGCCAAGAGAACATCTCAACTTCCAATATATACTTGCATATAACTGATAGGTAATGTCCCCAAGAGTTCGGTTTCAGTTAAACCCCCTGATAAATTCGATGATTTTATGAGTCATATATTATGCACTGCGTGATAGCAGTAGAGCTTTGATTGCTAGGAGTACTGACCTCGCTTTACACGGGTGAGATCGCGTTAAACCCCGGTCCCCGGTGGATTTTTCAACAATTATTGTGTTAAAATAAATAAAGAGAAATAATTAAATGAGCAATAAAAACACTGAATGGACAGCAAATTAATGGTAGCAAATTTGGGTTCGGTTTAGGTTCTTTGGCGATAAGAAAGAAATAGGTGTTCCGCGAAGTGGGTCTCCGTCAACATGGTAATGCCATTCTTAGTAATTTAAAATTATTTACTTTAGTTATTTACAAAAATAGCCTGCTTTGTTGATAATGGTTTGTTATTCATTAAGGATTTAAATATAAACTACTTCTAAGTACATACACACGAAACTAATGTTTTTTTGTAACACGGTGTAACAAATGGGGTGGATCAGTGGAAGCAGGGCGATGGGGGACCTCAATACCTATCGATTTAACTCCCATGTATGTTCCACAATATTCATTGGTTCAAAAGTTATTTGGATATTTGTGAAATTTTGGTGAAAACAGATTTCAGACTAAACTACGTAACTGCAGCTAAACATTAGGTCTACAATCGTATTTTTATCCTGAGTGTAGTGCAATTGTGGGCCTTACGTACCACAATATCGCTTTGAGTAGTGGCCCCATTTTCCAAATAAAAAATCTTAAATATTTTTGTCGATCTAATTTTTCCACTAACTTTCAAGGGCTCTAGAGAAAAATAAATATTATGTTTTTTTACAACTTATTTTCAAAAGTACTCACGTTTATGGAAAATTAACCCTGCAAATTTTAGTGGGCTAGTGCCAGAGTATCATGTTGAAAAATTTACTCAAATGTTAAAGTGTTAAAAAGCGATATTTTTCTTTACAAATATCCAAATAACATTTGAACCAATGAATATTGCGGAACATACACGGGGTTTAAATTGATAGGCATAGCCCTGCTTCCGATGATCCACCCCCCGTTTTATATGCAATTTTTTTAGAAAATGTAGAAAATCGTATATTTAATTAATCGAAGTATTTTCCATTATTATTAATGCTCTTTTACCATTTTAATGGACTTTGATTGATGCCTGTACTATAGAACTCTTAGGGACGGGAACCGATGAATTCTCTGAAGGCGTTTTTCACTGCCTCTTTGGAGATGAATTTTTTTCCCTGTAAAAAGTTATTAAAATTCCGAAAAAACATTGAAATCAGTAGAGGCAAGGTCTGGCGAGGTGCGAGTTTCTTTAGGAACCACTTTCTTGTTAAGCCTCCCTTTGAGGACACCTCTGGGTGAGATGCGCGATGCTGAGACCATCCTTGATGAAGTGGGACCTGGAATGACTACCATAGATCTGGCGAAGGCTATTAAATCAATATCTAGAGGTAAGTTGATTATTAATAATGAATTAATAATTAACTAACTTGTAATAATTTATAATGTAATTTTAAGTAACAATAGATTTACCTAATGCAACAGTTGCCGTGCCCTAGCAGGGTGTAATAAATAAAGTCCCCCGTTCACGATGGTCTCAGTATCGAGCATCTACAATATGGTAGGTAGCCCTCATATATCGAGCGTTTGCTATGTTTTACACTATGTGTATAAGGCAGACTTAAGCCTTCAGACTTAATGAGGACGATTGTGGTACGTGTGATTAAGAGTAGGTACTACCGGGGATCTGTCGGATGAAAGTAATTATATATTAATATCCTCGGTCACTGCTATAGTGAAGGTGTTTGACAGTGTGCTCCACACGCGGTTGACTGGATACTTATAACTGCATAATAATTCGTTTGGGTTTGGACCGGGCCTATCCACTAAAAGTACAATAACCACACTGTCAAATACCTATGTCTATCAAAAAAAACCACCAGTAAGTGTCTGTTTCCTAGACTCGTCTAGGGCATTTCATTAGGTTTCCTATAATGTGTCATGGACCAAATCGAAATACATAAAATTGCATTAGTCTTTAAGTATTGTTACGGAAACCTTATCAACTGTTCGGTCCAAAAATTACTTTATACCGCGAACACGTAGGCTGTGGAACGAACTGCCTCAAGAGCTCTTTCCATTAAGCTACGATATGGGGTTCTTCAAGAGAGCTGTGAATAGGATTTTGCAAGGTCGGCGGCGCGCCCGCATACCCCCTGGTGTTGCAGGTGTCCATGGGCGGCGGTAACACTTACCATCACGTGGGACCGCTTGCTCGTCCGCCCATTAGTATATAAAAAAAAACTGCGTTAGTTGGGCGACACATTGTTTGAACAATACATGATGTAGTTCGGAGTTCGGTTGGTCTCGTGAACCTCGTGAATGGGTTGATCGAGCCGCTCAGCTGCATGCATGTCGAATGCTATGTAGACGGAGTTTGTATGAACAACATAAGTTATGAGAATGACATCGTGGTGCTGGGTGCGTCGGTATGTTATATTTTGCTCGTTTATGTTTCATACGAACGGCGTGCTATGGAGTATGGGGGCAAAGTTAATAAAATTGGCCCGAATGCTGTCACCAAATAATAATTGTGATGATGAAAGTTCGGAAATCCAGGAGAAAGGTTTCACATCACCGAACGAGTCCCAGGTCGAGGGTATTTGTAATTTTTCTGGTACTGATTCTGATGAACATAAATCATCGTCATCCAGTAGCAGCTGCAGCGATGATAGTAGCTTGAGTAGTTCATCCACCTCTAGTTTGGAGGATGAGAGATTCAATCTAGAGCGTCTGTCTCTGAACTGGACAAAGTACTGATGAACAATTCAAACCAAAGAAAACTGAAAAAGCCACTAGGAAAAAAAATAACTGGAAAATAAATCGTGCCTTACGATTTAAAAACTCTGTTCATTTCAAGATCAGGAAAGACTGTAATGGCGAAGTCTATGGGACGTAAGTGTACTGAAAAGCATAGGCCTACATGTTCATGGAGATTTACTGAAGAGGAGAGAAAGACTATTTTTTTTTATATACTAGTGGGCGGACGAGCAAGCGGTCCCACGTGATGGTAAGTGTTACCGCCGCCCATGGACACCTGCAACACCAGGGGGTATGCGGGCGCGCCGCCGACCTTGCAAAACTAACTAACTATTTTTCTAACTTACTGGAAATTGGTGTTTTGCACAGACAAGGAGATTACTTGAGTTCGTGTGTATTGAAACTATCGTACCGCGACATCTGTAGGTTGGTAGCCAAAACACAGAACCTAGAAATTAGAACAACGCTTTCTACGTAATAGATAAATGAATGGAAAAAAGTATATATAAAACTTTTTAATTAAATGCATTGCTTATAGAACACTTTGCACTGTTATTGAAGCTAAAAACGAAAATGTTCTGAAACGAAACGAAGATAAAAAAACAAAACGAAGATAACTGTCGTAGATAAAAAAGGTCAACTTCTCCGGGAAGCTTTGAATGATTATCGTTAATCATTCAAACCTTCCCGGAGAAATTAGACAGTCTATTAGATGATATAAATTCAATACCAAATATCGAAACTCGCTATTTGGTGGGCCAATAGCAGTAGAGAAATGGTTGATGGTGGTGTAACAGTTGCAGAAATGTATATGAATTATTATAAGAGTTTAAGGAAAGAACGTAACTTGCCCGCTGCTTATTATTTTACATATCGCTGCCGTAGGTCTTTCAAACGGATATAGTGAATAGACTTTATCATTAGGATTGATTTATAGAATTTCTTTAATCCACCCACACTGACAATGAGAACATATTTATCTTTTACATTCTTGCTGATGTTCTGTAATTACGTCATTGGTCATCACTATCCTTGATGTTTGCTAACCATCTTTGATGAACAACGACTATAGGTGCCCTGCATAATTAATGAAAATAACTAGCAAAATATTAAATTCTGAAGAAAACACTAAATATCACAAAGTAGCCAATATAGTCAAGAAAGTTGTGTAAAAAAAATTATAAAAACATCTTATCATAAAAATCTTTTATTCGAATAACATTTTCAAATGCGCTTTTATCCAAATTTAAAAATTTGTATTTAATTCATTGTTATTTTAAAGGTGCGAATATGCGTTTGCACACGGGCTTTTTTTTTATATACTAGTAGGCGGACAAGCAAGCGGTCCCACGTGATGGTAAGTGTTACCGCCGCCCATGGACTAAAATAATCGCGGTATAAAGTAATTAAAGGGCTAAAATATAATGTGCTAAAAAGTCAGTATATGGCTTTTGGATCAGGACGTAATCGTCCCACTGAAATGCCTTCTATTAAAGTAAACTCCACCCCTTTAGAAAGGGTAGATATCTTTAAATATTTGGGTCATATAGTTACGGCCGGCCTCGAAGACAGTACTGATACAGGAAGAGAACTGAGGGCTTCGTCGGTCAGAGCGAATAAGTTTGCTCGTAGATTAGCACGGTGCTCGAGGGAGGTGAAATTAACATTGTTCAGAACCTACTGTATCTCCCTCTACACGTGCACGTAGAGAGAGTACACGCAACGGGCCTAGGAGGACCTCCGGATCTGTTGCGCATATGGCAAGTTTGCAGAAGCTCATGTCGAGTGTTTGAGAGGCGTTTCCCCGGTGCGCCGCAGGGTGCCTGCCAGTCCCAGCAGCATCTTGACTATGATAGGGGACAGGCTAGACTGTCCTTTTATGCTTCACTGCTGTGGACTACACGTCCCCAGTAGTGAAGTTCAATAAATGTAGGTAAAGTACCAACTCTTAAAATAAGTATCAATCACCAATGCAAGACAGTGATTGAAAATTCAGTGTTTTTTTTAAATTCTTATTTCTTTAATTTTTTACCATTATTGGAGAAACCTTGAGGTGTAATAGAAGCAAAAATTAAATAAAAATAACAAAATATAGGTAGTTAATTGATTTATTGAACTATCATGATAATGAAAATAATACAAATGGACTGATCATGGCACATAATTTATCACAGTCTTGGCAATACATTCTACCAATCGGCCTCAAACTTGGCTCCTAGACCATAGTCGGGTCTTCCTCTACCGACCTCTTGTGTAGCGAAACCGCCGGCGGAAACACGAGTGTTCTTGTCTAAGTTCCACACTTTATCAGCGTTTGCCGTCCACTGTAACAAAGAAAAATACAGCTGTTATTTATTTGATTACTATGTTACAAGAGACTTATGCAATATGTCTATTAAAATGGACCATATGGGGTCGGCCGGGTTTAGAATAGCTGTTGGCATGGTATGATGGCACATGAAGATTTTACTCTATGCCGTAATGTACTTCTATTATAGTGTTACCCGTCAAATCAAAGTTACTTACTGTAGCGGCACCTCCGGCTTCCTTGTTGATGTCGATACCAGCCTTAGCGCCCTTGTTGGACCAGTCCAACTTCCCTCCGTAGATGCTGCTGTCACCAGTAGCGCCCAGCACGCGGGTGCCGTACGCCTCGCCCTCTAGCTTGCCTCTGTTGTCGTTGAAGAACTGCTTCTTGTAACCAGCTTTACCCTGGAATTTTAGGAATTGGTTTAAATGTAGAGAGTTTTTCAATGTCCTGATCATATTTAAAAGGGGGAAATTGACGACTTAAGTCTAAAGAGTTGCAATGAATCATAGGGACTCTAGAAGCTGCCTGAAGTTTATTTAATTGGCACCGTTATCTCTATAGTATGGTTACCAACAATCTATTTAAAGATTTTTGTACAAAAAAATACCCAAATTATATGACCCTACCATTACCATAACCTTGAGGTATTGTTTCTTATGGCCGTCCACATAATGATTAAAACGTTTTTATGGTATTTGGAATTTGTTTACTTCTTTGGGAAGGTTGATATTTATTGAAAATAGTACAGCTTATTTTAGTTCAGTATTCAGTTCATTGGACAAAATTCACAACGAAAAAATTAGACGGAGAACCAAAGTTAGTAAGTTGAACTTGTAGTGGGCAGACCATATGTGCCGTAGGATTGATAACCGACTGGGGAGACGAGGCCTCATATGGAGACCACGTACCGGAAAATGTAGCGTGGGAAAATGTGGTGGACCGGCGACTTAAAGAAATTCGCCGGTGGTCGTTGGATGAGAAGAGCCGAGGATCGTGTGTGGTGGCGAGCCTTGGGAGAGGCTTATATCCAGCAGTGGAGAGACATAGGCTCCTGGTATGGAATTATATTCCAAGTTAAAATGTTTACTCACAAACAAAGAGTCATCTGTCTGTCCTAAAGTTCCATACACTTTGCCGTCCTTCCCGTCCTGTTTCTCCCACGTGATGTCCCGTGGGTGACGGACCTGCTTAGAGTAGTAGTACTCCGGGTATCTGGAAAAAATTGAACTTTTTATAAAGAAACTACGATTACTAACCATTACCGTATAAAATTCGGTTATAATTATTATTTTGAATCATCAATTGTGCAGACACTGGTAGTTGGTACTTACCTAGCTTCATAACCAGGTGGTACGGAAACTTGGGCGTATGCGCATGCAAAGATGGCGACGAGGACGAAGATGGCGGAATGCATATTGATCTGAAATGTAAAAAAAAACTATATTTAAGAGATTATCAATTTCTTTTATTACTTCTAAACAATACAATGTTAGAATAGAAGGGTCTCCTTATATGAGAGGCCAAAGCGTATAAGGTTCGCAGTATCTGAGGTGTATTATATCAGATTTAGGAATAAAGATGTCTACTAGTCTACCAGTTAACCATTTTTTTTAAGTTGGAAAGTAAACCCACATAATCTTCTTGTGGTGAATTCGTCCCTGGCACCAGCCAATTACGATTACTATTACTGCCTACTAAAGCAAGTACAAATAAGTTCTTGATATTGTAGAAACAAATCCATGATTATAAACTTTGTATATTGTTATAAGCTGGAATGTCTACGTGTACGTCTACGTATCTATGTCTACGTCTACAGATAGAAAAATGTTTAATAATTACCTGTTTTGCTGCACTTAGCAAAGAGTCCGAGTAAATATAATGTTTCAGTGGTCGTTTACCACAAGAGTGAATGCTTCAGACTGTGCTAACACGAGATCTGAACTGTCAATATATACTTGCATATGCAACGGATAGGTAAGTCCCCAAGAGCTCGAGGCGCTGGAGTTCAAATGAAATGATAAAGTCGGTTATTTTTATGACTCATAAACAGTTGCTTCCCGATAGCTTTATTGTCGGAACGACAAACAGACGGTTCATCTACTCGTATGTGATGTATAATAATAAAAACAGTTTGTCTTTTTTTTAAATTAAATTTCTTAACAGTAATGCTAAAATAAGCGAGGCGTATCTTCTGTTTTTGGAGGCCGCGGCTGACGAGCATACGGTCCGCCTGATGGTAAGTGGATACTGTAGCCTCTGGAGCTAGCGGCTGTTGGATTGCAGAGTGCACTCTCCCCATCAAAGAATAAAAACAAAAAATGTAGGAAAAATTACTGGAGGCACTGTCGGTTGGAACTGTTGGAAGGGAGATTTCGCTATTTTTCAGTACGTTTAACATAAAAATGATTAGATAAGAATGTTGTCGACTTTTACGAGCACTTTCCCATTGGAATACATATAGACCGTACCCTATGTATATGTGGCAATAAAATAGAAATAGCCGAGATGTCCCTAGTAATTTAGCTATATCACGGAAGATAGATTAACCGATCTGTTTTCATTATATTTCTCTAGGGATATAGCTATCTGCTATAGCTATCTGTATCTCAGTAATAGACCATATGGGGACCATGTATAGATAGGTATATACCTAGACGTCAAATTTTTTATTGACTTTTTTGAAAAGGTTACACCCTCATAATTTTCAGATCACTGAATCTAACTCAATCGAGACACATGTGTTAAAACACATGTGACCCAGATATAAACCAAATATAGACCTCGAGATATGATAAACCTTCAACTCTAGATATCAACAAACTCCCTATATAATCTTCAAGCATTATAAAAACATTCACAGACAATACTTTTTAGTTATTGCTTTTATTACGTCAGAATACAACTGTTTAACAGTTATGTTACTAAACGCAAAAAATACTGAGTCATTGCTTCCAATCAGTGTGTGAGTTCAAGGTTGAACTCGGGTTTAGTTATTTCCCGACAAAATATTATCTGTAATTATTATTTAGTTACAAACTTGATACCGGAAACATAATCTATATAATATAATAAAGAGAGAGTGCGAATTTTGCGCCCCTGTGAGTTTGTGTGTATGTGGAGATTAATCTCCGGAACCACTGCACCTATTTGAAAAATTCTTTCACTATTTGATAGGTATATTATTCTGGATGGACATAGGCTATTGTACACCTATTGCACCACTGCACCTATTTGAAAAAATCTTTCACTATTTGAAAGGTATATTATTCTGGATGGACATAGGCTATTGTACACCTATTGCACCACTGCACCTATTTGAAAAAATCTTTCACTATTTGAAAGGTATATTATTCTGGATGGACATAGGCTATTGTACACCTATTGCACCACTGCACCTATTTGAAAAAATCTTTCACTATTTGAAAGGTATATTATTCTGGATGGACATAGGCTATTGTACACCTATTGCACCACTGCACCTATTTGAAAAAATCTTTCACTATTTGAAAGGTATATTATTCTGGATGGACATAGGCTATTGTACACCTATTGCACCACTGCACCTATTTGAAAAAATCTTTCACTATTTGAAAGGTATATTATTCTGGATGGACATAGGCTATTGTACACCTATTGCACCACTGCACCTATTTGAAAAAATCTTTCACTATTTGAAAGGTATATTATTCTGGATGGACATAGGCTATTGTACACCTATTGCACCACTGCACCTATTTGAAAAAATCTTTCACTATTTGAAAGGTATATTATTCTGGATGGACATAGGCTATTGTACACCTATTGCACCACTGCACCTATTTGAAAAAATCTTTCACTATTTGAAAGGTATATTATTCTGGATGGACATAGGCTATTGTACACCTATTGCACCACTGCACCTATTTGAAAAAATCTTTCACTATTTGAAAGGTATATTATTCTGGATGGACATAGGCTATTGTACACCTATTGCACCACTGCACCTATTTGAAAAAATCTTTCACTATTTCAAAGGTATATTATTCTGGATGGACATAGGCTATTGTACACCTATTGCACCACTGCACCTATTTGAAAAAATCTTTCACTATTTGAAAGGTATATTATTCTGGATGGACATAGGCTATTGTACACCTATTGCACCACTGCACCTATTTGAAAAAATCTTTCACTATTTGAAAGGTATATTATTCTGGATGGACATAGGCTATTGTACACCTATTGCACCACTGCACCTATTTGAAAAAATCTTTCACTATTTGAAAGGTATATTATTCTGGATGGACATAGGCTATTGTACACCTATTGCACCACTGCACCTATTTGAAAAAATCTTTCACTATTTGAAAGGTATATTATTCTGGATGGACATAGGCTATTGTACACCTATTGCACCACTGCACCTATTTGAAAAAATCTTTCACTATTTGAAAGGTATATTATTCTGGATGGACATAGGCTATTGTACACCTATTGCACCACTGCACCTATTTGAAAAAATCTTTCACTATTTGAAAGGTATATTATTCTGGATGGACATAGGCTATTGTACACCTATTGCACCACTGCACCTATTTGAAAAAATCTTTCACTATTTGAAAGGTATATTATTCCGGATGGACATAGGCTATTGTATGTGAAAACCACCAGCGGCCAACTTCTTCAAGTTCTTCTTCTTTCTCCACTTGGGCGGGTCGGGTGTCGGGTCATTATGTTTGTCTTGGCAAGTCTTACTTCAGAAGGAGGTCGACAAACTCACTCAGTTCGGCTGGGTAGCATTTGGAAAGCGTCACCTCTTCTCGTCGTCTATACCACAATGCTTGGATATCTAAAGCCTCCAATCGGCTTTTTGGCGGGAATTTGAGGAATTAAGTTGAGGCTTTGTTTGAAAATTATAAAAAAATGTGTATTGTACATTTTAATAGTGATAGTTTATTAAACTTCAAAGTGTTCATTTCGCGTAATGTTTGTGATGATGAAATAAAAGGACTGAGTATTTCGTATGCTTCCAAGGAGTTCTCTCCTGTCCTCGGTAAACCTACTATCACTTTACTGAGCGACTCCTGACTTCGACGAGAGACTGGATATTGACGGGATACGTTTTAGACATTGACATTGCTTAGTACGAAGAAGTTGACACTGGCAGAACGTGCTTATTGAACCATTAGGTACCATATATGAAAAGAAAAACGTCTTCTATCAGTGCGTCCTGCCATTTATGACGGACGGTGCTTAAATATGACTTATGAGAGTGGACCTCAAATGTAGTTACCGACATAAAATATGAATACATAAATAAGCCCTTATTTCTCTGACTTCTATGTTTTATTTTTAATTTTATTTGATATCTGTAACCTTGTCAGGCTGTCCGAAGACATAGGCCTCCTCCAGATCCCGCCACGTCTGTCGGTCAAATGCTAGGCGCCACCATCCCCTTGGAAGATCATCCTCCCAGCTTTTTAACTGACTGCCTTTTTTTCTTTTTCACTATAAAATATTAACAACTCAAAATCACGCATGGTAAATATTTACTGTGACTTAATAAAGGATTTTAGTCTCTATCGCGTGTAATTACTGAAAACATGGTAGGAACTTGAGTGCACATACATTCGTGCATGTTTGCGAAGATAGTTCAAACAGAGGCATGCGGCGAGCGCATTGGATGTGGGACGCGCAAATCTGCACGTTTATTTAAGAACGGATAGCAAAACAAACTTATTTCCATTTACACTTAATACATCGATCAACCAAAATATATAGATGGATAAGTGGTATAAATAAAATATTACTGTCCTGATAAACGAATAATAATTGAGTCTTAGCTTTATTTCTTTAGTTAAAATCAATTACGTAAACTCATTTACCGCGAAATATTATATTTATCTCATTAATAATAATTCGATTTATATAGAAAAAGATTTGTTTTTAAAATATTCCTTATATTTTTACGTTGACTATTGAATTAAATTATCAATAATATGTTCCTTGCCAATAAATGACAGTAGGTAAATTGACCGCATTGGAAAAGACTCTTATAGGGCCGTAATACTCGTATATCTCTGTATTTTGGTTGATAGACGCCTGAATATTGGGACACACGGCCCCTTCAGTATCCAGTGCTGAACATGACCCCCCCCCCATGCACATTGACTCGTGCATGAAGGATGTAAGGCCTGACCAAGCGGGTTGGCGAGTCCTCTCTTTTACAGCTGGTGTAGTTCTTCAAGGCTTGTGGTAGCGGCTGTTATCTCTTAGTCGCCTTTTACGACACCCCCGGGAGGAAATGGGGTGATGCTATTGTATAGCCGGCAGAGACCATAAGGCACAATATTCCTTTTAATAAAAAAAAGGCCATACGAGCATACAGTCCACCTGATGGTGAGTGGATACTGTCGTCCATAGACATCCGCGATACATGCCAACATCAGTCCAGAACAATAAACGTTGATTATTATACAATAATAATCCCCACCGACCTTGGAGATCTGCGTTTGGAGAAAGGTTTGGAAATATCGGAAGAGATGGATATGAGAACGGGCTCTGGCGTATCTCACTCACTACCGAAATGCGTACGTAAATATATAAAATGGTAGGTATATATATCAATTTTTTTCTACTATCTGTACCCAAACATGCATTAGCGCAGTTGCAGTGAGCTTGAGTTAGTTTTTTACTGCGAAAACTCGCTAAAAATTCGATTTTGTTCCCTGAATTCTAAGTAAAGATATGGGCGAATTGACATGTACTTGGAGAGACATTTGTTCAAAAGCCTGCAAAATGACTTGCAGTAAGGCGTCAAATACACGGTGTCGCTGGTCGCGGCGACACGCGACCAGGTGACGAGTAGCCCTAAGTATGGCGTCGCTTGAAAGTATTCAAAAGCCATAATCACCGTTCTAGGACTCCATTTCTTTCACTGTGCATGCAGTTCTTTGAACACGAAACGTGTTCAAACTCTTAATAGCTGTTTTATCCGCGATACGCGGAGTCAAAAGTTAAAAATGAAATTAAAAGTTCTGACCTTGTAACCTCCTGTTCACCTACTCTCGATATTCCTGGGGGCCCCCGGAAGTGCTGAACAGGGATGCGCTTAATAGCGCTCTTGCAAGGTCGTCGTTACACTGCACTGGTTACTGTCTGTTATATACTATGTACACTCGCGAACGCCAAGGTCTCCCAAAAATGTGCAGCCTACTTGCACAACAATAGATTGCGATCGTACCGCATAAGGATCAATGGCCGACTCGTACGGCGAAGGGTCAAAGGCTAACTAACTAACGGGCGACCCGCGCCCGCGCAGCACGTGAATTCACCCCTCACCTCGCAGCCCCCGAACAATACCGAACAAACCCCCGTCCCATGCAGAAGAAGTCTGCATGCTACTCCACTGGCAGGCGAGAGAGAGAAGTGACCGCTCTTTTCAGGATTGAGCCACCCACTAGGACCTCCGCAACCCGGGGTATTCCATCCACTCCGCGAAACAAATTAACAATGCGGCCCCGGCGCCAAAACAACGGCGGCAAATTAGCATCCTTGATTAAAACGAGGTCACCGATGCCTGGTGGGTGGGTCTTATCAGTCCACTTAACGCGCTGTTGCAAAATGTGTAAATACTCCAGAGACCATCGTTTCCAGAAACTCTGGGACAATTGTTGCAACAATTCAAAGTGCGACAAACGATTAGAAGCTACCCCTGTAAATGGGTACTCCGGCAGGGCGTTAAGTGGCTGTCCTATCAAGAAATGACCTGGAGTTAGAGCCTCCAAGTCGTTAGGATCTGACGAGAGCGGACACAAAGGGCGCGAGTTGAGGACGGCCTCAATTTTACAAAATACCGTTACTAGTTCCTCAAACGTTAATACCGTTTCTCCGATAACGCGCCTTAGGTGAGTTTTGGCTGATTTCACGGCTGCTTCAAAAATACCTCCCCAATGGGGGCAGCTAGGAGGACTAAACTGCCAGGTGATGCCCCGGCAAGATAGGGACATTCCAAGATCTACCTGGTTAGCCTCTAAAAACTTATATATATCCTTAAGGTAGTGGTCAGTACCCCGATAGTTGGTTCCGCAATCAGATCGAATTAACGCTGGAAGTCCGCGGCGGCTAACAAATCTACTAAATGTGGCAACAAATGCCTCCGTACTAAGAGCGGAAACTACTTCCAGGTGAACAGCCTTGGTTGACAGACACACAAAGACGCACAAATACGCTTTCTCTATCTTCGCTTTTCGAAGTCGCGACGTCTTGACCATGAACGGCCCGGCAAAATCGGTGCCAACTCCGGCAAAGGGTCTGGTTCCCGTGACTCGATCTGCAGGCAAATTTCCCATCATGGGCTGCATCGTCGCTGCCTTCAATCGATAGCAAGGCAAACAACGGAAAATTATGCCACGGATGGTACGTCTGGCTGACAAAATCCAAAATTCACGCTGCAAGATGGCTAACAATGCATTGCAGCCAGCGTGAGAATTTGCAATATGTCGGTGAGTCACCAACAAATGCACTAAGGGCCCACCTTTGGGCAACAACAATGGGTGACGAACCCCAAAAGGCAAATTGGCGTGACACAATCTACCACCAACACGGAGAAATCCCTCACCGTCAATAAAGGGGTTGAGCCTAGCAACGGCTCCCTTGAGTTTAGGTCTGCCATTCCGGAGTGTCTCAAGTTCTAAGGCGAAATGTTTAGTCTGCACAACGCGAATCCAATGCAGAAGGGCCATTTGGCGTTCTTCTGGCGTGAGAACAGGAGACAGCCGCTTTTCCTCCGGATGCCGAGCGTTATGAACGAAACGCTTTATCCAGGCAGTCACGCCAAGTAATTTGGACAAGGAACTGTAGCGATCGAGCAGAAAATCAATGCCCTTGAGGGGCTCAGTCAGGACACTCGATGTGAGCCAACCAATGGGGGGAGGAGTTACCAAGCACTGGTAACGTGGCCAATCAACTTCAGAATGTAACAACCACTGGGGCCCCCACCACAAATGGTGGTGAACCAGATCCGGCGCGTCTAAGCCGCGAGAAGCACAATCAGCCGGATTCAATTCCCCTGGGACATGTCTCCAAATTAAAACCGTCTCTGAATCTTGGATCTGTGATACTCGATTAGCTACAAAGGTTTCTAACGTGTGCACCGAAGTTTTCAGCCAACACAGAACGATCTGACTGTCAGTCCAGGCGAAAACTGTTCCAATGTCTACACTACGCCCGAGCGTAGAGCACACGTGATTTAATAAGCGGGCAAGAAGCGCCGCACCACATAATTCTAACTTCGGAATTGTATGTCGAGTCCGTATAGGAGCAACCTTGCTCTTCGACATAACTAAGTGAATTTTTGTCTCCCCAGTGGTACTTACAGTACGTAAGTACAGCACGGCCGCATATCCACGCTCGGATGCATCACAAAATCCGTGGAGGGACACTGAGCATTTCCCAACAGGAAGGAAGCATCTAGGTATTGCAACCTGATTGATAGCCGGGACGGATGAGAAATACGATTCCCAATCGTGTATCAACTCTCCCGAGAGAGGCTCGTCCCACGAGAGTCCCGCAGTCCAAAGCCTTTGCAGAAAACACTTGGCCTTAAATATAACCGGACTGATCCAACCGTTCGGATCAAAAGTCCTGGCTACCGTAGACAGAACTGATCTCTTAGTCCATACCTTAGAGGAGGTTAATTCGACTCTGTAGGTAAACTCATCGTGGACTGGCATGTACTGCACTCCAAGGAGGGCTATCAAATTCAAGCTATCCGCATTCTCAAAGAGATGAGGGTCTTGTTGGTGGTCCTCCGGCAAACCGGAAAGGAGATCCGGTGAGTTGGATAACCATTTTCGCAACTCATAGCCACTAGTTCCCAGAAGCCCTATCAATTCATCTCTCAAGGCCCGAGCCTCTTCGAGACTAGATGCTCCGGTACAAATGTCATCAACATAAGCATCCGTCTCCAAAACAGAGGCTGCGCGGGGAAAATACAAACGCTCGCGCTCCGCAAGCTCCAACAATGAGCGAATCGCAACAAACGGGCTAGATTTTATGCCGTACGTATTGGTGTTGAGCTCGTAAATCACCATCGGATCCTCTGGATGCTCACGCCATAAAATCAGCTGATATCTCCTATCTTCTGGATGGATCAGCGTCTGACGGAACATCATTCGAATATCCGCTACAAAGACTACTTGATGCCTCCGGAAGTTGGTCAGAATGTCTGAAATGTCCTTTTGTAATTTAGGACCCGCATGCAGACATTGGTTCAGCGAGACCCCGGTGGTCGTAGACACTGAACCATCAAAAACCACCCGAATCTTTCCGGTAGGGGTCTTTAAAACCGCATGGTGGCTCAGAAAATAGTGCTCACTATGTTGCCAATCAACGGTCGACACCGACATATCCCCCAAATCCACGTATTCTCGCATGAAGTCGACGTACTTCTGACGAAGGACTTTATCCTTGAGCATGCGACGCTCCATGGAAATCAAACGTCGTTCAGCAACGTCCCGAGAGCGTCCAAGGGCAGGTCGAACCGCTAAAAAAGGCAAACGGGTGATCAAACGGCCCGAGCGAAGGCGACCAGTATTATTCTGGTAGAACAGCTCGCATTCCATTTGCTCTGGGTTCACCCGGGAAGCTGTAGGGGGCTCTTCCACCTCCCAAAATCTCTGAACCGCATCAGAGAGAACTGAACCTACAGCTACATCATCAAACTCTTGGGAATTGGCAGTTGTTGACACTGGGCCCATTATTACAAACCCGAATGAAGTCGGCACAGCGACTAATCCGTCACGCTGTAAAAGCCGCTTAGGTCCACACAACAATCTTCCAAGGACATCCGCTCCAATCAGGAGATCAATCGGGCCTGGGGTGTGGAAGTCAGGGTCTGCTAAGTCCAAGCCTGACACTACACTCAACACAGCAGACGGTAATTCTTGCTGTGGCAAATCACCAATCATCTCTTCCAACACAATTGCCGACGCCTCAATCTCCGGGTGAGACGAGGTGACAGGTGTACAATTAAATTTTGTGTGACCGATCACACGCACCTGCAACTTACCGATACCTCGCACATTGTAGGTACCGGTGTGAACGCGTAAGCCTAACTTTCTCGCCAAACAAGATGACACAATGCAGCCTTGGGCCCCCGAATCTAATAGAGCACGAATCCTCATGTGTCCCTTGGGTCCTCGTACCATAGCCGAAATAGTTGGCATGAGTACGTACATCGATTGAACGGCTGCAGTTGGCGAGTGGGCAGGTAATTCCTATAACTGAGGCCAATTAACCCCGGAGCGCTCCACATGCGCTAACGGGTCCCAGTTATGGTATACTGGTCGGCGATCCACCTGAGTCCGTTCAGGGGTAGTGTTGCCCTGCGAGCGTTGGGAATGCGGCTGACGTCGCTCCAAGCGCGGTCGTTCCGCTAAAGGGGTATAATTGGTAGGAGCACTGCTCCTTTGAGGCGGCAAAGATCTCCCGGCAATCACAGCATAATCGCGACGGCCGCCATCATCAACTCTTCGAGGGGGAGTTACCCGGCCCCCGCCCCTAGGGGAAGTGGAGCCCCCGCCCGTGCGGGGGGAATGACGGCCTTCAAACCTAGGAGGGGCCCGTGACCCTATTCTGGGTGCAACCACCCGACCGCGATTAGCCTCCCAGCCATGACCGTCACGACCATCCCTATGGTCGACGCCATTCCGATTGGCACATAGCAGGGGGTGATGTCGGCCCAAACAATGCTGACATGAATGCGATCTAGCAGGGCACTGCTGAATTAAATGCTCTCCCAAACAACCATAGCACCAGCGGCGCTGAAATGCTATGTTCCGCCTACCTCGGACCGCCAGACCCTCAAACCTTCTACACGAGACCACCTTGTGGCCCTCCGCCTTGCAATATAGGCATCTTGGTGAGGTGCTGCCAGTGGCGACAGCATACCGTTGTCTGGGGATCCGAACATTCCGCTTAGACAATTCCCGTCTAGGGGGCGCTTGGGAAGTGGACGGGATGGGCGCATCCGAATTATCCGCCAACCTACATTCGTCCTCTAAGAATTTTAGCAAATCTACGAATTTGGGCAAATATGTTGCGCTATCACCACCGTATTTATATTCAAATCGGGCCCTTAGCTCCTGAGATAGCTTACCCAACACAATGTGGACTAAAAGAAATGACCAACTATCCACTGGCAACTCAAGTTTACCTAAGGTATTCACCGCCCCCAATAACGGGTTTAACAATTCTAATCTTAATGAAGAAACCCGGGTGACCTTAGGTAGTGCCAGGATTAGTGCCACATGTGTGTCCGCCAAACGTCTCACGTTCTGATAACGTCGGAACAACAGCGTACGTGCCGTGATATAATTTTCATTGTTAACATCCAAATGTTGGATAAGACTGCTGGGTTCTCCCCGAAGAATCGAACGTAGATACGCCATCTTTTGGCTATGAGTTAGATCCTCCCTGGAGTCTACCAAACTATCGAACAGATTTACAAATCCGATCCACTGTTCGAGCCTTCCATCAAAATGTGGGAGATCCAAATTGGGAAGCCTGCTCAACAACGCCGGAGGGGTTGCCTTCCCCTGCCCAGAATCCGACGGCAGACCTCCAGTCTCCTCCGAAAGGGAGACTGCCCTTTCAGTGATGGAATCAGCTAACTCATAGCACTGATTCACATCGGCCTCGATCCTATCCACAACCTCAGAGCCAAGATCCGGCGAAAGCTCGGTAAATTTCGCGTAATGTTGGCCCAACTTATCCAACCGTGCCGGTAAATCCTGATACCTTTTTATTAAGGCACCATGACGATCGGGTCTGTCAATCAGACTAGCGGCCGAAGCCAACCATCGGAGTATCGCCTTTATGTTTCCACTAATGGACAATGCTGACATGGTTGTCACTAAATGTAACAACAAGTGTACAAACAAACAAATAAAATTAATATACAGTATTCAGTTTAAGGATAGTGGCCTAACAAACAAACAGGCCACACCTACAAAGCAACAATAAATGATACAAAACAATAATCCAATATGTAATAGATCCCTGTTACCATATACGTAACTTACAACTTGTTATAAAAAGTAACCACTGCGAGAAATGTTAATATAAACAAACAAAATTCCATTCCAAGTTAGTAAGTGCTCAATACCTATCCGTCGCAGGTAACCGAAACAAAACCGAGTCACAAAAAAAAGGAATGTTAAGATTAAAAACACTTGACAACGGGTAGACCTTGGGATACGTTGCTATTAACAAAGAACTTTTTTAACTAATGTTTACGTTTCACAATATAAGGTCCATATGCACAACCACGCTCTGCTACCAATGTTTTATCCGCGATACGCGGAGTCAAAAGTTAAAAATGAAATTAAAAGTTCTGACCTTGTAACCTCCTGTTCACCTACTCTCGATATTCCTGGGGGCCCCCGGAAGTGCTGAACAGGGATGCGCTTAATAGCGCTCTTGCAAGGTCGTCGTTACACTGCACTGGTTACTGTCTGTTATATACTATGTACACTCGCGAACGCCAAGGTCTCCCAAAAATGTGCAGCCTACTTGCACAACAATAGATTGCGATCGTACCGCATAAGGATCAATGGCCGACTCGTACGGCGAAGGGTCAAAGGCTAACTAACTAACGGGCGACCCGCGCCCGCGCAGCACGTGAATTCACCCCTCACCTCGCAGCCCCCGAACAATACCGAACAATAGCTTTAAAAATACTATTTTACTCTGTAACTTCCCTTATCGCACATACTCATACGATCAAAAGACATACCTACCTATGTCTTATTCTTCTCTCTTTGGTATGTTCTTAGATACGGCATATACATTTACTTATCTGGTATATATCCTGGTAACATATACGAGTACATATGCTGAGCTCAGACCTGTTTGTCCACAGGTTTTGTTAGTATTTAAATACTTAATTTTCATAGTGTGGTGTATTATGTCTATATTAATAAAAGGAAATTACGTGCTATCGTAGAAAATCTACGTCGAAAATTACAGAAAAACATACTTAACAGTAATTATTTCGATTTCTCCCCCTTCCCCTTAACCTTTCACTTGCCATCAAGAAAGTGTAAGATTATAATGTTACTTACGATAGTCAAACCGCCTGTAACTCTTTACCGAAACGTTTAATCAATAAACCACATGCAAACCTAGTCGGCCCACATGCAAAATACGAAATACTAAATATATTTCAAACCACAACTACCGATACTCCAATTTTATACCCGTTTCAGGGTAACAACTAACGCAACATGTACGTAACCTAAATCCATGCATTTTGGGCACCGGACACCGGACATGTAACATGCTTCAATCACAGAGCACACTCCCGAGAGCTGTATTTACTCTGTATATAAAGTTTGCTGTTTCCATTGCATTTGAAGTTACGGGTGATGATGCACTCCACAGACGACTGGGCACGTCTGATTGGTCGATATTCCAGTTTCCCCACAACGAAATGCAGCAATATGCCTCGGGTGTAAGTGAAAAAAGGCTATCCTATCCCATTTATACAGGTGGTATTATAGAAGAACTATTACAGGATAAAATATATCTCCCATTCTATTATACCCCCTGCTCACCATCACACCCACCCCATCAATCTGATATCGTCCCATTGAATTGGAAGTATCCAGGATTTTTCCGCATGTACTTCCTTATCCCCATCATTTCAAATTCTTTTGCCTGATTCTTAAATTTCCAAAGGTAGGCAGCGCATCTGTGGTCGTCACTTTAGACTAATATTGGTATGCATTGTGGATGTCCATGGTCTCGTGATTAACTGTTCTTCTGCCAGCTATATAAATAGCTATTCACTTCAACAAGAGGCATTAACAGAAATAAATGAGATATGAGAGCTTTGCGTCTGTGTGAGTGGGTGCCGAATTGTTCAATACGATCGTCGAAATGGTTCGCACCGTACACAATCGGTGTGCACTCACACAAACGAAACGCTCATGTCTCGTTGATTATTGTTTATTCATTCATTTAAAATTTATAAAGCTTAAAACTTCAAAACTTGCTCGTCTGCTATATAAATAGCTATTCACTTCAAAAGTAGGTACATTCATTTAAAAATTATGAAGTTTATGAGTTTAAAATTGGTATAGCAGCACCTCCTTGTGAGTTGCAACCATTCGAATTCGAACACCATTCGAATTCAAAAAGGAATTCGAATTCGAAACGAATTCGAAAACACGCTCCGCAGCAGGAATAAACGTTAACAGAAACCGCTTCAAAATCGGTTTAGCCATTTCAGAGATAAGTGAAGAAGAAACGAAACACAGACATTTGCTTATCCCAAATGCATATACGATTCCATCGAGGGTAAGAATAAAGGCACAAAGTGAACCACCTGATGGTACTACTTGAGTGTACCTTACCAGTGTTAGATATGAATACCATAAACCTCTTCCATAAGAATAAATGTACACATCCCGCCGAAAGTAATACACATCGACTATGATCGGCTAGCTCGGTTTTGTAGAGCGTTGTCTCTGTCGTAACGGCTCACGACAGAGATGACGCTCTACAAAACCAAATCTAGCCGATAGTCTCTTTCTAAAGGCCGATGTGTATTACTTTCGGCCGGCCAGTTTACTCGCATTATTATTCTTTTGCCTCTACTAAAACTCGTCACTAAACACACAATCCTTCATTCTTCCGAATTATCCCACCCCTATTCCTCTAACCCATCCCGTTATTTGCAGTCTAACCCAATTAGATCGTAACGTATGTGAGAATGTTGCTCTGTCGTTTTCCGTGCACTGCCGAGTCAACATAATAGATGAGCATTGCATTTGGCGAGCGCCCAAATTTACTGCTAGATACTCCATGTGTGCCGTATACGTGTCATTGTACGTAGTTCGTGTGGATGTATTGTCCACGTTAGACTGTTAGAACAGATATTCGGTTTGGTCTTAATTTCGCTTTTGAAAGGTTTTGAATATTCGATTTGATTAGCGCTTTTTAGAGTACTTACTTGGTTAAAGTCATCGATATGGGAATAGACTAGATGACAGATCATACGTTCTTATCAATGAAACGTGGTTGGCAACTTCTAGGGAGGGTGAAACAGATGAGGAGCGGTTCATTAATCAGTCAAATTTGAAACTTAAGTACTATGTAATAAGAATGTTCCATTTTTAAAACACATATGAATTAAACAATTCGAGAGCTACTGAACATAGATCACTATTAGACTGTAACATGCTTGTCCTTGAATGCTTGTATAACATATGTAGTATGTATTCTCAAATCAATGGTTAGGTTAGATATCATTAGGACGCGCACTAAAAAATAGCTCTATCGACCTGACAATGTAGACCAAACGCATCAACTCTATAAACCTCTATGGACTCTATAACTATGTGCTGTAAGGTGTGGTTTTAAGGTAGGATTAATCAAAAAATGGTGCTATACTCAGATTTTATATTCAGTTAAAAACAGGTGCGATCAGCCGGTTACCGCAAACATGTAAAGACGACGAAAGTTCCTGAAATTGTATGGAAACCAAGCATGTCACTTATTTTCCACCTACGACCGAGTCACGAGTAAATTTAAATGATGGAAACCATGAAACCCTTAACTTACCCATGAAACGAAACATTTCCCTTGACTCGATTCACCACTTTCGACGAATTTTTAGAATTGATTAATATTAAACTTTAAGCGCAATTAAGCATTTTTGTGTGTTGTAATAACGACACAAAATAGGAGCTTGAGTCAACTTAGGGCATGCAGCGACGGACAACTTGCATTATCTATCCCTCTATATCCATCCGGATACCCTTAATCTTATCGGTTACTACATATAATAAATAAGCAATATATTCAAAGGAGGTCAATGGAGTTCAGTCTCAAGATAAAACAGTTCGCCAAGCTGGTGCACGCAAAATTGACACTACTTAATATCTTTACAGTATTGGCCAATCGAACGTTCGCACATATACAAATTCCTTTGCAGTTCATTATCAACTAACTCAATAAGCGGTTAGGTATTGCTAACCGCAATTATAACGTTGTAGAATAAACATATTCATTCTGTTAGAGCAACGTAAATAAACTTTAAAATCACAATAATATAGTTATTACGAGTGTAATTACACTCGTAAAAGAGTGTTTAAGAACGCAAAAGAATATAATATTTTTCGCGTTTTGCACAACATATTTATCTATTTAAACCAACCATGGTCACGAGCAAACTGAAGAGGCGGGTAGGCCACGGTCTTCAGTCAGCTCGTGACCATGGATGGTGCTACTCAACCGAAACGTGGAGTAAAATAAATAAGGTAAACATACGCGTTGAGACCAGTACCTAAATAGATAAAAACGCGAAGAAGTTTGTAATTGTGCCAACGGGTTCAAAAGTAGTTTCAAGGACAATTTTTTTTTTCGAAGGTAGTCATAGCCAACACGTCTGCAAACAACATTATCTCCATATCAACAAAAACTAGCATGTTTAATGAACCATTTAATCAATAAACGTCATGCACCGTTATCTCAGAAAATATTATGTTACAAGCGGGAAGTACCTAGCGTATCTCTAAGGGGAAAGACTTAGACCGGGAAAGTGGCTTAAGAATTTATAAACAATAGTCTAGATTTTACTATGTTTACCATTTCTTACATTGTATTCTCATTTTTTTTTCTGAAATTGTTTTAATAATACTAATTAATTGATTTTGTTTTATAATACATTTACATTTATTTTCCTGCCAAATGTGTCAAATGTTTATTTGTCACATTGCAAATAAATGGTTATAATCAACATTCAACTCCTTTCAAACTGTTGGTTATACGTTGTTGCACATCTTGTATCCGACGCCAGAATCTAAGCCACTTCATTCAAATTGTAATCGCAATCAGCCCTTTTCTCGTTCACTGCTGGAGATGGGCCTCTCATGCACATTATCTAGTGCATGAGGAATGTATGGCCTAAAACACCACGCTTTTAGAGGTAGGTAGTGTAGTTCCACAGCACTTAAGGTACCGCTACCCCTTATCCCTTAGTCGCTTTATACGAAATCTACTGACGTGGTTTTATTCTAAAGACGGTCGATATCGCGCCGTCAAATTGCGTGTTATCACGACGAAGTGTGTAAATATTTACTGATGTAAAAATAAATCTGTTTTAACATAATTTTTTTACGGACACGAAAACATTTACGTCGAAAACGTGACGGGAATTTTTCGCTTCCTTAATAAATATGTAAAAAGTGCTTACATTACAGCAAGTCCATTAAATTTTGAACGCCTTCCACTTAAGTCAGAAGTGCTTCTGTAATGAATGCGCCGAAAATTAGGTGAAGGTGTTTTTATAGCACCTTAAGGGCGGAGGGAATTCTTCATTACATAATATTTCTAGGGGATCTAGAGCGATAGTCCATCACGCAAGCTAGTATGGGTACCTGCTATTCATACGCTCCAGATTATTTTTTATCTCATTGGAAGGGAGAAGACGCACGTTGCAATCCCACAGTATCCTATTCCCTTTCTATACTTACTTCTTACTTAACCGTAACCAGCCCTGTTACTGTCCACTGCTCGATATGGGCCTCCTCATCCACGTTGTCTCCTACACGAGGAATGAATGGCCTTAAAACGATACGCTGGCCAAGCGGTTTAGCGAGTCCTCTCTTTAAAAGGTGAAATATAGTTCCTCAGGGATTGAGATAGCGGCATTGTTAACCCTTAGTCGTCTTTTATCACACCCACGAGAAGAGATGAGGGGGTGATATTGCTGGATTGGTGTGAAGCCAGTCGACACCACACGGTCCGCTTACTTTTAGTAGTAGGTAATACTAAGCATACTTATTTATTAGTGTTTTGCGACCACAATCACACTTTAAATTTATTTTTCATATGAAAAAGATGAAATTTACTTAGAGAGCACTCTATCCGAAATGAGTTTTCAAGTTATTAAAACCCTAAGCAGAAGGGCAAAGTTTGAAGTTGTGATTAAACATATAGGTATATACATACAACTATATTTTTAAAGTTCCATTTTTAAAAAACTACTCCGGAATATTTACATTCAGTTAGATGGTAACTTCAAACATGAGTGTCATTTTAAACAAATAAGTTGCTGGAAATTTAGCTCAGAGAGTCACGTGTTTGTTTTCAACGAATATGAAATTTAGAAACCAAAAAAGAAATCGCAGAGAAGGGCAATATTTTTTTATACTGCATTATTAATAATGCAGTTTTAAAAGAACAAGGCAACTTGTAATTTTAACCAGAAGTCTAATCGGCCTAATTTCTAGTTGTCAGATAGATGAAGGGCCGTAAGAAGACAATACTTAATAGAGTATTATTACAAAAGGTAGGTACTCGTAGGAGCTCCTAGTATATAGATAGGACTAGTGTTTTTGAAAAGGCATTCTTTAAAATGCATCAGAAACTAATTAAAGGTTTTATCATAAACGTCAGTTATTAGAGCTTATTTCGCGCGCAAAATATTAAAACTGAATAACTCTCATAAAGCAGACTTTGCATAGGCGCTGTTTTCTTTGCTGCGACTAGCAAAATAAAAAATGTCTTCAACTTTCCCTCTGTCTATTTAAGTTTATCTTGTCCATGCTATGGAGGTTTAAAAAATCTTGATTTAATGTTAATGTACTCGTAGTCAACGCCTTATAATTTAGGTTACACTTATTATAACGTAACTGACGTGCGAATTATTCATAGCCGGTTACCAAATATGTAGGCGGTATCCAAATATGTATCTTATTGCATTGGCAAGAATTTCTACATTTTTCGAATTTTACATATTTTTAAATTATAGTTTAAATTTTTTAAAGATTAGATAGATTATAAACCGGTATTATTCGGGAAATGAACGCTAAAAAAAAACAGTTCTTTGAGATAAACTGTTAAATACGCCACAGTTCGTGAAACTAACAATTGGTGTAATATTTACTTTTATGTAATTTGAATCGTAATAATTATTGTAAACTTAGATTGACTTACATTAGATTGAATAATATAATCCTCAACCATTCAATTAGAGTAGTGTTCATAATGTTTCAAATCTTATCTTATTATTATTGTTTTTCACACACATGAACTGTAAGGCTGTAACATAATTGTTTTCATATAGCTTTTTTAAACAATATGTGAACATTGATGTAAATTGTACAACAATAAAACGTTTTTAATAAGTTATTTTTGAATATTTGTTGTATAATTGGTTTATGTTCATAGGACCATTCTGTGAATATGAAAATTGTATCACCTATCAACTTGTGAATAGGCACCTCTACAGCGCATAATCTACAGCACACCCTGACATCAACCCTCAACCACTTATCTGATGTTGCAGGTGGTGGATATTTATCATCGGGTGGGTCAGTTGCCTGTACTATATAAAAATAAACATATAAAAAAGAGATACTATTTTATGTTCGTAGACATTCAAAACGTCCAATTAATCGCAATTATAGAACCACGGTTTAAGCAATTTCAATTTCCAAGCTGGGCGACGGCCTCTCCGTGGATACATTAAGCAGTTAACTATCACTGCTTGCTTACTCCCAACTTGCTAGTTTTATTATTAAGTCCTAGACTTTTTCCATTAAAATCGTTCATGGAAGTTTAAAACTGTTTTTTTTTTATTGCCGAGCGCAGTATTACTGTATTGAGCTGTCTGTGGGTTTAAAGGATACTTTGAATGTATATTTTGAAAATGTTTATAAGTGTGATAAGAAGTGCGGACGATCTTATGTATGTGGTGCACTCAGAAAATATTTGGACTCCAATTAAAAATTATCGAAACAGTACCCAGCCTTTTTATCGTCCACTGATAGACATAGGCCTCTTCGTGAGCAAAACTTCTTGTCCATGCGGGATTGGGTATGGCCTTAAAATGCCGGGCTGGTCAAGTGGTCAAAAGGTCAAGCTTTTGATTTTTTTTAGTGAGTCAATTTTTTTAGAGGTGAAGTATTTCCCCAGGGCTTGTAGTAGCAGCGTTGTTATCCCTTTGTCGCCTTTTAGACACCTACGAGAAGAGATGAGATGCCTTTTATGGCCGACACCAATTTCATGGCCAAAGTATCCTAATGGGTAAAAATGTTATTACTACAAGTTTTCAAAGTACTCAGAACTTCATTCTGTTTGAACCAGTTCATAAAAACAATTTTTCAAGTCCTCATCTGGTAATTCACTACTTCTTCAAACGAAATCACCGCGTTTATCGGCGACGGCGGGAAACAGAAAAACGTCATTCGGAGCTAAGCCGGGACTGTAAGATAGTCTTGTATTACAGGAGCCTGACAATGTATGTATGCACATTGTCAGCTACAAGACTTTTGTAGTCAAAATTTTACGAGTAGGTACTTAAATTGTGAGGTGACCTCACATAAGTACTAAAAGACATAATGTTATGCTGGCTATGAGGTTCACTTGTCCATGTATTTACACATTACGAAAATATTCTTTTCAACCTGACACAGACTAAAAACGTTTCATGCAAATTCTGTCGCAAACAACCGGTATGTAATCGAAAATATAGAATAGTTATCTACTCATACTTTGTAATGAATTTAAATGTTATGAAGTTTGAACGATCACCAAGACTTTATTCTAGGATCATAAGCAGAAAGTCGTAAATTTTGCCGTAAAATTTCGAACATCTTCGATTTTATTGTATCTTGTGGTATTTGAAAAGGCATTTTTGTTTACGTATTACTGTTTTAATGTCGTTGTAAAGTTGATAATGCTATACTGGATACATTAATAAGTACTTAGTGTATTTATATATTTATAGGTACATCAGTTAATACACCATAAAAACTTGTTACAATCATTGATTACGTGCAGATTATGTACAGGTTCTGTACTTAGACCTAAAAATTTTGTACACTCAAACATAGCTTACCATAAACTGAAATTTGTTATTTATTAAGATTATTAAGAATTTAAGAATTCTTAAGAATTCATTTAAGAAACCTTTACCTTGAATGTACTGTATTTCCCACTTTACGCTATACCCTAAACGTAGGCAGCGCATCCGGGGGCGTGCCAAAGTTTGTCACGTTGGACTAATGTTGGCATGTATCGCGGATATCCATGGGCTACAGTATCCATTTACCATCAGGTGGAAAAAAGCTCAACAAGGAATAAAATGGACTGTGCTCTTGCTGGATAAAATTTGTAACGAAGAAATTCGATGAAAACACAAAGTTACAGACATAGCTAACAGACGTAGGTAGGTAGCTAACAGACGTAGTAAAGACTTAGCATGTTGAAGTGACAATGGGTAGCACATATCTAGCGCAGAACCGACAAACCATGGTGTAGCAGAGTCCTCGAATCGATACCACGTATCGGGAAAGGTAGCGTGGGACGCTCTCCGGCCAGGTGGAATGAAGCCTTGTAGAAACTCCCTTGTAGTGGCCGAATGAGAAGAGCAGTAGTTCGCATTTGATGGCGTGGGTTTTTTCCAGCGCGAGAGACATTATTTAATTAATTTCATTCCAAAAAATCTTTAAATCTAATATAAATTGGTAAGCCACACAAGTACAGTTCCAACGTATTTTTAAAAAATCCGTCAACGAGAAAAGTTATAACGTTAATCCAGCGCGAACACTAATTACTAAATTAGGCTCCTGTACCAACTCGTTATTAAGTTATATACTCGTTACTCATTTATATAAAGTTATGTAATCGTTATTAAGTTATGCCAGTCAGCGCGTAATTTGCCGCAATTTGCTGTGTTGCCCGCTATTTTTCATTTGGTTAAGCTCTCTGTAACGTTACGTCGATGTTTTTGTTATACCTATAGAATTTTGTACAAAAATGAATATTAGTGGAAGTCTGAATTCATTTGTTTCTTACCTGTTTAAATTTGATAAGATTTAGTTTATGCCAGTTACATAAGTAGGTATATAGGGTCTTTCATTATTTGCGCTCTACTTTTAAATTTAAATAAAACAAGATGTATAATCGATACCACTATATATTTTTTTTATTTGGAAGGTCAATCGATAGCATTAATTATGGAATACGATATCGGGCAAATGGCCGCCGCGGCTACGTTGAGTGGCTCGATTTCATCAATGACGTGGATGATGTTGGCCTTTTAGACATCAATTGTTTGCGGTTGATTTGCATACACCTGGGATTTAACGTAACCCCACAAAAAGAAGTCTAAGGGCGTTATATCACGGTATAGTGGGATTAAAACGTAGTATTTAATACGCCAGAAAAACGCCAGGTCAGTTAGAAAAAAATCCAACAATAATTCCAAATCACAAGGTATTAATCAAATCCAAATAAAGAAAGCCAAAATTGTCAGTACGAGAGCAACACGATACAAAAGGTGTGGAGTAAACGAAGGAGCGTAGCGTACTGCTAGACTGCTACTGAGAAAGAGAACAGCTAATAATCTCATGTCGAATGGCGTCACTATCTGTCTCACTCTAACTCACATGGAATGGTTACTTTGTCTAACTCAGACTAATTTTAGTTTGATCTTTGAGAGCTGAATGTGTTATCGTTGGTACGGGAATTATTTTGAAACGAGGTTATTTTTCTAAAAAAGAAATAATAAGTGTTGTACAATTTTGAAATATTAACTAAAGGAGCTTTTTTTTTAAAAAATCTTGCACGGTTTGCGTAGTACATTTTTTCTACTTTATGATGTTATTTGATGAGTCAAAGTTAGCTGATCAAAATTTTCGCATAAATCATGCTATAAACTTTGCTTTTTTTCCAAAACTCTTGCACTTTTAGTTTTATTTTGTTCTGTAATCAATAGCAGGGTAATTCAGCATTGCGTTACAAAAAAAACTACTAAAATACGAAAATTTGTAGTCACAGCATCTATAAATTTGGTGCAGGGTAGCGATTTTCACGATGCCTATAACTGGAAAACCGTGAGGCTTGTTTTTTAATATTTTTTTGGACCATCGTAAAGTGGCCTATCTTCTGTTACCTCCTTGACTTTGAGTTTTGAGACATCCTGTTGTATATTATGCATATGAAAATTTTGGATAGAAAGGGCTCATGAAGAGCGGTGATAGATTAAGGGTATGTGTAGTATGTTGTGTAAATTAATATTTATTGATATTGCTTATTAAGTAGATATATTAAAATTGTATGATGTATTATTTTATGACCTAGATATTGTAATAAACAGTCTTGGTTTAACATGCCGGTGTTTTACATCAAACTCGACTCACATTCGTGTGATCGTGAGTTCAAATCCCCGGCTCTATTTAAGTACGGTTTTTTGAAAATTGTCACTAGCTTGGCGGTGAGGGAAAACATCGTGAGGAAACCCGCATTCTTCAGTAATCAAAAAATTCTGGAATATATGGTCCACCAAACCGCACTGGGTCCGCATGGTGGAATACGGTCCGAAACCTCTCAGTGATTTCCCAGTGGTGACCTGTGCCCTGCAGTGATAGATTATAGGCTGATACAAGTACAAGGGTTTATCATTACAGCTTTTGTCCAAACAATGTTTTTTCCAAAACACGGAAAATACCGAAATTTACCTCTCCGACTGTTTATGTCATAGAATATATTTTTTTATAAAAAAGTGACAAATGAACATACTCGCACACGTAAATAATTTCCTTTAACATACATTTCATTTATTTGTTTGTATTTATTAATGGCTGCCATTTTATTCTCTCTCCAGTATACAAGAGCCGTATCAATCACGTGATCTAAGCTGCTGCCAAAGAATCGATCAAAGAAATCTCTTTAGTCTGATATACCTACATCCAGCTTTGACGGAACATCAATTACATTGTGACATATGGGTTAGACCCTTACTATGTGTTCTCGAGATCACACCTCTCCGCACGCTGCTGTAATGACTGGTATTGGAACGATATGTTTTTATGTTCATGTGTTATTCTAATGCAGCTTCTTTCTCGATTTTGAAATATTTTGATTAAATATGGTTCAGTGATTATCAACATATGTTATGTTTTGTAGCACAAGAAGACCACAATTACTGATTTCTAATTATCGATTCGATTTTTAACAGATAAACCAGAAGGCAAAGGCTATGTTAAAAATAAATATTTGCTAATGGTAGGGGACATCCGCTGCGCCCGGATTCAGAGAATTTAATCTCGAAATTGCTTGCTTAGCCGATCTCCATCGTTTCTCCCATAAAACAAAACGAGATCGCATCGATTTCTTTACTCATAATGTCGCATTTTATCTTTTTCGCCATTTGTTTTCATGGACAGTAAAGAGCTACTGTATAGCTACTGCCTCGCAAATCATAATTCAAAACTTAACCAGATAATAAATGTCTCGTGACTTATTCAGCGAAGTTTCAAATATAACCGTAACCAGCCCTTTGATTGTCCATTGCTGGACATGGGCTTGGTCATGCACACTGTTTTATGCATAAAGGCCGTATGACCTTGGTCGTAGGTCAAGCGGGTTGGCGAGTCTACTTTTTCAGAAGTGGTGTAGTTCCCTTAGGCTTGTGGTAGTGGCTTTATCATCTCTTAGTTGCATAGGAAGAGGACTCTATAGGAGAATATGGGGTGTATTCTAAAGCAGGCTGGCACATGTAGCATCCACTGCTGGAACCATTTGACTCCATCCAACGACGTGCTGTTCGTATTGTCGACGATCTCACTCTCACGGGCGGTTAGAATCCCTCAGCAGTCGGAGAGACGTTGCGTCTCTCTGTGTGTTCTACCGCCTGTACAATGGGGAATGCTCTGAATAATTGTTCAATATAATTCCCACTTCGGGTTTCTACAACCGCACCTCCCGTCACAGAAGTGCGGTCCATCCGCATTTCCTCGATACGGAGGTATCGCGCACTGTTCGGTCCAAAAAATACTTTATACCGCGAACCCGTAGGCTGTGGAACGAACTGCTTCAAGAGGTTTTTCCATTAATGTACGATATGGGGTTCTTCAAGAGAGCTGTGAATAGGATTTTGCAAGTTCGGCGGCGCGCCCGCATACCCCCTGGTGTTGCAGGTGTCCATGGGCGGCGGTAACACTTACCATCACGTGGGACCGCTTGCTCGTCCGCCCACTAGTATATAAAAAAAAAACAGGCCCCTTCATGCAGATTATGCATGAGAGATATATGGCCTTAAAACGGCACATTGGTCAAATGAGTTGGCGACTCCTTAAGTCTTCACACTTGATAGATCACACTCAGAAAACTAAGTATATGAGTATAGGTTGCTATTAGGTGGATTTTAAAAAGAGCCTTTCGGATAGATGTATTCGTGGGCAGTGAAAAGATTTGATCTGATGTTTCACACAATGGAAATTTATCGCGTTGTCAACATTACAGGCCTTCACCAACGGAAGCAAAATACTTATTTTATTTATTTACTTATGTAAAACAGTTCATAGAGCTAGAAATAATTTAGAAGTAATATTGCTGATATACTTGGATACATTTAGGACATATTTTAGGGTACATGTGAAATGTACTGTATTCTCCCCTTTATCCTATTCCCCAATGTACGTACTCGTACGTGTTTCGGTAGTGAGTGAGATTTGCTGGAGTCTATTCCCATCCTACCCTATCTTATTCCTCTTCATTTTCCCAAAGCTTTCTTCAAATCCATTCCCAAATCTCCAAGGGTAGGCGGGCGCAATGTTTGTCTTTCTGGACAGATTTTGATTTGTATCGCGGATGTCGATGTTGGGCGACAGTATCCACTTATCTTCAGGTGGACAGTATACTCGTCTGAGGCGTTTTTTCTATAAATAAATTCAAAGATTGCACACCAAAGTACACGTTGGTTTACTTCAAGCTGTCGACATACGAAAAATGCTGTCAAAAATAAATACAGAAACAATATTGAAAATACTCTTATTATAAATGTGTCTCAAATATCTGAAAACTTATCTGGAGTTTTCGTCGCACCCCGTTACGGTTCATTGACGCAATTTAAAGATGTTTCTTCTAAAAACTTCAGAACATTATCGCGGGTCTTTGACATGAAAAAATGGGAGTATCATTAACCCCTTTTATCGGTTCGATCAGCAAAAACTGGAGCTATGTTTTCGCTGTGTATTTCGGTATTTACTTCTTTTGGTAGTGGCGATAGACAGACAAGAGATTCTGGGGCTGATAAGTCCACATGAGCGGTTATTGCTTATGTCATTACGCATCAGCGTGTGTTTTTCAACTGTGGATATAAATTTCACTCGCGGCCCCCACACCTATACCGATCTGTTCATTCAGCCACTAACGTGGACTTTCCTTGAGTCACAGAGTCTGAGACACGTCCCAAAACAGGTGTCCCATATTACATTACATATTGCCTATATCACACCATCAGTCTATCTCCCCACTCTCCCACAGCTCTCCATCACACACGATTTTCTGTTGGCACGCCCCCGTATACGCAACCTACGTTTGGAAATTTAGGAACTTATTTGGAGAAAGGGTTGGATTATGTTATGATGGGATGGGAACAGGCTCTGGTATAGCCCACTCACGTCCAAAACATATACATGAAACCTCCCAAAGTCTAAAGTAACTTCCCAAAGTGGGTGGTAAACCTTACTTTGCATAACAAATCATTACAGTGTGTCCAACCATTTTCATATAGAATTACTACCTGCTGTCTATATGCTATTGCTGAAAGCGACGAGCCTTCGAAGCCTGTCGCCTGTATAAAATACGCTTGTTTTTCTCGCTCGCTTCCATAATGTAACCGTAGCTTGAAGATTAACCCGCTGGCATCGACAGGTCATCTGTAACCCAAGTAAATGATACAGCGGGCGACTCGAGACGGTTATTAACAGTTCTAGAAAAAAGGCCTTTAATATCTGTTTAAAGATGTAAAAAAATTATCGAATAAGTAACTAAGGATTTTGACTTCCTAGATAATATAATAGCCATGCAATGCAATCAGTCCCTTCAGTATCCACTGCAGGACATCGGCCAGCTCATTCACATTGTCCAAACAAGTTGGCAAGTTCACTTTTCAGAGGTGGTGTAGTTCCTCAGCGCTTATAGTAGCGACTTTGTTATTCCTTAGTCACCTCTTACGACACCCGCGCGAAGAGATAATACGGCACACGGTACATATAATAGCAGTTTGCTTCAAGTCTGCGCCATTGCAGTTTTGTTTTTTATAGGAGTATAATCAAAAATGTATATTAAATAGTAGGTATCTTTTAAGTGAAAATGATAGCGCGACTGGTAAAATGATAGCGCGACTGGTAAAATGATAGAGCGACTGGTAAAATGATAGAGCAACTGGTAAAATTTATGCGTAGGAACAGTTTATGTTATTTATTTACTTAAATTCATTTATTTATTCCAGAAAGCTATATAAAGGGAACTTAATAATTTAAAGTATTCACTTTTCAGTCAAACTGATCAGTGCATAGATTTGATGTTGGTGCAATAATAATCAAAATAATGCAAAATTGTAATAATGACGTAAATTTAATGAAATAATTTAGTTATAAAATAACATAGACATTTACATAAATACATGTGTAGTGACCGGCGGTCTATATAATAGCATCATCCCATCATTTCCCGTGGGTGTCGTAAAGACATAAAAGCCGTAATCGTACATCCCTAAGGCCATACATCCCTCACGCAGAAGACCATGTGGAAGAAGAAGCCTATACCTTTAGCAATACTTACTTACGTTGACTACATCACATTTTTCTAATATATTATTATTATGTATTTCTGTTGTAGAGCCGTTCTATCAATGAATGAGATCTGAGAGTATATCATTCCTTATTTCTCCATATTTGTCCTCATTTACCTAAATTACTTCTTATTTTCCCGAGTATGTCTGCAGTGCAAATCAGATTTTCCTTCGCGTAGTCGTAATTATATTTTTATAACCTATTTATTTCAGAAAACTCTTAACAAACTGGTAATAAGAAACAAATTCGCTTAATAAAAAACGGATGTAACTGTAATTTAATAACCGATGAAGACGGCAAATCCTACGTCAAATTAAATAATAAAACTGTACTCTATGAAATCAAAAAGCTTTTGCCGGTCTGAGTTTATGAAGTAAAAATTCAATATAACGTGAATTAAATTTGTTGTAACGTAAGTGAAAACTAAGTTCGAATGGTAAGCAATTTTCCTGTAATTGCCTATTGCCTTTCAATGGATTACATCTCATATTGACATAGCCGGTAATGGAGAACTAGACAATTTAGCAAAGGAAGCGCACAGTGACGCGCATTTTAGATTATTATACTTATGAAAAACAATGCAGGAATTTTTGGCGCATTGGGAATACTTTGATGAGATAATGCTTGAGAAAGGTATCTGGTATAGAACGATTCAACCACATCCTGTGGATACTCCATGGTTTACTAATTCCGCGATTCGGCGCGATGTTGTCACTGAATTGAGATTAAGATCACGTTCCATTAAATAAATTCACTTTTATTAAGCGTAAGATGACAGCGTCGACGTGTTTACAGTGCAACAGGGTGGAGGATGTATTTCATATTTTAAGAGTATTTAAGTGAGTATTTAAGCAGTTCCAGGTGCATGGAAGTAAGACCATCTTGACCTATCCGCTATCAGATACGGCCAAGGAGCTGTACAAATTAGCTAAGTTAACTATTGTTACATAGTACATTGTAACAAGTAAGTATTTGTGTAATGTAACAATAACGCAACGTAGTCACATTAGTGACTAATGCAACCAGCCTCCATTGTCTGAACATTGTCTCATGCTTGAGGGATGTAAGGCCTTAAAATGCCACGCTGGCCAAGCGCCTTGGCGAGTACACTCCAATGGAGGTGGTGTGGTTCCTCAGGACTTGTGTTAGCCGCTTTGTTATCTCTTGGTCGCCTTTTGCAACATCAACGGGAAGAGATGCCGCGGACACTACACTACCGACACCGATGTTATTTTATGTGTGCTCGAATTCACTGTCTACGGGTGTATATGTGGTCGTGTGTACGAATTTGAATGTAACTCGTCATAGAAATAATTCGTTCGTGAGTGTAGAAACTAACAATTTGAAATGTGGTAAAAGCTGAAAACGCTCTAATAATCCAGTTTCACCGTGAAACGTCTCCCTCATGAATATGCAGCGTGTGTCCGCTTGAAGATATTAATTATGCACGGTTTTCGTCCAGCCATATTAAGGGTGAGCTGTTAAGGAGATATTATGAATGAAATAATGTAGAAAGTGGTAGACGACGAGATCAGGCGCTACTAGATCCAGATATTGGGTAGCTACTAGATAGACTACCAGATTACACTTGCTACGTGGAAGTTACTAAAAAATCTCATTAATTTTCTTGCATTATATTTTTTAATTTTAGTAAAGAAAGAAAGAAAGAACATTTATTTCAGCACGGCACAGTACACACAAGAATTAGTACACAGAACAAGGACAAAGAATAATAAAACTAATTTAACAATTTCGCGTGTCGCAGCGCCACACCGAAAGAGTGTTCAGCTCAGCACTATGTCGGAAACCACTTCATGATTTCCGACGCTGATTTTCAGCTGAAGCCCAGAGTGACGTTCGGACGGAAATGACATGGTTAATGTTGTTAATTAATTTAAAGGTTTTTAAATTGAACTTATGTAGTGATACCATCAATATGGGATAGACTAGATACGTTCTCATCAAAGAAACCTGGTTGGCAACTTCTTGTGGTTGAAGCAGATGAGGACGGGTTAATTAAAAAGTCAAATTTGGAACTTAAGTACTACGATAAGAATGTTCCATTTTCAAAACACATATGAATTAAATAATTTGAGAACTACTGAACATATAACACGTCTAGTATGTATTTCCAAATCGATGTTTGTATACTATCTGTTACCAACTATTTTTTCATCCACTAATAGACATGGATTTCCTCATGATGTGGTCTAGTGCAGGGGGATATATTGTGGCCTTAAAACGCCACGCTGACCAAGATAGGGTTGGCGGGTCCACTCCAAAAAAAAGTTTTAACAGTGCCTTTTAGTATAACATTGTAGTGTATGTAAAGGTAGATTGATAAATAATATCGATATAATCAATATTCTGATTGGGTGGGCTATTGCGTCAGATAAATTTAAACGTAGAACGTCATTTTGGTAAGAATCATTGGCGAGTACGGACGTGCGCTCGCAGTACATGAATGCTGCTACCTCGAGGGACATTACAGCCGTGTTACTAACAGTACGAGTAAGTACTGCTGCCTGTAGCTAACTACTAAAGCGCGCGCCACGAACAGGAAGAATTTAGTCATTGACATGAGATCAGCCAAGATTGGACGGAATAAGATAAAGGTCTATAATAACACTTTATATACGGGCTCTAGGCGTGCGGTTTACTACTAGTTCCTGTCACAGACAAGATGTTTTATGTTTGTTTTTTAATAAAACTGTCAAAAATAGAACTTCCCCTTTACCACGTAAAGTTTAAAAGCCTGGAGTCGACTAAAGTGCTGATGGTACAAAAACTGTTACGTCGTGCCATACAAAAATCTGTAGAAACGAAAACATATTACCTTAGTAGTAGCTTCTATTATACTAAAAATAACTCATTTCTTATGTCTTATATTGAAAATTCGATATTAGATCATGTTTCTATTTTAAACAGTATCTTGAAACAACGAAACTTTAACTCATGTCTCTTCGTAATCTGTATAAGTTGTTGAACTTCTATATAAAAATTTTCGACGTCCTGGTTTGGCTTTTCTGATGGACTATTGGATAATGTTGATATTTCTCGGTTTGGCCTGTATTGGATCATCATATTACGGTTGGATTTAGTACAGTCCCAGTATTTATAATTACACCTACACCAGGTGTAGGTGCCAGGTACCAGCTCGACACCTCGTCCGATCCGGAGTAGTACATGAATATTTGCCACTCCCTTTCCATCTCACATCACTCAATCCAAGCAAGTCTATTTGGAGACGTTTCATCTCCTTGCTAACATTATAGATCTTTTCCGGACGCATTAGACTTCGAACATTCCATGTTCCAATTTAACTAAATATTCCGGCCTTCATTAGAGCTGACTGGCAGTCATCTAGTCTCGATCTTAATCCGCTCGATCATAACTTATGGTCTGTTTTAGAGAGCATGGCATGGCATATAATGAATTCCTAAAACATTCCATAATGGTGGCAGTTGCTAATTTTCTCATGGAAATGGCGAGTGTTTCAATCGAAAACCGGCCACAACATTTGAAAGATTGTCTAAAAGCAAATGCTGATAATTTCGAATAAACGTTATATTTTTAAAATGCTTGCCTATTTATTTCTAAAATAACACAAAATCTTCTAATAAAATGATAAAGTAAAAAAAAAATATCAACGTTTTATTTGTAACAATATTTATGGATAGATTGGTACACATGATTAATAATTTTAATATGACAATCTGTATGTTGTTATTATACATATGTTATCAACTTGAGACAGAAATATATCAAAACAAATAAAGGAAGGCATAAATTAAGCACAGATAAATTCCACATCGACATCAATTAATAATTTGGAATTTTATGTCATAGAAATTCTTAAGGAATATTGAGCTTAAACGGACATTTATACTATACTAGCAAAACCCCGCAGACGTTGTCCTGCCATAGAAGTTGATCTGCTGCAGCACCATCTAGTGGCGAGCTATAACAAAATCAATAACTTGAAAATATTTTCCGCGCTCAAATAACTATGTATACCAATTTTCATGGCGATCGGTTGAACGGTATAGAAGTTGATGTGTTCCAGCGCCATCTGGTGGCGACTTACAACAAAGTCGATATCATAAAAACCTTCTCCATGAAAAAATACATATAACATATGTGCCAACTTTCATGGTGATCGATCAAACGGTGTCGAAGTCTATTAACATCATATATACCAACATCCTCTTTTATATGTATATATATATATATATATATATATATAGATTTAATATGTAATTATTATTAACATTTATTAATTAAATTAATAATAGCAGATTTGATTGTAAAAGTATTGACATATTATAAGTTGAATTTACTAAGATTAATTGATTATTGAAACTATTAACTATCTGAAACATAATTATCTACAATAATTTTTAATTATTTTGCCAATTCTGGCAAATATTGACTAGCTGTTGTACTTGATTACAATCTGTTACTACACAAATAAATGATTTGATTTGACATTAAAGACCTTTAATCATTACACTTCCACTAATCAATATGTCGGATGGATACCTAGAAGTTTCTACACCGAAGATTTTAAGAACAAAATTACGATATAGCCAAAATTTCACTGACATTGTCGAAAATCTTAAGCCCCTTTTAATAACGTCGGGGGACAAATTTCGCCGCCGGCAATTTTAACAATTATTAGCGATAAAGAATGCTTATAAGGCCCCGTTTAAGATGAGAAATGGTTAATGAAGTGAGAAAATGCAGTTTGAAGATCTTTTAAAAACTATAACAATATTTTATATTCGTCCTTCGGGAAGTTTCCTTGGCAATTTACTGTTTTTATTGAAAGCGGGAATTATGATGAAATGGAAAAATGTAATAGACGGACCATGGTCATCTGATATGTATGTCAATATTAGTCAAAATTGACACTGGTTGGCACAACCACACAGTCATTATTTATTTAAGACACCTTTTTTTTTTTCAAAAATACGTAATAGTTATTGTTGTACCTTTGCGTTTTTGTGTTATTGACGATAGGGTTTAAGAGGGTCTGAAGACATTGTATAAATATTCGCGGAACCTACATTTATTCATATTTAAAAATATAAAAGAGCTCGGTTTTTAAAAAGCAAAGAGGCCTTCAGTGCTACAATAATTGCAGAAAAACATTAGTTTTAATTAAATTTTCAGCGCCAACTTTCCTCATTAGCCCTCCTAGACATTGTCTTTTATTGTTCAGTAACTGCGACAAATGTTTTTTGTGTTAAACATTTGTTGGGGTTGACGTGTTGGCGGTGTCTGGGGAATGGGGAGTGTCAGACGATGTCTGGCTATCGATAACTATGGAAGGAAAGAAATAATAGAAAAATATTAATTTTATATAAACGCGACACTTTACACTCCACTAAACTATATCGTCTCCTTGTAGGATATAGTCCTCTCCTTGCAACCACGAGGGTGTTGCAGTGCGAATTTATAATTAGTACCTATTATCTGTTGATAGACGATGGGGGAGACGAGTCCTCGAATGAAGACCATGTACCAGGAAACGTAGTGTGTCCCCGGCCACGTGGACTTGAAGAAAGTCGCCGGTAGTGGCTGAATGAGAATAGTTGACAGTGTGAGGTGGCGGTCCTTTCGAGAGAGCTATATCCAGCAGTGGATAAACACAGGCTAACGTTATGCTATGGTATTAATCGAGCAAGCATCGAGCAGATCCTTCTTCCGTCTACTTCTCAGTTTGCGTGATCAATGTGTGATCTCTTGCAGCCAGTTACCTAGCAGTTCGCTGCCGAGTTTACGAGTAATTTCAGTAAATCGGTTCCCGCTCCTTGCGCTTATTTCGCTCTCATATTTTCAATATTTTTTCATGCGCGTCAGCACAGAAAGCCTCATTAGGAAACCATCTAAGATCCAACGTTCAAACAAAATATGCCAAAATTACATGTACTAATGATTAAAATTATAATTCAGTCAAAAAATTCAATAAATATGTAACTTAATGGTACAGGCCACGTAAGACACGTGCCATCAAATGGGCCGCTTACTTCTCTGTCACTAGTTCCATAAAAACACCTGTAATTGCGATGGTTTTTCAACTTCAATGAACTTTAGCTGTTCTCCTGCAGCTAGTAAAGGGCTATGGCCTATGAATCAAAATTGGTACATGACGGTGTTCTTGATTTATTTTTGGTTATTAATTTTATTTATTTCTGGCTGCTTAGTGAAAACAGCCAGTGTTGTGGCTCAACATAATATTCAGAATATGTTTACCGCTTAATTGGAGGCTACAACAAACCACCTGAGTCCAAATAGAGTTTACATACAAACGGTAATTTAGTTTCACTTCCAAAATTTTTGGTAACAAAATTTAACAAAGGGTATCTTGTATTTATAAGCAATATTCATAATTATTATTATTTAAAACACAATAAGCCGACTGCTTTCAAGTCCTATAAGTATAGATATATTGAAATAAACTACGGTACAAAAACAAGTATGTTTGCATATTTACTGCCTTCACTAACTGGTTTTTATGTTTATTTTTATAAGCTATTCTACTATAATTCAATATTAGACTCAAAGCATCTGAGATCGCATTTATTTATTTGTAATCGGGACTCGACTGGTTCTGGTAAAAAAATATTGGACATGAATTTGAAGCCCTTGTCTTCTTCAACTATATTTAACTCATTTTTTATTGGGAAATAAGTACATGAGCAGCAGATATACTGAAATTGGCAGCAAATAGATGGCAGCTATAAAGGTGGGTTAAGTCAGTGTTCTCTGATGACAACAACAAAGACACAGGAAACGGGACTCCGTCACCTTTGTTATATACATACCGTTTAAATACAAGCCTATTTTTTGCTATAAAAAATCAACTTAGCACTTTTTATCTTCAAACATTAACAAAAGTACGAATAAAGGCAATAATCTTGACTCCAACAGTGCAAGGTTTCGAACCTGGAACCCTACGAATTTAAAGCCAAATAGACCATCAAATCAGAACTGTAACTGCACAGCTTAGAAAGTAGATTTTATATAGGGTACAATTTATGAAGGTATCCGTCGTAAACGGGTTCCCGATAGTGTCAGGACCCCAAGATTATGTTTCGCACGCCGCTGACGGGGGATCATAAACGTTTGTGGGGTACGGATAGATAAGTGCGACATATTATATATAACCGTGTATTTCGCACTATCTACCATAATATGTTATCTATCTCGCACTATCTAGCTGTGCTCGCGATTTCGCGTTCCAGTAAACTTCAAAGTAATTTCCGTGGAAATATCATAATGAATCTGTTATCTGGGTAAAATACCCTAAATATTAACCTAATATGTGAGCTATGCCAAGTTTCATTAAAATCCGTCCTATGGTTTTTGCGTCATGCTCGTTCAGACAGACACCTACAAAAATTTCAAAAATTGTTGATATGGCGTCTACATCATTCGTATTTTATATTGCAATCACTTTTCAAAAAAATATTGATTATACAGACACGGCTTTGTTACGACTATATGTACAAAATATAGCGTATAGAATATAGATGTTGAAATAGATGAACTTCAGATACTGCTAGATAAACTGTAAGCAAGAGCCCTTTTATATAGTTTTAGTTTTTAATTGTATTATATATTGACGCTTGTACCTTTTCTTTCTTTTCATATATGGCAATGGTGCAATTAGCACATTCTGCCTGTGTCAAGTTTTCTTATAATTAAAGTCAAAACAATTTAAAACACATCTTGTGACGTCAAAGCAAGTCAGGAGTCGCTCAATAAAATGATAGTAGGTTTACTGAAGACAGAGATAAGCACGCGTAAAATGCAGTAAAAATGTATTATTACAATTTATCACAAACATTATGCACAAATACTAGGCGCTTTTAACTTTAATTAACTATCATTATTAAACCATAAAACAAATAAATACATTTTATTTAAAAAAAAAGTTAATCATCCCTTGTACTTGAAGTCATAAAGTCAACGTTTGTATAATACTTATTTACTTTCTACCAGCCCTATTTAATCAGCTACATTCTCATTAAGAAACTAAGCATATTTTTTAGTTGATCACCCTTAGTCGTAACCGAAACCAACCCTTGTATCGTCCACTGCTGGACATGTGCCTCCTAATGTTCATTTCGTATGTGTTAGGGATTGGCGGCGGGACGGATTGGCGAGTCCATTCTCTCAGAGGTGATGTAGTTCCTCAGGCCTTGTGGTACCTAGCGGCTTTGTTATCCGCCGTGTCGCCTTTTACGACACCCACGGGAAGATATGGGCTGGTGCTTAAAGTCGCCCTATAGACACCACAGAGCCAATATTATGTACTTTGTTACATAAGGTTACTTTGTTACTTTGTTGGTGTTACATAAGGTTACTTATTAAAAGAGTATTTTTTAATTTTTTTTTATAATTTACATATTGACTTACCCAATTAAAACGATTCTCCATAAGCTATATTGTCAGTTCAGATATAGGTTTGAATGTGTATGAAGATTTAAATATTTGTGGGCCGTACTAACGGCAGAATGTGTTAGATCTATCTGAATAAAATATCTATTTTGTATTCATATTTTAATTCAAATAAATGTATTATTATTAAAAAACTTCCCATCTACGGATAAGTCCGGTATAATAATAAAAGCCGCTACCGACCATGTTTAACAATCCCTTTTTATCGCATCACGTGTGGCGAACAAAATGTTTCAAATGCTCGCATTTGTCGCGGAATGCTTTGAGAAATATCCGGCTTTGTTTGAAATATTGCTGAGGTACACCGATAGCTACAGTTGAATAGAAATAGAAACTAGTGATTATTTTAACGGTTTCTTGAGTTTTGAAGCATCTCTTGATATTTCTGGAAAATTACTTGAGCATTATCAAAATCGTATGTGGTCGACGTGAAATATGGAATTAATTATTAACAAAAATGCCATAAAGCCTCCTATATTAATCTTTCTTAAAACCTACATAACCGGAAGGTCGAGACCTTCATGATATTTTTCAAAATCGCTCATTACCCAGTGAAGGTTCAGTTATTTATATAGTAGTAATGTACCCTCTGGGTCTCTTAGAGCCGTCCCATAATAATTTTGCTCAAGTCCAGCCTCTAGAGAGTTGAAGGAAATTTATTATTATTAGCTATTGTGCGTGTTGTTTCTCTTATTTCGTTTACTAGGGTTCTGACGTCAATTCGAAAACATTTTCGCTTTACGTAAAAACATTTTTATCTCTGCTGTATTTCTGACGATTTTTAAACGTCAGAAAGTACAATAATTTATTTATTTAAACTTTAATGCACAAACAGAGATTGTACAAAAGGCGGACTTAATGCCTAGTGGCATTATCTGCCAGTCTACCTTTTGTTAAACAGAAATACGAACAATCCGCGGTCAGAATCCATATTATGAGTAGATTTACGTTATCGTAGATTTTATCTGTTATACTGAAATGTGAACGCACCACAACCGACATTATTACTTTCTTTCATAGAAAGATAAGTCCATCTCATAATAAGTGGATACTGACGCCAATGAATATTCGTGCGATATGTGCCAAGATGGGTCCAGAATGACAAACATTGGCGCGCGCTCGGATGCGTTGCCTGCTTTGGGAGATATAGGAATGGATTTGGAGAAAGGGTTGGTAAATTGTATGCAACTCTTTCTCAAGTTTCAAGGATGCACGCTGCAATCCAATAGCCGCTGAGCGCACTGGACTAGCCACGTTATACCCCTGTCTCACAGAAGTCTGCCTTGAAATGTACCTCCTACTTTACGTATTTCCCCAATATACGTACGTATTTCGGTAGTGAGTGAGATATGCCAGAGCCCATAACCCATCCCAACCCATCCTATCGCATCTCTTCCCATTTCCCCAACACTTTCTCGAAATCCATTCCTACAACAAACAAAGTTTTTGATCTGAATTTGAGTATTGAAGATACTCTGTTCCTCTAAGATTGTTTAATCTTCTTCAAACATGAGGCGACTACAGAAACTACTATAACTTTCACGAACTTACCGAAGTGCATTTCAAGAGGTTTTCGCCCCGAATTACGGAACACTTGAAAGGGAACCACGTGCTCTCCAACAATATAGTTTTAAAACATTTGCGGGTAGTTTAAAACATTGTTTACTTTCTGTCGTTGAAGGTTGGTAAAAAGGTGAAGTTATCGACTATTGTATGATTTTGGAAAAATAAAATCTGAATGCAATTTAAATTTGTCTTTGAACAACCTTTTATGCAAATATTATATTAGTTAAAATTTTGGAGGGCGCGGCTGCAGGCTGCAATTCCACAGCCACGGGTCGCATTTGACTGGTCAAGTTACCCCTCCTTCACCCAAGACTATCATAATATCCCAATGTTCGTACCGTTCTCTTCGTGGTTGGTAAAAAAATACAGCTCAATAAAACAAAGGATCCACTTGTAACAAAGAACCGTATGTAAATCTCTATTTCAAAGTGGACCGTTCGAGAGCTCTCGATGCGTTCGAGAGAGCTTTAGAACCCATAGTCCTGAGTCCATTTGCACAATCGATGTGAAACTATAGGCGTCGTGTTTGGTTGAAGGGGTATGCTAGTTCAGTTCGGGGTTAGTGTTATTTGAATATTTAAGGGGTGTTGGCATAAAACTAGATCGTATGTGGTATTGTTCTTTGATGAGGCCTATATCCTATTGAGTAATACGTGTGTCCATCGTATGTGGTATGGCTCTTTGGAAGACCTATACGAGTATTATTGAGTTATACGTGTGTCCAGAGAAGCCTAAGTACATTGACATGCTGGGTAGGTGGAATGATTTTTTTATATATAGAAAAAACGGCCGCAGACGAGCATACAGTCCACCTGATGGTAAATGGATGCTGTCGTCCATAGACATCCGCGAAAATCATGCCAACATCAGTCCGGAACGACAAACGTTGGCACGACCACGGTTGCGCTGCCCACATTTTTTTTTTTTTTTTATGGACTAGTGGGCGGACGAGCAGGCGGTCCCACGTGATGGTAAGTGTTACCGCAGCCCATGGACACCTGCAACGACAGGGGGTATGCGGGCGCGCCGCCGACCTTGCAAAATCCTATTCACAGCTCTCTTGAAGAACCCCATATCGTAGCTTAATGGAAAGACCTCTTGAGGCAGTTCGTTCCACAGCCTACGGGTTTGCGGTATAAAGTAATTTTTGGACCGAACAGTGCGCGACACCTCCGTACCGAGGAAATGCGGATGGACCGCACTTCTGTGACGGGAGGTGCGGTTATAGAAACCCGAGGTGGGAATTATATTGAACAATTCTTCAGAGCATTCCCCATTGTACAGGCGGTAGAACACACAGAGAGACGCAACGTCTCTCCGACTGCTGAGGGATTCTAAACCGCCCGTGAGTGGGATCGTCGACAATACGAACAGCACGTCGTTGGATGGAGTCAAATGGGTCCAGTTGGTATTTCGGTGCACCGGCCCAGAGATGGGAGCAATACTCCATATGGGGCCTCACTTGAGCTTTGTAAAGCATAAGGAGATGCCCAGGGGTGAAGTACCGTTTCGCTCTGTTCAGCACACCGAGCTTTTTGGAAGCCATTTTTGCCTTATTTTCCAGATGACCCCTAAATTCGACTTTGCTGGAAATGTCGACACCAAAGATCCCGATACTCTCCGAGATCTTAAGAGGCATGCTCTGAAAGCGAGGTGCTACGACAAAGGTGCTACGACGTTTGCAGATTAAGGAATGGATTAGGAGAAAGGGTTGGGAAAATAGGGAGAGATAGGATGGGATGCAAATGAGCTCTGGCATATCTCACTCACTATTGAAACACGAAGGGTACATTGGAGAAATACGATAATGTACATTTGAAGGTAGTCTTCTGTGAGAGAGGGTTAACGTAGCCAATCGAATGCGCGCGGCTGTGGGAATGTAGCGTGCACTCTACCCCTACAAAAATTATTATGTATCATTTATTTCATGAATAACAATTTAACCACCTACATTAATTTACGATTTAAAAATTATCACTAGCACGGCGGTGAGAGGAAAACATCGTGAGGAAACCTGCATACGACATAGGGCTCCATAGCGCTCCTGAGAGTATCAAGTCTCCATTTATCAGGAGAGTCCTGACGTGAGTAAAATACTGAAACTGCACCTACAACACCCCTCATGTTGCACACCTGGACCATTTACCATCACTTGAGTCGCCCGCTTATCTGTCAACTTTCTATAAAAAGGTAAATACATGACAATTTAATATATCTAGAGATAAAGACATCACCCCGCGTCGTTTGGGAATATCCTTATGAAATAATATATGTATAATACTTCCATATATTTATGTGTTTGTATATTTATAAAATATATGAAAAAATCCTCTGTTCAATATGATGAATTATATACATACGTAAAAACTAAAAGTTACATGTAATGTGACAATGGCTTAACTTAGAAAGATTTCATCAGATTTTTTTTTAGAATTCTTTGAGTATGCTCCCTCTTTGCAAAAATATCTGCAGGCGTCAATTATCCTCAAATGAATCACAAAAATACGTCACCAATTGCAGCAATCGTCGCCTCTACGGTAACCCTAAGGGCAACGACGCGATTGTTTCGCTCGTAAGCGGTCGTATGCGGTTTGAGCCGGTTCATTCTAATTGCAACTGGATTGAACTAGTTAGGGGTTGGTTTTATTATATTAGCCCCCAGGCAATGTGTGCCGGGGCAGTATTGATCGTTCGGGGTTTTGCTTTGACGTTTGATTTGGTATTTTAGTTTGATGTAATTACATTTAGGAGCACCAACTCAGAGTATATTTAATTATTGAATTACATATGTATCTATGTGTTTCCCTTATTTTTATTTTAAATATGATTTTATATTATCATTTGGAATCGACATTTTTTTATATTAGGTCCATACCTATGAAAAATTCGAATATTTTTTATATGAAAATTATATATTTAATTAATCGAAGTATTGTCTATTATTATCAATGCACTTTTGTCATTTTAATGGACGTTGATTGACGCCTCTGCTATAGAACTCCCGGGGACGGGAATCGATGAATTCTCTGAAGGCATTTTTCCGAGATTCCGAAGAAAATGGATATCAGTACGGGAAGGTCTGGCAAGTACGGTGGGTGACGGAGCGTTTTCAGTCGAAGTTCCTGTAGCTTTGAGACTGTCTGTCGTGCAGTGTGTGGGCGAGCGTTATCATGAAGAAGCAGCGAACTTGACCAGACTCGATTGTTCGATAGCGAGCTTTCCATCATCGTTTGCAGTTCTTTACAGTACAGATCTGCTTTAATTATTATGCCAGATCTCAAGAAGCGTATTGGATAATAGCGGCACAGGACTACCTTACAGTCACCATGAGCTTCTTTTGCCCCAGTTTACGTTTAGGACATTGTTGGGCTGTGTCTCCTGGGTTCAACCATGGTCACAAAAACAATGATATATAAGCAAAAAGTCATTTGAGGGAAAAATAAATGAATAACTAATGTTGATAAAGAATGTCATATCTTTAAATTCAAATTAATTTGATTTTTTTTTTATAGACGAAGGCGGCAGACGAGCAATAGCATACAGTCCACCTGATGGTCAATGGATACTGTCGCCCATAGATATCCGCGGTACATGCCAACATTAGTCCAAAATGACAAACGATGACACGCCCCTGGATGTGTTGCCTATCTTTGGATATATAGGAATGGATTTGGAGAAAGGGTTGGGAAAATCCGGAGGGATAGAATGGGAATGGGCTCTGGCACATCTCTCACTACCGAAACACGTACGTACATTAGGGAAATAAGGTAAAGTGGGAAATGCAGTACATTTCAAGGTTGTCTTCTGTGAGAGAGGGGCAACGTCGCCAGTCAAGCGCGCCGAGCAGCTGTTGGATTGCAGCGTGCACTCTCCCCCTCAAAAATCAAATTGAATGTGTAATTCCAAGTCAAACGCAAGATAACTAAATTCGAAGAGGGCCTAAAATAAAGAACGCGGGACAGGAGCGGATAGTCCACGTGGTGATAAGTGGACACTCTCACACATGGATATCCGCGACACATGCCAACATCAATTTAGAACGACGAAAGTTAGCATTGTCAATTTGTCTATGTATCTAAATGTAGATCTAGCTCTATTCCAAGATAGATAATATTATATAGATCTCGATCAGGAATCTAATGGACGTCAAAGTCGGAACCTTTCGTTTGGCAGACGCACATAGTGGAAACTGAGCCAAATGGGCCGATGACATTCGTTCACATTTATGGTTTCCTTTCGGTTAAAAAATAGGAATTCTTTATTAGTTTTTGTCAGCGATTTGGCAGACCAGTGAAGCAGTTGTCTCGTGTGAAAGATGCAGTAATAGTCCTTTAGTTTTCTCAAATTTCATGTCGATGTACACTCAATATCTTATATTCGTCTTAGCCGACAACGACGGTATAATACAAAAGGTAACATTATGTTTTATACCGTTTTTATGTTTACTTAGCCTTACGAAATTAGCAACTTTTAATCTTTTACCTTTCTCTTCCCGCGGTGTCTTAGAGGCGATTAAGGAATAAGAAAGCTACTACCACAAACGCTGAGGCACTACACCAACTCTGAAAGAGTGGACTCGCCAACCCGCTTGGCCAGCGTGGTCTTTGAGGCCATATATTCCTCATGCACGAGTCAATGGGCATGAGGAGGCCCATGTCCAGCAGTGGATACTGACAGAGCTAATTGCATTGCAATCTTTTTCAATTTATTTATTTTGTGGTTGTTGGAACACAGTGTTGACACCGTGCACGCAGAATGTGCAGGGTGTTTTTAGTGGTCAGCAACTTGTGATATATTCGACAATATTCGTATATTGGAATATTAACGCAAACCTGGCTGTATGTATTTGTTACCTTTGTCCGTCTTTTAACTTTTTTAAGTACTATCGCATCTTTGGATCACTTTATGATGTTTTTCCAATTAACAACGCCAAATCGCCCGTATAACCTATCCTTTGGGCGGAGTAGGTCAGATTCGTTGAAGGTCAGATTCGGAGAAAATCAGGCACGCATTGGTAGACTTGAAAAGATAAATGAAATTTAATTTAGTCAGTCAGTGAAGGTCGCAGATGGACATGCGATCCACGTGATGGAAAGTGACTACCGCCGCCCATGGACACCTGCAACACCAAGGTGTATGCGAGTGCACGCCGTCCTTGTAAAATCCTATATATAGCTTTCTTCTAGAGTTCCATGTCGTAACGTAGCGGGAAAACCTCAGCGGGCAGTTCATTCCACACATTTTGGTTTCGCGGTATAAAGTGTAGTGACGACCGCGCTGTGCGCAGCGACTCGCTATCAAGGAAGTGTGGATTAACCAGCCTCTTCAGTCAGCTCGTGACCATGGTTGGTGCAACCTAACCGAAATGTCGAGTAAAATAAATAAGGTAAAAAATTCGCGTTAAGACCCGTTTAAATAGATAAATATGTGCGAAAATCTCAAATGATTATTTATACACTTTATTGTACACACAAATGATAAAAATAATTACAAAAGTAAATACAAAATACACTACTATAAACACTGCTTTTATAATAAGATTATTACATACTAATAATATGTAACCTATTATACGAAGTACATCCTCATACACACACATATATATATATATACATAGTTATTGTTTTATGAAGAATAAAAATGGTCTGAGAAACTCATTATTCATTTTCCTCTTAGTTCTGGCGAAAGCGGCTAAAAAGCGAGGTCCAAACTTGATATAAACCAAAGTGTTTTCTTGTTCGTTATGTCTTGTATTTAATTTTGAAACTGTTCCGACGTCCCTGGAAATTTTGCAGCGACAAAAACGAGAGGCCTCTGTGAAGGAAGTTAAGGTGCGGTGTGGATGGAATTTCTTTTCAATATATTTTATATGGAAGTGGTAGACTTTTTGTATGGAGGTGGTATGGTGTGCCGTACGGTGTCTGTCGCCTTGTACGACATCTACGGGAAGAGATGGCCCTATTTTAAAGCCGACCGCCACAATACGACAGCTAGCCATAATTAACATCTTTAAAATAATTAACATAGTGTAACATCTTTAAAATTAATATTGCATCTGTTTTAATAGACATAGTAGTCAATGAAACTTAAAAATCGTCAAAACTCCATAAACATCAAAAACATATAGATTGTTATTTTTTACTGAAAAAGGCGGCAGACGAGCATACAGTCCACCTGATGGTAAGTGGATACTGTCGTCCATAGACATTCGCGATACATGCCAACATCAGTCCAGAATGACAGATGCGCAGCCTACCTTTGCAGATTAAGGAATGGATTGGGAGAAAGGATTGGGAAAATGCGAAGGGATAGGATAGGGTGGATGGGAATGGGCTCTGGCATATCTCACTCACTACCGAAACGTACAACGTACTGGCATAACGTACGAACCGAAACGTTGGGGAATTACGATAAAGTAGAAAATGCAGTACATTTCAAGGTTGTGAGAGAGAGGTAACGTGGCCAGTTGAGTGCGCCCAACGGCTGTGGGAATGCAGCATGCACTCTCCCCCGACAACTCCTATTTTTATTGACTTCACTAATAGACAAGATTCTAATATTTTTTTCTATCTACTTGCCATAAACAATGAACACATTAGAGACTTCACCTTAACAGGACATCTTCCGCGGAAGTTTGTAGAGAGCTTTTTATTTAGTCGCCGAGTGGAATGGAAACACGTAGAGTGTTTAGCGGATTTCCCTCGCCTGCTTTTAAGCATCATGCGCTTATAATGTTCAGCACTTCACAGTAAGTGTGTATATGTGGAAAGACAATTTGTTTTAGTCATTGTTATTAAGAGTATGGTTCTAGAATATTAATTTGAGCTCATTTTATTTTCGGTGCGTTCTTCAATCATGCGTGCGTTCATAAATCACCGATTTTGGTTTATTGCAATAATTTCGTGTTAGGTATCTATTTAAATTGTCTTTTAGCAACATTTCATATTATTGTACAATAAAGAGTTTATCTATCTATCTTTTAAGTGGTTTTTATTACTAATTATGATATTTTTATCTTTTACTTATTGCAAATAATTGCAATAAATAAATATCTATAATGTTGTTTCACTAACACCTACCATACCATCATTATGTAGCCCCAAACTTGGGTAGAAGAAAATGCTTTAGACGTCTAATAATTCGTCACGATATATATCCCTTGTTGCACAAGCGACATTTTAAGGTTTTGTATACACATACACATACATATACTTACTAAGCCCTGCCGGTACAGGAAATATTTTGCAGTGTACACTATGAATGATGCAAAACTCAAAACAACATTTTTTGTAATTTCTGTCTGTCTAAACGCGCATCACGCTAAACCAACTGGACCGATTTAAATGAAAATTGACACAGTTACAACCAATTCAGACATATTTTATCGAAATCAAATATAAAGTTCCTATGGGAATCAAACTAACCACGCACACTACGCGAACGAAGTCGCAGGCATCGCTAGTTAAAAATGAACTTTTTTTTTTAACAAAATTCCAGAGCATTCACCCGTACAATAATTACTTTAACAAAACACTTTTTCAAGTCTGTAAACAACATGTAATCGATAAAAAACATTGAAAAAGTCCGCATTTCCCGAGCGCTCACTAAAGTAGATCGCAATAAAAAGTAAATATTGATTCTGTTTGATACGAGCTTTCTTTTATTGTGTTTACTTTGTGTAGCTTTGCATATAGTGTTGTCCTAAACGCGAGTGTACCTGCGAAAATGGGAAAATTCAAAAGAGTGCATATAATTTGTATTGACAATTGTAAGGACTCAATTATTCTCTGGTTTACTGAAACAGGTTCTGTCTTGGAATAAGTCAGTCTTTGTACTTACGGTAATATTGTAATGTGCTATTCTAACAATAAAACTACAATTATTATTATTATTAATACAATAAAAAGCAACAACAACAGCATATAATACATATATATACCATATTCAAAGTATTCTTAGAAATGGGTATTTGAAATAACTAGTGAAATAATAAAAAGTAAATGGATACACGCGAGACAATTTAAATTCTATTAGATACGGGAAAAACTTTCGTTGGCCTTTTTTCAAGAGTGCTTCCTTTCCTATAACGGCGAATTTTAGACATAACGTCGCTCCGAAATACGATGGTAATAGTATGGATTAGTCACAAAAACACTCTCACCACGAAAGACAGATTCGCTTAACGAGAGCTAATTAAATGAGCAAAAAGGAAACAAATGAGCAGCAAATCAAGGTTGGTTAAGGTCTCTTTTGACAAAGAAGATATAAGACTCCGTTGACTTGATGGCGACATTTTTAATAATTGAAAATAATTTATTTATATTCTTTATACAATAAAAAGCGGTAAAAAGGAAAATACATACAAAAGGCGTGCTTATTCCCTTAGGAGATTTCTACCAGCAAGCCTGGGAGAGCGACACGTGAGCAATGAAATGGGCAGACAGTGCGTACCTAAAAACACTTTTTTAAACTAATTTTATGACACGATATTAATTACTAATAATATATTATATTATTATTTCAGTTATTAAAAAACAGTTTGTTTTGTTGACCGTGATTTGCTATATCTAAAAACTATATGGGCATATAGTTTTTTTTTTTACTTCAGGTTTAAATACAAGCCCTGTAAAACAATGTTTTTATCTTATTTTTTTATGGAATGAAGGCGGTAGACTAGAATACAGTCCATCTGGTGGTAAGTGGATGCTGTTGCACTGCGACATTCGCGACACATGCCAACATCAGTCCAGAATGACAAACGTTGGCATCCGGATGCATTGCTTACATTTGGAGATGGCAGTCACGGATTTGGAGAAAGCGTTCTGAAACTAGTATATTTATGAAACCAGGAAAGTCAAGCGTATCCCACGCTTGACTAGGATAAGAATTAGCTCTGATGTGTTACACTCACTACGGAATCACTTATGTATATTGGGGAATAGGATATATATCACTTATGTATATAATCAGTGGATAACACTTGAAGGTAGTGTTCTATGAGAGAGGGGTAACGTGGTCAGTAGAGTGCGCCCAGCGGCTGTAGGATTGCACTAGCCGCGATGGCGTTGATAGAATTTAGAAATGAAGAGAATATAGGTGTGAATGTTTAATAACAATCATGTTCGAATACAAAAGGGTATATCAAAAAGTTATTCACAGAGTTTTTTCCTGTAAATAAACTATTGGTATAATTCATTCTTTCATCTCACGAAGGTGGATTGCTCTTAGTAGGATTACGCTTAGAAGTGTGGGCCGCGACTACATGACTAGTGTGGGCACATAAGCGTTCTCAAGTTTACGCACACTAAAGCAACCACTAATAAGCGTAACCCGCCTTTGTGAAATGAAAGAACTATACTAATAAAGTGACGTCATATCCATATTATGCTCAGCTCAACCCTTATTTCCGTACTGGTTTCGTAGGACCCGAGCGCGAGACAGTTTGAAATTGAAAAGAAAACTCAGGGAAAATTCCCTGCAAAGAGAAATCGCTGTATAAGGAGATTGTTACTACACTTGGGGTGAGGTTATGAATATTTTGATAACAATACCGCGGATACTGATTGGTTGCTATGCGTACAATGAATCGCTATTGGATGAAATTGATATTCCAAGTTTTGTAATGGAATATATCGGGTTATGTTCAAGTTTTTTTGTATAAGTTCTGAATATTGAGAAAAAATAATTATTCCGAATTCATAAAAAAACTGTTAGCGGTATTTATTCAGTTTCCATCACAGTGTTTCATATCGCCATGATGGGCAAGCTAAAAAGTCCTCTATTTAATGGGCAATGCCAATGTTCGTCATTCTTGATTGATATTGGCATGTATCGGAGATATTCACGGGCGCCATGTGAACTAAATAAATCTTCCGTGTATTAGTAGGCGGGCTAGTCCTTCAAACTTTTACAAGACATTAAGAGATGTTCGAGGATCATAAGTTTTACCTATGTTCCTCGATCATACATTGTTGTTCTACCAATGTTTACCTATGTTCCCTGAACTTCTCTCTAAAATCCTACTCTGGACCCGGCCCTGATTCTGTCCGCAGTAGTTCTACAAGTATCGTTGTATAATTTTAGACTAGCATTACTGTGAGTCTAGTACACAATAAAACTGAAATAGAGCTCTAGTGGAGGCATTTCAGTCGGGTCACGGATAATTAAAGTTCAGGACGCGAAGTTTGCGTTCAAGTGGCGACTCTAACTGTACGGGACAAGAAGCTAGTAAAATATTAGATATCTAATGGATTTCCACAAATAAGTGCCTAAGAACTTCATAAATATTACGTAAGAAAAACTATAGAAAGGTCACAGCCGTCAATTTTGATTCGGTAATTTCGATTGTATAATTTTGATTATGTAAATTCAGTTGCATGTCATGTGGTGTCGGCTGGCTTTAAAATAACTATCTCCTCCCGTGGGTGTCGTAAAAAGCGACTAAGGGATATTAAAGCTGCTACCACAAGCCCTGAGGAAATACACAATCTCTAAAGGAGTAGACTCGCCAACGTGCTTGGCCAGCGTGGCATTTTAAGGTTGTCAATTGTGGAGATTTAATTAACAACATTTGTGACGTATTATAACATATATGTCTCTCGTTATACCTAAATTTATATATATATATATATATATATTATAGAAGAAAGCTGCTGACGAGTATACAGTCTACCTGATGGTAAGTGGATACTGTCGCCCATCAGACCATCAGACGAGCACGTCTGTCGCCTTCGTCCATAAAAAAAAACTTGAAGCGGCAGTCAACAGGCCATATCCGCCACAGGACTGATATAACAGATGGGGTAGACGAACATAGCGTGAGATGCCTTCTTGACTCATGAACTGCCGACTTGAGGAAAGTCGCTGGTAATGGCTAGTTGTGAAGAGTACAAGACCATGTATGGTGGCGGCCCTTGAGAGAGGCCTATATCCAACAATGGAGACGGATGATAATATGGTATGGTATCATTTCTTTTGTATAATTTTAATTGTGTCATATAAATTGCTTAATTTCTTTTTTCAAATTTCTCTTTGTATGGAAAAGTTCTTGAAAAAATTGGGATTGAAAAGAGACAATCTATTTATTAAATAGCTTTTTGTCTATGTAGTTTTTGCATATGAATTATTTATTTGTAATGCTAAATTATTGAAATACTGAATACTACTAAATTAAAGGCAAATTATTGAATACCGCGATAAATATCTTCAAGTACTGTGACAATAAACAAACTTTTCGTAGCTTCGATGTCCGTAAATTATCTCGCAACTGAAGTTGTCAATTACAGAGCCAAAGTTTAGTTATTGATTAAGTAAAAGTTTCCGTTTGAGGGCCCTAAAAATGGCCACTCCATTATTTCGTAGCTCCACCTATCCGTTGTCTGTAATTTAGGCACACAGTGCAATTGTCTATTACCGAGCGGAAGTTCAGTTTGAGTGCACAGTTTAAATGGCCACTATTTGTATAGTACAGTTACGGCGCGGAACGTGAAACATGTGTATGTCATTCGTTTGTTTGTAAGCCAGTCTGGATTGTATGTTGGTAGTTATAATACTATAGCTTTGGGGTATAAGCTCATAGCCTATACCCGGTAGTAGAGAAAAATAGGCTGATGATATGGTATGTTAACATTATGAATGTACGAAAAATAGAACATTCTTTTTCATAATAATTTTGCTTAATTGACAACGGAATTTTTGGCATAACCCGACAAGGAGTCGGAGGTAGGTGTTGGTCGGAAGGTTTGTTTTCGATAAAAATAAGTGTATTTATATCTTTTTAAGATCCTTCTTGTGTAATATATTGTTATGTATTATATATGTGTGGGTGCACTTGCATCTGCGCGACAGTCTCGTAATAAACGATTGTACTAGACGCACGCCTTTGATTTGCTAGTGGCGACGAGTGATAAATTAATAATTTAAAAAAAAGCCGGTTTTACGTAAAACTATACGTTTATATTACTTATTCAAGATGTCAATTGGAAAAGTGCGAGAATTTGTAATCAAAACAGGAAATTGGACGGGTTATATCGAAAGATTAGAAATGTACTTTTTGGTGAATAAAGTGTCGGACGATATGAAACTACCTACATTAATTTCCGTAATGGGTGATGAAGCTTACGAGCTGTTATCTACATTGGCGAGTCCTACGAAGCCCTCGTTATTGAACTACAAACAAGCCGTGGATCTCCTCACGGCTCACCTGCAGCCGAAACCTACAGCATTAGCAGAAAGGTACAAATTTCGCCAGCGTAGGCAGTTTAACAATGAATCTATAAGTGACTATGTTACGGAGTTAAAAAAATTGTCTAAATACTGCGATTTCAAAACAACGCTCGACGAGAATCTGCGCGATCAACTGGTATGTGGGCTAAAAAGCGATATTATCAGACAAAGATTATTTGCGGAAGAAAATTTAGTATATCAACGAGCCATTACATTAGCTTTATCATTAGAGGCTGCAGAGCGGGACGCGAACACCGTGGAGCGCGGCAGTGATAAGTTAACCGAAGAAGTTTACAAAATGTATACCGGCGAATGTCCCAGGTGTGGGGACAACAGACATCAGGCGGATGGTTGCTCATATAAAGAGTACGTGTGCAGTGGATGCCATCAAGTCGGGCACTTGAGGAGAATGTGCCCAAAACATATGAGACGATCTGGACCAGCGGGTTCTGCTGGTAATTATTACGAGCATGATACGGCGCGGGCGCGCGGTAGCCGCGCGTCGGGCCGCGGCGCGGACAGCGCCGGCGGCGGTGGGCGAGGCACGTGGCGCGGTGGCCGCTGCGGGCAGCGCGCTGTGCGGCGCGGCGGGGGCCGGGACCGGGCCCCTGTATACTCGTTGGAGCAGCAAAACGAAGTCGACGAGCGGGGCTCCGCCGCCGATTATTACACGAATGAATTGGAAGACAGTGAATTGGAACCTATGTATCAGATGTCGTTGAGCGATTATAAACCGGTAAATATAGCGCTTAGGATTGAGAATTGTCCACTTACTATGGAAGTGGATACTGGATCCGCCTTATCATGCATTAGTAAAAAGGTTTATGAGGAACTGTTTAGTAATTTACCCTTAAATAATTGCAGTTTGAATTTAAAGTTTTATGACGGCTCCAGTATCCAACCATTAGGTTTTATCGAAGCTGTGGTCCATTATAATGGTATTATTAAAACATTAGATCTGTATGTGATAGAGAAAGGAACTACCAACTTGTTGGGGCGGCAATGGTTAGCCGAGTTAAATATAGCTATTAAAGTAGCGAAAGTTATCTCACATAGTAACCATATGGGAGAAAATAAATCAGTTCAGCCTAAAGATGCTTTAATTAAGAATATTGTTTCTAGGCATGAACCACTGTTCGATGGCACATTGGGTAGATATAGGGGCGGCGAAGCCGAGTTGTGTGTACGCGAAGGCGCCGCGCCTATATACTGCCGCGCGCGACCGCTGCCCTACGCGCTGCGCGAGCGCGTGGACGCCGAGCTGGACGGCATGCTGCGCGCCGGCGTCATCGAGCCGGTGGACCACTCCGACTGGGCCACGCCTCTGGTTGTGGTGCGTAAGGCCGACGGGGGCTTGAGAATATGTGCCGACTATAAGATAACCCTCAATCGAGTATTAGCTATCGATAGATTTCCGGTTCCAAAAATGGACGATTTGTTTAGTAACCTTAGTGGAAATAAATTTTTTACGAAGCTGGATTTATCCCAGGCCTACAATCAGGTAGTTTTATCAGAACGCTCGCGACAATATACGGTTATTAATACGCACAGGGGGTTATTTAAATATTCACGACTTGTTTACGGGTTGTCGTCGAGCCCGGGAATCTTTCAAAAATTAATGTTAAATTTGTTTAAAAATATGCCGGACGTAGTTATTTTCTATGATGACATTTTAATTAAAAATAAAGATTTAGCTAGTCATCTAAAGACAATTAAAGACGTATTGGAAATTTTAGAAAAGAATGGTTTGAAAATTAAAAAGAGCAAGTGTGAATTTTTAGCGAAAGAAGTAAAATATTTAGGATTCATTATTAATGAAAACGGGGTTCGAGTGGATCCCGAAAAAGTACAGGCTATTATGACTATGACCCACCCGAAGAAAGTTAGTGAATTGAAGTCATTTTTAGGAATGGTAAATTTCTATGGAAAGTTTATTAAAGATTTGAGTTCCTATTTAGCACCTCTTTATGAACTGTTAAAGAAAGGTAAACATTGGAAATGGGGTGCTGAACAAAACGCCGCCTTTATTAGAGTGAAAGGATTTCTATGTAGTACGAAAACACTCGTGCACTTCGATATGGAACAAGAGACAGTGTTGACGGTCGACGCCAGTGCGCGGGGAATAGGGGCGGTGCTAGCGCAGCGCGCGGCCGGCGCCGCCGCCGGAGGCCACGGCGAGCGAGTCGTCGCATACGCGTCGCGATCGCTCACCACTCACGAGTTGCACTACAGCCAAATACATAAAGAAGCTTTAGCAATCGTTTTTGCGGTAGAAAAATTCCACCAGTACTTGTACGGTAGAAAGTTCATTCTTCGTACCGACCATAAACCTCTGGTTAGTATATTTGGGCCTAATATGGGTATTCCGGGTGCGACAACAAGTCGTCTGCAACGCTGGGCAATTAAATTATCAGCATATGATTTTACAATCGAGTATGTAAAAACTCACCAGAATACTGCTGATGTCCTTTCACGTTTGATCGAGTTACAAAAAAATGACGTAGCATCGGAAGAGGTGGACTTACCTGAACAAACTTATTTACATTTTGTAACAGACGCACTATTACTTGATTACAATATTCTTAAAAAAGAAACTCGTGCCGACCCAATATTGAGTCGCATATTAAGCTATATAGTAGACGGTTGGCCGTCCGAGATCGAAATTAAAGAGCTAAGACCATATCTTAATAGGAAAAATGAATTGTACTGTGAGCTAGGTTGTGTTATGTGGGGTCATCGTGTAGTCATACCTTCTTCGTGCAGATCAAAGGTGATCTCCGAACTGCACGACCCGCATATGGGGATAGTTAAAACCAAGTCGCTGGCACGTAGCTACGTGTGGTGGCCAGGGATCGACGAGGCCGTGGAGGCAGAGTGCCGTGCGTGCGCCGTATGCGCCGCCGTGGCCGACGCGCCACCCAACCACGCGCCGTGCCCGTGGCGCTGGCCCTCTCGGCCATGGTCCAGGCTACATTTAGATTTTTTAGGACCTATTCACGGTTTAACGTATTTAGTTATTGTAGATTCATGTTCTAAATGGATAGAAGCAATTCAAATGCAACGAACTACGGCACAGGCTCTTATCACGGTACTTAGGGACCTGTGGGCTAAATTTGGCCTTCCCAAGCAAACGGTCAGTGACAATGGCCCACCGTTCTCGAGCGTAGAATTTCAAACTTTTCTAAACCGTAATACCATAGAACATATTTTTACAGCCCCTTATCACCCGGCTTCGAACGGAGCAGCTGAAAATGCTGTCAAAATATGTAAACGTGTTATAAATAAGGCGTTAAAACAGAAATTAGAGGTAAACATAGCATTAAGTCGATTTTTACTAGCCTATAGAAATACCGAACATGCTACTACCGGGGATAGTCCAGCTAAAATATTACAGCGTCGCAGCCTGCGTATGAGGTTGGATAATTTAAAACCTGAAAGGGAATCTCGTGTAGTCACTCGACAGGAGCGTAGTGAGGTAGCCGCGGGCGGGGCGCGCCGGCGCGCGGCGTTTCGAGCCGGGCGCTCCGGTGTGGTATCGCGAATATAGGGGTTCGGAGAAGTGGGTAGCGGGGACGATCGAGGAAAAGCTAGGTAACACTAATTACGTAGTAAAATCTATTTTTGGAACCGAAAATCACAGACACGTGGACCAGCTAAAACAGAGGGTTATTAGCAACATAGAAGATAGTAGCACTACTGTATTAGCACCAGATATTCTCCTCAGTAAACAATCGGCAGAAAAGCGTAAATCTCTGACGTCTCCCATAGCTAGAGGCGAGGAAACAGAACTGAGTACAGACGGTTCGGGGGCAGGCGCGGATACAGGGGGGGGGCAATGGGTGCAATTGCCCCCCCCTGACAAGCACTTTATTTTGACCAAATCCAAAATTTTGAAAGCTTCATAAGGACATCACTACCTGTTTACAAGAATCGTTATTAACTTATTACTATCTAAGTAGATTACATCGGTTAATCAAGTGTGTTTAACTCGAAATTACTGATAAAAATAACATCGCGAAGTTTAATTGAACGATTAAAAAAATGAGCTCCAGGCCTCTCGCCAACAAACGAATGATGGAACGAATTTAAGATGCATGGTCCATGTATTATGTTTTCCATACCTATGGGTTGAGTAGACTACGCCACGAGTAGTACTCAGTAGTAGTCGGCCCGGCCGGCGGGGATGTGGGGAGCGCACTCTCCACTCCCCCCTGCTTCACTGGTAACAACTTTATGCAACACACAATTCATGGGTATCAGTATTGTGTCTGAGTGATGTATTATCTCTAACGCAGTCTCTGAGTAAATTACTACAGAAGACGGCGCTCGATCTCAATGGCAGTGCTATGCAAGTAAATAACACAATTTCTATTCTTGCCAGTCGTCGGGAAAACATGGACGCTAGTTTTAACAACGTCTGGCAGCGTGCAGAAAATCTAGCCAATGAATTGGGTGTCGAGCTGAATATTCCTCGGATCCCTCGCCATGGTGGATGCCAAATTTATCGTGCCAACTATCAAATTAATTCAGCCGAGGAATACTACAGAGTATCAATCTATGCACCCTTACTAGACTTTGTTCTCACAGATCTGCGAGAAAGGTTCTCAGCTGAAACTTTGGACGTCTTTCAGCTATCAGTTTTCATTCCAGAAAATATTGTTAAAAATTCTCCTGGTGAAAATGACAAAAGTATAAATTCCCTCCTCCACCGCTTCGGATTGCTTCTTGACGTCGATAAGGGCGCTGCTTCTCTTCTGCTAAAAGATGAATTGTTGCTGTGGCGAGAGAAATGGATTCAAGAAAAGGAACGGCAAAAAGAGCTTCCCATAACTGCTCTGGATATATTGGCTAGGTGCGATAAGGATGCATTTCCTATAATACATGAATTTGTACTAGTCCTTGCAACGCTTCCAGTGACAAATGCATCTGCTGAGAGGTCATTCTCGTCCTTGCGGCGCCTTAAAACATATTTAAGAGCAACCATGACTGAAAACCGCCTCCTCGGTCTTGCCCTTATGCACATCCATAGGCATATTCCTATTGACATTGAGAAAGTGATTACAAGATTTGCAAAAACCGGCCGTAGGAAGAGATTGGAGATTATTATTTAAGAACCATATTATGTACCTACTTACTTCAAATTAAATTGTTTTTTTCTTTCTCTATATCTATGTGTTTTTATTTCATTTTTTTTAAGACAGGCAAACAGAGCATTATTCAAATGCAAGTATTACATGATACATTTGAAAATTTTACAATTTTTTTTCTTTAAAACGAATTTTCTGGAAGATAGATAAAATCACACAAAAATTGCCCCCCCCTAAACGAAATCCTGTATCCGCGCCTGTTCGGGGGAGAGTAAACCGCAGAGTGGTTCACCGATACGAGAGACGCAACGGTCGCCTGTACCGTTTACACGTAATTCTTCACCAGTACCCATATCTATACCCAATGTGTCGGCAAACACAGAGCCCGCGGTAGAGAACTGTGAGCGCACGGCTAGAAACCGTAAGCCACCCAGGCGATATGGTTTTGAAATAGATTAAGTTTTAGTTTTAGTAACTTTTCTCTTAATTATATATTATTTGTAATATAATAAGTAAATAAGAGTGGAGGTGTTATGTATTATATATGTGTGGGTGCACTTGCATCTGCGCGCCAGTCTCGTAATAAACGATTGTACTAGACGCACGCCTTTGATTTGCTAATTGACAACGGAATTTTTGGCATAACCCGACAAGGAGTCGGAGGTAGGTGTTGGTCGGAAGGTTTGTTTTCGATAAAAATAAGTGTATTTATATCTTTTTAAGATCCTTCTTGTGTAATATATAAAGGAAATACCCTTCCTTTCTGCATGTTCTCCTCTATATAAAATGTGAGTCTTTTTTCCGTACATCAAATGCCCTTCAAAAAAGATTATAGGAAACAGAAATGAAGCGTTAAAAGTGCTTTCATAATTCTACATTTTCCTCGCGTTCTTTCCACATTTCCTGCAATAGATGCCAAGCACAGATGCCGCTGTTGTGCTGTGAGGATGTTTTATTTTTATTGTTTCTTTTTAACCTGTATTTTTATTTTGTTTACGTAATGCAAACGCGCTTTCATCTCGACAATGATGTTTATTTATTGGATAAAAGTGCCGTTTTTTCACACAAAATGGTCGCTTTGATGGAATAACAAAAGTGCGAGAAAGAGCCCACCACAATAAAATGCCTTTTATTGTATTCATTGAAAATTACTAATGATATGGTATGGTTTATTTTGTGAAACTGATAGTTTATTTTGGGAGGGGGAGAGTGCACGCTGCAATCCAACAGCCGCTGGGCGCGCTCGACTGGCCACGTTACCCCTCTCTCCCAGAAGACTACCTTGAAATGTACTGCATTTCCCACTTTATCGTATTTCCCCAATGTACGTACGTGTTTCGGTAGTGAGTGAGATGTGCCAGAGCCCATTCCCATCCCATCCTATCCCTGCCCATTTTCACAACCCTTTCTCCAAATCCATTCCTATATCTCCAAAGGTAGGCAGCGCATCCGGGGGCGTGCCAACATTTATCATTTTGGACTAATGTTGGCATGTATCGCGGATGTCTGTAGTCAACAGATAAGCAGTATATTATTTTGCTTATAATCTAAATGCTTAGAAACAGTTATTTTTGTTTATTATTTGATAAGATTGCAGAGTACAGTACAATTGCTTGCAGATACTATATTTTGGGAGGGGGAGAGTGCACGCTGTTGAAGGTTGTAATGCTGCACTCATGTTTTCTAATTGTCTTTGGAACATTCTATATTTGAGAGTGGTGTCACATATTTTGTTTTATTATTTTTCTCCTAGTATAAATAAATGTAGTCCTTATTTATATTGAATGTTTTATTAGCTAATGCTGCAGTTTCCTCTATCAGTGGTAGCAGAGCGTGGTTGCTGCAAATGGAAGAGCTAAAATAAAACATAAAAGGATTAAGTAAGAAAACAAAATGATCTCAAGTTTTCGAAGCATAGAACCGTTGACAAAATCGAACTATGATACCTGGTGCCTACAAGCTCAGGCGATTCTCATCAAAAGCGATTTATGGGAGATCGCTAGCGGTGAAAGAAAGTTAGCGGCGACTGCGAGTGCTGAAGAAAAACGTGTTTTCGTGAAGGAAGACTTAAAGGCAAGGTCAGAGCTTCTTCTACTCATATCCCCAAAAGAACTTAAACAGATTAAGGGCTGCAACACGTCGAAAGATGTGTGGGATAAATTGAAGTCAATTCACCAAAGTACAGGGCCAGCAAGAAAGGCTACACTTTTGAAGCAACTGGTTTTGAAAAAAATGTCCCCTCTGAGAGATGTCAGAGATCACCTCAATAATATCATGGATGTCGTAGGTAAACTTGAGGATATGGATGTCAAAATTCATCCGGAACTGTTAAGTATAATGATGTTGTACAGTCTACCTACAAACTTTGACAGCTTTAGAACAGCTATTGAGTCGAGAGATGTCCTGCCAAATCCCGATAATCTGAAAGTTAAAATAATAGAAGAAAATGAAGCACGGAGGCACAGCGAACCTCAAACTTCAGAGGCATTTTGTGTAAAACAAAAGAAAAAAGGATTATTGTGCAAAAATTGTAATAAGAAAGGGCACTCAACAGAGGCTTGTTGGTCAAAGAAAAGACAAAATAGCCATGTAAACAAAAGCCAAGAAAAGATTTCTAATATTTGTCTGACATTGGATAACACGAAAACCAAAGATGGTTTGTGGTGTCTAGATAGTGGTTGCACGTCACACATGACTGGTAAAATAGAAATGCTCTCTGACTTAATCCCTGCGACAGACATATTAAGATTGGCTTCAGAGAAGCACACTACCGAAGTTAAAGGTAAAGGAAATGTTGTAGTCAACACCGATAATGGTAAATGTAATATAAATGACACACTTTACGTACCTGATTTATCGAATAGTTTGTTGTCAGTAAGCAAAATAACAGATAACGGCTACAAAGTTCTATTTGAAAAGGAACAAGCCAGTATCATGGAAAATGGAATTGTTATTCTAAAAGCTACAAGGAAAAATGGATTATATTACCTTGAATTTGAAGACCCGGAGGAAACAGCAAATTTCACGTCTGGAGCTGAAAGCGACATGATGAAATGGCATAAAAAGTTAGGTCATGTAAATGAAAAGGACCTGAAATTAATGGTTAGAAATAAAATGATGCGAGGACTTTATTTTAAGGAAAAAAGGTTAGATACGTGTGAAACCTGCATAAAGGGAAAAATGACAAGTCTACCATTCCAAAGCCATGATGAAATAGTCTCCACTGAGCCATTACAAATAATTCACAGCGATGTATGCGGTCCCTTTGAGAATGAATCTCTGGCGGGATCGAAATATTTTGTCACATTCATAGATGATTATACAAGATACTGCTGTATTTACTTCATAAAAAAGAAGATTGAAGTAATAGAAAAGTTCAAGGAATATAAAAACAACGTTGAACTTTTCCACAAGAAAAGAATTCAAAATCTCCAATCTGACAACGGAGGAGAATACAGGTCAAAAGACTTTGATAATCTACTTAAAGAAAATGGGATAAGTAGAAGACTAACTGCACCCTACACCCCACAGCAGAACGGTATCAGTGAAAGAAAAAATCGATCACTTTTGGATAAAGCAAGATGTTTGATGCTAGATTCCAATATCCCTCCAAATTTATGGGCAGAGGCATTGCACACTGCAAACTATCTCATAAATAGAAGCCCAGCAAGAGCTCTTAAAGGAAATTTACCCTATGAGAAGTGGACGACAAGAATACCATCAGCAAATCACTTACATGTATTCGGAAATAGAGCGTTTGTATTAAATAAAAATCGAAGAGGGAAATTAACTGCCAAAGCTATTATAGGTGTATTCATGGGGTATGCGAAAAACGCAAAAGGCTTCAGAATATACATACCGGAAAAGAATGACGTTATTATCAGCAGAGATGTTAGAGTAATTGAAAAGATGCACTATAACAACATTCCTGCTGTGGAATACAGAGACTTCCAACCGGAACAGGTGGAACATGAAACAGAAGAAAGAGAAATAGAAAAAATAGATAATACCTTACCTTTTCAGGAACCAACTTCTACTTCTGACTTGTTTTACCAGCCTGATCAAAATCCAATTACATCGCCCAACTCAAGTGGAAGACCACAAAGAGATGTGAGGCGACCAGCATGGACTAAAGACTATGAGCTAAGTAGTTCGGTAAATATGTTTGTGTCTGAAAATTATAATGATTGTTCTTTACTTACCTTTAAAGAAACTGTGTCAGGCATGGATAAAGAAAATTGGGAGAAGGCTATAAAATCTGAAAAGGAATCCCTAGAGAAAAATAAAACCTGGGTACTAGTTGACAAGGTAAAAGCTAAAGGACACAAAGTTTTGTCTAACAAATGGGTATTTAAAGTGAAAGATGACGGAACGTACAAAGCAAGATTAGTCGTACGTGGCTGCGAGCAGAAAGGCAACCTGGATTTTGAAGAAATATATAGCCCAGTCGTAAGTCAAATTGCTCTTAAAACCTTATTAGCGATTGCCGCATCTAAAAATTATCACTTCGTGACTTTCGACGTCAAGACCGCTTTCTTGTACGGTGAACTGACAGATGAAATTTATATGAAAGCACCCGATGGCTACGATGTTCCCGGAAAAGTATGCCGACTGCAAAAGTCGTTATACGGCTTAAAACAAGCTCCATTTACATGGAATAAAATTTTTACCCGAGCCATGTTAGATTTAGGTTTCAAGACAATTAAGACCGACAGATGCGTTTTCATAAATGAAGATAAGTCTATCATAATTGGATTATTTGTCGATGACGGATTAGTCATAGGAAAAGACAAGAAGAGGATCGAAGATATCTTGTCAAAACTTGAAACCAAATTTGAGATGAAAAGAAATGAAAACCCGAGCACGTATGTAGGTATGGAAATAAATAACTCTAGAGAAGGTATTAAATTAACCCAAAAGAACTACATAAATGAGGTGCTAGAAAAGTATAATATGAAAGGCGCTAAACCTTGTGAGACACCTGGAAGTAACGATGCAAAGTCGACACAGGAAACTCCCCAAGAGAAGCACTACCCCTATAGGGAGGCAGTGGGAAGTTTACTGTATCTGTCCACAAGAACTAGACCAGACATCGCACAAGCTGTAAATCAAGTCAGCAGAAAGATCGAAAATCCCACTAAAGAAGATGTCACGAAAGTGAAGAAAATAATGAAATATTTAAATGGGACTAAAGATAAGGGCATATTGTTCAAACGAAACAGCTCGATAGAGCATATTGATGCTTACAGTGATTCGGACTATGCTGGAGATCCACTAACAAGACGGAGCACATCTGGTTCTGTTCTTATGATGGCTAATGGACCAATATCATGGGCATCCAAAAGACAGCCTATAGTGGCTCTATCCTCAACTGAAGCCGAGTATATAGCGGCAGCAGAATGCTGTAAAGAAGCATTGTTTTTAAAATCCCTGTTAAAGGAAATAACTGATTCAGAAGTAAAAATAAATTTATATGTTGATAACCAAAGTTCAATTCAACTTATAAAATCTGGCTCCTTTAACAAGCGATCGAAGCATATTGATGTGCGATACCACTTTATTCACGAAAACTTCGTGACAGGACTGCTCAATGTCAGCTACTGTCCGACAGAGATTCAGTTAGCTGATATAATGACAAAGCCACTGTCTAAAGTGAAGTTTGCAAAACATTGTGCATCGTTGATGTGTGGATAGCGACATGTTTCAGACACATGAGTACACATCAGGAAAAGGTGTTGAAGGTTGTAATGCTGCACTCATGTTTTCTAATTGTCTTTGGAACATTCTATATTTGAGAGTGGTGTCACATATTTTGTTTTATTATTTTTCTCCTAGTATAAATAAATGTAGTCCTTATTTATATTGAATGTTTTATTAGCTAATGCTGCAGTTTCCTCTATCACACGCTGCAATCCAACAGCCGCTGGGCGCGCTCGACTGGCCACGTTACCCCTCTCTCCCAGAAGACTACCTTGAAATGTACTGCATTTCCCACTTTATCGTATTTCCCCAATGTACGTACGTGTTTCGGTAGTGAGTGAGATGTGCCAGAGCCCATTCCCATCCCATCCTATCCCTGCCCATTTTCACAACCCTTTCTCCAAATCCATTCCTATATCTCCAAAGGTAGGCAGCGCATCCGGGGGCGTGCCAACATTTGTCATTTTGGACTAATGTTGGCATGTATCGCGGATGTCTATGGGCGACAGTATCCACTTACCATCAGGTGGACTGTATGCTCGTCTGCCGCCTTAGTACATAAAAAAAAAAAATAAAAAAAAAGCTAAACAAGGAATATAAGCTGCAAGTTACTGGAATAATAAAAATTGTGGAATAAAATGTAACATTTTCCCATGGGATAAAATAAATAAGTCCAAATGAATATCTTTAAGCTCATGCAAAATTTAGTAACATTCCACAGCTTTCTTTCACCCAGTTTTTTTTTAGATTATAGAATGCAATTTCAGAATCATATTCTTCATCCAGTTAACAATAACAATAGGTAACAATTCGAATATTTTTATTTACTAACTGTGCGTAGGCCTAATCTATAAGATCAAACTCGCTCAACGAGCTATGGAAAGAGATATTCTCCGAGTTTATGTGCGGGATAAGATTTGAAATGAAGAGATTCTTCGCTAAAGAACTAAAATCCCCGACAGCTCGTAGAATCAGCATGGATAAAAGAGGTCACGTACTGGGAAGCGGAGTGTGAAACGCTCCTCGATCAGGTCGACCGAAGATCGCCGCTGGTGGCTGGATGGGAAGTGCCGAAGATCATGTGTAGTGGCGAACCTTGAGAATGGCCTATACTTAGACTTAGTCCGGTCGTATGCTACAATATTTTAATAAAACGCTAGTTTAGTCAATAACGCTGGTCAATATTAATAAAACATCGAGAGCTAATAAAAGCTAATAAACGAAACCCGTAGCAGGAAGGATCTTTGTTTCTGACATCTATTGTACATGCGTACACTGCTAGCCGTTAAAAGGTGTACATCTGTATTATCTTGTAGAAAGCTCATAAAGATAAGAGTTTCGGAAATTAGAATCTTCACAATTACATAATAATTTTTATCGCAGAAACAGTTTCTACTGCGTACGGCCACGGTCGGAAATACGGACATGACCGACAGGCATTTTATTTATTTGTTTTTGCATCACAAAGCAAGATAACAACATACCAAAGCACAATTTAATATAATGTGTACATAAATGTTCAATCTAATTGACATCTCAATATGTGACGACAGCACGATTTACATTTTAGCAATAAATTGAATTGTAAATAAGCTGGTGGTTAAAAGTAAATAAAAAAAAGAAAAGAGAACAAAACAAAGGGAGACCTAATTATGGAGCTCTGTAGTAAGAGTGCGTTTGATTTAGTTCTTGAAAGACAGCAAACCGCCTGCGAATAAGTCCAGTTCCGGATGTTCTTAAGCTAATTGCTTATATTTTCTACATATTCTAGGATTAGGTTTATTAAATGTTTGTCTAGTGCGGTGTGGGGGCAAGAATAAATCATTCACGATGCCTTGGCTCTCGCTTTGGGACATAAAATATATATATTATTGAGTAGTTCAGTTTTTAGTTATTTAAATTAATTAATTAGTACTACATGTTGGTTAATACATCAACAGTGACGTCACTGAGTTTAAGCTGATAATCAGTGCTGTGTGTCCTGAACACACATGAACTGAGTGTGTGTGGCACAGTTACAGATGAGCTTGATTGTATAGCACTTCATTTTTTAATTACTTTAAAAAAAAAATCTTGTCATAATAATAACATCACTCCCATAATTTAATTAATTAAACGTCATTAATTAATTCTTGTCCCAGTCTACAGAACACTTCACTTAGTTGTTTCAATTTCTACTACAATTTTTTAAACTTCAATAACGTCTCTGCTATTGAAAATAATTTTCTTTTGACATAATTTCGAGAAAAGTATTCACTTAATTTAGCTCCCAAGTGTACGTACCGTCCTCCCTCAATGACAATAAAAAGGCATTTATTAGACGTCGTCCATTGTTACCATTTTAGCTCAGAAATTGGATCTTAATAGTTTTTGTTCAAAATGTCTTATAATATTTTGCCACATTTGTATGAATTCTGTAGGAGTGTGTTACTTTTACAAATGCTATTTTTGAAGTTGAAGTTTTTTTTTTTTCATTTCCATTTGTACATAATTATGATTAAAAATAAATTATATTCATTCATTTAATTAATGATTTTTGGTAGGGGATTTTTGGAGAGTGCACGCTACAATTCTACTTCCGCTGGGCGCACGCGCCTACAAGCGCACTGGGCGCACACAGAACACATGTGAAATGCAGAGTTTCTCGAACAGCGGTCAAAAGCTATTATAAACAAATGTTATCTATGTATTGTGGATTTCAGTCTGTTGCACTACCTATATCCCATTTATTTTTCTCTATCCTAAGGTTGCCTGGAAGAGATCGCCTTAGCGATAAGGTCGCCTATTGTATTCTGTCATTTATTATTTTTGCACATGTAATAACCAATTGTATGCAATAAAGAGTATTTATTATTATTATTATTATTATTATCATCATCTGATTATTGTTATCATTTAGTTTTTAACATCATGTGAACAGTTCTAAGCGAGAATTGTATGTAGTATGGTCGCATACGAGAATCATATAAAATATTCTCGCTCGAACCGTTCGGGTAACTCTCCTTGCGTAAAGGAGCCATAATGTGACGTGTAATTATTACACTGAAGTATTATCACTGAAATATTGAAATTTCACATCATTGAAATATTGAATTTCATTTATTCAACCCGAAATTGTTGTAGTCTGTTTTTGTGTTTAATTATACCATCATAGTGAACTGAAGTTCGAATTTAACCGTCACAAATTTCTTCGTATTCGTCCATCACAGAATTAATTACATAATTTCATGTTCGATTTTCATTACATTTGAAATGACAATTTCATGTGGACATGTATTCACCTTATTTTTGGCACGTCTTAATTATTAGATGAAACGTGATATTTTTTTTTATCATCGCATGCGTCTTATGAAACACTATAAGCCTATATAACGCTGTAAATCCTTTTTATTTTCACAAACTAATTTCTAGACAGCAAATAATTGTTCACCGGTGGCTACATGACGACGGACAGATAAAGACATAGTAATAACTGCTTGGTTACACTTGCAGCTCTAGTACGAGCATAAAAATACGTAAAAATAAAACATTATAACAAAGATGGACGATATTATGAGAATGAAGGCGAAGTCAGTAAGATGAAATAATGGGAATATAATAAAGCGTCCAATCTGCAGATAATCTGTTGTCAATGAAGTGGGTGGACTTCCTGACGGGCGTTACGAGAGGAGACGCTGAGGGAGAGGACACAGTAAATAATATTAGATCTTATTAATAAATCGAGGTGCCACAGAGCGGGGCGCGCCCACATCGCGCCTGTTTTCTACAGACCTGTGTCGCACATAGGCTGGTGTGCGAGCGCCTCTAAGTCGTTTATTGGAACTCCAACTATATATTTATCACGTCACCAGCGAAGTACAAAAAATTGGTACGAGTTTTGTTATACAAATTAATAGTTTTTAAACAAATTCTTTACGGAGAATATTCTTTATCCTTCACCCTATCACCAGAGCTTAGGTCGTATTATCTGCTGAGTCCACAAAATCCGCTAAACTATCACTACTAAATCCATAGCTATTTTGTTCACCGACCAGTAAAACAAGAGGCACCCTATTGTCAAGTCTTCTATCTAGAGATACTTACTATACAATCTTATTACCAATCCTCAACAGGCGAAAACCACCTCACAGTTTTGTAAATAAGATCTATTTTAACTGCAAGTGTAAAATTGTTTAGAGATAAGAGTGCGCAAAGATACATTTGCGGTTAGAACAATGGACGGGCGTGTAAATTAAAATGGTGTAAAGTTGAAATGAAGTGTGCGGGTAAGTTTGCACTGCCTCTCAGACAGGATGGTTAAGCACTCAATGTACCCTTTATCTTAGATTAAAAACTGGTGGGGGGGGGGGACGGTTGGAAACAGGTGGTGGAAGCCTAGGTTGAGTGAACTTTGTTTTCCAGGTTTTTATTCCCACCATGCGGTACTTGAGTCTGAACATAGTTCTTTAGAGTAGGTATCCCATTTCTTAATTAGATGGTAAAACGTTCGAATTTGTGCCTTATGATAAAAAAAAACCTTATATTAACACATTATTTAAATGCCGATTGATTGGCTTTTTAGTTTATTTATGGTTGGCTGGAAGAGATCACGTAAGCGATAAGGCCGCTAATTGTATACCTACATTTTTCATTGTTGTGTTTAGTATATTATGTATTGTTTATTTTACTTTAAACGCATAAAATTTGGACTTTTTGGCATTAACTCGAGAAGTGAAGTTGTGTTCTTGACTGATTAGGTAGGTACTATAAAAATTGTGTATTGTATATTTTGTGATTATGTAAGACTGCGTTTTTGGTGTGCTTCCAAGGAGTCCTCTCCTTTTTTGTCCTTAATGACCTTTTAAGTGTCACTGGACGGACGGTCCTGTCCTCAGTAAGCTACTGTCACTTTACTGAGTGACTCCTGACTTACTCCGACGTCACTGGACATTAACAGGATTCGTTTTAGACTAAAATTATTTATTGCAAAGAAAACTTGACACGGGCAGAATATGTTTATTGCATTATTGCCATATATAAAAAAGCGGCATAAAATTACGAATACGGCATTTTGATTATTAGAAATAGTTTACACACCTTATATTTACTATGTACTTTTTGGGAATATTTCATACCATTTCGTTTCCTCGGCAGGGGTTATGTTTTAACTCATAACTAGAGGTTGGAATTAGGTAGTGTAATTTATGCACTTGCAATGATATCATAGAGCAAAAGAATAATATGGATATTCCTCAAATCATGGGAATTCAGTTTGAAGCGTATTAAAAATCAAATGATTAGATTAGATAGAATTGTAGGTTGATGTTTGTAAATATATTTAAAAACTGAAACTGAATGTTAACGTGTGTAAATTTATTTATCTTATCTCTGAGATATCGATACAATCCTAAAAACCATCACGGTATCTTAAAATAGTAAATAAATATACTATCAATAAATTACGGTACCGGGGATTATTATTCAGAAAATCCCAGAAATGTCCATGTTCATATCAACATTCCGTTGGAAGAACATAAATCACACTACCTAATTCCGACCTCTGTTCATAACTCATGTGCTAGTTGACAAAAATCAAATTTACAAAATCTTTGTGTCCCGTGTGATCAATTTTGTGGGACACGCTATGCGCGATGTTGTTGCCTAGTAAATGGCAGTTGCACATCATTCGAAAAGCGCGGGAAATTTACAGCTATCATAAAATAGGACAAAATCTAGACAACCTAGGACCACTTGTAAAATCCTCAAGACCATTCAAGTTTAATCTTCCACAAGTTACGGGACATTTAGTGCACGTACGCAGAGAGCGATCTCACGTCCGCTGAGCTCTCATCTAACGACTCTCAAACGCGCGTTTTATTAGTAAAGCTTGCGTTTTTTATGAGGTCTCGTTCATAATTACCTATAGCAACTTTGTTCCGGGTGTGTACAATTAAAACGTGTAATATCGGGAAAAATACCAAGTGCATTTGAACAGTGACAACATAGAATTTCATCTCAACATAGAATTTCATTGAGGGGGAGAGTGCACGCTGCAATCCAACAGCCGCTGGGCGCGCTCGACTGGCCACGTTACCCCTTTCTCACAGAAGAATACCTTGAAATGTACTGCATTTCCCACTTTATCGTATTTCCCCAATGTACGTACTTGTTTCGGTAGTTAGTGAGATGTGCCAGAGCCCATTCCCATCCCATCCTATCCCTCCCCATTTTCCCAACCCTTTCTCCAAATCCATTCCTATATCTCCAAAGGTAAGCAGCGCATCCGGGGGCGGGCCACCATTTGTCATTTTGGACTAATGTTGGCATGTATCCCGGATGTCTATGGGCGACAGTATCCACTTACCATCAGGTGGACTGTGTGCTAGTCTGCCGCCTTCGTACATAGAAAAAAAAAAAAAATAGGCTGCCACTCGTCTTAATCGGGATATGCATTTTCTTTTATAATAGTCTAGGAGATTGATTAGTTTTTATACATAAACTCATTGACAGATTTAAATAAAAAAAATAATTGAATAGTGTCCTATTTTCCGATATTCATATGTTACTGTATAGACTGTCTCCTCGCCACTTTCTTTCTACCTTTCAGTCGAAGCGTAAATTTCACCCCTGCAAAATCGCGTATACCAAAACGCCCCGTGTGCAAGGTTGTTACGTGCAATGGTACTGAATAACACCGAGTTTTTAAAGCAAGGACTTTCTTAAAGCAAAAATTTTTCAGCTGAGATACACATCATCTTTCCAGCTGTCTGGTTAGCTTGCTTAGCCGGATGATAAATTGCAATACTTTGCTGTTACACGTAAAATCTTGAGAAAGTTCACATTTGGAGCACCATTTTGCAGAGAATATTAGGGAGTATAAAAATTAGATAGAACAGAACTAGCCAAACTGTTATAGTCTTTTTATTTTTAACTCACATTCTTACTCCTTACCTGTTACTCATTAGCTCGGCGATGAAGGACAATATCGCGAGAAAACTGCGAGCTCAAAGATTAGAACAACTAGGGGAATGTGTACTACCAATCCTTAATAGGTTCTTGTGGTGAATCCCGCTCCACTGTAATCCTAACAAAAAAAGGCATTAGTAATTAGTAACATTTTAACCAAAGCATAATATTTAAAATTAAAAATAAACAATTGATGTTCCTTTTATTTTATCCAAAACTCGCAAGTTTCTAGTCTTATTTTAAATTTGTGAAAATTTCACCATTTATTTTTTTTGCATTGCTCTCAAGTGTCATGGTACAAAAATGCGGTTTAATTTAATTACATTAAAAGTATCAGTCACTTATCCGGATCAGTAGTTACTATAAAATATTTCAGTACTCACAAGCGGAAAAGTTTTCGTTGCGGGCCCGTTCATTGGAACGAAATACCGATAGCAAAAGTGTAATGAAAATTAAGAACGCACACTTATAATAAAACTGATCAAGAGAACATAATTATAAAATATTATATATTAATTTTGTCCTAACTATAATTATTTATTTATTTAAAAAAAGTACACAAAAAAATATGTTCATTACGCATTATAGATAAAACAAATTCATACAGCTCAAGGCCATATCACAGAGTTTAATCAGAATGGGTCCAACCCACAATCACACGTTTTTTGAGTTGAAGTTGAAGAATTTTGTGAGAAAAAGACAAAATATACCTAATCCATATTAGTTTCAATCAACTTCTAAAATATTTTAGAAGTTTTAGAAGCCGCATGGAAGAAGTGTTAAAATGATGCTCTGCGATGATGCACCTAGCGCCTAGGCTATCATCGCATACATACGTTTTTTCTTTTTGTTTTATTCTAAAACTGGACTTAATTCATTAAGTCCAGTTTTATCTACCAGTTATCATTTGAGCGATGTAGGACACGAAATGGTAGGGGTGTGAACAAATGTAACAAATGTAGGAGACAGAAAAAATGACGTCGTTGTTATTGTTTGTTGACCAAGCTCTAAAACTGTCTATACCATCCTACTTTGTTACCGCCATTTATTGAATAATCTTAAAACTACAATGTAATCTCTCTTATTCGTAAATTTTGCACGTCATCAATGAATCATTGAATTTGTATTTGTTCAGAATTAAATCGGTGACATTAGCAGCACTTTCTGCATTTTCTAACCTTGAATGGCGTAGTTGCAATATAAATATAAGTCATTTACCTATTGACTTTCAGAACGACCGAAGTTTAGAAAGAAGGCTGCAGAAGTACTTTATATTCTCTACTCTGGGAAAGGAGAGGACAGGATGAGATGAAATGGCGATATAATTAGTTAGGGTGGGAGATCACCCATAGTATATTTTTGAGCTGGAAGAGACTGTGTATGGGGTGATTTCTTGTTATGAAATAGATAACGGAACGCTTACGTATATAACCTCGTGCTGGCCATATAGACATCGAGAAAATAAAGAAAAAAATAAATAAAAAAAATCGTCTGTCACGAAACGTCGCTTCGACCTGATGTGCAATTCAACAAAATATTGTAATTTAAGAGACATCGCGGTCTCCGTAGACGTTGGATTCCGGCACTACTATTCAATGGCTTAGCAGCATATATACAACTGACGCCTGAGCAGTGGGGTGCCACTCCCGAAGTTCTGGAGCTAGCTTCTGGATGCTCGGGAAACGGCAGAACACTCCGAAGCAATCGCTGTTAACGAGGTGAGTGTTCCTTATTCATCCTCTATCAAGAAGTCATTCACAGACATAGGTCTAAGGATTCACTCCTGAAACAGTTACCTACATGGTACATATTACTATCAGAGTAGGGTTATGATATTGTAGAGGGTGCCTTCTCCCTCCAAAATTTTAATATCAAACGGTTTATCAAACTTTTTGCAGACTTTACCAAATAGGGGGAAGCAATTCGAGAGTCTTCTAGGAGCCTAGTTGCAAATTTCATTTCAGTTACATTTTGCAGTGCCGCTGCGGATTTAAATTTAAAATCTTGAATCCAGTAATTGGGATTTGTTTTGTCTGCGTTTCTAGGGTTCCCTCGGATAATTGGGGCGATCGTTTAGTTGAAAAGTTAAAGAAAAATCCCACGAAAACGAATTCAATAACCGTAACCAGCCCCTTTTTCGTCCACTGCTGGACACGGGCCTTCTCAATCACATTGTCTTGTGCATGGGGAATATATGGCCTTGAAATGCCACGCTGATCAAGTAGATTGCCGCGACCACTCTTGTAGAGGGGTATAGTTATCATAGCTTGTGGTAGCAGCTTTGTTATTTCTTAGTCGCCTTTTACGGCACCCACGGGAAGAGGTGGTTTGATGCTATTCCAAGATCGACCGACATCACACGAGCAAATAGATATGTACATACTTAGGACAGGACGGGAATATACACTTGCATAAAATGGATTTAATACACGAAATAGCGATCATAAACGAAATCACTGACCTACCAAATGCCCTTAAGTCCTTTGTCTCTTGTATCGCCTGCTCTATCGACAATATAATTTTGTTAACAACAAAGCGGGTAGAAGAGAAATGTAAATTTATCGTCCTTGTAACAATCTCTATTGTTCTGAGAAAAGCCTCGTCGTGTTTATTTGCTTTAACTATGAACATTGCGATTGTTGACTATGGATGTTGACAGTGCTGATAGCAATCTCCTTTCGATTTCTTGTTACGATTGTTTACTGTGTACGTTAATTTTCATTGCATATTGGTCAGACACAAACACCAAGTAATGAAAAGAAAGTCTTAATAGAATTTCGAAACATAATTTTAAAAAAACGTCTCGTTTTTCTTGGTATTAAAATAAGGTTTTATTCATCAATCATTCAACCTCAATCAATCATTCAACCGAAAGGTTAAAATTTTAACATTTTTAACCAAAATATAATTAATATTTTCATGATTAAAATTACGTCTGTGAAACTATATAGGTAAGGCTCACAATCACAATTATAAGGCTGTTACTTAATTTTTTTTCATATGTCTTTTGATAAATATGTGAGAATTGGTGTAAATTGTACAATTATATTTTTCATATAATTGTTTTATTATCCAAAATTAATAAATAAATAATATATTAGGAAGTAAAAATGAGTCGAACTATGGTTATTCTTTTTGTTTCATGCAAAACTTCGATTTTCTAATCAGATTTTTAATTAATGAAAATTTTATATATTTTTTTTTTATTTTTCTCGAACGTTGTCACAATGCACATGTACCTTTTTCACTAAGTGGGACAAAATTGACCTTTGATCTTTTATTATCCGCGTCTGTTTAATTTTCTGTCGGTATCCCAAAGACGCCTAAATAGTTCCGAAAACTATAGTTTACTCTCATGTGGCTTACACTGTCAAAACACTCTATGTCCAATGATGGAAATTGTAAGTGCCATTTTAGCACTAAGACCTGCTTTAGCGTCTAACTGCCGGCACAGGTCTCCGGTAATAAATCACTTGGACGTTTTGGGCCATAATCCACCACGCAAGCCCACTTGATGGGTCCTTTACTAATGTTCCAGACTTTTTTAATTAACGAATATGCGGGTTTCCTCACGATGTTTTCAACGGTACAGGGCAAAGATTTGAACTCATAATTTCACAAATGAGAGTCGGGAATATATTCACCCAGGCTAGGCTAGGCTAGGCTAGGCCGTGTGGTGTCAGCCGGATTTAGAATAGAGCAACTCCATATCTTCCCGTGGGTGTCGTAAAAGGCGACTGCCGCCGTCACAAGCCATAGGTATATAGCCACAGGATCTACACCACCTTTAATAGAGTGGGCTCGCTAACCTACTTACCCAGAATGGGGTTTTAAACACATCAGTCATGTAGAAGGCAATGTGCATGAGAATTTTATGGTGTATTCTGTACACACACACATATATATATATATATATACACTTGCAATATATTATATATATATATATATATATATATACAAGTACTTAACAAAAAAGTAAATCGAGGTGGAAAATGGAATAGGTGAACGGTTAAATATAAAAAAAACGGCAAAAAGGGAAGAATGCGTAAAAACAGTCAAAACAAGGTGAAACATTGAATGGTAATGTACGCACGAGTATATCGGATTTATTGAGCCAGCGAGCTTTTGTTTGTTAGTGTTGCCAAAGCTAACTAATATATTTCCACACTTTCGTACTGATATTCGTACTTTATAGTTTGTGAACCTGAAATTATCTCGAAATCTGAAATCATGAATTTCGTTAATAATTCAGCGTTAGTTTTTATAACAGTTTTACGAATTGTTTTTTTGCAAACAATTTTTTTTTGTATTAAGCAAAATTTAAAGTAAAAGTGCCTACAAAACTAAAGTAGATAATGCTATATTCTGTAAGAACTTGTCAATGCAAGCATTTATTACTATGACACCAAAGCTGTAGGATAACATTCGGTGTTTTTTTACTTTTCAAACTTCATTTTAATAATTTTTCCATAAAAATAAAAGTGTGAATCCACAGAAACTAACGGCGAAAGGATATTCAAAATGGTATATCCTGGCAGAATGTGACAGATAAAATAAAAATAAATTCTGAAAAATAAAAACCTGGGAACGAAGACCCTCACGCATTTTTTGGAACGAAGTTCCTTTACGCGGCTTGCGGTAGGTGTGATTCGAGAGAAAATGAAAAATGTCACGTAAGATTTATACCCCCTCCATACGCCTTTCTCTTTCTCGCCTTTCTCTCGCTCGGACACGGTATGGTCGCGATTCTCGCAACAGTATCAGTTCGTCGGTATTCAGTAAATTTCGGTAGCGGGCCGATCGCTAGTTTTCTCTCTCATGCCTCGCTCGATCCGAAACGAAAATATCCGATTCGATTATATCGCCATCGCTGATTCGCTGAATCGTATCGTTGTTTTTCGATGTAATATATCGCATAGTGACATCGATGTTAGAATGATATATTGAAAAATACATCGATATTTTCAATACATCTTTTGTTTTTATAGTTTACTAAGATTATGGTTATAACATGCCTGAAAATGAAAGTGTACGGATGCGTGAATTACATTTGGAGTTTAAAAAAATGCGTGATTATCTTCGTTTCTGACGGGGGTCTCCTGACCGCACACGTTTTTTTTTTAAACGTTTCTGTGCCAACAATACCGAAACACATCTTCTTCATCTTAGCTGTTTGGTTGTATAAAATTAACAACACAATTTGTTAAACTGGCAACATCACAACGCCAAGGGAGAAAGAAGCATAAATAAAAGTTGAGCAAATGTAGAGGCGTCGCGGGACGTCCGAAATAGTTTCAGGCAATTGAGAATTTGATATTCCCGAATTATTACAGGGAAAAATATTTATAGAGTGAGTGCCTTACGAAGTTACTGCTTTGCGAAATCCGCTACTTGTTTCTTATTGGATTTTAGTCTTCCTTTTTCTGAAAGAAAAAGGTGCCGACCGACAGCCCTGATTACGAGTATAATTTAATTAGAAATAATACTAAATGGGCAGCAAATCGACAGAAAATTAAAGTGTGGATTAGGTTCAGGTTCTCTGGTGATAATAAAGGAATGGGAGTGCATTCAACTTGGTAATGACATTCTTAACCAGAGTTCAAATAATAGTACAAACAACATTACTATTTATTGACCTCTGAATGTAATACCATTATAAAGTTCATGAGCATACTTTGTTTCAGGTCGGAGTTGATGAGTCAATCAGCCAAGACATCAGTCGTCTCTTCATATGAATGCAAGATTAAAAACACAAAGTTCTTTCCTTCAGTGCATTATTAATTGTCATGATAATCAAATATTTTAAATTATTATACAAACAGTATAGTATCAGCTTATGACGTCCCACTCTGCAGGGCACAGGCCTCTCCTCGTAAATCACCAGGGGGTTTCGGGCCTTAATCCACCACGCGGGCCTAGTGCAGATTGGTGGATAACATACTTCAAATTTTTTTTTCTGGAGCGCATGCTGTAGAAACAAGCTTGAAGTAAGAACTCAGTGATAAGATTTGAATTAACAATCACACGAATTTGAGGCAACTATACCCCTAGGCTATCACCGCTGTAACTACTATACAAAAGAAACTATGAAATAATACTTAATAATACTGTTCATTTATATACAAAATTTCTTTATCGTACACTTTTCATCAGAAGTCACGCCTGAAGGTAAGAGTTGCCTGTTTGTTCCAGTTCCCCTTTTGAAATGGACCAGTAGTCCGCGAAGCACTAGTGTTTAGGTCCAGAGAAGAATTCGGGGTCTTGTGCAGATTGACACTGCTGTTAGCTGAGAATTCGCTTTGTTTAAACTTTGGAGTAGTTTGCAGTGAAGCACCGGCTGAAACTTTATCCCTGAAAAAAATCTAATTTATTGTATTTGACTACTTTTATGAAGTAATGCAGCGAAAAATTTCAAATAAAGATGTGAGTTGTCAGACCAGCGACACTGCAGTGCCCGTGTGAGTTTCGACCCGATGACCTTGAAAAATACACTCGGCTTCAATGACTAATTCAATGTAGAAAGAGGCAGGTGGGTTTGATTCACAGCCTTTAAAACAAAGAATCATCAGGAGATAATTTTTCGGCCCATACTCCTTATGCACCCGCGTCTCGTACCTGCTCGCATTCACAGCACACAATCTACTATGTCCCTTCTGTCCTATGGTGAGCAGTTCTCGTACTGCTCACTTCTTAGATCGTCTCTTTAATATTACTATCAAATTGTTATATACAAGCCTCTCCCATGTTATATATAAGCCTCGCCACTCTTTTCCGCTCTTCTTATCAAGTCGCTAAGAATGACTTTCTTTAAGTCACTGGTTCACATGGTCGGAAACCGCACACACTACATTTGCCGATACGCTGTCTCCATTACTACCCTAATGGTTGTTAGTCCTGTAGCAAATGTGATCAGCTCCTTACCTCTTACTGATCCTTTGAGTACCCACTACTACTACCTACTTATTTTGTAAATATGTACTCACTGAAATTGATAATTGACTCCGCCTCCATGAGTGGAGAAAGCTGGACCATGTTTAGGCATAGTCTTGGATGTGAAGGCATTCGCTGTCAGTTTGTGATCATTAGTATTCACGAGAGTCGCCGATCCAGCCGCGTGGATTTGATCTCCAAAACTACGGGTGTGTTGACCCGTCAGGCTAGCTGCGTGACCACCGCTGCAATTCACATTCATTCCACATTATGGATTCACATTCATGAGGTTGTGAGTTCGAATCCTCCCTACTAAATTTCTACTTATTGTTATTATTAAATTTCTACTCAAATGAGATTTTTTCAATTGTCACGATGTCCGAGCGGTAAAGTAAAACATCATGACGTATCCCGCGTGTACTCGAATATTAAAAAATATTAAAAAATCTGGGCCATGTTTAATAAGACCAATCCGCATTACGTCCGCGTGGGGAATTATTATTCAAACCCGTTGTAATAGGAGGTCTACACTCTACAGTGAGACTTTAAAAGTTGATATCGAGCCCATTATAAGCCTAATTGTAGATTATAATCAAAAACAAGTAGCGGCATTCGTGGATGTTTCTCAATCAATCTATTTTGATCAATTTTGAGGCATATGAGGTAGACGGGCAAGCGGCCCCGTGATGGTAAGTGGCTAGCGCCGCCCAAGGACACCTGCAACACCAGGGGGTATGCAAGTGCGCGCCGGCCTTGTAGAGTCCTATTCACAACTTTCTTGAGGGACCCCATGTCGTGGTATAAGGGGAAAACTTCTCGAGGCAGTTTCTTCCACAGCCTACGGGTTCGCGGCAAAAAATGATTTTAGACCGTTTTTATCATTTTTTTCAACTATCAATAAAGCGCACTATTTGCACATCTGCTACTTTTCATAAAAAAATATTAGGTTCATATTGTATAATAATAAATAATCAAGTTCTATCAAATGAACCATAGTCTAAGTCCTAGGTTGGATTAATAATTAATTTTGTTCCAAGTGTATTGGATAGAATAATGAAACAAAGATCCAGAATTACAAAATTATGACGTGATAAGCCTGCGCGTTTAAATTACTTACGAGTGTTCATAATTAAGCGTAGCACCGACATTGCCTGGACCCGAGCCTTTGATGCCATTCATAAAGCCTGTTGCCGATAGTGAGTGAGGTCCTTTAGTAGTTCCAACACCACCGCGCAAGTTTCCGCTGTCATTTTTTACTTGAACCTGTCCGTGTACAGACATTTTTGGCTTTCGAATTTCGGTTCTGAACGATTTCTTTCTGAAACAAGTGAGATCCTTTAGTTATTGAAGACTTTTTTAAAAAAGAAATGATGACAAACATGCCAACAGTCCACCTACTGGATACTGTCATTCCTGGACAAAGTCACGCCAACATCAGTAGAGAATTAAAACATCGTCGGCGTGGTCCCGAATGTACCTCACCTTTGAATTAATTTGGCAAAGAGGTCGAGAAGAAATTGGTAATAAGGAACATAAAGGGATGAAGTGTTTTCATGTCCAATTACACTCCACATTGTTCCTTTGGATAGGATGGACAGTAAAGGTATAATAGAATAAGAAGTTTCTCCTACACGATGGAATGGGATATAAGAAATGGGTCCTCACATATCTCACTCAATCCCGCAACACACTATTACATTTCACGACAGTTTTCTATAAGAAAGGGGTAAGTTGATCAGTCCAGGACTAACAAACTTACTCCTAATATTGACTAATGCTCTTGTCATATAAGTTTGATATAAAAAGAAAGAAATATCCTCACCTGTTTGCTTCTTCGCGTGTCCGTTGCGTGTTTGTGTGTTTATTTGCCTGTCTTCCTGCGTGATCACTTCTTCGCTAGTGCAGTGCTAAATGTAATATGATTGTTCATTCATAACACTAACGCATTTTATACTAAATCTTTAAGTGGGTGTACATAGTGACGTATGTAATACGACCTTTATAATCTATCGATATTTTTTATAATAAAGTACCTTAATCTTATCGAAATGAATAATTTAAGGTTTAAAGATTGTAAGATTAAGTGTGCGGTACTTTTTTAAATACATACATATGTATATGATGAACCGAGGATCGTGTGTGAAAAGCCTTGAGAGAGACCTATATTCAGTATTTGAGAGAGATAGACTGATGGTACTGTAAGTACATGTATATGCAATGTTGAGGGAATGATTCGTGAATGTAGGATTAAAGTTAAATGCGTCAAAATATTTTTATATTCTTTTGATAGATCTATTAAACGACAACACACTAGATGGTGGTAATACCAGTATCAGCCCGTATTTTTCTGGATAGGACTACTGGACATAGGCCTTTCCCAAGGACTGTCTCCACACGGTCTACTGTTCTTGTCATCTAGCCACTTCTGGCGATTTTCTTCAAATTGTCAGTCCATCTGACCCGAAGGTGTCGTACATTTTATGAGTGAGCGAAATATGCGTGATCCCATTTCTTCTATCCCATTCCATCAAGTGGGAAGTATGATGAGGTAAGGGAAATCTCTCATTCTATTATATTTCCTACTACCTACCTTTGACAATAAACGATTTAGGATAATATTCTTTATTTCTAACTTTGGATTATCATTATACAACTTCATTATACAACTTTTACCTAATTATCTCAATACGTGAAGAGAGATTTAAATGTTACAATGCGGGTACTCGTCATCAATGTAAAGTCACTGTAACGTTAAATCTAGGTTTCAAATCGCATAATTTATCGATAGCTTTATCGAATACAGCAGCACACCACTATCACTGGGACTTCCCCGGGAATTCCCCGATCTATCCCGATTTTACACCAAAAATGAAAGTCGTTTTCTCTAAATTGTTTGATAAATAAAATTAGAAATGTCTAAACTACATTTTATAAATACCATTTTTTTATGGAAGAGGTGGCAGACGAATGAGCGAAGCTGGTGGTCACCCTGAATTTTTTTTGCTCAATATTTCTAACACATTCATTTTATTTTTTTACTCTACTTAGTCGTTAAATTTAACCTAACCTATGGTGTATTTTATTAATACAATATACAATTTACTAACATACCAAAGTATGAGTAAGTACATCATAATACACTGTATTGTATATTTTTATTTATTTAATCATTTATTATACACATATAATATGAAATAAATAAAAAGGAAGAAAAAGAAAAGGTGTTCAAAAGGCAAGCTTATCTCCTGCGGAGATTTCCTTTTGGTATATAAAATACTTTATGTTGAACTTACGTAGAATGTACATAGAACTTGAAATTCGAATCGCACGCCATTTTCGATCGTCAATTGCTCCGTCAGCCATATTTGGTACTTTGTTAATTGAAACATTGACCTTTTGGAGAATGCCGCGTTACATTTTAAAAGAACGTTTATTAATAGTGAACACTCATTACAAAAACGGAGGAAATTATACAGTAACAATTCGCAAGTTGCGTGATCATTTTGGTGTGCATAATCGACCGTCGAGGCCTGCGATTGAAAATTTAGTCTGGAAATTCGAGCGGACGTTTTCATTGAAAGATGAGAAAAACCTTACTCGTCATAGCCATAAAAGAACACCTGAAAACATCGCGGCTGTGAGTGCCAGTGTTGCAGAACAACCAAACACTGCCATCCGGCATCGCTGCCAGGAACTAGACCTCCATTGCAGCACTGTCCAAGGAACTTTAACTCAAGATTTGCACCTTCGTACGTACATTTTATTTCACGTGTAATGTCAACAAATGATCTGTTTATATAAATAAAAATTTCTACGAAATTTATTCAAATATAGTATTTTTCCATTTATTCAAAATTCAAGTTTTTGTTGAGACTCCATTTATAAGTATTTATACCCTTACATTTACAATTTAGGTATAAGTACTTTTGTATTATATATGAATATAGACGAGATATAATACACACAGACACACACATATATATATATATACATATATATATATATATATATATATTATACGTATATATATATATATATATACGTGTGTGTGTGTGTGTGTGTGTATCCACACCCACATACCCACATATATGTGTGTGTGTGTGAGTATTATAGGCCTAGAAAATGGCTACAATTTTCATTTAAAACTCAAAATTATGAACGAAATCCATGTTTTCATTACTCTGGAATACATTTACACATATACTATATGCCATATGCCATACACATATACTGTAACTACACTATACGTCTATCTATACTAATATAATAAAAAGGTAAAATTGTGTGTTTGTTTGTAGGTATGTTGGGGGTAATCTTTGGAATAGGCTAAATTATATTTTGAAATTTTGAAAAAAAAAATTGAAAATAAAAAAGCTCTTATAAACCGAAGCGAAGCGAGGGCGGGTCGCTAGTCCTTTATAATTATATTTATAAAGTTGAGATGTAGTGAATTTTTCAAGACTGCAAAAGACGAAATTTTCTTAAAGTAATTTTTACGGAAGGTCTTTTTATAAATACCTAAACTTACTCGTATTATCTGCGGAAATCGTGGTCATTGTACCCGATTTATGACTCACACAGATCAAAACGAAGTCATAGATAAAAACTTAAGCCGGACATCCCCTTTAAACAAATATACTACATTACAAATCGGGGAATTAACAGAACGACAACTGTTGCCAAATTAAAAATTTTGTCCAACAATTCTTAGATTTGTACGATATTTGTATAAACTAATATACCTACTATTTAGTTTATACTAAACAGCTAATAATAGTAGTTTAGTAGTTTTGCATAGGTTATTATGACTATTTTGCTTTCATTGCAAACAGTAACGATTATTTTGAATTAGATATAAAAAAATGGTTGTGTATCAATAAAATGATGGCTTATACCTACATTAGGGTTACATTATCATAAAAATTAGATGTTAATGGTAAAGCAGTAAAAATTTAGATGTGAACATTTGATACCACTGTGTTTGCTGATGAATCTGTAGACACTTGCGGCAACGTCATTGCCAAGTATAATCATACAGAACCTTAGTATTTTTTTAATTTAATTTTTAAACATTCTGTATGCAAGAAATGTACATTTGTGCGGACATTATGTTTGTACCTCAACTCTTATTGTGCTACCTACACAACATACTTCTATTTAAATATATTCTTGAATCAAAGAAATTTTGAGTTAGATAATCTTAACAAAAGCCAATATTAACGAAATTCAAGTTGAGTTACGTGACTTTAGTTCTTTGGCGAATCTCTTCGTTTCAATTACATATGTGTCGCTTAGATTTAAAATCGGTGAAATCCGAAAAAAAAAATTAACCAATATCCATTTCAACCTATTTTTTCCCCCCAATAAATTGCGGTGACGTCATAGTTTTTCTTTTTTTAATAGAATAATACCAACTTACAAAATCCTTTTAATACTAACCTTAACTATTGTATGTGCAAGGAGCTAAATATGAAAAATTGGTTGAGTATGGCCAATTTGTCAAAGGGAGATGAACATTTTTGATTCTAATCGACTCATTTGTTAATAGACATATACATTTGTTAATTATGTTAAATTATACTCGTATAAATTCTCTAAAATTTCGTAATTGCTAATATTAAAAACTAGCAACATTAAAACGAACGCAGTCGAAACAGATAAATATAAGAGAGCAAATGTAAGAGGCGTCGTGGGACGTCCGAAATCGCTTCAGGGAATTGAGAATTTGATATTTCGGAATTATGACAGGGAAAAATATTTATTGAGCGCCTCTCAACATTACTGCTTGAAGAGATCGCCTTCTTGTTTCTTATTTATATTTTTGCTAGATCTTTATTTTTTTAAGAAAATGGAAGCTAAAAGGCCGATTGTAGTTTATTTTAAGTGATGGATTTCGTTTTATTTCTTCATTCCGTAAATATACAGAACGTCCTATTGGTTAGACACGGAACTATTTTTTACTATAAATCTTCAGTTCTCTTTGAGTTTTGAGCACAGACAATTGTCGTTACTTCTCAACCATTTCGTATATAATTCTATCACATAATTACGTATATTCTACGTAATAAAGTTTTCTGAAATAAGTTAGCAATCATGTAATCTACATATACGAGTATAATATCTGTTCATACTCATATAAACAATAAAAGGGTCGAGTCTGTACATTGACATAATTAAAAAAAATGGGTGGTCTCTTTAGAAGCTACGGAACTTGGTCCGTATGTTTATCGATTTGTCTATATGCCTGTTTGTTTGAGCATCACGTAAAAACTACTGAACAGATTTTGATATGGTTTCCACTAGTGTATAGCTAAGTATCTAGAAGGAAAACTGGTATGGGGTCATCTTTATATGACACAAGAAAGTTGAGTTGTAGAGGAAAATATAAAAATTATTTTAATTGAATTACTCGAAAAGTACTGGATTGATTTTTATCCGTGAAATCTATAATGTCGTGCCTTTACAGCTGTTAAATCTTTTACAGCTGCTTAGTCCACTCGAGTGAAGCCGCAGGTAGAAGCTGGTGTTTAATAAAGTAGCATTAATATAAGTTTCAAGACTACAGACCAGATGCTTGCATTGATTTTGAAAATTAATAAAAACAACAGAGTTGTAATAAACAAAACCTTTAATTAATGGCATTGTTGCCCAATGTAAAATTAAATTGGCATCCAAATTACTAAGTCAGCGACCAACACGATAGTAGCGTCCTGTCAATACCAACGTATTCCCCTATTTTCTCCCTGAATTACGGCAATAGGATAATTATTTTTAAAATGTTATCTACCAAGGGCACATCCGTACGTGTTATTTCTTATAGGAGCTAGGACAATCAAAAAATTGCCCCGTTTAGACGCTGCCAAAACGAGCCCAGTGTGCAAATTTAACAAACTCTTACTTAAAAAAGCAGAACGTACCGACATAGAAAAAAATATTCCTTAATACAAGTGAGATTTTCTTTTAAATCGATTCAATTTCGGGGGATGAAACAGAGGAATAGGAAACCTTGATTTTCTCGAAATATTATAGGTATTATCAACTCGAAGTCCTACCGTCTCTATCTCTCAAAGAAATTGCATCGCTCGCTGCCGAGACTGCAAGAAATATTTATTTAGTTCTTGCCTTTTAATTTTAATCTAAGTTTAATCTGATTGGGAAGAACTAATTGTAAAAATAAAAGACGTTAATTATTAATTATATTTTATTTAATTGTAATGATAACAATGATTAAGGATAAATATTCAACTACAATACAATGAATACGCGATAATACCTACTAAATAATACTTATTACAAATCACTGTATTTGACATTGTGTCATTAGAAGTTTCGTCTAAATGTAATAGATGCTCCTTTATTCCAATTTCCTTTTGTAAATGGACCAGTAGCCCGAGAAGCACTTGCATTTAGATCCAGGGATGAATTTGGAGTTCTGTGCAGGTTGACACCACTGTTTAAAGAGTATTCTGTCTGATTGTATTTTGGAGTGGTCACCATAGCCGCACCGGCAGACATGGTGTCTCTGAAAGGAAACGATTGCGAGGGTTAAAAACTTTATCAGCTTTGGTTTTACAAGAGACAGTTAGAACTAAAATACTTGTACTGTCCATAATACTCTATAGTATCCTTTCTTATTTCGAATTCTTTACGTTTCATTCCTTTGTAAGGACTATAACAGCTAGGTGCTTCATATGGCTATTGGAATTTGAACGGTAATGAAGGTTATGGAGGAATTTGTAAGATAAGATACACCGATATACAACTTAATTGGGTTTCGATCTAAAGCAAAAGTGGCTAATTAGAATAAAGTTAACATTACCTGGTGACCACATTATTTAGCATTGTCTGATACAGTAAAGAACGTTGATAGAGCCCAGGGATGTCTATTATTGACTGACATTAATGAGGTCGTGAGGTCATTATAACAACGTTTAACAAATATCAATAATTCAGTGTGGTGAATGAAAAAAATGTGAATTAACCCCCTGCATCTGCAGCAACTGTCACTGAATCTACGTGTTGGATTGTGTCCCAAAATCCTCTCGTTATTGCAAAGGAATGCAGTGAGCCTTATTATGGGACGTAATAAGGCTACATCGATGCAGTTAGTGTTAAGTATTACCACCAGGTGGACCTTTCTTGTCTTCCACTTATACTCACTGGAACATATAGTTGACTCTACCCCCGTGTGTGGAGAAAGATGGGCCATGCGCAGGCATGGTTTGTGTTGCGAAGGCGTTCACGGCCAATTTATGGTCATTAGTGTTTAAAAGTGTCGCTGTCCCCGTTGCGTGGACCTGGTCTCCATAACTTCGAATGTGTTGGCCGGTCAGACTGGCGGCGTGGCCACCACTGCAAATTGAAAAAGATAAATTGCTTTTTCTTTACATAAGAATATTAAGTACATGTCGGAGACTTTGTGGTATAAAAGGAACAAAAAATTACTTTTTGAGTGATGTGATACACTACCGACAACCAATTCTCACTATTAAGCTACCTAAATCCTGGATACTTTCAGGATACTAAAACCTAAACACCTAAACTTAACACTAAAACCTAAACCTAATCCTGGATACTAAAACAGCTGGATACTTTCTTGTGATGTACCATATTATACCACACCATCAGCCTATGTCTCTGCGGATATAGATGCTGGATATAGACCCCTCCCAAGGCTCATCACCTCACTCGATCTTAAGGCTCTTCTCATCCAACCACTACCGGCGAAATTCATCTCGTCGGTGGTGGTATATATATAAAATCCGCAATGGACATAAGTAAGTACTAACAATAATAGACAGATTTACTTACGCATGTTCATAGCCAACAGTAGCGCCGACAGTCTTTGCGCCTGAACCTACTAAGCCATTTGCGAAGGCCGTTGCTGATACTGAATGACGTCCATTTATACCCTCCACACCACCACTCAGGTTTCCGCTACCATCTTTGTTTACTTCAACACTTCCGTGTGCAGACATGTTTTGTTTTCGGATTTCGGTTCTGGGGAATATTTCTGAAAGAACGAGTAATTTTTAGATTAACCTAATCATAATGGAAATGTAATATTATTTTACATGGAATACATACTGTCATTGTACCTGATAAATCAAAGCGATATGTTTTGGAACATGATCCCGGATGATGTGGTTATCAATACACTTACAATTGATAAGAACTGGACTGAGCTTGGCTTCTTCGCTTTGGAATACTAAAGTGGGCCTTTGACGAGAAACTTCCATGTTCTAAGGCTTTTTTAATTTTTTAACGACTAAACTGAAACTTGAAATGCCAAAAACCGCCTTTCAAGTGTTTTCGTAAGTGTATAGTTTGGGACAAGTGCTGAAGGCGTTCAGCTAAGAAAAAGTATGTATAACAAAGAGGATGACCAGCGGATGTAACGAACTTTGGCTACGGAACTTTGAACTTTGAACTTGGCTACGGTTGCTTTGAAAGGACAAAGCGGGGCAGCCAATCGGTGAGAAGTGCCTAAAGCGTGCTGGTCAAAGTGTTGAATGAAGGCCGGTGTATGTTCTAGGCGTCGCAAGAAAGAATAAAGGCTTGATGAGGGGAGATAACGGCATAAATGATAGGAAACACATATTAATTTATCTGTCATCTAAAGTTTAAACAAAGTTGCTTACGTGTTTGCTTCTTTGCGTGTGTGCTTGGTTGCTTGTCGTTCTACGTACTCGGTCACTCTTGTAACGTTAATGCTGGTATTGACTTCCACTGAACGGATTTATACTATCCTGTTGTATGGGAATCCGTTGTGACGGGAAGGTAAGATCTATTTAATTGATAAATTAATTTAATTTAATTCAGACTACAGAAAATTATATTACAAAAAAGAATAAAAAGTTACTCTCCAATTAATAACTTGATAAATAACAAGAATTAAAATAAGACAGTTTGTATAAATAAACGTGTTAAATTTGATGTTTTTTAAATTAAATAATAATACATATTATTATATGTATAGAAATACTAAATAGGTAGCCAACCTGATAGACGATTTTAGGATACAAGAATAGAACTGAAAGGAGCTGCTTACGGCTGTTGATTTCAGGGTTAAGTCAACAGCCCTGTCAAATGACCTACGGAGGAACGGTCAACAAAATATTGATTGATCATATAATTATATATGGAATAACATAAATTGACCTGTAAGAAATTGAGCGTGAGGTCCGCAGATGTGGGACCAGTAAGTATGAGAACCGTCAGGAATTTTCTCTTGGTTTTGACTTCTCATTCTTTAAAAAGTCTCGTCGCAACATAATACACTACGGTCGAAGACAATACAAAGTTTACATATACCTACTTAAATATACATATAACAAAGTTTAAAAAAAAATACATATACATACATACATATAATATTACATAAGTACATATAATATAATATTACATATAATAATACATATTAGCATATTTTTTTTCATAACATTAGCATTAGCATAATATTAGCATATTGTGGTCTTAATTTCAAGCTGTAAATTATTGATAAATATCTGAAATAAGGCCTTGATATCGAATAAAACGACCACCTAAGATCTAGATATACATTTTTATAATTTGTCGATAGTATTATCGAATTCAGTACATCACTAGCAATTGGACTTCCCCGGGAACTCGCCTATCTATTTCGAGTTTACACATTCTAAATATAATATTAACTTCATAAGTAGGTATCTTGTAATATTTTTACAGTATTTTCTTTCCAGCCTTTTTATTACATTATTTTAGAATTTTAATAAATACTAACTTAGCCGTGTGGTGTCTGTGGGTTTTAGACTAGCATCACCCAATCTCTTCCCGTGGGTATCCTAAACCCAGCGAGGACCTGCTTGGCCAGTGTGGCGTTTAAAGGTCATACTGGTTCACTCAAAAGGGCCACTAATACAAAAGAAGAGATCACCCTCGCCACACCATGAACACACAGCGGCCTTCAGCTAACACTTCTACCAGGCACGTGCCTGGGCACTTCTCACCGACTCGCGATCCCGCGGTACCCTCCTAAAGCAACGCCCTAAGCCGAGCCCTTACGGCCGTGGGAGCCCTTAGGCTCATTGTTGCATACACTTTTTGCTCCTAGCTGAGCGCTTTCTGCGTTCGCCCTAAACCATACATATCCAGTGACTCCTCAGAGGCCATTAAGGCCACAAGAATTCCTTTCCGAAAAACAAAAATAATAGAAAAGAGAACAATTAATGGTCCAATGCCGTATAGCTCTTGACATCATTTTTATCATATATGATGTAATGGCTTTTTAACATTGATTAAAAATTAAAGATAATAGCGATAATTTAAAGTGACAATTTTATCAGTTAATCTTAAAAACGGAAACTGGGGTCATTGTCATTTATGCCTATAATTAATCATTTATGATTCATAAAGATAAAGGTTGATATGAATCGAAGGACATTCCCTGAAAACTGAAATTGTGTGTAAGTGCTTAATACACGGGGATTTACTCAAAATTATTTTGTTATTTAGGAACTTGTGTTTCACCTATTATGGCAATATGAAGTCAGCCTTTTTGCACAGCAGAACGAACACAGGTAACTCACTAGGGTATTTCCATTGGCGGATAGTCATGCGGCAGTTTTTTTTTTCAATTATGAAACAAGGACGTTACCTCACAATGTTTTCCGTCATCGCCGAGTTAGTGATATTTTTTAAACTGTTGAAGCTCAGTAAGTAGTATGGGCCGAGGATTTGATCTCACGACTGTTTGAGAATGAGAGTTGAGAATGTCATGCAACATTGCATTTACTGTGATAATAATAATATACCATTTAGATAGTGGAATCATAACTTCATATCTAAAGATTTCTGAAAGCTATCACAGAATAAAAGATGATGCTATTATTTTTGATATCATAAATCACTCGTAAGCATTATTAATAGAAAACTTAAATATAGCAATTATTATTAGAAATATGTTTTTTTATAGTGATGTAAAATTAATATGCTATTTGGTTTTCCAAATAAATAATTTGACTATAGGTAACGATTAGATGGCAAAATCAGAAACTATCTACTCATACCGTAATTGTTTTAAAATTATAATTGGAGATATTAATAACACACGAGCTTAAAGGATGTCGTTATTTGTTAACAGTCATAACCCGATTGATTCTATGTTTCACGTTTAACTTTAATTGTTTACTATTGTAATAATTAAAATTAACGGTAAGATAAATATATCATTATAATCATTATAAATAATGGGACATTAACATTAAAATTGATTGTAATATCTGATAAAAATCTCTCTATTCCCTTTAAACTCCGTTCAAGTTTGTGTATTTCAAAAATATCTCCGAAATCCTTACTTACATCAACGCACCCTATGTTAGTGTACTCCATACTGTACAAGTTATAAAGAATCCAACAATTTATAGCAACATGTAAAGAATTAGAAAGTTTCACAGAATTGACAGCGAAGATGGATAATCATTTTCAAAGTAATTTGCGACTGTCAATAGGAAATATTGACTTTATACAGTCGTTGGCAAGTTTTGAATTTGGAAATGACAATCGAAGTTTGCTTCTTCATTAAGTGCCTCCCACATTGTGATCTGAATTCCGAATGTAGGTACATTAAATACTTGTTGAAATTTTAGCGTGTATTCACAAGAACCAGTTAATTAAACAACGTACAGACGTCATTGCCGTCGTATCTTATCTATATATTATAATAAAATTAAAACAAAGCGACGTCTGTACATTTTTTTTCAAATGATTGCAATGCAGGTTCTCAGTTGGACATGGACATGGGCCGGTATATACTTTTGTGCATGAGGGAAGTATGGCCTTAAAACCCCACGCTGGCCAAGCGACTGGGCGAGTTCACTATTTTAGAAGGTGGTTTTTATATCCAGTAGTGGACTATAAAAGAACTAAAATAGCTAGTTACCGGTTGCAATACGAATAATATACGTGTACGTACGAATGATATTTAACCTAAAACAACATTTTTTAGAATTTGCATCTGTCTGTCTGATCGCGAATCACGCAAAAATTACTATTGAATTTAAAGAAACTTTACATACCATAGTTACAATTTAAGCGCCACGTTTATAATACATTTTATTTTAGGATTTATATTAGGTAGTCTGATAAGTTCGCGGCCCTTGTAGACTGAAAATAATAAAGAGTTTTTTGTATTACATAAATATTTATTGAACGGAATTTCGCCAATTTTCTGGCAGAGCCATTATCCCATCGCTATAAAAATTTGAGGCTGTTGAGCGAAAAACTGATTTAAATGGTTTACACAAGCTTCTTTTGAATGCAATTTTAATCCAGTTAGAGAATTTTGTATAGAGCCAAATAAATGACAATCCGAAACCACGAATACTGCTCATGATTCTGAGTTAATTACTAAAGTTAATTACTGAGTTATGTATTTTTTGTTAAAATATCAATTTTAGTTATTGTATTTAGCATAGAACTTATGGGCATTTTCTTGAAAGATAAAAGCTTATGTCAATGAGCGGAATTCATAATTTCAGGTTTCGCGAGAGATACAATTACCTTTTAAAAAATGTCACTAGCTCGGCGGTGAGGAAAAACATCTTGAAGAAATGCGCGTTTCAGAAAAAAAAAATGTATATGTGATCCACCAATCCGCACTGCTGGGACCGCGTAGTGGATTACAGCCCGATACCCCTCAATGTTTTACTAGGGGAGGCCTATGCCCTGCAGTGGGACTTTATACGCTGATAGAAATACCAACATATATTGTTTCTTAATAACACCTATGGATATAGTATTTTATTGTGTTACTGCGAAGCATCGTTATTGTTTTAGAAAATGATGTGCTAATTTTCTTAAAGAATAATTTTGAAAGAAACTAGGGAGAAACTCGGCCGCGGCCGTAATTGAATAATAATGAACGCAAGCTTGCCGGAGAGATTCAGCGGTGTGACGTAAGTCACAAGAATGACCACGACAAGAAATGGTATCACAGCTTATGCATCTAACAGCTAGTTCACTGAGCTACGGCGGTAATGTTTTAATTAGTTAATACATTGATATTAAAAATAAAATTGCCCATACATACCTACGTACCTACTATTATTTATACATTAATACTTTTCGTGGGAATGTTTTGTACATAATCCTACATTTATTATGAGAATATATGTATAATAATGTATGTATGTAGTCTAAGTAGTATAACGGGAAATAAGTGTATTTTATTTATCTAGTTTACAGATGATAATACCTACCATACCTATATCTCTCCTCTGCTGGACATAGGCGTCTCCCAAAGCTCGCCATCACACACGATCTTTCCACACGATCTTTCGGCTCTTCTCATCCAACACCACTGGCGAATTTCTTCAAGTCGTCGGTCCACCTGGACGGAGGGCAACCCACACTGCGCTTCCCAGTACGTAGCCCCCATTCGAGGATGGAGTAGACGAGCTATCCCATCCGTTGTCGGTCCTGCGGCAAATATCACCTGCCCATTGACACTTCGGCATACTGATTTTGTGAGCCAACAGCTGGACACTGGATAGAAACAAATATCAGGACAATCCAGGAAACCAGGTATCGTTACATAAAACTTCAAAATCGCTTGTTTCTGCTCACTTATATCACGAGAATATCGTGATAAAAACAATGTGCTACTAGAAAATCAGATTTATGCAGCGAGTCGAGTCTGCTAAAGTTTCAAAGATTTTCTTCTATGGAACTGTACCACATTTTCATTTAAATTTATGAATTCATTTTATGTTATAGTTGTGAAAGCAAAATGCTATTATATGGCATTGTACTGAGGGTGGTATGATAACAAGCTTACATATAAAACTTTGATATTAGTTGGTTCACACCATTGAGCTTCATTGGGTAAGTCAGAATTTTGGACTTCTATTGGCCAATCCGCTACCGTACTATGATATGCACCACCCTTGTACATTTCTGTTTAACACAATTGTGTTAAATGTTCATAACAAAATTATGAACGAACAAAATTATTTTCGATTTTCGTGTTTTATCCGACGTATAAATTCATAATTACTACTCGAGTAAACACCGCCACCATCCACTAATCCTGTCGTACTTTCTATCTGGATCGCAGTCTCAAAACGCTTTTCCTTTACAATACAGATTCTTATTTTTAACTGTACTAAATTGTACTAAGGTCATATAGCTATTCAGTTCCAGGGATCAAAACTATGGCCAAAAGAATTGATAAATCATATCCACTTTACTATGACTGGCGTCGTAACTGCATACGAAAAACTGCAGGCAACACTTGCAAAAAACTTAAATACAAAAGAAGACAAAAAATCCATACCAATTCACAAAACTGTAGTATTTAAATATCCGTGACGAGAATTGAGACAGGCTCCAACTAACAATACCTATACCTAACTACTCCTATTATACCTAACAACTCGAGACTACAGTAATCTCTCTGTAGGAAATGACTGTCACAGGTGTGCCTTCCCTTCGCCAACTGCTAATAGCTTTTAGACAGCAAGCAATTTCACTAGGGACGCACCATTCTCTTGTCGATAAAGATACAGTAATCTTTTTTAGAACATGGCGAGTTGAAGAAGACGATTCATATGAAAAAAAGATTTCAAAGGACCTCGTGTACTTCCATCTATTTAAATTATTTCATATGAACTTTCCTTTTACCTTATTTAAAAATGTGGCAGCTGGGCAAATAGTTCGCTTAATGAGATGAGAACGCTTAACGCTTAACAAGGATGAGAAATACACTCATTTTAATTTTTAAAGTACGAGTAGTAGGTACATAAAATTAAATGTTGTATATTATATGAATTATTAGTTTATCAACTAACATATATAATTCTTATAAAACTAACATATTGATAGTAATGATAATGTTATATATCTATATGAGACATAAAGCATAAGACATAACACTCGGAATCCGAACATCACGGTTTGTTTTCCGTTTACTTTCTTACGCTTTATGTTTTCGAATTTAATTTGAATCTAATACGTTACTTTCGTTTTTCACACATATTTGCGCTAACAGAAGTATTTACAACACTAAACCTCAAAAAATAACAAGATCTCTAAGAGTACGACGAAAAGTAAAACAATAGTTTTTTAAATATTTAACAAGTCTCCCCATCCCTAACCACGGAGATGACATACAGTAATGGGCGAACGGTAGCGCCATCTGCGACCAGCATACGAGAATTAGCCATGTGGCTTGTCTTTACAAACATTATTTGTAAAGTTATATGTGTGCCTTAATAGAATTATACTAAAACTTGATTGGTTAAGTGAATACAGAAGAAAAATGTAAGTGGCATGTGTACGTATTTAACTTAAGGGTGTGTTCATACAGAGAGACGAGGCGACATAATTTTTTCAAAAATTACATTTTACAAGAAATAAATATTTTGTGAGCGATGGTGTAAGATCTCATTTGTAAGTTTATATCATTTGCTCGTAACACTGTTTCTAATTAATTAAGGATTTTTAAAATTATTACTAGCTCGGCGGTGAAGGAAATCGTCGTGAGAAAACCCCGAAGATCTGAAGATCTGATCTAATTGTAAATCTAAAAAAGTCTAAAATCTAAAATCTTTAGATACCAAAAGGAATAAATAGAAAAAAAACTTGTGTATACATAAATATTGTCTGTATGAAATATTTTTTGACAAAAATCGTCGCAGTGGACTCTACGAACGACACAAAACTCAAAATAAAAAACATTTTTAGATTTTTTTTCTGTCTGTCTGAAAGCAAAAGCACGCAAAAACTACCGGACGGAATTTAATGAAATTTGGCACAATTATAGTATATACCCCGGGTTACTATGTAGGATACATTATATCCAGATTAATTATAAAGTTCCCACGGGAATCACGAGTTCACGCGAACGAAGTCGCTGACACCGCTAGAAGATTGACGAGTATAAAGCTGTAAGACGCGCAATGTTGACCCGTGTAACCACAGCTTAACATGCAAGTAAAGTGATATCAGGTGTGTGAGAGTATTACACCGTTTTGAACCCTTTATGGCGATGTAAAGACGTAAAACAAGGTTCAGTAATATTGCGTCGTTACGTTGATGGGGACGCGACGCGAGTCATCAAATAAAACACCTGGGAGTCCACTTAGTGTTTAAAGTGAAGTGTATAAATATGGGAATAACGTAACCCTTTTATAATCCACCGCTCGACATGGGCCTTGTCTTGTGTCTCGTGCATGAGGGATGTATGCTGTTAAACGTCACGCTGGCCAAGCGGGTTGGCGAGTCCACTATTTTAGAGGTGGTGTAGTTCTTCGGGGGCCTGTGGTAGCGGCTTTGTTATCTCTTAGTCGCCTTTTACGATACTCACGGGAAGAGATGTGGTGGCGCTATTTTAAAATCACCCTACACCACACGGTCAACGATTAATACATTTTATTTTGCAATAACATTTCAGACAAATGATTTAAACTGATTTTAACTTGCATCATCCGGAGTCTATGCATATTTAGGCATATGTTGTACGATTTCGCTTTTTAACATACTCACTGTACGTTTTCCATTTGACGTTTTCAAAAATACGCCACAGAAAACTCGGTTTCCCTGTACTACAGAATGCTATAAAATCTACACCACGAAGTGAACAATACGAGTACAACGAAAATGAACTGTGACGTAACGTGAAGTGGGTTTTGTATGTAAGTAAGTACACTGCACACCATGGCATACAATGAGAGTGACACCAAAGTTTGAATAACTAGACATACAAAAGGTAGGCCTTATCGCTAAAGCGAACTCTTCCAGGCAACCTTTGGGCAGAAGGAGATGTATGCGATCACAAGAATAATAGGTAACTGGAACTCTTCAGTCAATTGAACATTGAACCAATAGACCCTTCTGGTTGGCCAATTAGGTACGTGACTATATTACGCAAGTCTAGAAATCTCTACAGTTACCAAAGAGATTGAGGTAATCAGCTAAAAACTTGACGCCTAATCTTTGCTTCAGTGATTCAACCGAAGAAATTTTTAATTATTTCAGGGCCCTGAGTCAGATGTAAGTTTGCGCCCACCTATCAGAACTGTAAATAACCTAAATATTCGGCAAACCAGCAACAATACATTTAAAAACTTTACATTTTTTTAATAAAATTCTACTTGAATGTTGAGTATTTGAATCTCGTTTTTGTCATATTAAAATATTCAACAATAATCAGTAGGATGGGACGATATGTAATGAAAAATTTTTTTTGAAAAAAAATCTTGATGCCCACTATTCTGGGGCCTCCTGCAACTCGAGGCCTGGGTAATGGCCTAGCAGGCCCATGCCTAACAAGGGCCCTGCCTGTTTCTCTGGCTGTTGGTGAGCATACAGATGTTGGCAGAATATCACTGCTGTGGATTATCTATAGCGTTTGCTGAGCCAGTTCTGTTTTATAGTTGCGGCACACAGTATACTTAAATATATATCTATGTTTAATTATTGTACTACAAAATAAATATATAACTATATATATTATGTTATATACTAATAGGTAGTCTGAAAAGTTCGCGGCCTTTTTGAACGTATGATTTTAGCGTACTATATTTCTGGCAACACTGATCACTGGCAGCAAAATGATATACCGTTTGACAGCTAACTTATTTGTTATGGCGGCAAATTGAAATTACAAGTTAAAAGTTTTATCTTTTCATATTTTTTAACAATTTTAAAATTTAAGTTAAATATAATTTAATTTAATTCAATTTTTAAGTTAATAAGGAGAAAAATACGTATGTTTTACATTTTTTTTCGACAAGGGTATGAATGCTTCTAGTGCTCGAAAGCAGATTTGTGGTATTTACGGAGAAGATGCTTTATCTAAAACTACTGCAAAAAATGGTTCAGTCAATTCGGGTCTGGTAATTTTGATGTGAATGATGCTCCTCGCTGTGGTCATCCTATTAAGGTAAATGTTGATGTTATCTTTGAAAAATTGAAGCTGATCGACATATAAGCAGTCATCAAATTGCGGAAGATCCTAGCACTCGCCACTCAACAGTTCTGGATCACCTGCAATAAACGGAATTTTGTAAAAAAGCTAGATTTTTGGGTGCCGCATGATTTAAATGACAGAAAGTTGGTGAAGAGAATTTCCATATGTGAGATTTTGCTAAAATGAAATGAAATCGATCATTTTCTGGAGAGATTATTAACAGGCGTTGAGAAGTGGATCATTTAAGATAACAATGTGTATGCTGGAAGTGGATGGCCAAACGATTAATTCTGATGTCCACTGTCAGCATTTAGTAAAATTGAAACAAGTACTTGAAGAAAAACGCCGAAAATGAATGAATATAAAAGGTGTAGTTTCCATCACGACAATGCTCGACCGCATACATCTTTGATGACTAAACAAAAATTGATGGATCTTGGCTGGGAAGTTTTAATGCATCATTTATACAGTCCAAACATAGCACCTTCGGATTATCATTTATTCCGCTCTTTACAAAATTCTCTAAATTAAGAAAAATTACATTCAAGAGAAGCCTGTATAAATCATTTAAATCAGTTTTTTGCTCAGAAACTCCAAAAATTTTATGGCGATGGGATAATGGCTCTGCCAGAAAAATGGCGAAAGATCCAGCTTATCCTAAACTTATCCGACTACCTAATATCTTTCTTTCTTCTTTTTGTATATTTCATCACTGAAATTGTTTATTTTTCAGGGAAAGTTGTTTCATCAAATTCACATAGTTTCAACTATGTAACGAAGTTAGCCGAAGGGAAATCATATATGTAGGTATAGCAAATACGTAAAACCGATTGTTTGTAGAATTTATTTGCAATTACTTTACTTAGAAGCGGTATTTGAGAGGAATATAATAATTTAGTTCAAATATCAACCCGTTTCATATATTAACTTGTACTTGTAACTGTACTATGTTGGTTTATTTGAGAACTAATATAGTATTGATTGCCTAGAATCTGTGATAGCCAAAAGGCGTCTATTCGCGAATCACTGAAGTACGAACAGTTTGTACAGAGTTTTTACTTAAGTGCTTATGAAACCGTGAGTAAAAGCGCGTGATAGAACATGTAAAAAGAATGAAGACATTGTAGTCGTGGTATCCATTAATCAGTATCCACATTTGGCCGGAATAAATAAAACATACCATACCATCAGGCTGTCTCTCTCTCCACTGCTGGATATAAGCCTCTCCCAAGACTCGCCACCACACACGATCCTCGGCTCGTCTCATTCAACCACCACCGCCGAACTTATTCAAGTCGTCGGTCCACCAAAAATAAACGAACAAACAAATAATAATAAATAACACAACTCAATGGCCCTCACTAAGATTCCCTGTATCGTGGCTCCAGACATACACACAAAAACCGAGACAAATTGACACCCAGACTCGAATTGACATTTATTTTTAAAAAAATGTGTGGCATGGGGTAGTGACCAAGGCAGGATGACTCATTAATTGATAGCCATAAACGCTAATGCTTTGTGGAGATATCTATCTATCTATATATATATATATATATATATATATATATATATATATATATAATAAAATTGTAACAGGCCGATGTCTGTACATTATAGATATTGAAAAAAACTAATATGCGGGGTCTTTATTAGAAACAGTTTTTAGAAATTTTGTCTGTCTGTCTGTCTGTATGTTTGTACACGCATCAAGCAAAAACTACTGCATGGAATTGAATGCAGTTTTCACCGATGTATTGCTAGAGGTCTAACTTAAAATATAGGCTCCATTTTACCGCAGGAAAATATCTTATTCCGATTGTTTTAAATTTAATAAACCGAAGCGAAGTGAGGGCGGGTCGCTAGTCTAGAATATATGTATTCTATCACAACATGTTGAGTAGGTAACAAAATTCATATTGAAAGTTCTCCGAACACATTATAATTCATTGTTCAAGGAAAGCGATATGAAAAGTGGCACTTTGCGACAGTTGGTCGGAATTGCTACAAAACATCTCGAGCGGGAATTATAAAGATGATCTGTTCAAACCCCCGGGAGTAGAAATATATCTACGGAAATCTGTATAATGCTGTACCACAGGTTGCCAAGTCGAATGTAAGTCGCTTGAGATTAATGTGATTTTGTACTGAGTAGGGTTAGGGTATAAAAGGCGACTGATATAAAAATGTCGTAATACAACGTAAAAGAAATATCTCGAGTGGGAGAGAATAATACGTCTGTAATATTTGTGACTAGCAGTGCGAAATATACCAGAGCCCATTCCCATCCCATCATGTGCTATCCCTACCCGTTTTCCTAACCATTTATTCAAATCCATTCCTAAATCTCGAAAGATAGGCAGCGCATCCGGTCGCGTGCTAACGTTTGTCATTCTGGACTGATGTTGGCATGAATCGCGGATGTCCATAGGCGACAGTATCCACTTACCATCAGGTGGATTATCTGCATGTCTGCTACCTTCTATCCATAAAAAAACAGGTGGACTATCTTGGATCTATGGTGGACTGGGAGTATAAAAAAATTGAGTCACCGTATATATAGTTACCTGAGTTCTATTAATAAACCTCTACAGAATATATTATTACATAATATATTCTGATCTGATATTATAACATATATATTATAGGTCCACTAATATAAAAGAAGAATTGAAGGGATAAATTACAGCGGTGATAGCCTAGGGGTATCGATAATCAACTCACATTCGTGTGATCGTGAGTTCAATTCCTCGGCACGTACCACTGACCAGCCGGCGGTGAGGGATTACATTGTGAAGAAACCCACATGCTCAAGAAATAAAAAAATCTGGAGTATGTGTATCCATCAAACCGATTATGGCTCCAGACCACCCCTGTAAATCACCAAGGTATGTCTGTGCCCCGCAGTTGTAAGCTGATATCATTACCAGGTTAAATAAAATATATACTTTCTGTACTGTCTGTTCAAAGAAGAAAACTAAATGTGACGAAACGTCAGTTATTTTTGACATGTTTCGATGTTTTACTATTATTGCAAATTCCTGTCGAATGTTTAAGCCCGTTGCACAAAATGCGATAGCACATTTTTCAAATTTGCAAAATCTGAATGGCGAAATTAACGCGAGCACCACATACGGCACACGCCATAAATCTGTACCAACATGTCCCATTTGTCACTTCATTAAACATGTCTACGTAAACTATCGTTAAAGTATATTGGAGGAAACAGTAGGGAATCTTACTGTTAATTGCAAAATGTATTTGCTCATGGCATACTTGAATAGTAAAATAATTATCTGCTCTTGGAATTGTTAAATGGGGCCGTTCAAGTATTACGTAAGCAACAAAGGGGGAGGGGGCCCCCCCTTTGCTTCTTGGAGGGTCATTGCTTTGCTTATTTTTGATGACATGGGGGACGGGGGGGTCTGAATGGCGATTACGTCAGCAATATTTTGAACAGATTTTTTAAAAATTATACCAATGCTTACGTTAGCATGGAGGGGTGGGGGGGGGGTAAGAGCTTTTCTTACTTTCGCTGACGGTGGGGGGGTAAATGTACAATGTACAACGTCAAATGTACGTACGTGTTTCGGTAATGGGTGAGATGTGCCAGAGCCCATTCCCATCCCATCCTATCCCTCCCCATATTCCCAGCCATTTCTCCCAATCCATTCCTTAATCTACAAAGGTAGGCAGCGCATCCGGGGGCGTACCAACGTTTGTCATTCTATACTAATGTTGGCATGTATCGCGGATGCTATAGGCGACAGTATCCACTTACGTGTATGGATAGTATCAGGTGGACTATTGAAAACCATCTTAATGTTATATATTGAAGACTATTTTTAAGTTATGACTTTTAATCTCTTTATTTCAGTGATTTTTCGAGATTTTAATCATTTCACGAATTGATTTCCAAAATAATTTAATTTTGTATAATTAATATCAAAAACAATCACTTGAACTTGCGATTCACCACATGAGCGAGATAGAGGAATAATGTATATATTTAAAAAACTTTATTGCACTTCATCGTACAAAATGCAAGTTTAATGCGTGGATGCATTCTCTATGTGAATCTATGTGACATATATGTGACAGAAAATGAATATATTCATCTATGTACAATTGAAACAGTTTGATGTATTAGGGCCTGATTTCTCATCGTGATTAAGTGGGACTTACCTATAGGTAGTATGGAACTATGAGTAAGCTGAATAAAAGAAACAGATAAAAGTAAGAGAACAGAAAAGAAGAGAATAATATGAGAACGCAGAGAAAATAGACAGAGATAAGAGTGTTGAACAGACACAGGAAAATCCTTATAAATAGTTAATTAACGCACTAGCATCTTTCGCGTTTTATATAAGTGGTGCGTTAGTGTGCGTGAGTTGCGTCTCCATGAAACTGAAGTACTGTTTCCTCAATTATTGTGCTATCGTAAAATCGTAGTAGGGGTGGCAGTTGGCACCCATCCTCAGTTCATCCCCGATCGCGCTTGGGGATGCACGCGGTTACACCCCAAAAACGCGGGAAGTCGCGGTCTCGGAAGCGAAACTTGAAAACGGGAGTTAACGAACTGTAAAAAATGCTTCTTTGAAAATAATTTTGGGGCGTGTGTGGTCTATATTTGTAATAAAGTGAACATTTTTAATTCTGGATGTAGGTGTGACAATAAAACAGAAAAATGGATAGAACTATTTGGAGGCTGTTAATTTTTTCCACTTTTGTTTTCACTGGTAAGATTTTATATCCTACACCTGGTATTTTAGAATACACAAATATGTATTAGTAATTTGAATTTTACTAATAAGTAATTGGGGCTTTTGAAATTTAAGTTTAAATATTTATTTATTAAACTTCACCAACAGTGCATACATCGTACAAATGTTAGTTACGCTTTGATTAAATGAAAACCCCCTTCTCTTTGATCTATGGAGTTAAGTACAAGTGTTAATTATATAAATGTCACTGTAACCTAGGCGACGACGACGTGGTTTAAAAGTAGTTACAACAATATTTAGGTCTTTATTACAATACAAAATTACAAAAGATACATACAGTGACTCTCCAGAATATAGCTTAAAAACCGAACGTTCAGCTTAAAAACCAGAGTTATATTTACCATTCTATCAAAACGAAATCTGTCCATTTAAATATGCATGCCGTTTTTATATTTATTTATACACCAAAGAAAGAATACAAGACGTACGTTGTTGGCACGGCACGATACGATACTTCGATACTCAGTTCACCCATCGTCTCCATCGATCAACCAAAATACAGAAATGGTATTTTGGTTTTAATAAACTGAAGTTTATTAAAACATTATTTTTAATAAACAATTTGAAAGTGTAAAACGTATCATGTCAATGTCCAGTCCCGTTGAAGTATCAGGAGTCGCTCAGTAAAGCGATAGTAGGTTTAGTGAGGACCGAAGAACACTCCTTGGAAGCACACGAAAAACGCAGTCCCACGCTTTTATTTGATTACCACAAACATTATGCACATAAAAACTCTGTAGGTTAATAAACTATCACTATGTTTTCTGAGGCCATAAGAGGACTCCTTGGAAGCACACGAATTAAGACAGTCCCACGCTTTTATTTGATTAGCTATCACAAACGGCACGCACGAAAAAAACTTTGAAGTTTAATAAACTATCACTATTAAACTACAAAACGCCAAATACACAATTTTTACATCATCATACAAAAACTCAACTTCATTTCTCGAGTTCCCGTCAAAATGTACTCTGACAGTTTAAATAATGTCCTGTCTTGCAACTGTCACATTTATACTCGTAGGGCCGTATTGCTACATCTCTGTATTTTGTTTGATCGATAGTTCACCCACAATTATGACCGAATCCGTTTTTCTTAAACATAATTATTGTAAAGAGTATTTCAAATAATGATCACTCAAAGTTCGCGCGGAGTCCGCTGCATAATACCAATGAAGGTAATATCAAGTAATATGTAAAGTATCAAGTATAAATATAAAGTAAAGTATAAATCAAGTATAAAGTATGTATCAAGGAACATAATAATAATATAATAAATAAAGTCATGTTTACTGTTTCCCTAAAAATAAATCCTCAATTCCCACTACGGTTTTGTAGATGTTTGAATTTTATTTAATTAAGTAGATTTAATTATACTATAATTAAACCGACTTTCAATTGATCATACAGTATGGATGTTTTTTTTTTCGTTTATGGCAATAGTGCTATCAGCACATTGTGCCAGACATTATTTCTAATTAACAATATTGAAATAAAAACAGAATTTTGATAATAAACCAGGATTCTTTAGCGGGAGCTCGAGAGGTGCGGTTGTTTTTATTTGATTAGGTACTATAAAAATTATGATAGTTTATTAAAGTTCAAAGTGTCATGTTTGTGCGTAATGTCAAATGCCATCTGGCATGTTCTAAATGTATGTATGTATAAAGTTCTTATATGTATGTATGCATTTACTTATCTATATTTTTCTATATCTATATCTATGTATGTATATAAACACATTATTTATTTATTGCACCATCTACCTCTATTTGATCTACAGATCTGTCCTTAACACTCAAAGGTTGCCTGGAAGAAATCGCTTTAGCGATAAGGCCGGCTGTTGTACTTCTAATTACTTGTACTTTTTATTCCTCTGTATGTTTTTATTGTACAATAAAGTGTATCTATTTGTCTTTGTCTGTATCTGTTTGTCTGTCAGCGTTCGCTCATGGTCGGAAATACGAATATTATATTAACTATAAATAGCTCAACATATTTTCCGCCAAAATGTTTGCTCCAAATATCCGTTGAAGCAATCTAAACGTGTCCTTTCTTATCCGGCCCAAAGCTTTTCAGAGTTTTATAGCTTACGTCTTTTGAGACCATGTTTCAATAGAGATGTAACCTAGATAAGAATGTGTCAGCTCTTAAGATGTTTTAGCGTATAAAGTGTGCATGGGGTCGTTATGACAGCGAAACTATTGTATAAAATAATTATAAATATTTTATTTATTTTTAAGGTTCAAAGTTTGATATTTTAGACTGATGTTCGCATGAATCACAGATGTGCATCAACGACTAAGGTTGCCTGGAAGAGATCGCCTTAGCGATAAGGTCGCCTATTGTATTCTGTCATTTATTATTTGTACACATGCATTAACCAATTGTATGCAATAAAGAGTATTTATTATTATTATTATTATTATTAACGACAGTATCCACTTACCAGCAGGTGGACTGTCTGCTCTAATACCACCTTTTTTCTTGTAGTTTATTAAAAGTTTACCAGATAGCAGAGAAATTCGTGTTACTATTATTGACTAGCCAGTCTGTATTGATTAAGTTCTTTTTTTTGAATAATCTGTAAGTCTTTCGCTTCTGTTGTCAACCTGCGCTCACTACGACCCTACATTTAAAGCGGAAAGTATCTTCTGCTTTCGCTGCATTCGTATTTGTGAGTAGCAAGTACTTTTGTTGAAAACTCGTTGCCTTTGTTGGCTTTAGTTTTATGAACATGTTCTGTATTGTTGAATTACAAATTTTGTTTTCAAAAGAAATACAGTCTAGTTATGTCGCTATTGCACTATCGGAGGTGTTTCATAATATTTTTCATAGTTTTTTCATATATAAATATATAGCGAAATGACTCATCAACAAAATCGGTGAGTCAGCAATTACCTCGTGCACATAAGCAAATATTTTTAAAGGGCAATTGTTTTAAAGTACCTATATAAAATATACTGGTAAAGCAATTTAATGTATTGGTATGCTTTTTAAAATAAAGATTTCATTTTAACAGATAGAAGGTGACAGACTAATAAGTAATCATCAGTCCACCTTGTGAAGAAAGAATGAAGGGATGCGGTCTACCTTAGCATATATAAGAGTGAATTTGGAATTAGGAAATATAGGTAATAAGGGGTGTTACCCGGCGTCCGATCAATCTGAGCAGTGGGAAGTTTTAATCCCGTCGTTCGACTGACCCTCGGTTCATATTGTACAGTTACATAGAGAATTTCTAAATAAACCCGTTTTGTTTTATATCCGTGTTAAATGAGACAAAAGGTTATTAATATAATTTATTACAAAATGTAACTGTGAAATATCATTTTTCATAATACTAATTTTAATGGTGATTACTTTTATTATAATTTGAACACAAAAATAGCGACACGAATTTCCATTCGTTACACCGATATGACAAAGGGGATTGAAACTTCTTACAGGTCAGATTGATCGGACAATCGATCGGACCATCGCGAAAAACTCGGAATAAGGAATATATGTAATTCAAAAAATAAATATGTAGAATTTATTTATAGGACAAATGATACAAAGAAAACATAGTACTTAAATCTAAAAATTAATCTGAACTTATTAATTGTATACTTACTTATTGAATATTAAAAATATAGTAGGTGTTTATTGTACAAAATGCTCCAAATATAGGATTATATATTGAGCATGTTGTACAAATTTAGTCCCTGTAACAAGGTACTCAGAATGCTGGCGGCATTACCTCGCTGGATGGCAATGCTGATGCGTTGCGTGGGATAATGGCCAGCTATAAGATAATGGATTTAAATGGGATAAGGGTCTTTGAAAAACGAAAGCGCGCTAGGACTCCACGGACGTAGGGTCTCGACACCGAAGCAACAAAAATGTATTCGAGACCGACATCCCTATATTTGACTATAATGGGTTGTATTAAAATGTTTTTAGGTTCTTTAGGTTAACAATATTAAATATTATAGTTTGTATGGCTCATGGAGATGTGCACATTGTCTTGTGTATGAGAGTTGTTCAGCCTAAAAACGCCATGCTGTGACGTTATGCCTTAGTCGCCTTTTACGACACTCACGGAAAGAGATGGGGTGATGCAATTCTATGGCCAGCCGACACCGCACGGCCTTAACACAAGCATTGTAGAAAAAATAAAAATAAAAAAAAGACATAATGACAAAGTAGATATAATATAAATAATTATTTCATTTGAAGTTTTTAGGGCTCCTCTAGGAATTAACACAAATTACACAAAAATATTTAAGTTTACCAGTTAATTTAATACGCGGTATTAAATGAACTGCACAAGAGGCGTACAGACAGCGCTCGTAGGCAACGCAACAACGCAAAACTTGGAGCAATGACAAAAGTTTGAAGAGACTCCCGTATAGATCATGCGAGATGTGATACGGTGCTTGGGCGTAATTGTCAAAGTTTTAACGATGTCGCTCAAGTTGCTCCAATCAGTTCAAGTCTCGTGCACACCACACAGAGACCGAAGCAGTAGCGAAACTTGGAGCACAATTCTTAAAATAACTAATCAATTGACATTGTTTTGACATGACAATGTCAATTGTTATTAAATGACTGGACTAACATATTTAAACCTATGTTTACATATAAATTATATTCATTCATTCATTTATTCCATATCCATTTGTGCGCTGACAGGGTATAGACCACCGAGTGAACATAATATAATAAGATTTTGTTCATGATAATAGTTCATAGTCTTAGAAAGAGTCTATAGAAAATACTCTGATCTGTACAACACAAATATATAAATTATTACTATAGAAAAGAAAGAAAAAGGTAATTATACATCCAAAAAATGACTGACGACAATACACGAAAATAATACATTACGCTGCGGTAAATGGTCAGTTTCTATAGATAAACTGGCACGAACTCGTACATTATAAACGTCCGCGCCACGTGAATATTATATGTGTGTGCGTGCGGGTCATTTCTTGTGTTTTTTAAAGATGGACTACCATGTTCTCTATATTTTACGCCAGTGAAATTGGACACAGTCGGTGATTTGCGACATTTTGATTGGCAGCGTAATTTTAGTACAAGCACTTTACTTTCGGGGATTAATATCCGGAAAGCCTTTAAACATTAAACTGGTGCCTAATAATATCTAAAAGTACTGGAAAGCAATTAAGGTTTGTTAATTCCCGGGGCCATATTTTTTGTGGGGATGGAACTAGTGTAAAATTTTATTTATGTGAAAGATTTTGAGTAATCGTTAAATATAAATGACGCTTATGAGTAAGACCGTGAGTGACAAATACACGATCCATGCTATCGGCTTATATCTCTTTACACCGTACAGTGTACGTACAGTACAGTACAGTACACAACGACATAACGCAACACATTGAGAATAACAAAGAGATAAATGCTAATGATCTGCTATTTTCGATTCTGGGGCGTGAAAGTTTATCATTTGTAAAAGTTACTATCGGACTTGCGAAGTGATTGTTTCTGTGTTAACATTTATATATTTCTAAATACATCCGCTACATGTATTTATACATACATCTCTATAGAGACAAAACACTTGTCGCAGACGCGGTAGTTGCGTTTACAAACGAAAAAAACTTACGCTCAAGTCGCTATTTTTATTTAACTTTACTATTATTATAACTGACGAGAGTTCACGCGACGATTAAAGACGAAGGCGTTTTACAAAAACGAAACGCTATTTTAAGTTATTTTACGAATTTATATATAATACATTTCTCTGTAAACACACCAGGTGGACCTCCAATTTCAGCAGCTCGTGAAAATTTTAATTTCAAATTTCTTTGTTCCAGTCACCGTATCGACAAGCAAGATTAATGGGAACGAACTGCCTGCAAGAATGGGACAGCTTAATAAAAGGTATGAATTTTTTACATTCGCTTTTTAAGACGAAATTCGCTTGAGATTGTGAAATTACGTTTCTTATGCCGTAAATTAATTCTCGGGTCACTTGACACGTTAAATGTTTTACGGTTCTATCAGAGAAATATAATGAAAATAGTTTTCTGGAAATATGGTAACCGAAAAATACACAGTATACACGTGTTGTGGAATGAACTACCAATTGACGTTTTTCTACTGAGCTATGACATGAGGTTCTTCAATAGAGCTGTAAATAGGATCCTGCAAGGTCAGCGGCGCACTCGCAACACACCCTGTGTTGCAGGTGTCCATGGGCGGCGGTGACCACTTACCGCTATGTGACCCGTTCGCCGTAAAGAAAAAGTGTAGTAAAAGAAAAGGAAATCGTGTAGGTAGATCAATATAATCAATACTGTCTCGTGGACATATGGTTGGGGCCTTCAGCCCAACGTCATTATCGTGCGAGCCATCGGTGAGCGTGGACGTGCGTTCACACTACACTATGCATCTGTTGATGAAACTGATTCACTAAACAGTTGACCTAGTACTTACCAAGTATGTCCTTGGAGCGCGTTATGAACTTGCAAAAAATATTTATTAAGTTAAAGCAAATCAGTTAAAGCTTTTTGTAGTAATTGTTAGCAATCAGTTAATTGTCTAGTATTATTTTGTTTGAAGTTGCAAATAACTAAGCGATTTCTGATTTGATTGTCTATAGTTAATAGTCTAGAGTGGAGCTCTGCAAAGATCAGGTACAATGCTTTCATAATTAAAAAATATAAAGCACTTCATTTGAAGGTGTAAGGTGACTGGTAATTAAAGCGTACTATAAGTCCCCAGGTATGAAAAAAATCCTGACTCTTGCCACGTTGCATGTTTTATTTTCTAAAGTTCGATTTCCGATTTCTGACTACATTCAGCAACTTCCGACAAACTTCTTCATATCACTTGTCCAACTGGCTCGACGTCGTTTCACGCTGCGCTTTCCAGCACGTGGCCTTCTTTTAGATCTACTTCTATGGCTCTCGGTCCTGCGGCTGATTCAACTTGTTCTTTTCTGCTTCAGCGTGCTGAGTGTTCGTTTCTGATGTTATCGCGCAAAAACTTCGAGTATTGTTTACTTTCGTGGCTCACTGGATGACTTTGATCAGCCCTAGAAATTCAAATCACATTCATTCAGCTCACAATAATAACTTTATTTCTGAACAACTTGCAACATGACACACGTTTTAATAAACATTCTTAACTCAATGTGAAAGTATTTCTTTTCATAAAATAGTTGACGGCAAGTATGTCTCAACTCGCCTACGCCACGATGATAATGTTACATTGTAGAATACGTTTCGGTTATATATAATACTATATAGTTCACTTAGTTTGGAATTTAGCCCGAAGAAAAGGCGACCACATTATACTTTTAGTTAAAAAGCTTCCTATTGAGAGGTTACGACTTACGAAAAAAAATTATGACATCTCGACGATCCTCAGTTCAAAAGTACAAAAATATGTACAAAAGTATATTTTACTCGTACCCGGCGTGTGGTGTTGGTCGGCCATAATATAGCACCACCCTTTCACTTCCCGCAGGTGTCGTTAAAGGCCACTAAGGGATAACAAAGCTACCACAATCCCTGAGGAACTACACCACTTCTATAAAAGTGGACTCACCAATCCGCTTAGCCAGCGTGGTGTGTTAAGGCTATACATCCCTAATGAGCACGAAGAGGCTCGTGTCCCGCAGTGGATACTGAAAGGGCTGGTTGTATTATATATATTTTAATATTGTAAGAGATTCTTCAAAGAACTAAAATCCCCGACTGTTTGCTGCAGGACCGATAATTTATATCGATGGGGTAGACGAGTCCTCGAATACAGGTTAATTACCGGGAAATACAGTGTGGGCCAAGTGGACCCACGAAGAATTTCGCCGGTGGTGGTTGGATGAGTAGAGCCGAAGATAGTGTATGGTGAGCATTAGGAGAAATCTATATCCAGCAGTGAATAGACATACACATAGATGGTATGATAAAAATTATGACGGTTTAAAATTATCAAAATTTCACAAAACAAAGATAACACCGAATATATGCCGATAGGGCTTTTGAATTGTATAATTATTGTATAAACATATTTTTCTTAAACGTAAAAAAATATGTAATTTGGAATGTCGCGTGCCATCTGAATTTTTGATACTATAAATAGATATAATGAAGGTCTACTAATCCGTAATGAATCAGTGATGAATTACATGTTAATAAGGGAACATCTTCGTGTTCCTGAGAGGAAACACATACGTCACTTACAGGAAACACAACGTAAAGTACGTTTTTTAATTCTCTAGAATGATTCGTCGAGCACACTTGATCGCCGATCGCGGCGCCCTAGCGCCGGTAATAATAAAAGAGTTGTATTTATTTGTTTAAGTTTCATTTAACACTAACACGTTTTAAATTATAGTTGCAAATGGCATTCAAAAGCTTAATTAGTTTTGTCCTAATGCCATGGTTTGGAACATCGTAGGACCGAGGAGGGTGTTAGCAGTGGTTGCATAGAGATTGATAATGATAATACTATAATAAGGTCGCTTACGTGTACAAGCACGCTATCGTCGATTGTGCAACTGAGAGACCAGCGATTTCATGTGCCTGGCAGCTTTTCTTTTCTTAATGTCAACAGCGCAATTAACGCTTTGCGTCAGTGTCAAGTTTTCTTCGCAATTAACAACTCGTCAATGTCCAGTCCCGTTGAAGTAAGTAAGGAGCTCAGTAAATGGATAGTAGGTTTACTGAGGACAGAAGAGTTGCGAGTCCTTAGAAACACACGAAAAACGTGTGTTTCGAAAAACGAGGATATCACTGTAGGTTGTTTATTGGATTATCACAAACATTACGCACAATCATTAGGCACTTTGAAGTTTAATAAGCTATCACTATTAAACCAAAAAACTCACAATACACAATTTTTATCACGTCTGGATGGGTCACGTCGGGGTCACCAGCTGTAGAATGAATACAAGTAGTATGTTGTAGTTTGATAGATTTAATTATATATAAACGTTACATAGCCACACACTTCAATTAAACAAGGAACGTAGATTTACTGCGGAAATTATATTAATTTTACTCATTCATCAACATTCTTTCAAAGTGACACGACTGTTTATATCGTTGTCATGGTAATTACAATTCGTCAAAACATTGTCGGATCAGTCGCGCCACAATAGTCAAACAATTTCTCGAGTTCCCGGAAAAAAGTCTGCCTATGATACGTATGGTATGGTATTATAGTCCCTACTCGGTGGTATTGGATAAGATGGAATCAATAGAGAGTAGGGATTGGATGGGAACATAAAAAGAAAAAAAACATAAACCGAGGATAAAAAGAAATACAAAATAGACAGTATCAACTTAATAAACCGATTACTTACGTTAGTATCTGTTTGTGTAAGCGTAGGATGAATACAAATAAATCGATGCGAAGATATGTTAACGGTAACCATCAGCGCCGGCTCTAGCCCATGTAGCGCCCGGGTGCAATCAATACCCTGGCGCCCTCTAGTAGGCGCGCGATCAAAATGGAATCAAAATGATTCAAGAAATTACCGTCTTTTCTTTTAAAATACCAGTTTTCAGTGCAATTTGTTTCTTAGGACATAAGATGCCTAGGTTAGGTGCCTAGTCTTAGGTGCCCTGAGCTCTTTTCATGACGTTCTAAAGCTATAGACAAATGCTGCCAATCTTTGTAACCTATCTTACCATTAAAAGGAGTGACATCAACATCAAAAAGTTTACAATAAAAACAATAGACAGAATCGGTTGATTTAGAGTAAACCAGCCAGTTTCTTAAAACGGTTTCATTATTTAACATCTTTTTAGTATAATAAGCATTAGAAAAAGATCTTTTCTGAAAAAGAACTTTTCTGAAAAAGAATTGTCGCCCCCTAAGAGCCTTCGCCCGTGTGCGCCGCACACCCTGCACCATAGGTAACTGGTAACCATTAAAAGTATTATTTCAAAGTTGCTGTAGAGTCGTTAGATTTAGGTTTCAATTTAGCTTAGTTTGGGTAAGGATAAATTTGTTTAGTCGGGTTTGGATTGGTGTTGTAAAAATGTACGTTGAGCGCTCGACGCTCGAGCGCTGAGTGAGGACTAATGAATCTTTAAGACTCCAGCTTTAAACGCTAATAAACCGTTCTGGTTAAAAGCTTGAGTTTAAAATGATTAACGTTTAATAATGTTAACTTAGAACACCAACGCTCGAGTGCTAAGCGCTCAGCGCTCATTCATAAATTCGGTAAAAAACCTGTAGTGTCTATTCATAAAGTTAATAAAAAAATAAACTGAAAATCACATAACAAAGCATATAAAAATAATTGCGAGTGAAAGGGAAAGTGCGAGATGTGCCAAACAACGCACCGGGGGAATATTGTTCTAAGCTTCCCCCTACTATTGGTTCGATTTAATCAAAAGAATAAGGAGATCGGAACCTTCGATCAAACGACAATGAGGGATATTAAACAAGACTTAGTATGTATATATATAATATAGTATGTATGTATAAGTATGTATTGTATATAGTGTGTATGTATATTAATATGTATGCATTGTATGTAATTATGTATTCTGTACACCTAGGTGATTAGAATATTTATTTCCTCTCTACCCAAAGGTTGTCTGGCAGAGATCGGTATTAGCGATAAGACCCCCTTTTGTGCATTTCATGTGTTTCAATGCCTGTTACTGTCTTGTTTTGTTTTGGTTTGCAATAAAGAGTTGTATCTATTTATCTATACACAGATATAATAACATAATACACACGGGGATGTTTTATTATTTGCTATTATTTTTATTTCATACAGTTACTAAAGCAGCATGTCAAACCACTCCATACCACTACAATGTATAGGCGTTTCCCAATGCTCGCGAACACACAAGGATCTTCGGTTCTTTTCGTCCAGCCACGACCGACGAACTTCTTCAAGTCGTTCGGTCCCACGCTGCGCTTCCCGGTACGTGGTCTCCGTTCGAGGACTCGTCTATCCCATCGATAATTATCTGTCTTGCGGTAAATATTACCTGCGCATTGCCACTTCATACAGTCACTTATTCGTACCACCTATGATTACATAAATGTTTTCTTAAGTATTCTTGTTAAAACTTTCTGCCATTTTTTTTTCTGTTGAAAGAAATGTTTTCTTAAGTATAATATGTTAAAACTTTCTGCCAATTTTTTTTCTGTTGAAAGAAATGTTTTCTTAAGGATAATATGTTAAAACTTTGTGTGAATATTGTTTCTGTTGAAAGAATTGAAATATATACGTAAATAATATTCATTCAGTGTGGAAATAGTAAAGTTTTTAATCAATATTTTATACGGTGTGTTCCCGTTAACACTGTTGTTTTTGTGAAAAAACATTTTTACGAGGACTATTAATGTTTTCAATAAGTTTCCCAGTAACATAGACTTATTCTGCACCGGCACAGCATTAGTAAGACCAGCCCTGGCAGGGAACTTTTTCTCCGGAAACATTTAATTGCACTGTCTAATTATCCAATTCTTTAATTTATGTTTGTATAAGTGTTTTATGTTTAAAATTTTATGCTTTATTCAAGTGTTTTTATATTTAATTAGACCTAAATGCTTATACAGTAGTCAAATGTGGAGATGTAATTAACAGCTTTTGTTACGTATTATAACATTTGTATTATAGATTCATATTTCAAATGACTGTAATTCTGCCATAAAAATACAATAGTGATTGTGGAAAAGTGAACCAATGGTAAGGGTTAAGAAAGTAACGAGCTATCTCGCGGGATTTTATTGCAACAATAAAACAAGTAACGTCTGCCCAAGTGGGAGCGCTCCTAACGTAAACACGTATGTACTTATCTTTATGAACAAACGGAGTGTCGTGGGATATCCTTGGCTAAAATTCGCGATTCATTTGACTATCTATGACTGAGATATTGTTAGATGATCTAAGAATGTAATCACCAAGGGCTAATAATAATAATACATACATAAGGAGAGTTTCTCAAATGGTTCGGGAGAGATTCTCGTATGCGACGAAACTACATGCGATTCTCGGCGACAACTGATAATAAAAAAATTGTTATGATAACAGTTATTTATACTAACTTTTGACCGATGTGCGAGTAACTGGAGGAGTTTTGAGGGGGAGAGCGCACGCTGCAATCCAACAGCCGCTGGGCGCGCTCGACTGGCCATGTTACCCCTCTCTCACAGAAGATGTATTACATTTCCCACTTTATCTTATTTCTCTAATGTACGTACGTGTTTCGGTAGTGAGTGAGATGTGCCAGAGCCCATTCCCATCCTATCCCTCCCTATTTTCCCAACCCATTCTCCAAATTCATTCCTATAAGGTAGGCAGGCATCCGTGGGCGTGCCAACGTTTGTAATTTTAGACCAATGTTGGCATGTATCGCGGATGTCTATGGGCGACAGTATCAACATACTATCAGGTGGATTGTATGCTAGTCTGCCGCCTTCGTCTATAAAAAACTCGCGATTTGAGAAACTCTCCTTGCTTAAACGAACTCTATAGATAATATATTAGAATTTGTTGCAATCGATTTGCATCTCATTCAGTATTTTCTCATGCCTATTTAATTATTTCTCTTTAAACAGTACAATTATGTCATTTTCATTTTGTCCCGATTGTAATGGTAACGTTACCTCAGCACAAAGATCTTTTGTCAGTAGAACTCCGGATGCGCTGCCTACCTTTGGAGATATAGCAATGGATATGGAGAACGGGTTGGGAAAAGGGGGAGGGATAGAATAGGATGGAATGGGAATGGGCTCTGGCATATCTCAGTCACTACCGAAACACATACGTACTATGAGAAAATAGGATAAAGTGGGAAATGCAGTGCATTTCAAGGTAGTCAAGGCGCGAGTGCGCCCAGCGGCTGTGGGAATGCACAGTGCACTCTCCTCCCCCAAAACGTCTCACTAAAGTCTGTGAAACTAGGACGTAGAACAATGTACCTTTTCATAGATAATATTACAATTAACTTCATGTGCCATTTTTCAATGGGCCGACCATAACCGCCTATATTCGGTTCACCAAATAAAACCTCGTAATGTATGCTCACATGTGAAATAATAATTATCATTTCACATGTGTGCAGGTACTGTAATTATAATTACAGTATCATTATGCAGCACACATTGCGGTTACCATTATTTGTTTAACGAAACAATTTTATTGGCCCATACCATATTGGCAGCCTGTGTTTCCGCACTGCTGGATATCTCTGTTCGTCTCTGTTCGTCTTTTACTGATTAATATTGATGTTTGTTTTAACAAACATTATTTTAAATATGTTACATTGTCATGTGAATGATGCTTAGGCTTTGTTATTTCTTAGTCGCCTTTTACAAGATCCACGAGAAGAGCTTAAAGCCTAAAATATTAATTTTCGATTAAAACCGCTTTGGTCTTGAAATTTTAACGTAATTATAACAATGCAGTTTTAAGGGTTGGACTAGTGAGAAAGATTAGTCCCTGTAGTTCTACTGTTCTATTGTAGAAAAAAGCCCCATTAGTTATACGGTAGAACCGATCTGTAGAACTAATGGAAAGTCGAGGAGTGACAATCATTGCCCTGAGAGTGAGTTCTTTCTATAAAAAAAACCGTTGAAAGTTACCTAAGAATGCATGCCGCTAATGTTCCATGTGTTCTCAATACATATTTTCATTAAAATACTCCTATCTACGTATATGTGTATAGCAATGTATATCATCTGCATATCTGTCTTTTCCTTTATAAATTCGTAGCAGACCTTATTTTAGCCTATTTACATACCAAACCCTTTCACGCTCTGCTCAAGGGTCCGCGAATGTCTTTCCTTCAAAGGCACGATGTTCATCCACGAGAAATAAGCGCTTTCGAGTCAGTGAATATCGAGTTATTCGGGTTTCGGGTGCGTCGAAACAGTTTTGTCAACGAAGTGTGAAAGATTGCAGGAGTGGTCCAGTGACGACTTATTTTCTGGATTCTTTATGTTTTTATTTGGAACATCAAACGATTATATAAATGCTAAAAATAGTCTTGCTTATTGTTGGACGTGTGGTGTCGACTGGCGTTGGATAGCATCACTCCCTATTTACCCATGGCTGGTGTAAAAGGCGACTAAGGGCTAACAGAGCGGCTACCACAAGCTCTGAGGAACTACACCATCTCAAAAAGAGTGGACTCGCCAACCCGCTTGGCCGGCGTGGCGTTTTAAGGCTATACAACCCTCGTGCGCAAAACAATGTGCTTGAGGAGGCCCAGCAGTGTCTATATCAAACCGAGTAAAAATAATTTACTGGATTTACAATAGCTACAGGAAGCTACAGTAAAAATAGCTACAGGATAGACTAATATTTGTTTTTAACTTACCTCGCTTTTATTCTTATCTTAACGATATCTAAGGTCAGTTAAGAAACATCCCTAAGAATAACTAATGGTCAATTATTATTAAGGGTAAAATCTAAACATTTTACTAAACTCACTTTTCCATCTTTACAGGTCTATCGATATAGAGGAAGTGGCATCGTATAAAAAATTTGTCACTTGCTGGAATCATGTTTACAATGGTATGTATGTATGTAATACTACTAAAATCTCGCACACATGTTTCATATACATGACGTAATCGGAGTCTTTTCTTCCAAAGCCTGTAGATAACTGGTTAAAATTTTGGTGACTTTGGTTTGTTAGACTTTGGTTAAAATTAAAGGTTCATTGTTTCAAGATTCCGTTCAAAGAAGAACACGTTCTAACGTTTGATTTTTGGGTTAAGGCAATAGACAAATGTATTTCTTATTAATAGCGCCAAAGTTTTTTGCTCAAATTCTGTCACATAAAATATATTTCCATATTCCATAAGCACATAATTTGCACTTTAAATAAAGTTTTCCACAAGCTACAGGAAGTTTTATATTATAAGCGAACAATATAATTATGATTATTGCAATGCAATGGACAAATATGATTCATATTATTGTGAACTAATGGATTGGCTCAGGTACACTTAATCTATCTAGATTTGTTACGATATGTTGTCGATATGAGGATATTTGATTTATTTAGTTCGCTGCTGGATTACGTATGATTATTTATTTACCATACCACACCATGGTAATACGACCTATATGTTTATACATAACATTAAATTGTGTCACAGGTGCAGCACGATACAATACCGTATTTTTTAAAATTAAAGATAGAAAGGAATCTTACTCAGAGGACAGTGGCGATATACTCTGCGATTACAAAAGTTAATACGTTCAAAAATGGAAATAAAAATGATTGATCCAATGACAAATTAAAGATAATGATAAATGAAAAAAAAAATAGCTTTTACTGAATTCATAGTAACTAATCGCCATAATAATGTAACTACTTTATTTTTATCGGCACAGAGTAACTAGGAATTATCTGGCCGTTAAAAACGTTCAAAATATTCATACCTAAATTCACATAAAATATTTGGAGAATTATTTCAAAGTTCAGAGTTACATATGTAATAATATAAACACTATACATAAAAGTATTTTTGTAGTTCCATATTCAATAAAAGTATAAATGTAAATAGTAAATTCTTGGTACTATTTGGACTTGAAAAGTAATCTCTCAGGCTATTGTTACCTAGTTTAAATGTACCTCGTTTATTGTTATTGTTTCTAGGTTCACAAAATGTGGAGAGTCGTACCAAGAGAAGTTTGCAAATGATTATATCACAACACTTCTCAGAAACAACAGTGATGCCTGGAGTGGATGTAAGTACTGTCTTTTTTTCCTTTGTTTTATCTATATCTCAGTCTTAAAATCAGTTAATTATAAGTTGTCCCAGATTGAGCGCCGGATTCGAATTTCGCGCCATTTTTATGTTTGACAGTTTGCAACCTTGTTTGTTTATAGATGTCACATATTATGTCAGTTGCAATTAGTCAACACGGAACGCTACATGAAAGAGCAACGCAGTATTAATTTTAGAGCATTAGGAAGTGCATCATCATTTTGGTGAAAAAAAAACATCTATAGTGACGGGGCCCATTTCTACCTACCAGGGCCGTCTTTACCAGGGGGTGCAAGGGGTGCGGTGCACCTGTCGAGCGCTGAATTCAGTGCCGGCTTTACCTATGGTGCAGGGGGTGCGGTGCACACGGACGCAGTGTCTTAGGGGGCGCCGAGCGCCGCTCGCGACACCTCCAAAGAGTTCAAAACGCCTACTAGAGGGCGCCCTGCACCCGGGCGCTACATGAGCTAGAGCTGGCGCTGCTACCTACGTACGTCTATAAGCAAAATTTTCATATTACTGTTTGGTGCGGCTTTTGGTTCGGCGGGATCATAGGGACATTTTTTTAGGTATCGGAACATGCTACTGGAGTTTTGTTTGGCACCAATTGGAAGATATGGACCTCGATCAACTGTGGTTACAACAGAACGGTGCCACATGTCACACAGTCGGAGAGACAATGACTTTATTTTGTTTATAAATTAAATCCTGCGCTCAATCTGGGACAACCTTTATAAGTATTTTTTTTAATGCGTAATCTTCATAGTCTTATTGCTGTTGTTCCTGCAAAAAATTGTACTGTATAGTAGTACCTATATTACATTATATGACATTAGATTACATTACGTGTACATTGAGCACGTTGCAATCTTCAAAAATTTAAATCAGAGCTTAAATTTATTTATACATACACGTATATTGAATGTATAAATAATATTTTTGTAATATTTCCATAGTAAATAAATTTCAATGGCCAACAGACAATTTTAATCGTTTTCTTCGTCTGTAATCCAATATTGCGATGCGGTGGCAGCCATAAAATAATATAAAAAATTATAATAAGATCAAACTAAACGGTACTCCATAAAATCCTGACAATATAATATGCTTACCAAGACACTTATTGGCAGAATCGACTCATCATTCGAATTCATTTTATTCATCGATTTTGACCTCAAACTCAACTGAAAACATCCTTTCCATCTTTAGAATAAAGTTCAATTTTATTACAACCAGACACCTTTAAGAAGAATTTGTAAGTAATTCAGAAGAATTTGAACTGTATTGCTTTAGCAATAAGGTCGTATTTATTGATGCAGGTGAGTCTACAATGTACAATAAATGGTCCGCATCCAGCTAGGTTCGTTTGGGAGCGAGATGGAATCGTTATATCTTCCAACACAGATTCAAGGTAATACTTATTAACAATGATTTGTGACTTTTAGGAATTAATTTTGGGGAGTTTTATTACAACAAACCTGTGAAGGGAAAAGTTAAATTATGTTTCTGTTTCTTTTGCAAGTGATAATAAAATTTCTCAAAGACCTTTTGGGAATTTTAGATTTCCATTAATAAATATTAGTGCGCAAATTGTTAATTCTCATACATTCTCAGAATTATTGGCGATTATTGGCGATTGGCGATACTCTTTAAGTATTTCTGGAAATTTCTTTGAACATTCCCTGAACGGTAATGTCGGTACGGTAAAGGTAGTAGTGGTACTTATATTGGAGAAGTTTTAGCATGAAAACTTTTTAAATCAGTTAAGTGACTTTCGACATAACCTATGTATAGACCTAGCTATTTCTAGAAAACATTTCTGTTTAGAGCTTAACTCGTGAGAGTTTGTCCAGAGTATTATCGATTCCATTTTCTTGAAGATTTAATGAATGCATTAATATTATTAGTGATAATAACTTTTTGGTACTTACTTTTACAATCGCTTATTTTAAATATTCCTCTGCCCAATGTTGAATTCTTAGTACACCCATATTTTATGTTTTGTTTTTTTCTGTGATATAATTTGTTTATGTCTGAGAATGTTGAGAAAATTATTTTATTTCTCGACAAAAACTGGCGGTATTCTCGAGTATTGGCGGTGGTATTACCATGCTCCCTGATCCTAACAATATAAAAAAGCACATCAAGTAATTACACTTTTGCATGATATTATTTAATTTGTGATTATGTCAATGACTCTTTTTATCAACCTTCTTGTTCAATCGGATTGAATTTACATGCTTAGAAATTGATAATTTTGTAAGTCTAGCAAAGAAATCAACTTACATTTAGTATAATGGATCTACCAACGTACAGTTTACTGTTTGCTCGTCAGTCCACCAGGTTACCAAGTGGACCTGGTGATAATATACATATTACTGGTAATATACTGGTATAATATACATACCTACTATAAGTATACTATGCCAACATCAGTCCAGAATGACAAATGTTAGCACGTCCCCGAATGTGAGGTCTATTATGGAGATTTATGATTTGATTGGAATGGATAAATAATTAGAAAAAAGTTTGGTAAGCAGAGGGCATCATAGGATATTAGTTTACCACTGGATGACTTAGAATCAAATGGACGGTATCTGGCAGTTTCTTTCTATAAAAAAATAACATTTTTCTACTTTAGATACACAATAGGACAAACGATGGCAACAGATGGTGGAGTAGTGACACAAGTGAACATATCACACTTGAGGGTTGATGATGGAGGACTGTTCTCATGTGTAGCTCATAATGGAGAGAATGTAGTGGCACATTATGATAGATTAAATGTCTATGGTAAGTTTTATAAAATAGAAAATAACACTTGAAGCAAAAACGAATCAAATTTGTTAAATACTAACATCAAATTCAGGTCCTATCGCATAATAAATAATTTATTTGCATCTAGATTTCTAAAATGTGGGAGATTGTAATATTCTAATTTGTTCTAAATTCGTTTAACCAAATAATCATCTCCATATTTACCTGATAACTTAATAGACGAAATTTAATATTAATGTTTGTAACGGTATCTGAGTAAAGTGATAGGATGTTGGTTAAGAGTTTCTAATTTAACACCCTGTGTTCCTTCGAAATTCTGCTGAAATATAAATATTCTCTAACATCTAATTAATTTTCAAGGTGAAGCAACCTAAAATACCTTATTTAAAAATTTCATCAGTCTTGTGTGATCTTATGTGTGAAACTAGAATCGATAATTAAATCCCTTATCTCAGATAATATCACATATTTGGTTTAAAATTCAGTCTCTGTATTCATCTCCTTGTTTAACTGATGAGCTAATAGAATTTTTACACTGTTCAAGTTCAGAAAGTGTTGTCATCACTATCAGTTTTGTGTCTACAATGTCTGTTATTGTTTTTTCTTAGTGTGCAATAATGAGTTTTGTCTATCAATCTATCAGTCACGTGACATCAGCTATTCACTAATTATCGCTGTGCTATCCTACATTGGAGGGGTGACGTCTCTTTATAAATTTGTAAAATTCAACTTCATTACAACAATGTATATCCCAATTATGTATTTACATGTATTTAATTAAAACCAATTCGATTAGTGTATATTCCTTTTATCATTTCATCTCGAAATTTTCATTTTAATGAATTACGAAGTAGAAAAATATTTCTGCTCCCAATTTATTATCATCTCCCAGGTTATTACCAACTTAATATAAATAATGTAGCGTTCGCTTCATATTTCAAATAGCTCTTATCTAACCTTGACAAGTCACTTTTGATTAATGTCCCTGAAAACCTAATATAAAAGCAAAATGAAAACCGAAATAGGGACGTTACTGTCACCAAACTAAAATATCAAATTATTCTAAAAGAAATTAGAAACGTCACCTGGAAGGACATGGACTGACTTACTAAGGATGTCAAGCAGATAATTGAGCTATGAACAAGAATAAAAGGAATAAACTATTTGATGTCGTTTTTGAAATACTTTATCGCTAATTTACAATATATCTATCTATGCAGAATCGTGCACGTATAAACATATAGGTACATAATACAAGGTGAATCAAACGAATGGACCCTTGGGCCCTGAATATTAGAGATGAAATTTTATTTTATTTTTAAAGATAAGAAAAACTGCATTCATGGATTTTTGAAAAGTCGCTTGTCTGAGCCGGGAATCGAACCGACACAAAATGCGAAAAAAATATCCTGTATTATTACAGCACCAATCGATAGGAATCAAAAGTTTCGTAGAAACATTATGTGTTAAGTTAAAGCAAGACCATGAAATCGAACATAACAGTCAACAAATAACGAACAAAAGAAATAAAAAACACTTCTGAATCATTCGAACGTGTTGCTGATAGAACTGTCTGTTCCAGGTCCTCCATACATACGAACGCTACCGCCGTTAAAAGTGCAGAGCGGTCAGAGTGTCACACTCAGGTGTCCCTACTATGGATATCCAGTGAGGTAACATTATGCCTTATTTGTTTTGTTATCGTAACAAATATTATAGAATCAATAAGTTTAATTGAAAGTAATTCAAAAAATCTTTAATCAATTCGTATACTTTATCATGTTAGCAATCGCCGTCGTTTACAATTACTCTGACCAACCCTACGATATGTGAAGAGATTAGATGACACATCATACATTCTTATCAATGAAACTTGATTGGCAACTTCTAGGGGGGTGAAGCAGATGAGGATGCCTTCATTAAAAAGTCGAATTTGAAACTTATTTATTGCGTACTAGGAATGTTCGGTTTTCAAAACACAAAATCAATGAAAGAATTCCAGAGCTAGTCAACATAGAACACCATAGGACTTTAAAGTGGCTGCCCTAGAGTGCTTGTATAACATAATATCAAGTATGTATTCTCGAAACGATGGACTAACCCTATATCTTGACTATTTTCATCTTTAGCAAAAATATAATTACAATTTTCACAGACAGTACGTTAATAAGTAGTCCAGTCTCTACAATGTTTTACTGATATAACGCATAAGATGAAAACATGTAGATTGTTGAGTATCGAGAATAGAATCTATTTTACCAGTTTTTACAATAGATTTTTTTTTATAATTAATTGTTCATTTCTAGTACATCTTTCATTCTATGCACAGTTGCAGTCTAATGTTTTAAACACAACAAGAACATTTTAAATTTTTGTTACTTTTGATTTATTCCCTAAAATATAATAACTTAACGTGTTATAGGTTATACAATAAATTATTATTTCAATGGTACGTTTGCTTGATCTCTTTTAATGTTAAAGTTTTAAATTTTTTTTAAAGCTAAAGATGTAGTCAATTACAGAACTGTATAACTTTTTACAAATAATCACATAATTCTGTCTAAAAGCTTTCGTGTATTAATAACGCATTTTATAGTCAAGAAAGAACTTGCTATATAATTTAAGTTTCTTGAATTGTAAATTAATCATAGTTACTAAACTGAACATTTAGAACGAACACATGTGCCAGTAGAACAATTCTTAATTATGGAAGTTAAAATTAGTTTTAATATTAACGTTTATTCCATTTTACCCGGAAATTTTCTGCCAAGAATTTAGATGTTCAATACAATCCCTAACAACGTCGAAATATTTACAGAGAAATCACTTGGGAATACAAGGGGAAAGTAATTAGTAGCGACATATCGACTCAAACGACTCGATATAGAAGATCGATAAATAATACTGTAGAAAGTATAGAAATTTTTGGTCGAAAGCCTAAATTAAGAGAGAAAAGAGACGATACAGCTACTGAAGGAGTTTTGACTCTAACTAAAGTCACTAAAAGTGATAATGGAGCATCTTACGCTTGTGTAGTTAGGAGTCAAACGGGAGAAATGGCTAAAAGGTCGTTTGAACTACAAGTGGTAGAAGCGCCTCAGTTAGAAGAAATATTACTAGCGTCGGATTTGCAAGAAGGCCAGATTGTACAAATACATTGTAATTTGAAGAGTGGTGATTCACCGGTTTATTACTCGTGGTTGAAGGATGGGAAGAAAATACCAACGCATCTGAAGGTAAGGATATATATTTTATATTTCCTAATTAGTTTTTTGTATAATACTGATTAATAAAATTCGGAGCTCAAAATGTCCCATGACAGCCACTATACTCGTTTTCTCCCCACATGTCTGGTTTTTAAGCCTCCAAACTATTTTTTTTTCATGCGTTTTTGTGTTTTCTCGTGATGTTTTGATCTGTATTTAAATAGTAAATATGTGACACGTGCGAACTCTAAACCAAGACAATATTACTAATATCTTATGATAATTATGACGTATCTTTTTATTTTAATGTGTAGCATTTTATTAGAATAATCGATATCTTAATTTACATATAAATACAAAGAAAAATATCGTACAATTATTTTTCAATTGTATTTTAATTAAGCAGGTTTCTGGAAAGAAAGCCCAGAAGAAATCATTTGCACTTACTTTTATCTCTTTATAGGACGGTTGTAGGAGACGAACTGAGAGTTCACTTGATGATAAGTTCACTGTTTGCCCATGACATGCCTACATCAATCAACGTTGACGAACATTGTTAGGTCTGCAGATGCTTACCTTTGAAAAAATTTTTTTATTTATTTAAACTCCGTTGCACAAATATTTGACATTTTCAAATGGCGCACTAAATGCCTAACATTTAAGTATAGAAAGAACGAGGAGTAGGTATTTTTCAAATTCCATTATGAGATGATGGTACCTACAAACTCTAGTAACTCTTTCCAACTCTTGAAATACGATGATACTGTTACGCCGCGCCAAACAATACATTCGGTTGGATTGCATTTAGTTCTACTATTTAACAACAAATGGCGATGTACCAAAGGATATCGTTTCGTTTCCAAAGAACCCCTCACGTTTCCAGAACGGTCCCCGGGGGTATATAAAAGGCAGTAGTCTGTAGAGGTAGTACATGTCCAGTGACTCTTGAAAGAATTTGGACATTCCGAAAAAAAAATCGTAAAGTCTTTTTGGGAAAGGATATCGAACCACTCAAAGCGAAATAGAAGTAGTGTGTTTTAGTTAATTCATGTAGTAAAGTTAAATTAGTGTTGTGCATTTTTTTCTCTATAATTCAAAATCTTCTTTTGGTACCCGTTGATTTGGTATCGACAAACCAGAGTCCATAACAATATCTTTGAGTGGAGTAAGTAACTCGGCTAGTTAGACGCGCCCAGTCGACTGTAGCCACTGTAGGTAGGATGCAGTATCGCTCTTACTGAACTTCTTACTTACTTATTTCTTACTGAAAATCGTTTATGTTGAGGAATATAATCTCCTTAAAAATTTTGGAGAGACGGCAAACTTTCTCAGTTTATAAAGTGTAAAGTACATATTTATCAAAATCTTTCGCAACAAAACAACGTAAGCTCTTTATTGTCGTTAAATTCTGTAAAATATACAACGGAGTACTTAAGTAAGTCTATTTTAAATATTACCCACTGCATCCATTGGAAAATTTGTGGTTTATGATAAGTCTTCCGTCGCAGAATATTTTAATTCCAGTTTTAATTTCCATTAAAACAACAACGACAAACATATAAACGCACGACATTAAAATTAATTATACTTGCACACATTCGCATACGTTAAGAACGCGTGTTCACATAACCGAGCACACTAACGTACGCGCACACACACACGCACTGCTTCTCAAACATAATATTAGTTCGTGATTAGCTTGTTTTCTTAACGTATTTCTTACTAACTAACTAATACTCAAATTAAAACTGTGAACTATGTAAGTAAATAAATAAATATTATTATACTCTTTACTCCCCACTTCATCCCATCCAAACTCATCGAGTGGATAAAGAGTACTCCTTGTCTCATTATGCCTACCATTTAAATCCCTACCATTACCATACATATTATATCATTACCATTATACCATTTACCTTTATCCAATCTAAAGATTTCTTTATAAAACGTGGTGGCAAACGAGTTTTCAGTCGACCTGGTGGTTACTGTCGTCCATGGACACCTGCGGTACATGCCAACATTGGTCCAGAATGACAAATTTTGGCACGTCCTCAGATGCGCTGCCAACCTTTGTTAATGTAGGAATGGATTCGGAGAAAGGGTTGGGAAAATGGTAAGGTGTAGAATGGGATGTGATGCGAATGGGCTCTAGCATATCTTACTCACTACCGAAACAAGTACGTACATTAGGGAATATGATAAAGTGGGCAAATGAAGGTAACGACGCCAGTCGAGTGCGCCCAGCGGCTGTTGGATTGCAGCATGCACCCTCCCACAAAAGCTAGATATCAACATATCAAAGCACTAATTGACATCTCAATAAAATGGCGACAGCATGATTGACTTTTTAGCAAAAAAAAATTGTAAATAAAGGTAGTGGTTAGAAGTAAATAAAAAAAAGTAAAATGTTTTGTCTATAGTTCATCGCTTATATAATTCTATCGTATTTAATTTGCTAAGAAAATTAGTCAGATAACAATGGATGTCTATTTCGAAGCGAACAATGTTGGCACATGACAGATAGGCCCCGATATTATTACAATTTCTTCTATTGTTTCCCCCAATTATGAAATTCCACGAAACTCCCTTGTCAGTTGGATTTACGTTTTATCTCTAAAATAAAATTGTTTGAATCGTTTCAATGTTTAGCATAATCTCCATCGAACGTTTTGACATTTCAATACTTATAACAAATTCGGCATCTCTGCGATCCCTTTGATCAATTCGTCGACGCAATTCTATGAAAAATTACGAATGTAATTTACGAAAAAAGATACAAACTTCGCAATATGAAGTTTTATTCAACCTTTTAGAAACTTTCGGGTAGTGAAGGGTCAGAGTTTAATCTGTGGCCGACAACATAGGGTCATCAATCTAAGTAATCTAGGATGTGCCCGAAGGTGGAATGTAATTTGTGTACAGGTCATCAATCATCGCCAATTGAAGACGACTAATAAAAGCTATAATATTTATAACATTGCATGCAATATAACAATAACAACCTTAGAAAAAAAGGCACAAGAAATGTTGACATTTTGCAGATAAAATAATAACGCAAAAAAAATCGATAAAATTTTCATTAACTTAAAATCAAGTTAAAGAACTTACTTTGACTGAAACAAAAAGAATAAACATTATTTATTCTTACTGTTTACTTTTAACTTTCGAATAAAATGTTACCTATGCTTCCGTGAAGAATGTTAAGCCTTTTCTTCTTAGGATGGCAGAATATATAAATGCGTGTGATAAACTAGAATATCTTAAGAGTTTACAATTTACCTTTCGCGGAAAATTAGATAATTTGTAAACTAAAGATAAGATATTATAAAGATAAGCGAATATTAAATTAGGTTAGTGTTTGCGCTGCTACGGTCAGGAGCGGATCTATATATGGACTTTTTGGGCTGCAGCCCAGGGCCCCCAGCCCCCATTGAAAACAACGGACAATATATACATAATGGATACATCATAATAGAATTTTTTTTTTGACAAAGCATTAACTTTGATTAATTAGGTAGGCCGCCAAGTAATGTTAGCCCAGCGCCCCCCATATTCACGGTCCGCCCCTGGCTACGGTTATTATAATAATTTCAATACGTGAAAGAAACAGTGACCTATAGTATCCGCCGAACGAGCGTTCGTACAAATACAAACTCCTTTTGCAGCTTATTCATTAAGCGGACATTATGGATACATTATGGACTTTTAAATTACAGTAATAATTCGATTGCATCCATGGACATCCGCGATGCATGCCAACTTCAGTCCCGAATGACAAACGTTGGCACGCCCCCGGATGCGATTTGCGGATGGTAGATTTGCGGATTAAGGAATGGATTGGGATTTTGGGAAAATGGGGAGAGATAGGATGGGATGTTATGGGAATGGACTCTGACATATCTCACTCACTACCGAAACATGTACATTGGGGAAATACGACAAAGGAAATGCAGTACATTTCAAGGTAGTCTTCTGTGAGAGGGTAACGTGGCCAATCAAGTGCGCCTAGCGGTTGTGGAAATGCAGCGTGCACTCTCCCTCTCCTGTCTATTGGATAAGTTGACAACGAGCTTCAAATAGATTTGTAATCATTATGCCACTATGCTACCTTGACTCAGTATAATGACATTATTTTGAGTCAATGTCCCATTTTGCTGCTGCAGCATTAATTGCAGTTAATTCACTTTTATTTTAATTTTTTTTTATTTATTCTTTAAATTTATGTTTTTTATTTCTAACTAGCTGTACCCGGCCATGCGTTGCTGTGGCTGCCCAACAGATGGTGCTAACCCTGCTTTTAACTGTTTTTGGGTAAAAAGCATGTTTTTACCCTGTGATAGGTATATAAAAACACGCTCGTGTTCGAATGCAACGTTGTGTCATAATTTCAAAGCAATAGGTGTAGAACTTTCGGAGATTTAAGATTTTGAACAAACGAACGTTTACATTTTTTAGATGGTGTATTGAAATGGAAAACTTCTATTATTAATAATAGAATTGAATTAATAATATGGAAAGTGTTATTCTGTTCTATTCATTCAGAAGTCTGAATGATCAATTAGTTTAATTAACTATTATATTATCTTATTAAGTTTCAATTTCTCTTTCAGATTGTCGAAAGAAGTTTGGAAGTGTTCAGTGTACTTATAATAAAGAATGTATCGTTGGATCACTGCGGTACTTACATTTGTGTCGCCGCCAATCATGTGGCAAAAGTGAACCGGACTGTCAACCTGTATATAAAAGGTAAATGTTTATTTCAAGACTTGTCGTTAACCACGGTTTTGCTCGTGTACAATTGACATTAAAAACTTTCCTAAAAGTAACCTGCATAATTCTAAGGGTAGCTATCCTGTTAAATCTATGAAACTACTTTCCTGGAGACCATGAAGAGGACATAGGCTACATTTCTACCCTGAAAAATAAACGGTTCCCGCGGGATAAACGAAAATCCGCGGGTATTACTGCGTGGCGTAGGCTAGTGTAATAAATATTTATTCGCTATAACTAAATTGTACTCAAAATCAATTTCTGTAACTACGCTAGCTAGGTAGGTCTTAAAAAATACGATCGAGGGCCACACGTATCATTGATTCGGGCCGCAGTTTGACGATCACGAGTCTAGATTATCATCACTGTTAGGGATGGCAATTCTTTCCGAAAACCAATGATCTCAGATTAGATTCAAATCGAAGTATAAAGAACCAATTATTGATTAAATCAGTGTGCGAAATATCGATCTTCGATTAATCGATTCCCTTCCAATTTTTTTAAATATGTCCTTGAAAAGTCGTAAAAATCAGTGATCGCTATTATATTGGACAGTGGAAAAATTAAAATATAAAATTATACGAATCAAATGGGTGGGTATGTTTTTATTGAAACTTATTAAAATAGTTACAAATTTTCAACTTAACTTAAAATAATATGTAGAGCAACTGTTCTAAGATTTCTCACTAAGAAAAAAATCGATGCTATTTTTGAGGTTCTGGGATCGATTCACTGAATCGAACTGAATCATAATAATCGATTCTCTGATTAATCGATCTTAGAGCACCATCCCTAATCGCTGTAAGATAGAATGAGTTAGAAATATGTAGAAGGTAAGATAAGATACGTTATACAAATTATGTTACTACAATCTATACGTATTCTGACTGTAGGCGTATACTTTATACGTATACCGCTGATAACAATTAAACGTTAACAGTACCGTGAATACATACAAGGGTGGTTAATTAATTTAATGCGAATTAAGTTTATTCGTTCTTCTGTAAATGTGGCCACGAATGTAAATTAATATTTGAATTAAATCTGGATATAGCTATATGTCTTGTGCCATGTACATAAACATGTACGAGTATGTATACATTTCATATTTCTAAAAATATGTAACCAGTATTTAGTGCATAACTATGTATACATTTTTAAAGTAAAATAGACTAATACTAAAATATGTAGGTACGTAGTTGAGCACTAACAAAGTTAACTTTCTAACTAGGTAGGTTTTGTTTGAAAGCGACTAGGTAAATTTTGAGATACTCAAATTTCAGAAAGAGCTCATTTCAACTGTACCGTTTTTAAAACACCATTTATTTGAAATTCGAATTCCGAAAGCCATTTAGTCAATACGAAAAAAATAAAAATGTTGTATTCACTTTTATATTGCATATAGCGCTCTTTTCTTTGCAACATTGGAATTCGAACCAGAGCATTTTCGTGGAATGATGTTATACGATTTTAAAGTTGGTTTAAATGAAAGTGAGTGTAAAGATAGATTAGTATCAGCTTTATGGGGACCTCGAACCATCCCGCGCATTAATTATTAGATGGTTTTCTCAATTTTAACAAGAAAAATTTTCCTTGAAAGATGATGAGAGAAGTGGCCAGACTTCTGTAACGAATGAAAATATCATGGTGGTAAAGAAAATGTTACACGAAGACGCAAAAACTACCTATAAACAGATAGAGTAGACTCTTAAGATTTCATCGCAGGTCATTCATGAAATTTCACACCAACACCTTCAAGTCAAGAAGCTTTGTTCGAGTTGGGTTCGTCATTCACTGACTGCTGAACTAAAACAAGCTCGCGTGACGTGGTGCAGGCAAATGATTGTAAAATTCGAACATGATGAGGGACGGAATATATTTAATATTATTACTGGAGATGCGAGTGGGATCTATGAGTATGACCCACTAACTAAGCGGCAATCAACGGTTTCGGTGTTTCGAAGATGAAGAGCCTCCCAGGATGGTCAAACGTGGGCGCAGTGTGGGTAAAAAAATGTTAACAACATTCTTCTCTGCGGGTGGCCATTTAGTGACAATTTCTTTAGACGCTCAAAATACTGGTAATGCCCAATGGTACAGTAAAGTGTTTACCAACTGTATTCGATGTGTTAAATCAAAAACGTCCAAAAATAGGTTTGAGAAGGCTTTACTTGCATCATGATAATGCATCATCTCGCAAAGCAAAACTTAACCAAGAGTTTTTGTAGACCACAAAGATCCAAGAATTGAGTCACCCTCCTTATAGCCATGATTTAGTTCCATGCGACTTCTTTCTCTTTCCAAAAGTGAAGCTTGGACTCCGTGACATTCTTTTCGACAGCCCTGAGGACGCTAGGAGAATGCTAGTATAGAGATACATATTAATGATACTGACTTTACCTACTATTCCAGCGTGTTTCGAATCGATTACCATATTTTTGTCCTCTTAGTCTGATTTTAAACGACTGAATATCGCATAAGATTATTTTTATTTTTATAGACAAGTGGGCGGACGAGCAAGCGGTCCCACGTGATGGTAAGTGTTACCGCCACCCATGGACACCTGCAACACCAGGAGGTATGCGGGTGCGCCGCCGACCTTGCAAAATCCTATTTACAGCTTTCTTGAAGAATCCCATATCGTAGCTTAATGGAAAGACCTTGAGGCAGTTCGTTCCACAGCCCACAGGGTTCGCGGTATATAATAAAGCGTGAATAATGTGTCTTGACATGTATATAACTAAATGTAATAATATCTGAGCAAAGGGACCTTATTGTCGGTGTGGACTCTTTGTTTTTAGTTAAAGTTTTCTGACTTAAAATTTCGTTGTTCCAAGATTCTCATTTTCATATGAAATCATACTAATATTTTTTAAGTCTCCATGTTTGGAAAAGTAGAACTGGCAATAAAGTTCTTGGCAAAAATGACAACTTTGTTACATAATTCCTATTAATAAAACCAAACTTAATAAAACCATCCGTCCGCGGAAGATTTCTTTTCTCCTCCAAGCATCCGCGAAATAAGGAAAAACTTAATGAATGGAACTCGTTAAATGATAAAATTGTAATGAATTTTTGACATTAATTACGTAAGACATTAATTATTATGACATCATCGTTTAGAAATTACCTTAATCAGACAATAAGTATATGGAATATTAAAAAAATGTACATAAAATTGTGGTAACCTTAATTTCCAGTAATATCCAAAAGTTTTTAGCCTGACATATTTCTAGATGTCTAAAAAAATAAATTATACGTCATGCAATTGTTATTTATCCTGCTAATTCGTGTATATTTTTTAGAGTTCAGCCTTTGTTAGTTTTGATTCCTCGACTCTTAGAAAAACAGGAAGTCGCAAAATGTTTAAACTGGAATATCGCTCCACGATTAAATTCCTTACAAAGTAAAGTGTTAGCCCGACCGATATCAAACAAAGGTTGAAAGGTAGTCTCCATCATTTTACACCGTTAAAGATTGGTGTAAGCAATTTCGTTAAGGACCAGAGTCCATCGACGACGAATCTCGCTCCAGTCGACCCGTTGAGGCACTCACTCGAAACAACATCAAATTGGTGGAAGAAGAAGTTCTGAGCGATCGACGGCTAGGACATAGCTTTCAAAAACTACAGTCCTTAGGATTCTTCATAAACAAAGTTAATGCGAGGTGGGTGCCAAAACTTATGTCAAGTGGGCAGCAAAGCGAACGAGTATCGTGCTCTAAGGAAGTTCTGGAGGCCTTTCAGAGAAACTGAAACAATTTTTGGAGTCAATTGTTACTGGTGATAAAACTATGGTTATTTACTATGATCCCCTTTTCAAAAGGGTGTAGATGGAGTGGGGTCGTTCTGGTGAAACACCGCCTAGAAAGGCAAAGGTCTGAGTCCACCAAAAAGATTGTGGTTTCTATATTCTGGGATTGTCAAGGAACATTGCTTGTATACATAAAACTATATTGAAACTATGTATATTGAAAAATAAAAATAGTTTTATGAACTCGATTTTCCTTTACTTTGTCGGGCCGGAAATTTTTGGATCTCCCCTCGTATATGTAATGGAGAATTAAAACAAACCCTTTGACTGAAAATGTAGTAAGTATTGATTTCTAAGGTCTAATTTAAACATGCATAGATAATGAAGGTGCCTATTTTTATTTAACCCTGTTTAAAAAAGATCTTCTGATAAGGCATAAACATTGTTAAAATTGCCTTTTTTCACACAGTTGCTCCTAAGTGGAGCGAAGGACCCCAAAACACATCACTTCTTCTTGGCAGAAGTGGTCACATATCATGTAGCGCAAATGGCTATCCGCAGCCACAAACGCACTGGTTGAAGAAAGATGGTAAGTTGCACAATATTTTCCAATCATAACTAAGTGATCTTAAATTTTTAGTGATATAAGTGAGCTTAAAAGGATAAAAAAGCTGCTACTACAAGCCATGAGTAATTACACCACCACTAAACGAGTCATCAATCCGCTTGGCCAGCGTGGCGTTTTAAAGCTATACATCTCTCATGTACGAGACAATGTGCATTAAGGAAGGATCTTAAATGATTCATATTTTGAAATTAACGATTTTATTTAAACTCTTTGCTCTTCTTTTGTATTGCATTTGGGCAGCTCAAAACGTCGAAAACCATTTCAAAACCATTTTGAAATCCTATCCTATATAATAGCCCATAGTTGATATTGTTTGTTGTACTCTCGCAGTACATACGTTAATGTATTAGGTTCAAATTCAATACTTTTTTGTATGAAAGATTATATATTTAATTAATCGAAGTATAGTCCATTATTATCAACTGCTATAGAGCTCCTGGGGACGGGAATCGATGAATTCGCTGAAGACGTTTTTCACTGCCTCATCGGAGTTGATGGTACCCGAAAATATACATAAGTGAAATACAAAGATGCAAGAAATTAGAACTGCAATCAAAGGCTTTATGACTAAATCAATTTCTTTCAGGCAACCTTTGGGTGGTAACAATAAATTTTTAGAATAACATTTTGTGTTATTTTTTTAACGTCTAAAGTCTCATTATTTATAAATCTAGTTCCTTTTCTTTGATAATGTCACATATTATATTTTCAGTGATATCAGAGGCCTGGAGGCCTGTCCTAGAAGTGGCCGGCGGAGGAGTCCTAAGTCTTTCGAACGGCTCACTGATATTCGACTCGGTGGCCCTTTCTGACGCTGGACTCTACACTTGTCACGTTGAAAATGGAGTCGGTGAAGCCCTTAGCAAGACTATATGGATTTCTGTTAATAGTAAGTATAAATGTTTATAAATTATTCTTTCGTTAGATAGAATAATACTTTTTGTATAAAAGTTATTATATTTAAAGCGATTTTTATAGCAATCGCTTTATAGCATTTCGGACAATCTTGAGAAAAGGATTTACGTTTGAGATAACAATGAAGGTAGTGCAATTACTAACTCACATATTAATATATTTAATAATAATCGAAAAAACTCTCTCACAGAAGACTACCTTGAAATGTATTGTATTTCCCATTTTATCGTATTTCCCCAATGTACGTACGCGTTTCGGTAGTGAGTGAGATGTGCCAGAGCCCACTCCAATCCCATCCTATTCCTCCCCATTTTCTCAACCCTTTCTCCAAATCCATTCCTATATCTCCAAAGGTAGGCAGCGCATCCGGGGGCATGCCAACGTTTCTCATTTTGGACCAATGTTGGCATGTATCGGGGATGTCTATGGGCGACAGTATCCACTTACCATCAGGTGAACTGTATGCTCGTCTGCTGCCTTCGTACATAAAAAAACTGACACGTTATTTTATTTCATTTGAAATATCAAACAATTATACAATAACAAGTTACAAAGTATTACAGCTGAGTTTTCATTATTGTATAGTCAACAACGGTTTTCACGTACAGGCAAGCAATGGTTAATTAGGTAATTTAGGTAATTAATGGTAATTTGTATAATTGCCTTATCGCAGACGTTACGTAGTGCCAACAGTAAGGAGTTTACACTACACACCCCTGTGTATCAAAGGTGTCATAAGATTTTATTGTTGATCTTCGTCCTTGAATTATTTAAAAGTAATGAATACATATGTACAAAAATACAATGATACTAATATATACATGTAATTGAGGGCATCGTCAACATAGGTTTATTTTGGATGATTCTTTCGTTTGAAAAATTGATTTTTGTTAGAAATTTCATTCACCTAGTAACTAATATACCATATATAATATAATACAAATAAAAACCCATAATATATAAGTGTAATTTAATATTGATTATGTATTTTTCCTCTATATTTAGGTCTAGTTTTAATTTAAGTTCATACTATTGTATATATCCCTCATAGAAGACTTGAGACCTTGAAAAGTACTGCATTTTCTACTTTATCGTATTTCCTCAATGTACGTACGTGTTTAGGTAGTGAGTGAGATATGCCGTTGACCATTCCCATCCCATCCTGTGCCTCCCCATTTTCCCAATTCTTTCTCCCAATTCATTCCTTAATCTGCAAAGGTAACGACAGTATCCACTTACCATCAGGCGGACTGTATGCACATCTCCGCCTTTTTTATATTTTTTATATTTTTTTTCGTACTAACAGTGAAAAATAGGTAAATAAATAACATAATAAAAATTGAAAATTAAGTATAGGTAACTGAAATATAGTTAGGTATCTAATATTTCACGAGAACAGGATTATATTCTAGAATGTACTGGTAGAAAGCTCTTTAATGACAAATTCCAAGAATTCAATTCTCATAATAAAAGAGACGAAAAATATAATCGTAAAATTTATTTCGAAATTACATCCAATTAAATACACTTCAAAACGAATTGATGAAACATTTATTGCTCGTTCGTCATAAAAGATGGCACAGGAAAAATTTCAAAATACTTTAAATATCGAAAGATATTTTTCCTACAATGAAAAAGTGTATTTTTTTACAAATATTGTACCTACACGTAAAAAATTACATCGGTAAAACACATTCTTATATTATAGTGGACGGGCAACCTTCACGAAATTGGTCACTGAGAATTGACACGACCGCGCTTGAATTCTGCAAACTAGCCATACATTGTCGTCTTGTTTGGTGCTTCATTGTCAAAAGCAATTTGAAGCCGAGCGAGGCTCTGCTGAGCTGTCAAATTACACTTAAAATCGTAGAAAATTATAAAATAAAAATTTTCACGAGTTAAATCCATCGTAATGTAGACACGTGATTTAGGTTATATAGTGACGCCACAATAAAAAAAAAAACAAATGACTGTTATATGAAATAATCTTAATTCTACAGCTAAAGAGTTCCATTTTCAAATATTGTAATTATTTTTTGAATATTGTTTATGTACTTACATGGCCACTTGGCCAGTTCCGGAAATGTTCTGTGTGACCTATGAACTAATTAACTTCGTAGCTCCGACCATAACTGTCAGAGATGTGGAGGATAGTTGAATTTTGGCGAAGAAATATGCCTATAATTTAATACATGTTTGACATAATAAAACAAAATCAGTATTTATTTAAAACAGGATTTATTTGGCCACAAGCTATAATACCGTGCCTGCCATGTGTGGAGTCACCCTGAGGTCGACAATAATGGTATTGCTTCTAATTTTAAGATAAGAAATTAATTTATGGTAAAAATAACGCAAGTCCTGAGAGGCAACCTTCGCAACCGCAAAAGCCATACGTCAGTTTTGTAGGTGTTTGGGTAATTGCATAAAATGCTTTAGTCGATAGACCAACAACTTTAGTCAATCTACATACATAATTTTGTTTTTCTTGTTTTTCTCCAGCAAAAAATAATACCGCGCGTATCGAATAATATCGAGAAAAAATCTACATACTTATTTGAATGTGATTATTAAGAAAGTACAATTTGTTGAATATCAAGAAAGTATTTGCACACCATACTTTAATATTTTTAGCAATGACAAACATTCAAACAATAAAGGTAAATAAATTATAACTTACCTTGTAATTATAACATCAAAAATTACAATGAAAGCGCAACAAAAATATTTTGACTTAGACCCACTTCACATGGTAGGTTCACAACGCATGGATCGCCGGTGCAGGGAGATTATTGCCCATTAGACTATGGTATTACGCACTCAGATGTCCTGTAACGTTATTGGTTTTTTGGATATGAGTGGGCACGTTGTTATCATTATAAATTACCCTGATTGATTAGAAAGTAATGGAATGATCTCTGAAAGTGTTTGGTTATTTGGTTCATCTATATGCATCATCATCTCGTATTTGTTTGGAATACGAAGATGGCCGACCGACATTATTTGATTATTAGCACAATGAAATGCATGATTGTAGAAATAATAAAATTGAAATGGTAATTTTCTTTAAAGCAAACCGTGCTAACGAAAAAGCAAGCCATTTTGTTTTAACATATTTACACGCAAATAATAAAATAATTATTTGTTACAGAACCGGTAACTTTTGACATACTGTCAAGGAATTTAACAGCAAAATTAGGTCAACATGTGACAATAGAATGTCAAGCTAAAGGCGACGATCCTATCAGAATAATGTGGACAAGGAACGGAAAACCAATCAACCCTTTGACACAAAGGTAATGGAAACCTCTCATAAATTATCTTCCGATATATTTTTACTGTTAATCAAATTTATATTTAGTTAAGACTTTAGACCTAAATTGTTGTATAATTTTATTTTCAATTTTCTAAGGGTAAAAATATCAGAAGCAAAGACTGAAGAAGGCATGACAAGTGTACTGGAGCTACTGCAAACGGAGACGAGCGACGGTGCGCTGTATCAATGTAGAGCCGGGAACCCTTACGGAGCTGATGTTTATAGCGTTCATCTTACTATTTTAGGTAAGTTTTAATATTAAAAAGTAGGGGTAATTAGGTCTAATCGAGAATATGCTATAATGTATTCGTGAATTAACGAATTTCTACATTTGACCATCTAACGCGACCTGGCCCTATAGGGCCTCTAATGCAGAAAACAATCTAAGCAAAGTAACTTATTGGTAGTTAATTAAAACTTCCTGCTTTCAAAACTCTCTTTGAATAGAAGTATTTTCTAATATCAGATTTTTTTAAGATAAAGCGATAAATAATTAGGTTATTTTTTAAGCTTTCTCTAAAATTTCAATATCTGTAGTTACAATCTACAATAATCTTATTGTATCTTCCTTTTCTCAGATAATGTCATAATTAAAGATCAGGGGTCATATAGTTTGAAAATTGAATTGAAAATATCCATTCTCAATTAACCCTGTTCCCAATTGTTCTGTTTGGCCTGATATCAGTTAAGTTATATAAACAGCATTTAGTTTTTTAATCAAGATACAGTCTAACAGTTACAGTTCAGTCTCCATTGCTTCCACGTTTACAGATTTTTCGCTTATAATAAATTCTTCCAATTTAATAACTTTATTTATATTTGTAGAACCGCCAGCCCCTCCCACAGACCTTTCAATGGACTCAATAAAGAGTAGATCAGTGAAGTTATCTTGGAGGGACACGACGAGATCCCTCGCCCAGTACTACAGCGTGCAGATAACCAACAGTCAGAGACTTTCTTGGAGTAGTGCTCGGACTATTAATGTTACTAGGTAAATAAGAATGGTTCACAATACATACAAGTACAAATGTAGTAAAAAAACCTTTTACCATCGGAAATATTCGTACCCACGATCATTTCCGAATGCGTCAATAAATTGATGTATTAATGACTAGTGATATTTCGCAGTTATATTCGGATTTCCGAAGGGTAAGGATTTCTACGTCTGTTTACTGGCATTGTCTGTTTTATAATTATTTAGTATTAGGTAAACATGTCATTAGGTATTGGTAATTAGGTAAACATTAGGTGTTTGCATGTCACATGTATACCGTGGCGAAATAAGTATGTGCAAAATCATCAACAAATAATACGTGTATACTACCGGTATATGCAATTAATAATAATAATTATTAGTATTAATTATTATTATGGCCTCCTTAGAAAAAGGGGTAGAAGTGCATTTTGATGATCTTCTAGAGAAACTCATAAAAAAATTGATAAAATTGATTATGCTTTCGTTCAAAATGTTACAGTGCCTTTGCTTCTTAAATGGGCAGTATTATTATAACTATATTTTTGTCTATAAAGGTTAGAAGAAATTCGTCACTCCATTGAAATAGAAGAGTTGCAGCCGGCGTCTGCGTACAGCGCGCGAGTCGCCGCCGGGAACCAGGCCGACCTCAGTCTTTATTCACCACCCATTCGATTCACCACTACTGAAGAAGGTATGTGTTACTGAAAGTTTCCTATTTTTTAGTACTTAATAAATCAGAGACTTACTTATAATACAATTCATTAAACACGACAAATTATGATAAACATGGCATACGAGTACATTACGAAACATTGGCCATCAGCTAATCCGGAAACACCCGAACGCGTCATCCACGAATGTGCAATAAAGTATGCAATTTAAGGTACGATAATTCATAGACGTGGATGACGTGTTCGGGTGTTTCTGGATTAGCCGATGGCCAATGTTTTCGTAATGTATATATACAAGACATAAAAATAAAGTAATATTACCTAATATTAAGAGTATTATATTTACTAAAAGCACACAAATTTCAGGTATACGTGTCTTCAACAATTTACCTGATGAAATAAAATTATTGAATACATTTGAATACACTTTAAAGAAATGGCTTTATAAATTAAACGTACATTTTATAAATTAAAAAATGCAATATTTTTTATAAAAAGTAATGACAATAGATTAGGTATGGTAACATTAATATATTAAATGAGATTAATGTAAAATTTAATGTGTTATTATGACATTAATACTATGTAAATATTGTACGTCTGATATGTGTAACAACAGTATATTTAATTGTTGGAGTTTACAAAAAATATATTCTAATTCTGAATGAATGAGAGACTGAGAGAATGAGAGTAGTTTCAAAGAGCTGTATAGAGTCGCTTGAAAGTGGTTAAAGGCATCTTAGTCGCGCGACCATCCGTCAAGTCGACTTTATAGAAGACACCGTGATCCAGATACTAATAAATATCTGCACCCTCTTAATACTAATTTTATTTTCGTGAAACTAACATTTTTTGTTCTACCTACGTCTTTTTAACATTCGGAACTATTTTTCACACACACAACTTACTCGCATCGCGTAGATACACTCGCATCGATTTACATTTTTATAGAAGGAATAGGCGGCACATGACTATACAGTCCACCTGGTGGTAAGCGGATACTGTCGCCCATGGACATCCGCGGTACTCGTAGGCTCATGCCAACTTCAGTCCACGTCCCCGTATGCGCTGTATGCCTTTGAAGATGCAGGAATGGGAAAAATGAGGAGGGATAGGATGGAATGGAAATGGGCTCTGACATATCTCACTCACTACCGAAACACGTAGAGACATGAAAGAATAAGATAAAGTGGGAAATGCAGTACATTTCAACTCACAGTCTTCTGTGAGAGAGGCCAGTCGAGTGCGCTCAGTGGCTGGTGGATTGCACCGAGCAAAATTGTATCAAAAATGTACATAGGTATCTAATAAAAGCGGTTCCATTAGCAGCTGTTTATTAATGTTGTGTGCAGTGTTGCCGTTCATAGTATCGTATAGCACAGAGTAACAAAGTCAGATATTTCAATTAAAAAAATATATACTTTTTTGGGGAAAATATCAAGTTCAGAAAAAAGTCGTAAAACAAACGTTATTAGTTTTAATGATAGAAATTCAGTGTTATGGGGGTGCAGGATTTTTCATTTAATCCTGTATAAGGGAGAGCATAATTTAAATTACTTAATTGAAGGCATTAGTGAGGTAAGAGACGGATAGGCAAGCGAAGAAACTTCTTATTTGATGTTTTAAATTAAACAATCTATATATATATATATATATATATATAACTGATCGCTGTCTGTACATGGAAGATAATATGAGAAAATTATTATTGGGGGCCTTTATCAACGCAATAGAACCCAAAACAATGATTGTTAGAATTTTTGTCTGTTTGTCTGTTTATCTGTTTGTCTGTGCGTTTGTGCGCGCTAATCTTAGAAACGGCTTAACCAATTTGGGTGCGGTTTTCACTAATGTATTGTGGTAAACTTCACTTAAAATTTAGTGTTTGCTTTATTTCAATCAGTTCATAAATAAAAAAGTTATGTCAATTTAAAGAATCACGTCGAACATTTGTTCGATAAAAATGCTATAAAATAACTGTTCAATTGAATTGGCTGAAACTTTAGAAGTTCTGGGGAAACCCAAAAACTGAAGCCCACGCGACCGAAATCGCGAGCAGTAGCTATAAGAAATAAGGTGTGTGATCGTTTTTGAAAATACCAAATACCCCTAAGAAGGTAAAGACGGTGTTTATAAACTAAAGTCCACGCGGACGAAGTCGCGGGCAACAGCTAGTTTACAATATGTGCCTTTTTAGTCAATATATTACTAATTGGTTGGCAGAATACCACAGAACTCTAGTGAAAATATCAGCCTATTATTACAGTTATTATGGGCACTATCAGGCCGTCGGTACACAAGTAATTGAAATATTGTAAACATAATTATCGTTTTGTTAGCACAGTTTGTGGTCTCTAAACTACGGGCACATCGAAACTAGGTTAATTGTGATACATTACGACTTTACGACATATGAATTCAAAACCACATTAGTATTTCAGACTATACTAGTTTTGCCTGCGAATTCGATCGCCTGAAATCCTTTTTGATCATATTTTGTTACATAATATTTTTATTTTTCTCACAGGCTGTAACCGATTTGGTACTGCAATCAACCCCCAAAAAATAGTCAAAAGACTATTAGGTGACCATGAACTGTTTTTTTTGTGTTTTTTTTTTTGAAATTGATAACTTTTGTATCATCGATAAAGGAACGGTATGAGTTGTTTCGATTCAAGAGGGGGAAGGGGTTAATCACCCTCTCAAAACTACCCGCTCTTATTTTCTTTTTTCTGTGCGATAATCGTCTTGAAAATGAGTTTCAGTAGGTTTTTTGAAATTCTGAACTAGATTCCGGTGTCAAAATTGAGCTGCACCCACTTCTTCCTCGTAATCCCTCGCATTCAAGGGGTGCTTAGTGCAATTTACAAAAAATAAAGAAAGTACAGCTTAATTTGAAGGGGAGAGTGCACGCTGCAGTCCAACAGCTACTGGGCGCGCTCAACTGGCCACGTTACCACTATCTCACAGAAGACTACCTTGAAATGTACTGCATTTCCCACTTTATCTTATTTCTCTAATGTACGTACATGTTTCGGTGAGTGAGATGTGCCATAGCCCATTCCCATCCTATCCCTATCCATTTTCCCAACCCTTTCTCTAAATCCATTCCTATGGCTCCAAAGGTAGGCAACGCAGGTGCTTCCAGGGGCGTGCCAACGTTTGTCATTTTGGACTAATGTTGGCATGTATCTCGGATATCTATGTGCGACAGTATCCACTTACCATCAGGGGACTGCATGCTCGTCTGCCGAATTCGTCCATAAAAAAAATTGACACCGTTTTTGAATTCAGCAACCTAAAAACCTATTAAAGCTCATTTTCAAGTTGATTTTCGCGGATAAAATAGGAAAATAAAAGTTTTGAGGGGGTGATTTACCCCTTCTTCCACTTGAATTGAAAAGCTCATATAATTCCTTCATCTATGATGCAAAAGCTATTATTTCCACAAAAAAAAAAAAATAACACCTCTACGTGGCCACACAGTTGTATTTTGTCCTTTTTGGGGGCTGATTGCAGTACTAATTAATTCCCGCGGTCTGAATCATGTTTCCGAATTAATTCACATGTTACGTATTTTTTAGCCGTCACGTATCTTTTCTATACATGGCAAAATAGATAAGTTTACAGACAACTGACCTACCTCACTACGTACAAGAACACACGCACACATACATAGATACGACGTTAACTAATTCATTGAATGAATTTCCTTTCGAATAGTAAGCTATACAATAGCGAAAATTCTAATTCATTACATGTAATAGTTTTTGCACGAAGTTACATTAAAGATTTTAATTATTTTTTCAGCCTTTTTTTTAATATATACTAGTGGGCGGACGAGCAAGCGGTCCCACGTGATGGTAAGTGTTACCGCCGCCCATGGACACCTGCAACACCAGGGGTCATGCGGGCGCGCCGCCGACCTTGCAAAATCCTATTCACATTGATCACAAAATCCTATCAAGCCTACTCTTGATGTAACGCATTGACGTTGGTTTTAGTTCGGATACTGAGCTACACGTCACTGAAAACCCCGTTAAAATCAATTGTGTATTTTTTTAATAATAATACCATTATATGTCATTTTGTATCTCCTCTATTACTCAACTTCCTTGTGTGATATGAAGATGACACATACAGCAGTTTTCCTTCTTAGCTACATATTTGTGAAAATCCGCAACGTTCTGTTGCTTTTATCTGATGTTCAAATAAACAGAGAAACATTCAAAAAACTATTGTTTTGGGTTCTGTAGCGTCTAAAACGACCTCCTCATTTAAAAAAATAGTTTAACTTAATTATTTTACTATTAAATGTATAGAAAATAGACAATTTGTATTGATATCGTACAATACCTTGCATATTGTGTTACCTTTTAACCCCGAACCGCTTTATATTAGCTGGAGACAAACCTACGTTTATTTAGATTATAATATTTATAGAAATCGATCGCATTCTGGTGCATTCACGTTTAGAAGGGACTATTCGTGTAGCGAAAATCGAAACTATTTTGATTACACGGCTGAATATACCTTTTATTAAGAACCATTTCACGTTTTAAGAGAAAACTACAAGTTTTTGAGCTCTCCTATAGGTGAAATGAAAGTTGCTTTACATTTTTGAGTAAATATTTTAAATAGATTATTTCTTTGTATTGACATATATTAGAATACATTTCGAAATATTTCTTTATTTATCCTGTAGTACTCAACCATGTTTTAGTAAAAACGCGCCTAGTAAGAACTTCAGAGCCGTGCTTCTTCCTCTAAAATTAATTAATTCAACAAGATAAGATACAATTTTACGTAGTATATAATTATATTGACACATAGTACACTAATATTTCCATAAATTAACACAAATCACGAGAAAAAATAAAATAATGTGCGTCAATTTCGACGTAAAAGACATGGCATTTAACTGCAATTTTTTATCATTTATTAAAGAATTTTTTTAATTATTACTTAGAATAATATCAATTTTGTACCTAATTAAAACGAAAACATAAGTATTTTTATAAATAATGATTTATTATATATTTTTTTTAATATCACAAAACTGCTCTAATTGCTCTATTATATTCGGGGATTTTCGCGTCGGCCGTTAGTATTGTCTATAGCAGCACACGGAGAAAAGTTCGGCTTATTCAAAGTATCAAAACTTTTTTTCCATAGTTACGCTATAGAGACGGGGGCATGAACTATTGCCAGTCGCGTTGCGTTGTAATTACCTAAACTTGCTTGTCATTTTTGTGAAATGGCTCTTAAGAAACCATATGTAGAGGCTGCAGCAAAGAAATCGTAACTTAGCTCAAGTCAGCATTTATTTATTTTTAATATAATACATAAAAAGTAGAACTATAAAATATATATCCAAACAGCAAAGCTGTTTCGCCGGGAAAATGAGAGATATACTTAATTTCCAGGGAAACGAGCACTTCGCGTCAGATGTTTCAGTTATAAATATAAATATAAATTATTAATAATGCATAATGTTGTGCCCTGTGAATCAGACCACAACGCTGGTATTCTACCAGAACCGATATTCAGCCAGAAAGATGAAATGCAAATCACGATAGTCTCCTATGTACAGCGCGGTCATCAAGACAACCGCGAAGTTCGGTATGGAATAGTTTTGGAATACACGTAAATTTGTTCCGGTTTCTATAAACCCGACTACCAGCTTTTACACATTACACAGACTGACATTATTCAGAGACTGTTCAAATAAAATAACGTATTTACAAGCTTTTGCCTTTGTAGAGTTTTACGTAAGCAAATATACGAGTTTAAACATCGTTCATTTGGCCACAGTCTGCCCACGATATTACTTAGCGATATAAAAATAAAAATAAAGCGATATAAAAATAAAAAGTCTAACCGATGCCTAACCACGAAACATAAACAAGACTTATGTAAAAGTAAATATCGTTAAATGCTTTTAAAACGTACTTTAAACGGGTCTAATTTACTATAACCTAATCTTAAACGGGTAATGAATATTTTTAAAGATTTTTTTTAATTATTTATTTTCGTTTTACATGCTATTGGAGCTTTTACAGTAAAATATTCGTATGTTGAATTTTACATGTACATAAATCTTAAGATTTACTAATGTGCGTTAGTAAATGTTGGAACTGAAAGAAAAGAAACAGATTTTTCGGAGTTTTACAACTTGGATTTTGTACAAGCTAAGATTTATCATCAATGACGAGTAGTAAAAGGTTGTTTTTGGGAAAAAACTTGGCAATCGTGGCAGAAAATGGACATGTTGACTCAGACCTACCTTACTCTGACTTACCTTCGTTTGGCGCTCTATACATCGCCTATCTCCAAGTACCTAAAAGGTTGCAGGTGTCCATAGGCGGCGGTAACACTTACATACCATCACGTGGGACCGCTTGCTCGTCCGCCTACTTCTCTATAAAAAAAGGTATTTTCCTTGTTATCGTGGAAATTTGACGTTTGATCCTGAAGAATCTCTCGTCAAAATCTATAATTGCATAGTTGTCTCGTACTATGAAACGTCGAAACTACTTCGTTTCGACGCAAATTAACTTGATTCGGGCCGATATATCGGAGTGGACATTTTCGTGGTTCGGAATCGCCCAAAATATCGGTCGAAACTTCGTTTCTTGTAATTTCGGAGCAGATACCCTGACTTCGGGAAATGTTCAGTTAGTATTATCTAGTTAAAAGAGACAAATACAAGTACAGTTAATTTTCTTTTCTATAGCACCGTCATCCCCACCGCTTGGCGTACAGTTAGAACAAACAGAGTCTCCCGGAGAGCTGAGTGTGAGGTGGCTGCCTCCACCAGCAGACGCACACAACGGCCTCATACTAGGATATAGACTGAGGGCTGTACCTCAACTGACTGGAGTTAAAGGTAAGAGTTTTATTTTACACTTATTAGAAAAAGATGCCTGTTCAATATAAAATTAAATTTTAACAACGTAATTCAGAACGCAATGTTCCCGCGGGATCTCTCTCTTTCTAACTATCAAACAAGGTGTTGTGTGCTTATGCAACTTAACTAAAATAATATTCTCAAATATACAAAAAGTCAGTATTCAAAAATAATTAAAACAGTTCGTTAGATTCAACGGAAATCGTCTTTCAACTACAACTATATTGTGGTCCTTTGGGACGAAATCTGAAATCTGAAATCGACTTGAATCAATGAAATCAGTCAGTTGTCGCGAACTTAGCTTGACGCAAGCGCTGAGCATATTTCACGTACCTATTCATCAACTCAAATCCTATGAAGAGTTTCCTTATCGCATTACACTCATTTTATAATTTTATCATTATCCTATCTTCAATCTACATACACAGGGCTTTTAAAAGCGATATTTAGTGAAATATTTGTGTGTATATTGTCACAGCGTTTTGTGCAGAAAACTACGGCAATGGTAATGGCAATTACTTACCATCAAATTGACTGTGTATCTTTCATCTAACTTTACTATAAAACAAACAAAATGGAATCTCGCTATGAATATTGTTAGCTGAAGTTACTACTCCAGCGAATAAAATTGGACGATCCCAGGCTTGAGTAGTCGTAAAATCACTTTTTATTCCCCAATTTATCAGAGTAGCCTCTAAAAAGTTACAAGCATAGATAAATGTACAGGTACAAGTTGACTTGCCTTATCTGCCTTTCTGACATTTTGTTTTATTATTTTTCAATAAAGAACAATAGGCTGGAGTCTTTTTGTTTCTTCATTTCTCGTACGCCTACGAAACGCGAATTGTACTCCACTCCAACCGCTATTGAAGACTAAAGAATCGTGAGAACGTTTTTACAGACGATTTCCTCGCTGGAATTTGTATTTTAGCAAATGTTTCTTTAAATTCTCTGTTATCTTCAATAGATGTATTCAATATAAAAAGGAATTTTTTATTCGACGAGTGAACCTCTTTGTAAATGGTTTATATCGGTTCAGTAGTTTGAACGAAATTGATGAATGTAGCGGAAATTAAACTGTTAATCACTTTTGTTCAATCGATTATTCCTTTTGATATTTGCTGCTTTTTTCCTGGACAGCATTTATATTCGTAACCATATCCAGACAATAACCATTAATCCTCATGCACAGTCTTCTGCATGAGAAATTGTAGTCGTGTGGTGTCGCCAGGCTTTAGAATACCTATTCTGCTCGTAGGTTTCGTCAAAAGCGACTAAATGATTACAAAGCCGCTACCACAGCCCCCGAGGAACTACACCACCTCTAAAACAGTGGAGTCACCTCTTGGTCAGCGAGCGTGTCATTTAAAGATCATACACCCCTAATGCACAATACTTCAAAGTATAGACCAATTAAATGAATGCGAGAACAATCTTAAAGAAAAAAAGATTATACAATATTTTTCTACAGCGATATTTGTTTCGTAGAACGGCTGATTTGAAAGAACGGCAGCGAATGTAGATGTGATAAAGGTATTAAAGATAAGACAGTCGTTCACTTGACTTGAAAGAGACTCGATGTGATTTTCGTTAAAATACTGTTTTATGTGACACAGATTCACAGATTCGACCCATATTATTGGACGAAACAGGATTTCTTACTTCAAGAGCTAGAGCATTCATAACAATTTTATGTTCACATAGGTTTACTACCAATGAAAAATGTATTTTTGTATTTATTTATATAATAATAATATTATTATTAATATTAATTAATAATATTATTATTATAAATTAAAATCATTATAAATAATTTAAATCAGATCAATTGTCCGTAGAAAACTTTGCATAAGTATTATACAAAATAATTGTAAAATAATATCATAGTCCCATAGTGAGATATTGGGTTAGCGTACATGTACCCCAAGGACCTCGATGGATAGGTCAGTTCTGAATACAAATTGTGCATCGTGTAGGGTTTGTTTATATAGCGAGGCGACGCGCGCTCAAGCAAACCGTCAAGCACTTTAGCAATTATTGTCGCCAGCGAGATATGACTATAATTTGTTTTGTCGGCTACATCCCCCGTTTTGTTTTTTACTGTGAGTATTAAAATAGTTCTCAGTAACTATTCATGAGTGCCTAATACAAAATGTATAGATCATCGCCAGTACTCTGAACATATGTACATCTGTATGTTGCAGGTGCTCGGCTCGATACTTAGGCTGTCATGACCAGGCACTTTACCTCGCGTCATACTTTTTATAACGGACGAAACTTCTTTAGCCGTAATACACTCGGACACGTTGATACAACACTCACCAGTATCGAGCACGACCTTACAAGTTCTAATGGTGATTTCACACTAAATTAAAAAAGGAAATAAAAAATATTAAAAAAAAACTATATATAGAGGGAATTAACAAGTTAGTCAGCTGCTATATTCCTAATAGAAGACATATATTTCAGAACCACTTTTATGATCATGACTTTTATTCGTCAGTCTACGAAATGTCCAGTATAATGTCTTGGAGCAATAAGTTGCTTTCTAACCATATGGCGAGGTTGCTTTCAACAATAACAAATTTTGTAGTACATAGTCTCTTGCACTGTCGTCCAATATTGCTGAATACTCTTCCAAAATGTCATCAGACATAATATTCCAGAACATTGGTCCCCTAGCGAATACAAGATATTTTGTTCTATCGAAAGCCGCATTCATATAATTTCTACTTATTCAAAGTACTTGGTCTAGTTGTATTATAATCTTTGTTTATTGGCGAAAGTGTTTCATCTTAAAGATGTTTACGCTGAAGCAGGAAATTCACATCAAATCCAAATCAAAACGTAACAGATGTAATAACATCTGACGTCGGTGGGGATGTTTTGATGTTCAAGTGATGCCTGTTATGTAATCGCCCTCAGAACAATAACGGCACTGTGAACGACACTTGACACCGCGCGACATGCTTTATTTGTTTATATAAACTTATAAAGATTTATGGATAAACAGCGCTCTCAATAATCGAACAATGACGGCACTGTTTGCAATGACGTAATTCCCGCCAGCAGCTCCGAATGGCTCGGATTTCGAGGCACTTCGTCTTAGACCTAGCATCGGTCAAGACGTGTATTTTTAGATTAGTTAGTTAGTCTTTTAGTTTGTAGTATTTTATAATGTAGACACTTTGTCTTAGACCTAGCATCGGTCAAGACGGGTAGTTTAGATTAGTGTTTTAGTTTGTATTATCAAATGTAGAGACACTTCGTTTTAGACCTAGCATCGGTCAAGACGTATATTTTTAGAGTAGCATTTTAGTTAGTAATATTATAAATTGTAATCTTAGTTTAATAAATAAAATCAAAAATTGATTTTTTATTAAATCCTCTGCTGTAGCCGCACATAACTAATTCGTAAACAAGATTTAAGATGTTTACGATTAAATTATTAGTTATTTATTAATCGTGCCTTAACGCGTATGTATGCCCTTTTAATTTTATACTTTAGGCTGGGTGACACCAATCATGCTCATGAGTTGACTGAGTCAGTCGGCTCAGCTCACCAGTCATTTCACAGGCGTTAATAAAACTTATCTAATACTTAAATAAATAGGTAAATTGGCTAGCATTTATCTATAATAATAGATCATATAATAAATAAATCAATTGGTCGTTAAATTAGGCCGACTTTACAATAACACCACGTGGGTGACGTAAAAGACGCCTAATAGATAATAAAGCTCCAACCACAAGCGCTGAGGAACTACATCATCTCTAAAAAAGTGGACTCGCCAACGCACTATTGCAGTTTAGAGCTTTAAGGAAATACGTTCCTTATGCACGAGAAAATGTGCACGACAGTGCCTTTATATACGGTAATAGATAAACGCGAGATACTCAACATTTTAAGATTTTCCCAAAATTGAAATATTATATATAAAACTTTGACGTCTATCTATCTGTCTGAAAAATAGAAATGTCTGACAAACTCAATTACTCCGAGACCAATGAAGTTTGATTTGTTGTACGAAATTGTTTTCCGCTCAGAAAAATTCAGGTTGTAAAACTTTTGTGAAAACCCGGCCACGTTTCGGACCGATGGAGCAGAAAATTCAAGAAGGCTTACTTACCTTTATATTTACATCTCACTGTGGAAAATGAGAATTCCTTGTATTAACAAGGTTTTCAATGATGAGCTCTCGAGTAGCTCTCGTACGCACAACTTCAAATTGTTCAATTCTTGGTAATCTTATGGCTGTTAGTGATATTTGAACAAGTCCGAACGAGACCGCCGATAAACTTGATTGATGATGTGGGTTAGAATGTATTTATTTATTAGGTATAAATAACTTGTATATTTATTTAAGATATGCCGGAGCCTGTTTCCATCCCATACTATTCTACCCCTCTCCATTTTCCCAACCCTTTTTCCAAATCCATTCCTTTAAATCTCCAAAGCAATCCGAACGCGTGCCAACGTTTGCTATTTCGGACTGATTTTGGCATGTATCGCGGATGTCTGTAGTCAACAGATACGCAGTATATTATTTTGCTTATAATCTAAATGCTTAGAAACAGTTATTTTTGTTTATTATTTGATAAGATTGCAGAGTACAGTACAATTGCTTGCAGATACTATATTTTGGGAGGGGGAGAGTGCACGCTGCAATCCAACAGCCGCTGGGCGCGCTCGACTGGCCACGTTACCCCTCTCTCACAGAAGACTACCTTGAAATGTACTGCATTTCCCACTTTATCGTATTTCCCCAATATACGTACGTGTTTCGGTAGTGAGTGAGATGTGCCAGAGCCCATTCCCATCCCATCCTATCCCTCCCCATTTTCCCAACCCTTTCTCCAAAACCATTCCTATATCTCTAAAGGTAGGCAGCGCATCCGGGGGCGTGCCAACGTTTGTCATTTTGGACTAATGTTGGCATGTATCGCGGATGTCTATGGGCGACAGTATCTACTTACCATCAGGTGGACTGTATGCTCGTATGCCGCCTTCGTACATAAAAAAAAAATTAACGAAAGTCGTTCTGGAGTTCACAGCATTAAAATTTAATCTTATTAGAAAATATAAGGATACATCTAGTAAATTATAACCTCTCGGGATAATTGAACCCTGTAATAAATAAGAATGTAAACAAATTTAAATGTTTTCAGAAAGTCATGACGTCAGTGACAAGATCATCAAAACATCGTCTTTGTACTCCAAACAAGATACAGTGGTGGGTGGCCTCCTCAAGGGAGTCAGGTAATTTTGTCCCTAAAAAAGCTTATTAAATTCTCACGTAAGATTTTTTGACAGATGTTTTTAATTGCTTTGTGTTTTTGCTAATAATTTCTAATTTAAGCAAAAATAAATTGTTGCGATGAACCTATGTGGAAGTATAGAGGCAATTCCTAAAACTATTTTAAAACCAAAACAGTTCATTAAGAACTTCCCATTACTTCTATACGATTGTGACGTAATAGAACAGTTGAAATTATTTGTCGTATTTTTTCTACGAAGCACTCAAATTTTTTTTTGATTTATGAGTAGTATTGTGTGAAGCTGGCACAACGTAATTTAGGCTATAAATTCGAGGATATTTTGGTTACCAAAAGAGGTCGTGGTAAAGTTTTGAAGCTTTATAATTATAAAAGTATTATCAACAATCTAGTTATCGTTCAGTACATTCGATATGGAGGTGCTGGTAAATATACTCTTAAAAGTATTAAATGCTCTGCCGGTATAACTATTTCGCTGGTGAGTATAATATGATTTATTTCTGATATTTCTGAAGGACATTGACCTAGATTGGTCTGGTCAGGTTTAACGGCTTGTGAATTCTAAACAAAAATATCTTTAGTTCTGTAGAGCCAGTTATTTAACGACAATACATATTGGGACAAAAAAGATCTTAACAGTTCTATGACGTCATAGTTCTAGAGAACCAATGGGCACTACCGTTTGATTTCTATATATCGCATCGTTTTTGTCGTGGCAGGTACGCAGTCTCGATAGCTGCCTTCAACAGTGCTGGAAATGGACCGTTTTCGATACCAATATTTCAAGATACTAGAGAAGGAGGTAATTGTTCAACAAGTGGAGAAAGTGACCGATTACTAACGAAGGCCTTAATACACACGAGTTGGGAATCGCACTTTCTTCCGATTGATACATAGTGCTTTATACCACACCTACGAGGAAAATAAAAAACAAAATCTATTGTTGTATTTATTTCTAGATTTCTCAGGCAATAGGTTCTCAATAACTGCTTGGGCAGTTTCTTTTAATTCTCGTGACGTCATCAAATCTTCACTTTCACTACTAGACGACATTTCGAGTATAGAATAGTAAACACAAATTGAAAATCCATAAAGAAAAAGAAAGCAATTTGCGCGCGCGCAATTATCACTTCTTTCTTTATTAAATTAATGTCCAGAAAAAGTAAGTGGCCAGTATCATTTTGCGGACTTGGAGATAAAAACTATTTGTCTTTTGGCATAATAATATTAAAATAAGTTACGACTGATATTACCCAAAAATAAAAAAAAAACGGCACGTTCACAATGGATTTTTATACACTTTTTCTGCCCGCATATTTGTACGATAGTAATGACGTGCATTCTGCCTCATTTTTGAAAAAGTACTAAGGTACTTTCCGAGCAGGTGTGGTATAAATGATCTTATTGCTTTGTTAAGTAATTATTGTTGTAGGAAATAATTAATCTAATTAATTGTAATCATAGTAATTTTCATGATGTTTCTATATTGCTTGTTTATCGTTAGAGAGAAACAAAATAAATTTCATTACTACAGTCAATGGTCTACACTAGGATTTCCTGAGTCATGAGTCCAAAGACATATTCAAAGAAGAGCACAAACTACCCAGACCTAAACATATTTTTTGTTAGTTTGTTTTGCAAAGCGGGCAAAAGCACTACCATCTTTACCGTCTTCAAAGTGTATATTAAAGCCATTAAAAACATTAGTTTAAAATTACAACTACTATGTCTCTACAGGCTTACAAAATAACGAACAACAATTTTCGTAAATTTATGATAAAGAAGAACACTTATCGCTTTTGAAGCTATCAGCGGCGTATTTTTCTCTGTTGTTCACAAACTTTGACTATAAATTCTCCGAACAATTGTTACGCGTAAACAAAATTCTCACTTGCAAACTTCCATCCTTTAAACTTTATTGTGCTCATCAACATTACTGAGAAAACTCCAAAGAGTTCTTAACTGTTCTTACAATTACTTGGTACCTTTTGACGGTAAAATTCTTAATTAACAGTCGAAAGAAACGCAATTAGAAAGTTTTCTGTTTTTGTAGCAATTAATGTTTATGGTTGCCTTTACCAAATGCGTACAATTGTACCGTATAAGCTTGGATACACTTTACGGAATTTGAAAAGAATAATATATTGAAGATTCTAAATCTAAATGCGGCTAAAGTACATTGTATTGTATGAAACGTTATCATTTGGCATTTAAATCAATGAATTGTGTACATTAAGTACTGTACATTTCAACTAGTCCACTAACATTATCGTCGAAACTGTATTATTGATTCTGTTGCCATTTTTTTGCCGTGTGGTGTCGGCTGGCTTTACAATATCATCACTTCATCTCTTCACGTGGGTGTCGTAAAAGGCGACTAAGGGCTACCACAAAGCTACCACAGGCTCTGAAGAACTACACCACCTATATAATAATGGACTCTCAGTTCTTGAAATCTCCAAGAGACTCGACAAAGTTATTTTCGTCCTGACAACAACAACAGTTGGAACGAACCCTTAAAACTTAATTAAATTGTTCTCAAGGATTGAAGCTATAAATCGAAACTTTACATTATTAATGGATATGGGTCTGTAACTACAACTATTTATTTATCTATCAACAGGATTATCCTGTTAATTTATGTTAATCAATAATACGGCAGTATCAGTATTGCTTTTGCGTTTAATAAAATTAATACTCAAATAAAATATGTATTTACAAAACAATAAAACAAACGAAATTATTTATGGAGTAAAATAAATTCGGTTAACGTAAAGAATTAATTACACAAAAATCAAAACAAAATAGTTGAATAAGATTAACATTAAATTTAAAACGCAATATTAGATTATTGCTGGACTCACCTTTAATAACTAATAATTGTAGTAATTGTAGCATTGCAGAATTTATTGTGTTATAAGACTAAAGACACACATACGAACAAACATAAACTACTAAGATTGTGAACAAACCTTTCTTTTAAACAAATGTTTATCCAACCAGGATAGAATTAAACCCGGACCTTTTGTACAGCTGACAGATTCCTTACCAAATAGGCTAATTGTTTGTTAAGCCATTATTAGCCTAGCAATAAATCTGTTATACTGCCTTCTTCCCAACCCTTTTCGCAACCAACTCCACTCAAATCCCCAAATGTAGGCGGCGTATTCTGTGGAATACCAACGTTTTGTTATTCTGGTCTAATATCGGCATGTATCGCGGATGTATTGCTCTGCTCGCCTGCTCGTGGGTCGCCGTATTTAAAAGTCCTCATAATACAGTGAAAGTGTACTCTTTTAGCCCCAGAAGAAGGTCCATCGTCGGTAGAATGCGGAGGGGTGACGTCGACAGCACTGAGAGTGAGTTGGCAGCCGATACCACCGCACAAGCAAGCGGGAGCGCTTATTGGATACACCGTGTTTTATGCGGCACAAGGTATGATATTAATTTATATTTTGTAGATTATTTTAGGTCTCCGTAAACTAATAGTTGTCCTCTTAAGGGGTGTTTATATTGGGAATTAATAATTTTAGAAAATTGCTATAGCATACAATACAAATACAAAAATTTCACGTTTGTATCTGCCATTTTGTCTGTATTCTTTTATAATCTCTGGCTTTATGACCACGTCAACAAAAGAAAAACGTAATCCGTCGCCGCGAAACTCCCGCATACATACGATAAATATATGATAAATGATACAAATGATAAATGAGAAATAGAAAACAAGTGTTGACCAAAATAAACAGACATTTAGTTTGTCGTCTCGACTTTTGAATTAAGACGTGGAATTTTTCGCAACGGTCGGAGGTCACATGGGAATAAGAGAAAAGAAATTTACTTGCCGCACATTATGAAGTGTGTATTGTACTGTACATATTATTATTATATATATTATCGGATTTTTTCCCTCAAATTTTCAGAACCATAGAAAACCATGGTTAGAAAACCATATCTCCTTTAAGGGGATGTCCTCTAATTTCTTTTTTCTTAGCCTGTGAAGGTTTGCAATGTTTACTTGAAATGAATTAAACGAAACTAATCCGTTAAATAAATTTACAAAAAACGATGTATTTAAACTCGCTTTAACAAAACTCCTAATCAATTTGAGCGTCATACAAAATGAATCAACTTGAATCTGAACTGTTTCACATCAAAAAATCTCGAACACATGAATAGCGTGCTTAAATTACCTCGCATCAGCTTCAGAATTATGTAAATTTGAACTTGCTCACTCGACGTTGCAACTACCCATATCCCTAGTGCCCCAACTACTTCACAAGTATTGTCCAAGTGCACCGATATACGGTTATGGTTAGCGAAATTTGCATACAGTTGCAACGCTTCAGTTGCTTGCTCGTAAGAGGGGTATTTTACTACTCTATTGCTCCCTCGACATTGCTTTTGTCGCTGTGTAGTTAGTTGAAACATATTGGTTTCTAAATAAAGAAATTTTATAACCACTTTCCAATCGATGCAATTCGACTCATAAATATATATTATTGATCCTGTTCTTTGTCAATTCGTGTAATAGATACTGTGGCCAATATTTTTTTGCAATACATGTCAATATCGGTCAAAAATGACAGACGTTGGCACGTTTGGCAGATGCGTTGTTCATCTTGGGGAATTAGAATTTGAAGAAATTTGGGAAATGGTGAAATAATAGGGAATAATGAATTGCATTATGCAATTGTATCATATCGCAATTTCACTTTTTTCCACTTTGTCAAGTCGAGGTCTTCTTTTATCAATCTTATCAAGGTTTTCTTTGTCATCCAACACAATTTGAGTAAAATTTTATATTTAGGTATTTATCTGAGTTTTCAGTTTGTATTATTAGTGATTATTCACACACCAGAGTTCACTATGTCGTAAAGCAAAAAAAACTTTTGACTTCATTCGAAATAGAATAGAAATAGGGTTAATTATGGGTAACAGAGGTAATTGAGAACATGCTTGCTTTCACCAAAAAATAAAGAATGCTCAATAACCCTATTGCCAGGCCTATGTACCCTAATTAGCCGTAAATAAATATCCTTGTAAAACTTATGGCAACCCAACAGGTCGGCCCTGGCAAAACTCCACATCGCTCGTAACAGAGTTACGGTTACAAGGGCTGGTCAAATACACGAACTACACCATCAAGGTGGCCGGCTTCTCCAACTACGGACAGGGGCCCTTCTCTTACCCCATCGTTTGCACTACTCTACAAGATGGTAAGTTCTATCAACACACATGACATTGTATTTCCTCGAGTTCGATCAATTACATTTCTGATTTAACCCTCAAATTAATTAAATGAATTGAACCTACCTTAATGAAAAAGCAAAAATTCACATTATATTATTTAGATATAGGTACTTTAATGGTGGAGTAGTAGTTGTTAAAATTGATATGCGCTTGACCCTACATCTATATATTTAATTTATATAAGTTGCTTGAGTTCATATTAGTTTTATTTTTCATTTTCATTTAATTCCTAAGCATACTCTATGTATTTTCTATCCTACGTATTCCAGTAATTTAATTTTTGCTTTGAACCGACCACTAAGTTTTATATTCAATCCACTCGAAGACGTCTCAGAAAATACAATTCAGAATCAAATTTCACTTAAACATTTCCTAAATTCGATTCATGTCAAAAGTTTGCCAGTTCTACGAAAATACTGTTTCCGGGAATGGTAAGTTTTGAATTAATAACGTCAGAAGAACAATTCTCAAACTTTTGTCAGTTAGGTTAACAGAATATGTGACATTATCTGTCAAAAGTTACTTATTTGTCGGCTCTAGTTTCTCAGATATTCAAACTTCAGAGAAATGTTAAAAACAATAATATATATTTTTTATTTCTTTACCTTAACTGTCAAATGTTAGAGCGTGTTTCTTTTTAAGCATAATTTTGAAACAACGTAATTTTAATTTATAAAATCCTATCCTGATATCAATGAGCCACACCGACAATAAGGTCCCATTGTTCACATAACATCACATATAAAATATCGACCAATCAGGCATTCGCACAAATACAAACTCTTTCGCAACTCATTGTCAGACTTTTGGCGTTAAATTATTTTAAAAATTGTATATTATGGGTTTTGTATTGTATTTTGTAGTGATAGTTTATTAGACAAAGTGTGTTTGTGTAATGTTTGTGATAACCAAATAAAAGCGTGAGACTGCGTTTTTCGTATGTTGCCAAGGAGTCCTCTTCTGTCCTCAATAAATCTACTATCAATTTACTGAACGACCCCTGACTTACCTCGACGGGACTGGATATTGACAGGATACGTTTTAGACTGAAATTGTTTATTCTGAAGAAAGCTTGACACTGGCAGAATGTGTCAATTGCACCACTGCCATATATGAAAAAAAACCTCATTATCAATTTATTCAAAAGGCGGTTAGTTAGCGCCAACCGCAATTGTAGAACAAACATATTCATTCAGCTCGAGTAACGAAAATGAACTCTAAAATCACCTGAAATAACTCGTTTTTCTAACGCATTAAAAGTTTGTTATTGTGCGAACGCTCGGTCGACCGATGCTTTACTTTTTTCTTTTATTTCTTGCCAAAATAAAACATTACATAATATGATTTCCACTGAAGCCAGTAAAGCTTGTCTATAGATAACTTATAATATTGTAGTACCAGACGCGACGTCAGAAATCAAACTTCTATCTCAATCATCAAACACGTTACTGGTTAGCTGGAAGAAACCCAAACAGCCCAATGGAAGACTGCTTCATTACACAGTTTATTGTAAACCCACTGCCAGGTATGAATTGTATACTGCCCAGGCAGATATACTGCCCTCCTTAGAATAAAATGCACAAGTGCATCTTGATGACATTCGAGAAAAGGTCGTAAATTATATCGTTATTTTAAAATCGATTTCGGTTATGTGTAACACAAAAAGAATAATCATTGTTTGTTCTCTTTTATTTTCGAAATATAATGCTGTTTATACTTTCGTTAAAAATGTTACTAATGCCTTTTCTTCTTAAGAGGGTAGTAAAGCCTACCTTAGGCCTCAAATTAGATGTTTTTCACATCGTTCTAAAATTAGTTTAATAAATTACGATACATTTTATATTGAATCGAAAAGAAAGTTCTGCATTTGTCAATCAAACTTATAAAACCTGGTATAATTACAAACTTATTTATCTTCTATTGTTTTCAAATGGTTTTCGATAATTTAAACAATTAGAACTTTAGTTAATATATGCCAGCACAGATTATTGGTTTTAAAGTTCGTACAGAATTTATAGCTCCACGTCGGAATCCAGAGATTATTTATGTCATTAAGTTCTTGAATTTCAATATTAATACATTAATTGTCTTCATCATCTTTGTCATATTAAAATATCTTTTATTTCTGTAAAAGAAGCCAAGTCAGAAACGAAAGTAGGTCGAGAACGAAGCGAAACGGAACAGTTGTTGTTTTTGATACTTGAAAAAAGACTTATCGTACCACTACTCCCTGAAATTGGAGATAAACGGGAAGCTTTGTCTTCTTAATAAAAAATAATGAGGTTGCATAACATTTCTAAATTTTATATTGCTATGTGGCACCACCTCATCTTGTCCCGAGGGTGTCGTAAAAGGCGAGTAAAGGTTAACAAAGTCGCTACCACAAGCCCTGGGGAACTACACCACGTCTAAAAGAGTGTACTTGTCAACCCGCTCGATCAGCTTGGCATTTTAAGGCCAGCATGCATAAGAAAATGTAAATCAGGAGTCCCATGTCCAGCAGTGAATACTGAAAAAACTAGTCGCATTTGCAATAAGACTGACTAATCCCAACTTTGAATCTAATTTTTGAATTAAAACGCATTTAATTAAATCCAAATTTCCTGGAAGACAGTTTTTCAATTTCTACAATTTATCTATACATAATAATATATTAAAATTGTAACAGAGCCGTGGCTGTGCATTAAATATCTTATTTTAAATGATTGCAACATAAAATACGAATGGTACAGAGCTTAAAACAACAGTTTTTATATTTTTTCTCTGTCAGAACGCGCATCACGCAAAAACTAATAAATGGATTTTAATGAAACTTAATAAAGTCGTAGCCCATATACCGGGTTAACAGTCACGGTACTTTTCATCCAGATCCATTAAAGAGTTCCCACGGGATTCAAAATTCCACGAGAACGAAATCTCCGGCACTGCTAGTCCAACAATAAAATGAAACCTTTTATACAGTAACGACGGCCCTCAAGTCCTTCGTATCGACGCTCAACCTACCACTGAAACCTACGAAACGACACAGACAGTAGAACTGAAAGGGCTCAGTGAAGGGAGACAGTACGACGTGTGGGTCACCGCCAGTACTGCAGTAGGGGAAGGTCCTGAGAGCAGAAGGGTTACTAATACACCTTCGCAGAGAGGTAAGTCGTTATCATTCTACTTTTGATGCCTTTTAATGTGTGTTTTAGTGTTTCACTGCAGAGCACAGGCCTCCACTAGTACATAACTGGGAGGTTTCGGACCGTAATCCACCACGCGGCGCAATGCGGAGTGGTTGATACAAATACACCAGATTTTTTTTTATTTCTGGAACTTGCGGGTTTCTTCATGATGTTTCGTGTTTCCTCAGGAACCTCACCGCCGCGCCGTGACATTTTTTAAAAATCTGTACTTAAATATAAACTCAGTGGTACGATCAGGCGAATGTGAGTCGAGTATAGGTAGTCCTGGGCTATCACCGCTCTAGTCGTTATCATTATGTTATATTAATTATTTTTATTTTATCGTCTCTGCAACAGACATAAATCCATTAAAGCAACATTTAAGCAAAATATCTAGGTTTCTCACGTCCTCTATACAAGGAACATAAATTTCTGCGGTATTTCTCATACTAAATTTATTATCGTAAAATAAATAAATATGAGTGTAAGCGACACAGTGTCGACACAGTGTCGAATACTAGACACAGAGTTTGGTCAACTCAGCGGTAGAGTCCAAGTACTAAGAATAGATGTAGGGGAAGGCACTGACATCTGTACAACAGATTATTCTAGTATAGATGTCGGCACACATTGTCCTTGTATACCTACTTGTAAGTTTGATGTTTTTGTAAACAACACTTTAAGTGACAATTACCGCATAGAAAATATGTAAATGTCTTTAATATATAAATTAAATAAAGTAGTAATTTTACAAATGATTGATTCAATTATTGACTTTGTTTTGTTCAATTTAGTATGGCTACATCGGCGATTAAAAGTTATGATTATTAATATGATTATTAATAATAGGTTCACATTCCTATTTTGCTGTGGATATTTGTTCATAAATAAATTTAAAAAACTCCTTTTGACCCCCTTTGACTTAAATTTGATACCCCGGTCAACTAGCTTTTTCGTCAAATGATTTATTGTGTATTTTTTTGTTTTGTTATCCTTCTGTTTTGTACTGCTTATAGTAAAACTAAAAAAAAACAATAATGAAACAAGATTTATGTACGTTGCTTTGTCGCTCCATTCCTAGAGATGTAGATGTAGATACCTTGTTGTAAGGATGTGTTTCACGACGCGACTTAAATCATACGAGAATCCTTGTAGAAACGAAATTGAAATAATAATCACTGGATTAATAAATATATATTTTAAATGAATAAATAACATTGGACGACCAATATATTGAACAAAAAAATAAAATACCATGTAACAAAAAAGGCAGATTAATTGAATGGAGAAATAAGCCTATTGAAAACGTAAATTCTTTTAACTCTTTGATGTAAATCATTTTATGGTTATTGGAAAAGTGTTATAGAATTCGAAGGCTTTTATTGGCAGCACCCACTCAGAGATATCCATGGCAACTCTTTTGTAGTGTACGGTTTTATATGCAGTGCAAAAATTTAATTAATGTTATTGCTAAATCGAATATGCCATTTAGCTGTGTGTGTGACATAAATGTTTTCAAATATATAGATGATGTTAGCTGTGATTATTTTAGTCATATTATACACACGCGTAAATCTTGAAAAAACAGAAAAAAATTTAAGTACCACCTGAAAACGTTTATGTTAACATAAATCGTACAAAAAAAGAAATTGTACGAAGAAAACAAAGAAATATTTCAAAAAAAAAAAGAAAACGATTGAAATTTAGGTAACATCAAAAATATTTGCGTAAACGTATTCGAAATATTTAGCATATATTTTTGATAATATTGAGCATTATTGAAAGAAAATAATAGTACAGTGGCTGTGATTTTATACAGTTACACAAAATCTATACTAATATAATAAAGAGGTAAAATTGTGTGTTTGTAGGTATGTTGGGGGTAATCTCTGGAACTACGGAACCGATTTCAAAAAATATTTCTCAAATTGAAAGCTACTTATCCGTGTCTAATATAGGCTATATTTAATTTTAAATTTAAAAAAAAAAAATGAAATAAAAAACAACTTATAAACAGAAGCGGAACGAGGGCGGGTCGCTTGTAAAATATAACACAGGCTGATATTATTCTGAACTCAGTCTTTCATATAGTCTTTCATAATTGAAATTAGAAACGTCCAAGCTCTCATCATTTTTTTAATTTAGATATGTACAGACATTACGAAAACGTTGGCCATCGGCTAATCTGGAAAAACCCAAATGTGTCAGCCACGTCTATGAATTACCAATTGCATACTTTATTACGAGATAAATACATAACTTTATGAACATGTCACGAGTCAGTGCAGAGAAATATATGGAGCTGTATTTTCATTTGAAAAACTAATGACATTATATCTTTATTGAACAAGTCACTATATTGCTACATAATCCTTTTCTTTAAAACTTAGGTCTCATTTATTTATTTATGTATATTTGCATAATTATAATTAATTATAATAAGTATAGATATAACTATACATTAATTATTATGATAAGTAAAATATATTTATTTTCTAAGTAATTCAGAATTTTATAAAGTATGAAGGATTATTTGACAATATAAGTTCTCATAACTTTTCACTACTTCAATCTTTTGTAACGTAAAATTAAAATTTTTAATTTAGGCCCATATATATAGTGCCCAATCGATAAATGGAATCTCATTCGTTTCTACCCAGTGGTCGCCGGTGTAGCGTCACTTGGTGGTGAAGTATCAGTGGCGGTACGCAACTCCCTCCTTCTTGAATGTAGAAGCGTCGGATCCCCACCGCCGAGGACTGTATGGTATCACAACCAAAACATTATCACACACCATCCACGATTCACCAGAAACCGGGATGACAGTTTGTTGATAAAGAGTGAGTTAGTTAATAGTTATTTATTTTTGCCTTTTTGTGAAAATTTTGATAAAGGTATAAACAATCAAATAATTTGACAACTTTTATGTGATTCAAAGGACATAATATGACAAAAAGTATGGAATCACACGATCTAAATATTGTCAAATCGGACTTGAATTCTAATCTGTACAATCCAAAACGTGTCAAATTGTCTCGTAAATAATCTAGTTTAATCTGCATCTCTTTCAGTATTATGAAGATAGAAAAAAATGCATTGTAATCAAATTGATAAAGAATGATTTTGGCACCTTTTGGGACAGTTTTAGTTGACATTCAATTGCATCTTAAAAAATATGCGATGAACACGCCATCATTCAAAATTTCTTTCAAACGTCAGGAACACGGTTTACTTGACAAACGAGTCAAACAAAGTCGTTTAATATCAATTTTTATTCAAACAACGAATTATTTATTTATTTATCGTTTATATGGCGCTTTAATTGTCATACGAAGTTAGCGGTTACCAAATATTACTAGTGGTTTTTTTATTGATTTATTAGAAATCAGTAGTTATCTATACTAATATAATAAAGAGGTAAAATTGTGTGTTTGTTTGTATGTTGGGGGTAATATCTGGAATTACTGAACCGATTTCAAAAATTCATTCACAAATAGGAAGCTACATTATCCGTGTCTAATATAGGCCTTATTTTATGTTGAAATTTTGAAAAAGAAATTGAGAAAAAGAAACTTATAAACCGAAGCGAAGCGAGGGCGGGTCGCTAGTACTGAATAAAGTTAATGATATCGCACAAGTTAATACATTACTTTTTAGGTAGGTATTAATAATGTCAATAATTGAATAAAGTCGATTTAATTCAATAGCTTTAAGGGAGTTTCAGTACTTCACAAAATAGTGTTTTAATGTTCCCCATTCAATCTTCATCCATCACGTCTGTCACTATTTGCACTAAGGAAATTAAAAATCATGTTTCTCTCTCTTAATTTTTTTTTTATTTCATAATCCATCTTTTATTTAGCTTTATCTTTGAGTTGTGAATTCTTCGCCACCGATTGTGTATTTCACTATGTTTAGAAAGTCATATAATTAAGATAATTTTTGGTATTAGAAATCAATCGAAATCGAAATATCTTGGTAAATTAATGAGATAAAGGAATTCGAAAAGAATATATCTTAGAACAATGACTAAGATGTATCCAAATTAACGCCTGGTGCATTATCCGACACTTTCATTCTGTAAAAAAGACTTTACAAAACTATTTTTTAACCCGTTTCTCTATTGATGTATCACTTTTTTGGACATTCAGTAATAATGTTGACTGTTGAGGTCTTGTGCAACCATTGTTGCATCCATTTTTTTTTTCATTGGAGCCATGATTAGATGATGTCTTTTTGTCTCCTCAATCGTTTCAAACTTCTATTGGTGTGTTTAGCATCCATTAGGCGACTAACCAGTATGTTAGGATGATGGCGATTTCTCTTTTTTGTAAGATTCAATACAGTTGGTGATTTCTTCCTTCACGCAAATACGATTATATACGCAAATAGACGAAGGCATTTCTTCTCACCTACTCGCGATCCGCGGTACCCTCCCAAAGCAGCGATCCCTAGTCGAGATCCGTTCCTTCCGCCGGTCTACCGGCGGGGGAGCCCTTAGGCTCGTTGCTGCACACACTCTTTGCTCCTGGCCGAACGCCTTCTGCGCTCGCCCTAAACTATACATGTTCGGTGATTCTTAAAAGGCCATTAGGGCCACAAGAATTTAGCCATTCCGATAATCGAAAAAAAGAAAAAAAGGCATTTGAAATCTTTGAATTACTTCAACATTTGATTTGGATACAGTTCCCCAAAGCTGGATTCCATACGTCCATATTGATATGAGGGATGGCTTTATACAGAAGCAATTTACAATTTACGAGAAGCAATTTACAATCTAGGTGTAGTCATTATTTGCGTTCTAGCATTCAGTGCAATTTTCTCATGAGCATATTGAGTTGTTTTCTTTTTGTAAATATGTGCTTTTGCCATATCAGCCTTTTGTCGAGGTACAATACTAATTGGGACTTTAATTTTCAGGTATCGACCAATCCTTAAGCGGCAACTACACATGTTTAGCGAAGAATCTATATGGTTCAGACTCTGTAGTATATTCTGTAAAGGTTCTGCCTCTTCCAGACCCGCCGACTTTAAGGGCTACCCCATATAAGGACTCCATTGTGGTCGAATGGGATGAGATACGAGGATATAGTAATGATACTGCCACCTATGGAATCAGTAAGTATAGAAATCAGTAAGAAATAGAAACAAAAATATAAATAGGTAATATTTAATTGTTACAAATATAAAAACATATAAAGATTAACTAGTGATACTTATTTCTATTTTTTTTAAATAGGTGTTACTAATATTCTGTCCAGAAAATCTCCAAATTTTGAGAGAAAATTACAATTATTATTTCTCAAAACAAAACATCATAATTTTGTATTATCATCTTTTTTCTTTCTTGCTTGGTATCAATTATTATGTTCATGCTAATGTTACTGGATGTAAACCTTGACCCTATTATTTATTACGTATTTATTATCAGTAAATGTACAATTGTAGGTACTTTTAAAAAAAATCATATTTTTTTTTCTATCTTGTCAACCATTGATTATTTATTATTATTATGGTCTTATTATTGGAAGTAAAACTTGACCCTACATTTTTTATTATATATTTACGAAATTGATTCGATAAAGCGGGTCTGTTTGTCTAACCCGCTAATAATGAAATAAAATAAAACGGTCTAATAAAAAGAACCTAATGAATAAAAAGTATAACAACTAATATAGAAATACAAGTAATACCTTTCAAACTTCACTTCTTTCAAAATTTAAACGTTTAAAATACGTTTAAATAAATTTCATTATTTAAACAAAAATATAATTAATAAACTAATCATTTAAGAATTGCTCAAAAACAATCAATATGTTAGGGGGCGGAACAATTTTATTTAGTCCAATGGTTTGAACCATTGAGGTGCGCGTGCAACCAACCGTGGTGACCGATAGCGAGAAAGGGACAGGAGACTGCTTCGGTGCAACCGCTGCGTCCATGCGCTATATTTATTGAATTATTCAACTCTCCATTTTGCCATCTAGCTGTTGTTATTATTACAGTACATAATAACAACAACGTAAAGTAACTTATTAGTAACACATGTACATTTCACAAACAGCAATACAGTTAATAATTACACATACGAGTATATTACACAGTTTTACATTTAACAATAGCTGCCGAATCTAGTTGCCAAAACTACCAGAACTAGTTGCCTACAGCGAAGCTTGTATCGCGATACTTGTTATAAAACGCTGTATCTCACATTGTTACAATATAATTATTATGAGATCCATCGCCTCTGTACATTTATATATTTATATACTAATTTAAGCTGTTAATTTTGTTTGATCGATGTTACAAGTGAATTAACTTTATCGCAAAGGTTACAACCTAACCTGGAGAGAAGGTGACGAGCCCTGGCAGGAAGCCTGGCCTGTTGCAAGAGAAACTCGCTTACCTGGAGTTCAACAACACACTTTAGCTGGACTCAAATGTGGCACTAAATACTCCGTACGGGTCACCGCTACAGACAGTGTGGGGACTTCTGCGCCTGCGCATGTTGATGTCACTACTTTGGGAGGAGGTAAGTATCTCAAAACAAATTGTCAAATTATTAGTTCTGTACTAGAGTATCTAGAGTATATTTAGTTATGTATTAACTTTTGCCTGCGGCTTTTGTTTTAAAAGAATTTAGCCCCCTCTGGAAAACCTAATATATTGTTCCGGATAAAAAGTATACTATGTCGTTCTTTATATTTCAGGCTATCACTGGCAAAATTTGTTGAAATTGGTTTAGTAGTTTAGCCATGAAGACGTAAGAAACAAACAGACAAATAGATTAACAGTCAAATACTATACTGAATACTGTTAGCCTAAATTGACCCACTGCTGAGCAAATACATACTTCCCCCTACCTCCTCCACTCCTCTCGGTTTTGTATTTTAGACGGCCACTCCCTACAATAATGGCTCATTTACACAAGGAGAACCACTATCAAACATATTTTCTTCAAATAGCCCCCGTTCCCCCACCGTCGACCGACTGGGTGTGGAGCAACGCGACCCACATTTACATCCAGCTGAGTGGATGGGATGACGGCGGCTGTGACGTCACCAACTGGGATGTCCACTACAGGACACTTGGCTCCAACACCTGGCACAGAGCTGAGAATAAAGCTGTGAGCATTTTTGTTTCTTCTTTCTTTGCTCGTGTTATTATGCCCTCCATCCTTTTTTGGACAGGGTGGATTGACTGAGAAATAATATAAGGAAATAAGGGGTGTTTCTTTTTTATAAGGGGATAATAGCATGGGATGGAATGAGAATTAGTTACACACATTTATTTTATTTATTTATAATACTACCATATATCGGATAATCCGCAAATAATTTTATATTTTACTATATAGGTAACACAACTAATAATAATGTCATATTAAGATTTCTACATTTAATAACTTAATCCGTCCGTCGTGTTGTAGCCAACGATAAAATTTTAAACAAAGGAGAACATTACAAGGTCAAGGGTCAATTATGTGAGTGGTTCGACATGGTTTGATAAGGTTAAGTGTGAAAATTGACAAAGTTAAATGTTAAATTGGCACGTCCTATGATGTGAATAGTTCAGTCACCGGTACGGCTTGAACTGTGAACATCAATGTGGCAGTTCACAGTGAGACATATTACGCTAAATTTGTACCGATTTACACGACAATTGATGTTCTCTTTTAACTGTATTGTTTTTTTCTGTTGTTATTTGTTCCTGTTAATAAAATAGTCTCTTTCTTTCTTCCTTCATTCGCCAAACCTGTACGTATTACGTTTTATGGCAGTCAATATTTTAATTTATACTATCGACAATCGAGCGTCCGTACAAACACAAACTCTTTTGCATCTCATTATCAACTTATTCAATGAGAGGTTAGTTGGCGCCAACCAGTTATAGCAACGAAAATTATACTTTAAAATCATCCATAGGTATAACTCTTTTACGAACGTAAAAAGTTTGTAATCATGCGAAAGTCCGGTTGGCCGATGTTTTATATCAGTGTTCGAAACGATAATCATCAATGATAATTGTCTTGATAATTATCTCGATATAATGATAAAATGTTGATATCTTGATAATTATCTTGATAAAGTCACACATTCCCATTGGACACATTAAATTGAAAGTGTATATTTTATAAAAAAATGGCTATAAACTAGTGACCCCGTGGTAAACTATTGACTTTCCCTGGACATTATAATATAGCCTATGTTAGATCCTACCCAACAGTGAAAGAATATTTAAAATCGGTTGAGTAGTTCCTGAGAATATCAACAACAAACAAACAAACAAACAAAAAAACTTTTCTTTTTTAAAATATTTGAATAGATTAGCATTTGCCTACGTTACCGTGGAAATTTATAGAAATGCTCATCCGAGTATAGATTGGTTTCTCGAAGAAAAGAAGAAATTATCAGCAAGAATAATTATCTGAATAATTTGGAACCCTGCTTTGTAAAGGAAAATTTTGCCTATTGACGTATCTGTCAAGATGGAAATGGCCTCGTCATTAAAGATGATTTTTTCGCCATAATGATGGTCCATTTCATACTGCTATAAAATTCATACTGCGTTTCTCTTTCATGTAGCGTTCTGTGTTGACTAATTGCTACTGTCGCGTGTAACATCTATGAACAAACCAGTGTTGTCAACCGCCAAAAAAAAAAATGTCGCGAAATTTAAATCCGGCACTATCTGGGACACCCTATATATAGTAATTAACTACCACCAGCCCATGGACATCGGCCTCGGCTGGAGCTACATGGAAGGCTATCAGGCGCCACCACTGCGCTCTATTCCCACCTCATACGCGGTCGGATCTCTCGCTCCCGCCAACTGGTACCAACTAAAAGTGACTGCGACAAACGATGCCGGAACCGCTTCCACTGTTTACATTTACGCTACCAAGACTTTGGATGGGGGTGAGTTATTTATATAAACTTCATTGTATAAGTCATTGTGCAAATGGCGGACTTAATGCCATATGGCAATTTTGTACCAGTCAACCACCAGAACTGTTGTTATTAACAATTACTGACGGCATAAATAACAATTGTTATTCCATGAAGCAATTTCAAGCCTACTTTAAACCTTTATAATGTCTCCTATTGTAACAGCTAAAATTAAAATGGCTAATTTAAATCTTTAGAGCGATAAATTAATAATACTCTATAGTCTTGTCTTTTTACTTCCTGTTAAGGATAATGGAGTCCTAAAACAGTAAAGAATTTGCTATTAAACTTATACTTTCCACTAATTAAATAACATCAGTCGGCCGTCTTCGTATTTCTGACCGTAACCGAACTATGAATGACTAACATAGTGTGGTTACAACTTAAGGTAATGTTTGGATGTTTGTTCCCTCTTCACTCGTAAGCTCTTCGGGTTTCTTTTCGGGATACGAGAATGGCCGATAGATATTATTTAATTAGTAGTAGGTACTGTACAAATAGTGAATGGTATGTAAGATGAATACAATTCCAAAAAAGTTTTTTTTTTTTTAATATTGTCGTAGAGGAAATCGGCCCTCCCTCAGAACTGTTAGATCTGAACATGTTGGTGATTGTATGCAGCTCTGTACTTCTCGTCGTCTGTCTGATGGCCTTCGTCTGCATACTGTTCCGGAGACACAGGTAATTACGGTTAATTTTGTATTTATTTAAACTTCATTGCACAAGTAATTGCATAAATGGCGAACATAATGTCATATGGCATTTTCTACCTGATTAAACAGAAATAGGGACGCGGGTGCAATTTTAAATACAAATAAATGGTATTTTAATGTCAGTGGGAAGCGCATTCCAGAGATTTATTGTTTTATTTTTAATCATTAAATAAGTATACTGTTCCGTCAAACTTTAATAATGACTAGATACTAAACACAGTGTGGTGGAACACTGGCAGTACGCAAGACAACGAAACAAACAGACTTTTAACAAAAAATGGACTTAAAGGTTTTTTCTCCTAGCGAATCTTAGGGCTTTTATTGATAGTAGGATTTCATATGGAAAGAAGGTGGCAAAAATACAGACAGTATGGTAAGTCTGGTGGTAAGTGTGTACATAACAACATCAGGAACGAATGACAAGCGTTGTCCACGTCTCCGGATACATCGCCTACTTTTAGAAATTTAGAAATTTAGCCCATGGACATCCGCGATACATGCCAGCTTCAGATCAGAATGAAACACGTACGTCCATTGGGGAAATACGATAAAGTAGGAAATGCAGTACATTTCAAGGTAGTCTTCTGTGAGAGAGGGGTAACGTGGCCAGTCGAGTGCGCCCAGCGGCTATGGGAATGCAGCGTACACTCTCACCCTAATTTGGAGAAAGAATTGGAAAATGGGAAGTGACAATATTTTTCATTACACTTTACAGACTTCTTACCACCCAAAGGTTGCCTGGAAGAAATCGCTTTAGCGATAAGGTTGTACTGTCAATTACTTGTATTTTGTATTTCTCTGTATGTTGATGTACAATAAAGTTTATTTATCTATTGTTATAAAAAATTTTATAAATAAAGCATCAAAAAACATAAAAAGCAAGAGAGCGTACTTTAAAAATAATAAACTACCGTTTAAAGTTTCTAAGAACAGGGGGTTAAACAAGTTAGATTAATCTCCACAGGATTCTGTAGTCTGTACCTAAATGAAAACGATATAATAACTGTTTAAACTTTCGCGTTTTGTGCACATTTTATATTGTAAATCGTGCATTGACATGTCATTGACGTGCATTGCCTATAACGTCCCACTGCAGGGCACAGGCCTCTCCTAGTAAATCATTGGGGGCGTTTCGGGCCGTAGTCCACCACGTGGTCCTCAGTGCGGATTGCTGGATCACATACTCCAATTATAATTTTTATTTCTGGAGTATGCGAGTTTCCTCGTGATGTTTTCCCTCACCGCCGAGCCAGTGACAGTTTTTAATAAACCGTACTTTAAGTAGATACTCTGTGGTATACAGACCGAGAATTTATACTCACGATCAAACGAATGTGAGTCGAGTATAAATACCCATACATCTGTCAGATTCCTGCTTTATAGAAAAATCGGGTATAAGCGCTTAAAATTATAGGTTTTTGTTTACTCTCTATTTCTATTCGACAAAATTGAAAACTAATAAAATGATAATTATAAGAATTGACTTAGGTATTTTCATTGTTTGCATACAGACAAACATACTCGTCCCAATACCGTCATTCGATAGCGGAGGAGGTGAAGTCCCGCAACGAGAGCGTGTCGTCTCACGCCGAGCACAAGGAGCGGTACGCGCCCAGGATATACACCTCGCCGGTACACAACAGGAAGACCACCAAGAACGGTGAGTACATTTGAATGAGTGAATGAAACTTTGACATACACAAGTACAGCACTTAGAATTGTATATACATATTTTTTTGTAGTGAAATGAAAACATAAGCGCTGCAGTGTAATGTCAAAAGGTAACTCCACAGCGTTTATGCCGCAGTAGAAGGCTACGACGCTGGTTTTCAGTGGAGCCCCATGTGAATCACCGTTGAAGTGACAACATTTTTCATAATGTACAGATTTTTATTTTCTTTTGCTATCGTCCGGTTACAACAACAAGAGCGCTGACAATTCTGTATTTATTTCATTTTATGTAAATACCTTAAATTTGAAAAAATATATTCTCAAAGGACGTAAATTCTACGCGTTTACACAAGCCTTTTAACAGTATAGGTAGTAGTGCTACGTGCTTACAAGCATTTTCACACAATACTTAGCAGTGATACGCGGTTATAATCGTTTTAATAGTCTGCTGTCGTGAGAAGAATGGGCATAAGTAATATTTTTCACGAAAGCATAAGTAACATTATATCCGAAAATTAAAAATTAACAAAGAAATTTTTTTTTTTTATATAAAACTGCAAGTTTCTAACTTGATTAGAAATTAATGAAATTTTTATTGACATTTCTGCATTTTACTCGAATGCCATTAAAAAGCACGAGCGCCTTTTTTTCTTAGAAGGGCAGTATAAATAGAAAACGTAATGTATTTAATGAAATTTTAAAATCCCGGCATCCCAAACACAATCATATTAATATAAACATTTGAGTCCGTTGATCTGTTCTGATCACTAGTTAGTTATACTAGAACATATATACTAACTCTCAGTACAGTAATCCGTAGTGTTGTGTTTTACTTTTCTTTTCATATATGGCAATAATACAATTAGCACATTGTCAGTGTTGAAGTTTTCTTCGTAATTAAAGTCAAAACAATTTAAAACACAACTTGTTAATGTCCAGTCACGTCGAAGTAAGTTAGGAGTCGCTCAGTAAAGCGATATTAAGTTTACTAAGGACAGAGCTGAACTCCTTGGTAGCACACGAAAAACGCATTTTCGTATTTTATTTTTCATTTTTCATGTGCTTCCAAGCACATGAAACATGCAGTCTCATGCTTTTATTTGATTATCACAAACATTAGGCACTTTTAAGTTTAATAAACTATCACTATTAAGCTACAAAACAATTTTTATATTCATCAAACAAAAACTGTTTTTGTTACAGAGTTTTTGTTGTCAAAAAGTCGTTGTTTGTTACAGAAATGTTCGAGATAAGTCCGTACGCGGAGTTCGCGCTCGGGTTCCGCACGTTCGAGCACGTCGACAACCAGGACCTGCCCACGCGCCTGCCTACTAGGCCCAGGTTCGACACAGGTACATATTATAATTGAATATTTTTTCATTCATTTATTTCAGGCAACTAAGGCCCATAGAATGGGCTCTACACACCGGCGCGGCACGCCCCTTATAAAAAAACAGCTATAACATACCGGGAAGCGCAAGTCTGGGACGCCCTCCGGCCAGGTGAAAGAAATTAAAGAAATTCGTCGGTGGTAGTTTGAATGAGAAGAGACGAGGATCGTCTGTAGTGGCGAGCCTTGGGAGAGGACTATATCCAGCAGTGGAGAGACATAGGCTGATGGTATGGTATGGTATTTCATGAATAGTAACTTCGCAACGTTAGTTCATTTTGTTTTTATATAAAGAAAATAGCAGATGACAGACATGGTATGTGGATAATGTCGTTCTGCTACATCCGCGATATTTGCCAACATCAGTCCAAAATGGCACACGTTGGCAGGCGCCCACATTTTGGAGACACATTTTGAGTATACAATGTACACATTTGGGAGCCTGAATGCTCGCCCCTCTGATTTCTGTAATGTATTGCGTTCCGTTTTCACATTGATTGGGTCATGGTGTTCCAAATCAATTCAATAGCTGTAAATCTGGATATTCATGTTGCCTGTGTTCACAATGTATCTTATCTGAGTCATATTCTACTGCAGCTAAAATAGATATCATATATTTAATAATCACATTAGTTAAAAGTTACAAATAGAAATGAACGAAATATTTTACTCACGTGACTCAGAGACTATTAGGCGGCTCATTTTTATATTTTTACAACTAACATAAGACAATAAACAATCAAGTATACCTACATATATTTATAAGTGGCCAGTTAGTGTATAGAGGAAAGAAAAGAAACTGAAAAGATGACAAAAACGAGTTCAAAAGTTGTATAAAATTATATGGAACTGAGGGGATATAATATCGTATTTGGAAGGTTAGAAACATTCCATGTGGAACTGGAAACATGGAATAAAGCGAACGGTCTACGCATCTGCCAACTTAAAGATATATATTTTCAAGAAGACTCACCATCATGCGAAAAACAACCTAAGATCTCCATCCACTATAGTTATTCAGAATGTATGTTATGTATATTCCCATAAGTAGGTACGAGTACATAGTGAGTGAAGCTAACTTGTAACTACGCTCCATTTGAAATACGAAACATGCCGCTCGTAAATCCAACGTGACGTATGTACGGATGGTAGGCAAACGTATCTAGACAATTTGTCCCATGTGCTGACTGTTGCCAGTTAGGATATATTAATGTCTTGTTGGTTTAATTGTGACAAGGATTATATAAATTACAAAAAGTTACAGTAAGTTCATCGTGACATCAAGGACTCTTCCGGACATCTTGATTTGACAAAGAAAGAAAAATGATTTATTTTCAGCCTACAGTGACAAGTCCAACCAAAAAATTACAAAAAAACATAGAAGTTTAATATAGAAAATTTATCACTATAACAGAGAACGGGTACCTGCATTTGCATTTAATTTCGACTTTAAAGATTAGAGAACGTACCCCTCAGTAGAGAGATAGATAAAACTTTTTACTGCACACCAAAACAATACAAGACAGTAACAGACATTGAAATGCACAAAAGGCTGCGACTACAATAACGCTAATAGCGATCTCTTCCAGACAACCTTCGTGTAAAGAGGAAATAAATATTTTTATCACAGGTAGATGGTGTATATAATGCATAATTACATACATATCAATATACATAGATGATGATAGATAGTTAATAAAGAAATTCTATGAATTAATAAAATTTCAATTATAATTAAAATGTAAAATGCAGGATATCTAAAAACGTGTATCTAAATGTTGATATAGAATAGCGTCTCCTTCTTTTGCTGGATCAAAAAGAAATATTTAGACTCGCCCTTAAAAGAAATGGTGGCTTGAATAATAATAACAATCACCCAATTTTCCACATAAAAGTATTCCTTTAAAATCCATGACAGAATTTCCTTAAATTTTACAGGTAATATCCGTTGTATCGTGCAGTTTCCTAGTGACGCGTGTTCTTTTAAAAGTTTCCCACGGAGCTCGGATAGTTTTTCGAAATTTTTAAAGTGAACGAAACTAATAAAAGTTTCTCCTTCTACCCTCCGTTTCAAAGCGAAGTTTGTTTGATGAATGACTGCAAGAATACTTACTGACTTTTATTATAATAATAATTCTATTAGAGAGTGTAAGGAAAGCGTATTCTAAATGTTTCTAAATCTAAATTCTAAAGGAAAGGAAATAGATACAATTCTAAATGTTACATGAATAAAAGAATTAATTATTGGCATAACTGTAAGTGTTGATATTGTTTGTTATTCTAGTTATTTATTATTTACTGCCGTATATACCTAGGCTTCTAAGATTCGCCACGATATATTAATTATATCAAGTCTCAATTTTTATATCGAAAGTAGGTATACCTACGTTTAGATATCGACATTACGACATTTTCTGTGTATTATAAATATTTCTTGGAATTATTTATGCACAAAATACTTTAAAACACAACAATATTGTAGAAAATATGGACTTAATGCCTGCCTAAATCAGTTAATTAATTTACGTTTTCAATTAACATTCGTCAAGGAGAATAATGGAGGTCGAATAAATTAAACATCGTTAAACCTTATGTTTTAACGATTAAAAATGAAAACAAGGCATAATAACACATAATACAACACATAAAATATATCTATTTACGTAAAATAACAAATTGGTATTAATTTTCTGAAATAAAGTTCAATATATGAATTGAACAATATATGTTCGAGACCGTGTTTTTCACGTAAAATAGAGATGCTCTGAAAGGAATCTGCTCAGAACTTCGCGACGACACTTCATCATTATAAGTTTGAAGAGTCGATCGCGAGCTGGAAATAGCAAGTTTGAATTGAGTCTGTCCTTTTCATTTATCTTTTATGGCATTAAAGCATAAAAATGTTATCTAAACTTTATACTCAAAACAGAATTTTATCACAATAAGTTATCCTTATTTTATATAGAATTTAAGCACACTAAGATAGAGTTTCAACTGTAATACATATTATCGGTAGTGTACTTGTACCTATCTGTTCTTGATTTAAGAAGACACACACACACACACACACACACACACACACACATACAAACCCTCAAACTGGGGCGCACATACACGCACGGCACACACAAACGGACACACCGATGCAAACACAAATCAAAGTGTAGGTATTATTAACAAGAAAAATAAAAATCACCTATTGCACATATCACCTATAAAATCACTTGCGGACATTCTATTAAATACTGTATATAATGTCAGTTTTATCTATATTTGGCCATTGGCACTAGCAATATAAAAGGCTGTAGAATACATAAATAATTATACAGATAGGTCTTTGGCTGATTATCATTAGTTGTATCATTAAGTTAGTATATTTTAGGCATTACACCAAAGAAAATCTATCAACAGCATAACATTTTTTAAATCTAATACGCGGGCTGCTAGTACTCGTTGATAAATCTTTATAGACTTCTTAGTAGAAATGTTTTATCTGAATACCACGATAATTGTATCCACGGAAGGTTTTTTTTTTTCGGAATGTCTAAATTCTTGTGGCCCTATTGGCCTTTCAAGAGTCACCGGGCTTGTTTAGTTTAGGGCGAGCGCAGAAGGCGCTCAGCCAGGAGTCCACGGAAGGATTTTACCTTAGAGATCACTACATCTTATCTACAATACTCATGTTTGCATGTATCGCAGATGTCCATGGGCTACAGTATCCACTCACCATCAGATGGACTGTCGGCTCGTCTTGCGCTTTCTTTCCAAAAAAATAATATTCTAGATAGTTATACTAATAAAATCAGTTCTTGTATATACAAACAAACTATACAAGGACATATTAAGGATGCTATAAACTCCACAATATGCAATATTTTCAATTCGCAAAGCTCTTAATAGCGGCTACGTTTCCATTATGGCTACCTCACAATACAGTGCCCATAATTCAAGGAACAAACAGGACACTCCTGATTCAGCTAGTGTGACCACGCTGTATATTTCCCGGAGACATTGCCACTGGGATTTATAACGTTGTGTGTCCTTTTATTTCGGTATTCGCTGAGATTCGGAGGAGATTATGTAAATTAATTCATGGGCTCTTATTTCGTTGTATAATTGATTTAATGAATGGATTGCGTATGTGTATTGGTGGATTGTAATCCACCAATTCCCACTGGGCCTACGTATTAGGGCCTTAACTATGAAATTGCTGTTTGTTCATACTGGCCAATTCGAACTTGGTAATCTTGCGTTTGGTTTTTAATTCTAAATTCAAATTATATTCAATTTATAGCTATGACATTCTTTTTCAAAACCGTTGTTCATTCGTTTCCCGTCAAACGACTTTTTGTTTAGATATTCTTGTGTTTGCGACCATGGAAGAGTAAAAAATTTGCGTTATTTTCGAATATGAGTTCCGTCGTGGCAGCAACGCAACACGAACGGCGCGCAATATAAACGATGAGTACGGAGTTATGGACCAAACACCACAACAACTGCATGGTGCGTTTTTGATTTGATCGTTTCCAAATTTCGACCTCAAGGACAAGCCCTATGGATGGCCGGAGACTAAAAAACTAAGGAGAAAATCGATAATGACGAATGGAAAGCAATAGTGGGAGCGGATTCATCTTAAACCAAGTCTGAGTTAGCGGCAGCCTTCGGCGTAAGTGACAAGGCGATTTTGATTCATTTTCGTCAACAATTAATGCATATGTATACTGTGAAGAACTGCACACTATGATGAACAAGCTTGCTATCAAGCAACAGAGTCTGGTCAATCGCTCTAGTCTACTGCTTCTCCACGATCACGCTCGCCCACAAACTGCAGTCTCAAAGTTACAGAAGCTTTAACTGGAAAGGCTCCCTCACGCACCGTACTCGCCGGACCTTGCCCCTACTGACTTCCATTTTTTCGGAATTTAGATAACTTTTTACAGAGAAAAAATTCAACTCCGATAAGGCAGTGAAAAACGCCTTCAATCGACTACCGTCCCCAGCAGCTATAAAATTTCTTCGGGACTTCGGTCGCACTCAATCCTACTTTGTGTCTGCACTTATGCGAGCGAGAAAGCATGACAGTAGAAGCCGTATATAAAATGGTTTTAATAACTATATAGGTATAATTTAACAAACCTAATAGGTACACGGATACAATAAATTATTAAATAAGTGACAGCCCTCACGGCATCCGTGGGCGACATAGGGACGTTACGGGCTGAGGGGGGAAGTGGGTGTACATTTCGCGGCTTTTGGCACACGCACAAATGAGATTCCCTTTTTAAACTTGTATTATTCTTATGTAGTTGTATTATTTTACTTCAAAAGAAAGCTTTTTTTCAAAGATCTTTTAATTTTAAAGTTAATTTCAAAATCGTCGGCGAACGATGATATAAACTGCTTTATTATAAATACTTAATATATTTTGTTTGTTAAATATTTTTCCTTCAATTTAATATCCTATAGTTACTTATAACGATTATTATAGATCATTGTGATTGTCGGTGTGATTGTGACTATCGGTGTGATTGTGATTGTCGGTGGGTAAGGTGGGTAAAATAATAGATATAGTTAGACGATATTTAAATTGGATAATTGTTATACAAGATATTTATTTATTAAAACGAGATACAGTGATACGTATTTTATATTATCAATTGTAATCTCTACGAAAACCCTGTAAAAAAATAAGAATTTTTAAAATTTATTTCAAATCGCATACTTCATGGCCCCGGATAGCATCGTCTCAATTTCCACGTCTCCATTAATCTTGATCTATTTAATGATAATATTAATGGCTTTGTTCGTCCATTTAGAGTTTTTCGGAACTCCCCGGGGTGAGAAACTAATCTGTTAGCGAAAGGAGGATTTCAGGGATTTGTTGATTAATCTTTATTATTTTACCGGTTGCTCGATGGATTCTAATGTAGTCAGGTTGCAACAGTAGATGAGTTGAGAGCGTGGGTTCGTCGTTCGTCAAAATGATGTCAGCTTTTGGTCAAATTGGTATTTATATAGAAATATAATTGTATTATGTATTTGCATTATTATACTTATAGACTTAGCCAGCGCAAGTTCCAGAAATTGTATCGAATCCAAGCGTTTCACGTCACGAGTAAAGTGTAGTAATGTCAAACCACTCGCCGCTGAAACAAAACATCTCCCTTGAATCGCTTTTGAAATATAAAGTACGAATGACGGTTTACCAAAACAACAGTTTCTGTAATTTTGTCTGTCTATCTAAACGCACATCACGCAAAAACTACTGGACGGATGTTAATGAAACATGGCGGCATGTTTATAGCTTATGTGCCGGATCAATATTTATAGCACGGGAACTAAGCTAACCAAACATACTCGAACGTCAACTCGCGAGTACTGCTAGTTAATAAATATGTCTACGTTTTCATATTATATTCATTGAATAAATAAATAAACCAAGAGCGTGTAATAAAATAATTTCACATCAATAGCAAATTTAATTTATAATTTGAGAGCATTGTAACATGTAACATATATCAGCCTTTAATGTCCCACTGCAGAGCACAGGCCTCCCATAGTAAATCACGGGGGCGTTTCAGGCCGTAATCCACCACGTGGGCCCAGTGCGGATTCGTGGATACCCAACTAGCAAAACAACATTTATAGAATACACTATAAACACAAAAAGTAATTTTGTATTACAAATAAGTGTCATTATAGATATATTAATGTATCCGTTGTGATAACTTGTTGGTTATCACAACGGCAAGTTTACAACACAATTATAAACTTGTTGACATTCTATCTATGTTAAAACCTAATATCTAAAACCACACTTCCTAACATTCACGTACATATATACACAGAACGTACATATTATACACAATAATTACCACCCGATTAAACTGGTTTTCAAATAGCCTGTAACATATTACTAAGAATAGATCTTAAGGAAGGCGCTATCTTAAGGAAGGCGCTGATAGCTGTAAAACGGATTTTTCTAGTAAAGATATCAGCACACATCCTTGTGAATATCTACTTCTAAATTTGATTTTTTTGTAGAATACAACACAACAGCACAACATCACAACAGCACAACATCACAACTTCACAACTTCACAACTTCACAACATCACAACAGCACATCACAACAGCACAACATCACAACAGCACAACAGCACAACATCACATCACAACAGCACAACTTCACAACAGCACAACATCACAACAGCACAACATCACAACAGCACAACATCACAACAGCACAACATCACAACAGCACAACATCACAACAGCACAACAGCACAACATCACAACATCACAACATCACAACAACACAACAGCGCAACAACGACACGACAATGTCGTTAAATTGCAGTATAATTGCGGCAAATTCTACCTATATAAACATGTATTTAACTTTTTTAGAACCAATTTTTACTAAGTTTTGCTAGTGGGGAGTAGGAACTAGTAGGAAAACATACTACAATTTTTACTAAGTTTTGCTAGTGGGGAGTAGGAACTAGTAGGAAAACATACTACAATTTTTACTAAGTTTTGCTAGTGGGGAGTAGGAACTAGTAGGAAAACATACTACAATTTTTACTAAGTTTTGCTAGTGGGGAGTAGGAACTAGTAGGAAAACATACTACAATTGTTCTTTTTAAATCTATAACTTGCGATTTTCCTCTCACCGTCGTCACAATTTAAAAAACAAAAAAATCAGTCATGTATGTTATTTGAGTATAGATTCAACAAACAACTAGCTAGTTGAACAAATTAGTGTCCTAATTAGCATACCCGCAAGGTAAACGTTAAATCTGTATATGGACCAGAAGGGTATACGGTTCAATGGTGTGGTGAATTGAAGCAAGTTTTCAACTATCGTAATTTGTAGGAAAGCCTCTATAGGCTTAATTTATCTGCCTAATTTGTATTTCATTCTTTAATTTATAAAATAATCATTATCGTATTTTATATATGCACAAACAGTGTATATTATATTAGTTTAGGGCTACCTATTCACGCTTTTATTTGATTATCACAAACAGCACGCACGAAAAACACTTTGAAGTTTAATAAACTATCACTCTTAAACGCGTAATAGATACACAATTATTACAATAATCAAACTTCACTAGTCGAGTTCCCGCTAAAAAGATTTTATAGTATTTTTACTGATAATTTAAATATTTCTTATTAAATACTATCATAGGAATCAACTCTGTCTAGATTACAGGTGTATAATTACTTTATTCGTTGACAGAGACCAGCTTCCAGACTCGTTCGGAGTCTGACGATAGCGACAGCACGTCTAAAGCAGCTATGCCGGCGATGCCTCGAAGTAAGTTCACATTTTCTTCCATACTTACAGGGTAATCCAGGGAAAGCTGCAATCCCATAGACAACTGGATACGCCCGACTGGAATTACTCCACACTCGTAGCTCACGTGTTTCGGGAGTAAATTAGAAAAGTCATTATTTTCTATCCCATTCCATTATTTAACTTGTCGCCCCCTCCCGTAAAAAATCAAGGGGAAAAGAACGCACCGCCCCCTTCCCCTACCCCCAAGGAAGAATGTAGAATGAATAAATGAGATAACAACAATAATAAATGAGACAAAATAACGAGATAATCAGTACGTATAGGAAGATATTTATATTGTCAAATAATGATTGATGTTTTGCAAAATAAATTATTCGATTTGATTACTTTATTTGCCAAAAACACGTGATTTGCTCAATAGCGACCAAATTCTCTTGACAATTCATATAAAACTTATTGCAGCGAATGTTTTACAGAAAAATGGTACAGAACATGTAGTTTGTTGTTTTGATCCGAAGAGTTGTGTCCAAGATATTGTTAAAACTTTTACAATAGCCATGTATACAGAGATCAAATGATTAGTTACTGCACTAAATAGCGCGCTCACAGTGACTAACATTGTCTGCGGTATTATTCCTCGGTGCTATATTATTATCCAAATCTGTAAATCAAAGTGGTGGACAGTTAGGGGCGGTTGTGGTAACTAGATTTGGCAAAGCCAACGCGTTATCTGATAAAATATATTACATCTATATTAATAATTATTCCTTTATGTAAATACCGATGTAAGTATATTTAATGTATATAGTATATGTACAGTCAGCAACACGCAAATGTACCCAAAACAGTTCGATTCCAGTTCTCATTACAAGCGCATTAAGGTACCAATGGGTATACGTTACCCCGTTGCTGACTGTATGTATGTGTATTTTATTAATATACATACCGTCTTGTATATTCTTCTAAAAATATTTCCCTTATTTTTTTCCTTTCCTATCGTTTATTTTTATTATCCTTTTACTGTTTCTCCTTCTTTGATTGCACCGCCGTCATTACATTTTTCCTCTCCCGAAGATTGGCTATGAGACAATGTCACGTAACATTAAGTCCGCACTTTGTACTTTGTGCAATAAAATGTTAAAATAATTAATTATAATAATGAACACGGGGAGATAATTATACTGGTATACTGGAGATGAGGCACAAATCATTTTGTTACATCGACTGCAGACTGAACACAGAAGTCTTTTGACATGGAAAATAAATTTCCAGTTAGTTAAAAATATACTAGTACCTAGTTAAATCAACCGAATAACTGAACCAAACATAAAACAAACTTAATAATTGCACTTTTAGTCTCGTATTTCAATGTTTCAGTTTTTAAATAACAATTTTTCCTTGAAAATACTATTTGTGTTATTTTCAAAATAACCAATAACCACGGTACATACTAAATAAAACTTAAATAAAGTACGAATTTATAGATATTTTTTTCTTTATAGCTATAGATATTTTTTATAGAAGCTATAATACAAGGTAAGTGGATACTGTCACCCATGGACACTCTCGATGCGATACATGCCAACATCAGTTCAGAATGACAAACGCAGAATGCCCTCGGATACGCTGCCTGCCGCCGGAGATTTAGGATTGGATTTGGTAAAGAGTTGTGAGAATGCGGAGGGATAATGTAGGATGGTACGGGAATGAGATATGGCATATCTCACTCACTACCGAAACTAGTACATATTGGGGAATAGGATATAGTGGGAAATACGCTTTACGGTAGTCTTCTGTGAAACTACGAATAAATCCGAGAATAAGTTCTCTTTTCACAGACAATGAAACATATAAGTATGACATTTATATTAAAGTATTCATTTGACATAATAAAACATTATTTTTATTGCAGGGCACTGCCGTACTCCACACCACAGATAACAACAAAATCAATAAGAATTATCATGTAAAAAATTGTATTCAAACGTTAAGCATAGTTTAAAATCATATCAAAGTGTTTTAAAGGCAAAGTGGTCTTTATTCGTATGTTAATAAGTTAGAAACTTAAAAATCTTTGTAAACAAAATTATCTTTATTGAAAGACTGATGTTTCGACTTAGAAATAAGTTACTTTAAATGTTGTTTTAAACGTTGTGCCAAATAACTGCCGTATTTTGTGTAACTGCCGAAAATAAAAATTACAATGGGTCAACTCTAACTGAGACATTTTGCACAAGGGACTTTTATTTTGTAACCTATAAAGGCTCGCGCATATTACGGCGGGCCGTACCGCAGCGCATAACCTTGCAATAATCCTCCTGAATCATTATCATACATTTTCGCACACTTGAGGCCGGCCGCATCGCCCCGCAGCGCAACATAGTGCCGGATCGCTTGTCAGCCGTATTTAATTTTATTCGCAGATATTATGCGCTGCGATACGTCCCGCCTCAATGTGCGTTAAACGGGCGTAGTTAACGGACGTAATTCGAGAGTTATTCCCTGTGCGACGACGTAAAGAATTGAATGTCCACAGCTAACTCACTTAAATTATTGCGTTGGGCTGCGGCCCGCCGCGTCTGCAATTTTCCACTGCGACTCGCTGTGGCGCGACGCGACTGTAATGTACGCGAGGCTTTAGACTGCACCGTGTCAGCGTAATAACGCAAAACCATATAAATATAAAACCATTCTAAAAAAAACAATTTAGGGAACAAATCAAATCTTTCGTCTTGTTGCTCTATCTAAAACGGGTAGACTGCGTTTAAAATACAAGATATACTAGAAATGAACAATAAGTTATGAAATATAAAGCCAATTGTAAAAACTGGTAGAATCGATACTGAACAACCTATTTTCAGTTTATGCGTTATTTGCGTGACACGCTGTGTATGATTTGGAGCCCTATAAAGGCTTGTGACAGTATTACGAAATCTTGATATATAAATCTACTTAATTTTACCAATATTACATTCCAAACTCTAATCAAAGGTAATTCTTTTTTGTAACCAAAGAAAATTCTGATATTTAGTGTCTAATAATAAATGTTGGAAATATTTATGAGTTTTATTAATTACCCACTATTTTATTTTTCTCAATTCGATCGTGTTGCAATGACCGTGGTCATGAGCTGTCTGGAGAAGCGTTTATTTGAGATTGAGAGCAAGTTTTTTAACCATCTGCAACGGGTGACCACGATCGGTGCAATTCGGCCGAAGAAACGTCGATAAATAACGCCGATATTCTCTATATATCTCTCTTATTATACATAATCCAGTATAGTTTGATAAGGATCTACTAAATTACCGTCAGCGTGGGTGTGACATGAATTAGATTTTCAAGCGCGAATTTCGCACGTTTCTTTCATGATGAGAATTATTTCAACACTGAAGCAATTTTGGTACGTTTGGCCCGTGTTAGTTAAACACCTACATACAATTTGCCAACTTTATTGAACTCCTATAGGGTACTCAACCGTGTAAAGGCGGCTCTAGACTCACGCCGTGAAGTCTCGGCGAGAATGTAGGCCGGTAAACTGCGAGCTCTGAGAACCCATCTCTACACGAAATCTGCGAAAACCATCCACACTCGCATTCACGGTAGTTCGCGAAACTTAATAGTGTCAATGTAGAGCCGCCTTAATACTACCACGTCAGATGCTGAGTTGTTGAGCTGAGATCAGATACGGAAGCCAATGGCATGCTGCCAGCTGAGTCGCCGACGAAGACATGATTTTACACGAGGGTAATGTAAGTTTTCTTGTAGGTATTTATGTAAAGATAATTGGGCACCTTCAGAAGTATGTATCTAGTTTCATGAAATCTGTACAAAAATAGAATTTATTTACTAAACTGGTCTTATTCGACATTTCGACCAGGTTTTCGACATTTGACCGTGGTCATGAACTGAAAGATTAAGAACCATTCGAGACCCTTTTTTAGTAATATGAATATTTTTATAGCAAGAAGGTGGCAAATCAGTAGATAATTCAGATAGCCAAAGGATAGACATCCGAGATACATGCCAACATCAGTCTAGAATGACAAACGTTGGCACGCCCCCGGATACGCTGCCCACCTTTGCATATTAAGGAATGGATTCGGAGAAAGGGTTGGGAAAATAGGGAGGGATAGCATGAGATGAGAATGGGCTCATGCATATCTCACTCACTACCGAAACACGTACATTTGCTAAAAACGATAAAATAGGAAATGCAGTACATTTCAAGGTAGAGTTCTCTATGAGAAAGGGGTAACGTGGCCAGTCGAGTGCGCCCAGCGGCTGTGGAAATGCAGCGTGTACTTTCCCCCTACGTTAATAATTAATAACGTTAATAAAAGGTTATCATGACTGATTGTTAGTTATCCCTTGACCACGGTCGTTGTGACCCAACCAAAACGTCTACAAAAATATAATTAAATTCTTCTCACAAAGTTGAAAAGTCGATGGCACAATATTGTATTGATTGTCCATAAACACAGAAACGCATCCTATATTTCCGTTACCAATTCTCGAACAAATCCTTATAAAATGTTTTAATTCCCATGCGAGGGAAACCGCGGGCGTAATTCGGTCCCAGAATAAATCATTTCAACCGAAAGTAAATGTCAAGGAAATTTACACAAAATTAACGGGTCTCCCTCGCTTTTTAGCGGAAACTTTCCGAAACTCGGCGCAACTCGAAGGCTAAACAAGGCTCGAGACGTCGCCCTAAATCACGCTGTAAACTTTGATAAATAAATAACTGTAAAACGGCTGTAAATTTCAGTTAAAACTAACAATTTTATACCCCAATGAGCCCGCCTGAACGGTCGTTTTCAATTTTAACTATTCCTGCTTTTGGATTTGGTGTAAATGTCAGTGCACAGCGTATCTGCTGTATACAGGCATCTGCTAAGAACCGCCACCACACACGGTCTTCAGCTCATCTTATCCAGCCACTACCGGTGACTTACTTCAAGTCATCAGTCCACCTGAGCGGAGAGCGTCCCACGCTTCGTTTCCCGGTACGCGCTCACCATTCGAGGACTCGTCTTCCCCGTTGGTTATAGGTCTTGTGGCATAAACGGCATATTACTTGCTGATTCTTTAAGCTATAACTGTGTAACTGTTTATATTAAAGCAGTAACATACATCGTAATAAATGAAATGCACAAAAAGTGGTGTTATCACTAATAGCCATCTGTGTCAGATAACCTTACATAAGACAACAATACTTGTGTATGAGTAAACTGACGAGAACTATGCTCTTTGCGGTGAAATATCCGAAATTAAGAGATTCGCCAAAGATCTAAAATCACCGACATAATTCATAGAAACAGCACGGTAAAGTGGCAATGGGCAGGTCATGCCGAAACACGTACAAACGTATTTATATTGGAGGCATAAGATAAAGTAGAAAATGTTAAATAACGTAGTTATTAGCATGTATCATTTACTATCTTACCACATATAATAAATTCACAGTTTATAAATCTCGTAATTCTCCGCTTGATGCCTTACTTTTATGTTGGTCGCAGGAAGAAGGAAGAACTCTCGGCTGTGTAACATACGAGAGTGGAATGGCATCGACAGTGTCGCCGAACTGTTTCGCCTCGCGAGAGGCAAGTCAAATTATTAGGAGCTAATTACCAACCTTCACTAGTTGAAGAGCCCCACAACAAGAAGAATGTTTCTCAAGTTTTTCAATTCCATTAAGTTTGCTTCATTATTTTCTTTACCTTCCTTTTTATTAGACTTCATAAAAAAGTAAAATTACCTTTAGAACCGCTAGTTTCTTATACCGCACTCGCATCACATATCCGGTAAAGTTTGCCTTTAATCACATTAAAATTTCACTCTACCACATTGCAGCGGTGCTCTTCAAATTCCCGATAGGTTCCATTTAGCTGACTCCGTACCAACATTTATGTTTAAATAGAAAGCTTTTAGTGGAACTGCGGAGAGCTTTAACGAGTGACTATCAGTGTTTGATAATCAAAAGTTTCTATCGTTGCTTTTATAAATAAATATATGTTCGATCGAAACATAGTGTTTGCTCGTTAGGCAATGTTTGTTTTAGATGCATTTTAAATTAATCTATGCGCTGCTTTCATCAAACCGATGGATGTTGAAATATTTTTTGTGAAAGAAGCGAATGCACAGTGCCATGCATAACACTGCGCGGAGAGGCAGTTTCGCGGAACACTCTTTTTGTCCACATATAGAGACATTTTATTACTGTAGCGGCCCAATAACCAATAAGGTAACCTCAGTAACAAACAGATTGAGAACCCGGAAACCTGAGTCTACTGTAACTAAGAAAACTACTTGGTAGCAATATATCCACCAGAAATTAGCACAGTATTTAGGGGCTCGTCACAGCATTCCAATGCGTCACCCCACCGCCTAGGCATTTCAATATCTGTAGCAGCACTCAGCCTAAACGTAGCAGAAACAACTTCAAGCATAAATATTTTTTATCACAGCTCAAATTACTTATTATTCAGTTATTAGAAACGTGTATTACCTGTATGATTTTTAAATTCATCGATTTGAGTAAACTACTCAACCAAGCTAAGAAACTTTTAAGCAGATAATTTAATTCACCAATCAAATCCTTAACGAATGCAATTGAAATAATTGTTTCGATTAAATAAGTGATTTGAAAAATTAATCGTATCGATAAGCAACATTTCGATTGTAAATAACTTTTACAACCACCCTTCACAATTTTCTAAATATAAACTCAATATTGAAGAAATAATATAACTGCTAGTACATTGTTTGTTTACCAGAGAACTACGTCAAGGACTTCAATTAATCCAAATTATTTACGTGTGTAACTACGATTTAATTCTAAGGTTGGCACTTAATGCACTTTACCATATATATATAATATACAGGTGTCCCAAAATTCAACGACAAGCGGAAACCAGGGAGTGGACCACCTTATGACTATCCCGAGAAAAATAAAAAAATAAAATCGACGTAATTTGTTTTTTGTGATATAAGCATTTTGTTGAAAAACATTAAAAAAATGGCTCCTGTGCAACATTTTTAGGTGCTACGATTATAAATTTGCAGATATGACTGAATTTTTTTGTATTAATAGCCTAGCTAACTCTGCTATCAATTACAACCCAAAATAAAACAGAACGGGTGCAGTTTTTTTTTAAAAACATTGAACGAATATTTTTCTTAAAATTTTGAGGTTATTATTTTCAGTTAACTTTGACACTTAATGGTGTAAAAAAAAATGTACCTACATTGCAAGTTATCACAAAAGATTTCAAAATGATATAATACTTCCTACGTCATGCCCTAAAATAATTTTTTTTTGGTACTTTCTTGAACAAGAGTAAACAAAAAATTAATACCTTTACTCTGTGAAAATGGCATTCAGAGCTCTTAGACAAGATTTATGGCGGAAAGTTCGTGCACGTACACGCACACGCGCACACACACACACACACACACAAATTGTTAAAGATCCATAAAATTTGAGTTATACAAACAGCTGTGTGATACCATTACACAATTTTCGACGGATGAGAGTTTTAAATGAAACAAGTGATAGATTGTAAAAAAAATGTTATCTACACTAAAGCAAATGTATGAACTGTTTGCCATCAGCATTTATGCATGCACGACATCGCTTTAAAAACGACCTTTTAACTAATCGTGCATATTTTCGTGAATTGATGTGTTCGGCAGCCTCTGAGATTCTTTGATGTAGTTCAGCAATTGTTGATACAGTTGATAATTGTTGCGTAGTTCAGCAATTACGTCGATTTTTTATTTATTTTTTCCGGGTAGTCATAAGGTGGTCCACTCCCTTGTTCCCGCTTGTCGTTGAATTTTGGGACAGCCTGTATAAAAATAAATGTTTGTTTGTTTGTCCTCTATGCGTTCCTATACCATTCATCCGATTGCGATGAAACTTTGGTGAGTTGTTGTGCGCACGCCCGCGAAGGTTTCTGAATTAGTACCTACTTGAAGACCACGCGAACGAAGTCGCGGACAACAGCTAGTTACTTATAAAAATAATAACAATTTAATCACATTGATTATTTATTAATCAGACCTAAAACTTTGTAAAATTAATGACAACTTCAATTGATTTATTGAATAGTAGAAATAAATGATTAACAAAACAAACTATCTTTGAACAACTGAAATAAATAATTTTATATGTATTACTACGATTGTCATCAAAAAAGCAACGGAGCCGCGCTTCGCGTGACTCCTATAGCTTTATTGTCAGTGCTCGGACCTATACCAGAGAAACCAATCCTTACCTTTAATTTTTTTTTATAGCTCATTCACAACTAAATATCCGAGATTCTATTCTATAATGGCAATATTTTTATGTACGTGTTGTTGATACTTTCTCGTTTATTATTGTTTCCTTAGTTTCAAGCATAAACTACGAAATAATATAACTGAAACGGAATAAAAGAAAATTTTAAAAATATCAAGTATTGTCATGGATACGAGTATAAGCAGTATACAGTATACAAGAGTATAATAGGTCATTTTAAAAAGGCTGGTCTGTATTTGAATACCCGGCGTTGCCCACATGCCATGCATGCGTTAGCATCTCTGTCTAAAAATAAACATTGCTTAGTAGCGTCTATATTCAGCAATACAAATGGTTTCGTAGAATTTTCTCAAAAGTATTACTTAATCCTATACACATAATATTAAAATATATTACTTGTGTATCAAATTATATACCAACCATCAAATTTATAAACTACTTTTCTATTTTTTTTAGGTAGGCACTTGTATAAAAATCTAACAAAAATATAAATTTTCATTATCAACTCCAAACACTAAGGGGATAGAGTCGCGATAACCAAACGTCGTGGTTATCGCTATACCAACCATATAAACCAACCAAAGCGATACGTCAATGGCTATTCAATTATTATTACGTTAGATCAAAAGAATTAAGACGACCGATTGGATCATCTGTTGTTATCCAACAAAGCTTTTATCTTGTATTTTTCCTCAATACCCCGAATTACCTTTTGATCGAGTTACCCTAATCCGCCCTTAATCAAGTCTCTACCGACAATAGCTCAGATGTGCATTAGCGAGAAACTCCGAGCACCTTTAGTATTAAATAAAAAGAAAAGATTTGTTTCACATTGAATACGAATAGTCTGTAAGAGCCATTAAGTTAATCCTCTCAACTCCCACAAAGACACGAACTTCTTTTGAGAGAAAATTAATGAATAACATACATTGGCGGCTTTGTATGAATAAACTTTGCTTAGTGATGTACGTATCCAGCAATATATATTGTTCCAAGCTATTTACTCATAGGTATTAGGTAATTAGACAGGATTTTCAATACGAGATTAGCCGGATGAGGATGGGGTGAAAAAGTTGCAGATGCTAAGTCATTTTATTGCTTCTTAGAACGGCTTTGCGCGTATAAATTTAATATAATTTTAAATTGGAACAGCGGCCCTTAAGATGACTTGTAAATATTATAGAGTAAAAAAATAATTTTATTAAAATGAAGCGCCTATTTTACTTCCGATCCGAATATAAATGAGGCATATATAAAACGTGAAGTTAGGCATATATAAAAGTAAGAATTTTTGTAATCAACACAAATTATGGAAATAGAGGGCGCATTATTTATGTTTATTAGGTCCCCGCAAGCTACAGTATGAAAAAGTATTATTATTATTTATTATAGATATTGACGACTAAAGCTAATGACAGATGACCAATAACACAGTTAAGAAGTTTATGTTTAACACCAAACATTAAAAATAAATAAACTTATAAAATAAATTTATTATAAAAACCAACGAAGCTAAAAATAAATTACTTCATTTGCTATAACCTGCCCTGTTTGATTACGTATTGTAACAACTGGTCGATCTCTGCTTGGTTCGATTGTCAACGATTTTAAGATGGCGCTTTCTTAGTACAAGGATGGTATGTAACACGTTCATAATTCGAAATTTGAAGGCAATTCATTTGACGGCGTAAAGTGGTTGGCAGTATGACTTATAAATGTGGAAAACATAATAGTTTACATTCACTAAGACACATATGTCTCGAAAGAATACATTCAATACATATGAATGTATTCTACCTTATATGATACCACAATGTTGCATTGTTATATATACTGAAAAATATTACATTTGTTATGAGAATGACATATTACAATACCATTATTATTCCTATACTAAGCACAAGCTAGATCATGTTAACAAAAAGAAAATTTATCTTCCTTTAGTTGACAAAGAAACACTAAAAAGATCAAATGTACTCCATAAACAACTAATCCATTTCCTTTGTTGCAACTATTTACAAGCGATAAACAAGGAACGAACTAAACATAACAGGAATGAATAAAAGGTCCCGTTCGATTTATTGTTGAAGTAGCTTCGGGTAATGAAATTGAATAATGCATGGCAGTGAATATTGCCGTGGGCTTAGGGAGACCACAAATCCAGCTTTTAGTGGACATTTGCATTTCGAACAGATTTCGGAATACATAAATGTAATGGTCCCATTAAGCAAATCTGCTTAAATACTTACTCCACCTCTGCTTACTTAGGGTGAGCTCGAAAGAGGCGACTGTTTAAATGGGCTAATTAATATTTAAGAGTCTAATTAAAAATTGACTACGAAAACAATTTACAGCGGTTTAATTAAAATAAATAATTACATCTTTAATTGACTTTCACTGTTGACAGCGCTGCTAAGCGGCTTCTGTGCTTCTTGGTGATAAGAAAACCAAGAAATAGAATATCCAGTCAAGAGTAACAGTGGTTGAACTCTAAACATAGGCTAGTACTAAATAACCCTCTGCCTATTCAACTCAGTGCACTGACAACTTAAAATAATGCAGAGGAATGGCGTTACTTAACCGCTTACTGAATGCGTTGATAATGAGCTGCAAAGAAGTTTGCATTTGTGGGAACGCGCGATTGGCCGCTTGGCCGCGATTGGCCGCGATTGCGCAATACTTTACCATAGTCGCTATCAACATACTAACTTATATTATGATACAGAGTTTCATAAATATGATCATTGATCATAGTGATTTTTACTTGATACAAAGTGACAAGAAAATGTAAAATACTTTTTGATCATATTTCATTTTATATGGGATTAGATAGAAATAATAAAAAGAAAAATTATATGGGTATTTGGATAAATAAATAACGCCCCACTCGACCCCTACTAGAATTCCTACGTGGTTGCAGAGACACAATTCAAAGACGAACACACCACCCAGGCCCGATCAAATCTTTGATTTAAATAAATAATTTAAATGATTTAAATGTCTTTGAATAAATTAACTGCATCTCCACTTAAAACTTTCACAGTACTGTTCGCAGTGCAAACGAATGTATTGCAAACAAACCTAATTAGGTTTTTAATGGCATTCGTAACTATAATAATAATAATAATATAAAATGTGCTTAAATTAAATAATTAAAGTATGTAATTGATACTCGGTAGATACCGAGCCAAATGATCAATTGTGTCCTAAAGCTTAAATAAAGTATATGAATCCTACAAAAGTGTGGATTGGTGAGCGACCCCATTCGAACACACAGCGATTAGATTTTCATGAAGCTTCGGTGGATCCGATGCGCTTTTTGGAATTCGACCACTGGATAATGATATATTACCAAGAGTGGTATGTGATCTACATACATATATAAATAGATACCTTATTTTTATTGTTTATTCATTCATTTGTTTCAGGCAAGTACGTACATCGATGGAATATCTACAAACAAAAAATATAAAGAATATGCATATTAAGTGCATTGTAGGGGGGGAGTGCACGCTAAATTCCCACAGCCGCTGGGCGCACTCGACTGGCCACGTTATCCCTCTCTCACAGAGTACTCTACCTCGAAATGTACTGCATTTTCTACTTTATCGTCTTTTCCCGATGTACCTACGTACGTGTTTCGGTAGTGAGTGAGATATGCAAGAGCCCATTCCTATCTCATCCTATCCTTACCCATTTTCCCAACCCTTTCTCCCACTTAATCAGCAATGGTGGCCAGCGTATCCAGGTCGTGCCAACACCTGTCATTCTGGACTGATGTAGGTATGTATCGCGGATATCTATGGACGACAGTATTCACATACCATCAGGGGGACTGTGTGCCCGTCTGCCGTCTTATTTTTTTATAAAAAAAATGTAAACGGATTACTCACGATTTACTTATTATCGAGAATATTTGGGTCCAGTTACATGAGCCGTATTCGCGGCGAGACTGCGGGGGCGGGTCACGGTGTTGTTGCTGTTGACAGACAAATCTGTCTACCCTCGGTCGTATCTACTTTTCTGGGTTTGCAAAGTTCAATCCCTGAGCCCCATGTACGTCCCGTCCCATCCATCATCACAATTGAAATTTCGGCATTTTTAAATTTCTATTGCCTCTCGGGCCAAGCGCGGTTTGTAATGGCGTTCAGTTGAAATTACTTTTGGTTTGTGTAATTCAATTGAATAAGATTAATTAAATAATAGTAATAATAAGATTAATGTTAATAAGATTGAATAAGATCGTCGGTAGTGGTTAGATGGGAAGAACGTAAGATTATATGTGGTGGGCAGCCTTTAGCGATGCCTCTGTAACTATGCCTGTATAATCAGATCCACTGTTGCGCCCTCCTAAGAAGAAAGGATATTAATAACACTATATATACATTAATATTCGGTAATTAAAAAATAAACAACGAGAATAAACATCCAAAACTCACAGTTTCTACGTTGATTTTAAATGGATGAAAATATTATTATTTTTTTACCTTTTTCTCGAATGTTATCAAAATACACTTAAACCTTTTTTTTTTTAGGAAGACAGTGTTAATCTGTCTGATTCACAAGACCACAGGTAGAGCTAATAGCTAATGTATGCTGGAATTAACAACTTTCCATCACTTAAAGCTCAGCATTGTTGTATACTAAAAAGCAATTACGGTAACAGTACCTACAAAACACTAATTAAACTAAACTAAATCTCTCCATCTTCGTCAGAGTTAGTAATTAGCTCCACCTATTTTTTACGCCCATTTCAACGCTTCAATCACCTCTGTGCTGTCTCAAAGTAAAGGTTAATTTTAACACAGCTTTTCTTCTCCAGCAAATTAATTAGCAGTTTTTTATAACTTTCCTCTAGAGATTTGAATTTTTCAATTCTCTCCCGTACCTAAGAGCGCAGCGCTGTAATTTTCCTTTGTAATTAAGGTACGCTAGCGCTTTAGAGCGATCTCTGTTGACGTTAGATTGACGACAAACTTTCTTACGTTCTTTCGCTCGTAAATTAGCAAAAGTGACTAACCATTTTGAAAATTTTCAATTTCACAAGGATTAACCTTTATTATTATTATTATTAAAGATTAATTTGACTATTCTTATAACCGTGTGTTAATGCAGATTGCAATCCACCTATTTGCCAAATGTCAATGAAATCGGTTCAGCCGATTCGACTTGATTGACTAACAAACATCAAAACTATCGCCTTTATAATATTAATGCAATGAAGTCTGTAATTTAAATAAAACTGCACTGAAACCTAAACCACTGACGATCGTAGCTGTAACCGGCTCATTTTTCATCCACTGCTGGATGCAGGCTTCCCCGTGTACACTGTGTTGACCATGACTACCATGAGGGATGTATGGCCGCGGTGTGTAAAACCGCATGCAGGCCGAGCGGGTTGGTAATTCCACTCTTTTAGAGTAATAGCCTAGCTTTGCAGTTGTCACATCGGTTTGGCCGAGGCTTTAAGCGCCAAATGCAACGATCTAAACGTACCTAGTTCATACCTTTATCCAGGATACCATGAAAACTCATTGGACCCTCTATAATTAAAATTCCATCAAACGAAACTGTCGATCAAATGAATGCCGGTTGGCTGATAAATTTAATTAGGTTCCGTGGCTGATTTTATTTGAAGTTCAATGAATGGTTCAATTAGATAGTAGCCAGGCAGACGTTTCAAGCCTAAATCATTCAATATCAACCCATTACTTCCCACAGAGGCTAGAAAAGTAAAGGAAGCTTCGTGGCTAGAGGGTAATGGTGGATAGATATGCTTCATTTTTTCTTTATTCTCGAACACGCGCTGTTCCTCGCGATGTTTTCCTTCACCGTCGTGCTAGTGATAATATTTAAAATCTATAACTAAGCAGAAACTTAGTGGGTCGACCGAGGATTTGAACTCATGGATTTCACGAATAAGAGTTGAGAATAGATATCCTAGATTTTCACTGCTATGGCTAGACCGTGGAACAATGGATTTTTTTTCAAACTTCAAGCTTCTTTCTTACCTTTCTTTTCTTTCAAGCTTAGTGTCGGCATGCAATTTATGATATATTGATTCAATTGCAGGGTATACTTCAGGTGTCGTATTCTATAGTCAGTTAAGATATTTCTAATTGCAAATTTCATTTAAATATTGAGAATAACCGTCATTTTACCAGCTTGCATTGGCGCTTTATTTCCATAAGTCTATGATAGCAGCTGACATAACCAATCTGATATTATGTAGTTACTATGTTCACATATAGCCGTATGTTATGGTGGTTAATATGTCGCGCGCGGGTTTGGATCAGCAGATAAATATTTATGGTGCTCGTCGCATTAGGCATAGTAAAAGTATAACGGTAGTTTAACTTGTGCAACGCGCGTCGTGGAATCAATTAGAGTATTGACCAACTGAGCATTGACGTGATTACAAAGGTTATTGATGATTGATATCAAATGTGATTTTAACATTTATATTCGTCGCTCTAACTGAAATAACAAATTTGTTCTACAACGTTGTATTGGCACTGGCTCTACCTAGCCGCCTATTAAATAACTTGGTAATCCATACATATAAAGGTAAATGTTCTGACTGATTGACTCATCAACGCTGAGGCGAAACTGCTATAGCCCAGATACACATTTGGATGATAGCTTTCTTCTATAACATAAAAACACCGGGAAAGATTTTCTCACAACCCCTAAAATTGGAAAACGGGGTTTCAAAGTTTTTATGAAATAAAACATGGTTCAATTTACTTTAAACTTTCTATAAATATTCTACAATAGAATTAATTAAATGTGTATTTTAACGTATTCGACAATTCTGTATGGAATCACAATTAAACCTACGGGAGTGAAGCCCTGGGCAACAGCTAGTGAGCTATAAAGGAATATTCATTTCTTAGTACGCTGGATTAGTCAACGCTGTACTTTCTCTCGATTTGGAGAAAAGCACGGCGTAACGTCATGAATATTCAGTGAGATTTTCTGTGGTTGCACTTACAGACACGGCATGCGCATAAACGAAGCGTGATTCGTGCGTTTGTAAAAAGACAACCCACTGTTATATTTTTACTATGCATCAAGCTCCACGTCTCAATAATTTCCAGTTACTGCGGATAACTTGGTGGATATATATATACTTGATGGATACTAGCGACCCGCCCTCGCTTCGCTTCGGTTTATAAGATTTTTTTTTATTAGAAATTTATTCTTTTCAAAATCTCAGAAACATTTCCACCATACATTAGGTTCGTGTAACTCTTACGGTTTTTGCAGCGCACGCCAAAGTAGCTCGCAGATGGCAGAGTTTTCTTCCGACTTACTTGACACTTATCGTTATATTTTGGCCAATTTACACAATATCTTTATAAATTATAGCCTATATGTTATTCTGATGTATGAGCTATATTATTGTAAAGTTTCATTAAAGTCCATTGAGTAGTTTTTGCGTGAAAGAGTAACAAACATACATACATACATCCTCACAAACTTTCGCGTTTATAATATTAATGGGATTCTTCATTCACATTCGTAAAGCCGTAATTTCGAACCGCGGCCAACATATTGAGATTTTACCCTTAATTGTGGAATTAAATTTCTTTTAGAGTGATAATGAGCCATATAAGTGTTTTAATTATGATTCGTAAAAATCCAAATATTCGATATTTGATATATATCAGATATACATCATCACACTAATATTATAAAGAGGAAAGATTTGTATTTTTTTATGTTTGTAACGAATAAACTCAAAAACTACTGGACCGATTTCACAGATTCTTTCACCATTAGAATGCTACATTATCCCTGAGTAACATAGGCTATATTTATTACTATAAAAATTAGGGATCCCTCAAAATAAAATGGCTATATTTTATTTTGAAATTTTGAAAGAAAAATCTTATTAACCGAAGCGAAGCAAGGGCGGGTCGCTAGTTATATATATAAAAAGACGCGAATTTCATTCTGAAGTGGTTTTAATGTGTCAAAATTGTTAAATGAAACTTTGAGTTTGATATTAATTGTAAAATAAAACGAAAAATAAGAGTAAAATTAGAGTAACAAAAAATTAGAGGCTTTAAGATTAATAATCAGTCTACTTAATCAACATTCAACTAAATTATAATTATAATCTTTAGTGTTGGATCATTGGCAGTGGCAGTCAGTCTATTTATTTATTTATTTATGTCAGTATAACAATTTAAAAGCGTGGGATCTGCCAAAATTCTAGTTTTGATGATAAATATCAATTGATATATATCAATATAAATATCAACTGATATATATCAATATAAATATCAACTGATATATATCAATATAAATATCAACTGATATATATATCATGATATATTATATATCCGCTGACATATATCAGTGAACCCTGGTTTTAACTTGTGTTATCCTTGTAATAAAGTTGTTGTATGTTTTTGTGTACTAAGATTACCTGGCTGTCTGTTTACTAAGATTACCTGGCTGTCTGTTTACTAAGATTACCTGGCTGTATGTTTAGTAAGATTACCTGGCTGTATGTTTAGTAAGGTTACCTGGCTGTCTGTTTACTAAGATTACCTGGCTGTCTGTTTACTAAGATTACCTGGCTGTATGTTTAGTAAGATTACCTGGCTGTATGTTTAGTAAGGTTACCTGGCTGTCTGTTTACTAAGATTACCTGGCTGTCTGTTTACTAAGATTACCTGGCTGTCTGTTTACTAAGATTACTAAGATAAATAAAGCTAAGATTTACAAAAGTAATCATTACGTAATTAATAGTAACATTATATTTTTACCACTGGCATCACCCATGTACACAAAGTTACTACAAGGAATTATCCAACTATGTATTTTGGTTGATCAATTTTATTACATTTATTTTTATAGAAAAAACGGCGGCAGACGAGCATACAGTCCACTTGATGATACTGTCGTCTAGATATAGACACAGGGCCGTCTTTACCAGGGGGTGCAAGGGGTGCGGTGCACCCCGGGCGCCCCGCGCCCGGGGGCGCCTGTCGAGCGCTGAATTCAGTGCCGGCTTTACCTATGGTGCAGGGGGTGCGGTGCACACGGGCGCAGGGTCTTAGGGGGCGCCGAGCGCTGCTCGCGACACCTCCAAAGAGTTCAAAACGCCTACTAGAGGGCGCCCTGCACCCGGGCGCTACATGAGCTAGAGCCGGCGCTGTATAGACATCCGCGATACATGCCAACATCATGCCCGGATACGCTGCCCACCTTTGCAGATTAAGGCATGGATTGGGAGAAAGGGTTGGGAAATAGGGTTTGATTGGATGGGATGGGAATGGGCTCTTCCATATCTCACTCACTACCGAAATGAACGTACATTGGGGAAATACGATAAACTAGGAAATGCAGTACGTTTCAAGGTAGTCTTCTGTGAGATAGGGGTAACGTGGCAAGTCGAATGCGCCCAGCGGCTGTGGGAATGTAGCGTTCACTCTCTCACTACATTTCTAGGTCTACAACAGAAAAATAGTATTTGAAAGTATAATAATTAGAAATTCTGTTCTAATTACAGAGGCATCTAATTAATTTTGATTACCATTAAAACGTAGGCTTCAAATGTATCCATAAATTATGAACATACTGAAACGAGGTTTCAGTGTAGGCCCGGCGTTTCCGACAGGAAATTGAATTTCGCCTCCACTATGAATAATATGTGGTTGTGATGTGTTCACCCTAAAATGATGCTATTTTGAGTAAAAGATGACAGGGTGGGTGTAAATGTATAGGGGATACATCATAGATTTAGCATTTTTGTGCGATCGCGGTCAGACTCACTCAGTGGGAAAATAGTCCAGCTGTACATACGAAGTAACACCCTCTTTTGGTCCTAATTATTATTCATTTATAAATCCACAACGAGAACATATTTCCAATGGTGTAGATCGCCATTGAAAAAGCCATTTTTGTAAAAAATGCTCGTTAATATAGAAAGTAGTAGTGCCGGCCGGCTATAGAATGGCACAACCCCATCTCCTCCCGTAGGTGTAAGCCACTACCACAAGCCCAGAGGTACTACACCACCTCTAAAAAGCACTATCTTGGCTGGCTAGCTAGCTGGACATGGGTCCAGCAGTTGCATAGAAAGAGATGGTAGATACCCGCCAATAGGGATGACGATTTTGATTGGTATTATAGATTGAATTTTTGAATACACCTGGAAACTTCTCGATGTTGTAGATCAGTGCTCCTCAACCGGTGTGCCGCAGCACACAGGTGTGCCGTGAAACGATGTCAGGTGTGCCGAATCACCATACCACTTACTACTTAGCAATTACTGAATTACCTCAATTACTATTAATAGCAATTACTGATTTTTTTTTATCTTTTAGTACAGGTGTGCCGCCGAAATAAGTGTGCCGTAACAATTGAAAAGAATATAAGTGTGCCGCCAGTGAAAACAGTTTGCGGACCACTATTGTAGATCCTAGACAACTATTTTTTTTCTATATTCCAGAGTCATCGTGATCTCTGCAAAATCTCCGTAATCTCCTTTATTTTGAAATCTCCCAAAAGATACGGTGTTATTAGATTGTCAAAGTGACTCTCGTATGTTCCGGGACACAGCCTCTATTAAGGATTTTTGTGCCTCTTCAAATGTTACTTGTCAGTTCTGTCATTCTAAGTTAAATAAATAAATATTGGATAAATATTGAAGGCGGAAATCAGCGCAAAAAACTGTCATATCGAAGATTAGATACAAAATGAAGAAAATATATCTCAGGCTTTATCCTGCCAGCAGAACGACGCGACGTGTCATGTCGAGCGTCGCGTAGAACGTTTACCTTATTTACTTTACTGGACGTTTCGGATAGTCACGAGCTGACTGAAGAGGCGGGTAGTTGCGAACAGTTTCATCAACTACCCACATTTGGTCTTCATGTCTGTAATGAAGCTGTGATTAATGATTAACTTTTGACAAAAAAGTATTTTTAATGTATAAAATCTGTGATAATTTTAGAGGTTACAATCAAACTATGTTAACTGATTTTCATTGATTGTTTGTTTATATTTCAAAAATATCAACTCAACTCTTGAGGTGACCACGGGGAATGTGTTATTTTTGTATTGCTGTTGTCCACCTTATGGGGGCAAGCTTGGGGTAGACAAGAGGAACAATATTTATATATAATGTCCCCAATTGCTGCAGGGTGGCCAAGAGGAACATTTTATTTTCGCACTTTTGTTGTCCACTCTAGGGGGACTAACTTGGGGTGGACAAGAGGAATAATCTTTATAACTTCAAAAACTTAATTTCCAAATGTGAAATATCTCGTTCGAAACGAGATATGTCCAAATATCTCCTTTTCTAGGCTAAGTTTTACTAGCGAAAAATTTATGATCTTTTCGTTTGTTTTCAAATTTTCTACAAAATGACACCTCCCCTAACCCCTTTGTCGCAAAAAAATGCGGTCACAATTGCGCTTTGCTTTATCTTTAAAGAGATTATGCACATTCTAAATGTACATTCATGGACCTTTTGTATTTGATATTAAGTACCAAATATCTAGGCTTCTTTAGGAAGCGTTCGACAACGAATATTAAATACAGTAGGAAAAAGACTGATAAACTAAAATTAAAATATGAAAAACGAAAAGCTATTTCACTTCAAAGAGCCTTCTCAATCAATTTGTATCATTATTGAAATACCTTTTACTTATCCAGCCAACATTTTCTTACAATTCTTAAAGAAAATTCAAGCGAAATTAATCTTTAAAGTTAGCGCCGTAGAGTGTAACGTGTATATTTCGATGAGAAAGTATTCCGTCGTATTCTTTATTTGCACTGGACGCTCGTTAAAAGTTCAACTTGAAACGTTTGTAATTGAGGCCTTTAAATAAAACTCAATTTTAGGGTTCAATCGAAATGGGAACTCCATTAACAAGTAACGGCCTATTAACTCAACGGTAGTGATGGGCAAAAGATCCCGAACTCGATTGAGGTTCGAAATGAACCTACTCGATTGAAACTAAACAAACCCTAGTGACGGTATGCAGGTATTCCCATTATGTCGAACTATAAATAGATTATATTTATTGGTGTGTAGATTATATTTATTTATTATGGATATGGAATTTATTGTCGAAACGGAATTATTATTTTTTATTATTTAGTTCTAATTATTATCTGTGTTACGCATTAAATGGCAATCTTGATTTTTTTTAAATTTCTATTAAGAGCCAAACTGATTTTACAGAGTAACGGCGTTGGAGTTTGAAATAGAAGTGTGTCCAATTTCTTGAAGGATGGTTTTTAAATGGTCGGATACGGAGGGGGCGGCGAATGCTACGTTTAATTGTTAACAAAAATGTTGTAACTAGTTTTGCAACTAATGAATATAGAAACTTGAATTATATAATCTAAATGAAGTAACAAATATAATAAAGATAAAAGTATTATTTATCTAAGGGTTGTGGGGTCGAAGGTCGCTATACAAAATCTCTTTTAATAAATCCTTTATTTATATCTCAATTTTATCATCCCTTACTACCTTATTACTACCTACTTTTCCTCTTATTCTTATTATGTGTTGATTAAAATTAGTTTGACTACATTTTGTAGGTATATTGTATATTTTAATTGTATATAGTATATATACATATTGCATGTATGTTTAATAATGTTTATCTAGTATTATATGAAATTATTTACCTGTGATTAAAATATTAATTTCCTCTCTACCCAAACGTTGTCTGGCAGAGATCGCTAATAGCGATTACGCCGCCTTTTGTGCATTTCATTTGTTACAATCTCTGATGTCAGATTTTGTTTTAGTGTGCAATAAAGAGTGTTGTCTATCTAAATCTGATTAAGATTAACTAACATAAAATTTTGTTGTTGTATATAAAAAAACGGCTAACATCTGATTTATAAGGTAAGGTAATAAAAAATATGTTTTTTTTTCTAAGATCTGGAAAACTACAACCGACAGTAAGGTCCCTTTTCATCTTCAACGTTATTTTTCAAAATATAAAATCATTTACAAGAAAACAATGAGCTCTTAGTTCGTACTCAAATCAGTGTCATTTTTTTTTTTTATGTACGAAGGCGGCAGACGAGCATACAGTCCACCTGATGGTAAGTGGATACTGTCGCCCATAGACATCCGCGATACATGCCAACATTAGTCCAAAATAACAAACGTTGGCACGCCCCCGGATGCGCTGCCTACCTTTGGAGATACAGGAATGGATTTGGAGAAAGGGTTGAGAAAATGGGGAGGGATAGGATGGGATTGGAATGGGCTCTGGCACATCTCACTCACTACCGAAACACGTACGTACATTGGGGAAATACGATAAAATGGGAAATGCAGTACATTTCAAGGTAGTTTTCTGTGAGACAGGGGTAACGTGGCCAGTCGAGCGCGCCCAGCGGCTGTTGGATTGCAGCGTGCACTCCTCCAACATTGTCTGTCACAGGAATACAAACTAATACAATAATACAAAACCAAACCCACTTCAAATATAAACCACGAATGTATGTTCATGCGCCCGGACAAATGGACACTACGATAAATCTAGATGAAAGCTGGGCGTTTATTTAAAACTTATCCAATACAAACTTTGTACGGATTTATCCTTTGTTCCCTCATATCTATCTGGATTTCAGTTGATCACATCACTGGGGATAGTGCAAAAGTAGGTCACAAACCATAAAATCTAGATAGCTAGTAGACTACGAACATTCCTAGTAACATTTTTTTATAGAAACAGGGCGGCGATCTTTTAAAAATATGTCTTTAAAAATAATAATTTCGCACGCCTGTTAAGTCAGCACATAAGCACATCTTACTTTGTTACCTATGTTCTTGCAAAATAAATTTATGTTAGTATTCGATACTCCTATTTCACTTTGTTACCTAACCACTCCTCACGAGAACTGTTCCCAAATCACATCCCGGCAAATATCCAGCGGAGCTCATATACAAGTACTTTGCGGATAATCAAACCGTTGTTCATTATTCAAGCGACGTCGACGTATGATCGTTCCTCTCCCCATTAACAACGATTAACGGTTACTCTCAATACGTACAGAGTAATTGATATCTTCTTAAGAAAATGTGAAAATTCATAATTTTACATGTATGTATGGCATGTATTTATGTACCTATATGTGTATGTTTATTTATACTATCGTATTTAATTAATATGCGTCACGATTAATTACTATAGTTTTACTTATTGTTACCTGTCATAAGTAAGATTAAGTAAAATTATAGATAATAGCCATTTCTCAAAAGTTGACTTGGAGAAATGCTCCTAAGCATTAAGTCCGCCTTTTGTCACTTTGTACATTAAATAATAAATATATTTTTTTAATAAAATCCCCCACGGTTAAAAACTTTCATTACCTTGGAAGAGGTTTAAATAAAAACATTAATCAATCTTATTGTCAATAAACATACCTAGTCTAAATAATATTGTTACAAAGAAAACATTGATATTTTTTTTTTCTTATTGTAACGGTACCTATCTGTGGCCAGACTATGTATATATATATGTATATATATATTGTCAATCTGTAGCAGTTTAATACAATCTGTCAACGTTGGTCATTCTGGACTAATGTTAGTATGTATCGCGCATGTCCATGAGCGACAGTATCCAATGACCACTAGGTGGACTTGTCTGCCATTTTATTTCTATAAAAAAATATCAATTTAAAAATAAGAAAACCTATAACTTGTCGTATTATATATACGTTTCCATTGATCAACGTATGTCAGTCGTAAAAGTGAAGTCCAATCATAAAACCCGTTGGCTGACTCAAATCTCCCAAACTATCTTTCTGTACTATAAAACCTGATAAGTCTTGTAAAAGTAAGCTGTGGAACTGAAAACTAGGACTTTTCCACTCAGACTATTTAAGAGGGAAACCTGTGAAAAGTTGTATGTGCGGTCACAGAATAACTAATAGTACAAGTACATAAGGAGGTAATGGGACTCAATTAAGGAATAATTAATAAAAAAAAAAGAGAAAGTATCTAGCATTTATTCAAAGCAGCTGCTTACATACTATGTAATATAATCTGTAATATAAAATCAATTTTAATCATTTTGGAAACATACTTTGGTTATTACTAAACTTAAAAAAAACAACAATTTTGACCACCATTGTCCTAACTAGCGGGTAATTGTGGTCACTATGTGGGGTAATAAGAGTCAAGATAGTTCAAGGTTATGTATGTGATACCTAACTGTTAACATAGGTTTACAGTTATCACACGCATAAATAAAATCGTCAAAATAATGATAAAAGGTGAAATACAATATAGATGGTCAAGTCAATCTTAATAATTGTCATCGCGCTAAGAGAATTATCATTCTAATTATTATCATCATTTATAAAAAAGAAAAAATATACATTTATGCCATCAACTCATCAATCTTGCAACTCATCAAGTTGCGTAAGCGCAGTCATAAGAATAAGAATACAATACATTTCTAATTAAATCAGGTGTTTTAATCGATAAAACGAAAGTGACGTCCAAATTCACTCACTGTCGAAGACACTAGTTCTACAAAAACCACAAAACATTAAAAATTTTCTTTTGGTGAATTTAGCGTGATACAATATCTAATATTATACAATTTACACAATACAAATGCGTCACACAATGGCGAGTAGCGTAGCAACCGATTGCGACCGAAAACGCTGAGTGCCGCCTCCATATTCATGCGAGGCGGCCGCGCATTAGTTAATTGATAGATAGTGATACTGTACAGGTGGCCCATCTCCACTGATTAATATGTAATGCCACTGCCACCTTACGTTGCATGTACTGTTATTATAAGACAAATAAACTTTACTGTGGTCCGAACTAAGCGAAATGAGAAATACTACCTTTGCAATTGAAGCAGTAATAATCGAATAAGTATTTTTTGCTGCAATAATAAGACTTTTTAATCTATTTTCTATATATTAAACTCCAAGAAAAAATTGAGCATCTTCCAATAGACAACAATTTTTAGTAACGTGATTAAAAAGGTAGCTATAATACAATTAAAATGTTCATTAACAAAAAGTTTAACGAATCGATCACATCAATTAACGACTCGATTATCTAACTTTTAAGATTTAAAACTTGTTTAAAATTTATTTAAAAATATAATATCTCTTCAAACAGATTAAGATCGCAATTCAAATTAAAATAAATCGATTACAACTACTCAAGTAAATTATTGTATTATTATAATTCACGTAAGTAAACATAATTACTTAATTTAATTAAATTTAACTTTAATTAAATATTTTCACGAGTAATAAGCGATAAATTTTATGTGTTATCATATTAAAATTCGAATAGTACTGACGGCAATCGCGCGTCCACTACTTCCGCGTCACTACGCGTTCGTGACGCGACGCACCGCGCCGCAATTCTCGACGCATCACAACGAGCTGCCCAGCAACAGAAAACCTGGGTTACTGATACTGCACAGATTGATTACAAAACATTCCACCTTTGAAAATTAATTACCTCCTTACATTTCTAAGGTCTCATTTCTCCGTAGGCGAAACGCAACAATAAATCCCCCACGGTTTTAGGCCACCTTTTGTTCTTAAAGTCGAACGTAGGAAGCCAATGAAAGAAAGCGCCATTCAAAAATGGGGTAGCTCCGAGCAATAATTGTAGCGGCTAACAATGAATGTATTGTGCGAGTATTATTCTAAATGAAGATGCGTTTCTGCTGGAATCCAAGCTATAATCTGAACTGCTTTTATCATCGGAGTACGCAATAAAACGCTGCGGTTTTACGGCGTGTTCCGATGAGTAGGCCAAGTTAGATTATTTTAGAAAACTGGCCCTAGTGACATAAGGCCCATTTGCACAAAGAAAGTGTCTCGCACGGGCGAGAATTTTGTATACGTACGATTCTCGTATGTGACCAAACTACATACGATTTCTCGTCTACAACTGTCCACAAGATTTTTATTTTATTTTATAGAAAATTCAGACTAATTATACTTTATATTCGACAACATGAACACTGAGGACATTACAAGTTTTCACATACATGAGCAGGTCCAAAAGTTTCCCACCTGACAAATAAAAAGGACATTCAAGTTCATGAAACTATTTTTATTTTTCCATATAGTCTTCGTCTATTTGAACACACTTTTAGGATCGTTTAATTAGCATTTAAATCCCATTATAGAGAAATAGACCGAAGTTTTGTCTTCAAAATGAACGAAAACCGCAGCGGTCACTTCATCATCAGTGGAAAATCTTCTACCCCTTAAGTCCGTCTTGAGTTTTGAAAACATATAGTAATCACTGGGAGCCAAGTCAGAACTATAGGGTGGGTGGCGAACTTCCGTAAAGCCACACTGAGAAACAGTAGCTTTCGCAACTGCGGTGGCGTGGACGGGTGCGTGGTTGTTATAGTTAGTTTTCTACGACGTTACTGCTTGATTGCTTCTCGTAATTGCTCTATAAGGTTAGCATAATAGCTTCCAGTCACCGTAGTATTGCGTTCTTCTATGTTTATACACAATCCTTAACAATCTCAGGAAGCCATATTTTTTTGGTGGACTAAGTCACCTTTGCCTTTCTAGGCTGTGCTTCACCAGAACGACGCCACTCTATTGACTCCCTTTTGGAAAGGGGATCATAATAAAGAACCATAGTTTCATTCCCAGTAACAATTGAATCCAAAAATCGTTCCCGTTTCTCTGAAAAGCCTCCAAAAGCTCCTTAGAGCACGCTACTCGTTGTTTTTTTATTTTATTTTCTCTTTACTTTGTGATCTTCTCTAATTGAGAGGACACTATGTTGTTTATATTTCTTAGTTCTAAATGATTTGCATGTCGTGTAATTCATTGAAGTTCCTTCAAAAAAATAAAAAATCAAATATATTAGTGAAACCGGGGCAAGCCGTTTGTATCAAAAGTAAAATAAATACCAACCTACGTTCTAAATTATTGATACAAATTCGGCTACCTTTATTATGGTGTTCAATATTAATTAATTCAGTATTAAATATATCTAATTATCTCGGGTCCTCTTAACGCCGCGACATGAAAAATCACTTACCGACAGAAATAGCAGCAAAGTTAATAGATTAATGGGCGGTAGAAAACCAACTAATTAATGCGAAACCTTTTCGAATGTTCCACTATGGATTCTCAAAATAACGTCTCTAATTTTCTATTGGTGTAAGGGACAAAGTAATACATTTCAAGGACGATTTATAAGCATTTCCTAAAAAAAAATCTCCATAATTTGATAAGTGTTACAGCTATTGTTTTGAGTTTAAGAGCTTTACTTTGAGGTATTAAAACAATTCTAATAAAACCTTTTCAATAATGATGTTGCCGATCCTTGTAAAATGTTGTGATAATTTTATCCTTAGGTATTATGGGAAATTCATCGCAAGAATTCAATTTCAGAATATGTTACATTGGGTATTTAAAAACTATTATTTCACCTTCTAAGTTTAGTAGTTTATTTGTGCTCGATGTGAACCCTCTTTCAATTCGCAATTCAAACGCGTCGAGTGATCGACAAAGCGTGCACTAATGGTACCACACCAACAGACCCTGACTAATTTATTAAGAAAACGGTCCAAATGGACACAATTTGAAAGTTTCCTCACTTTCAACGTTTGTTATTGTGCAGTTTGGAAAATAAAATTTCCTCTTTAATTTGGTTTTAACGATAACTGCTATTGAAATTCAACATATTGGTGCGCGCAATTCGCTTGAATTGAAATTAATGTTTCATATTTTCATAAATTTTCTTTTCTATTTCTGAACGATGATGTTTCTTCTATTATGAAAACATTTTTGCTAAAACTATTTAGATTCAGAAAAGTACAAAAGAATTTATGAATTAGTAAAATGTAACTCAACCTTGTGGAGGTGGTCGAAAGGGAAAGTTTACTTTATCTCATTGATATTATTCTCTCTATTCAATAGGGAGTTGAATGGGATGAGATAGACATTAATGGGATGAGAGACTTCTTTCATCGAATCACATTGCCTCTTCAATAAAATAGAATACAATGGGATGAGAGGGGAAATTTAATCTCTCCCAAAACACGTAGATTTTGCAGCAGTTTTGTGGAAGAAACGTAAACCTTCAAAGAATCAAAGTGTTACGATTTCACTTTGTTGAGTATTACAATAAATCAGAGTTGTACATTTATTACAAAAGCATTTAGAATATCTGTATATTTAAAAGTAGTAGGTACCTATCTGTACTCGGGCCGATTGGTTTCGGCCGGCTTTAGTAAAACTCAACCCCATTCCTTCCGGCGGGTATTGTAAAGGGCGAGTAAGGGATAACTGAGCGGCTACCACAAGCGTTGAGGAACTACACCACTTTTAAAAGAGTGGACTCGCCAACCCGATTGACCGGCGTGATGTTTTAAGGCCACTCATCCCCCCATGCACAAGACAATGTGCCATGCCCATGTCCCAGCAGTGGTCGATAAATAGCTGGTGACGGTGACCTTTAAAGAAAAAAAGTGTTATGATTTCATTTGTTCATTATTATAAAATGTCTGAGGTGCATATTTAAAACTATGACTTGAGTCTTGAAATCAACTACCATTTCGGTCATCAACGTTTTCTCTTGCAACTTGTAACTATAACAGAAATAGAATTCTAGTTATACCCTCCAATTCTGTCAGCTCGTCCTAATCCTTTGAGTGAAAGTGAAACACATGTAATTCTGCTCGTTTGTGAATCAGGTCACGCTCCAACGGTGGCCGCGTAAAGATACGCAAACACACGGTCCCATTGCAATCAGAGCGGTGTGCAGCACAAACCGACCTAGGTCAAAGAGTACATATGGTAAAGGGATCGACACTGCCTGAAGACTTCCCAGAACATTGCATAAGTCCACGGTGTAAATTACTTGAAAATAGCTTTTAACAACAAACATTTTAATTGATTTTCTAGACAAATTTGTTAGTATATTACACTACCGAAACAAGTCGTCTCCACGGCTAGACATTGGCTTACTCACGTACATTGTCTATAGTCTATACCACGAGAACTGATAGTGACGTCATCAGCTTTAAACAGACAAGACAACACCGGCCGGTACTACGAAACGTTGTTTTGTTCATCATTTTATTGTTTACTATAGACAACTAGCGACAACAAAACTATATTTACATTCTTGTGTATAACGGAGTACGATATGACGTGATGACGTCACTATCAGTTCTCGTGGTATAGAGTTTAGTATACGAGGGATGTATGGCCTTAAACCGCCACGCTTGCCAAACGGGTTGGGGAGTCTTCTCTTTAGAGGTGGTGTAGTTCCTCAGGGCTTGTGGTAGCCGCTCTGTTATCCCTTATTCGCCATTCACAATACCCACGGGAGAAGATGGAGTCGTGTTATTCCAATACCGGCCCCCACACGGCCAAAAAAGATGCCAATGTTCATTTATATCTGTAAAAACAGAATTACCAAATATCCGTATCAGAGAATCCAAAAATAAAGACCAAAACACGCAAGTGTCACTTGCCTACACACAAGTGGATCCTCTGTCCGATATCTACTCGGTGTCCGAGTTAGCTTTTGCAAATGGACGGTCAGTGCTACTAGATAAATATTTAAAAGTAATTACAGCGCTGGATAGGCATGATTTCCTGTGAGGTTTCAATGTTTTTGAATATTTTGTGACTATGCACAATTGTAAACCATTAACTTTTGTATAACCGGCGAGCTCGACACCTACCTACTTAATCGATTGGCAAAAATAATTAAATTTGTCTCTTCTACGGATGTCGTCGTACCGGATTATCTTCTTTATTTTAGTTTTATTTATTCATTTATTCAGGACGATCAACAGAAGCAACAACACGTATAGCTATGTAAAAGTTACAGTACATTTTTAATTACATTATAGATGTTCCTATAATTATCGATTGTCACTGCATGCAATATTAATTACAATAAACATGAGAAACAAAAAACTTAAAAAAATATAGGTAAAATGCAAGTGAGCATGGCAGAGGTGCACCAGCAGGCTGATCTGACATGGGTTTTTACTAAAACTCGACAAATTAATCATTAAATATATCAAGATCTGCAGTATAAATAGAAAGTTTTTTAGTAAATATATGAGTGTGGACAGAGAGTCGAATGTTTACCCGGGTTGATCTTATAGTTCTTTTTGTAGAACAAGCCGATCCGGTATCGGCGTGTTCTTACATTTAATTTTTGGAGGGGGAGAGTGCACGCTGCAATCCAACAGCCGCTGGGCGCGCTCGACTGGCCACGTTACCCCTCTCTCACAGAAGACTACCTTGAAATGTACTGCATTTCCCACTTTATCGTATTTCCCCAATGTACGTACGTGTTTCGGTAGTGAGTGAGATGTGCCATAGCCCATTCCCATCCCATCCTATCCCTGCCCAATTTCACAACCCTTTCTCCAAATCCATTCCTATATCTCCAAAGGTAGGCAGCGCATCCGGGGGCGTGCCAACATTTGTCATTTTGGACTAATGTTGGCATGTATCGCGGATGTCTATGGGCGACAGTATCCACTTACCATCAGGTGGACTGTATGCTCGTCTGCCGCCTTAGTACATAAAGAAAAAAAAAAAAAGGTCTTAGTGTATCAAACAAAATGGAATTTATACGCTTTTTATGTTACTGCACTCGGTAGGTGAAATACGAAAGTAGACGAATCGCGCTCATATATCAAACTGCGATATTTGGTCAATCACGCAATTTGGCTAGTCAAGTCGATAAGTAGATCTCCCGCTCGCCAGTCCTTTGTGAATATTTCCAAAAGACTAAAATAGTGAATTCCGTTGGTGATTCTGTGTCAATTAACGTGAAATTATTTTAACCGTATTTTTCATAAATATGGATATATATATACATGTAGTGTACATGTATAAATAATACGTGTAGGTATCGCGTTATTACCTCAGTCACAACTATCTTTCTCAAGGTTGTCTCGAAGAAATTGCTAAAAAGTAATAGGATCGCCTTGTATTCTCTTCTTCTAACATTGTTCCTTAAACCTTGTTCTAACCAGTGATTCCCAAAGAAATATGAACCGCGACTCACCTAAAAAAATGACAAAGTTCGAGACCCACTACGCCATAAATTATATGAAAGTAGCATTGTGTCGCTGCTGCAGCATGTTCTCGTTTACGTAGCGTAGATATGTGAAGGATTGTACAATTAAAAAAATAAGAAAAGATCCAGTTACAATCGAAATGTTCAATAAGTAAAAATAAGATAAATCTGAACAATATACTTAAAATTAGATTAAATTTATTTTTTTCGGGGCCCACCCAATGTTTGCTTGCGACCCACCAGTGGGTCGCGACCCATGCTTTGGGAAACACTGATCTAGACAATGTAATGATTTCCATTTATATTGTATACTACATCCATAAGTAACAGTAACCAATTAGCGACAAATTAGCAACTGAACACATCCCGCAAACTCGACGAAAACACACACACACACACAAATAACAATTAATTAGTGGTAAACCACAACCTTCTAGCAAGAGCAGCTGTTCAAAGTTACACGTGTAAAGGGTGGCAATGAGACAGTTTATTCCTTTTATTATTTCAGGAAAACTTACAGCTAAATATAAATTAAAGCTAAAAACACAGATGGCTATAAAACTATAAATAACGAAAACAACAGCTATAACAAACGTTTTAAAATAAACATGTACTTTCAGTTACAACAACGACTAAATCACCGTGATAACTCGATTATGAACGCAATCAATAAGCTTATAATAGTGCAACCGCTAGATTTGTCAATACTTTAGAAAAATGAAAGGAAGAAAGAGAAAGAAAGAACATTTATTTCAATACGACACAGTACACAATACAACTAGACAAGGAAACAGAATACAGAACACATTTAAAAAAGTTTGTATTTAATCGGCAGCAAAAAATACTGAATTGGCAGCTTAATCATGATCAACAAAATAAATTATTTTTGAATTTTGAATAAATGAAATAAATAATTTTAAATTACTAACAATTTATTAATGACAAAGAGAACCTAAACGTAACCCACCTCTTTTGCTGCCGCCGATTTATTTATATCTACTTTAATGCACAAAGAAATATTGTACAAATGGCGGACTTAATGCTTATTGGCATTCTCTACCAGGTAATATGTGGTTAAACAGAATTTGATTAACAAGAGTTAACAGTTAACAGAATCGATTTGCCTTGCTGCCACTTTCAGTAATACTGCTCCTCATTTTATTGTTTCCCATTTAAAAATACACTCACAGACATATAAAACGCATCAAGCCACTATACCTTCAAATTAAAATTCCCAGCCTACTTATAGCTCTGTACATAATTATATCGGAATATGGCCATCATCACATGTGTGCTACAAAACGTAAGCGACGCAGAATCGACGCTAGAGCAAGCAGTCGAGCACGCATGTTATGTAATCGCCCTTAGAACAATAACGGCACTGTGAACGACACTTAACACCGCGCGACGTGCTTTACTTGTATATATATATATAAACTTATAAAGATTGATGGATAAACAGCGCTCTCAATAATCGGACAATGACGGCACTGTTTGCAATGACGTAATTCCCGCCAGCAGCTCCGAATGGCTCGGATTTCGAGGCACTTTGTCTTGGACCTAGCATCGGTCAAGACGCATATTTTTAGAATAGCATTTTAGTTAGTAATATTATAAATTGTAATCTTAGTTTAATAAATAAAATCAAAAATTGATTTTTAATAATTCTTCTGCTGTAGCCGCACATATTGGCACATAACTCGCACTTGGCACGCACTGACGCACAGTTGAAGTTGAGACGGAGCTTGTGACACCTGCGTCCCGAGGAACTGTTTTTCGTTTTAAAGTTAATATAGACATCAATTGTGACTATATAGTGTTAAGAATTGTTATATAGAAAAATTAAAACATTATTAATTGACTATATTCATTCCAATATTAAAAGATATTGGACAATGAACATTCTCGGCCTCCTGTTCCGACAAATATATATTTTTGAGATAAATTCACAAATTGTTATATTTAACTTTTATTTAATTCGTGACGTGTTATATTGTTGTTGGCTTTTATGGATAGGTACCTACCTCTAATTTATAATAAGACCAAATGAACATTCACAGCATACGTAGGTACACAATTAAAAGAAATCTGCAAGCAATTATCTTCCTAAATGTATTCAAGGCAAAACTATAACACCCGTATATTGTTTAATAAGAGTCACAAAATCAATATTTTTATTATCGTACATAAAGTTCAAACTTATTTAAATTGAAAATAAAACTTGCAAGTTTAAAAACATAAGGATTTGATTGACTGTAAGTTTGTAATCAATATTGAGTAATCATACTGTTCTATTATTATTATTACCTTGAGTTTTATAACATTGACACAACATTAACATCTTATCACAGCGACTGCCACCGACGTCACATGCGCTCGCCTGTCTGTCTATGCGTGCGTCTAATCATACCCCACGTGATTTGATGCTCTGATAACAAAGCAAGAAGTTCCACAACATTTCGTTAGATGTCACTCTACTCCTAGCCTACATCACGGTCTTAAGATTTTTCTCCAAATAATGAGTTGAGTCGGTTTGCATGGTAGGTACAAGACTTTACTTCATAGGATCATTTCTATAGTAATTTCTTCTCCAGACCTTCACTTTATGTGAGTCTCCCGGAACCGCGTTGATGATACGTGGCGCGCCGTCCTGAGCGTGAGACTGGCGTTGGTAGTTTTACCACCAGCCCTCGATGATCGTTCGCTCCGCATCTTACGAGGTGGAGTGTGGGACGTTGTCGCTGTCTGAGTGGTTCACCTTTATTTTTAAAACTATTTTTGAATAAACTTTCTTTACAATAATAAATAAAAATACAAAAAATAATTTTAAATAGTCCTAAACTCCTCATTATTTAGATATCCAGATTATTTGAAGTGTAGTTCTGCTTTTTTCGACAATATACCTGAAAAAGGTCAACATTCAATCAAATTAAAAATTGTATAAAACATAAAAAAAATGATTTTTTTAGGTTAAAATCAATCTTGTTTATTTGTCCCAGAATAGATCATTTGATTTTAATTAGTTTAATCAAAATTACAATTATGCAGGGTCTCAGTTATATAAATAAAAAGTTGGTCTGTGGAGTGGGGCCGTTATCTTAGTACCTACTCTTTGCTGAGCAGTTCTGGGTAATCCTCCATGGATAATTTTAGTAAAGTAAACCTGCATTATTTTAGTATAAAGGTATATATGTATATATATATATATATATATGTATGCGTATATATTATATATATATATATATATGTATGCGTATATATTATATATATATATAACTATTGAACTGATTCGGCTCATGTTCAAACTATCCTGTGATATAGACCCAAACTATATTTGTGAATACCTGAAGGAATTACGTTTTCTCTTTAACACATCTTACTTACAAATTACTTCTTTATAACACATCAACTGGATTAACATCGGTTTTTTTTGGTAGGAAGAAAGTGGCAAACAATCATACAGTCCTCCTGGTGGTAAGTGGAAGGGATAGGATGGTAACCGAAAACTACCCAAACACGTATGTAAATTAGGGAATATGAAGTAGGAAATGCAGTACATTTCAAAGTAGTCTTCTTTGAGAGAGGGGTAACTCGATCGAGTGCGCCCAGCGGCTGTTGGATTGCAGCGTGCACCCTCCCCCTCCAAAAGATACGATCTGGAAAAAAATAGAGAATATTCAGGAAAATTCCTAAAGGGAATTATTCATTGGAAAGAAATCACGCAATGCTCATGTTTTATTCGCGCATGTCGTGCTCGACCCACAACAATTGGGTTCGCCAATAAATGGGATACACACCCGGGCGTTTTACCTTTACACGGCCTCCTATTACACCGTAGATAGATATTTAGATCTATTTAAACAACGCCCGTTTTAAAATTCTGTTAGATAGACATTTTTCCTTTTAGATAGTTTATATATAGTTTCATTTTACCTATTCTGCGTGTTAAGAGTTAAAGTTGTGTATAACTGTAATTGAATTTACGAACGTACAAATGTTTTATAAAATGCGTCTGTAACTAGATAAGTTTGTAAATTTGTTGTTATACCTAATAAATAAAATAAAATAAAAATAAATCACCATCTGTTGAGATTAGGAAAGCGAGCGGGATGAGATAATACCTGTTTTTATTTCTTTCCAATGATATACAGAAATTTATTTATTTTATTTGTTTTTACAGGTTACTTTTATTAAATTTATTTTTACTAAACATTTTTTTCGAAATATAAGTAATACAATTTTAATATGTAAGTATTAATAATAACGGTTAAGTGTCTTATAGTATAAGTTGTAGTCCCATCGATTGTCACAGCAGATTGGCTGCAGTTCTAAGAAGGCGGTTGCGGAACGTAGCTAAAGATTCATAGGGCATTTCAAGTTTAATTGATAAGTTGGAAGGAATTGGAAAAAGTATTGGGAAGAGAATTGGGAGTTTAACGCCTAAGCGTCGAGCGCTCAGCACTATTTTTCCACATTACTCAGCGAGAGCGTAGACGGTGTAGAAGGGGGCCACTTTGACTTGTAGAAATGTCCTGAGCGAGGTCGGCTCAGGCCGCGGACGGGGAATAGACCGTTCCAGGGTTACTTCAACTCTATGTAATTACGTTTCCGTAACATTATTGTTTAGAAACAATGTTGTTCCAATTAAACAATATTTTAACTATGTTGCCAAATGTGTTTTGTATGATTGTTTGATTACGAAGAGAATTTGTTTTCTATTCGTACGGAAATCAATACGGGGAATAAATACAGGCTCTCTCCACTGATTACGGGGCGTTCAGAGACAGCTAATTTAAAATTGATATCCAATCAGATATATACATAAAAAAACGCCGATGGCACGCGTCAATCTGCACCGTCGATTTGGATATTTTCCGTTTATTCAAACTAAATGTACGTTTGGTTTTCAAACTAAACCGAAACATTGCTCATATTATTATGAATCAGTTTTATTAAAAGTCTTTATTATTAAAACCAAAGAATTTGTAGCGTTCGAACTCGTTTATTACGCTCACTTTCCAAAGACAAATCGCTACCGTGGCAAATTAATAATAAGAAGACAGCAATTGTTTGGTGGCATGAGTTTATACAATACTAGCTGTGCCCGTGGCTTCGCCCGTGTGGACCTCGGTTATCGCGGTAAATACCCTAAGTCCGTCCCTGGAAAGTACCCTATGTCCGTCCCAGAATTTCGATCTATCACTGTGTCAATTTTCATCCAAATCGGCCCAGCGGTTTAGTCGTGAAAAGGTAACAGACAGAGTTACTTTCGCATTTATAATATTACTAGCGACCCGCCCTCGCTTCGCTTCGGTTAATAAGATTTTTTTTTCAAAATTTCAAAATAAAATAACCTATGTTACTCAGGGATAATGTAGCATTCTAATGATGAAAGAATCTTTGAAATCGGTCCGGTAGTTTTTGAGTTTATTCGTTACAAACATACTAAAATACAAATCTTTCCTCTTTATAATATTAAGTATGGATTAGTATGGATAATATTACGATATACGTCGCGATGATGTTCATCAATGAGAGAAACCCATGCCTCGACGCGTCGAGGCATGGGTTTCTCATTGATGCACATCACCTAAAATTTTAAACGCAATTTGAATAAATGTCATTTAGCAGGTTTGCTTTTATTTTCTGGAAGGTTTATATAAAATGAAGGTATTTTACACCATGTTGACATTTATAACGACCACTAGGAATACAATTTTGTAATTGTTACAATGAATCTAATTCACATAAGGTCGTTTACATAAGCTCGAAGACTTCTTTCACGTACATTATTCTAGTATACGTTGAACTGCTAAGTACTCACCATAGTTTATAATTCCACTACACCACGTAGTAAGTTCAAAGTGTATCTGTCTAGTATAGGTACGTAACTGCAAAGTGGAAACAGACCGTATAAGATTTACGCGCGGCATAACGTCATAGTAAAAAAAACAAGTAAGTTATCTTGTCTTGATGAGAACATAAATATGCTCTGAAAAGAGAGGAAGGACGATATTTGATACAGCAACTTCGATTTTGTATCTTACAGGGGACTCAGCGCGCCCGACTCACATAGTCGAGGATCTCACAAAATATTGCCTCACACAAATATCAATAGGTTTCAGTAGTGAGTGAAAGCTATGTTTCCATGAAATGTACAGATGTAATGGAATAATGCAAGTCTCTCATCCCATTATTGTTTCTACTCCCCATACCACCCAATGCCATCCCATCCTATCGTAGATTAAGTTAAAATAAATCTCTTTATCAGCCACTATGCTTTAATAATAATTTAATTTATTTGTTTTAGCATGCGGATACATATAAGTTAATAAATAAGCGTTAATATTCTGCCATATGACTGGCATGAAAATGTTTAAAGATTACATGTACTTATCAATTCAATAAACTATAAAGATACAATTCAAAATTAAATGTCAAATATGTCAAAACTAAAAAATGATATATATATGAACATTATTGAAATAATTATTTCGTAACAGTCATCAGTTATTTCTTTGCTTTTATAATTTTTACTCCTTACATTTGTATGTATTTCATGGTTCATTTTGAAAAGGTTCGGATATTTTACAACGAAAACACATTTCGCAGATTTGAAGACCGGCAATGCGTAGAATGCGTATATCAATAAAGTACGGTTTCCAGCTGTGCATTAAGTTTGTGAGTGTATGTACCATACAGAGATCGTACACATTTTTTCTGAGCTTTAAATACTCTATCTGATTGGACAGAAATTTGGAAATTTTTATTTTTAATTTGACAGTAGTAAACGAATATTCATACATATCAAACATTGCAGTATTTATAACACGGGCAAATTAAGAATAAATGGTAGTGGGTGGCTCAACAACTATTTCTTGCGACCGTACAAACCGTATCTCGTAAACGACCTTACGATGCTTCTGGTCTATGCTTATAATGATTATATAACCTACTTGCTTTTTATTACTATGATAGAGCGCTACCTGCTCAGTGCTTGGTCACGTTACTGTACAGTCAACAAAATAAAATATAAATGAAAAAACAGCAATAGCCGGTGTCTCTACATACGTACAGAATAATCATCGAATAAATCATCTGTAACCCAGTGAGTCTGGTACTTAGACTACTGTATTATCGTTACACCAGAGAGAAAAACTTTTTATGTGAAAAAAAATTAGTTTTCTTTATATACAAATAGTCAATGCATAGTCAGTCACAGAATAATAATCGCGAATCTGTGGTCATATAATAATTTCCATAAACTTCTTTAGCCATAGACGACAACTTTCGCCAAAAAAAATTGAAGGGTCTTTTGTCGTTGTACGTTCAAAAATATACTGAGATTGTTAATAAAAATACAATTCTATTTTAATTCAATGGCAAAGACTTTTTGACGGGAACTCGAGATGTGAAGTTGAGTTTTTGTTTCGTTTTTATATAAAATGTATATTATGAGTTTTATGCTTCAATTGTGATAGTTAAATAAAATCATAAGACTTGTATTTTGTATAATTGTATTTGTATTTGTATAAGGCGTCTAACCCTTCTGTTCTCATTAAACCTAGTATCACTTTGCTGAGTGACTTTTAACTTACTTCGATGGGACTGGACATTGACGAGATGCGTTTTGGCAAGATGTCGAGACGAGATTGTTTTGACTTTTAAATTGTTAATTACGAAGAAAACATGACGCTGGCACAATGTGATAATTGCGCTATTGCCATATAAAAAAATAACAATATAATTAATGGCGTCGTCTTTTTTTTCTTATCATATATGGTATTGATGCAATTAGCACATTCTGCCAGAGGCAAGTTTTCCTCATAATAAATAACTTCAAAGTATACAATGCATTATGCCAATGTCCAGTCCCGTTGAAGTAAGTCAGGAGTCGCTCAGTAAAATAATAGTAGGTTTACAGAGGACAGAAGAGGACTCCTTGGAAGCACACGAAAAACGCAGTCCTATGCTTTTATTTGATTATCACAAACACCACGCACGAAAAACACTTTGAGGTTTATTAAACTATCGCTATTAAACACCAAAACGCCTAATACACATTTTTACAATAATCAATCAAAAGGTCGAACTCACTTCTCGAGTTCTCGCCAAAAAGTCCATTTCTCGTCAATCCCCATGACGCAATGGCATGGCAATTGTCGATATTAACTAATATGTAAATAATACTGACCTATATTGAGTATTTCACATGCCTGTAAGCGAATGATTCTTTCAGATGATCAACTATTTTTACATAAAGGTGAAAGTAGGCTACTTTAGACGAAATACATATATGTATTTATCCTTACAACTATTGTACCCATGTATCATTTTTATAGTGTGTAGTAGACGTTAAAAGGGTCCTTCTTGATGGATGGCCCCACCAATAATGTCAAACGAAATTACAACATTAAATTTTCACCCAACTTCTTTCTAACATAACCTTTATGGTAACGGCGGGAGAGGTTCCGAAGTGCAAATATAAAATGGCGGTATATCGGAGTACATGCCAAGTAATAATAGATCGGTTGTCATCGTGAAAGATTTCGGACAATCTCTCGTAAGACCAGCGGATTGTCGACGAATTTTCTTTGTACTTAATCTTAGGGGATTAATATGTCTTTGATAATGAATGTCCTATACACATGTGCTAACGGAGAAGTATATTTATAAATGCTTTGATCGATAACAAACAAAGACGATGACTGAAGGAAAATAGCGACAAGTAATTTGAGTTAGGTTAGGCTACAACTACATGAAACTTCTGCTCCCATGGTCCTACTAACCCTGGGGTTACAATGCAATCAGCCCTTTCAGAATCCACTGCAGGACGTGGGCATCCTCATGCACATTGTCTGGTGCATATATCCCATATGGCATTAAAACGCCACACTGGCCAAACGGATTTTCGAGTCCGCATAACGCATAACTCTGCGGTTATACAGACCGAATTGTGGTAGGTAAGTGCCGTATTGGGTAGGCTCCTGTATTGTTAAAACAATACAGTTAAAACTGTGTTATTAAAACAGTTAGAGTTATTGAACCTTAACCTTATCCGCTTTAGACTTGAGCTTTTAACTATAAGGATATAAGACCATCAAACATTAAAAATTTAGACTAGCAATTTAGAACACTCACTAGCCTTTAAACGCTAGTCTTAAATGTTCATAGTGTTCGCTCAGCGCTCGAACGTCGAGCGCGCAACGTTCGTTAATACATCACTAGTAGGCTCTTTCCCGCGCGTATCTGCTCGGCCTCCCTATAAATTTTCATCTCTGCCTCTTATACACTCTTTTTGGGGAATGGACTCCACATTGGCGTTCATTTTTGGGTGCCGTGCAGTTACTTTGGGCTGCTTTTCTGGTGCCATTGGTGTGCGAACTCCATTGGCCGGCGAAAATTCACATCTGAAGCGGCGACCGTTGCCATAATATACCGGTCCCTCCTCACTCCGTCTGATTCCCTGTAACATCCTTTTCCATCCTATTCTTATGTTCCTACAATGACGACACAAGCCGTTAAAGATGACACTAAAAACTTGACATGTTAATGAGCATATAAAAGAAGACTATATATTTGATATCAACCTAAAACATATGTATATAATCTATAACGTAATGCTTATAACAGCAGGACACAACCCTCGCTCTCCCACTCTCTTGAAATCACGAGAGGATTTCAGGTCATAATCTATTACCTACTCCTACCACATGAGTCCACATTATATTTTTAAATACTTATTGTTTAAACTCTATACATACTTATTTGTTTAAATTTTCTGGCATACATGTTTAAAGATGATGTTTTCCTTCACGACCAAACGTAAAAAAGCTTAAGTAGGAACTCAGCAATGCTAAGGGATTTGAACTCGCAACTTCACGAAGATTACCACGTTTATAGATTATAATAAATAAACATTAGTTTAAATTATATTACATTAGTTTAATTCCTTTAATAATTAATTATTATATTATACTGTTATAGTTAGTTGTCAATAAACAAATAAATAATTATTAACGTCTGTTAATAACATATACCTAATCTATACTAATATAATAAAGACGTAAAATTGTGTGTTTGTATGTTGGGGGTAATCTCTGGAACTACTGAACCGATTTCAAAAATTATTTCACAAATATTAAGCTACATTATCCGTGTCTAATATAGGCTATATTTTATTTTGAAATTTTGAAAAAAAAAACCTCATAAACCGAAGCGAAGCGAGGGCGGGTCGCTAGTTAATAATAAATTATGAATTAATCATAATCATGACAGTTTTTTTATCAGTTGCAAACAATAAATGCTTGTTCACATTGCGCTGTTGCTATACAGATTTCACGGTATAAACAGAAGCAAGGGCGTAGTCAGGTGGGGCAAATCTAACAATTTTCTTATAATTTAAATAGAGGTAGTATAATTCAGAAAGTATGTTATTTATTCTTCTTTATGCCAGGGGGGGGGGGCGCCCCAACCTGCCCCACCGTGGCTTTAATCACAATTCCTACTTAACACTTTCTCATAAAATGTTACAACATTATTGTCCACATCTAACTCGCCAAATGGCACTTCCAAAAATCTGGCGCGAAGATTGAAAAAACATTTCCCAATCTAAATCCTACAAGCTATTCCGTAGCGAACATTCGATGCATCTGTTCGTGCTGTGCCGATAATTTATGGCCCAAATTTCGGTTTCGCCTTGCCCGGAGGCCAATTTGAAATGATATGGTGGAAGCTAAACGAAAATTGTGTTATAGCATGTTTTGATGGGCTTTAATCATATTTTATAACCCGCATGTATGATAACGTAATTTTAGAAGACGAAGCGTCAACATGAATGTAATTTTTTGCCTTATTTCAGATTTAAAATGTGTCTTCCAATCTGTCCTTGAATTGAAATGTACTGTTGGGTTTTATCCCTTCTTACGATTCCTCATTTGTAACCAAAAATATTTTTCCATATTCATCCATCTATCATCCATTCCATAGACTTTATTAGTATTTTTACTTTTTTAACCGCAATTTGTCCGTGTGATATTCGCCGACTTTAGAATAGCATCACGCCATCTCTTCCCGTAGGTGTAGTAAAATACGACTAAGGGATAAAAAACTACACCACCTCTAAAAGAGTGGACTCGCCAACCCACTTGGCCAGCGGGGCGTTTTAATGCCAATGACAAGTAGTGGATATTAAAAGGACCGGTAGTGGTAATGATAAATGATTAATTATAAAAATGAACGCCTTCCTAATATAAGCGCGACAGCCTGCACAAAAGAAATGTTTGAAGTGGAAATCTTTTAAATCAGTTTGCCCTGCCAGATATGACATGCGGTGCCGAAACATGCCCTTTGACGGTAGTTCTAAGTCGCTCAGCGGGCTGTAGACGGCCATGCTCGAAGTATCTTTTTTATATAATATATTTGCTAGATTCTGCCTATGGCTTCGCTAGCATGGATTACGCAACTGTAAAAGATTTTTAACACCTGTAAAAGCACCGACTTGTACTTTGTACTTTCTACATAAATTTTATTGTAATTAATTGTGTAAACAATCCTCTCCTTGTTACATTATCTCCATTCCCAATTACTTCTCAACTGTAACCAATACTCAAATTTTAATTACAGTTCCAATCTTCCGATATCCAATCCGTCTGGAATTGCTGGGAGCTAACGGTGAGCCGTGGATAAAATACATGTGAGCTATTAATCCTTTCATTCCTTGGGCCGGATTAATTCGTCAGTCGACGAGTAATCCATTACGGAGTGACGTATTCCACGATGTAGGCACTGCTGGAAGGGACTTTGAAAGCGGAGTTACAATAAGTCTGATAAAAATCAAAGTAAATTGCGATTACACAGACTATTACGATTTATGCCCGGATAGATGTATCAGACAATCGAGTCACCTATTGGTATGCAGAGGCTATCGCCTCTGAACAACCGTGATACATATCAACATCAGTCTAATAACAAACGTTAGCGCGTCTTTGAATGCGCTGCCTACCTTTGAAGATTTAGGAATGGATTTGAAGAAAGAAAAATGGGTACCCTGGCGTATCTCACTCATTACCGAAACACATTCGTACATTAGGGAAATAGGATAAAGTGGGCAATACAGTACATTTTACGGTAGTCTTCTGTGAGAGAGCCCCTCTCTTACATGTGTCCGTACAAGAGTCCGGTGACTCTTGAAAGGCCATTAGGGCCACAATAATTTAGCCATTCCGAAAAAAGAAGTCTTTGGTCGACAGGGCTTTCATTTAAAACTTAAAAACATTACATAATATTGTTATGTATGACGTTAATACCGAAAATATAAATAATACCGGTTTTTAAAAATCCAATATTGGGGTTTATCGTGTCACTTTTGGTCCGATATCCCGATATTTACGTTTTACGACCTCTACCCTCAAATGACTTATATTAGGAATAGTCAGAAATCAAGCATACATAATAAACTGATATAACGATCAAAGTAAAGGCCGATATTGTGGAAACACACCCAGTAATATAATGTAACTGACAGGTAACGATGTAATAAGTAAAAATTAAAGTATGTAGGAATTTTTAATCCAATCGTACCTACTGAAAATTAGTTGTTTTATTTTTAGCAGTAAATTTTATTCTTGTAAAATAAATAAACAAAACCATTAGACGATTAACAATAACAATAACCATAGATAAGCGATAGCACAGTGTTTTTTTTTATATGGAAGTGGGTGGACGAGCAAGCGGTCCCACGTGGTGATGTGTTTTTTTTTTTTTATGTACAAAGGCGGCAGACGAGCATACAGTCCACCTGATGGTAAGTGGATACTGTCGCCCATAGACATCCGTGATACATGCCAACATTAGTCCAGAATGACAAATGTTGGCACGCCCCCGGATGCGCTGCCTACCTTTGAAGATATAGGAATGGATTTGGAGAAAGGGTTAGGAAAATGGGGAGGGATAGGATGGGATGGGAATGGGCTCTGGCATATCTCACTCACTACCGAAACACGTACGTACATTGGGGAAATACGATAAAGTGGGAAATGCAGTATATTTCAAGGTAGTCTTCTGTGAGAGAGGGGTAACGTGGCCAGTCGAGCGCGCCCAGCGGCTGTTGGATTGCAGCGTGCACTCTCCCCCTATTCACAGCTTTCTTGAAGAACCCCATATCGTAGCTTAATGGAAAGACCTTAATAAAGCTTAATAAATATTTAAAAGTAAAAGTAATTAACGTTTCAATGGTAAAATTAAACTGACTTAATTTTGCTCACCGATTAAAATTTCATTTTTAATACTTATATTTCCTTACTTCTCAGCGCATATTTTTCCCCGGTCATTTATTTATTTACTGGCTTAATCGTATATCTCAAATCACCGCATCCAGTAACATCTTACTTCTACGTTAGTTCACATCAAAATGTAAGTACGTAACGAGCGCCGCTGGTAACCGTATCGTTATAGCTTCCTAAGGAATCAACCCAGATTTCCATTAAGGATATGGCTCGAAGATGCCATTAAAGAAGCCCTGTCTGGAACGAAAGAGGAATATGATTCTTACCTACCTACATCTGACATTTATATATTATAGGAATTGGCGTTTCACTCACAAACACAGGCGACTAAGTTTCTTGATTCAATAAAGGAATGGATACAATAAAAATATGGAATCTTTTGTACTTGTCGTGTCATATAATACACAATGAGAAACACCTCCTTCTCTGACTGATCATGCCAGACCTGACAGAACTCGTACTTGCTGGCTGAAGAAATGGTAGCTAAAGGAGTAGTTTAATATAATCACCAGATCCCTGATCATCAGATCCGAGAAGCAACTGTTTTTCGTGACTCTGATATTAGGGTCCATTGCCCATGACTTCAAGAGTCAAGATTGTCACAATGATGGTCAATCTCCCATAGGAATAAGTGAATAAGTAAGATTTTTATTAGTATAATTAAGGTTCTCTCGCCACTACATACCATCCTCCTCGCTATTAGTTGCCTGAAAGAGATTACGACTGTAATTAGGTATTGTTAAGTCCCAAATTTGTGCAGTGCCGTTTTTACAACAGCATTTTATAGTCGACGACACAACAAACAGCCCAATTCTTCGATTGAAACCTTTATTCCAAGCATATAAAAGCCTAGTTTAGCTTGTGGCCCGTGTTACAAGGAAGTAATAAATTCATGTAGGTAGCTACACATTGTGATGTTAAGGAATTTCCAATCATCTATCCAGCCCCGAAGATCGATACGAAGAGGTCTTGGCAGACGTCCATCATTGATCTCAGAGATTTGAAGGAACACGACATTTATAAAAAGCATTATATAGTAAGTCTTATAGAAACAGAGGTAAAATCGTAAAATCACTTGCCATAAGATGAAACTGCCTAACTAGCATTTCATAAAAAAGTATAAGGAAAATAGCTGTGAACAAATATTTATTTATTTTATAGGAAGAAGGCGGCAGACAACCATACAATACTTGATGGTAAGTGGATACCGTGGCCACTTACCACCAAGTGGTAAGTGGCGTTGCCCTGCGACACCCGCGATACAGGTCAACATCAGTTCAGAATTAAATCGAACATTGTGATTATATAGATCGAAACAATGATGTGTGTTTGTTTGTAAGGAGGTGGAAGACGCTGGACAGTTCACGTAAATAAACGGCTAATGTCGCCCATTAACCATCCATTTGAAAATACATACTAAATATGTTATACAAACACTCTATGGCGGGCACGTTACAGTCTAACAATGTTCTATGTTCTACCTATTTAATTCATATGTGTTTTGAAAATCGAACATCCTTATTACTTTGTACCAAGTACTCTTAAAATTTTGCGACAAAAAGTTTTTATCTATGGAACACTGGTTGGTTTTGATGTCAATTAAAACTATGACTATCTGTAACATGAAAATAAACAACTGTATTGTTGGTACTGTGAATTTAAGCGTGGTTGAGTTGGCTGACGAAGAATGAAGCGACGGCCTTTAACGTTACATTAGGACAGAAAACGTGGTGGCAGTGAAAAGTTTCATTTATAAGAACAGGAGAATTACATACGAAGAATAATATAAATTTTTCTTCTACGAGGACGTTTACGTTGTGAGTGAATTATATTAATTAATGTATGATTATGATTAACAGCTAATGATTTAACATGATTAAGAACTAAATCATGATTATGATTAACAACTAAAACTGAATCCACACTAACTTGATGTATGAATATAAATGTATATATTCATGTTTACGTTTATATTTATGTGTCTATGTACAAATAGGTCTCCGATTTCTTATTATATTGTATGTTGTAGCCTGCTATTTATGACAACTCCTCTCGGTTATTCTAAGGTTGACTAGAAGAGATTCCTTCTAGGAATAAGTCCGACTTTGTACTTATGGTATTATTGTAATGTCTTATTGTAACAATTAATTATAAGTATTATAAAGAGCGACAACAACAACAATTTGAAACGAAATCCAAGCATGTTCCGTTTTCACAAACTGTATAAAACATTGTGTTCACTAAATCTCACGAAGTAGACGCACATAAAGACGAGCTCTTTCGCCGATGAGATTGAATCCCAATACCTTTCCTTTTATCTGGTATCGAGTAGCAAAATGGTCAATCCGTCACTCGGAGTGTGCGTCGACCTCCGAGACATTGACGGAGATGTTCCATTCACCTGAAGATGCTCAGATATTGAACAGCCTATTTCTTTTATCGTTTCCATTGTTCTCAATATTGTAGTAAATTTGCTTTTTATTTGGATGAGACGTTTACTTACTCAGGTGTGTTTACATGGAGCCACACACGACTGCATTCAGCGAACAGTTTAAAAGAGTGATTAATACTCTTGACTCATATAAGTGAAGTCGTGAATTTAAAGCGTAGCGCAAACCAATGCGTTTACTTGAGTACCTTCGGATTTTTTTTTATATTATCAATAGCTGGGCGGTTAAAGAAAACGTTAGGGGAGAGGGAGAGAGTGCACACTGCATTCTCACAGCCGCTGGGAGCAATCCACTAGCCACGTTACCCCTCGCTCACAGAAGACTATGGGATATGTACTGCATTTCCACTTTATCCCAACTTCCTCAATGTAAGTACATGCAGTGCCGGCTTTACCTATGGTGCAGGGTGTTAGGGGGCGCCGAGCGCCGCTCGCGACGCCTCCAAAGAACCTACTAGAGGGCGCCAGGGTATTGATTGCACCCGGGCGCTACATGGGCTAAAGCCGGCGCTGAGTACGTGTTTCGGTAAGGATGGGATGGAAACACGTACATGCATTGGGGAAATGCGATAAAGTGGAAAATGCAGTACATTTCAAGGTAGTCTTCTGTGAGCGGCTGTTGGATGGCAGCGTGCACTCTCCCACTCAAAAAAATATATTTGAATTACTAAAGTTAATTAAATAAACATAAATAAAGCCACACTCAGTGGCCCACACTAGGGTTCACTGTGTCGTGGGTCCAGAGACATACAAAGACAATCACAAACACACACCCAGACCCTAATATACACTTGTCTTTTTTTTGTAACAAATGTAGGTATGACCTGGAATCGAACCTGGGGCCTTTTACATGGGTCACTAAAAACTGCGCCAATCGGTCTGCCAAATTACTAAGTATGACATCACAAAGTCAACAGAGTCCAGCTTCCCGGGACTCCTGTTCCTTTATTATCACCAGACAACCTAAACCTAACCAGCCTTTAAATTTGCTGCCATCGATTTCTGATCATTCAGTATTTTCTGCTGCTCGTTTAATTATTTCTTTATTGAAAAACCCTACTCTTTGAACGAACATTCCAAAAAAAAAATACATTAGACGGCCACCTGAAGCTGAGTGGATACTGTCGTCCATACACATTCGCAATACCTGTGCACATTTAGGAATGGGTTCGGAGCAAGAGTTGGGAAAATGGGGAGGATATAATAGGATGGGAATGGGCTCTGGCATATCTCACTCACTACCGAAACACGTGCGTCATTGGGAAAATACGATAAAGTAGGAAATGCAGTACATTTCAAGGTAGACTTCTGTGAAAAAATTGTTTTGAATATAGACAACAATTTATGTATCTACCCATATTCGGCACATTAATGAGTTGATTTCATTTGATTCATGTAATTATCGGTTAATATCGACTATACAAAATAAATAATTTAACACAACATTTATTAAGTTACAATTAGGCCGTCGTGGAAGATTACAACCTACAATCCTCTTGTGATTACCCGTGAGGCCCAATGGGACAGTGGGACATAAAAGGCTTTCGCGGAAATTTACTGAAGTTTAAAAAAAATTGGGTCCCAATCTCTATTTGATTGATATTGACAGACCAGCTCCGGTTTATTTTCTACTCATCCCTTATTCATGCGATGTTGCCAAACATCCGGGTGACTGACAACAACTATTCGAGAATTTACATAAGCTTCGGCACTAATATCGATAAAATGAAGGTATACGCATAAGAATAGTAAATATTATTTACTATCTGTACCCGGCGTTTCTGTGACTTATTTGTCATCACAGACAACACAGAGATTTAAGATAGTAACGATAAAGTAATAATGTAGTGTGTACATGGTGCGGCAACACATAGGTCTCCAACTCAGCATATTGCTTCCCCAATCGAGGAGAAGCGCTGATATTCTGTTGGGGCTTCTAATGAAATTGAAGTTCAACAAAGTTATCAACAAATATTAACTTATGAACATAGACATTCGTCGCTGATCTGATTTCAACATACAACGTGATGCTGATGACACAAGCGTCCTCAATTTAATCTCCAACAGAGTGAGAACGTCATGTAAGCTTAATATGGTCGTAACGCAGGTCGTGTTCGAGCTAGCATGAGCAAGGGTCGTTCAAATCGTCTCGTGCGGAAAGATAAGTTTCATGGACTTTCTGCATTGCAATTCTGTTACGTACAGATATTTTTAAATTCTTCTGAGAACTGCGGTGTATGATACAGCAAACCACTGAAATAACGCAAAAACTGAATGGGTTGTTTAGTATCGAGAGTAGAATCGGTTCTACCAGTTTTTACAGTGGAGCACTTTTTTTCATAACGCGCCCGGTCACTACACTGTACTGAGTAATGAGGGCTACGAACGTTTTAAATAGAACAACAAAATTTTACATGTTTGCAACTTTTGACTTAATTCCTAAATTAATTTTATTTTTCACTAGAACGGTTTCCTACATTTTAATTTGTTTGTCCGTTTTGCGTTATTTCGGTAACACCTTGTATACCAGAGTTGAGCAATTTTATATAAGAAAGAGTTTTCATTTATTTCATATGGTTTTGGACTTTTAATTAAACTAATTTGTATTCAAGTAACGTCCAGATTTGACCACAGTGTAGCTGCTAAACTGGATTAATGGGATTCATGTTTAGTGGGCGTAGGTACCTACGTGACGCTAGTCCGATTTCGTTAAAAAAGGATACTACTTAAACTGGAGAATTAGGTGCTTATGTGTTTCTTTTTTATAAGAAGGAGATGGCAGACGAGCAAGTAGTTCTCTTGATGGTAAGCTGATACTGTCACAGGCTGTCTTCTGCAAATACATACCAATATCAGTCAGAAATGATCTGTTGCCAACTTAAAGAGATTTGGGAATCTTTTAGAAAAATGATTACAAAGGACTTGTAATAAGCAAAAGTGAGTGTTTCAAATGTATTGCACGTTGCACGTTGCATTTGACTTTATTACATCCTAGCTAGTTATTACTTTTCGTTAAACGACAGCGACTAGCTAAAAGTACCAACGATAGATACAAATAATAATCGGTAACTGCAGTTCGATAGTGGTGCATTTCTAAATTACAAAATTAGCTATGGTTGCCAACCTTCTTAGAATATGGTAGTACAAGGAGAAGAAAAATCCATTTCGGTAACACATTTTTTAGCTTCGTCTGCAGAATGCTCATGACTCCATAAAACAAATTCTAACAACGCAAACGCTTGCAACTTTGTACATCTAGTCATATAATTGAAAGATGTCAGGTGACACAAAGTAAAAGGAGGGATCTATTACACCCATCAATGAGTATCAAATCACATTAAGTATCATCTTCTGCTCTCTGACTTTACCGTATTGAAAGTATACAAACGGTTGCCAGACAAAATAAACGCAAACACAAGACCCCACAAAAGTTACCGCCCTAGGTAAAGGTTCCGCAGTCACTGTAATCGTATTTACTCCGCGTACTTCTCCCAACTTGGAAGAAAGTAGGTTCGGCTTATTGATTTACCGGGCCGGAGTGCCGTAAAGAGGTTTGCCGAAGGCTTACTCGTCTGATTGAGGAAACTTTTGGGCACGTCTCACGCTTGCCGCAAGAAAAACTTGAAGAAATACAATTATGTGTAAGAAAAACTGCGAGGATGTGCTGAGAAAATACTGGAGTTCGTGCTTTGTTGGGTTCGATATAATATTATTTAATAAGTTACGGAGACGCGAGATGTATCCGAAAGGTCATATAAGTATATTTTATAGAAGAAAGTGACAGACATGCAGACAGTATTCCAAATGATAAGCGTATGCTGTTCTTATAGACGTATTAGTACGTTAACAAAAATGTCGGTATGTCCTCTAGATGTAACCAATGCAACCAGCCCTTTCATGATTCCACTGCTGGACGCCGGCCTCCCTACTTATGCACAATGTTTCGTGCATAGGGGATGTATGACCTTAAAATGCTACGCAGGCCAAGCGGGATTGACGAGTCCACTCATACAAAGGTAGTGTAGTTTCTCAACATTTGTAGTAGCGGATTTGTTATTCCTTAGTCGCCTTTTACGACACTCCTGGTAAGAGATGGGGTGGTGCTACTCTATACCCAGCCGACACCAGTCGGCACAGGAATGGACACCACACGGCACCCTTTAGATGAGCTGCCCAAATTAGAAGTTTGGATTTACACAAAGGATTGTGGGATGAAGAATAGGAACTATCGTTATCGAACCAGCTCGCCACTTCCCATCTTCTTTGTTCCATTAAGCCTTCTTCATCACCGGATAAGAGGAACAGTTGAACGGAATGACAACATGGAGCTTCGAATACTCTCATTATTTTCCAAAACACGTTGGTGGCTTTTATAGCAATGTTCTCAGCCAGTCGATTACACCACATGGATGGTGGCATCATCTCACCCCATAAATATTAATCTTATGCAGCTGTTTTGTAGAAAACCTTGAACCAAGCTTGAATTGATAGGCTCTTTCGCTGCATTGTTTTTTTCTGTCCTTCAAGAGTACAATAAAATAATACAAAAGATACAAAATAAGCACAATGTGAAACCCTAGAATCCCTAGAAAAATGAACCGACGATAATTTTTCTATTCAGGAACAGGAAGAAGCTGAATCTGGAAAATTCGTGACCGTTTATTTTGGTATGCGTCGAGGAAAATCTATATCTAGCATTCGATTAACTCAATCTGACGTGTGAACGATCATGTGAATGGTCTATCGGTCAACAATACAGTCGCAGTTTCCTCACTCGTAAAGAAACTATTGACATCTGATTCCATGATTTTCGACATATAAATAGCCATGATGATAGCCAAACTTTGTTAGAAGATAAGCAAAAATAAGCAGAAAAAATTACTTAAGTGAGACGTCACTTTTAAAAAAAAAGTACTTCCCTATAATAAATAAAAAAAACGTCAAATAAATTTCGTATCATGTCTTAAATGTTTTTATTGCAAAATCATCTATATATCTGTCTCTTGCACCGAATTGAAAGCGCAGTGTTACTGAACGCTCACGTTTTAAATGATCACATTAAAAGTAAAAAATAATTCTTATAAAAGTTCTTTATAAAAAAAACTTATCAATGTGATCACTATTCTCATATAGTAAGTGCAATGCCATTTTTTTTTTTTGTGTACGAAGGCGTCAGACGAGCATACAGTCCACCTGATGGTAAGTGGCTACTGTCGCCCATAGACATCCGCGATACATGCCAACATTAGTCCAAAATGACAAATGTTGGCACGCCCCCGGATGCGCTGCCTACCTTTGGAGATACAGGAATGGATTTGGAGAAAGGGTTGGGAAAATGGGCAGGGATAGGATGGGATGGGAATGGGCTCTGGCACATCTCACTCACTACCGAAACACGTACGTACATTGGGGAAATACGATAAAGTGGGAAATGCATTTCAAGGTAGTCTTCTGTGAGAGAGGGGTAACGTGGCCAGTCGAGCCAGGGTAGGTATAGATGATTGCGTAGGTATAGATGCCAAAATCCAAAATGCCAAAGACTCAACGCACGAGTCAACGCTGTTGAAATAAAATTGCAAAGTACCTTCCTTTTTTACTATTTTATTAGCAGTGCTTACATATAAAGTGTGAATCTATATGATTGCCTGTAAAGATAAATGGTCGTTAATAAAGTTTGCTTATATTTACGCGGACAAATTACTGTATTTTTTTAAATATGTATACTTTTTTCCCGATAAGTGACTTATGTAATCCTTTCTTGTTTATTATTTTACACTTAATTTTTTCAACAAACCCCGGACTTAATGTTAATTTTTTGAGAACTAAATTATTTAAAACTTAAAAACAACCTAAAATCGAATTCATTGACTGCGCAAAAGAGATACATAAGATAATGTAATTAACGCTGCATCCACGCGTTAGGGAATTGAACTGAAAATACACATCCAGTGAACATCCAGCTAAATAAAAAACCGGCGGAGCGAAAACAATGCAAATACGGAGTGGGGTTCCGCACATGAACAAGTTAGTTTACAACAGAAGCTTTTGAAATTGATCGTGAACATGATTAAGGTGGTACTTTTAATAAAAAATAATCAAATTTATTTAATCAAAAAATTCCTTGAACAAAATGGTTGTATAATTTTATGATATACATTCATTTAATAATAAACTTTTACTTTTTTTTGTAAGTATGAAACAGAGGAGGCGTCAATACTGTGGGAGTTACCAATCAGCACATATCTCCCAGGTGTTAGCAATTGGCAATAACACAACGCCGATAAACCGACCAACCCCTTAACTTATCAGGGCAGATACCACAAACCATGAGGCCTAAATAATTCCAAAAAGGCTGTGAATAAGATCCTGCAAGGTCAGCAGCGCACCCCCTCCCCCCCGGTATGGAGGTATCCATGGGCGGCGGTAACCACATACCATCTGATGGCCGTCATGCCCGTCTGTTACCTCTTCTATAAAAAAATAATCACTTACTCTCAGTGGTTGGTGCGGCGTTTTCAAATCTTTAAACCCCCTTGTAACAAAAATAGGCAATTATCCTTCACTAGAACTTATAGCTGAGATTGAAACAGAGGACATGATTTATTTATTCTTTACTGCACAGAATGACAAAAGGCGGACTTAATGCTTTGAAGGATTAACTCGCAGTCGACCTTTGGGCTATACGGAGATGGTCCGGTAGGTGCAATAACTGTACAAAATTAAGAAAAATATTAAAATTACAATGCTAAATAAATAATATCTAAATGTAATTGGATAATACATATAAATGAATACATAAATACAAACATACGTATATATGCGTATATAGTCACATACACAAAAATACCTAGGGTAGGTACTTTAACCAATTTATTCCAAATCAATATTTTCCATTTTAAGTAAAATGATTATATATACTTTGTAATAGGCTATTTACCGCAATCGATGTCAACTAACACCAGAAAATAACAAGTATACTGATTAAATATACTGTAACCCTACATCTGAACCCACACGTAACTTTGTGGCGTGATTAGGTTGTTAAAAAAGGGTCGGATGAGTTATAAGCCCTTTTCCTCAAATCACATCCCTTCTTCATTCAAATACCAAAAGGCCAGCACCTAGAATAAATATTTATCACAACGTTCTTTAGAATAACTCTGCATAAACACGTGATTTTAGCCATTTTGTGCAACTAGCTCTTTCAGTATCCACCGCTGGACACGGGCCTTAAAACACATCAACTTATTTAAAATATGAAACGCTTCTAGAGAAAAATAAAATTATTTTACGAAATAAACCCAAAAGATGCAAACATGTAAAATTTGGTTATTCTACCTAAAACGTTCGTAGCCCTCCTGGCTCGGTACAGGGTAATGACGTAGCGGGCGACATGCATAAGTGCAACTGCGACTAGAATAAAGCATATACTAGAAATAAACAATAATTAAAAAAAAAAAACATACATTTAAAAACATTAGCATGCATGATTCTATCAAGAACTTTGTGATAGGAAAAGTGAAAAGTAACAAGAATGGAAACTGAATGCATTTTACTTGTTTTGATAATTAATTAATTGATCGACATTAATAACTAATTATAATTAATTACTTATTCGTTTAAATTACAAGGTGTTTCAGATGTTTGTCATCAACATGTTAACTTTTTTCTTATACACTTTCTTATACACTTTTTTTTCGGATTGACTAAATTCTTGTGGCCCTAGTGGCCTTTCAAGAGTCACCGGACTTGATACACCTTATTTTGTTGTTACTCTTTATTGTAGGTACTTATAATCAACTGTTACAATAGGACATTACAATATTACCATACAAATGCGGATTTATTTCAGTCAACCTTATTTATGCGGAGTTATGTCAATAGAAAGCAGACTACAACATACATTAGGTACGAAATAGGAGATTTTGTTTCCAAGTTCTTTAGACACGTTTCCGGGTCTGGCACGACAACTGCGAAAATCTGCCTTAACAATCGCATTTAATTCAAATACATATAGATATTTATATATATATATATGTATATATCTATGAATGTATATACAGACATTATTTCTTCATTGCACCGTGTACCTCTATTTCGTCTTCTGATTTCACCTTACAACCCAAAGGTTGCGTAGAAGAAATCGCTTTAGCGATAAGGCCGCCCGGTTGTACTTCTAATTACTTGTACTTTGTATTTCTCTGTATGTTTTCTGTGTAAGTACAATAAAGTGTATCTATTTGTCTATATTTCTCATTTCGAGTAATCGTAAGAACTCCAACAGTTTCCAGTAAAACAACATCTCTGCGGTTCCCACCGCTTTCCGAGGAACTCCGAATCTCTTCCCCATCTCAGTTTATTTGCACTCCTACTTAAAACCACGTCGACGGAAAATTGTGCTTGCTGCGTTTACTCTATGTTATTAAAAAACCTTTCCAATGGTACTCGTAGTCGCAGTGGAAATATTATTTTATCTCTCTAGTTTTTCCACTCAATTTTTCAATCGGAACTAGTTGATCTTTAAGTTGCATTTAACTCGAGAGTTTCGGTTATAGCGAGTTTCATCAATTATTATTATTATTTTAGAGCGGTGATAGCCTAGGGGTATCTATACTCGATTGACATTCGAATGAACGTGAGTTCAAATCAGTGAGTAAACACGATTTTTTAAAAAAATGTCACCAATTCGGTAATGAGGGAAATCATCGTGAAGAAACCCGCATGCTCGAAAAATAAAAAAAATGTGGCGTATTTGTATTCACCAATCCACACTGTGTCCTCGTAGTGGATTATGGCCCAGAAACCCCCCAGTGATGAACTAGGGGAGGCCTGAGCCCTGCAGTGGGACGTTATAGGCTAATATCATGTATACAGTGTAGTGCGAATAGCCTCCAGCGGTGATAGCGTAGAGGTATTGTATTCTCAACTTTCATTCGGGAGGTAGTAAGTTCAAGTAATAGGCCCGTACCACTGTTTCTACTAAAATAAAGGACTTTAAATTGTCACAGCTCGTCGATGAAAGAAAGCATCATGAGAAAATCCAAATTAGAAAAATATATATATAATTTTCACCAATTCGCATTGGTGTGACCCGAGACCCCCTCGTGATGGCAAGGGAAATCCTGGCCTGATGGCAGTCGGCCGTCAGAAGCTATTTATCAATCAATTACATAGTTGAAGAAACTAGTTTAAAGACAAAACACCCTATAGGTACCTATAGGTATAATAATAGGTAGGTATAATACCTATAGTATAGGTATAATAAAGGGGTCATTCAAACATTTAAATGAAGTTCAAATAAATGTGTAAATAACATTGTTTACAGAAATTGTTAATAATGATTTTCCAATTATTTATTTATAAGTTCTAATTTTCTAAAACTTCTTGTTGTTGCGAATAATAAACAGAATAGCCATATTTTATCATCTGACAAATTATAATAATTATATCTACCAATGTACGCGTCAGCAGACGCTATACTTCTATCTTCATGAACAATCCTTCAAAGGGGTTAGTTACTAAGGGACTTTACATTTGCGTATATGTATGTATATTTACGGTCTAGACAAAAACTTATAAGAATAAGAATATTGCATTAAATTGGAATGAAATAAGTACGTCTCAGGTCAGATTACAGGTCTCACGTCAAGCATTGCAATGTCAAAAAGGCTTCATGCGCTAATCCACCACGAGGGTTCAATACGGCTTAGATATTTATTATACCAGCTTGAAATTGAGCGAGGTTCTTAACTCTGTTCACACAAGTTTCTTCACGACGCAACGTGGTACACGATGGATATACTTACACGTGATAATTGAAAAATCCGTACTTAATCCGTACTTAATTAGGGATCTAAGTTCTAATGAATGTGAGTTAAGAATAGTTAGGTACGCTTACCACATCACTGCTATCTTAAATAGGCAATATCGTTAATCGGAGGAATTGATGCAGTTTCTTCGAGTTTAATCCGAGAAGCCCCTCGTAACCCACCCAACAAAATGAGAGATCCAAGAGTCACTGAGTAAAATAATCGACTTAACTCGGTCCCGGCAAATTCATTTATTTAATTAAGAACTTCTAACTGCTGGCAACTCCTAAACTAATCACCCTTTTACGCATTCCGTTTTTGCCTTTATTGTGGTGGGGATAAAGTAGGTATTAACTTCTAGTTCTAAACTTATGTGTTTAGGGGTGATCTCCAGGGAGTTTATCGCAGTAATTTTACTATTATATCGTGGAAATCAATATTAAATGACCATTAGACTTCACTCGAGAGTTTTAGTTACAGTAAATACAGGTTTTAAGCCGGTAAAAGCTAGTGAGCGAGTGAGTTCGGACCCTGGTGACCTAAGAAGCGTGCAAGCGTGACTTCCAGTCTTATTAGGACGACGATGCTGCATTTCACAATCCATTAAGCACATCCAACGAGCCAAGTCCTATTTGCAGAACACTGTCGTAAAACATTATTTTTTTAAGTTCCCAAAGGTAAGCGCGCATGTGGACATGTCAACGTCTGCCACCTTGTTACCTGATGTTTACATACAGGTACCATGTCCATGGACGAGAGTATCAGCTTACCATCAAGCGGACTGTCTACCTGTGCCTATAAACTACATGCAACCAGCCTTTTCAATATCCACTTCTGGACATGCCTCCTCAAGCACATTGACTCTCGCTTGGCCTAAAGACGCCACGCTGGCCAAGCGAGTTGACGAGTCCTCTCTTTTAGAGATGGTTGTAGTTCATCAGCGCTTGTGGTAGTCACTTTGTTATCCCTTAACCGCCTTTTACGACACTCACGGGAGGAGATGAGGGAGGAGATTCTACAACCTACAACCACACAGCACATGTGATAAACTACATGTAGATCGGATATTTAGATTGAATTTGAATTTCTCTTCGGGTGGATTTCTTCGGTTCGATTCAAATTTTACCATGAGATTCTGAGATATGCAGTAAATATTTAAAAACAATAATTTTAAAGCAGACATATTTCTATCAGAAAATAATAGCATACAATGTAAGCAGGCCCGATTAGAATCCTACCCCACAACATTAAAATCAAGTGTATATGTATACGTCATAGGCACTTAATGTCATTTAGCACTTGGTAAAAAGCAGCTAAGAATAGTGTCTAAATCCTTTGTGCCTCTTTATGAAGGGCAAATGCCCCTAATCTCATGCTACAACGTTAAGGAATTACTCGTACACTATCACGTCAGTTTATTTAGATTTTAGTTGTCTAGTTCTAGAATCTTGACGAAATACTAAATTACACCAAGTGGCTACCACGTATCGGGCATTTCTACTCACGCGTACCAAAAATAACATTTATATTTTACATAAAATAACAGTTCCAAATAACTGGGATCAAACGTCACTGGTGCTCCCGTCCGTCGGCCGGGACATAAATCCAAAGCAAGTCGGAACAGGACTCCAATAAATCTCGTAGTGGACACTGAATATTCATGAGAACATGCACGAGTAACGTTAGCGACGTACAGTCGGCAGCACAACCTACGCAATTCTAGACTTTAATATTAGGTTATTTAGGTAACTATAGGTATAAGTTGATGGGTTGCTAACCGTTTCCATGTATATACATATCTCAACTTATTGTCCTACTCGTAGAACTGCTCGTCTGACACGTTTTTGGAACGAAGTTTCTTTACGCGGCTTGCGGTAGGTGTGATTCGAGAGAAAATGTAATGTCACGTAAGATTTTTACCCCCTCCATACGCCTTTCTCTTTCTCGCCCTTCTCTCGCTCGGACACGGTATGGTCGCGATTCTCGCGATCGTGTCAGTTCGTCAGTATTCGGTAAATTTCGGTAGCGGGCCGATCGCTAGTTCTCTCTCTCGTGCCTCGCTCGATCCGAAACAAAAATATGCGATTCGACTACATCGCCATCGCTGATTCGCTGAATAGTATCGCTGTTTTTCGATGTAATATATCGCATAGTGACATCGCTGTTAGAATGATATATTGAAAAATACATCGATATTTGCTATAATACATCGTTTGTTCTTAGAGTTTACTAAGATTATGGTTTTAACATGCCTGAAAATGAAAGTATACGGATGCGTGAATTACATTCGGAGTTTAAAAAAATGCGTGAGGATCTTCGTTCCTGACGGGAGTCCCCTGACCGCACACGTTTTTTTTTTTATATTATATAAAAGATATGACACTTAGCAATAGCAACAGTTTTAGCAATTATTTAAGTAGATACCTTTCATGTCTAGAGAAATTACTGATTTTGCAATTATCTTTTTTACTATCAAACATACCATCAATACAGCCATCAAACCGAAGAAGAAGTAGAGGACACTCCCAGGGATGCGCTACTTACCTTTGGCGATTTAGGAATGGGTTGTGAGAAAATATTGGAAAAATGGGGAGGGATAAGATAGAATGGGATGGAAATGGGCTCTCAATACCGAATCGTACATATACGTTTCGGTAGTGAGAGCCCATTTCCAATATGGTAAAATATGGCTCACATTGGAGGTACATAGGGGGAAATGCAGTACTACGGCGTCTTCTGTAGGATACCGTTTTCAGTCGAGTGCGCCCAGCGGAAATGTACACCCTTCCCTTCCCTTCCCGATCTGGATATAATTATGACAAAGTCGGGCACAAATTTTAACCTTCAGCTCCTCTGCAGTCAAGTTAAATGTAAAATTTATGAATTCTATTTCCTCTCCCTGAAGTATACTCATACAAGTGCAGTCAACTGCATGTGTGCTCCTCGCTTGCGCAGTGAAATAAGTACCTAAATTAATTGCACAACTTCGTTAAGCACATTTGTAACGCCAACTGTACTCTCGAAACTCTAGATGATAATGCGATCATCTGAGAGGACGACACATAATGTACAGAGGAATCAGTCTGGAATCTTCAAATAAACGTCTGAAATCTGCTTTAGTTTTTTTATATAAAGAAAGTAGCAGGCGAGCAGACAGCCAGTCTGCCGCTGTTAACATCTCTGATCCAACATCAATCAAAAATGACAAACGTTAACACGCTTCCAGATACGCCTCTTACAAGAAGATTTGTCAGTGGATTTGGTAAACAATGGAAAGGATGGAGAATACGGGATAATATGGGGCAAGGTGTAGTCCTTTAATACTTGTGATAGCCGCCTTGTTGTCCCTTGGTCGTCTTTTTTGACACCCACGAGAAATATCGGGTATTTTAAAGCCAGCCGACACCACGCGGCATAAGTATAACTTTCAATAAATGTGCTTATGTCCAGCAGAAAGTACACTTGTATAAATAGCATAGTGATTAATGCACCTGCTTTCAAGCCATGTGCTTCTTTATTGCTTAGTTATCGATGGAAAACGCCACCTACTGCAAAAAAAGCAACTATGTAACAGTGTAATAAACACACTATAACATGAAGAGGTAATCGATGCTATAAAAACAGAGCAAAACCACTAAACACGCATACGTGCCGCTGAATTTATAAGGTAACCGTTACCCCACTAAATCTCGCCCACCCCGATGGAAACGCGGCGAAGCGTAGAATTTTCTAGAAGCGACATTGTATATTCCAAAAGAACGCTAGATCAATATTTCGTTTCGCCAATGGAAAATAAGTTTGAAACAAACGGGCTTTTATGGGCGTAACAAAGAAAAGTTATGTACCTGGTATTTTTTATAGAAGAAAGGCAGGCAATTCACGAGACAGTAAGGGATCACGGCCGCCTATGGATTCTTACCACACCAAAGGGGGATACAGGTGCGCTGCCAACCTTACTGCGAAGCTACTGTCGGAGAATAAATCGACTCTTTTCCAATTGTGTATCTAAAGCACAGACATTAAAGTACTGTCGTAAAATGACCTTGCTATAGCTGTTGTCTGAAATTAGTATCAGAGTAGTTTTTTTTTAAAGAAATGGTGGCAAAGTGGCGCTGCCCATAGACCTAGGGAGGATGCGGGTTTGCTGCCGACTTTGCAGCTATCACAGCTTTCTTGAAGAGCCTCGTGTCGGAGCTTAATAGGAAAATCTCAGTAGACAATTCATTCCATAACTCTCCTGTTCAAATGTGGTAGTAAAAAGTGTCTTGAAGACTACAAATTGCGGGACAGCTTTTTTTTATAGAAAATAGGCGGCGGACTAGCATACAGCCCACCTGATGGTAAGTGGATACTGTCGTCCATAGACATCTGCGATACATGCCAACATCAGTTCAGAATGACAAACATTGGCACGCCCCTGGATGTGCTGTCGACCTTCGCAGATTAAGAAATGGATTGGGAGAAAGGGTTGGGAAAATGGGTAGGGACAGGATGGGATGGGAATGGGCTCTGGCATATCTCACTCATTACCGAAACACGTACGTACATTGGGGAAATAACATAAACTAGGAAATGCACATTTCAAGGTAATCTTCTGCAAGAGAGGGGTAACGTGGCCAGTAGAGTGCTCCCAGCGGCTGTGGGAATGCAGCATGCACTCTCCCACTACCAACCCCCTAGCTTTTCCCTACCCTACCTCTAGCTTAAATAGAAACATGCTCAATTGTCTGATTTGTGACATAAATCAATAAAAAATATGTTCTGTTTTCTAAAGTTTCACAAATTTCAATATCTGGGCAACTACAATCGACATTGAGGCCCATTTTGACAGATACTGCCACATTTATTTTTCAAATTGATCCTTGAACACAATTTTAATCTCCAAGGGTTATTGTTGATTTATTATTTGCAAAATGTCCCTTCCATCCAACCTATAAAGGCGTTACCGATAAATCTACGAGACGATTCCAGAATATTCTCGTCGGACGCGTCAGGCACGGCGGCACACGCGATAACGCTGCGATAACATCCGCTACCGCTCCTGAATAACGATTACCTTACTGAATAACGCGATATGCGATTAATTCTGTTGGATACGAAGAGTTTATAGAAAGGGTTGAGCAGTATAGTAAAGTGTTAACTTATGACTAGTGTTGTTAAAATCAACCTATATTAAAATAACCTATATGTTTATAAAAGTATTAAGCTGAACGCTAGACGCTTGGATGCTGAATGAGTGTTAATAAGATTTTTAGAAACGTGCGTTAAACGCTCGTGAGCATTATAGTCCATCGTTCATCGTCCAATTTTTAACTTTCATCGTCGTAACCTTTGAGTTTAAAAGTTCGAGTCTAAAACTGTTAAGGTTAAGATTCTTAAGGTTCATTAACGCTGACTTAGCGCTCCAATCGTCATGATATATTTCCTTATTTTACAACACTACTTGTGACTCTATAATCACTTTGGTCACAAGTATTTCACAATCATAAGTATAAAATAGTACATTTAAATCATCCAAGGGAAGATCCAGGGAAAGAGAAAACCGGGGAGAAGGAAAACTCTTGAGCACAAAAACCTTCGCAAATGATTTAAAAAAAAAACACCGATATTGTTTAAAATTGCTGTGTCCAAGATTCAAATTTCCAGAATAATCACCAACCTTCGATGAAGATAGCACCTTTTTTTTGTTGGAACTCGTGAGCTCTTCAGTAAACTCGAGATCATTGTTGGTACGACCAAGAGAAAACATCCCATCGAGCAAAATAAAATAGGTAAAAGTTATAAGGCGTTCGTTTATTTTCGTGATCAAATATGCTTTTCTCGACGTCATGCCAACCGCATTGATATAAAAATTTACTCAACGTCTCTAAAACATGCGTGTAATTTTCACCAGCAAAGGGTATACCTAAATGTGTACGGTCTCAACATCGGAATTCACTATGGTAGACACACGAGGAGCCCCTCATCACAGAAAGGTAAAGAACAGTATAGAATTTTCAACGAAGGGCTAATTTTAATGTAGGTACACATATGGTAACGGCTCTGTCCAGGTTTTTTTTATAGAAGAATGGTGGCATACGAACAGACTTCACCTGGTGGTAAGTGCCAATACATGCCAATATCAGTCCAGAATGACAAACGTTGGCACATCCACAGATGCACATTAGTGAAAAGTGTAATGGAATAATTCGATCATTTTCAAGTTTCTTTTATTTAATTATGTTCAATTTGATGGGATAGGATTGAAAGAATGGGATGAGAAATGAGCTCTAGCATATCTCGCACACTACCAAAACACGAGCGTGCGTACATCGCGATCCGAGGGAATAAGACAGATATAGGTAACATGAGTGTGGGGTAACTTCGACAGTAGACTGGGCCCAGCTGATGTGAGATGGTATTCGTGTAGTGGGTAAAATTAGAAACCCATTGTAAAGAGACACATGTGCCTTGCAGCGGGACATCATTAATAATACTAAACAAATTCTTAAATAATGCAAATAAATGCTAACCCGTAATTCCTAAAGTAAATAAATAACTGACGTAGAGTACTTTGTGTGCGTGACGCTCGTGTTGTAAACGGTGCATCTGTGTGCGTAATCTGCAATTCTAGCGTTACTAGGAAGTTTCTCTGCGTTCTTTACCGTTATTGTGCAACTATGCATCTATGTAGGAGGCTCTCATGCTGCACTCCGTATGCGTTTAATGGACAACATCAAAGCAGTAATTTTCGACTGATAGTACGTCTCCACGAGATCAGTGTGTGTGTGAATTTTGAAACGGGTGTTAAATTTACGATGATGACGCCGTGAAATTTCTACATTAAAGCGGATGATACGGGAAATGTGAATGTTTATTGCAGGAGATTCCATTGACTAATTGAAGTTTTATACGAAGCCTTACACGTCTAAACCCTCCAGGCATCTCACTAAAATTGATTAGATACCATCGCGGACTCACAAAAAAGGCAATAGCTCCCTCCACGTTGACTTGATTGATTTTCGGTCAGTGGATGAATAAGTTTTTTTATATTATAGAAAGCATTCTTTGGGAAGTGAATACTGTATCAAGATTGATAGAAGCTGTCACGCCCATCGCAAGCGCCGCATATTGGAAAAAAAGCTTGGGAAGGACGGAGTATAGGGAGTATAATGGAAAGAAATTAAAATATTAGAAAGGTCGATAAAACATTTACAGTCCTCTGGGATTAAGTATTTGATTACGGATTACGGGAGTTATTTGAGTCATAATGCGTGGTAAGTTATTATCAGTTGGGTTTCCGTAACCATACCATACAATAACCTCTCTTAGAACTCCCATCAAAGAAGTTCAGAAGTTAAAATATCCGAGATTTCATTTCAGACTTGGACCATCTGGAAGCAGGCAAAAACAGATAAAATAATAGTTACCTTTTTCGGGCACACTCTAAGTGGAAACCTGTCCTGTTCCCCGGAAAGAGAGCACCGGGCCACTGGACAAGGAGATGGATGAACAACTTCAAGAAATAGTCCGGCCTCAAGCACCACAATTTAAAGATTGCGGCGAAGAACAGGCTGAAATTTCACCAACTGACCGCTAAACTTCATTTAGAAGATGGCACCCTATGATGATAATGATACCATACAATCAATCCCTGTCTCTTTATTACTGGATGTAGGCCTCTCGCGAAGCTCGCTCCATACATCTCCACTCCTCTCATTCAGCCCTCATCAACAAACTACTTTAAGTTATCAGTCGTAGTGTGAAACCCCCTCCAACGAAACTTCCTGCCTCACTGCTACATTAAAAGAAATCATTTTAATCCTTTGTGAGAGAATTGTCGACTTCAATTCGATTTTGGAAACACAATGAAACTGTTTACGTTTGATGTGGTAACCAAGCAACTAGACTATTGGATCTCGGGTTACAGTGTTTTATTAGAGTCGTGTAATACAAGTGTAGGTAAACAATAGAAACACAGCTATCACTACTAAAGTCAGAAGGCTTAAGCAGTATTTATTTATTTGATTGCTTGTAGAAAGAAACAATTAAATAAAACGGATCCAATCAAATACGAGTGCACTTAAAATTTCATTATATCAAGATTATTTAGATATCTCAATATGTAAAAAACCTACAAACGATAATAGAAAACTAGCAAAATAGAAAACGAAGTCCCTTTCTAAGATAATGTCGTATATTTCCCTATTTCATATTTACAAGCTTAGTTATAAAATTAATGTCTTCTAATTAATTATACCTATTTCTAATTCATCTTTTTATTTTACTTATTTATTTACGTCGGTGCGAAATGATACGAGTATATACAAATGGAGGAATAAATGCCAGTAGGCACCACATCAGACTATAATGTATAAGGTGGAATTTATGCCAGTAAGTACATCAGACTATACAGTAAAAGACAGAATTAAAGTCAGTAGGCACCATCAGACTATAAAGTAAAAGGCTGAATTAATGCCAGTAGGCACATCAAACTATACAATAAAAGGCGGAATTAATTCCAGCAGGCACCACATCAGACTATACAGTAAAAGGCGCAATTGATGCCAGTAGGCACATCATACTATACAATAAAAGGCGGAATTAATGCCAGTAGGCACATCATACTATACAATAAAAGGCGGAATTAATGCTAGTAGGCACATCATACTATACAATAAAAGGCGGAATTAATGCCAGCAGGCACATCATACTATACAATAAAAGGCGGAATTAATGCCAGCGGGCACATCATAGTATACAATAAAAGGCGGAACTAATGCCAGTAGGCACATCATACTATACAATAAAAGGCGGAATTAATGCCAGTAGGCACATCATACTATACAATAAAAGGCGGAATTAATGCCAGTGGGCACATCATAGTATACAATAAAAGGCGGAACTAATGCCAGTAGGCACATCATACTATACAATAAAAGGCGGAATTAATGCCAGTAGGCACATCATACTATACAATAAAAGGTGGAATTAATGCCAGTAGGCACATCATACTATACAATAAAAGGCGGAATAAATGCCAGTAGGCACATCATACTATACAATAAAAGGCGGAATTATTGCCAGTAGGCACATCATACTATACAATAAAAGGCGGAATTATTGCCAGTAGGCACCACATCAGGCTATACAATATAAGGCGGAATTTCTATAATATTCTATAGGGCTATATTTTTCTATACGGACTATACTTTTTCTCTCTCATTCAATCTTGTAAAAAGTGTATGAAAGTTACATTAATGTATGGTCAGTTCTACATGTCTTATCCCTGACTTGAATAAATAACTCGTCAAGAAAATGTCATCCCCGTACAAATTTCACGCTGTTTGACAGTTCTGTATGTCATATTCTTGATTCGAATAAATAATCCGACTTAAGTACTATACAGAGCTGAGTTAAAGCTAAGCGCATTTTTAACAGCGTTCCAATTTCGGACTAGATCTCTCCAAAAGAAATAGGATGAGAGATTGAAACCGCATCAAAGTAAGTTTCTAAATAAACGAATTCGTGCGGTTTTGTATACCTAAATAAATTCTTACTATGGCATTTGAGTACGTACTTCAGTAAAATTAAATTTATTAATTACTAGCGACCCGTCCTCGGTTCGCTTCGGTTTATAAGATTTTTTCTTCAAAATTTGAAAATAAAATTTAGCCTAAGTATATTACGCCTTTTACTGTATAGACACGGATAATGTAGCTTCCTATTTGTGAAAGAATTTTTGAGATCGGTTCAGTAGTTCCAGAGATTACCCCCAACATACCTACAAACACACAATTTTACCTGTTTATTATATTAGTATAGACTAGTATAGCCTATACTTTTAATTCAATAATTACTAAAGTTTTAAATTGTTGAAAGAATACAAAGATTGAATTTTTTATATTGAATTAGCACTATCGAAGACTAATTTTAATTTCGCATCATCACATCCGTAAGATTGTAACGTACAACCGAAATTCGACAATTGTGCGTAGGCTGTTTGATCGAATAAATACGATACGATAGTAGAACGACAGAACGGTAAAACAAACTTTTATTTTTCCTCCACTGCTGGACATGGGATGCACCGTGCACGTCGTCTTGTACATGTGGAACGTATAGCCTTGAAACGCCACTCTGGCCAAGCGGGTGGACGAGTCCACTCTTTTAGAAATGGTGTAGTTTCTAAGGGCTTGTGGCGGTAGCCCTGCTTTGTTATCCCTTAATTGACCTTTACGACACCCACGGGAACAGATGGGGTGGGTGCTATTCCAAAGCTAGCCGACACCACGCGGGTAATTATATTATCACATCGAAGAAAATGTTATTTTCAATGTTCAAATTCTTTTCGCAACGCTTTTTCTTCGGAATTAACAATTTAACGGATCTTAAATCCCTGTAACGGCACTCAATTCTACACTGACACACCTAATGTGCCTCTGTCACAGAGTTAAAAAGCAGTCCTCCATTCCCGTCAGATGGAGGAGGCCATTTTGTCTTGACCCTTCGATGTGACACATTTCGCAAGTATTACACAGAACGTTTCTAATACGACATTTAACAGACAAGATCTGGTTTGATTCCATTTGGATACGTTTTTACGTGAAATGGTGAGCTTGCGTGCATCACGCAACTTATCATTGGCAAATTTTCTTTCGACGATGAGCTTCCAAGTACTTGCCCCCCCCCCCCCCTCCCCACCCCGTAATTGACACTAATGAATTTATTTGATTGTGACAAAATGAATTTATTTGATGACATCATGATTTTGAGAAAACTCGATTTGAAAGTATAGCGACCAGAACAAGTAGGTACTTAAAGTATTTTTTCGACGCTATCATTGGATTGTTTATTTATTAACCAATCAACGTTTGTCCTTTATTGTTTTGTCTATTGTTTGCGGGATTCAGAAATCCCAACGCCGCCGTATTGATTAAATTTTCTATAGTTGAACAGTATAGTTATCGAGGGGCTTCTATAGAATATCTAATATTTTTTGCAAACTGCTTTAATTTGAATGAAATGTTTGAAAATCAAAGAAAAAATTATAATGAAATATCAATTTTCTCTTAATTTCATCGAAACGGTTCATTGTAGGAGAAACCCGATCTTAAACCGAAGAAAGAGCTCGAAATATTTTGGTACAATTAACTCATTTTGGTAAAATTGCTGGATAGGTTTTGTTCGCTCTTAATGGGACGATACAGTGGACTCATTTATTGCCTTATTTTTGTAAAAAAAATGAAAGGGATAAATTGCGACTGATTTAGAAACTCCCTTTTAACCGCCAAGTGTTATCTTTAGTTGTAAACCGTATCTGTGGCGACACGGCGCTCGCCCTAAGTGAATTTCCGAGTAGGTAGTACATTAATTACGTCGGCGACGAAGTTGGACATCTTGTAACAGCAATAATAATAATCTGTACACTATTTAATAAGTTATTTCAACATAATTCGCTAGTGCCCTATTATGACATTTATAAGAAAGTTGCTTAAAATATCAGGCCACGAAAAATGATTGAATGTCTGTCGTATGCAAAGCTGAAACTCAAAGTTTATCTTCCAAAAATCAAGCAGTACTTATATTCATTCCTATTCTCGACACAATTAGGAGAAACCGATGAGGTACGTACCGTCCTCGACATAAGTAGACTCACAGTTGGACAAACATTTGTATGTATTTGCTTGAGATCGGATGAAAATCCTTGATCCGATCATACTTTCTATTCTCCCATGTCTCCTCCTTTTCTCCAAATTCATTCCTATATCGCCAAAAGTAGGCATCGCATCCGAGGGCGTACCAACGTTTGTCATGTACTGATGTTTGCATATATAACGCATGTCTATGGACGACAGTATCTACTTACTATGAGTTGAACTGTCGTCCATAGACATGCTCGTCTGCGGCCTTTTTTCCATAAAAAAATAGTAGATGCTCATGATCATTCCCGGTCCTCGATAATTAGTATCTATTAAAAGGATGGTTACGCTTATGTTTACCTTTTCTATATTTTACTTGACGTTTCGGCTGGGTAACACCAGCCATAGTCACGGGATAACCATGACTGACCTGAGATGCCTCAACCACCAGTTGGACAAACATCTGTTTGTATGTATCTCTACGAACATTATTAGCAAAAATTGAGAAAGCCAACTAATTCCAATAAAAATATCAAATCCAACGACTGCAGTAACTTCGTGAGTATTCCCGAGAGCATCTGCACCGGATAGCACTCACTTCTTCATTAATAAGTTGAGACCTGCTATGAAAATGGGAACTTTAGTAAAAAACGAAGTGCAGTGAAAACTTGACGCTTCAATTAAGTTTCCGGGCGCTGCATTACGGGGAGTACACTTAGAGTGTGAACTTGAGAGCGCAATCTAGTTGTTAGAAATTGTCAAGTGTCCTTGAGACGTTTGCTACTCTAGCTATAGAGGACTGAAAATATTAAGACCTATAATTGTATTTAAAGGATGTATTAAATTACACGTTATGATTGTGTAATTACACATTTATTTACACTACTTTTATAATTATTGTTGGAAATGTAACTTCCATAGCTCTTTTGAAGGAAAGAATACGGGGAAGTCACTTCCTCGATTCAAAAGAACTGCTGATGCCGCCAACACAGTTATAGATTAGTGAACTTCTATACTGGCACTATGAGAGATTTCCTCTTCAGATAATTAGCGTTTACATCCGATGGGAAATATTCTTTTAATTTATTATATTGCGAAACGAGGCGCTATGAATGTCATTGATGATTAGGAGATGCCATCATTTGTATACCCAACAATTCCATAGATCACAGACTTTATTGAAATATTGACATTTAGAAAAATGGCGGAAAAATTCTAAAAGTAGTGCCTCCTACGTACTTTACAGAACAATTGTTATAGTAATCCCTTTATATGATATATATTTTAAATGGAACCCGTTGGCACAATATAATAACTACATGATATCAGGCTTTCCATAAACCTCTGTAAAGATTTGCTATTATTTTTGAAACCTTAAGAGCGACAATTAGCTTCATGTAGCTGTAACCTTAGTAGAAACCAGAGGTGGACGGTCACAGAGTACTTATATGTTTAGGGGTTTCTGACGATCTTCAATAACCTTAAGAGTCCAATTTTGTGAAAATATCTTCTCAGTGTGCAGTAACTAGTATACTTTAAGTGAGAATCCTGATCTACTAATCAGGATCCTCAAAGACGTCCGAACTAAGCTCGCATTGCTACATATTTCATAAAAACGAATTTAAATACTGAGCTATTAATGAGCGGTGATAGCCTAGGGAAATATATACTTTACTCTCATTCGTAAGTTTGTGAGTTCTAATCCTCGGACCGTATCCATTGAGTTTCTACTTAAATGCGTTTTTTTTTAAATCACTACTAACTCACATGTCCCGGAATTTTAAAAAATCTGAATCAAGTACAATATATCTACCAATCCGCACTGGGCCCGCGTGGTTAATTGTGTCCCGAAACCCCTAGTGATCTACAGTTTGACATTAAAAAGACTAAGAATAAAAAACTGAAATAATAGTTCTGAAATGATAGTTAGGAAAGAACCTCACTTCGATTTTATTTTGGCAAAGTATAATCAAATTCATTCTCTGCATTTTTAATTAATATTTTTTCCTGGAAATGAGGGCTATAGATTATGCAGTGGTACGTAACTTTCCAGATCCTTGTTTTTGCAGTCTCTATCTGTTTAATGGCAGTGGAAATGGAATGCGGGCTCAGGGGTTATATTCTAACAGTCGTTCGATATATTTCGCATGTTTAACTTCATCGTTTTTATACGACGTGTCACCGAAATAACGCAAACCTGAAGCATGTCAACCAATTTGAAGAGTTCTAGCGAAAAAACAAACAATTTTACGGACTAAATCAAACGTTACAAATATGCAAGGCTTTGTTGTCCTGTCTAAAACGTTCATAGCGCTCATTATTCAGACCGGGCGCCTAAGCGACGCGCACAGCACAACTCTAGCGTCACGCGTAAAATAAAGTATTATATATAGGTAGATACAATGACTGAAATTCTTCCTGCCCGTGGCGGGTGCTTTAGAATTGTACCTACTATATCTTATGAAAAGAAACGTATTGTAAAAACTGGTAGAATCGATTCTACTCTCGATACAGAACAAACTGTTTCTTTCTTCATAATAAAATAAACAAAATTTCCCTTTATTTCAACAAAATAAGTAATTAACAGAGGTCGGATTTAGGTAGTGTGATTTTTGTACTCGCAACGAAATGTTGATATGAACATGGACATTTCTGTGATTTTCTGAATAATAATCCCGGGAACCATAATACGCTTTAAACTGAAATCCCGGGATTTAAGGAATATCCACATTATTCTATTGCTCTATGATATCATTGCAAGTACATAAATCACACTACCTAATTAAGTTAATTAATTAAGACCTCTGTTAATTAAGTACGAATAGTACTATGACGCGACGGATCATAAACTCAGACAAAACAAAAAATGTTTATGGGCGATGTGATAGGTAGTTAAGAAAAATAAGATATCCAGATAGAGCCCATTCCCATCCAATCCTATCCCTCCGCATTTTCCCAATCCTTTCTCCCAATCCATTCCTGCATCTTTAAAGAGCAGGGCATCCGGGAGCGTGCCAATGTTTTTTATTGTGGACTGATGTTGGCATGAACCGCTGATATCTATGGGCGACAGTATTCACCTACCACCAGGTGGACTGTATGCTCGTCAGCCGCCTTATTCCAATAAAAAAACATGAAAGACCATAATCTGTTTAAGAAATAATAAAATATTTTTTTATCGAATGGTTTAAAAATAACCTTCAATTTTTTCCATTTGACAGCACTAAATCTGAACGTGCGCTTACATAAATGTATCGGTTGAAATAATATTTACGTAGCAGGAATATTTTGATGGAAATGTTGAGTACTCCTAGATTTTACAGCGCTTCAGTGCTTCGCAACATTTTACCATCGGTTAGTTAGACATTTATTTGCGGTGCGATCGTTTAAATCGTTTTAATTATTTTCAAGTGCTGCTTGGCGGTAACGATTGTCGCTCTTAAACTATTTAAGTAAGGGCTGTTTCTCATTATGTTTATTTCACCATTCGTTATTGATGAACATACATAATCTATTTGAGATTTGTTTATTTATTTTTATTGTTTTATTCATCAAATTACTCTACAATGGTCCATAGGATATTTGTAGGATTAACCATAGCATGGTGTAGTAGCTGTATTACTTTGTATGATACTCGTTGTCTGATTATATAAAATTTAATAATGTAGCTTGGAATTCTTCAAAGTCGAGGGAAACATCTCCAATGTTGTGTCCCACAGCCGATTGAACATGTTCTCACAATTCTCACAAATGAAACATACTCCCGTGTTCGAAAGTGAGTGAACTCTCACTCACTAACGAAACACGTTCCCTTTTATAAAAAAAACTTCTCCATTCATTTCTGTAAAAAAAATAAAAAAGGCAATTATTTCTGATCTTTCTAAAAATATTTCATTTTAATTGTTCAAAACTTTTTCATCACAAGTAGTTACAATGCGATTTAAGGTCCTTATGGATAACAAAGTATAATAAAACGATAACAAAGGATAACAAAACATGTGATTGTTCAGTCTGCAGTGCCGCATAAGTGGCCTAGTGACGGTATAAACATAGCTCCTACTTAGAGCGAATAACTTAAAAGATAATTTCCACCTACAATCCTTTAATAGAATATAGAATTATCCTTTATAACTTTAAACAGCTTATTCCATTTTATAAACTCGAATTTTACTCTTTTTGAACTCTATTACAACACACGGTTGCAGCATACGAGATAAATCTCAAAGCCGAAATCTACTAAATGAGTATTTAATCTTTTCGTTTCCTACATTGGTACCCACCTTTAAACAATCACGTCTAATAATCCTGCGACAAATTCATCAAGCGCGGAGTTTCAAGGCAGGACATTGTTTAGCAACAGGCAATAATATAAAGCTTACTTTTAGGATATTAGAAATGAGAAATTAGATTTTTATTTATTGTGTGCCTGTTTGTTATAGTAACTTTACATCGTGCAAACCTGCCGGTCAGCATTCGCTAAGCAAACTAATAATTTCCTTGGGAACGTCAGAGTATTTCCCACAGTATGTCATATGACACAAGATCATAATATGCCTTTGAAAGATCAAGGAAACAGGCATACATCGCTGTGTTCTGTTATTGTAATACTGGACAGTTTGCTTAAGACACAGTATTGCACTATGTATAGATAATCCAGGTCTAAGCCCAAATTACGCATCGAATAGGTGATGTTTACGATGGCGTCGAAGGTTTATAAGAAATTTATATCCAGAAGTAGAAAAACACAGGCTGATGACGTAATGTCCCACCATCTTATATAAACAACTCACTCATTTTAGAAGCGGGGTTTAATATTAATCTTCGACGAATTCCAAAATGAATCTTAAATGTGTAAGCGCCTTAACAGCCTCATTCTAAGTTTGTTCGGTATTGCTGCGTCCCAATAGCTTTTGTGTAAGATTACGGCATTCTACAACAATTTTCATCACTGAACGCGCCTGATAATGTCCCGTCTCGTTTGCACAAAGATATAAAGTTGTGATGTTACAATGGTTTTCATCTAGTGAATTACTATTTAGGAAACGTCTGGCTTTATGTGAGTGTCACGTCTTTGTTACTATAATATATCTTTATTTGTATTTGAATAGGGTATTACAACTTGATCATATTTTTAACTCAAAGTCCGTCTAATCCAGCTATTTATAAGAGCATGCAAATATTAAACATAATATTCCAAAGTCTATTAATCGTTCTATCGCCAAATAATCTCAAGACGTCACTAGAGTTCCATCGTTCTATGGCCAAATACGTACACTGCCCGGCCAAAAGTATTCCTGATTAGCCGATAACCAAAGTTTTAGTAATGTATCTGCACCTATTATTAGATCCTATATGTCCCGTATGTTTTAATTTTCAGTGATTAAAATTAAACATAACCGTACGTTTAGTTTGTTAGTTCGTAACTCATAACTCTTTTTGTTCTGGATATACAAAACCTCTAGAGACATCGTACCAAAGTTACCCAATTTTTTAAATCAAAACTGTTATTTTTTTTATCCAAAAAGATATTCTTGAAATTAATGACTCATTTCTTGATTATGAATCATTGTTAATAAAAGATGAACAGCAAAAAATACGGGCAACGAATCGATGGCAGCAAGTTTAAATATGGGTTAGGTTCTCTAGTGAGAGTAAGGAGTAGTGGACTACGTGGACTTGGTAATCAAATTATAATATTAGTAATATAAAGTTGTTTCCTCCAGTAGTTCAGTTATTCAAAATAGTTTATTTAGTTGATCATGATTTTTCTGCTAACAGCATTTTTTGCTGGTCGTTTAAATACAAGATTCAATAAAACAGCTCAATATATTGCAGCATAATTTCGATGCCACATCTGTAAGCAATAATTCCGTGTCATCCCCTTTTAAATTATGATTTTAACTTGCAAGCCATTGAAATCGCGAGACAAAAGATTCGCTCAGCTTAATATTTGCTGGAAATAATGTACAGGAAATATTTTTATATTTTGTATTGCCGAGCCGGTGACTTTTTTCACCAGCAAAGGCCTGCAACGATCACATTTTAAAGCTTTTAATTTACAGATTCATAATAAAGTGACAGTGGAGAGCGGTGATAGCCAAGGGGTATTTATAGTCGATTCACATCCAAATCCTCGGCCCGTGTCACTGGATTTCTACTTAAGTACGGATTTATAGACAAAAATTACACTATCTCGGCGGTAAGAGAAAATATTTTGAGGAAACCCGCATACGAGAGAAATAAACAAAAATATAGAGTATGTATTCACCAATAAAATTCTGATATCCACCAATCGGACACGAGTGGTGAATTATGGCCCGAAGCCCCAGTAATTTACTAAGTGAGGCCTGTGCCCTGCAGTAAGACAGTTATAGGCAGATATTATTATATCAATAAAGTGACAGTCGATGTACATATAATTACGTCTTGGTTCCGTCTAAAAATCAGCGCTGTATGCCGTTTTAACGGTATACAGTTTGTGCTGAGACGGACCCCCTTTCGACACACACGAGACCGCGCAATTTTATCGCCTTGTTTAATTGAAATTTTTGATTGCTGTCGTTTATGTTTAAGACATCTTAGAATTAAAAATTGTTGTGTATGCGAACACTTATGTGTACGAAATAAAATTTCCATCTATCTATCCATCCAATGTACTATAACAAAAGGCTTATATTTAATCTAGCAACAAAAAATAGTAATAGAAAATCAAATCACGCTTAAAAAATAACCAATTTTTTAATAACTAAAGTACTTTCAAATTACTAAGAATGTCAAGAATGTCATCACTAAGTTGACACTACCCCCTAATGTTTTGCCCCTAGTCTGTTTGCTGATGATCATTTACCAACATGTGGGCCACTTGTCCGTCTGCCTCCAATCCTATAAAAAAAAACAGACAGTACGAGTATAGTACGGTATGATCATTACGTTTGTTAATCTATACTGCAAAAAATTTGACGGTACTGTACAATTATATGAAAAACATCTGAGGTTAAGTCCCGCTCCCGATACCACAGTGTATTTGACGCCGTTTAATGAGATGCGTCATAGCTATCAGCGTTAACAAACAACAGTATAATTATTTATACTGTTGTTTATATTGTATTGTATATTTATATGAACAAAATCGAAAAAGACAAATTGGTAGTCACCAGGGAATCCCCCTTCACTGATAACCATAAGGTTTGTTACTGTCTTCGCTTACTATAATACAATATTTTTGCGAATACATTAAAAATTGTATGAATTTTTAATATATTCGACGCCTCTCCATTCACTAGCAATAGTCCCTGCGTTGTCTTGTCCCTTGATACCGATACCGATACTTTATAAAGACCCAATAAGGTGATCGAAAGTTAAAAATAATAATAATTTATCTTCTAAGAACATATGGCGTTGCATTACAGATAATTCCCGTTGTAGGTATTCTGCCTCAACAGGCGTGCAAAGAATGATTTAATAATCAAATATTTACTAATCATACAATATTGTTCAGAATAATAAATTACTAAAAATTGCTAAATGTCAAGAGATTAAGCTGTATACGGACTTGACTTTTGCACGTATATTGAGACAGAACTTAACGGAGTAAATAATAATAATAACATAACCACCCTTATCAAGCGAGCGATTTGGAAGGAAAGTCATACCCAAAATAAATTCAGGGTTGACATATTCAGATTAAGTTTTCAAGAGACCCCTATACTTTTGAAAAAGATGATCTTGTTTGAATTATTAACTATTCTAAGTAGATACGAAAAAGCAAGGGGTAATGATTGTAAAAAAAACATTGAAGACCAAATCACTAGTTACGTAAGTATGAACTGCCAGCTGAGGTTTTTCCGTTACGCTGCGATATACAAGGCTCTTCAAGAGGGCTGTGTATAGAATTCTGCAAGGTCGGCAGCGCACCCGTATACCCTATGGTGTTGCAGATGTCTATGGGCGGCGGTGACCACTTACCATCATGTGGACCTATAAAAAAAAGTATTTCTACTATGCATTACGCATATACTTGTACTTGTATCAGTCTATAACGTCCCACTACTACAAGGCACAGGCCTCTCCTACTAAATCACTGGGACGTTTCGCACCACGCGCGGCCAGTGCGGATAGGTGGATACGCATACTGCATTTTTTTTTTATTTAGGAGCATACGGGTGTCCTCACGATATTTTCCCTCACCGTCGAGCCAGTGACAATATTAAAATCCTACTTAAGTAGAAACTCAATGGTACGGGCTGTATTGAACTAAAGATCACACGAATGCGAGTCGAGTGTAAGTACCCCTAGGCTCTAATATAGCTCTAAAAAAATTAAGATTTAATTTAATTTTAAATAACAAATTCATACATATAGTATTATATAGTAATGACTGTAATGTTTATAAATAGTTGTATCAGTAAACAAAGAAGGGTCAGTAAGGTTCGTAGCAATGCGAGCATGTTTCATCTCAATGATAACGCTCCGGAGGGGAATACTCTTTATCAATTTGAATGTAAGAAACAAAGATTAAGAAACATTAACTGAGGCTATATTGCCGACCTAATGTACCTATTGAGCGTACTTAACAGTTCTTACTATTTGTGTAAATAAAGATAGAAAATCTAAAAATATATATTGATACATCGCAACAAAGTATATACATTTGAATGAATAATGAATTGAAACTTCTTTTCTACTTGTTGATATTTTTTATCAACAAACAAATTCATTCGTTTCTTTATATATTAAATATGATATCTGAAAAAAAGACCTTGTCGTCAGTCTAGTTTTCAGCATTTGAACGAAATGTTTAAAAAATAACAATATATCTAGTGTACTTAGGTATTGCATGTGTATTATATTATATGTAGGTATTGTTTGTAGTCATTTTTTGTTGACTACACGATGCACCGGCCTTCGTATTTCTGTTTAACCAAAGTTTGGCTGGCAGAGGATGCTACTAGGCTTTAAGTCCGCCTATTGTACTATATTTCTTATGCACTGATGTTTAAACAAATGAAAAATAAATATTTAAAATATAATTGTTTTAATGCTTTATTTAAAAAAATTGATGTTAAAACATGTTTCTATTTAAACAGAATCTTGAAATAATAACATTTTCAGTTAGAAAAGAATAATTAGGAATAAGAATAAATAATACGGAATTAATTAGGAAGCCAATTAATAATTCATTTAATAATGTGTAATTTAGTAATGTATTTAATTTTAATTTATAACTTAGAATTGCTGCGCCCTTCAGGGTGTTGTACATCATTAGATATTGTAACTTTAATGTAGCTACAACGTGCAATAAATAAATGAATGAATGAATAAATGAAGGGCCTTGATTTTACTACAATTTTCACATAAGTTGACTAAATTCCTTAGATCTTTTTAGTTTAACCTAAATTCCTATTTTAGTTATAAATAGATGACAATAAACAAAATATAATAATCTATTAGTATACAATCATATCGTCAACTTACTAATAACCGTATTACCATTTATTTTTCGAGAATAATACTTTTACATTACACTGTGTACACTGAAATACATTATTTATTAATTAATACACATAGTGTACCTACGCTTAGTCACATCCAGTAATCATTTCCATACATCTGTAACCGGTCTCGGGAATCCCTTTTGCCAATAATAAACGCAAACCCCGATATAAAAGGCTTCTGCTGCATCGACCACAATCATTACCAAACTCACAACTGTATTCATCACTTATTTAAAAAAATCAAGATGGTCGCCATTAAATTTTTAATTTTTTCCATCGCATTGGCTGTTGTCAGTTGCCGTCGTATACAGTATGATGAGTACAGAACCCCATATGGATACATTGAAGACCGAGCGAACATTATAGAAGATGATCTTGAAGATGTACTGTCAGAAGTTCCTCACGTACCTTACCCAATCACAAGGGTGCGTCGTCAGCTCCGTGGAAACATGAACACCAATCCTGATGGAAGCGCAAACCTAAATGCAAAGCTCCCATTGGCTGGAAATGATCATAATGTTTTAAGCGCGGTTGGTTCGTTGAGTGGTGCAAAGAATGGAGGTTATGGAGCCGCAGGCGGTGGATTGGCACTGGAGAATATGTAAGTATTAATTTACTTCAGATGGTTTCTTCAGATGTCTGACTTTATTGGCCAATTATACTTCGTCATTATTGGAAGGTTATTCGTGATTATCTTTGAAAATAAACTAAGCATTACCCACGGGTAATGCTTAGCATTACCACGGTAAGCATTACCCACGGTAAAATCGTCCTCACGTAGATGAAGCCACGGCTTCATCTACGTGAGGACGATTTTACTCGAGAAATTTTGAACACGCTCTACATAATATTTTTTGTGAAAATTTGCTTTGACAGATATTATCTGAAAATCTTAAAGTAAAGGTATCCTACACAATTGTGAAAATCTGCAACCAAATAGGTAAATTATTATAGTTAAAAACGAATAAACTAACCGAAACGCATTCCGCGTTATGTGGAGAAGATATAATAATCCGGGGATAAATCCTCAAGTAGGTAATTAGAAGACCATCTAAGAAAGAATCTTTCATCTCTTTTTTCAGCAATGGCCATGCGTTAAGTGTGACAGGGAAGCACATCCCGGACTTCGGCAACCAGCTGACTGGCGCTGCTAAGGTCAACCTCCTTCATACCGACAACCACAACCTGAACGCCAACGCGTTCGCCACCAAGAACATGCCCAGCATCCCCAATGTCCCTAACTTCAACACATATGGAGGCAATTTGGATTACATGTACAAGTAAGTAGAAAAAAAGACTTTCGGTAAAAGCGGTACCTTTTACGAAAAACTGATAAGGGCTTGCTGATTTCGCAAATAATCAACAGTATTTGCACCAAACGCTTTCCTCTCGCTCATCGTTGCTCATCGTTTAAATACTTTTATATAAACATGCGATAGATATTCACTTTGGCCTCATTTGCTACTAGCGCTGCCTGCGACTTCGTTCGCGTGCACTTGTGATTCCCGTGGGAACTCTATAATAGATCTGGATAATACTAATAAGAGTTGAATACTAATAAAAAAAATCCACAAAATGGAAGTATACAATTTTTGTATAAATATTGGAACAGTTCTACACTACAAGTAGATACGATACCAATTGGCTAGATAGGTTATCAAAGCCTATATATAATATCGTATAGTTCTGATCCATTTCAATATGAAATGAAAGATATCTATTATAATTTTTAGACAGTCTAAACGTTTCCATAATCACGATTTATGCATTAAATGAACTATTTGTCTCTCTTCTTATGTTCATTAATAAAGTCATGTTTTTCTTCTTTACAGAGACAAAATCGGTGCAACCCTGGGGACGGCCCACACAGACCTTTTCAAGAAAACCGACTACTCAGCCATGGGCAATCTGAACCTCTTTAGAGGCCGTGACTCCTCGTTAGACTTCAACGCTGGGTACACAAAGTCCGTCTCCCCTTTCATACCGAACAGCTCCTGGCAGCCGAGCGCTGGTTTAACTTACAGTAAGTTCTGGTAGATTAGATTAATTTGAATAAGCGTTTAAAACGTTGACCAATCGCGCGATTACAAACTTATTTGCTTTCGTCATTATAGTGAATTTAAAACTTATATTCGTTACTTTAACTCAAGTGTTTCCCAAAATGAGCGTCGCGAAATATTTGTGCGTCTCGAGAATTCATCAGATGTTTCGGCAAACATCAAAATTTGTACTAAAAAATAATGCAAGCTTACTAAAAAGTACGAACCGAGTTCTAGCCGCCGGAGCAGGCTGGGTTTCGAAAAGGCACCATAAACCACATTCACACACTGCGGCAGATTATACAGAAGACCGCAGCGAAATATCAGCCTTTGTGTCTTGCCTTTGTGAACTACGAGAAAGTCTTCGACTCTATTGAGACCTGGCCTATTCTAAAATCATTACAGCGGTTCCAAGGCGATTGGCGATATATCGAGGTGCTGAAATGTCTATATACCTAATATAACATCTTAACGCAATATCACGACGCATCGGTCTCGGAATGTTCAACTATAATGTTCAATGTACACGTTCTTTCGCAACTGATAGACAACGAAGGCGCGGCACTCGAAGTTTTTGACCATTATTTTGGCAAACAATCGTAACTAGGCAAGTCCAACTTGATCAAGGAGGTCGATAGACGCTTTCAGTTCGGCTGTTTAGCGTTTGAGAAAATGCATGCCCTCTTCTTGTACTACAATGCTTGAGGACGAAAATCTTCAATCAGTGCGTCCTGCCAGTTATTACGTATGGTGCTGAAACGTGGCCTCTTACGGTAGGCCTGATCCATAAGTTCGAAGTCACTCACCCACCTATGAAGAGAGCTATACTCTGAGTTTCTTTGCCGGATAGGATCCGAAACGAAGACATTCGCCAAAGAACTAAGCTCGTAGAATAGGCATATTAAAGTGGCAATGGGCAGGTCATATTGGAGGACCGATGGCCGTTGAGGTACGAGTGGAGGGCACGTACCGGGAAGCGCAGTGTGGGACGCCCCACGGCTATGTGGACCGCCGACAAATTTGCCGGTGGTAGTTGGATGAGAAGAGCCGAGGATCGAGTGTGGTTGCGAGGGGCCTATATTCAGCAGTGGAGAGACATAGGCTGATACTAAAAATATATAAAACCCAGAATAACGCTGGCAAGCATTAATTATTATGAAAAATGTTTGCTCAACTACCGCGCGCCGGAATTTAGCGCGCAATTCTTATTAACTTGTAGGTTAGGGACTCTCGTTAGCTACCTAACCGTCAGCGAATGAGAATTGATTCCGAATTGAATGCCCGATTCATAGAGCGTGTCTTAAAAATATTGTATTATATAAAACACTAGCGACCCGCCCTCGCTTCGCTTCAGTTTATAACAATTTTTTTTTTCAAAATTTCAGTATAAAATATAACCTACACGGATAATGTAGCTTCCTATTTGTGAAAGATTTTTTTAAATCGGTTCAGTAGTTCCAGAGATTACCCCCAACATACCTACAAACACACAATTTTACCTCTTCATTATATTAGTATAGAAGTATAGATATGATAATTTATGACTAAATATCGCGGGTAAATAAATGTTGAGAGCATTGTTCCAACTGAAAGAACTGGTTTGTTCTAGAACGTTGTACCATATGCGATTAGCACCACCTAACCGCCTATTGTATAAGTTAAAATAATGAACTAACTATAAGAAGTTTGTAATTGTTCAAACAGTGGATTGGTCAAACTAATAGAAATTTCAAAAAGGTTAGTTATAAAATAAGACATTGGTTTCTGAAAGAAAAAGGTCGTATAATATGTATTGGGATGAAGAAAGCATGGGTTGTACAAACATATTTTTCTAACAGGATAGGATAGGTTCTATAGAATTAGATGATGATGTTAGATTCTGATCATTAGGGTCAATGGCAGTAAAACGACAACCCGAAGCTGAACTAAAATTGTAAGCTGAACTAAGCTGACAACTCTGGAAAATCACTGCTGTGTACTAAACGTTTCTTTGAGCTTAGACTCATCCATAAATCTATCCATTTGTAATATAAAATTTCATTTTTAATTATCAAATTGATCGCTTCGCTACCACTCCGTAAGTACGAATGGGTGCGAACTCTCCAAAGCTATAGCGCAATTGTGAACATACAAATATACATTGATCATTTTTAACTAATGTTGACATGTATCGTCCGCTACTTCCATCCATAAACAAAAAAATGTTTTTCTATGTTAGTTTGAAAGTTAAGCTGAGCATAACAAATAAAGTTAAGAATATAGGTTTCTTTGGGACCTTAGAAGACAAAAATATAGTGTCAAGTGAACTAAATACAGAAGGTACAAATGTTCTCGGGATATTTGCAGTTTTACGTTAACATTTTATTATCAAGTATTGTACGTACGCGTCAATGCGCCTCTTATTGTAGGTATTATTGTATCGTCTGTGCCAAAAAAAATATTCCAAGGTTAGATTATTTTTAAACAGAAATAAAAAAAATCTATAATAAATTAATAATCATACTTGTGTATATAACTAATTTTGTAAATAATATTTGTAAATCTCAGTATAGGATTAATTGTAATCAGTTGACGAGGTTCCATTGTAATGATTCCAATTTAAACTGTACTATATAGGGTAGGGCGGGGCTAGTTGAGCAATTTTTCACTTGAGCGGATATAGCTCCTCAATGATAAGTCTCAATGAGTTGTTATGCGACCTGATGGATTAGTAATTTATCCCTTAGCAAAAGTGTCCATAGTAATTTATTGTTAATAAGTCAGATTTAAGAGCTACAGTCGTTTAAGTGAGAAAGGTCAAACATGCTCAACCTACCCCATAGGTGAGGTAAGTTGAGCAAGGGTATGGGGCAAATTGAGCAATTAGAACATTAAGCCATGCAATGACGTGAATGTTTACTAGACATGTAATAAAATTGCTATTTTACAACCAACTTTTTATTTATAATCTCTTAGTGATATAATAGTGAAACAGAAACTATTCTTTTTTCAAATATTAAACATAAAAATATAATCAACATAAACGAAACATTTCTTAAGCTCAATTTTTGGAATAGACTCAGTCTTTTTGTTTAAAATCTTACTTTTACAGTTATGTAATGATCAATGGGGTTTAAATATAAAATAGACATTAATGTGATATAGGAAATTAATTATCGTTGTCGCTGTCGCAATTAATGCAAACGTAAGTAAGACTAGCATTTAGCGCACATTTTGTATGTGCCCATTCCTTGCAAACTTGGCACTGGATCCATTTTTCTCCTGGTAAACTTTCGGAATAGGCTTCGCAACAAACCAGGCAGGCATAGTCATCTTCATTTCTTTCCTCACTTGATTAACTCAGCTAACTTGTCAAAAAAAAAACGTTTTGAGCATTAAATGATGTTGCCCTACCAAGGCTGGTGGGTTCTGGCTTTCGAATAGATAACTCGGGATTCCGTTTTAAAAACATCGTAAGCCACTCTTTCCCGGCCATCTTATATGTAGACCAGGTGACTGGAATTTTGATGCCGAATTTAACTGCACACTCGTAGGCAAGGCGACGAACGTCTTTCGGGGAATATCCATAGAAGATTGATGCCATTTGTAACAAGTATTTTTTTAAAGAATCCTCTTGTTCTGAAGAAAATACTTGCCTCGGTGCTGCATAACCCATTGATGGAACACCGCTTTCAGATTTTAATTTCTTTATAAATCTTGTTAAGGTCATACGTTTAATACCGAATTCCTTGGCGGCGGCATTTACACTTTTGCCTTCGTTGGTGACAGCATTTGCTGCATCATTCAACTGTTGACTAGAAATAGAAGCTCTTGTAGTCTTTCTTTTATATGTCCGCATGCTAAAATAAAAGAAAACCATATATTGCTTGTTTTAAACCGTGGGGCTAGTTGAGCAACAATTGCCCAACTAGCCCCTACCCAAATATTTGAAACAAAAGTGAGGTTATGAAAAAACCGTTTGAATAAGAACCAAATCCTTTCGAGATATCGTATATATAATAGATTTATGAAAGTTTAACACTTACGTGATCGAAAACGGATGATTATTAACGTGTACAGAAGAAATTTGAACCGAAACTAATATTTTACTTTTTCGTCGCAAAACAAACAAAGCGTGTGCGTACGTCACTCGATCGACAAATCGTCACTGGCGGTCGTGCGGTGAGTTCCCCTCCTGCGACCGCTTCTTTCCTTCATTTGATGAGTTAACGTGCGGTGTGTAGTTTTTGAGATATTTCGATTGCCCAACTTGCCCCTATGCTCAACTAGCCCCGCCCTACCCTACCTAAGCAATAAATCTGTATAAGAATAAGTAAATTAGATTAAATTAGATTTTTTTTGTTAATGTTAGTAAATTATATACCTACTTACTACTAATGTAATTTGACGTCAAGTATTGTCAAGATTGTGAAAAAAAGGAAATGAATATATACTCCACGAGGTAAAAATTGCGAATAAATATTTAAATTTAAACAGTCTTTTACTATAAATAACCTTATTTATTTAATAAAACAATCCTATTTTAAGGTTTCATTATAATTTTTAACATTAACAAAAAGAAATGAATGTTTTTAACACACACATCCATTTCGTTTTGTCTACAATTTATCATACACTTCCATAAGCACAATTTAACAATAGATTTAGCAAACAGATTAATTATTTGCTTGATTCTTCTTTAGACTCTTTAACTATGATCACTAGTGCGAAAAGGCCCTATCAAACCATATTTTTTTTCACAGATCGAACAGCTCCTGGCAAGTTAGCGCTGGTAGATTAGTTTCTCTGAGTATCTTTGGATTAATCTTCATAAGTTTTTTGCATTTGTAAGTGAACTTAATAGAGTGATTTTAAAAGTTTATATGATTTAATCTAACTGAAAGAACAGGTTCATTCTACAATATTATATTTACGAAGAGCGCTACCTGGCCGTCTAATGTAGAAAAAATAATGATCCGCAAAAAAACTTGCATTTGCTCGAATACTGGATTGGTCAAAACTAATAGAAACTTGCATTTGCTCGAATACTGGACTGGTCAAAACTAATAGAAACTTGCATTTGCTCGAATACTGGATTGGTCAAAACTAATAGAAACTTGCATTTGCTCGAATACTGGATTGGTCAAAACTAATAGAAACTTGCATTTGCTCAAATACTGGATTGGTCAAAACTAATAAATTTTGCAAGGTCGGCGGCGCGCCCGCGTACCCCCCGGTGTTGCAGGTGTCCATGAGCGGCGGTAACATTTACCGTCACGTGGGACCGCTTACTTGTCCGCCAACTTAAAAAATATTAACAAAAAAATGCATATTATGGCCCATTGTTTCGGAGCCTATAAAGACCGAAATATAGTGCCAAGTGAGATATATAGGCAAAGTATAAAATAATGTTGAGACATTTGCATTTTTATGTTATGGTCATTGCTCTTTTAACAACAAAATGATGTGGACGACATTTTGCTGTCAAGTTGTAATTTTGTCGTAATAAATGTGGGAGAAAAAATATTGAGGGTTAGATTATTTTTATACTGAAATATTTGTAAAATGTTTTCAGTTTTGAATAATGTTTATGTAAATAATCTTGTAAATTATATTTGTTATAATAATCTCAGTATAGAAATAGTTAAATCAGCTTATGAGAGTTAAGTCTTTTGTAATGTTACCAGTTAAAATTAATAACATACAATATCATAAGAATAAGTAAATAGTATTTACATTGGATTTTTGTTGATATTAGTTAATTATATTCTACTGAAAACCAGTTTGAATGTACTTTGACGTCAAGGACGAGATTGTGAGAAACAAGGAAAATAATCTATATTTATACTCCTTCGAGTACTGGGAAATAAATACTTAAATTTAAACAAGCTTTTACTGAAAATAACCTTATTTATCCTAAAAGACAATCCTATTTTAAGGCTCTCAAGATTTAATGGCACTTCAGCACGAAGGTCGCCGAGAACCTTGACAAGATTATGGGAATATCTTTCCCTCATATTCACAACACAAAGGAGAAACATCTAAACCTTTTCCTACTGGAGGAACATAAAAATATTCCTACATACATCTTTCGAGAGCACAACCAACCAAACTTGACCTCTGACTATTTCGAATTTCTTATTAAAGTAACATAAACTTTTCAGTACTCCATTCTCTGATGCCGGTCAAACTTACATTGGTCACCGCTCCACCATATCGCACTAAATAAAATACTTCTAAAGTTACGATAAAAAATCCGCTACAAACCCCAAAAAGGCCTCAAAATATTTTATTCTAAGAAATTGAACCGTATTCTTATCAGCGCAGAGGTCACCGAAATGTCAGATGAAATGGAAGTGCGGAGATGTGTGATAAAGCAGGCTCTATTGAAATCAGCAAAAGGTCCGAAAAGGTTGTCGCTTACCAAGATAGCGCACCATTTATTTTGATCTCAAGTGACGGTCGGAGATCGCATGTGAAACGTAAAAAATAGAAGTGTTGTGACCTCATTGATTGGAGGAAGCGATTAGTTAGTTGTAAATTGTATAATATAATAACCTCTTCTCGGAAATGGACCTATTCTGGTCCACTAAAGCAACATTTAAGCGAAACATATCTAGGATTCTCGCGTCTGGACGTGAGAATGAATTTGGTACGAAGGGCGCCGCGGGGCTGGCGTCCATGTGTAGAGGACGCGTCCTCTGCACAGAGAATGTGAACTCTGTGGCGTTTCTCATACTAAATTCATTACTGTAAAGTAAATATATATATGAGTTTACATATTTCTTTTTTTATGGAAAAAAGGTGGCAAACGAGCATATTGTCCACCTGATGGTGGCCAATATCAGTCCAAAATGGCAAATGTTGGATGAATACATGAATTAATATGAATATGAAGTACAAATGTAAATAAATAAATATGACACAACGTGGAGCCGCTGCAACCTTGAATACTCATACAGCTGTACAAACCTTACTGTGTACACAATACTTACCATTATACCACTTTTTCATTTATTTAGTTTTTTCTTCACACTTAGACACACTTTTTGAAGGGGAGAATGCACGCTGCAATCCAACAGCCGCTGGGCGCCCTCGACTGGTCACATTACCCCTCTCTCACAGAAGACTACCTTGAAATGTACTGCATTTCCCATTTTATTTTATTTCCCTAATGTATCTAGTGTTTCGGTAGTGAGTGAGATGTGCCAGAGCCCATTCGAATCCTATCCCTCCCCTTACTTCAGATCCATTCCTATATTTTCAAAGGTAGGCAGCGCATCCGGGGTCGTGCCAACATTTGTCATTTTGGACTAATGTATGCACTGTATATATTTATTGTATGTATGTAATGTATTTATTGTATTAATATTGTAGAGATGATTTAAGCTATGCTATTTGAGTTCTTCTGCACCCGCCTAAATTTTTCACATTTAACCAACGGTCGACTGGTAGAGAATGCCTTAAGGCATTAAGTCCGCCTCTGTACAATATACTGCATAAATAGTAAATAAATTGAGCCAAATTTATAATGCAGATGTTAGTAATAATCATTTTTCCTAGGTAATGGTAATCTTAAAAGAAATCGCATCAGAGAGACAACGGATTGGTTGTCTCGGCTATGTTTTGATAAGAGTTTTGGTAACTAAAAATACGTATTAAGGTATAGGTGATACGAGCTTAAATGACTGATTGAATAAAAATATTGGCACGAGACTGGTAACGTACCAAGCAAGCAGCGGGAGCACATGACATCATTTCTAACATTACTAATATGAAAATAGATGAAGCCGCTGGACGTATCCGGCAGCATGATCGTTACGCCTGCAATTACCGGTTTCAGAAATATTTTTTTATTTCTTTTGTTATTTTTTTATAATATCTTTTAACAAATATGATAATGAAAATCGCTTATCGTTCCGCTACCCGCTAAGTTCGCCTTCTGTAACATGACCGTATACCAGTAAAAAGAATCGCCGAATAGGCCTCCGGGCCGCCTTTTCATTACGTTTATTCGCTTTATACCCGTAAAGCACTTTTGATACGAAAACATAGGGTTTTTTGCTGATTGATGATCGCAGCTAAAATATTTAAGATCAGATATGATTACGGCATGTTTTTAAGAAATAAGTGGTCTGAATCAGAATGTGTTCCGATTGACCCGATACCGAAACATATTGCATATTGATGCCGAAACCTGAATGCACCGCCGTCATTATTATCTTTCCTCTCCTGAAGGTTGGCTGGAAGACAATGGACATGTATCGCCCATTGTACTTTGTGCAATAAAGTGTCATTAAATAAATATAAGTCTTTGAGCACTGTTAACCGATGGAGTAGGCGAGTCCTCGAATTGAAGCCTCGTACCGGGAAGCGGAATGTGGGATGCCCTCCGGCCAGGTGGACCGAGGATTTAAAGAAATTCGAAGATCGTCTGTGATGGCGAGACTTAGGAAAGGCTATATCCAGCAGTGGAGATCAGCAGGGGCTGATGGTATGGTAGTCTTTGAGCACTACGAGTACACTCAGTGGGCCTAATTAGGATTCCCTGTGTAGTAGGTTTACAATAAAGGACGAACGGAAGTGTTTCCGTTCATTTTTGTGAACCTACGCCCAGAAAATTTTGCTCGGACCTAATAAAATAATATATTTTATTTTGAAACGTTTTCTCTTCATGGAATTAGGAGCTGGACTACAAGCAGGCGAATTACTCAACAACAGAGCCAATAGTTCAACAGACATGCTTATCTAGTAGAGTGGAGGGTGCATGGTACAATGCCACAGCTGACTGTGCGAGTCCAACTGACCGAATTATCCCAACTTCACAGAAAATTGCCGCAAAATGTACCACACGTAGGAGTTTCGGAAGTGACTGTGTTAAGCGTAATCGTAACCAGCCTTTTTAGCATTCACTGGTGGACATAATGTCATGCACATAATCTTGGGCACGAGTGATATACGGCCGTAAAATGCTACACTGACCAAGTGAGTGTCTTTTAGATGTGGTGGTAGTTCCTCAAGACTTGTAGTAGGTTTCGTAGCCTTTTACGAGATCCACTGGAAGAGATGGGTTGGTGCTATCTATTAAAGCCGGCCAGGACCACACGGCCAATGAGACATGCCAGAACAAACCCATTATATAGAGCAAACAAAATTATATTAGCTCCTAAATAAAGATGGCTTGCTGGTAACGAGCAAAAAAAAGTACAACAACTTAACAACCTCTTTTTGAACAACCAATGTAAATAATTTAACATTTTTAGTAATTGAATTTAATAATAATTTAATTTAATAATTAGATACAATACTTACCACAATCATAACTGAAGATGCATATCCATATTCGATGCCTATAATAATTTATAATAAACTACCGTCTGATAATAATAATAATGATAATTATGAAAGAATAATAATAATCAATTTTATAAATAATATTTAATTATGACTAATAAAATTATTAATTTACTAATTCAAATAGAAGAAAATTATACTTAAAAATAAAATAAAATAAAACTACTTACATATTTAAACATGGGCCTCTCTCCACTCCATTGCCACATCTCAAGGGGCTCATATGTGATACATTTATTATCGTAAAAAATCTTTGAAACAATGTAAAACAATGAATGTATTGAGTATTGAATAATAATTTAATTTACCAAGAATGTCTATGGAGTTCGTGTCTATGGACGGACTCTTATTGTAACTAGAGAATCTAAACCTAATCCACTTTTGAATTTGCTAGTATAAGCTACTATTGCTAATACTACTTTGCTGCGTATTCAGTATTTTCTGCTGCTCATGTAATAATGGCTGCTCATGGCTTCTCCATAAAAATGAGTAAGTGCGGACTTTATCTTACAAATAATTTATTCAGAACAAATTTACATAGAAATTTACATTAAGTAAATACGGGAGAAGTCGAACAAACTATAAGCTACTTTATAACTGTAAGTTACTATAGAACTTATAGTTTGATATTAATAAGATTGTTCGGGTAAACAGAAAGGCGAAATTGACTTTGATCCTATTGAAACAATCACTTCTGGTAAACAGTTCATACTTTACTGTATACTGTCCTGACAGTACAAATTAGAACTATGACTAGAAATATAGATGTACTTAGTGTACCGTTAGCCAATAACAGATTATAAATTCTCTCTCTTCCGTGCATGTTATAATTATATCAGGATTAGTCACATTGCAGATTTTAATCCCTTTTGTAATTATTCATTTATTAAATTCACATATAACATTTCTTATTGCTTTTAATCCACTTGGGATCCATAAAACAGCACTAGTTTCATGGGATGGGATGGAAATGGGCTCTAGCATATCTCACTCACTTCCGAAACACGTATGTAGTACATACCAGTAGTCGTACATTGGGGAATTTGATAAAGTGGGAAATGCAATAGGTACAGTTTAAAATAGCAGATAGATGTCTATCACAAACAATCTTGTGAGTCTACGATCCCAAGGAGATTGAAAGAAATGTTGTTTAAATACAAACAATAAAAAGACTTGAATAAAGCGGACATAGTACTTTAAAAGATTGTTATTTCGTCTTGTTGTATTAACTGACAACATTTGATTATTAATGATTATTTTATTTAATAATCACGCAGTTAGTGAAAACTAGTAATGTCCTCAGTATTCATGTAATCGAAATTGTAATTAGGCTTACGGTTTCCTATGAAAAAAATAAAAATACATAACCTATATTTATGCCAAGTTTCATTAATATCCGTCCCGTAGTTTTTACGTGATCCGCATTCATACAGACAAACATTCGAAAAAAGGTTATTTTGGGTTATATATCGTTCGAAGAGTACACTGCACTGATTTTCTTTTTAAATTTTAGGTTTAAACGGGGGCTCTGTTACGATTTTATAAATATAATCATATGTATAGTCTATAGGTACATATAATTACATATAGGTACATAGTCTATAGGTCTATTTACTGCACCTATAACTGGTAGGTAATATATACAGTGTAAAGTCTATATAGCGAACTTCTATTTAGCGAAAAACTCACTAAAACGTAGAAATTACTAAGGTTTATTTGGTTTCATTGTTATACATTGAAAGTCTCTATATAGCGTAACAACCACTCTCAATAGCGAAACAATACGTTATTACCTATTTAGACCTCAATAGACCCATCGATTTTGACACATGGTCGTAAATATTTCGTACGTACAATGGAATTCTAAGAAATGTCCTCTTTTGTTTGTTGTAATTTCCTAACACGTTTACTTACTGTAGGTACTTACCTACTATCGTCTGAATGCTACATCGTCAAACGTTGTAATAAACGTCAAACAAAGTTAACCAATTATTATTTTGTTATGTAAAATTTAGAAGGCATGATTTGCAAGTTGTTTATAAAAATGTTGACATGTAGATACGTAATTTAGTCAAAATTAAAATCGTGTACATAAAATTATACTGTTTTCTTCTACTGTACGTTAAACGAATACCCTTTATGACGAAATAAAATACCCGGTCCCTTCAATTTCGCTATATAGAGTTTACACTGTATATAGAGTATATATTATATATATATAGAGTATTACACTAATATCCCCAAAATATTTTTTTCAATAGATAATAAAGGACTTCATTATATCTGGCATCATTTTTTTTGGATGTTTACACTGTAATTTGAATTTATCTACGCCTTTAACACGCTTCAAAAAAAATAAGTTGGAATAAAGTGTAGTTGACATGCATTAGACTTTTCCGCCTCTGTATTTTATTCCATTTCCATAAAAACCAGCAAGCTTCCATTCGTTGCACCGAAAACGCAACACAACAGAGCATCGCGATGCAGCGGACCGCGAAATGGGACAAGCGAGTCGTTAGTAGTCTGTCTTGAGTAGGCGAAAGAGAGAGAAATACCTATCGCCCAGTTGGGCACTCCATCAAGTCGCCAACTTTATTTACGTATAGTTATGTGAATCTGTAACGCAAGTTACAGGAGACAAACTATAATTAATCAGGAAACAAGCGTATAGAATCGTTTTCTGATGTTATTATCAATAATTTTTCCAAATTTTGATTACAATTTTTTTTTCTTATAGTTAGCAGATGAGCTGGTCGGATGCGCTGCTAACCTTGTAGAGTCCAACCTGGGGTCGGTCCAACTGGTACTTCCTAAATTTCCAAACCAGGAAATGAGACCACATACCCGGATATGCCGATGGGATTTCAGCCAGATAGAACGAGACAATGAATAAGTTCGCCGTTAGTGGCTGTATGTGATTATCGCAACAAAACGCCAATCGCTTATTCTCGAAACTTCTCATCGTAAAACACACAGTCCAATTTTGCGCAAGCGACTGCTCAAAATTAACAAGCTGGTTGGTTAGGTTAGTTGGATCTAGCATAAAAATATTTTCTTCAGAAAATATATTTCATCTGCACCTGTATATCTATGCTTTCTTTGTGTTTTTAAGTTAACGACAATAAAATAAGGATAGGATAAAAATGAGATAGGAATGGGCTCTGACATATCTCACTCACTACCAAAACACGTAAGTACGCCTATTGGTGAAGTAGGATAAAGTGGGAAATGCGGTACATTTCACGGTAGTCTTCTGTGAGATAGGGCTAACGTCGATGGGATTCAGCGTGCAAAAAGAAGGTTGGTAGGTTAAGAACATGCAAAGGTGTTATTTAATTAACCCTGCATAAATTAAAGCTGTAAGCAAAACCTGGCCCGACTGCTAGTGTACACCTCCCGAACATTTCTACAAAACTATTCACAATTGAAAGTTAGGTATCCATTATTAGATTCTCTGGGAGTTATTCAACTAGATTTACGCTCAAGCGGGCATTGTCCAGTTGTTTCAGTGGATAAAGTTAGCAGATTCCATAGATTATACCCACCGTTGAAGTTTATAGTCGGATACATATTCTTTTGCTTTCAATTACAATAAATGATATGTATAAGGATGATAGCCTAGAATTACCTACTTATTCTCTAGTGAAGTCGGTGAGTGCGAACTCCGGCCCGAGTCACTGATTACATCACGTGCTTTATGGCATAGTTCAAAAATATTTAATCTTATATTTATGTAGTATTATTAATTGTGTAGGTTTATTTATTAGTATTTATGTTATATAGCTATGTATGTATAAGTATGAAAGTATGCAAGTATCCACCTGGCAGTTATTTCTCAACAACTCTAACACAAAGGTCGTCTGGAAGAGATCGCTATTAGCGATAAGATCGCCTTTTGTTTTAGTTATTGTGCGTTTTAGGTTTTGTTTAAGGTTATAATAAATACAATTAAAGCACTAAATTGTCACCGGGTATATCATTAAATTGCCATACTCGTACAATAGCGCCAAATCTTATCTGTCAAACGCAGAAAATGTCACCTTACAAGAACATATCGCGAATTATACTAATGTATTCACGAGGAACTCATTAAATGATCTGAAATGTTATTTCCCACAATAATGTTATATGTAGAACATAACGTCTACATATGTTGAACACGGCCCGGTTGAGTGGTCCCCTACCGGGATACCGTTTAATCCCTGCCGTCAAACCGCTTTGCTGAGGCGACCATAATTTGGTATTTAGAAGAACAGAAACTAAAAAAAAACAATTTCCTTGGGTAATTATTTTATCTGCCTAGTCCTGCTCTTTTCCGCGTAGAAATTGGAATTTTCAAGCTTAGGAATTATTCAGGCAGAAATTATAAACTATTCAGTGGTTTTCAGTTATGCCAAAATAGCTTAACAAACAGGATTTCCATTTCTACATAACCATTTTACTAGGGTTTATAAATATGAGAAAGATTACAATTAACGAAATTGTAATAATATTGACATAATAAGTATGACCAAAACTTGTTAGCCACAAATAGATTTCAATTTAGAGTCAGTTTCACATAAACCATTAAAAATCCAAGATTGTCTTTCAAAAAACTTTTTGTATTAATACATTTTGTTCTCAAGACACAAAAATAGTCAATATACTTATGTGCAATACACGTTTACGTGTAAAAAAGGATTCATTCATTTTTGTTGTCAACATCAAATAAATGTGTCATGCAACCAAATACAATCAATGGACTCTGTATAAAGAAGATACTAGTGAAAGTGTGCTTGCAGAGTTTTCCCATGCGATAACTATTTTGAAAGGAGAAAACATGCATAGGGAAAATCGTCCTCCTCGCTGCTGAGGGTCGTGACCACGTCCATGAATTACTTTTTCTCCGACGTTATTGCGCCATCTATCTCTGTCCTTGGAGGTATTCGTGGCATCGTGGATGTTGGTGTTGAGAGAAATCTCGATTGTTTAATGTATAGAAAAAAAACTGTAAAACTGTGTAACATTGATTGACAACTGTATGGTCACCGTACTCGGTTCGCTCAAATGAAGAGCACACCTTAATTGGCGACCCCAATACGTTGAAACAACGAAGACTGGAGTTATATCCTGAACCGTACGTAATCGAGTTTAGTCCTAATACTGAATTATCTTATAATCCACAAAGACATATATACTATCAGATTAGTCTTATATTTCATGGGTTATTACAACACGGGGCTCATCTTAAAGATTGGAGATATTAAATGTACTCAGTGTTATAATATCATTGACAAAGTTATCGATTATAATTGTGTGTTACACTACTATATATATATGTGTACTATATATAATTGGGTGTGCGCCGCCCTCCGCCGGCGACGTGCTACGCTGCATTCTATTGCTTCAGTGAATCACAATTATCCCATCGCATTAATATTATAAACGCGAAAGTTTGTGAGGATGGATGTATGGATGTTTGTTACTCTTTCACGCAAAAACTACTCAAAGGATTTTAATAAAACTTTACAATAATATAGCTCATACATCAGAATAACACATAGGCTATAATTTATAAAGATATTGTGTAAATTGGCCAAAATATAACGATAAGTGTCAAGTAAGTCGGAAAAAACTCTGCCATCTGAGTTACCGTAAGAGTTACACGAATATAATGTATGGTGGAAATGTTTCTGAAATTTTGAGAAAAAAGTTGTAAAAAATATACTTATAAACCGAAGCAAAGCGAGGGCGGGTCGCTAGTAATTGATAACTTTGTTAATGATATCACTGTTACAATGTACACTGATTTACAATATGTTTAATATCTCCAATCATTAATATGACCCTCGTGTTGTAATAGTACATGAAATAAGTACAAGACTAATCTGATAGTACCTTTAATATCTGATAGTACAAGACTAATCTGATTTGTTGTTTAAATTGAGAATACCATTTAAAAATTGTTGCATGGGACCGTGCGAGGCCCCAAAAGCTGATACTAATCTATCTTTACACTTGCTTTCGTTTAAAATCGTAGTCACCATATGTACTGTATACTAATTGGGATAGTTACGACATAATATGTCACTTATAATACATTGTCTCGACTTTGTTACTATGTCGTAAAATAACATAGAGTTGCCATGTCGTTAGTTAGTTACTATTTAAGTTCAGAATAGTAACTACCTCCGACATAGTTACTATGTTGAAAAGCAATAAATTACGTCGAGATACCATTAGATCCTATAATTAAGTTTATATTTTAAAGTATGGCCATCCATCTTCCTCGAACATTTCAAAGTAAAACTGCTAAGCTGTCTGTCCTCGTCTAGAAAGTTCTCCACAAACTTACTAAATCCAAGTATCTCTCGCAAGTACCCGATAAATTGGACCGACTTTAACTAAATTCGGAGAGTGACATACAATCTTAATTGCTACAGACCATGTTGCTCCAATTTACAATCATTCGACTCTAAACGGTTTGAGAGCATTGGAATTTGAGCTTTAATTTGTAGAAAAAGCAGTTCGTTTTTGTATGAGCTTTCAGTAGTCTTAAGGATGTTAGTGTATAAGTGATCAGAGGAAGCGGACATAAAAGAGGTCGTATAAGGTAGAGGTATAAAACGTATCTGTTACACCAGGACAATGTTGTTTTCTTTAGACTTTATACAAAAGAATAAATTAATACATTTTTATAAAAAAATGTAGGTACATCGAGGGCAAGTCGAATCGAGCATTTTGATTACACATGCATGCAAGGATACAAGGAGATTCATATTAACTTACCACAATCTTTTTTGTATTCTGCATTAGGCTCTGTTATCAGATTCTCAAAACTTACCTGTAATAAAATTTACTCACATCAGTTCGACTCACCACCCATAATATTGATAAGACTGTTATCAGTTTTCATTCTGCTTATTTTTGACCACTGTGACAGCCTAAAAGTATCCATTCTCAATTCTCTTTTATAAGCACGTGAGTTTGAACTCCTTTCCGTACCACTGGAGTTTCTATTCTGCTATCTGCTTATTAAGTAATATCTACTTAAATAGTAACTCATACTTATTAAGTTATTTACACTTACATAATTTTAAAATTTTCACTAAATAGGCAATGAAGGAAAACACGGTGAGGAAACCGGCATGCCCAAGAATAAAAGAAACCTGGGGTATGTGTATCCGCTAACCCACACTGGTCCCGCGTAGTGGATTGTGGGCCGAAATGATTACCATAACAAATCCATACCATACCATACCAACACTTTGATAATGTGGGTAGGAGGTATAGTACACACTGCAAAATATATAAGTTTGCATGCAATAGACTTTGTTCACAGATTAGACGCTCAAGTAACTGAGCTACGGAAGCTCTGAGTGGTCAGTAAAATTTTGTTACACATTCGGAGAATCAGTTATCTTCGTATCCATATATATGTCCGTGTGTTGTTATACGTGATGAGCAAGACCAGTTGCCTGAAAACTTATAAATTTTGTCGAGTGTATTTGTAAACCGTTCAACCTTTTACCCCTTCGTGATTACTGGAGGTGTACTCCATAGTACTGCACTATGTAGGTACTACAGGGGAACGTTACTGACAAACATAAATATCGCTACCTCTCCTCACCAAGTCCCGACCATCGAACTGCAAGCGGGATCTGATTTAATTCTGCCTCATGCTAATAGGTTTCGGCTCGAGCGGCAGGCAATTACTGCAAGACGTTTCTGTTACCAGCAAGGGTAAGACAACGATGGGTTTTGGCACTAAATTTCAATCCTAAATATAGGCTTACTGTGAGTTACTATATCACAGTATACACACACATTGTGTACACTGTACAACAGTAAAGTACTACCACAGCTTATGTATCTAAAAGCTTATTCAATGTCAACTACGCGTAACACGTCGGGTAACGTCGTCGGGTGGATTGCTATTGTTTTGCTATTTGGAATGTGTGCCGCGTGCGTACACAGACGCGCGTGTGTGTGCGTTAAAATCGGACCATTTGTTTGGAGTGCTCTAGGTGTTAGTTAAGCTATGGTACTACAGTACCTATACTATAGTACAAATACTATAATACTAAGTTCCAAAATGTTTGATTATTTCTCTTTGACAATTTAAATATGATGTACCTATACTTTTTTTCTTCATAACACAAAAAAATACCCAGCATAATTTAGATTGTCAACAATCGCACGGTTTAAAACGATGTCCCAATTCGTGTTAACATTCATTAAATGAATTTTAAATCAATTTCATAGTCGTAAGTTTACTCTAAAATTATTCGCTAGTTATTAGTCGTTAGTTTTTCGATTAGGTACCGATTATTTTTTTCAATCCGATTTTCTCTCCAGATAAGTTTTTAGTCTTTTAATAAATAAAATTCAGTCCATTAATTCGAACACTGTATCATATACTTACCCTCTATACTTAATAACACACCACACCGTAAATATATCGTAATCTTGTTTCTCTCAGCTGCTAGATATAGGCCTCTCCCAAGGCCTGTCATCGCGCTTGTCCTTCCGCTGTTTTCACCCAGCCACTACCGGCGACTGTCTTCAAAGTAACACCGAGTTAAAACTTGCTGGTTCTTCGATAACAGTCGACCACTACAATCTTTACCAAAAGGGTAGACCATATTTGTCCCATGCAGGACCACAAACTACACCACAAACTGTCCGTTCGTTACGTGCCCGAGTAGCCGCTAAGCTTCTACTTCTCGCGCTGCTCATTCACTGTCTATGCCAAGCGTATTGCTCGTAAGTCGTAGTTTCAAAATACAAAAATGAATAATTGCGCTATAATCAATTGTAATAATTCGTTAAAAGTGGTGAACTGAGTCAAGGGAGATGTTTCGTTTCATCCGTGAGTGGTTTCCCATCACCAAAATTTACTCGTGACATTACACGCTTGGTCTCCATGCAATTTTACGAACTTGCGATGTCTATCTATGACTATGTAATACACACAGCAATAAATTTTGGTAAAATAAATTAACGCCCTGTTGACAATAATACGAGAAGTAATTACCGAAAATGCGGGAAGCTTAAACACAAATGGCATAAGTCAAACCAAATACGTTTAGCTCTGCATTTTAGCAGACATCTGTATTTGACCAGTAGAATATGAATGGACGACCCATCTTCAGGTATTAAAAACGGAACTGTGTGGACATTGACATCACATTGAGATTGCAATTTCCATGATCATAATATTTTCTTATATTTGCATGCCACTGTGTGGCGGAATATTGTACCTAATTTGAAGGTACAAATTAAAGGTACAAGCTGCCTACATTTGAAGATATAGGAATGGATTTGGAGAAAGAGTTGGGAAAATGGGGAGCAATAGGATAGGATGGGATGGGAATGGGCTCTGGCATATCTCACTCACTACCGAAACACATTATAGAAATACGATAAAGTAGGAAATGCAGTACATTTCAAGGTAGTTTTCTGTGAGAGGGGTAACGTGGCTAGTCGAGTGCGCCCAGCGGCTGTAACAACCTGTCGTATTATGTAACAACCTGTTGACATATTCTATGCAAATAAAATATATATCTATCTAAATATCCCCCTGTCTATCTAAACAAAGCCAAACAGGAACACAGACCCAGAAAAGGTCGTTTAAGCCAGTGTTCATCCAAAACTCGGAAATCGGTATCATTTTTAAACCGGTTTGTTTTAAAGTACAAATACTGTGTTTTAAAGTACATAGGTATATACTGAATGTGTTTGAATCTTTTCCGAAGCCTGAAGCCATTCTACTCACGATTCCGAATTAATTGACGTATTTCTTTACAAAAAATATCAATGTCAACTTTTAGCGATAAGACAGCCTTTTGTGCATTTTGTGTCCACAATGTCTGTTATTGTCTGTTATTGTTTTTGTTTTGTTTATTATATGAAATAAAGAGATTTATCTATCTGTTTTCTCAAAACTCAAAAAAAATGCAGTTTTGATGTAAATAAACTTAGAAGCATAAACCCTATTCTATATAATAAATTTCGGTTCCAATCGTATAAACCAGATATTTAAGCAGTTTTGTTTAGAATTCAACTTTTAACTCTCGACGCTCACACTAATTACATTAGGTGTACCGTCCATTAATTGTAACAGGGTGGCGCCATCTGCACCAAGTGTGCGAATAATCCGGATATAGGCGGATCTAGCAGGTATTAACAGCTCAGCGGTAAATTGTGCTCAATAAATTCCATACTGCTATACTGACTTTTGTTCACGATTACGCCTGTATTGACTAAGTTTTTCGTTTTTATTTCAAAGGAGATAATAATACATAGGTATGTATAATTCAGAGATGCAGAAATATAATACATATAATTTTGACTAATATAATCGTTTTATAACACTTAAATAATATCCCCACACTAAGTCCAACTTTTATCGTGGGGATCCCCTATGAGTATGTCACAATACCTACACAATTTTAATACGGAGATTTGTTTTTCTAATTTAAACTTAGAATTTAGTTTAATTTAATTGAAACAATCGTTTTATTTTGTTATTATAATTGTCTAAAATAAATCAACTGGAAAACAACCTGGAAATATCGAGGATGGACCGCACTTCTGTGACATTTAAAATAAATAAATTTGTTAAAGTAATTAGTAACATTTAATTCAATCCAGTCCTTATTGCTAGCTCATTTGTGTGTTTCTGGCGCCATCATCGGGAAAGAAAAAATAACATACAAGGAAAATAATCTTACAATTATATTAATTAACAATTTTAAATACAAGTTATTAAGTTAAACAATAAATAGGTAATCACTATACTATGTTACTTCCTAAATGTGGCTAATACATTTACTTGTAACATAGAAGACTAGAATGACAGTTAAAACTATGTCATAACTCCCAAGTTAAATAATTATAATTAAATTAAATTATAATTAAAGAGTCCCAATGATTATAGGATGATTTAAAGGACGCATAAATTTAAAAAAAAATAGTTAAGTACATATTAAATCGTGTCTCGCTAAAAATTTACATATTTTTATATAGATTTGTATATTATACGCATATGTATGTTATGTATTCATTAAGTATCGCATTATATACATAGGTATACGGTTGTCATTTAAGTTATATATTTACACTTCTCATCATTGTATCTCACTATTTAACCCAAAGCTTAGCTGGTAGAGCTTAAGTTAGTCTGTGGTACGATAATGTGCAATAAAGTTTGTTAGGTAATTAAAAAAAATCGAAATATTTTTACAATATTTGAAAAAAATTCTCTATGGACGTAACTCATGACGCCCTAACGTTTTCAACGCAGTTTACCACCTGTAGTTGTACTCAGCCCTGCCGCCAACTTCCGCCGGAAGTCTGGAGGTCTTGCCGTAAGTACCCTGCGCCGAGAAATCGCCGTTTTTGCCAACTGGCCACCGGCCACCCGCTGCCGCGTTGAACTGTGAAATAAAAATTCGAATTATAATTGATTCTCTTGATTCTCTGTTTGCCCAAAGGTTGTCTGATAGAGAATGCCAAAAGGCATTAAGTCCATCCTTTGTACATCACGTGTGCAAAATAATTAAATAAATATATAAATTATTGAACTCCAAAACCAAGACCCAAAAATATTCTTAAGAAATAGCGGTAAAAACATTATAGATGTAGCGGCTGTGTGGTGTCAGCCGACATTGAAATAGCACCACGCCATCTGATTCCGTGGGTGTCGTGTCGTGGATGTCGTGTCGTGGCGACTTAGGGATACCAAAGCCGCTAACACAAGCCCTAAGGAACTACACCACTTCTGAAAGAGTGCCCTCTCCAACCACGTGACTACAGCGTGGCGTTTTAAAGCGATACATCCGCCGTGCACAACACAAATGCGCTTGAGGAGACCCATATCCAGCAGTGGATGATAAAAGAGCTGGTTACGGACATTTGGTTAGTAATGAAGTAGCTACTTACAGTCTCAGGACCATGAATCTGCCGACTGTAATCCAGAGAAGCAGCAGCATTAGAGTTCTTCCAATTCAGACCGCCACCCATATGAGAGCTGTCTCCATAAGGTCCCAATACCCGGGTTCCGTAGACCTGACCATTTAGCTTCCCGCGTTGATCGTTGAAAATGTTGCGTTCGTAACCACCTTTGCCCTGATAAATGTCACCAGTTTGCAATAAATATCGAAGAAAAATCAAATGCTAATAAATTAAACCATAGACTTAAAAAGGGGACTTTTTAAACTGAAAAACTTTGAACTGTGTTTTTAAACTGTGCATTAAACGAGATTATCTGTAAAGTTAAAATAATCCCCTTTCTTCGCAAATTGAGTAACAAGTAGAAACAAGTGGGAGAGAGATTGGGTAAGCGTAAATTACTGAGTTTAATAATTGAGTTTAATAAGTTTAATAATGGGAAGGTTTTTAAAAATAACTAATGTTTGAACGAGGCTTATGGTTAGAGGAAGCGCATCCCATAACCGATCCGCTTTCACAGTAAAAGATTGTAAATAAAAAGTAGAAGGGTGGTAAGAATTTCAAGGAGAATTCGAGGTTACTTTTCGCGTACTTATTCGGCACATATTTTATCCATAAGCAATATTAACATACGCTTATGAATTGCACAAAATATAACGAAGTACAGAATTCACTAACTTTTCAGGTATAAATTGTATATTAGACTACTAGTACTCACAAATAATCCATTGTCATTTTGTCCAAGTGTTCCGAACACTCGCCCCCCGCCCATCGGACGATCGAAAGTGACGTCACGGCGATGCCTTGCGACTGCATCCACGTCGGGTTCCTGCTGCATTCTAATATACCATTCTGGGTAACTGAAATATAATTTACATGTTGTACATACAAGGAAGATGACAGAGGTGCAGATGGTAAGTGGTATTATGCGGTAGTCAAACGTGATAGTCGTCATGCCTGCAGATGAGAAATTAGGACCTACCTTTGAGAAATTAGGAATCAATATTTTCAAAGACTCAATATTTCTTGTTTCACATTACATTATACGATAACTTGTAGTAATAGTGTTTAATTAGATGAGAAGAGAATTAGATCGTGTCAAACGCACGCTATTGTAAGAAAGGTGTAGAATCTATGTAACGTACTATGAAATAAAAAATATGACATTATCTGAGAAAAGAGACCTTATTGTCGGTTCTAATTTCTATGTCGGTTCTAAGGTTAAATTGAAATAGAATACTGCTTCATCTTAAGAATAAGACGTTACAACATGTCTCTATTCAAAAATAAGACGTTAGAACATGTCTCTATTCAAAAATAAGACGTTACAACATGTCTCCATTTAAACAGAATTTTGAAACAAAATAGTGAATACTTGAAATGATATATATGTAGTTCTTATAATATAAATTTATGCAAAAAACTTACATATCAACTATAGCAGGAGGATAGATCTCGTAGTCATCATTTTGAGCATACGCTACTACGAAGATAGCGGCCAAAGCGTAAAGGAATTTCATTTTAACTGAAAATTAAGAAATTTCAAATATGTCACTGCTTCCATAAGTAGAATTTTATACAGTTTGTCAATTTTCTTAATTACGTGTTAATTTACCACAAAAATTAAGCGATGCCATTTTAATGACAAACGTGTTGTTTGTAGCATAATATTTATGTGTTATATTTATGAAAATAAATATTAATGAATGAATAATTATATACCTACCTTAAATAATTAGAATATTTTAATTATATTAAAATTTAGAATAATTTTTAACTTATTAAAAGTCGATATAAATATTGAAATAAAACTTACCGGTTAAAAAGTAACTTCACTTGGCGAAATCTTAGGATAACTCGCTCCGTAAGTCTCAGCAAGGAACTGATGTCTCCATATTTTTCAGTCGACTATTTATATCAAACTTATCGACCTAAGGGGGTTCCTAGTACCCAAACATAATAAAAGGCACAGTTCTTCCCCTATTACTAATATTTAAATCATCCCAAAATAAACGAGAATTTACTACTGTGTATATAAGATGATAACAAGTTAATTTTGTATTAAGGTTATCAGATAGTGGCGTTATTACTCATGTACTCGCTTGCATATATGCACGTTTACGTTTCGACTTTATCATGTACCTACATTGGGTGTGTATTCGCTTGTACTTTACTCACAGCATTCAGGCCATGTACCGTGACCACTGACTAAGTAAGTCCACCATGAACCATGGCAAAATCTGTTACGCTGATAACATAATTAAAACCTTAGGTCGTATTCCGTAACGTGGGAAAACTTTAAATATTTTCTTTTAAAATATTTTTTAACGAAATAGCTTCAGCTATCACCAATAAAGCACAATTGGGAATTTGAAAAAAAAAAATATTGATTTTTTTTATGTATTTTAAAACTTTATTATGAATAATATTAATATTTAATGAGAAAAACTTAAAAAAAAATTGTTTTCAATTAATTATAAACAATTAAAAATTGATCAAATTTTAAAAAAAATCACGTGACTATGAACGCGCCACGATTGGTCACCATAGTTGTGACGTCATAATGTTAAAGCTATGTGTGATAAAGGATTTATAAAGGCAAAGTCTGATAATATTCCTGATGTTGATATATTTATGATAAACAATTTTTAAAAAAATGACGTTCGATTCAATTCTGCTGAAGTTCGAGGTGCCAAGGCATCAAGGTAAGTCTGTTAAAAAATAATATTATAAATGAAAATATTTAAGTATTTATTCTCCATTGTATTAAATATAATTATTTATTGCATTAATTGTAGAGCATCGCGTGAGAGTTACGGCGACAAAGCTATAGGTTATGTTCAACTTAGTCGTAAGAATGGTATTTGTATTGTAAAAGGACGGGTATGTCCAGAACATCGAGTTCGGAGTAAAGCTTATTCAGTTACTTTAACTATTAATGAAAAGTCAAGAAAAATTCAGGATGTTCAATGCCATGACTGCGCAGCTTCAGCAGGTAATTTATACTTCTATTAAACTCAAGTTGATTGATGTTATAAACAATAATAATCTTCTATATTGTGTGTACAGGTGGTTGCAAACATGCATTAGCATTACTTATGTGGACCCATCGCAGAAGTGAAGATCCGACACCAACAGAAGTAGCCAACAGAAGTCCGTCTTTTTTCTGCAGCTGGTCTAATAATCATTGTGGTGCCTTGTCGTTTACGATTAGGTTGACAGTCAAACTTGTGTGGTACCACATCAATTTTAATCTTTGCTTTACCTCCCATTGTTGTGTAATAAATATAATTTTCCATATCATCTTTTAGCTAGAAAAAAAAACTTAAAATTTTTTAATCTAGTCTAATACATAAGCTAGAACGTTATAAAATTATAAAAATATCAAATTGAATCCCAATCATTAGATAAAGATACATGAATTTATTATTTAAGCACTTTAAATTATCAATAGGAAATTTTTTAATGCAATGATTTTAAAGGTTATGATTTGGAGTCCAGTTAAAAAAATTTATTGACTGAACTCTATTTATTTGATTTGTAGACTTAGATAAATAATAATTAATAACAATGGTGTTATGAAATACTTACATCGAAGTGATCTTCACAACAAAAAAAAATCGATTTTGTTTTGGGATTATCTCGGTGCACTGCTTGAAACCATTTGTTTCGACGTTTTTCATCTTGCGGAACATTTAAAAACATTTTGTCAGGAGTTGTTTTTGTAGTATTCTTACATAATGGTACAAAACAAGAACGATAACTTTTGAGGTTCGACATTTTCAATATATATTTGAGTATTTAACAATGACAACAGAATCAAATAGATCAAAACACTGTACTTAATATCTCTGTAAACTGCAATGAGTGAAAACTAACATTATGACGTCACGCGCGCTCGGGGTTGTTCGGGAGCGGTCGGCGGGTCTTCGGTACTGGATTCAAAAATTAATTTTTATTTTGATATAACTTGAATTATTGCAAAAAAAAAAAAAAATTGTTTTGTTATAAAACTTATATATGATCTTTCCATTTATAACAAAAAAAAAAATTCAAATACCCAATTACAGTATGAACTTCTGTACTTGCAGCCAAGATTCCTTTGATTAATTTGTCCTTATTAATCTATAATTTGTTTGATGGTGCAATGACGTGTTTAATTCATGCTAGTGACCCGCCCTTGCTTCGCTCGAGTGGCATAACGATTCCCTAGAGAACCCAAACATAGCCTATGTATATCTGCATTAGTTCAGCTTATTGAAAGTAAATTATCAAAATTGGTCCAGTAGATTTTTCAGTTTAGGTACATGTCTACTCGTATAATACTGGTCAATACACGGTTCGACTGAACCTTTCTCGAAGTTTGTAATCATGGTTTCTGTTCATAATTTCGAGTTAATATAAAGTTATGTATATATTTATTTTTAATTATAAATTATCTGGGCTTTGTATTTAGCAAATCTGTATCAGAAAATTGTTAAAAACCCATAAAAATATTTTTTTAGCAAAAATGATTCGTAAAATTTCAGACAAAGATTCAGCGAAGGTGTTGACAGTCGATACCATAGAAAATGTTTTGGAGTCAGATTATTTTTCGGATATAAAAAATCGGAAAAATAAATAAAATATGTATTTTACTCAATCCTTTATTTCTATTCATACTAGAATATTCACAAAGAAATGTGTTTACTCTAGTCGCTCGCTACAAACATATAAATATGTTGACAATATATGAATTTTTTTCACAAACACTGTAAATTACAAAAGTGTCAATCGCTTAAAACGTAGAATCTAAAAGCTTAGAAAGCACAAATATATTTCTGATCGCTTTCATATATACATGCTTAAAACATATTTGACAAAATTAAAAAAAACATTCAGAATTTAAAAAAAGAACAATTTTATACTATTGCAAAATGTGTATTTGAAAACGATCGAAACGAATAGACAATATAAAGGAAAACATAAAATAAACCTATGCAATGTTAACATAATAAAATCGTGCATAAATAGGCTTTTCTCTATCTAGGTACTCCAATTAAACCTAAAATATTTACAAATTTAAAATAAGTAAATCATTGGCGAACCGATCGCTCGCACGAGATTACAAACTCTTTTTGTGTTTGTAAATTACTTATTTCGGTGTCGTTGCTCTATTGATAGGTTTGTCTGCACTCAGTGCCGACTTTACCTGTGGTGCAGGATGTGCGGCGCACACGGGCGCAGGGTGTTAGGGGGCGCCGAGCGCCGCTCGCGACGCCTCCAAAGAGCCTAGTAGAGGGCGCCAGGGTATTGATTGCACCTGGGCGCTACATGGGCTAGAGCCGGCGCTGTCTGCAATGTTATTTTTGCGGCCGGCGCTACGGAATCGGTTATTGAATAAGTTGATAATGAGCTGCATTTGTGTTTGTATTTATGTGAACGTTCGATTGGCCGATATTTTACATGTTTTCGACGAAGAAAGATAAAACGAGACATAAAATAGTTTCGAAAATGATGTAAGCGTATTAACTTAAACATAATTTAGTAATATCTAAATACAATTACGTATAAACTAAATTTGTACTATAACAAAGGCTTACTCAGACTGCAGCGGTATGTTTCTTTTGAAGATTGACAACCTCTTCTACCACCACTATACCGCAAATGTGTAAATGTGCCTTAAACCCACTCACATCTTACAACTTAAAAAATATTCAAATATTTTATCAACTTAAATAAATGTATAGAATAAAATGTTTGTATAGAATGAAAAAATATGGTGTATCGTTGGCAAACCTAATAAAATAAATAAAGTGTCCATCACAAAAAGTAGTGATCAATCAGGGCGGTAGGATAGCTCATAAAATGTATGTTTCATAACTTATTAGATATCTAAATAAAAAATAAAACCAGACAGGATTGAAAAAAATGGGGTGAGGCCTGTGGGGACTCTCATTCACGTATGGTTTAATGGTATCACTATTTTAAGGAGCGACGCCGTTGAAACAATTATTTTCCAGCTTGTAACTGAAACATTATCTTGGTATTTGTTATTTTGAACCCGATATCACAGATGAAATAGTCAAATATAAAATATTATATAAGGAAGAGTCATTCAGAACATCAAGTTATAAGAATTTTAGTTATTGTCTCGTTTTGTATTAATGGTCCTTTTAGGACCAAGAATAGCTTGAATTACTGAAATCAAAATTATCCAATTACCCCTTTTACCTATTACCCTGATCAACCCGCAACAGATAAAGTAAAGTGGGAGACGTAGGACATCAAAAAACCAACAATTTTTTTTTTTATAGAGGCGGGAATGTAGTTAAAAATGTATCTTCTCACACATATATTCTTATAACAATAACTTTGATAATATAATCATTGACATGGTATGCGTTTCTCACTCAAGCAAAGTATTTAATGTAAAGAAAATAGGTAGGTATTAACTACTCTCTAAACAAAATCTAGTTTTTTTTTTTAAATCTAATATCATGCCCATAATTATATTTACATATGTATATTAAAATCTAATTATTACCTTAATATTATATATTAACACTATAATTCACATTTTTATTTACAATTCCTATTTCCTAAAATAAGCGTACACAATGTTTTCTTATCAATAGACAATTGACAAACATACAAAAAATATTGTTCACACATGATATTTATTGTAATGTTAAAAAGTTACTCAAAGATACACATCCCGTGGGAAGTTCTCACTAAAGCCATATTACACATATCGTTCTGTAAATTTCAAATGACGTAAGGACAAATTTTCAATCGAAACTTTGTCGGTGTTCAAAACAAATGATCAAAGTTACAAATTATTATTATAAAAACTTTCTCTGTTCGTTTTAAAAAAAGGGTGGTTTGTCCCTTACATCACATGAAATTTTGATTTTGGGGTTTTTTGCTTTTTGACAAATAATACTCTATTCGTGCGTGTCGTCATAACCGGTTTTAGTCATAGATGGGTTTCGTCAAACCTTGCTGTTCCTCATTACAAAATAAAGTTGTTTTCTTGATTTTATTTATTAATATGGCAACATTATTTGCAGTGTGATAGCGTGCCACAGCACTTACAGCCATACACGGCATTTTCACATTGTTAGTGACGTTTTATAATAGAAGCTTGAATATTTTCTTTATTTAAGTTGAAATTGTATTGTATTGTATTTATATATATGTCGGAATATGGCCATCATCACATCAGTCTCGGTGCGGCGGCGGTGCGTGAGAAATAGAGCACAGTTGAAAACGAGAGGAGCCCGCGTCCCGACCAACTGTTTTCCGTTAAGCGCTCGCATACTTTAACTCGATATAGCGATAATTGTGTAGTGGTAAATTAATATAATTGTAGACATTAATCGTGACTAGTGTAAGTTATTGTGTAAGACAATTAAAATATAATGTAGTGACTGTAATATTGGGTTTATGTTTAAAATTACAATATTGAAAACTAAAAGATGTCGGACAATGAACATTTTCGGCCTCCCGTATACATATATAATATAAATTAGAAAAGTTATACATATAAATTTAGAATTTAGTTTTCAAATTTTAATATTTAATGGTATTCAGTAGTGAAAGTATGAATGACCTTGTCTTAGCTTTAAATTTAGAGTAGATGTCGCCAAAAATATCCAAATCACTCGCAGGAAACTGTTTTAGATGGTCATTATAAGAGGAGCATTTACAGCCGGAGGAGCGTTACGACCGACATTTGTTCTTTTTATAGGAACATGAAATAAGTCTGTACTTACATTTAAGTCTCGAACTCATTTCACATATTTTCATTAAAATAAACAAGAAGACCAAAATAACCTTTACTTGATAAAAGAAACATATCTATAGTTCGTTCGTTGTTTCATTAACAGGCCACGCGGCAATTTCTTTCGAGGACTTTGACCGAACGCACGTTTGACTAAAAACGGTTTTACGAAACGCATCTTTGGCGAATGTAATCGTTTGACAAAATACATAGCTTTTGAGGTGGCCATCCGCCTCAAAATCGAAGTTTTCAATATTGGTATTATCGACATAGTTTTGGCGTGTTAATATAATGATATTATAGGCAAACTTGGCCGTTACTAGCGAGTCAGTGAGCAAGCAAACTGAGTTAATTCGCAACTTATTGGTGTAAGCCAGGAGCTCAATAGAAGCCATTTCGAAGGTTCATTGGGAAAAAGCCATTTTGCATACTCATTGGCTCACTAAGCCATTAGCCATTACGTGGTTTATATAGAACATTTACGAGGCCAATCGTTGAGAGAATCGTATAAGCCAATCCAATATTGGCACAATATGACTAGAGGCAATCGAAAACAATGAAGTGTCCAAAGCCATTTATCAAGCCACTTCCCTTAGAACGAAATAATTCCACTGGGCTTTTGCCGAACGCACGTGTTCGTGTTTTTCTTTAGGATCTTCTGCTTATACTCTTAATTCTCTTAAAATAAGATTTAATTGACCCAGTGTAGATCTTCTGGCCATCCATGGTCTAGTCCACCGTCTTCTTTTAAAAGTTAATTCTTCCTCTATTACGTCGAGGATTTGCATTACAATTTTAAGTCTATCCATTCTGCTAAAAGTGATTGTAGCGTCCGTACATATAACCCTTGTGGTTGTGAAATTGGCTAATACTGGCCTACGTGTAAACGACACATTACATTTCTCGTTGGACTGTCTTTAACGTCGGCATGTCCTGGCTCAGTCAAATGTCTTAACAATTGGCCTCGTGTAAATATTTCAAAGCTCACTAAGCCCTTTTGGAGGCTCATTGGCTCCAATCAGCGGCTCACTTTTCGGAGGGCCCGTTCCATACTACTACAAATAAGGACACGGTATCGAGTCTCATGAGTATCGATAAATTTACTCATGAGCAGTATCGCAAAAAAGTACAGTAGAGATCAAAGTATCAAATGAAAAGTATCGATACAATGTGAGGTATCGATACTTTTGATAATAGGTAGATTTTTTTACTAGTTTCTTGATATCAAAAAAAAAGTCGACATCTCCACACCCCAAGGTATCGATACTTTCCTAAACTTTTCGGTAACCATTTATTTTCAAATTTCAATACGATACCTGCCATATGAGTAATAGAATGGATTAAAAAATGTAGAGTTCAAAAGTATCGATATCAAACATAATAGTACTCGATAAAGAAAAGTACCTATCGATATTTTATCAGTGTTACTAAATACAAAAATAATCTTTGCCACATTTGTTTCGTAGCACGATTCATTGCCAAACTCTATGCAATATTTATTGATCTAATCAGTGGAAATTGAGCGATCTAGGTTTTAGAGCCGACTTGCGCAGGTATTGATGAGCTAAGGTCGTCAATTCCAGTTGGTCCTGCGTTTTGCCGCACGCGAATATCTCCCAATTGAAATCGCTCGTCTAGAAATTAAACCATGTATATTAAAATCATTGTTTTTTTATGAGAAGAAGGCGGCAAATTAACATACAGTCCACTTGGTGTTAAGTGGATACTGTCGCCCTGCGATATTCGCGATACATGCCAACATTGGTACAGAATGACAAACGTTATCACGCCCAGGATGCGCTGTCAACTATTGGAAACAGGAATTCATTTGGTAAAAGGGTTGGGAAAATGGGGAGGGATGGAAATGGGCTCTAGCATATCTTACTCACTACTGAAACACGTACGTACAGATACATTATGAAAACATTGGCGATCGGTTAATCCGGAAACACCCGAACTCTTCATCCACGTCTATGAATTAATGTACCTCTAATTGAAGACTTTATTAAGAGAAACTGTATTGCATACTTTTTTGCATAGACGTGGAAGACGCGTTGGGGTGTTTCTGGATTAGCCGATGGACAATGTTTTCATAATGTATCTGTACATTATAGGGCATAGGATAAAGTGGGAAATGCAGTACATTTCAAAGTATTATTAATTTTCAAGGTAACTAAGTCTCTGCCTAATGATAATGTCACCCACTGATCTGAGACTGTGATACGTTTCAACATCAGACAAAAATGACAACACATCTATAGACACATCAATAGATGTGTCGCTTAACTTTGAAGGTTTAGGGCCTTTCTCACCACCTTCTGATAAGGTATCAGGAGGTATCAGAAAATCTAATTTATCTATCAGGTTTTTAAGTTACTTCATAAGGATATTGCGAAAGAGACCCTAATAAATATAAATGTCACCCGGGTACACGATGGACCCAGAAATAGAGGCCTTTTTCCCTTTTTTTTTACTAAACATTGCACATACAAATTTGCGGACATGGACCTTATAGACCATCAAAATTTCCCCGACTTCCAAGCTTACCGCTGGCCATCTTTTCTTTCCGCCGTGCGTATTTACATTCGATATAGGCAATACAACATTTTACGAGAAAAGTTTCTCGTGGACCTAATAAACAAAGAGGCCTCTATCTCTCGTTCCATGGATCTGTAACTGTGTCAGGTTCCATTGAAATCCGTCCAGTAGTTTTTGCGTGATTCGTGTTCAGATAGATAGATAGATAGATTTGAGGGGGAGAGTGCACGCTGCAATCCAACAGCCGCTGGGCGCGCTCGACTGGCCACGTTATCCCTCTCTCACAGAAGACTACCTTGAAATGTACTGCATTTCCCATTTTATCGTATTTCCCTAATGTACGTACGTGTTTCGGTAGTAAGTGAGATGTGCCAGAGCCCATTCCCATCCCATCCTATCCCTCCCCATTTTCTCAACCCTTTCTCCAAATCCATTCCTATATCTCCAAAGGTAGGCAGCGCATCCGGAGGCATGCCAACGTTTCTCATTTTGGACTAATGTTGGCATGTATCACGGATGTCTATGGGCGACAGTATCCACTTACCATCAGGTGGACTGTATGCTCGTCTGCCGCCATCTTACATAAAAAAAAAAAAGAAGAATTTCAAAAAAGTTGTTTGGGGCTATGTACCATTCATAGAGTACATCGCAATGTGCAGGCGCGGCTTCGTTGCGATTTTATTATACAACGAGTCGCTGAAATAAAGCAAAAGTTGAAAACAGGTTGTTCAATAGTAGAATCGGTTCTACCAATTTTTACGCATTTTGTTCATTTCTACGCGCGTCGGTCGCACCGCGCCCAATCATTACCCTGTACCGAGTAAAGAGCACTACAAACATTTTAGAGTATGACAACTTTAAAATCGACAACGATTTAAAGATAACGATAACAAAGTTATTAGAAAGAGTAGTAAGGGGAGGGTGCACACTGCATTGCAACAGCCGCTGGGCGCTCTTGACTGGCCACGTTACCCCTCTGTCACAGAAGACTACCTTGAAATGTACTGCATTTCCTACATTATTTCCCCAATGTACGTACGTTTTTCGGTAGTGAGTGACATATACCAGAGCCCATTCCCATCCCATCCTATCCCTCCCCATTTTCCCCAACCTTTCTCCCAATCCATTCCTTAATCTGCAAAGGTAGGCAGCGCATCTGGGGGCGTGGCAACGTTTGTCATTCTGGACTGATGTTGGCATGTATCGCGAATGTCTATGGACGACAGTATCCACTTATCATCAGTTGAACTGTATGCTCGTCTGCTGCATTTTTCTATAAAAAAAAAGATAGAGCAAGAAAACTTTACATGCTTGTAGCTTTAGATTTCTCAAAATTATTTGTAGATTATAGTTGACGTGTAATCAGGTGTTGCGTTATTTTAGAGACATGTTGTATGTATAGATGACAAATAAACGTATATATATATATATATACTAACCGTATATATAATAAACCGTATATATAATAAAGGTATATATACTAACCGTAACCAGTATCGAGTTATCCTCCTTCCGATCGACGTTATCAAATGTAATTGAGCGGACGGCGGATTTCTTCAGAATCACAGGCTCATCCGACGGGCGACGTAGCTATGGGCAATAATTAGACCAGCTCTGACATAAATTTACACAATCACCTATAGTTTTTATGAAAATACACTTCTCTAAATTATCAATTTCATGCTTGTGAAATTTGTCAGTTAAAATTAATTTGTAGGCAGAAAATGTCCGCTCCACGTCAATCGAAGCGACAGGAAAAAATTTGGCGCCATGTCCGCAGAAATAAAGTCAGGCAAGCTTTGACATGTGGCATTAATGTACGTACGTGGTTTTTGTTTCATTACATCAAGACCCGGATTTTAACAAGAAGCCGCTCTTTCCGATCTCTTTCGAAAATAGAGTTTTTATGTCGAATCATGCACTATAAACGAAAAATAATAGAAATACTCAATAGAGTGTGAACACCGAGCAATATACAAATATACAATAGTATAGTTTCCATTGTGAGCTATGACAATGCCATCTACCGAACAAGAGTGAATATTCCGGTGCTATAAATTTCCTGACTTTTGAGGAAAATAAATGTTCAACAGTCCTTTTTTTCATGTTTAACATTTATAAGAGTCATTAATCTTAAATTTAAACATAATACACATAAACAATTTAAAAGAAAATAAAACCAGGATTTTTATAAAGCCGGAACTACTTTGAGTTTATTTTCGGTATATAAATTAATGGTAAGTTAATAATGTACCTACCACCTATGTACCTATGTACGTACCTATGTATTTATTTTTATAAATAGACTAGCAAACCCCGGCAGACGTAGTCCTGCCTGCGTATATTTATTTAGCTCTGTATATAAAATCACAAATTATTCTGTTTTGCCGTCGATATGATTTTTTGTGATCGGTTGAACGGTAAAGAAGTTGATGTGCTGCAGCGCCATCTAGTGGCGAGTTACAACAAAGTGGATAGCATAGAAACCTTCTCTATGAAAAAAATACATATAACATATGTGCCAACTTTCACGGTGATCGGTCAAACGGTATCGAAGTCTATTAACATCAGATATACCAACATTCTCTTTTTTATATATAGATATAAATGCCTATGTACATACGTATCATCGATTTGAGAATATTTAACATATGCACATACGTATATACTGATGACGTATATACCTACGTGTGTGTATATGTTACGTACTAATATTTATTTAGAGGATTTATGTTGTTTTCTGTTTTTCTTGCAATTTGCAATATGTTGCTTGACCGTTAAAAAATATATTCAAGTTAAATAATAAACGATACTCGCAAGGCGAACCGTGAAATCAAAATTGAAATGTCTCAAAAGATGATCGAAGTCCAACAACTGACAGGTTAATAAAAAGACCACAATATATAACGGGAGATAGTAATAGCTCCTAACTCTGTTCCCATCTTAAATATTCTCAAGCACCTAGATAAATTTATAACCAAATTGGTAAATACTTTTAATAAAACATTGGCCAGCCGAGCGCTCACACGATTACAAACATATTTTACGTTCGTAAATGTTATTACTGTGATTTTAAAGTTCATATTCGTTGGTATAACTGAAAGAATAGGTTTGTTCTACTGCAGCAAGTTCTACAGTTCTTTGCAGCTACCTAACTGCTTATTGAATAAGTTAATAATGACCTCCAAATGAGTGTGTATTTGTGCGAACGGCCGATAGGCCGATACTGTACAACCAGTTCGAGAACCGTCATGTACCCCCCCTTTTTTCTATTCTATTATTTGATTTGATTTTATTGCATTGTTCTCCTTTACAGTAATGGCCACGGGTTAAACTAAAAAGTAAATAACAGCGACATTATCTAAGAAAGGGGACGTTATTATCGCTTCTAATTCTCTAGATATTGAGACTAGTGAAATATTAAAACGATAAGCTACTTTTTTTGTAAGGCTTATATTCAAACAAGCGGTAAAAAAAGAAACTAAATGATGAGTAAATCGCGATCAACAAAACAAACTGCTTTTGAATAAGTAAAGTAAATAACAATAAATGGCTAAAATTGTCATCACTAAGTTGACAGACTCCCATTCCTTTACTGCCACCAGAGAACCTAAACCACATTATTACATTGACAACATATCTTTTTGAAAATTAAATATAAAAAGGTAGTTAAAATGAGGTCGGTAACAGTTGACGAAATCAAATATATACGTATAAAAGGACATCATTATTTCTCCATACAAGTCTGGCATCATTTTTATTGGATGCGGCCAGCAATTATATTTGGAGGATTGAAAGACTGTAAAACCTTAAAACCTATTCGAATGGTACACAGACGATTTTATTTATTTTAGATAATTCACTATAAGTTACATTGATGAAAAAACCAACTGGTTTTCGTTTTATTTTTTTATTGTTTTAAAATAGTTACTTAATAGATTTACATTTTTTATTGTAGACGCATGAATAGTATAAAAGATAAACATAAAATATGTATCACAATGATATGATGATAGGATGATGATAATGTTGACTGACTTTCTGCAATAAAATAAAGAGATATCGGCTACCAACTTGTAACTCGTAATTAGCTACCAATAAATTTCACAGAAGGCTACGGAACCCTATTATTGCGTCTCCGACACACTCTTGGCCGGTTATTTAATTATTCCAAAATCATATTCCAATCTACAGTCCTTTACTTGTTTATAAGAATCGATATAACTCTTGTGTTATCTTAACAACGAAGTCATATACACATGCCCAAAGATACAGATGTAACTCTTAGGTTACCTAAAATAAAAAAAATCACTTGTATACCATTAGAATAGTTGTCTTTCGATCGACCAAATATCATTGGTAGCCACCAATGATATTTGGTCCAAAAAAAATGATGCCAGATATAATGATGCGCTTTTCTAATACTAATTTACTGCTCATTCAGTAGTTTTTGCTGCTCATTTAATTATTTTCTGTGTTTAATGCATAATCTTCAAAATCAGACGTAGGCGCATGTTTTTATTCAAACAGAATGATAATAATATTAGAAAATTTTAACCAGTCAATAAGTCCATACTGAAGATAAGATGTTACTTAACGTGATATAAGAGATGTACACACAGGTGAAGGATTTAAAAATAAACCAACAGTATCAATTATTGAAATACATTTATTGAAATAAAAAATGACATCGGATCTTTGCGGACAGTGGATTGGATACAAACAATATTGACAGCGATACAAAACTACTAAACAAATACACAAAATATCATTGATACAATGTTGTAATACACGACTACCGCTAGAAATATAAATTAAAACAATTTCTAAAAAAAAAACAAACAAAAAGTAACAAAAACAATCGTTTTAACAAAAATAAATAAGTTTTAAAAATAAGAAAATAAATGTAGATTCAACACTGGTCTGTCAATATTGTGACGGGAACGGATTTAGGAGGTAGTGGCAAAAACGGCGGAAGAAAAGGATAAGGTAAATGTCATTTGTTTATTCCAAATAAAGTATCCTTAAGTATAGCCGCCATTCTAATATCAAATATGACATAACTTTAACAAAAATGCGAATAGAAATAAATAGTTAATCATCAAATACAATTCCACAACCAACGCGTGAACAAGTTACAATTTAGTCAATCGTTCATGTATAAAATATTTAAATTGTTAATATTTTACGAGCAAAATACAAAGCGAAAATACTATTTATAGACTTTATAAATAAATACAGAGGATGGGATAGGTTAGCTAAGTCAGGGATCCGTTAGTACTATTTTTATTATTATTGACTCTAGATAAAGGCATATTATGCCATACATGTTTGGATACAGATGTTAAACTGCCATGCTTTTTAAATCAGAAGTTATTTTAAAAATCACGCGATTACTTTTAAGCTGTTTTTTGTTACTGAAACACAAGTTAACTCTACATTCTAAAATGTTAATACTTGAAATTCTTAATATCGAAGTTTTACATTAAATTAACCCTAAAACAATTTGGTGCATGGTAAACTTGAGGTATTTTTGCGTTAAAAATTAAAACCTAATTAATATTTTAAAAACTAACGTTACCAATATATTAAATTCACAACGATTCATTTGATGAAAATTTCATCTTTGGTAGCTTAATTACTAATCTCGTTAAACGTTAATAAAATTAATTTGGTGCACTTAATCATATTAAAAGTATCGAGTTAAAGTTAGTCACGATTTAAGAGTACTTTTATCTTTTAAAAACACAATCACTTTCAAGCGTTATTTAACGTACAATCTTAAAGGCGATTTAACGTTATCGGGTTATCACGCACACGATTAGTTTTAACATGCGAATTATAATAATTATTAATTATCGCTTTGAATTATCAATTATACTTAAAGTTCTCTTGTACACTTGTTTTAAAAACGCAAACTTTATTATTACTTTATTAACGTACAATCCTAAAGGAGATTTAAAATTATGAAGCACACGATTAGTTTTAACACGAGAATAACCGTTATTATTTAATGCTTTTGATTATGAATTCCATTTTAAAGTTATCTTGCACACTTGTTTTAAAAACGAAAATGTTACTATGATTTTATTAACGTACAAACACGATTTAACGTTATCACGCACACGATTATTTTTAACAGGCGAATTATAACCGTTATTAAAAACGCTTTTATCAATTCTATAATTGAAAATATTGTTTAAAAAATCACAAAGAAACAGTCCTATAAACTCTCATATCATTTAAGCGTATTCAAAGCTACATATTAAACATGTAATAATTATTGGTATACATTTCTTCATTTTGCCCCGAATCTTTATTCTCCATTTGCCACCACTCATTTTCTTTTTGATAATCGTTAATTTTGACATTAGTGGCCATGATTTTATTGGTTAAAATCTCGTCAATTCGCGACGTAGAAGGCTTCTGATTGGTCACTTTATAAATGTGATCTGCTAAAACGTTTGCTAAAACTTCTTTTGGGGCTATTAATGCGTTATTAGCGTTATCGCAAGATAATTCGTTGACAGACGTTATAGTTCTTAGCCTCTCAGCGTTTAGTCTCGCGAAAGTTCTAGGGGATTCTACGTTTGTTATATTTCTGAAAACGTTTGGATTGTGTGTTTGGGTTTGTTCTAGGTTAGTTATATCTCTGTAGTCAGTCTGGCTGGTTCCGTAGATATCTTGGTACAATACAATGTTAGGGTCGAGAGTGTTAGGTAGAGGATTAGTAGGGATATAGGACCTGTGTTGTACCTTAGTTTTTTCACTGATAGCCGCTTCGATGTCCATTTCTTCGTACTTTAGTGGTGTGTTTTCGGCGCTCATAAGGCTATGGAGACTTGTAGATTCTTCTAGAAGCGAGTTCTGTATAATGGACGGTGGAGAGAATAACACAGAATTATCGCCGGCGAGGGTTTTGCTCTGTAAAGAAAGAAAATTATTATTTGTGATTTTTCTCTTCAACGGGTCAACCTTGTGCTCCTCAATAAGTTATTCAGTTAAAAATAAGGCTCAGAATCCAATGGTTTTAGGTCTGTTTGGTTTAGGTTTAATGGTTTAATGTCTTGCTGACTGTAGGTACCCACAAAGAGGCCGATGGTATCGAAAGATAAGATTTAGCTATTTTCGATACGTTTTAGAAAAAAATGTTTATAGAAAAATTGTAGTTCTACGAGCCTCATAGAAAGATGACGTTTGTATATATCGATTTAGAGATATATTTTTTTGGATTCTACTTATTTACAAACTTATAGGTCGGGAAATCCTACTTTTGTGCTTAAGAAAAACGTCCTCCAATTTGTCCAATTTCGAAACAGATTGCTATTTTGGTTTGCATGGGCACAATTTTTTCCAAAATTCCAAAGTTGATATCTCCCCGTGGTAGGTAGATTTTTTTAGATATCTAAAATCTGAAGTTAGATGACTAGATAAAAAAGGGTGCCAACGTTTGTCACATTTGAATAACGTTGACATAAATATCAATACATGTCAATTCGCGATACTTCGCGAATTTTTATGTTCGACATTGTTTCCTTACCGCCAGTTGATTGCTACCCTTAATTAGAAGATGGCTAGCGCATCCAGAACTGTGTCAACTTTTATCACTTTTGAATAGTATTGGAATATCCATGTGCAACTATATCCATTTACTGCTAAATTACTAATAAGTTTTGTTAAAACATGGCTAAATGAAGAGAGGCAGTGAATCTGAGTGTGCTAACGTTTGTCACTTTTGACTAATTTCGACATGTAATGATAGTTATCCACTTACTAGCAGGTGACTGTTCATCAAATAACTGTGTAAAGTAGTGTCCACACTTACCGGTGTTTCAATGTAAGTGACATCAGGCACCAGTGTGTGTTGGCTCTTGTTGTGATGGGGGGTGCTGGTGACAATACCCCAAGTATTGACCAACGCCTTCCGCGCGCGCTTGTGGCTAGTGCCCGAACTCGCCTGCCCGGGGACATTCTCTTTGCCTTCTATTTGGGGACGCTTTAGACTGCCAATTCCTGAGTCGTTCACCTGATGAAAAAAAAGATAACTTTTACCCTTAAAAGAATGCGAAACATGCTCTCGCGTTCCCGGAATTAAACATAGTAAAACGTAATATTTCGAAGAAATAAAAATCGTATGGTTAGTTAACGAGTCGAACTACATTCGTGCATCTTCCGGATTTAACACAAGTTTTACAGTTATTACGTTCATACACAGAGAATATATGCGCGCGCAGTGAACAAATACTGAACAAGTATTATAAATAAAGCAAACTTTCCATATAAGTAGTAATTTGTATAGTGTGATTATTTATTGAGATGAATTTATTTCCTTATTTTTCCGATTTGGAAAATTCAATATGGCGGCTCCAATATGGCCGCCTACAGAGAAATCCATTCCAATGGGATTTCGATTGTGGTTTTTTTTATACTTCTTGATGAGACAAAGCTAAAATTTCGTACATATAATTCTAAATACGAGTATATAAGGTTAACGTAAACATTTTCATATCCGGAAAATTCAACATGGCGAATACAAAATTACATTGGATAGAAACATTATTTGACTACGAGTTGTAGCGTGTTTCGGACACTTTTTGATTACCTAGAAAACTGAAAGCTGGCACACGTCTTCGTCAGCAAATAACATTGAAGGGGACATTTTTTAGGTTTGGATAATTCAAAATGACGGATTTAATATACTAGCAAGTTTTCATAAGTTTGAAACTATGTGGAGTATAATGTATGTGGAGCATCATTGAAAAGGTGTTCAACTATGTTGTTCACTTAAAATAAAAACTGAAATATTTTGTAGTTCATGTTTTATGGAATATAAACAGTTACAGAATGCAATAATATGCATAAAAACAATGTGTTTATTTCCGTTTCCTAATTAGTGAAAAGTTCCTTTACTAGTGAAAATCAAATTACATATATTAATTTATTCTGTGGCCTGTTTATTTAGCGTCAAGCTGGTGACGCGGCTAAAAAAGTCGTTGAATAATCAATGGAATCGAATTTATTTTTTATACGAGTATATACAGTTAAGATAATAATCAAAATCATTTCTATACTACGTTCAGGGGGTCGCGTATATATATTGAATAATAATATTGATGTAGATGTGGATTGAACGCATGTTCTATTTATTTTATTTATAACGAATATTGAATAAATCACAGTATTTTATAAAGAATTTATTGCTATTTAATTGAATGGTTGGCAAACTAAATTCACATCTGTGTCACTACTGTCCTTAATTAAATAATTAACGAATTGTCAATCGATTACAAATAATTCACAACGGATATCGAAAATCGTAAAACATTGTTCCGGGTTCCGTAAATCACTTTAAATGATTATAAGTAGAAAACTCAGTGATACGAATCGATGATTTTTACTGACGATCACACGAATGAGAGCCGAGTATAGATACCCATAGAATTTCACTGTTCTCACTGCAATAATATGCGCTGCAATATTTTTTTAAAATAATATCAAACATATAAAAAAAACATTTAATGTCCAGATATAGTTTCGTTACGATTTTATAATGGAAGTGTGGATTTCTAAAAAGCATGCATACCTGTACATTATCCTGGTCGTTATTACTAGCAGTGGATGATAACATGGAATCATTAAGATGTAAAGTGCTCTCAGAGTTTTCTTCCCGTTTGATCATCTCAGTGATGTCTTCCACCAACAATCCCGGGCTGGAAGGCTCGTAATTCAGACCAGATTTCTTGCCAATCTCTGCCATTGCCAGTTTGAATGGAGTCGGGGTTCTGTGGAAAAATGTTGATAATTTAATCAGGGTCGAAAATGGATTCAAAACACACATAGAAGACTAGATAGATAAACTGGATAGATAAAATAAAGCAACAAAACGCTGTCTATTTGTAGCAGGTGATCTTTCAATCTCCTCTTAAAACTGTCCCGAGAAGGAGCTTCTCTGTAGTATAAAGAAAGCTGCTTATTCCTATTAAAACTTCCTATTCCCCATTTTCCCAACCATTTTTCCAAACCCATACCTAAATCTCTGATGTCGGCATGTATTGCGCATGTTATGTTGCAGGGTGACAGTATCCTCTTACCACCAGGTGGACTTATACTTGTTTGTGGTCTTTTTTCTATAAAAAAAATAATCTTGAGTTTCAATACGTCTTACACGCAACCCAATACACATTAACATGACAATAGAAATGATTTAAATTGTGAAATTTCACGGACTGTGCAATGTTTTTGATCGTTTAAAGAAAGTATTGCAACTCGTGCAATGATTGAACAAACATTTGAGCGAGTTTAAAATTAACTGCACAATTTTAAACTATTTTTTCATTGCATTATTGAAATTTTACCAATATTCATTCTTAAGTAATATTTGAAGTCACTTTCTTCAGCTCGTAAAGCCAGGACTTTGAGAATATTTTCTTGATACTTATAAGTTGCCCTTTTTGTATCAACCATTCGACCAGCGACGATTTCGTCTTTTACGTTTAAGTCACAAGTGGTAACGCGAGAACGACAGCCAAATCTTTAGTCAGACATGTGAAACATTGACGAATACGGGCAGTCAGTTTTACGTCATTCGTCATACAATGGGGATGGAGCAATTTTCTAACATCCGGTATTTTGTGTATTTTTATATACAGCAGACCAATATAGATTGAACCGTAAAGTGGGAGTGTTAGAAAGCTGATATTCGCGGCTGTAACAATTATTAAAAGTAAAGTGACGTCATCGCCTATATTTCACATTTTTTGCTGTAATTTACTAGTACTTTGTCCAAAAAAAAATTCGCACGAGATGTACCTGTCTAATTTTTTCGAAAAAACATTTTGATCAATAATGAATCATTAAAAAATATGACCCCCATTATTGGCGTTCGGGTGCAAGGCGCGATACCAACAATATTTTGCAATGACACTATTGCAGGGGCCTTACCACCATTCCTTATAGCAGTATTATTTTAACCTTACTTCTCAATTTCGTACCGCGGCGTCCTTGATGTAAGCTTACTTTATGAATGTTTTAATAGGAAGTTTTGGTGACGTCAACACAATTCGATAGCTTATACTGTAGTGCAAATCGGAACGTTGTATGAAAGAAATGGCGTTATACAGTTCATGTAGCGTTATCTCGTTTTGTTTTTAGCAGGGAATAGACAAATAATTAAAATCATTCGTTCTTTCTCTGCACTAAGCATTAATACTTTGGTGGAGGTCATGGTACGAATATGAGTAATGTTGTTTTAAGCCTGAAACAAAACGTTCCTGCAACTATATTGTTTTGTAAAAGATGGTGGTAGAGCCCCAGGTCTAGGGATCGCTTAAAACGAAAATCATTTGTTACACGACTCACTTGGGCGTGTTATTCTTGACGAGTGAGGAGTTGACAGGCGTGATATTGATGTCTGAAGCCAATCGCGCCGGGTCCGGTGTATGAAGTAATGGGCTTGCACTCCACTCCTACACACATACACACATACAATTAATAATAGTCCGTAACATCCCACACACATATATACATACAATTAACACTAGACCCTAACATTACAATAATAAGGTTCACGTTTTAATGGGTTGTATTTAAACGGGCAGCAAATCATGATCAACAAAACATACTATTTTTGTATAACTATACTAAGGGCCTCTCTTACCACCTTCTGATAAGGTATCAGGAGGTATCAGAAAGGCAGTTATACTTTATCTTTGTCAGAAAGGCAGTATCACCTAGATATAATTGGCACATAATTTATCTATCCGATTGTTAACAGCTACTTTATCGGGAGATGGTGAGAAATGATTTTAAATTACTAAGAACGTCATTACCATGTTGACGGAGTTAGGACTACTTCTTTATTATCATCAGATAATTTAAACATACCAGCCCATCTTTAAATTTGCTGTCATCGATTTGCTGAACATTCAGTATTTTTTGCTGCCAGAGTTGAAAGCCATAATCATCATCGGTAATTATTTTTGATAATTATCGATGACGATTATTTTCGATAATTATCGATAATGATTATGAAGATAAATATAATTGAGAATAATAGGTAGTAGGAAAAGATCGCGGCCTTTTTGACCGTATTGACTTTAGGGTGCTATATTTCTGGGAACACTGATCACTAGCGGGAAAGTGATACACCATTAATTGACAGCTGCCTTTTTTATAATGGCGGCTAATTGAAATTATAAGTTAAGTTTTATTTTTTCATATTTTTTAATAACTTTAAAATGGAAGTTAATAAGGAGATTTTTTTTCGACAAGGGTATGAATGCTTCTAGTGCTCAAAGAGATTTGTGGTGTTTATGTAGAAGATGCTTTATGTAAAACTACTGCAAAAAATGCTTCAGTCGATTCAGGTCTGATAATTTTGATGTGAATGATGTTGAATGTGTTTGATGTGAAATCGATACGTTTTCACAGGATACGGGATTGGTTGTTACCAATCCCTTCAAAAATTGATCGATGGCGATAAGAAGGGGATCACCTACGATAACAATGTTTGAAAAAAATCTCAGTCGAAGTGAGGTGAGCCATCACAAATAGTCCTAAAGCCCGGCCTCACTAACCATTTAATCAGTTTTTCACTCAGAAACCTAAAATTTTTATAGCGATGGGATAATGGCTCTGCCAGAAAAATGGGGAAAGATAGTCGAATTAAATTGTATCCTGTTCAATAAGTCTTTTATTATTTTCACTATAAAAAGGCCGCGAAATTATCCGACTACCTAATCTTACATTCGCCACTCTTCAATTTCTTATTGACAGTCGACCGATTGCGTGTATCGGAACGCGCGCCATTTGACGTTAATATCGGGGCTTCCCCGCCTCTTATTTTGTATAGCCCCTAAGTATCTATGAATCTCATATAGCAGCAAAGTTGGAAAGAAAATAAAAAGAGCCTCACCTTAGTATGTGGATGTCTCAAGGGCGAATCAAATACAGAGAAGGCAAGTCCGGCGGGTGAGTTGAGGAACTGCGAAGGGCTGAAGGGCAGTGCCTTTATAGGGGTCGCTGAGGTTGAAGACTCTTCGCGGGTCTCTAACGCCTTTGTTATGGTCTCAGCCCACGCCTGAGGGAGTTATTGTACACACACATTATAAAAATAGTTACAAAAGGCGTGCTTATCCCTAAGGAGATTTCTGCCAGCAAACCTGGGAGAGCGATACGTGAGCAGACATAGTGCATACCTAAATAAACAATTAAACCGGTGGGTCTTCAGTTTTTAGATATGGGGGACCATTTGATCCATTTATTTTCTCATCATGGATAATAAAAACTTACGTAAAAAGTTAAAAAGTAAATACTCAAACTTCCAGTCTCTCACATATCTAGTTATCTTTTAATATTTTTCTTTATTTACAGTATGATTTATATCTTTCTTCCCGCGGACAAAAGGTTCGCAAGACTTTATGACCTACGCGTTGTACAGGATTCCATACTATTTCCAAATTATTAGCGGCAGTTCCATTTAGCGTTTGGTCCTGACGCGGTGGGTCCATATTCGCAGTAAGTCCAATATGATAAGGTCGCCGGTTGTACTTCTAGTTACTTGTACTTTGTACTTCTCTGTATGTTTTTGGTGTACAATAAAGTGTGTGTATCTATCTATCTATGATAGACTGTGGTAGCATATTGTAACAATACACTTACTGTTAGCAAATTTATTACTACTAAATCCTAACTGGCTGCTAATGGAAAACCAAAATTCAAATTTGTACCAAACTCGTTGATTCCATTACTTTCTGATTAATTATGCCGTCTAATTTTCTATCTGTAACTAAGTGCCAATTATTACACTTCTGTAAAGCCTTTTGTAACAGTTCTGCTTATATTTGTAAATATCTCATGAAACGCACGGCAACTAAAGTTGCGCATATTTCTGAAGTTCTGTTGTATACCAATAAATTTATTAAAAAAAACCTTATTAGATGCTTTTTTTAAATTTGTTTAATACTTTTACTGACTAATAAATTGCTGGAGTGGGAACTGGGTGTCATTTGTCATCAAGTTTCCCGCGGACAGTCCGCTGTCTGCGGGGACAGTCTGTTTATTGGTGACCGAATGGCGCAATTGGTAGTGACCCCTGGTTGTTGTGCAAGGGTTCCCGGGTTCCATTCCCTTGTTTAAGTACAAATGGTTGTTCGGGCCTGGGTGTGTTTGTCTATGTGTGTCTCACGACACAGGGAGTAATGGTGTGGGCCATTGAGTGTGGCGTTAGTTATTCCTGTCTGTCCCACTATATTTATTAGTGAGATAGGTGAACTTTCTTCCCCACCGTGTACAGTACTCAATATACAAATCGATCACAGTACGTATTTCATTGTTCCATAGCAGATAGATAAATAACTCTTTATTACGCACCAAAAATAAAACAAAAACAGAGATTGAAGACACAAAAGCGATCTCTGATAGACAACCTTTGGGTAGATAGAAAATAAATATTTTGATAATATAGTTCCAAAAAAAGGTAGGAAGTATTTCCGCGTTGTTTAAAAACCAACAACACACTGGTGGGGCAGATAGGAATTAGCCAGGCGGCCTATGGTTACAAAATTAAATTATACAGTTATTATCTTAAAATAACCTAAATTTGGATCCTTCCACTGGGATCGTCCGACAAAAAGGATTTTACATAGTTAAGGGCTTTCTCACCACCTTCTGATATTTTTATTTTGTTTTTAAGTCTACTCCTGATACTTTACCTCCTGATAAAGTAAATCTAGCTCATACTGACTTTTTGATAAAGTATAACTGACTTTCTGATAGATCCTGATACCTTATCAGAAGGTGGTGAGAAAGGCCCATAGAGTTACATATGATATACGAACCTTTTATGGGATATCTCTTTATTTTATGATTACATAACATGTATATCTAAGAATTTATAATATTTTTTAAATCCAATGTAAGATAATCTTTTACTGGGGAATCCTGATGAACCTTTGAAAGTACTGCATTTCCCATTTTATACTACTTTCCCAATGTATGTACGTGTTTCGGTAGTGAGTGAGATATGCCGGAGTGCATTCAATCTTTCCAAATTTTTCCAACCCATTCTCCTAGTCCATTCCTATATTTCCAAAGGTATATATCCGGGGGCATGGCAACATTTGTCATTCTAGACTTATGTTGGCACGTATGTCCATGGGCGGCAGTATCCACTTACCATCAGGTGGACTGTATACTCGTCTGCCACCTTTTTTCTATAAAGAATGCAGACAGATCCCTCTGTGGATTTTGTTGGGGGATCCTAATGAACGGACCTCTAAACTTCTACCTTACTAACAAGAAAACAAAATAAAAACTAAAAATCGAAATAAACAGTGTGACACAATACATAGACTAACATTGGCGCTGTGCACGAGCCCCTGTAACTTCCTCGTGTTCCCTCGCCTTAGTATGGGAGGAGGGCTACTGGTTACTGGCTTCTTACTGGGCGACGAGTACTGGACTGGTATCAGCTCCTTGGACACAGTCGGCTGGGTTGGGTATGTTGCTGGAAATGAAACATTGTTAAAGTTATTTTATTTTGTATCAGCCTTTTAATGTCCCACTGCACGGCAGCGGCCTCCCCTAGTAATCACGTGGGCATTCTGCGAACTACACGCGTTAAATTGGAATTTTTTTATTCTTGCAAATTGATGAAAGCCTATTTTTTTTGGTTTTTGAAGAGGCTCTATTTTTGTTTTTTGAATAAGCAAACTAACCAACTTTCGCATATATAATGAACTAATTATACATTATTATTATTATTATGAAGCGTGATAGGTTCAGCATTGCCAGAAAGAGAAGTGAGAAATAAATTACGAAATAAAAATTATGACATTTTTTTTTTTATAGAAAGAAGGTGGCAAACGAGCACAGACCACCTGGTGGTAAGTGGATACTGTCGCCCATAGACATCCGCGATACATGCCAACATTAGTCCAAAATGACAAACTTTGGCACGCCCCCGGATGCGTTGCCTACCTTTAGACATATAGGAATGGATTTGGGGAAAGGGTTTGGGAATATGCGAAGGGATAGGATGGGAATGGGGTCTGGCATATCTCACTCGCTACCGAAACACGTACATACATTAGGGAATATGATAAAGTGGGAAATGCAGTACATTTCAAGGTAGTATTCTGTGAGAGAGGGATAACAATGCCAGTCGAGTGCGCCCAGCGGCTGTTGGGTCGCAGCGTGCACTCTCCCCATCCAAAATTAAACCAAATTAACCTAATTGTAGGATTAGGTTATTTTGGGTTAATTTTAATTTGACAGTGCTGAACCTAACACGCTTCATAATTGTAACTGGTTATAATAATATACTTGTACTTGTATCGGCCTTTAATGTCCCACTGCAGGGCACATGCCTCCTCTAGTAAATCACTGGGAGGTTACGGACCGTAATTCACCACGCGGGTCCAGTGCGGATTCAGATTTTTTTATTTCTTAAGCATGCTGGTGTCAATTTTTAAAAATCCGTACATATGTAGAAATAAATTCAGTGTTGCGAGCCGAGAATTTAAATTAAAGATCACACGAATGTAAGTCGGGTATATATATCGCTAGGGCTATTTATTTTATTTTACTTTATTTCAAAAACAAACAGTCACATTGTTATTATAATAGAATGTATTAATAGGTAATATGGGTTATTAATAATTCTCCAAACTTAATATTGACTTCAAAACAATTATAATTGATTATTTTCACGCAAGTTTTAATTAATCATACTTAATTCACGGGTGCTTTCAGGGGGTAATAAAAAATAACCCAATTTTTTTAAACAATATGACCATGGACAAATTTCGTAGGTATTGGTAATTTTTCATTTTGGACAAATTTAGTATTGGAAGTTTGTGATTGCTTGGACGAAATTACGTATTGAACAATTAAACCCGGTAATACGACCTACATGTTCCAAAACATAAAAAATCTAATTTTATCAGGTCTAAGGTATATATTTAATGAGCATTATATCTCATGAATTGTTGACAAATTGAAAACTAAGTTGACATCTCTAAAATATACATTGAAAAACAAAAACTTAATGACCACTTACCGTTATCCACATTTGCACTATGGCTATTCTTTCCGAGGGACGTTTGTTTCAAGTAAGTCTTAATAGGAGAGTCGCTCGGCAAAGAGTCTACGCGCACGAATCTGAAAATAACAACACAATCTAATAAAACCACATTATTTCTCTTAATTTTCTTATTTGGTCTAATCCATATGGATTTAGTAGCAAAATACGCATTTTGAAAATGGAAAATTCTTAAAATGGCGAATTGGACTTTTTGGCGGGAACTCAAGAAGCGAAGTTGAAATTTTGATTGATTATTATAAAAATTATGTATTGTGCGTTTTATGTTTTAATAGTGATATATTATAGTGTTTTCTTTGTTATAGTCAAATAAACCCAGGAGTCCAAGTGCTTCCAAGGAGTCCTCGTCTGTCCTCAGTAAACCTACTATCACATTACTGAACGACTCCAGACTTACTTCGACGGGACCGGACATTGACAGGATACGTTTGAGACTTTGTAAATTGTTTATTATAAAGAAAACTTGACATTGGCAGAATGTGACAATATGCTAAGAAAAATATATAGTTGTTTCGATTATTGTATTGGCAACACTGGAAAAAAAATGCAGAGAACAAAATGGCGGCCAATTGAGACGGGTTGTTTGGGGCTTTCGTTGAATTAATTGTGTATTAAGTATATTGTGTATGTGTGGTATTTGCAAGGTCTTAAGTTTACATATTGTCACACATTCTGCCATTGCTAGCTTAGAAAAAAATAAATAAACATAGATTACTAAATGACTAAAAATAAATAAATCAATAATACTAAAAAGCCAATAACTAATAAAATAAAATAACGTCAATTAATAAGATTATGTCAATTAATTAGAATATTAAATTCACAATTAATGTCATTGTAAATGTTTGTTTATTTGGTGTATCCTGATTATCTTTCACTAATTAGCGTCAAGCAATCCCCCTCCATCTGGAGACATGTTGGCTTGCGCTCAGTGTTATAAAAACAAATATTGAGTGAGCGCTAATAAACTTTTAAGGCTCTTGCGTTAGAGGCTAGCTAGTTAGTGCCTAAATTTTTAATGTTTGGTGGTCTAATAAACTTAAAACAGTTAAGGTCTAATAAAATCAAAATGTTTATTTAGAGGGGTGTACAATCAAAAACAGCTAAAAGCCATAACTATCACAAAATGAACTATGAATGTCATACTAATCAACATGCAATTTGTAATCTACTCGGGACACGTTTTTACTGTACTCTACGGTTCATTTCGATTAAAACTATATACAAGCTTTACTCCAGCCAAATTTGTCAGAAGTAAAGAAATTGAAACATTAAGTTTTGCGAAAAAACATTCTTCGTGGATTTGATTCTATACCCCCTCATTTGTGGATTGTAGGTGCAGAGATGTATAGTCAGATTATTTATTCAAGACAGGGATATGACACAGTGAAATTTGTATGGAGATGGACACTTTATTGACAGTTCTACATGTCTTTTTTTTTTTATGTACGAAGGTGGCAGACGAGCATACAGTCCAACTGATGGTAAGTGTCTACTGTCGCCCATAGACATCCGCGATACATGCCAACATTAGTCCAAAATGACAAATGTTGGCACGCCCCCGAATGCGCCGCCTACCTTTGGAGATATAGGAATGGATTTGGAAAAGGGTTGGGAAAATGGGCAGGGATAGGATGGGATGGGAATGGGCTCTGGCACATCTCACTCACTACTTCGGTAGTGACACGTACGTACATTGGGGAAATACGATAAAGTGGGAAATGCAGTACATTTCAAGGTAGTCTTCTGTGAGAGTGGCCAGTCGAGCGCGCCCAGCGGCTGTTGGATTGCAGCGTGCACTCTCCCCCTCCTAAACATGTCATATCCATATAAATAATTCGACTACAGTTTGTCATTACAACCCCGCCCTTTGAGCATACAAATTGTTATAATTAAATGAAATACAATTACATAACAAGAAAAATATGTATACGTAATGACATTTTTGTCTGCATTTTTTTAAAGTCAAATAGTTCTGTCAGAAAAAATCATTTATATTGTACTAACTTTTGTCAATAACAAAATCACGGAGTTTTTTCTTAGTGTGCCTGATTTTGAAAGTTTTCTATTGTGACTGGAATTTCGTTATGGTTAAAGGTTCAATCAACAGCACAAACGTAGAGCGACAGCGCTCAAGCGTTCAGCGCTCGTTTCAACAACAGTATCTGCAAGTTATTCCACTTTGACGCCTATTACCTAAGCAATAAGGCACTTACTTGTAAGGCGATTCCATTATTTCCACTTCAGCAGCGACCAATCCCCTTCTATCCGGAGAGTTGTTGGCTTGCTCTTGTAGGTTATTTGTCTGCAAGTTATTCAGTTGGTCTTTTAATAGTCTTCGGAAATGTTGGACTTGTTTTGAAGGTTGACTAGAAGACTGAGTCGAAGTATTGCTTTGGATTGATTCGTTGAATGAGTCATTCCAGTCCTGGAAATGTATTTTATTTTATTTTATTGTAAAGCTGTAATGAGGTATCGTTTGTAATAATTTCTTTACATCGTACTGGCAGTACGTGCAGAACTGTAAGACTCGTTGCAGAAATTTACATACAATATTAATGATCTGACTTTGCTCCGTTGGCATAACAAGCTTGGGCTGCTGTATTTTTTTTTTTTGCGATTTTTTGATTTCTAAATACATATTTGTATTTTCTAATGAGCGTCCGGATGGCTGGTTGCGTCTTTCGGCATTGGGATGACGTCTAAAAATTGCCACCTATTTTCTACCTTCCATCATTTTTTTTTAATTTTTTTTATATACTAGTGGGCGGACGAGCAAGCGATCCCACGTGATGGTAAGTGTTACCGCCGCCCATGGACACCTGCAACACCAGAGGGTATGCGGGCGCGCCGCCGGCCTTGCAAAATCCTATTCACAGCTCTTGATTAATTGATATATAGATAATACGAAAGTTATAAAAGTAATTTTAAATGACCAGCCATGCTGACTATTCGTTGTGTATGAACTACGCAACATTATCCAACTTTTCTTAGACGAAGATTTGTTGCTCAATTGCTACCTCTATACACGTATTAGTCACGACCCCGCAGCTTAAATATATAAAAACTTATTAACGTTTGAAACTTTTCAAATAGATATACAGCATGTCCAAAATTGCCCATTCGAAGGTTAGCCTATCGTATGATGGGAAGACATGAAAGCAAACGTTATTATTGTAGAAATTAATATTTATTTTGATTTCTCAGTTGGTATAACTGTGTACAGGACAGTTCTTACCCGTTTGCGACGTAAACACTCGAAGCTGTCCAGTAGTTCCGGCTCGTACTTGCGTCGCATTGTCGAGTTCCAGTGGTTCTTTATCGCATTGTCCGTCCTGAAATCGTTAATTATAATTAATTATATTTTGTCATTCAAAAATATTACAGTAATTGTATATCAATTAAATTATTTTAATGTGGTTAAAGAACTTTATTGTCAAAAGAAACTTTGCATTTCACTTATATGAGAAAAGTTTACAATTTATGACTTAGGACGGCCCTCAGACCTACAATAATATTAAATTGCGCTTTGTACTCAAACGAATTTCAATACATTTACTAAACGATCAAAAACATTGCGCAATCGGTAAAGTTGCACAATATAAAAAATTGATTGTCGATGGGGGCAGTCTTAACAACTTTAATCTACTTTAGAAAAAGAATCCTTTATAAAGTCTCAAGCTATTGTATACCTACATTATGAAGGTGGGCTCATTCATACACAATTGTTTTCCTTCCAACAATTTGTTCTTGTGCCCCGTAAGACTGAACTATTAGCATTCCTTGGCATCATTTTGTGTACATATTTGGCTATTCGTGAAAAGGTCAGTAGGATGTATGAATTTTGTGTACATATTTGGCTATTCGTGAAAAGGTCAGTAGGAAGTATGAATTTTGTGTACATATTTGGCTATTCGTGAAAAGGTCAGTAGGATGTATGAATTTTGTGTACATATTTGGCTATTCGTGAAAAGGTCAGTAGGAAGTATGAATTTTGTGTACATATTTGGCTATTCGTGAAAAGGTCAGTAGTAAGTATGAATTTTGTGTACATATTTGGCTATTCGTGAAAAGGTCAGTAGGAAGTATGAATTTTGTGTACATATTTGGCTATTCGTGAAAAGGTCAGTAGGAAGTATGAATTTTGTGTACATATTTGGCTATTCGTGAAAAGGTCAGTAGGAAGTATGAATTTTGTGTACATATTTGGCTCTTCGTGAAAAGGTCAGTAGGAAGTATGAATTTTGTGTACATATTTGGCTATTCGTGAAAAGGTCAGTAGGAAGTATGAATTTTGTGTACATATTTGGCTATTCGTGAAAAGGTCAGTATAGGAAGTATGAATTTTGTGTACATATTTGGCTATTCGTGAAAAGGTCAGTAGGATGTATGAATTTTGTGTACATATTTGGCTATTCGTGAAAAGGTCAGTAGGATGTATGAATTTTGTGTACATATTTAGCTATTCGTGAAAAGGTCAGTAGGATGTATGAATTTTGTGTACATATTTGGCTATTCGTGAAAAGGTCAGTAGGATGTATGAATTTTGTGTACATATTTGGCTATTCGTGAAAAGGTCAGTAGGAAGTATGAATTTTGTGTACATATTTGGCTATTCGTGAAAAGGTCAGTAGGAAGTATGAATTTTGTGTACATATTTGGCTATTCGTGAAAAGGTCAGTAGGAAGTATGAATATTGTGTACATATTTGGCTATTCGTGAAAAGGTCAGTAGGAAGTATGAATTTTGTGTACATATTTGGCTATTCGTGAAAAGGTCAGTAGGAAGTATGAATTTTGTGTACATATTTGGCTATTCGTGAAAAGGTCAGTAGGAAGTATGAATTTTGTGTACATATTTGGCTATTCGTGAAAAGGTCAGTAGGAAGTATGAATTTTGTGTACATATTTGGCTATTCGTGAAAAGGTCAGTAGGAAGTATGAATTTTGTGTACATATTTGGCTATTCGTGAAAAGGTCAGTAGGAAGTATGAATTTTGTGTACATATTTGGCTATTCGTGAAAAGGTCAGTAGGAAGTATGAATTTTGTGTACATATTTGGCTATTCGTGAAAAGGTCAGTAGGAAGTATGAATTTTGTGTACATATTTGGCTATTCGTGAAAAGGTCAGTAGGAAGTATGAATTTTGTGTACATATTTGGCTATTCGTGAAAAGGTCAGTAGGAAGTATGAATTTTGTGTACATATTTGGCTATTCGTGAAAAGGTCAGTAGGAAGTATGAATTTTGTGTACATATTTGGCTATTCGTGAAAAGGTCAGTAGGAAGTATGAATTTTGTGTACATATTTGGCTATTCGTGAAAAGGTCAGTAGGAAGTATGAATTTTGTGTACATATTTGGCTATTCGTGAAAAGGTCAGTAGGAAGTATGAATTTTGTGTACATATTTGGCTATTCGTGAAAAGGTCAGTAGGAAGTATGAATTTTGTGTACATATTTGGCTATTCGTGAAAAGGTCAGTAGGAAGTATGAATTTTGTGTACATATTTGGCTATTCGTGAAAAGGTCAGTAGGAAGTATGAATTTTGTGTACATATTTGGCTATTCGTGAAAAGGTCAGTAGGAAGTATGAATTTTGTGTACATATTTGGCTATTCGTGAAAAGGTCAGTAGGAAGTATGAATTTTGTGTACATATTTGGCTATTCGTGAAAAGGTCAGTAGGAAGTATGAATTTTGTGTACATATTTGGCTATTCGTGAAAAGGTCAGTAGGATGTATGCATTTTGTGTACATATTTGGCTATTCGTGAAAAGGTCAGTAGGAAGTATGAATTTTGTGTACATATTTGGCTATTCGTGAAAAGGTCAGTAGGAAGTATGCATTTTGTGTACATATTTGGCTATTCGTGAAAAGGTCAGTAGGATGTATGCATTTTGTGTACATATTTGGCTATTCGTGAAAAGGTCAGTAGGATGTATGCATTTTGTGTACATATTTGGCTATTCGTGAAAAGGTCAGTAGGATGTATGCATTTTGTGTACATATTTGGCTATTCGTGAAAAGGTCAGTAGGATGTATGCATTTTGTGTACATATTTGGCTATTCGAGAAAAGGTCAGTAGGATGTATGCATTTTGTGTACATATTTGGCTATTCGTGAAAAGGTCAGTAGGATGTATGCATTTTGTGTACATATTTGGCTATTCGTGAAAAGGTCAGTAGGATGTATGCATTTTGTGTACATATTTGGCTATTCGTGAAAAGGTCAGTAGGATGTATGCATTTTTTTGTTTAAAATGTTTCTAATTACAATACAAATTTTGTTTTTTCTTTTATTATATGACAATGGTGTAACTCTGCCTCTGGCAGTGTCAAGTTTTCTTGATAATGAACAATTTCAAAGTGTAAAACGTATCCTGTCAATGTCCAGTCCCGTTGAAGTAAGTCGGGAGTCGCTCTGTAAAGTGATAGTAGGTTTACTGAGGACTGACTCCTTGGACTCCTTGGAAGAACACGAAAAACGCAGTCCCACAATTTTATTTTATTATCTTGTGATAATCTTTGTAAAGGCATGAGACTGCAATTTTCGTGTGCTACCAAGGGGTCTATCTCTGTCCTCAGTAAAGCATTTTACTGGGCGATTCCTGACTTGCTTTGACGTGACTGGACATTATCAAAATTTGTTTTAATTTTTGACTAAGAAATCCTGATACTGGCAGAACGTGCTAATTACACCATTGCCATATAAATAAAAGAAAATCTAATTTTGTCATGTGAAAATTTTATTACACTAGAGCCCGGTTATCACTGGAAGAGCTCTGAGTTCTGTATTTAATTCATTTTATGTAAATACCGTTTATTTCTTATCACTTATCATAACACAATAAAATAGAAAAAAAATATTCTCAAAGAACTACGCAGTTGTAAAATGATTTTTACAGTGCTACAGATCTAGGTCAGCTGTTAGAGCTCTTCCTATAAAAACCGGACGATAGTAAACCTCTTCATTCAAAAAATGTTGAAAATGTTTCATGCAAATCTTGGTTACCAATTACCCGATGCCGTCGACTTACCTGCCGGGTAAGAGTTTGGCGATTTTGGCCCATTGATTGCCAAGTTGCTTATGTGCTTGGTAAATGATGCGGTCTTCGTTCTCCGTCCATGCGGTCTTCTTTATCGAAGGGTTCAAATGGTTGTGCCACCGCTCCCTGGTTAATTTATTAATTAATTGATTTAAGGCTTATCTACTAAATACAAACAGGACATTGTTAGAACATTCACATCATCATTTTTTTTTATGAATTTAAATTACACATATGCCGCCAGCATTCTCATACAGACATAATATATATACAAATACTTAAAAAGGAAATAAAATATTAGATAATCTAATGAAAAAGAAAAATAATGCAACAAAAGTGTTCAACGTCTGGGGGCAAATATAAACTGAAAATGTATGTTTCATTATTATTTTATTATTATACATTTACTTAGGTAACGAAACAGCGGACTTGGTAATTTTTTTTAATAGTCCTATTTTATTAGAAAAGATTACCACCTTCCCCATCTATGATATATTGCATTATATTTACAGAACATATATTATTCTGGTATTTTTACCAATAATTATTTCTACAATATGTAATATAAAATGGTTTAAAATTGAGTGGTCTTGTTGAAGATCTAGATACATTGATTTCAACGAGCGATACGTTTCGCAATACATTTATCCTAATGAATCAATGAAATCGTTATTTGAAAAAGAAAATGCCTATTATTTGCTCAGAGAGATGAGGTGCTCTTTCATAAATATTGCTTATTACTTACTAAAATACTTAATACTTACATCTATCTATAAAAACAATCTTGATTGTTATTTCCAGCAAACAGAATATTCTAGTAATATATGATTTCTTTAAAAGCTAATTTAAATTATTGCAATATGATAAAATATTGTTATTGTATTCATTGGGTTTTTCATCTTTCATTACTGTATTGCATAATGGACAAAAACCTTTTTGTAAGTCATTATTTTTATTGCGCTTTTTATCCCCATCCAATGTTAATTACTTTTGTACGATGGCAGTACGTATCGCAGATATCTAACCACTTACCATTAAATGGACTGTCTGCTTGTGTACCATCTTCCTATTTAAAAAAACAACAACTAGCCCTAAGGTATTAGTACGATTTATTTATATAATTGTATCAACGTTTGTCATTCTGGACTGATGTTCACATGTATCGCTGATGTCTATGGACGATAGTATTCAGTGACCATCAGGTGGACTGTATGCTCGTCTGTCGCCTTATTCCATAAAAAAGTACGAAAGTAAAGCAAAGTACTATCATACGAGGAATATTTACCTGCATTGCTTTCCTATCCTGCCCTTGAGATGCCGCGCTATGAGCGTCCATTTCTTAGGACCGAACTTAGAAACTAACTCCATTACTTTTTCGTCTTCCTGAAACCAAATGATAGAAGAAATGAATAAACAAAATTACATTAAGTATATGTTCTCAACCATAGAGAAACATAGACGCATCAAACATATCCAAGTACAAAATTAAAAGTCTCCCCTCTAATCAATCTAAATGACTCCATATAAATTATAAAGCCAGCCACGTATTTAGATCGTACTTATTTAAGAAGTAAATTCAAAAATCACTGGAATAATTTTGAACAATCTCATACTGGAGTCGATATGGCAATCGATAGTTAGTTATCCTTGGAATCGAAAAACTTAACACTAAAATAAATCAAAATGTTAAATTAACAATCCTTATTAATTCGGTAGTTGGAATTCTTTGCATTTTTATTATTCGTCTTCGGATGAAACCCGGAACCAAATTCTAAATTTGGATAAGTAGTTACGGTATAATTCAAAATAAATATTATTAAGAAGAGAGGTAGTTACAAATTTATTATGCAGCACAAAAAAAATATGACATGTTAATCTCATACAATTTTTCTTCTCTAGGTTTCTTCTCTCTATACTTTCTGCTTATAGCAGAGGTTACGTGGATAGTAAAATGGTAGCAATAATAAATTTCTATCTTCGTTTCAAGGAAAAATATGGAGCAAAATATACCCGTATTATATGTATCTACTATGATGATACTTAACATATAAGTAGAAAAATAGATCAACACTATAATCTTTTTACATATATGTAGACCAGAAGATAAAATGAATGTATGAACATTAACAACATATGTAGGTATTGACAAACATTTGGAAGATTCCAATATCCTTGGAAACACAATCCCCAAAGAGCCCCAGACCCGGCGAACATCAAAAAATCAATGACCGATACGAGTCGAAGGCAAAAACGAAACAAAAAAATAATAATAAAAGAATGACCAATCATCTGATTTGTAGCGTGCGAAAATTCGTTACTCCACAAGGTAAACCAGTCGCGTGGGCGTGAAAAAATATGAAATACGAACGTTTGGATCAGCTGTAGTTATGTACAGTCCACATCGTAAAACTATTCCAGCAAACTCGCCTCAATAGGAGTGACAGCTTGACTTGTGGCCTGTAGGCCAGTACTAATTTTTAAAAAACCCGTACCTAAGTAGGAACTCTTACGAATGAGTCGGGAATATATGTTTATTTAGTAGTTTCACCATCACCGCTGTGTGCAATAACTGTTATTTGGTCTGCGCCATATCAAGTGTATGATCTCCTAATATTGGATTTATTCGTATATTCCCGAGAGCAAAAACCATAGATTTTCTCTTTGGTATGAAACAATTTAATACAAAAGCATCTCGAAAGGCTATAGCGAAGAATCAATGACATAATATGTAGTTTATACAATACATTTTTGTGAATAACTTATCTTTTTTTAAGATATCTCATAGAGTTCCATAGCTAAGAGCACAACGAAACTTTTTTAAACGAGTGTTGTCTCAGTAACAGTGGTTTTAGTTTACTTTTTACAGCATTTTGTAGAGATATCATACTGGACAATGTATCGCTGTTTTACTGTTTTTACTGCTGCGATATCGCAAACGAATACCTATCTAGGAAAGCCGCCGAAAAATTCCACTCGGAACAAGTACCTACAAATTAGTTGAGAATGTTGATTGAGTCATTTAATCATTACTTTTTTCGATATTATTTTTATCGCTAGTTATATTTTTGTAGTTCATAGTTTTAAAGAATTCTTAGAATTGAGGTTATCGGTGAGATATAACATGATATAAGGCAGTTTTATCATTATACTTTTTAAAAAGTAAAGGATAATCAGTTTCATAGAAAAAAAAGTATTTAGACTGCATTAGAAACAGGATTTTTCCTTCTAACACTAATTACTTACTCAACTTAAATGTATAACCAAAAAATGTAATGTTCCGAAATTTATTATTTATTATTCTCTATTTATTAAAAAGCTTATTATATCCCATAAAAATTAAGAAAATATAAATTAGCGTCTAAAAATAGGCCAACATTACTTCACACCCATTGATATGAGTATAATAACAAAACTACATGCTTGATCCATCATCCCGCAAACACGTGTGGTCCGTAGACACATAGGCAAAAAAGATTTTTGACCGAGTCAAGGCTGCACACGATATGTCACTGTTTAAATAGGTACAACAGAAGGATAAAAATATTTAAAATGTCTGGGTTCCGTCAAGATACTAAAACTCGTGAAATAAAATAAGTGAAAATAACAATCATTTTCATTATCATTGGCAGTCCAATTTCCACTTTCCAATTTCCATTTTCTATAAACTATACCTTCAATCAGCAGACTAACAGAGAATCCTCATGGATAGTAACTGAATAATGTCGCTAATGGACATCTGCAATACGTGTCGAAATCAGTCAAAATTGGCGACGGCAGATGCGCGACCTGCCTTTGGGGATGAAAAGGGTTTGGATTTGGAAAAAGGGTAAGAAGAATGGCAAATATGGTGTGTAATCGAAAAAGCCATTTTTTCCTTAATTCTTTATCGATACAGGAATTTTCATTTGCCATAGGATAAGGAATGGGAAGTAGAGAACACAATGGAATAAGAGATGATATGAAATTAAATTGATATGACGCATGCATTTTATTCGAATAAAATTGGGATAAATAGATCTCTATATGGGTGAACGCAATGTGAATTACTGACGCGACGCATTTTAAAAACGTAACTACTGTGATGTTTTATATAATCTTTTAATGTTTATCGCGGTGCACGCGTCTTTAGTGTGTATTGTTTAGTAGTTACTACCATATTCTGCGGTTTGTAAATTCTGTCCGCGACGGATCAAAATCGCAACACGTTCATAATCTGAGGTAAAAGAGTTAAACAGTATAAAGAGGTAAAGTATGTTTTGTCTCCGTTTTTCACTATAAACTATTTTTAATGCTAATGAAGAACTAAGAACTTGACGTTCAATAATGTTGTGTAATTAATAATGGCATTAGTGTACAATTTCATTGTAGGTCTAATCCCAAAAAACTTCGATGAAACTAATGTAAATTATATACAGAAATATTGTTCACGTTGAATCACCCAAGGAACCCAAAGACCAGGCAGACGAGCCTAAATATTAACAAGGAGACACGTAACACTGAATTCTAGCACTTTATTGATGTGAGAAACGAAACACTAAACTGGTATTTTCAAGATCCAATATGCTAAATAGAATATTTACATACTGTACCTAAAATATTATGGAGTTAGGGAATACCAATATTAGAAAAGTGATACAAAAAGTTAATTACTCAACGAATAGCCACCAGTTTGGTACAATATTCGCAGACCTCTGGAGTTGAATATTTGGGAAGATTGCGAGTAGTATGTTATACCACTAGTCACTTACCATCAGGTAACTAGTTATTAAATGCTAATATACTCTTCGAATTTTGTACAATCAGTAGTATAGCAGACACTGATTACCACTTGCCGGCCGAATGTAATAGACATCGGCCTTTAGAAAGAGACTATAGGCTAGCTTTGGTTTTGCAGAGCGTCGTCTCTGCCGTGAAACGACAGAGACGACGCTCTACAAAACCGAGGGAGCCGATCATAGTCGATGTGTATTACTTTCGGCCGGTATGTTTAATGTAAACGACGTTTCCACACTGACGTCAACGCGTTAAAGAGTGCCCCATTCGAGAGTGTTTAGAACCATATATACTTGATCCGCTGAATCGCACCTATCGAAGTTGAGCACACGTTTATTTATTTCCTACAATATAATGACCAAAACGCGTAAAAAAATTCGTATCTGGACTACAGGTTTTGTCACCCTCCCATCAATACAAAGCTATATTGGCAGCATAGTAAAAATAAATATGTATTAGAATCGGTGAAGTAGTTATTGCATGAAATAGAGCACCAAGTATTTAATTTTGACACTTTTCAGGACATAATTTAGAATATACCATTGGCGGAGTTTACACTATCAATAAATGTTGCGATATCAATGGTCAATCGTCAATATATTGATGTATTATTAGATGTTTATCTATTACAGAATGCTATGACTAGAATAATAACGCTTTGGTTTTTGTGACCATCGTGTACTGTCACATTTAATTCTAAGAAAGGACTCACAAGTACTAGGAATTGGCATTAAACAATACCGTATAATAAAAAAATGGTTAAATAGTTTAAATACCATGTGCTGATCAAATGAAGATATTTTTTACAATAAAATGATTGGAAAGTACAATAAATAATTAAATATCAATACGACCAGCTCGTCTCTTCCTGTGGGTGCCGTTAAAGGCGACTAAGGGGTAAAACAAAGCCGCTAACACAAGTTACTGAGGAACTACACCATTTTTAAAACAAAGGACTCATCAGCTCGTGGCGTGGTCCCTCATGCACAACACAATGTGCATGAGGAGACCCATGTCCACCGGTGGATACTAAAACAGTTAGTGCGAATAAATATAAAATGTGATATCCATGAATGACTAATTATAGCAAAAAAAATAATATAAGGTATACTAAATATGTACATCTATCTAAGATTTAGATACTGACATGAGGTTTCTAAAACATTCTAATAAGATGTATAAACAGCCATATGCAAATATCAAGGTCTCCATTACGGGTAAAATGATGATTACAATGATTTTTTTAAAACAAAAGGGAAACCTGTTAAGAAATCTGCAGTCTATATTAAGGTTATTTATTACGCTTGTGCGTAATCTTTCCATTCCACGAAGTTATGAATGTGCGATGTCTATCTTATTTACGACTCTGTAAACTTCAATAAAAATATTTGTACTTAAAAGATTTAACATCGTTGACATTCAAACAGCGTGACGGTGGACAATGGATTCATTCATAAAATCACCGCTTCTTGAGTACAGTCAGCGATAGAAATATGTACTAAAATGCAGTAGGTACCTACCGAATTTTGTTTTTACTATAATATATTTTCCTTTAAGATCTATGTTAAGACAAGGAAAATCATCTTAAGTTTTATATTACATAATGTTTTTTATCATTTTGTATTTAATTTAATGATGGCGCGGGAAGACCTTGTTATAGCATTGCATAGCATCATCTGTTTTATTGGAGCTTTTCTCGGCATAACTCGTCCCTTAACATTTTATATTGTTCGTGTTTACTCATAATGATGGATGTAGCATGTTAGTTTTGTTCACACTGTATTTTCATTTTTAATTTATCACATGTGAAGACTTTGACATGTGTGTCAACACGAGACTTTTTAAGCAAACTATTAAGTAGTGTTTATTTACTTTTTATATTGTTGACTGTTCTGAATTGGATATTTCATTTATTTTAAATCAAAATACGCTACTGGTCATAATTACCGGGCACGTGCTAATTCAGAATGCGGAACTGTTTAGTAACGAATTCTAGCAAAGTATGAATGAACGAATTAATTATGCAACAATTCTACGCACGCATGCGTCGTACACGACCTGCGAGTCAAGCTTCCCGAGACCCCAGTACCTAGTAATAAGGGCGGTATTCCTTGCATTTGAATGAGAGTTAATGATTTGCGGTATCCCTTGAAGCAAAATATGATGCGTGTCAACTCGTGCCCAGGTCTGATGATAATAAAAGGGAAACAAAAACCTTTAATTTTACACGTGCACACCCGATTTACAATATAAAATATTATGGAAATCTCAATGTCAATAGACTTTGTGAACCAAGCATCCAATTACCAACTTGGTATTTCCGTTAGTAAACTAATTATTACGGTGATTTTAATGTTCATTTTCTATGTAATAATTGGCTGAATAGGTTTGTACTACAACGTATTTGCGGTCGACGCGAACTAGAAGTGTAATACATATGAGCTGTAAAGATGTTTGTATTTGTTTCGATTTTTCTTTTTTTTTTCGGAATGGCCCAATTCTTGTGGCCCTAATGGCCTTTCAAGAGTCACCGAACATGTATAGTTTAGGGCGAGCGCAGAAGGCGTTCAGCCAGCAGTAAAGTGTGTGCAACAACGAGCCTAAAAGGATTTAGGTTACTTAGATTTACGCCTAAGGGAACGGATCTCGACTTAGGGCGTTGCTTTGGGAGGGTACCGCGGGATCGCGAGTCGGTGAGAAGTATTTGTTTCGAACGCTCGATTGGTTAATACTAAAAGTACATCTAACGTAAGGGCCTACTCCTTTGATTTATATCAGTTGACTAATTAGTATTTAACTCCTATTGCAGGACATAGGCCTCCCTTTGCAACCGCGAGGAAGTCCGAGGCCATAATCCATGGACACGGATTTGTCTACTTGATTTTTTTCAGCATATTAAAAAAAATCTGTTATTTTTAAATGTTGTTATTAAAAAAAATAAAAAAGGGTCACGACTGTCCCACTAGTGGGGCAGAATGAAAATGAATTCAAACTGCCCCGCTGTATTTGCTAGTGGGGCAGAAAGAATTTAAGAGGATTTTCTGTCCCACCTTTTACAGTACACAATACACAAATCACAGAACTCAGATTGTTTTTCCAATGCATTTTTATTGCCATATATATCTATATCAAATTAAATCTGTCTGATCAACTCTAAGGTTGGCTGGTAGGGGACCCCTTTTAGCATTAAGCTCGCCTTTTGTACGATAATGTGCAATGAAATATACACTGGATCGCAAAAATTCCGGGTCGCTAATAAAAACCGTGATATCTCCATAAATTATATACCTAGATCGCTCGAATAAATAATATGTAGTAAGGAGGTTACTAATGCTTGTTCTAAATCTCTAAAGAGGTTTCATTTGTACAAGTTACAGATTTAAAAAAAAATATTCTGCATTTTGAAAAATTTCAAAATTTAAAATTAGGAAAAGAATATTTTTTCTGCTTTTGTTTCAAACGGAGCTGTCATTATAAATGGTTCCTTGGATTGATCAGAGTATTCAATGCAATATCATGTCGTTATCACCTGAAGAATGTACACGGATTATTACCATGGTACAAGAAGGAAGAAGTCAGCGTAGCACTGCTAGAACAGTAGGAGTATCTTTATCAACGGTCCAAAGAGTACTCCAGCAATTTCAAGAGACCGGCATGAACATCAGAAGACCAGGAAATGGCAGGCCAAGGTGCACAACTACACGAGAAGACCGATTCATCGTGAGCACTATGTTAAGAAATCGACATCTCACGGCTGTTCAAGTCCGAAACAGTCTTCAAGAAATTCACCACAACAATGTGAGCTCTAATACGATTCTGCGACGTCTTCGTGAAGCTGATATAAAGCCTTATAGACCAGCAAATGGCCCCAAACTGCTCAGAGAACATCGAGTTGCCAGGTTACAGTTTGCTCGAGAACACATCCGATGGACAGATGAAGATTGGTCCAAGGTTATGTTTTCCGATGAGTCCAGATTTTGTTTATTTACGCACGACGGGAGACGAAGAGTATTTAGACGGCCAGGAGAACGGTATCATTAAGCGTGTTTTGAAGAAAAGGTGCCATTCGGTGGAGGATCAATAATGGTTTGGGCTGGGATATCTTCAGAGGATCGCACGGAGTTAGTGATCATAGAAAACGGTTCTCTGACTGCGCTAGTGGAAGAATGGGCAAACATAGACCAAAATCGTATTAAAAATTTGGTTTACAGCATGCCACATCGTCTTATTGAAGTGATACGGGCTCGTGGAGGAAATACAAAATATTAAATTGACAAAAAAACTTTTATTTTTTAAGATTTACTGCGAAGTGTATTTTTGTTGTCATAAGTTAGAAGCGAAATTTTCTTATTTTTTAGTATTTAATTAAAGTTATATAGTGTACAGAACGTGTTACACATTTTTTTATATATATTAATCAGTCATCTACAATATACTATAGTTTCGCAAATTAGTCTTATGTATTTAAGAAACTATCACGCCATTTATTAGCGACCCGGAATTTTTGCGATCCAGTTTATAAATATATTTTTTAAAAATAGTATCTACCTCCTTGGTCCATGGGCCTTTGATTAGTTCAGGGTCGACGACCTTAGTCCACCGTTGCTGGCACTGAACATCGGATCGGTCGGCGAACTGGGTGGCTATCAGCTCCCAGCTCTCACTGTACATTTTCACGTACAACTTTAGCTTTTTATCCTGTAAATAAAAGGTTACCCATTTATAGAAGATACTAATAAATGGTTCCTCAGGACTTGTGGTAGCGACTTTATTATCCCGTCGTCTTTTACGACAGCCACTGGAAGAGATGGTTCTATTATAAAGTCGGCCGACACCACAAACACTGAAGAACTACACCACCTCTAAAAGAGTGGACTTTGCCAGCGTAGTGTTTTAAGGCTATACGTCCCTCGTGTACAAGATAATGTGCATGAAGCCCATGTCCTGCATTGGATACTGGAAGGACTGGTTAAAGTACTAATAATAAATTACACCACACTAACATTTTCTGTTGTGGCCGCAAGGACGGACACACTTAAAAACATAAAGACACAAATAAAGATGAGATACCAAACATCTTGACAAATATTTTTCCTCGTTCACCCAATAATAATCCGTGCCCTTGATTTTTTAGGTTGGAGAAATAAGGTTTGATATGGTGACTTCATCCTATGAATTTACAAAATATCCGTGCAGAATGACGAACGTTGGCACGCACTTGGATGCGCTGCCTACCTTTGCAATGGAATGGATTGGGAAAATGGGGGAGAGGATAGGATTGGAATGGGATCTGGCACATCTCACTTACTACCGAAACACGTACGTACATTGGGGAAATACGATAAAGTAGGAAATGCAGTACATTTCAAGGTAGTCTTCTGTGAGAGGGGTAATACAGCATACAGCCTGCCATGTATAGAATTTAGGTGCGGAATTTGATAAGGGCATCCCATGGATATTCAAAATACATGTTCAGAACAAAAAAGATGGGCAATGAGAGTACAATACTAGTGTACTGTGATATCGTACCTCTTCCTTCGTCCACCGTCCCCTGTTGATAACCTTCCGCGGCCCAGTGCTTTTGGCTGTAACCGGGACATCCTCATAAGTGGCCACCTCCTCGAATAGCGGCGCCTCCTCATTCGCGGCCGAATCTTCGGAATATTCGCTCGACTCTGTGTCATAGCCGCTCCGTCTGTTGACAAATGGTAATATTTGTAAATTTCATAGAAAATGACCTGTCAAAATTCCATATTCTGGGCTATTGAAATTTTGCAATCTTTTGTATAGGCTACAGTTTGCAACGTCAGCTTATACATATTCTGAAGCCTTTAATATGGAATTAATATGGAAGCCTTTAATTCCAAAAATCGTAATGGAAATAAGTACCTTTTTTATAGATATAAGATGGCAGACATGTCCACAGTGGTATGTGGATCCTGTAGGCCATGGATTTCCGCGATACATGCCAATATCAGTCCCGAACGACAAACGCTGTCACAGTAAGCTGAGCGACGTTACTGTTACGGGTTAGGTCAATGGTTAGTGTTTACGTTTAGTCACCGTATGCCAAATGTAACACCGAATGCCAATGACGACATAGATATGATCAATGCTGTTATATAACAGATTATTAACATACAGTATCAACATGTTAAGAGTTTCAAGGAATAGCTTAGATCGATTCTAAGCTTAAATTTCTATTGTAATTAAATATCATCACAATTTTAATTAGACTTTAACTGGTAAACGTGGGCAATGATTTTTATCACCGAAGGAAGATTTACACGCAATTTACCAAAAGAAATAAAACATTGCGAAGATCTCAACAAAGACGAATCACGATTCACAGAGCTTTTTATTTTGGTTTTGATATTCTCCAGAGCTTTTTTTATATACAACATATAAAATAAAGCATTATTGGAAAATAATTCATAGAATTATCTTTTTAGAACCCTTCTAAGACACTTAATGTAACTAGGTTTCTATTTATAAGAATCTATCCATTAACCGGAGACAGATGTTTTAATTAGTATTAATTACATTATTCGTTAACTATAGAACGAAAGTCACCGATATATTGCATTGTTGAATAGCTTTTAGTTTTTTCGATTCTAATAATTGCAATATTTCCAATAATATCTAGGACAATAAATTGACAATATTTAAGTTACCTTATAATTAGTTACCACCTAATTACAATTGGAGATTCAGCCCTACAATAAGAGTTTATAAACTGACATCAACGTTAATCAATGTTGAAATCATGACGCTTTATCAAATGATTATGACAATAGTTGTGTTCTATACACCAAAATGAATGTATTCACTTCCAGCTTAATATAATAAATGGTTAGAAAATTTCTTACTTTAGCAATGTTTAAAGCAAAGGAAAAATATTTTAAGTTCTTGCTTAGGTCCAAGCCAAGCCACAAACTTTACAGACGCAAGTAATCTATGTTACTATTCAAACAAGCACATCCTCTCGTGTGATATGTACTTTATTTACCCGTGCTAGAAACTAGTTTAACAACTGTATGAATGTTTGAATACAATCTAACCTACATTTGTTTGATGCACAGGTGCATATTTTTAAAGGTAGGTAATTTAAGTAATAGGTTAGAGCTTAGTATTAATGCATAAGTAGAATCTAGTCAGAAACACGTTATGAAATTAATTATTTGGATTCTAATTATGATAAAAGGTTTAAATTATTTTATACTCTTAACTTAGAACTATAATTTTGAACATGAACATAGGTATCACACCCAGCCAGGTCAAGCCTGTCCCGGTCAAATAGCTCCAGATGGGAAAGGACGTTCGACTAGTCGCGACCGGTCGACCACAATCAGCCGGCTATGCAGCCTTGAGCCAATCTAGGAAGTTAGATAAAGACGGGTAAAACGCGATGTGGGATTCAGCGTTGATGTGTGCAATTTTCAAGGCTGCTTCCGGTCTGCCGTTCGTTCTCTTCTCAAGATTTCCGTGAAGTTAATTTTCTTTTTTTTAATTTAGGTTTGATAGTTTTGTTCAATAACGTTGAATTGGACAATCTAAATTGCTTTGACCAATAAATTGCCTAATATTCGTTCGTGATACCCGTCTGGTGGCTAACTCTAGTCATGTTTCGCTATCCATTTTGTTAAATTCTTAATTTCCCGCGCCGCTAATGTAAATCGTCTGCTATCTGAGGCACGATCTTTCCATTCTTCTTCGTTTCTGTTGTAAGTATTCCATGTCGTGCCCGAGTGAGTTTCTCCACGTAAAGATAGGTCTACCTACTTTTAGCTTGTGTGCTCTGTATCTAAATGCTGCTGTCAGCGTATGGGGTGTTTGCCCCCTTAAGATAATATAGTATTATAAAATGTAAAATTTCCAAATAATAACTATAACACAAAATGATCACGAGAAACTTCCTGTTCTTGTGTAATGTTTTAAGAACACATCATAATGTAAATGATAAATTGATAAAGGAATAAAAACATAACGGAAACTATTACCGACATATGATAAATTCAAAGTACAGGAAAAAATAAAACTGCAAATGGAATCATTTTCGTTCCGCTACCAACACCTTACTCAAAGTCTCTTCTTGACGTACTGGCTTTATGACCAAATCTTTCACTGCGCAAGCAACTAGGCTCTTAATCAAATGCGAAGAGGCCTTCTGCGTTCATCCTAAACTATAAATGTCCGGTGACTCTTGAAAGGTCATCACGGCCACAAGAAATTAGCCATAAACAAAAAATCTGCCCACTTTATTCAAACTTTAGACACTTGTTTTAAAGCAATTGAAATGTAGCTAACTGTACAGTGACCATCGTACTCATTTACATAGCGTACTTATTAGTTACTGTTTGTTTTTATTCATGTGAGTTGGGTTTCCGTGTGGCTCTAAGAACTTGTAGATGGAGTTCGGGCTTGCGGCGCCGGATACTTTGTTGCGTTGAACTCTATGTCAAGGGATTACTGCGAGTCTGCTTAGCTGTAGTGGCTGCACCGTTTGGTGTAATTGAGTAAGTAAGTTAGAAGTGATCTCATGAATCACGTAAGCCGATCGCCGCTGCCAACGCGACCGAGTTGTCGTGCTGAATTGGATCGAAAATAAGGCGGCGCACGAAGACAGATCTGTGCTCCCTCACGTCGCTTGTGACGTGCATCAGCGAACTTTATGTAAATTGTTTGGCTTCTCTATTTAGCGTTGGTCATATCAAATAGGTTCCGTTTTTTAATAATTAATACGCGAATTTACTTCATTCAATTATGTCAGGATTGGGTTATTTTTATAATAGTTTCACACGCGGTCTGGCGTTCTCTAAACATCAGTACCTACTCGTAACCTAAAATTATAATTTTAATACAATTTTATACCTAAGTATTTTTTTATATACATATTTAGTCATTGCATGTGTATATTAGAGACACACATACTATTACGCCTGTAACATCTTTTAACCGTAGGTACACCAGTAATTATCGCAACGAAAGAATAAATAAACATAATTATTCGCTGTAGGCGAGTAGGCATATATAGATATGTGGATTTAAAAAAACATTCGAAATTGTTCCTTATAAATAGCTTATTAAGGGGTACAGAGTTGAAATGTAGCCATAATAATAGTTTTAAGGTAATTCTTGCGTTTTATTTAATGAAATAAGTAGGTACCTATCCCTATTTACCGTGTTCCTATCTGTAACAAGTATTACAGTTCATCAAAATAACTCAAATTAATGTAGTCATATGACTTCATTTCATCAATGGAGTAATATAATCAGTAAGTACGTATGTACTGAGAGTAGGTATTATTTATTTGGATGTAGATATAGAAGACAATAACCTATACAATGTTCATGATTATTTTATTTCCGATTACATAATTCATAATCTTCAGTCACGTCTCATACATTAGTACCTACATAATATATATATATATATATGTGTGTGTATATATATATATATAATGTGTATGGTTACAGAGTAGGTATTACATGACCGAAATCCTGTTTGTATCCTGCCTCTATCTTATCTACACGTTGTGCTTACGTAATCCTCTTTATTATTTATAACTTCGTTTCATCTTGAAACTTGAAGCGTGAGAGAATTTTATACATAGGAATATAAGGTTAAATATAATTATAACCAATGCGAATGCTTCCTTTACATTAAATATGTATAATATTATAATGTAAGACATACCCAATTATTATTATTAATAAGTATTAAGTAGGTATATTATTAAGTATTTAATTATAACCCGTATTTCAATACATGATTAAGTTAACATAATGTCCAACGCAAACTGAAAACTCGAAATAATTAGGAGTAAAGCATTTTTTTCTTCGTTTTTTTGGTATTAAAATAAAAATAAATTAATACAGAAGTTTGTAATTCATTGAGTACCTAATATATAGTTTCCATCGTGAAATTCGTGATCTACGAATGATTGACATCTATGAGAAAGAGAATAAATGTTCCCATTTTATAAAATCCCGGGTTTTTGAATAAAAAAGATCATAAATCATGATGGAAACTATATTAATCAATGAAGTAGAAATTTTTCTATTAATTTGTTTTTATTTTAATATCAAGAAAAACGAATAGCTTTCCGATATCCCTAATATATACTTACAACAGGTGCTAGTTGTTTTTTTTTTTATATAGTAAAAAGAAAGAATGAAATTCCAAAAAAACTTAGACATACTCTGCGACTGTCCAACTATAGCAAACATAAGAAGCTCTTTTTCTGGAAGGTCAGATCTTCCCCAGATTTGATCAAAACATGGAAGACGTGGTTTTTGAGCTAAATCTATATCTATACTAATATAATAGGTAAAATTGTGTGTTCGTAGGTATGTTGGGGGTAATCTCTGGAACTACTGAACCGAGTACAAAAATTCTTTCACATATAGGAAGCTACATTATCCGTGTCTAATATAGACTATATTTTATTTTGAAATTTTGAAAAACATATTTTGAAAAAAAAAATTGTAAACCGAAGCGAAGCGAGGGCGGGTCACTAGTTGTAAATAAATGGATTGTAAAAAGAAGAAAATAGAAGGAGAAATAATTACTAGAGCAGCAAATCGGGGGCAACGAATTTAAACGTACATTTAGGTTCTCCGGTGACAATTAAGTTCTATGAGTGACGGTGACACTAACTTGGTGACAGTGATAGCATTCTTAGTAATTTAAAATTATTTACTTCAGTTATTCAAAAATGGTTTTCTTTGTTGATCACGATTTTCTGCTGTTTTAGTATTTTTTGCTCCTCGTTTAAGTACAAGCCAACTATTAATTCGTTTAAAGTTGACAAAATTATAAGTGTGCTACTGTGTTTACTAAATCAACTAGATTCGGTAAGTGTAATTTTGTAAATGTAATAAGTGTAAATAAAATATTTTTCATTTAAAATAAAATATGGAAATAAATTGTAAATAAAATATGGAAGGTTACTTAGGTCATAGTAATCGTATTTTTTAAAAATTAGATATAAACTATTTTCAGCCTGATTCTTTCTATTTAGGAAATGTATGCAGTATGCATACAGCTTCGTTAAAACCATTTTAAAAGTTAAAAGTACAAGTCAAGAAACGTTTATTTATCTCAATCCTAGCCCTTTTCAGAACCTTATCTTAACGCTACTACTTCAATGGTCGACTAACTGAAGCAGGAAACTACTTCTATCTCCCTTTACTTGAAAAGTATCATGCCCACTTGTTTTAGTATGAAATTGCTCTCAACAATTTTTGACGCCAAAAATGTTTCCAATCTTAGGAAACCAGATACGATTCTCGGAAGGACTTCGTAAGTTCTTCTATGGGCCCTTTAGGAGATTGCTAATAAACTTTCAAACTTACAAGCTTCAACATAGAGTATAAAATTCAATAAATAATTTAGAGATAGTGGACTTGATTTTCAAAATAAGTTTTGTTAAAATAGCTACGGAAAATGATTCGTATTACTTTAGTACGCCCACTAATATATTCTTAAATCGTAGACTTAATTTTCGATGACGTAAGAATGGAAATAAAAACGAAGAATGAATATTTATAGCAGCAGCTGAGGTTCAAGACATCAGCTGATGGCAAAACACGTTTTTGCTCACAATGAGAACTATGAATTCTTCACATATTTCAACCGCCAATTAAAAAAGACAAATACCTACGTCTTTCATAAAATAAAAGTATAATAATAATGACTGATGTTGGCGGGTTTTAGCACTCAATTGATAACAACAGCAATTAATGAACTCACTCATATAGCATCACGATGAATTATCCAAAGACAAACTCCTTATCAAATCCCAATAGAAACTCCATCGCTAACAAAACATATTACATTGCACACACATTCTAAGGTTATGTTCCCATTTCCCGCCAAAATATCCCAAACCACATTCTTCGGCGTCCACGCCACACTAAAGTCACAAGAGAACAACATAAAGAAAAATGCTCCTCGTTCCCACACTCTTATAATGCAGTCACGCACACACCCACACTGCGCATACGCAAGACTTAATAAGGGTGAAGGGATCAAAAAACCCTACAGAGAAAGACGAAATATATAATTTACAATGCAAGTGAAAAAGAAAGAAACAGGTATAGAAATCATACCCGCAATAAGAATGTGTGACGCAACACACACCGAGGTAGGCAGGTGTACGCAACTGGTAAAGAAAAAGAATAAGACTTTCATATAAAAAAAAATCATTGGATAGGTCAGCTTCTATATACTGAACCAATATTGACTTAACCAATAGTAATTAGTAGATAAATGTGAACAAATATATCGTATTATTTTGTTCAAGGTAGGTATTGTAATTTATTCAAATTATAAATAGTTTTAGTTTAAAATCGCATTGTAAACGATTTATTCAATAAACATTGACCAGAATTTTAAACAAAATATCTGCAAAGGTTGTCGAGCCCTGTGTCTAAGCTAAAATAGCACTTCGAAAGCAATTGCAAAAAAGGACAACAAAAACGGGAGGGCTTTCGCATTATGTAGCGTAGCGGATGCCGCACCGATTGGGAGTACGGGGTTTCACTTTTTGCAAACTTTTTGGGTCTTAACGGGACTTAATTTGTAAGTTAATGTTTACTTTTTATCAGCTGATTTATTCTTTTATGTGGTTCTAATGATTTTGTTTCAATGCTGGACAAATGTTTCGGTGAAGTGTCTTTGATCATTTTCCTCATTAACAATCAAAGAAGATAACTTATGTCTGTATTAACTTTGATTGACATTCTTTATATTTTTTCAAAGAAGTATTGGTACTTCCCGTATTAAAAAATTGTTTACCTATAATTACCTACTTCCTGATTGATAAAGATAAGATTGCTTTGAAAGTAAGTTTAAGGGCAATGCCAGATATCAATGACCGTAATCTGAATGATAAGCCGTAATATATATGTATACATCAGTCTTCAGTTCCTGTATTACATAAGTTATTTTACTTTCATAAACTTTAAAATATCAAGTAGCCGCTTTCAAAGATTTATTTAGAATTTTCTTCTTTAATATATATATACTAAATTATGGTTAATATCATACCCTCATATTCTTATAAATTATATTTAATTAAAACAAGGAAGCTAATCATTTACCTGTCGTCATTTCCACCTGTCCCAAACTACCCTCATTGATGGACTGATTTCACGTTAGATTACGTTAAAGGAAATAGGAATTTGAAATTACTTGGCGTAACGAGAACTAATCAAAGTTACTGTTGTAAATGTCTTAAATTTTAAATCAAAATTATGTATTGTCTATTTTATTTTTATTTTTTATTTATTAGGTATAACAACAAATTTACAAACTTATCTATAATAGTTACAGACACATTTTATAAAACATTTGTACGTTCGTAAATTCACTTACAGTTATACACAACTTTAACTCTTAACACGCAGAATAGGTAAAATGAAACTATATATATATAAACTATCTAAAAGGAAAAATGTCTATCTAACAGAATTTTAAAACGGGCGTTGTTTAAATAGAATATGTCAAACTCGACATCCAGGTCGTTAGAATAACGACATATTCTATAAAATGGATTATTGTAAGAAACATTATTTCGAGCCCGTGGTATGTCAAACAGCTGTTCGGTATGTACAGGGCGATTCGGTGCCTTCAGATTGAGATGCCGCAAGAGATCCCCATCCAAATGGTTATTCAAGATCTTATGCAATACATTAATTTCTAAATAAATTAATTTCTGAAAATTGTACTAAAAACACTTCATTTTTAGCATGAAATTAGAATTAAAATTCAATAATATGCCATGCTTTTATGTATTTACTGGAAAAATCAGATAAGACAATAACTAATAACAGTAAAATACATATTATTCAATCCAAAATTTCGGTAAAACTAACCTAAAATAAATTTTAAAATTACTACTACCAATTCGCCGGTGGTGGTTGGGTGAGAAGAGCCTAAGAAGGATCGTGTGGTGGGGAGCCATGGGAGACGCCTATATCAGACAGTGGAGAGACATAGGCTGATGGTATGATATGTATATGGTATACTACCAATTGCATTGTAAAATAAAGTACTAATAAATGTAATGAATTGACGAATAATCATAGTGGTATATTGTATAAGGCCTTATTAGCCACTATTTAGGTTTTATTTAAGAGTAGGTAATGAATGCAATGTAAGCAATGAAACTTCAAAAAGGTCAGAACAGGCTTTAAATACAAATTCACATGTCGAAAAGTACTCGTATATTGCAAAGGACATATTCAAATTTCCTTCCTTACGCATAAATGCAATAAAAAAATATTTTAAGGGGTTCCCTCAGGAAGTCTCCTGTTAACTCACGCATCGCCCGTGCTTCCTGTCTTATGTCCCCCTTATTTATTGGCACTAAAGTAACAATTTAGTTGTCTTTTTACTTAGAGAAAATCAACACAAACATGGGTGGCATGACCAAAGACTTTATGTATACTAAACCAACCAGAAAATACTAACACAAAATTCTTTAATTAATTCGTGTCTAAAGCCTGTATCGATCTTGTTTAAGTCATTGCATAATCTCGACATGAAGAACATCAATCCATCCCATCACCTATGAAATGTAGTCCTCTTTAAACGGGTACTAAAGGTGGTAATTATTAAACTACGTATTATTTTGAATACTGTGAAGGCTGTGAATAGGATCTTGCAAGGTCGGCGTGGTACCCGCATACCTCCTGGTGTTGCAGGTGTCCATGGGCGGCGGCAATACTTACCATCACGTGAGACCGCTTACTCGTCCGCATAAAATTCCCTATATAAATAAAATAAAATACAAATCCGCCATTTTTGCTTATCAAGCCATTCGATTGCCCAGACGCATTTAGGTCATTTGATAAGTGTGTACAATTGAACTAACAGCATTTATGAATTATATCATTTTGTGAACAAACATAAATGATTCTCACGTCGTCGGCGCCATCGGTCTAGACATATTATATTATTATCTTTAAAATGTAGTCATTCATATAGAGGTATTGTAACTACTAATTCATTACAACATGGGACGGTTGTCCCGTGTTGTAATGAATTAGTAGTCAATAATTATAACTACTGTATAACTTGAAATCATGTAATCTTTTTTTTCTTCGAAATGTCTAAATTCTTGTGGCTCTAGTGGCCTTTCAAGAGTCACCGGTCGTGGAATCGTGTAATCTATTATGCCAATATAGCCTCTTATATTATTATATTTCTGTAGATAATTGCATGAACTATAGTTTAACTATAAATAGTACGGCAAGTTTGATTACATGAACATTTTATGGTGGCAATGTTTACGCCTTATCTGAAACGCAAACATTAAATATATGTATACACCACACCATGCTTGCATTCTTCTAATTGGTTTAGTATTGCGAGGTAAAATTACAAATAACAATGTCTCGAGTGCAGTCAAAGGTACAGGCAACGGTCCCCTTACGGAGTCAAGTGTACAGAAGTATTTGAGATAAACAACTAGCCGGTTCTTATTACTGTCTCGGTATGGTCCGTGCCTACTTGTTTGACCTTATTTATGAATGAATGTAACACTGCTTGTCGCCAATAAGTTATTTTTTTAAGCTTGTATGAAGGGTACATATTTTGTATTATATATTTAGTACACGCCTTGGGGGAACGCCTTTTGTCTCGTTCGGACATTTATTAAGTTTAGTACACATTATATTCGTACTTCTCATCCAAACTTTTTCAAATCGTCAGCCCATTCAAGGACCCGTCGACCTCATCACCGATACAAGAGGAATATCTATGGTGGCGAGCCTAGGGAAGCCTTATATCCAGCAATGGAAAGACAGGCTGATGGTATGGTAATTCCTAACCTTCTAGTAAACATATCTAGTCTTTACATCAATATCTAATTTCTAAGCTAAAAGTAACATGTACTTTTACACGCCTCCCTGTAATAATTATTAAATCGATGTTATTCATTATTTTTCTGTAGTCCACTACAGACATATCCCTTTACATCATACGACACCGGAATTTGTAAAAGTTGGATAAAAAATAAATCTAGCGATCGCTGCGGTGGCCTACACGGTAACACTACCTGATGCAATCGATTGGAAATAATTGTTGCCATCCTCGAGAAAGGAATTGGTTCAAAGGATTTTATTAAACAAAGTTTAAACTATTATAGTTTACGATATAATGTAATAACCTTATCACTCTTTACTCCTTCTTCAAAGTCTTGATTATAGAGGTAGATAGAGAGTCCCAGCATATAACAACACAACAATGGACAACAGTAATAGCCTGTCATTCGGCTGTCTGCTCGTCTTATCTCTATTTTATTGTATAAGAAATATCAATGTGTTCTAGTTTTAGCTTTGCGATGTGATACGAAATCTACATAATGTCGTTTAATATAAATACTAGCTAACTTTTTTTTTATGTACGAAGGCGGCAGACGAGCATACAGTCCACCTGATGGTAAGTGGATACTGTCGCCCATAGACATCCGCGATACATGCCAACATTAGTCCAAAATGATAATGTTGGCACGCCCCCGGATGCGCTGCCTACCTTTGGAGATATAGGAATGGATTTGGAGAAAGGGTTGGGAAAATGGGCAGGGATAGGATAGGATGGGAATGGGCTCTGGCACATCTCACTCACTACCAAAACACGTACGTACATTGGGGAAATACGATAAAGTGGAAAATGCAGTACATTTCAAGGTAGTCTTCTGTGAGAGAGGGGTAACGTGGCCAGTCGAGCGCGCCCAGCGGCTGTTGGATTGCAGCGTGCACTCTCCCCCTCCTTAAAGCTCCCCCCAGCAGCTCAAAGTACATCAATCGAGATTACACCAAATTACAATGGTATTCATGTTCCTTTCAAAAATAATATGGAAGCTCTGAATTGTCTATGATCCCATTCAATGACCGCCATTTTCCATTAAGAATTGTAGAGGACACTTCTTTATTATTTAAATACCCCTTATAAAGATTTCTCACACTAATAAATCTTCTTTCAAAATTTAGTGACGGTAGACAGGACAGTGTCATCTACAATAACAATCAAGTTCTTAGTGAGGCTTTAGAATAGTACCACGCCATCTCTTCCAGTAGGTGTCGTAAAAGGTGACTAAGAGATAACAAAGCCGCTGCCACAAGCCCTAAGGAAAGAGTGGACCCACCAACCCGCTTGGTCAGCCGGGCGTTTTGGGTCATACACCCCTAATGCGCAAGACAATGTGCATGAGGAAGTCCATGTCCAGCAGTGGACGATAAAAGGGCTGGTTACGGAGACTTAAGTTACACCGAGAACAGAACAAAGCTGGATGGCGCCAGTATATGATAAGCAATACATCCAGCAGTGGATTAAGATACAGCACTTCAAGAGCCTCCTCTTTTCGGCATTGTATGACTGATCATCCGAATTCTATAGTACTTTCAGAAAACGTGGAAACTTTAATTAACTTGAAATTTTGGTAACACACTACTTTGAACATACCAAGAACCTAACTACATATACTATAGTCATGTAAGATATTGTTAGAAAGATATTTGAAAACATATTTTAACACCGCTTAGTCATCTAAGGGTCTCTATATGACTTGGCCTTTATCACGTTAATATTTTCGATGAGATTGATATTTCTCTATTGCATTAATGAAGGGGTCTAAAACAGGTTTACTTACGAATAGACAAACATTTATCTAACGCTGTACGTGTAAGGGGCCTCACGTGGGACCGAGTGACAATAGAGATAGACCAAAGGGGATGGATGCGAAAGTCCCTCGCCTATTCGTCAAGTGGATCTTTCTCACGGTATGCGAAACCTTGCATGGTCATCATGTGCTATTTATAATTATGAACGGCGTCCCTTTGGCTTAATAATGCTTTGCAATGTATAAAACACCACATGTAAAATAATGCAGAAGCCACGCATCGTTGTGCAATTCGCATGAGGCTTTTAGTTTAATGTTGAAAGTTGATAAGTAATCGATACTACTTTGACGATTTGTAGAAACATTGTGACTTATTAATTTTGGTAAAATTATTTCAAAACTGACCGAAATATAAATTCGACATTACAAAAATACAACACTAAAATATTATATAGTCTTGTCTAAAGATAAAGATTAAAACAATTACTGAAACAAATTTGTATAACTAGAAGAAGAATAGGAAGTTTGTAATAACTTCCGATTTGAGTTATCAAATAGGGAACTGTAAACATTAAACCATTTTTTGTTGAAACTAAATGTGTGGACGCGAAGGTATCAGACCATATGCCGAAACGGATGACACATTTGGGACATCTGTGTGCTTTTTGCTTGTTAGTTAAACACTTAGCGGCTGTTTGCCAAATTGTTTCAGTATTACTTATCTTTACATTTAATTAAGACTAAAAGTTCGTTTTGTATGCAACATCTTGTCATCTTTTATAATTTGCTGCTCAGTTATTGCTTTGTTTATTATCTTAACATTTTTTTCTAGTTAAATTCCACTTATCGGCTGCTGTATAGTTATTGTTCAGTATAAAATTAACGATTGGTGTTATTTTGTCATTCTTAGAACAATTCCCTTAATTTTCGCTCTATTAATTGCTTAGTTCATAGTGTGTAATATCTAATCAATACGAAGTATTAATTATTGTCTTTAATGTTTCCTTTTTAATAAATTTTTTTAATTTTACAGCTCGTGTTTAAACTCGCATTATTTCGATTAAGTTATTGTAACACACGGCCAGCACTGTTGTTTAATGAGTACGTAGATGGCATTAGATAGTAATAAAGTGGGGTGAACCGTATAAAGGGACAGCTGCTGCATTTTGTAATGCCGATTACCATCGCGATACTCTTCACAAGTTACGACTTGTTGAGGAAATTTTTCTTTCTTTAATTCCAACTCCTTGATCAATTTAGCCCCGTACCAATTGTCTGTGTATAATTATCCAAATCTGTAACAAGTTTCGCTCAGTAGCAATTTCAAGGCAACCGTAGCAATACGGTAAGGCATCCAGATTGTTTAGGCAGTCTTCGTGAATTATACAATAACATGAAACTTTCGCGTTTTGTACACATTTGTAGTGGTATTAACAGGTAAACAATTCCGTCATAACTTAGTGTATGTGCCCAAAGGCTACTGCAAAAGCGACCAATTGCAACGAAGATGTAAATATACCTAAAAAATGTATTGTTAAGGGTACAAAGGTCCGAGGGTGTTCACCTGGCCATTTCCCCCATTCCTTCCAAGATTAATGTCTCAAGACTCAGTACAATGACTCGCCTACACATGGCCTGACATTCTCGACCCCTATTTTTTCAACATCCTTCCCTATTATCGTCATACAATAATTATGAGGCAGCACGCGCTCGAAAGGTGTTTAGAGAAAGCGGGAATGGCGAACGCTTTTTTATTTACTTTTATAAATATTTCAAGCTATTGTCGTTTTGTTACGGTTTCTTAGTAATTATAGATTTGCGACGGTAAATACGGGGCATTTTTCAATAGCTTCTTTAAAATACGCAAAGTATTATTGGATCCGCAAATACATGAACACAAGTACCTAATAATTCGCCAAATACGCAAAAAAAATGTCTGTGTTAGGTACGAAACAATTCCTATATTTTTTATTAATCCTTGTTGTAACTGAGTCGAATTATTGAAAATGTACTTTTTAAAAAAAAATTAAAAAGGCTGGAATAAAGAAATTCCTCATAATATTATGAGGAATTTATTTTACTTATAACAGAAAATGTTGGACACAACTAAATTTAGTTTTAGCACAAGACGTGACACTAATTCATGTTAGCTCAGCTCATGTGAAACAGATTGGTCGAGGGGCCTCTGAGAGGAACACTGTGTTTATTGTATGAGGTCATTGTTCCAAGACAAACCAAAATTGCCTTAGTTCATTGCTTTAGGTATTGCAATAAATTCTCAAGCTGTATACATAGACATGTGACGAGAATTAGGTCTTCGTAGATATTGACAAAAATTGGAAATGAAATTGCCCGCAACTTTATTCCTAGGTATATAACAATGTTAAACTTAAAATCCTTTCTCGATGCGAGTACAATCGGCGGCCTTCTTGCTAAAGCGATTTCTTCCAATTAACCTTCCAGGCGGGATTTGCTAAGATTAAATTTTTTGAAATATGTTTTGTCTTTTTTAACAAAAAAAAATGAAAATAGCACTACAATATTATTCTCATAAAAAATAATCACACTCTTGTTTGCCAGTACAAACAAAACAGTTTAAAGATGCCCGACGGTTAAAAGTCAGAAACATTTAAAATCAGAGCGACAAATGATCATAATAGTCAGTAAAAGTACCGAAGAAAATTATGAAAGAAAGAAAGAAGAAAGTTGCAATTTTATTATTTTAAAACATTCTGGGGCAACGAGTACCAAAGTCAACGACCGGGTGGTGATGGGAATTAATTTTCCTAAGGAATGTGGTCCCGAGAATCGAGTTCCGCAGTCTCGATACAGTCGCGAATTGAGTGCAGCAGGTGACGCGCCATCTGGTTCACCACCACGTGCCAGTGATCGCATTTACGATTACCTATAGATTTATTGGCGATTTACAAACAGTATCTACTCTAAACGGGAAGCCTTGTTTTAATGTGTCGATCTAATTGCCTTTATCGATTAATTACTAAAAGTTTTTATTTTTCAGAATTTATTGCTTTTCGCATTTAGGGAGATTGCATGTCCATGTGTTCAATAAATACAACTTGAAAATATGTAGATGTGGATTCTCCAGAGAAGATTCGCGAGATGGAACAAAGCTGAGAAATGACATCGTCCTCGATGGATAAAATATACCTAATTATCACATTGTCGATAAAATCACAAAAATATAATGCAATACGAAGTAACACGCTCTTCGCATAATCTTTCAAAATGTCCAAAACTTACAAAACAGTATTCGGATATCGATTTATCGTACAATATAGTTGTGTAAACCAAATCGGCGGGAGTGCGCGTGCGCCATCTGCGCCCCCCACGCACAAAGCCGCGTTGATTGCGCCGCAGCTGCGCAAGGGGGATGCGCCTAGGCCCATAAAACGACCTAAAACATACGAATAACATTGACATCACTTTTAATTATATCGAGGTGCAATTACATCGGAGTGTCATTACACTCAAGTACAGACTTTAAAAAAAAGTAAATGCTATAATGGAATTTTTGTTTAATGTTTTATAGACTAGAGTTATTACCGACATAACTCAAAGAATCAGCAAACTAAAATGGCAGTGGGCATGCTATATATGCCGGCAGGACCGATAACCAATGGGGCAGACGAGTCCTCGAATTGGGACCACGTAGCGGGAAATGTAGCGTGAAACGCCCTCGGGCTAGGTGGACTGACGGCTTGAAGAAAGTCGCTGGTAGTGGCTGGAAAGAGCTGAAGACCGTATATGGTGGCAGTCCTTGGGAGAGGAGAGGGAAAGGGAGAGTTTGGTACGGTAGAAAAATAGAAAGTAGGAACAACAGTCTTATTACGACGCTTTTCGAGACTTGTACCGAGTAATTAAAAATATTTCCTTTTTAAATATTTTTATAGTTCATTCTAAACATTTTTTCCTACCAGACCTCTTTTTTATTTCATTATAACAAAAGGATAAACAGCATTTCAATGAAATTAGCTTTGTCGTGCAAAGTGCAAATGACCTATTAAAAGGCCATTGCACTTCTGAAATAATACTGTGAGAATCTCAACAATGGGACAGTCCCCCTTGAACTTGCAAGAAAGGGTTAGCTTTAAGAATTAAATCAAGTTTTGGGACAATTAGTCAAGTTCGGCATGCCCTGATTGTAGTTTTAAATTTTTGTTTTCAAAATTTTTGACAGTAGATCCAAAATTGGAGAAGTTCTAATGTATTTATTTCGTATTAAAAATATGACATTTAAATTGGAATTTCTTATCTAATCGATCCAAATGTGGTCTCACCCATATCTAATTTGAGAAAGAAGGTCGTTGATAACATCTTATAAATGATCTAACAGTACAGACGATAAAAAAAGTTAAACGCAAAAAAATAATGAAATTAGAATTTTAATTATTATCTGTTAATCTACAGACGTCCGCTACCCTACATTTTGGGATCAAAATGGCATGGGAATGGAATTACCATCAAAACACGGATCCAGATGAAGTGTCCCATCTGCGGATGAATCGTCTACAAATTTCGACAGAATAAAAAGATCCGAGAGACATGCACCAATGGTTTTCCCCTCATTGTCCAAATATGCAGACCCCCTCGTTTTTTAATTCGTGGGAAAGTATCAGGGTTACCTGTCCGAATAGGGTGAGCACGCTACCCTTATATTAATTATAGAATGCAATAAATTATAATCAGTATTTTGATTTCTTTCTCGCGTGATTAGGTAATACGATGCAGGTATATGAATATATTTCTATTCAATAAATAAATGTTTCACATCTAATCAATAGGGCCACCAGCTCTTAACTGTAGCATATTTTTTAAATTTAGATTTTGTTCAAACATGGCAAGCATCAGCGACATTTGTGTATAATAATAACAGATCAAAAAACGTTAAAAAGACAGATTTTTTAAAAATAAGACCATTAAGGATTATGAATTTGAATTAAGCACATAATATTAATGCGAAACATTTATCTTTACTTCTTAGAACCACATATTATTAAAATTTAGTAGATTCAAATTGTCCGCAATACATACATCAATTCCATTTACTACATACATCATCTATTAAAAATCCTCTAAACATATGTAAATGTTCAATTCCCACACACCCTCATGCAGTGGAGCATATCATGACTCAGAGGAATATGGTCCTTCGTTACGGCTGTTAGTAGCTAAACGATTCACATTAACAGGAGAATTAATTCGAGATGTAAAACTAATGAGAGTAATGGTAATGGTTTACATGCTCTAATAATTCCACTACTGTTTGAAATAATATATGACAATCGTTCTGTAATATGTGACCTCATAGAGAGAGATTAATGAGGCGTCTAATTATTGAAGTACAAAAACTAAAATATAATCGACATTTTTGTGGTTTTGCATTTCGCTAAACTCATAACTAAACTAATTAAAGGCGCAATTGGATACTAAAAGGTGACAAAGGAATTTGCATACAGTTTAACAATCAATTCAATTTGGTTTGTCATTTTGAACATATTTCGAACTTAAAAAGCAAAACATGATGTAGAGATAAAACCCTATACAATATTTTCTGTCAAAAAACAATAAAAACAAATTAAGTATCATACACCCAGCTCCCAACAGACGCATATAAAATTGATTTCAAATTCGATCACCATATGCTCGAACGGATATAACATTAATTGATAAGTATTAAAAAACCCCTATGGCACCTATAATGGCGGCCGACGTGTATCTACAAAACTTACTTAAAACAATGGAATAAACACAAAACATGAGGGCAAGCCTTATGAGAACATTTTAAAGTATGGTTTTATAACTTGTTACCCGCATGGAGATAGCACAGAAAGGTGATGCGTTCACTTACAAATTTACATTTTGCGGGCGTAGGTGTGCCAAGACGGGGCAGAACAATGAGAATGAAGTATCTTTTTAATCACCATTCAGACGGCACGAGATGGATTACCACTAAAATGTATTACAGGAGAGGTAAGAGCAGCTGTTTTTAGGGAAAATTCAAAGACTGCATAGATTACAATTTTCGAATTTTAGAAGAAAATCTCTGCATCTCCATGTGCACATACGTATGCGATGTAAAGAAATTGATAGACAAACTAGAGAGCGCATTTTTAACCAATTGAAATGAAATTCGGCACAAAAGTAGATCTCTGTTAAATTCGTAGTTTGTTTTAAAATTGTAATTGCTCAAAATTTTCAATAATCCCAAAAAAGAATCAAAGCCCGTGTATACATACGACATATGTATTGTTAAACAACAGAGATCGTGAAACTACAAATTTTGTCTAAGCGTTTTTTCTAAACTTAAGGAAAATGCGGAGATCTACTTCCCCAGGGCGTTATTTGATTGCAAACGATCATTAATTAATTTCTTTGCGTCATAAGAGTCGCAATGTTTTTCTCTCGAATTTCTTTGCATTAAAGCGGGCGTTTATTGAACTGTCATGTCAGTGAGTTGTACTCATTAGAGTATGTACACGAATCCATTAATACATGCTTACTGAATAGTGAATTGAAGTTGCTAAAAGCACGTGTATGAGTCGGACAAATAAAGGTATCCTTAATAGTGTGGTCGAAGACATAGTGTGGTCGAAGACATAGTCCCTTGTAAGTCCAGGATTAGCATTCATTAAAATGCGTATAAGCAAACATTTGTTCGCTTCATTTGTATTTTTTCTTTTGACTGAAATACATACTTATTTATATAAGTTTATATGGTTTTCCATACTATTATTATTACGATATTATTATCGTAATAATAATACGATATTACGATATTATTATTACGATGTGTCTTTACACAGTCAACATGATTTAATACATATATAAATATATGATAGTTTTTCCCGTTCCACTAGCTACAATTGGTGATAAGTTGATAACGTTAAAAATATAATATTAAATACGTTTATTTCCTGAAATTAAGTAGATCAATTATATAAGAGAATTGAAGAACAATGATGAAACAAAATAATTTAGAGACAAATTGGTAAAAAACCAAAAGCATCTCGATACAAATCTACACTAGACTGGCATACCTACCTCTATGATAAACACATTTCGAAATATTATACACATATATTAAAAAATCTAAGGAGTTATACCTGATGCATGGAGCTAGTAAAAAGCAATTTGAATATAAATTCAGGATCAAAAGAATTACCGTCGATGCATAGGTAATTTTGAAGGAAAGCTACAGCACGCGCCGTACGCAGCTGTCTCTCGATACAGACACCTACGCGTCAGCGGACTTAAATCGATTCATTCATCCTTTGTGCATACAATGGAGGCTTTTATGCAATGCACTATTGAAGATTTTTGCTGTGAAATCGTAATCATATGGTATTGTTTGTAGGGGTATCTGAGAGTCAATTGTAAAATAACTGCTCTCTGACACAAATATAGCAAAGTTAGTGTATTCTTGGTCAGACTTGGTGTATATAATCCTCATAAATTTCTATTTAACTCTGTATGTACCCCCATTCCCACATATAAATTAGAGAATTCCAATAAAATATCGATAATTCGACTAAAAAATTTGCTTTTGCGATTTATTTTCGAAAATATCTAATAAAGAAACTTGATGAACTTTGACATGGATACAAGATCGACCCACGTTATTTATTCATGACCGTAAAAAGAATTTTGCTACGTCAACCATCGCGAATCTGTCTGCAACAAAGGAACTAGGCTCGTACGCACTTTTGTTCCGCAGACGGATCCAAAAAATAATAGGCTCCCCCAATTTCTGGAGCTCCCCTACTTGTAAGTGTATACAATGTTTTCAAACGGGTGTCAAACCAGCTGGTCCATTCAATGGTTTTTTGATAAATATCCTTAAGTTTCGGGGGCTGCCAGTCTTGTACCACGTGGTCGGAAACATAAACTGGTTTCTTCATAAAGCCTACTCGACGCACACATAGACGTCAAATAGGACGTGACATTCTATATGTATACATAATTCATTAGTACCTACATACTTTGTTTAAATTGCTATATTACATAAATGACTTTCTGAAATGTCAACGTTATAAATAATGTAAAAACTCAGAAACTATGTTCATAAAACATGTCTATGCTATTACGTGGCTAGTGCAATAGATGCATCTGTTACGAGCGTGTGAAAGTCGTGTCCCGACTGCTGCATTTACCCCAATTATGGGTGTTCATAGAAAAGGCACGTTGGATAAGGATGGACACTAGCGATATATTTTTATCGTATATTATGTATATATTTTACTAAAAACCTTAAATTTTATTCTACTTATATATCTAGATTATTGAAACTTTAGCAATAAATTCAATTTAGCAATTGCAAAATTGCAGTTAAAAAAAATACATAATGAAATTCTCATTATAATCATTCTACAAATAAATGACATGATTATCCCCATCCATGACATCCCACGACGATATAAGCCAAAGATTTATCGACATTTTTTTATCGATAACCAGTCACCACTGGCTCGCACCTTGCCTACCATCTGCTGCGATGCACGTGAGGCAATTAAGGCCGAGAACCTTCGGGGGTGGCACCCTCAGTACGACCTGGTCATTTACCCCAGACACAGAGGGTTGAAGACGCTGGTCAATGTACTTTTGTTGACTTGTTCTCACACCGCACAAGCGATGTTTCGATGTAAAAAAAAAACTGTAACGAGCTTGTTCATAAAAAATATTATTTTTTAATAGTAATGTTAATTGAGTGTAGGTTTAGACTATAAAATCACCACGTGGTATTGAGTATTAATTTGTATATGTTAACATCTAACATGTTGTAGATGTCTTACATGCTTCCGAATATTTTCAGTTCTGTCGTGCAAGAATTCTCATACTTTTAAGCAACGCTAGGTATTTTCTTTTTTTTTTTAAATAAAAAAAGTCACATTCAATGGCCCACACTAGAATTCCTTGTGTTATAGGTCCAGAGACAAACACAAATACATCTGGAACCCGAACAAACATTTCTCTTTAAATATATGAATGTCGAACTAGGAGGCAGGGTCACAACCAACTGCGCCAATCGGTCCCCAAAACTAGTAGTATTAACCAGCCTTTATCATCGTCCACTACTGGACACTGGCCTCCTCATGCAGATTGTCTTGTACACGACGGATGTATGGTCTTAAAACAGCACGCTGGCCAAGTAGATTGGCGGATCCACTCATTTAGAAAAAAGGCTTTTAGTTCGTCAAAGCTTATGGTAGCGGCTTTGTTATCCTTTAGTCGCCTGTATGACACCCATGAGAAGAGATGGGGTGGTGTTCTAAAGCCGGCTGACATCAAGTTTTAGTAATAATATGAGTTTAATATTTGATTCACAACTCCGAACGCACATGATTCAAGTGATATTATCTAAGGGACCTTGTTGTCAGTCTTACTTTCCCAGATAGAGATTCGTGAATACATAAACCAAAAACATAATTGTTTATTGCTTTATCTAAAAAATCAGATGTTAGAGCATGTATTCTATGTTCAAACATAATCTTGAAACAACGACATTTTTAAGTTACTAAATCTAAACTAATATCTATAAGTCCATACCGAACAAACCGATATTAAAAGTCCTATTGCTGAGATACTCGTAACGTCACAAATAACAACTCTAGATAAACCGGACTAAATCGGATTTATTGGTATGTCACAAATAAATACATACAATAAATGGTATCAAACCATTACAAAATTATGCAAAAATCACATACATAGATATAGTTCACAGAAATAGTTTCTTGATTTTATCTATCGACTAGAGTTGCAACGAATATTCGGTTACTATTCGGTATTCGGCCCTTTTTCGATATTCGGCCGAATACCGAATATTAAATTACTATTCGGCCGAATACCGAATACCTATGTTGTTTTGCAAGCAGGATATTTCATCATGAATATAACCTACTTTTTTATAATTTTAAGTGTTTATTTTTCTATTGGTAATAATATATCTACTTATTTTTTTAAATTCGTAATCAAAATTTAAAAGCGGTGGTGTGGTGTAAAAATAATATTTTTTCTGCATTACGAGGAAGAAGCCTGTTTCACTTCTCTTCATACAAATGCTCTGCTTCTGAAAAAGTCTCTCCGAGTAATTATTTCCAGGTGCACACTGCTTCCAGGTGGGGAAAAATACTTTCCAGCAATCTTTACTAAACCTTGAGAAAATGTTGCTTTATTTTATGCCCACCAAAAAATGGATTTTTATTCCTATGTAATTATTTTAGATTAAGGTAAATATCTAGGTCTGCTATAATTTCGTTGTCAACACCTGACGTTACGGCGCTTACGCGAATACGGCCGTGCGAATGCAAAGGACAGTGTGAGCCGTGCCTCTCTGCGCCTAGACAAACTGGCGCGAAATATGGCCGAATAGTTTGGCCGAATATTCGGCTATTCGGCCGAGGACCCCAGCGAATATTCGGTATTCGGCGGAAGACCGAATGTACTAGTCTATATTACATTGTTACCATGTGACGTGTTATCGCGAAAACAATTTAATGTGCTTATCCCAAGGTCGCAAGGCGATCTCGTCTTGAATTTTTGAATGAAACCGCTCATGATTTCATTCAAGACATGACTCATAAGGCCTGTTTTACACCAAGGCAAGTTTAAATACCTATTCTCGGTAAGTTGGGTTAACTTTGAGATTAACAAGAACTTCTTTGAACTATCATTAACGCAGGTCGCAGAGGAGTGAGGATCAACTTTTGAGACATCAAAGATAAATCTAAATCAATTACACACTCTCTTACACAACAAAAATAAATTCGTCTTGAAAATGAAATTAATCGGTTAGGAATCTCTCACAGAAGACTACCTTGAAATGTACTGCATTTCCCACTTTATCTTATTTCCCCAATGTACGTACGTGTTTCGGTAGTGAGTGAGATGTGCCAGAACCTATTTCCATCCTATCCCTCCCCATTTTCCCAACCCTTTCTCCAAATCCATTCCTATATCTCCAAAGGTACGCAGCGCATCCGGGGGCGTGCCAACGTTTGTCATTTTGGACTAATGTTGGCATCTATCGCGGATGTCTATGGGCGACAGTATTCACTTACCATCAGTTGGACTGTATGCTCGTCTGCCGCCTTCGTCCATAAAGTCCATATAATGACAGCAGGTATGGCCTAGTTGACCGATTTTAATTAGAATGGATCTAACCCACAATCACACTTTTTTTCATAATAAAGAATGTTGAGACAAAAAAGTAAAATATATTGCTTACTTTTCCAACAAAAACACTTTTAAAACTTAAATTAAGACTTTGGAAATCACACAGGTACATTGGACTTTATCATAATTATTTGTTTTTATATTTTTCAACATGTGGGTTGGATCCATTAATGTGGATGCTCCCTACATTGAGTCCAATGCTGCCTCAGTCCGCACAGAGCTTTACGTCCAAGCTCGCCCACGTTCGAAGCCTGATCATGAAATAGACATTGTACGCACAACCTTGATATATGGGCGCGTTCCAAGGCCTTAGTAAGCACGACGGATTATCCAAGTTGAAGGTCATAGGAGTCTGTTATATTTAAAATTTAAACTAGCAGGGGTTACCAGAAGCTAGCAGGTTCACTAGCATGGAATTTGTTCGTCTATATTTTTTATTGTTAATTGACTGTTAATCTGGTTGGTATGTGGCGTGATATAAAAGTAACGTTGTAGTTGTTCTATGACTATTTTCTAACTTGACATTTTCGACAACAATTTTTTTTTTTTTTAATGAAGTCTGACGTTACTCTTTTGGATTCTGTGTCTAATACACAGTCGGCTTGCATTTTTTGTTTCTCAACAGTTTGACTATGTTACATACGTATTTTTTCAGAGGTACACATATTTGGAGATTAGCAACCGAAAGAGAGGCCATAATGGACCATTAATCACGCATAGATAATAGTAATCGGTGATATTGGAGGAAACAAAAAACATAATGAATGACTTCATAAGGCAAGGTTGCAATACTAAAATAATATTATGAACGTTTATAGTAGAAAATATTTTTTGTGTGGTCTTATGTATCTTAATTTGTTTGGATAACTCAATTATTTACTTGTGAATTAGTTGTGGTACTTCAGTAATACACTACTCTTCTACTCTTCTACTAGAAGAGTAGTGTATTACTGATAGACATATATAGACAGAATATAGACAGGTAACGAAGGAAGATTGCACTGGACAGCGATGCCCTGTCAGCCGCGTTGCACAAACTCGCTAAACTGTCGAATTAATAAAATTTACATATGGACCGATTCTACAAGTCTTAAGTTGTCTAGGAACACCAAGAAATCCTAGTGTTCCTATGCAATCGAATGAATGAAATAAATACCTTAACTTCCCGTTATATATGGAAACATATCCCAGCTTATTTAAATCCACCGGACCTGATGTCCTCCCCAACCACCGGAATGGGTGTCGATCCCCAACAATTACAAAATACAAATATTTGGTGGGAAGGGCCTGCATTTCTTAAGCAGGACTCTTCCTTTCCTAATTCAGGTAATATGACTTACCTGAATTAAAAGTCCATTTTGTTCATAATTTTATAAATTTTCAAAATTATTGCATCTATTCAAGATCAAAACGAGTTTATGCATATGAGTTTTATAGAAAATAGCAAGTGGTTCCAATAAAATAAAAGGATCTTTATGTGTAGAAGATTTAAAACGTGGTAAAGATATTTTAATTAGGGCAAGTCAATTCCAATACTTTTCAAATAAAATAAAATCTTGAAATAAGAGGCACAACTTCACAGTAAGTCGAAACTGCTACCCATTAAGCCATTACAATTTGTGGGTCTTTTTTTTGTGTAGGGGGCGTTTAGATAACTCCAACTACGACTATAGTAAAAAACAGCCTGTTTTCTTAGATTCTAAACATTCATTAGCTAAATTGATAACGAGTTAATGAGACATGAACACTTAAAATTATTTCATAGGGGCCCACATTTACTCTCATCTATTCATGAAGAGTACTGGCCTATCGGCGGCAGACATCTGGTGCGAAGTATTGTTAAAAAATATGTGGTGTGTAACTACACGTCTTAAAGGTAAATATATACAATCTGTTATGGGTAATTCACCATTCCTGAGAGTTAACCCTAGCTTTGCATTTGATTCATGCGGTGTCGATTTCACCAGACCTTTCATGTTTTCCAGTCGCATAGGCAGGGACAATTGCATATCAAAGTGTTACATATGTTTATTTATGTCTCAGTAGTAAGGCAGTTCACCTAGGAGTGCTATGACCACACAGGCGTTTATTTTATGCTTACGTACGATTGTATCGCGTCGAGGAAAACCTAATACATAGATAATGGGACAAATTCCCTGGGAGCAAATAACGAGTTAAGTGAGGTTCTATGGTCCAGTCCTCAGTCTGTCTTTGATTATTCGGCTACCGAAGGAATTAAAATTCATGTTTAGTCCTGCATATTCTCGCTATCGTGGGGGAATATGAGGCTGCCAATCTTCTATAGCACATCTAAAGCGCATCCAGTTATGTATAGAGATAGACATTTGAATCTCCGTATTGTGGGGGAATATGAGGCTGCCATTAAATCTTTGAACATTTAAGAATCGACAATGTTGTTTGAGAAGCCATCCTTAACTCGCATCCTCTATCATCTGACTCTCTCCTGAATGATTTCTCTCCTCTGTCCCAGGGCACTTGCTTGTTGGTCGGCCTTTCACTTCTGTACCGTCCCTACTTGTTACTAATATTAGACTGAACAGATAAATACGCAAAAATCGAACAGCTACAGCAACAGTTCTGGGAGAGATGGCAAAGGGAGTTTGTGTCAGAGATGCAACAGGCGACTAAGTAGCGCATTTCAGATTAAAGTCAGTCAAATTTATAAATATGATTCCGATTTTTTTTATTTCTCAAGTTGTTTGTTTTTCAAGCAAGCAGGTTTCCTCACAATATTTCCCTTTATTGTTAATTAAGCAAGTGATATCTAAAAGAACTTCAGACTGGCATAAACTTAGGACTTCTTAAAAAAGGTAATAATGTCCTAATTACATACCTCTAAGTTTAATATCAGTTTTAGACAGTATATTATCACAGTAATCATTTTTTTGTATTAAATTATAATTAAAATGTCAAAACAGGTGGCATGGAGACTTTTTTGTATTTGATTAGCCAGCCTGGTATTTTAAGGCTATCCTATACTTAAATCCTATTTTAAGTATAGGATGTATATGGGATCCTGTGCAAGATAATGTGTATGTCCAACAGTGGATGGTAAAAGGATTGGTTACTATAAAAAAAAAATTGATGGCAATATGCAGGTACACCAATATTTGCAATATCTGATTTACCAAGCCTAATGCCTTTTTGACTCATTAATGATAAAATTAGAAAAAACAGGCAAAATACAGAATAAACCGTTAATAAAAAGAAGCAGTATGGTTGGCACAGTACAGCAACAGACATTCTTTTGTATACATATATAGATTCCAATTTCATAGTTCCATGGTGGAAAGACATTCACATAACCTTCCCTCTAAACCTCATGTCAAGCATAACATGTTGTTTCACAATGTAATAAAAAAATAGTTTTTATTTATTTATATCAGGCAACAAAGGCCCATATAAAAAATATATACCTAATAAAGTATAACACTTAACAACTATTTATCATTATTAGGGTTTCAAGTACAGTTTTCTTCCCTAAAACTTCCCTATGTGTGCTTGTGATGGCATTCTTTATTTTATAGATCTAAAATAAAATATGTAAGTATATTGTTAAGTATCGAATACCTTCTATTTAATTGTTGGGGTAGATGTACTGTGGCTTGTGAATATTGTAAAATATGTTGTGTCTAGTCTCTGAAGAACCTGTATTGTATTTCAGAAATATTGAATTATTTGGTTTGAAATTTTTAGTTAACCTAATAACTAATGAACATTGTCTGTGTAATAATAATAATAAATACTCTTTATTGCATACAATTGGTTATAATGACAGAATACAATAGGCGACCTTATCACTAAGGCCATCTCTTCCAGGCAACCTTAGGATAGAGAAAAATAAAAGGGATATAGGTAGTGCAAACAGACCGAAATCCACAGATGAATCATGTTCAATATATACTCTTATCAGTAATATTGATAATAAATATAGTATAATAAATACATATAATAATACATAGCTTAATAATATATAAATACATACATACATATCTACATCTACACTGCGCCCAATATCAATTAACAAATAAGTTCAAAGTTTACAAGGAAAGCAAAATTAGGAGGAGTTGAGGTCTCCAAGAGACGAAATAGAATGAACAGGTTAGAAACAAAAACGTAGCAAGAGGAAATCATTAGGTAGAGAAAGAAAATAGAAATCTACAGGAACTAACTAATAGAATAATGATTTCTAAATTGCCTTTTAAAACTAGACAGCTACTGTGTATATTATTCCATGAGTTCATCTCTTTTGATAGGATGTGCTTGTAGGGAATGGAAGTAGCGATGGTTTGCATTGGCTTTAAGTCAATTACTGGTAAAAATATATAAAAAGCAAATAACATAGAACAGAAACAAGATCTTTGGCAAAATCGTAAAGATCAAAAACTCACTTTCTGCGACGACCTGTCTTGGATTTGTTGCTCTCGACGGGAAAGTTGAAGGATTCACCGAAAATCCGATATTGTAATTCGTCCTCTTCATTACTTTGATATTGCATCGCTTATGCACTTATTACGGGGCGTAATGACGAAATGAACCACCCTTACGTGACCTTAGAATCATTGTTACAAAACATTCTCTAAGTAATTTCACTTTCTATTGAAAATAGTTAAACACGGTTGGGTACATGGCAAAACTTTACTCGGCTGTCAATAGAAATGCGCGAAAACCGACCGGAAGTAAAATAGACAAAAATAAAACTTTTTTAATTGTTTTTTTTTTTACGGTGAAGGCGACGAATCTCAGCCGCGACGCGTGGAGCCGCACTGAATGCGGCGCGCACTCAAAACATGATCCACCGGGCTGGCGGTGTAATCCCTCCCCTTGGCCCTTGCCATGGGGCTGTGTTATAATAGCCGTAGAATATAATATTTGTGTTTATTTATTATTAGGATTTTATTTATTGGGATGCAGGATTTGAGACAAGCTTCGCAGGTGATTTTGTATTTATAGAGAAAGTAGAACGTATACAAACCAATAGGTTGCTAAATATTTTCATTTAATTTATTGTATTTCATAGCAAATACGGATAATAATACTTAAATCTACTACCTATCCTGTTTGTGCGAGACATAGGTACCTACTCATTAAAAAATTGCCCTGCAAAGTTCTGCACGCTTTCAAGCCTGTAGCTAGGGAATAGGGACAATAGGTGGGTACGTATTTCAACTGCGAAAAAAGAGTTGTGACTGTGACCTGATAACCTGATAACAAAGTTATGAAAAGCCGATCATATGTCGAACGTAGCTGAGGTTCGGAAGATATTTTTTTTAAAACCAAAAACCTCTTCGGTATCTTAGTTTAATGCATACCCTGATAATAATTTAGATTTTGCTACAAGTTTGCGCCATATACCGTATGTTTCAATCACGCGATTGTTCGTAACTAGATACAATCGGGTCTAACAACCGTTATCAATGAAATCTAAATTACATAACTAATAAAATGTCAAATACCCCGATAATTATGCGTGTATATATCAAGTTTGAGACTGCAATTTGCATACACACACATGTACCTAACAACGAAAGCTAGACGTCTTGTACCCGTCGGCGTCTCTTGATTTAATTAATATTTACTGTATTTTATGTAATCTACATTTAAAAAGAATTTCATGAAGGGTTTATTTAGTTTCTTATGTTGAAAAAAAACGTGTAATTTAAATCCCTTAGTGCCTTCAATTGGAAGGATTGTCATTGTAATACATATATGGTTTATGATGACAAAATCGTCTCTTAAGAGCCATTTCACGTTTTAAGCGAAAAATACAAGTTTTTGAGCTCTCCTATAGGTGAAATGAAAGTTGCTTTACATTTCTGAGTAAATAAAGTAAAGTGAGTAAATAAGAGAAGGTCTATCTCATATCCTATGAGGGAGAGCATTCCATAAGCTTATAGCTTGATCCGAAAATGAATCCCCACAGCCACGAGAATTATGAAAAGGGATCTTTAACAGGTTTGGGTTCTAAGGAGTCTATTTCTTGGAAAAATATACGAGAAACGGTCACGCAAGTAGGTAGCAGAAGGTTTGTTAAGAACATTATAGAGGAGTGTAAGAATGTAATGTCCAGTTATATCCGTCGGTCATAGTCATCATAGTAATACATTATTTCAATGTTATTTTTGTTTGAAAATGGTACATCCGCAATTGTAAAACAATGTCTAAATCAAGTATTCTTTAAACAAGTTAAATATCGAATATTTTATCAAATGCTGGTTCAATATCACTGCACTTTTTGCATATTTTCCTATTTTACTAATTTGCAGGCATTGGATTTAGAGAATTAAAGTGGAAGATAAGAAATGTTCGAGATGGAAGCGCCCTCTGCTCCACCGAGAGGACATAGGAAATTAAGTTAAATAGTTAAGTCAAAACATCAGACATATCTTGATTTTTACATAACTGTGCCGTTATCTAACTTCTCTGTTATATATATTTTGTATGAAACTAGGAAACAGTACCTATTAACAACGTAAAACACATGTAACTTATACAGTGATAGATAGAATGCATAAAACTCTTTATTGCGCAACAAAACAAGACAGTATAATAACAGACACTGTAACACATGGAATGCACGAAGGGCAGTCTTATTGCTACTACCGATCTCTGCCAGACAACCTCCGGGTAGAGAGGAAATAAATATTTTAATCACGGGTAGATGGTTCCAGTATATATAAATTACAATATATATATATAATACTGCCAAAACCCCGCAGACGTTGTCCTGCCATAGAACTTGATGTGCTGCAGCGCCATCTAGTGACGAGTTACAACAAAGTCGACAGCTCTAAAATATTCTCCGTACTGAAATACCTGTGTATACCAATTTTCATGACGATCGGTTGAACGGTATAGAAGTTGATGTGCTGCAGCGCCATCTAGTGGCGAGTTACAACAAGGTCGATAGCATAAAAACCTTATCCACGAAAAGATACATATATGGGCCAACTTTCATGATGATTGGTCAAATGGTGTCGAAGTCTATTAACATCAGATATACCAACATCTAATCTAATAGACATACAGCCTAATTTTATTTCTGTCCGGTGACTGAATGAGGAAGATTGCGCCGCCCGTTGCGAACGGCGGCTTGCTGCCTGGTGGGAAGCGGGAGGGAAATCACTAAAAGGAGGGTAAACTGTAGCTTTATATCACGCAATTACCGTCGCAGGGTAGAAAAATAGAAATCGCTCTCTCATTTATAGGATTTGAATGAGGTAAGTAGATTAATAAGCTTTTTATTGTAAGGTAAAACGCTGTTATTATGTAACCATTATAGACCGATCTCGGTTCAAGGGTCGTTCATTATGACATCAGCGAGTCTACCAACATGTTTTGGCAGCTTGTTGTAGTCTATGGCACCGGATAGACTACTTTCCGGTTTGTAGATAACATCCCATTATAATAAAAAAAAACTACCTATTACCTAATAATATAACTATTACTACTTCATTGATTTGATAACACGGGCTTGTGACAAACTTGTGATTTAACTATTATCTTTTTCTTTATTAGTTGCTGAAAATCACCTTTTTGTTCGACAGAGTATTGTACAGCTCTATATATATATATATATCAGAGTGGAATCGGCAGGCTTTTGAATAGCACCACCGTATCTCTTCCAGTGAGTATCATAAAAGACGACTAAGGGACAAAGCTGCTGCCACAAGCGCTGAGGTACTACACCACCTCAAGAGTGGTCTCGCCAAGCCGCTTGGCCACATCCCTCATGAGACAATGTGCATGAAGAGGCCCATGTCCAGCAGTGGACGATAAAAGGGCTGGTTACGGTTATTGTCACAGTGATGAAAAAAATTGTACTTACTCTTGTTTTACTACGACGTAATCTTGTTCTGGCTCTTCGGTTAACTTCGCTTTCAGGGCTTTCAATTTTTCTATCTGGATCTGCAAATATGATTTGGTGCTTTCATCCTCCATTCTGGAAAAGAAGTTTTTTATGAAATCTAAATATTACAGTAGTACTCAGATATTCGCGATGCATGCCAACATCAATAAATAATGACAAGCATGGGGAGGGTTGATTACGACTTATTATATTATAACATTAAAAAGAATAAAACGTAGCTTCGAGTTTCATAAGTTGAAAATTTACGTTTTTAATCCTAATTCTACGTGTGCGAAACCGCGGGAAATAGCTGATAAATAAGTAAAACAACTTTAGAATTTAGAAATAAATTACATATATACCAAAAAATGGATAATTCTAAACGTTATATGTCTAACTAGCATTTTTGCACGACTTCGCCCGGTAGGAACTTTATTCGCTCTGGAAATTGTTAAATATGATCCCTTAATTTTTTTAAATCCGACATATTTTCAAAAGTAGGTACTGGCTTCATTTAAAAAAATATAGGTCAGACTTGGTTTAATGAAAAAAAGTCCGATGTAATTTGCCATTCGGAAGGAAGATATTTATTTATTTACAAGATACACCATCAGCATTTACACAAAAAATACAAATGATAAAAAATTATAAATTCAACATACTGTGTGCATTGCTTTAACAGGTGCATACAAGTTCAACACAAGGCAATGCGTGTGATAAAATACGAGTATAAACAAAATTAAAATTGGATGAACATAAATCCAATTAAATAAGGTTAAATTAAGCTACGATATGGGGTTTTTCAAGAGCGCTGTGGCAAGAAAATAGGATTTTGCAAGGTCGGCGGCGCACCCGCATACCCCCTGGTGTTGCAGGTATCCATGGGCGGCGGTAACACTTACCATCACGTGGGACCGCTTGCTCGTCCGCCCACTTGCCTATAAAAAAAATACTAGTACTATTTAATTTAACAAATGCAGAGACAAAAATTGTTCGAGTACAATTTGCCAAATTATCATTAAAGATGTTGATGTCATGAGAATTCAACTCGTTATAATTATTCAGAAGATGAATTTTATTGGCGAAAATTTATCCAGGTTTGTTTTAAACGGTAGCGGTACTAATTGTTTATTTAAAGAATATCTTGGGATAGAGCGAGGAACAGCGAGGCGAATTTGGTTTACCATCTCAGGTATTAACAAGGAGCCATTTAATATTTTGTGCAACATAACCAAACAGGAAACCTTCCGACGCGCTACCAACGTTAGTAATCCGAAATGAGAGAGTCGTGTATACTAATTACCAGGATAAGGGCATTGGCAGTTCCGTCTTTACCCTAAGGGCACGTGGGGCACGAGCCCAGCGGCCCCGGCCCGATGGGAACCCCGAAATGTCGAAATCCAGTGCCTTATCCAATTTTTTATCCAATTAATTAATAAATAAGTAAATTATTTTTAATAAAAAAAACAAGTTTTTACCGTATTCTACTCGTCGAATCCTTTCATTTGGTACCCAACTCGAAAGAAACCATTAACATTAATGTAAGTCCAATTCTCAGAACAGTAATCACATCACTTATATTTGATTTGTATAAAGCTAACCGTAATAACCAATAAAGTCACTAAACAAAAGTAAATTCTGATGTTTTCATTCATTGATGTTGTTTTTTGCTTTCTAAAGGGGCCCCAACTTATGTATGCCAAGGGCCCCTGCGTGGCCTAAGACGGCCATGGGCATTGGCAATCCTTGTAGCCAAGAAACCTGGTGAACGCACGCTAGATATGTTCAATCCTGTCAGAGTGGACTGTATAGAATGGACTCCATATTGGTGATGCATATTCAAGACTGGTACGTATCAGTGTGTTATAAAGACATACTAAGGTACGTGAATCCCTGAAATCAGAGAGACACGCTTGATGAAACCCAACATTCTCCTACCCCTTGTGCTAATTTTGCTGATATGGTCAGAGAAGTTTAGCTTACTATTAAAAAGTACTGCACTCCGTTCCATGACTGTGATACCGACGTTATGAAAGTATTCCCTGACGATTCCTGCAGTGTGAGTTCTTGCATTATCATGCATAAATATGAAATATTGGCCAACAAACCCAACATATAGTATCACATAAGTCTCTCGACATTGACGAATGTAACGGTCGCCATTTAGTAGCAGCAGCCGTGGTCCCGTCACAACCTGAAGTCTTAGTTTTGCCTTCCGCGGAAATTCCTCCCCAGACTATCCATGACCCCCCGCCCTAAATAACTTTCTCTTCAATACATCACTGCACAAAAGGCTCTCCCTGTCTTCGGTACACCTTCCTTCTTCCATCAATACCAGACAGCGCAATCTTGGATTCATCAGTGATGAGTACCTGGCTCCATTAACGTTGCTTCCAATGTAAATGTTCGCGCCATTCGGTGAGCTCGTGTCAGTTTGGGCTCATTGGTTGGCTTATGTGGTTTTATATCACGTTCTACGAGTCTCCTTCTAACAATCCAAGCGCTAACAGCCACTCCATGAATGTCTCAAAGCTGTTCCTCAAGGATGTGTTCTCAAAGGATGTGGACTGAGGTCAGGTGATGATTTCGTGAGCTGGTCGTGAAGATAAACCAATCTTGTCTTTCCGACGTTACTCAGAATCGTGGTCCTCCTGGACGGCGAACGAAGCCACCAGTTTCTAGGTATCGATGGTACACTCTTTGAACAGCAGAACGGCTTAACTGAAGTTGTGCACTCACATTTCGCTGACTTAATCCAGACTGAAAGAGTGCTACAGCTTGTGCAGCTACTTTAGACGCAGTATCCATAATTTTGAGGTCAAAATCGATCTAAATCTCAGAAAAAACAATATAACAAAACATTTATTGGATTTAAATCTCAGGAAAACAATATAACAAAACATTTATTGGATTTAAATCTCAGGAAAACAACATAACAAAACTTTTATTGAAAAACAACACCATTATTATAAATAAAAAAAACTGCTCCAATTCAAACTTTCTGCTTCCTTATTTTTTTCAAAACAATGAACTGACTGCTTTTCTTCTGTGGTTCAAATTCATATTTGGAACAATAGCACGCCAAAATGATGGTGAATATGCCAGCTTCATAACTACATAAAAACTTTTTTTTGACCTAAGTATCAGACCTTTAAATACATAAAAATTCAGCGTGGCTCGAATCAGATGTGCGGGAGGGTATTTTTTTTATTTATGTGATTTATCATTGAATACGTCCGCTAATGTTGTTATTATAATGTGTAGCAGTCTTTCCGATATGAAGATCAAATGCGGGTAGGTAGGTAGCAGGTAACTGCTTGAACCTGCTATCGTAGATTACCCACATCTCCAGTCAACTCGTGACAATGAACGACGTAACCCATGCTGAAACGTCGAGCAGGAATAAAAGTTAATCAAAAGCCTTTACTTACTAATAATTATTTTGTTTTATAGGGAAGTACAAATTAAATATAATGACGGTCGGCCAACTACGTATTTCGAACAAACACGAAGAGGTGACGAGTAAAAAAAGAAATGAATATCAAAACAACTTACAAAAACTAAAAAAAAGTAGATTGATTCACTTTATTGGTTACTCTACTTGTGATACTTGTGATCCTGCCTTTGAAATTTATAATATATATATATTATAAATTAGTCAACAGGCGTTCATATTCTAGCTGCTAGCTATTCGCATTAAGCGAAGCGCGTAGCGCCAACTAGGCATAATCGATAAATAATTGATATTCGATATTATAAAAATGGTAGGTACTTAAATAAATTTCAATATCAGGTGCAGGACACACGCTCAGTTTACCGTTTTACTGGTTGTCATTAATTTGACTGACGGAAAAATGACCGTATAATGCGATGACCGATGACTGATGAAATTGATTGACAAATATTCAGATATTTAGATTTTTGAATCGAGCAACCATCAGTCTTGCTGTTATGCATCAGTCAAGTCATTTGAGTGAACTTAATCGTTTTTCATCAATCATCCGTCAGTTACCGCGTTAAAGCGACGAAATCGAACGTTAGGCATGGACGAAAGCGTAGCGTGCCCTGCTGTGGGCTGCTCCGCGGCCGTGGATACACCGCCGACGCCTACACTCTCATTTAAGAGTAATTCGCTGGACTCTAAAATATAATTTATTCTCACGTTTGAGACATTGAGTTTATCTTGACCTGTCGTTTTCTCTTAATACGTTTTTTTGCAGCCAAAGCTATTATTATAGCAATACAAGCTTTTTCATTGTTTTCCCGCTGAAAACGTGTAATCCCGAAAGCGTCGTCGAGGTGAGTGCTCAGTCTGACTAATCATGTAATATTGGCCGTCATTCCATCAATCATTTATCATTCATCACGACATGACTGATGGAATTGATTGACACCTGCAATGAGCGTGTGATACACGTTAAGTTCCAGTTAAGTCCTTAAGAATCTTAAGTTCCACATGATTAAGATTAAAATTAAAAAAAAGTTTCGTCCTTTTAACACTTTCTCTTCTACAAAAGTCTGTGACAGAGACGAAAAAACGAAATCAATAATATTTCGGTCAAATACGATAAATCTTTAGTCCTTCACTAAGCAAAAAAACTATACTGATGACATCAATCATCTTATTAGATATAAACGAGCTCGCAAGTTTGACCTCAATACTTGTCAAATAACAAACAAGTGAAACGTGAGGAAATAACCTAATCGATCAATTACATGGCGCCGAAGATGTTTTTTTAACATAATGGAATTTAGTAATACAATCGAGTGCTGTACATGATCAGATTTCGACTAAAAATAACAAACGCGTAAAATGGTTGCTCAAATTACATTGCATAATCATGGACGACTCATGACGACATTGAACTAAATAAGCAATTAACTAAATACGTTGTGATAAAAAATGGCATGATATTTGCAGTTTATAGTAGATATTGTTTTAGACACCCTCGTCCATTTTAATAAATATCTGTCAAAAGAATCCGTTAAATATTTGAAGAACGAATTCGAAGGAAAAACGTTAGTCTATAACGGCAACTCGTTTAGGAAAGGATTTGTCAACAAACGTCCTATATGCCTTTAAACACTTTACTTTACATTAAAATATCTCATATAAATTATAATACTTTCGAAATGTGCCATTACAAATAAGAAACACTAGGCCAGAAGTCAAAATAGACCAACGAAAAACATTTGTGGTTATAATAACATACGAAAAATGACGACATTATCGATTGTACACATACCTTGAAGATTCATTATTCGCCATACAATCTTGATATGTTTTGTGTGTAAATATAAATTAAAATTTAAAGCGTAAACAAGAAATAAACTATGTAAATGTTTATAATACTTAGAATTACACAATTTAAGTAGCAAAAAAAATAAAAATTTCTATTCACAGTTCGTTAACATTCGTTACAATCAAAAGGTAACGTTGTCTCTCCTTGTCTTACCTATTACAGTCATCATAAGTAAAAAAGAGATGTAACATAGGAACGTAAATAGAATTTCGTATATATAAACGCCATCTTTACAGGAAATGGGGAATATATTTTTGTCTATGGACTGGTTGCTTTTGGCAGGATTTATCAACCTGGAAACCAAAACCGTTCAGCGAGCTCTCGTACACAGTAGTCTAACATCTAACATAGTCTCTACTATGCATTATGCATTTAAAGTCTCTTCTTAGTGTAAATTCTCAAATATTTTCTCTCTTTAGAATTAGGTCTTTTTTAAAGATCGAAGTAACCTTATCGTCTCAACTCTCAGTACCTACCAATATATTATCAATATTATTATCATGTAAATTGAATACTAGTATGGAAACAGAATAGGCGTTTAGAGAAAGTTCCGACGCTAAATAAAAATAATGGCAATAGCAAAAAAAAGGCTTGAATTACACTGGCTTTAGCTGAGATCTCAATCCCATAGAGCATATATGAAACATAATAAAACAATGAGTCGTGGATAGGAATATTGAGCAACGTGAAAATAAAGTAGAGGAATTGACCAAAGAAGCGATAACATCATTAACACAAGAAGATTGGAAAAAAAAAAACATATAGGGTTGAACAGGAGTATTGGATACGCGACAAGTCCGGTGACTCTTGAAAGGCCCTTAAGGCCACAAGAATTTAGTCAATCTGAAAAAAAAAAAGGATACGCGGTGTGACAAAAGAAGATGAATTAGAGTTCATAATAAGCGTCGGAATAAGTTCATAACGAGTGACACTGATGACGAAAATAATGCCATTCAGCTCCAACGAGAATGAATCCTTGGGGGTTGAACCAATAATCGATTCTAATGATCCTGGTGTAGGGCCAAGTGGTTTATGTACATAGCTTAACCTCCATGATGACGTATGAATAGGATGACGTTTACAATTCTCAACTAGTTTGTTAGATAAACTTGTAAAAAATTTATAGAGTAAATTATTTTCGACAACTTTTCTTGCCGACCGTATCATTACTACTCTTCGCCATGTGACCGCCATTTTCATATCATTTCTTTATTTAATGGCGCAAGTTATACTTCTACAGGTAGAGCTTTTGGGGCTCAGTAGAGTATCCATCGACAAATTCCAATTTTTTTTATACTTTGGTCGTTATTGTGATGCTAACACAGATGATTTCTAAAACGTGCAAAAATCATACTTAGACAATATATAATTACAAATTATAATTACTAGGTATGCATTTCTATCTATCTTCTAGAAAAACTATGTAATATTTCCTTCATTATAATGAGATTTTAAAAAATACAGAAAATGAAACATGAAATTTAGGTGTATATCGATTTTTAGTTAACACTGGAATTAAAATATATTAATAATTTACTAAGTAATAAATAAATTATTTGTTTTAGTGTTGCTATGTATCAGTTGACTACTGAGTTGTTTCTGATAAAGTAAAAAAAAAATTGTCTAGTTTTAAATGCTATAAATTTTGTGCTATTTATTATTTTCTTTGTATTGTTGTGCTATTTACGTTGTATTGTTTGCTATCTGTAGAGCCCCTAGCCATGCCACTTTCTAAATAAATTAAAAAAAAAACAGAAAAGCCATAAATAAATATTGTTAATTTTTCACAGTATACCGCGAAAACATTTTAGTTTCTGCTTAACTTTATCTTTTGTACTTTTGTGAAATGTGAGTGATTCTGGATAACTCGTAACTGAATTGATTTGCTTTAAATTACATTATGAACTATGAAGTTTCGTTCCGTAATGATAGATGCTGGTCCTATGCGAGAATTTACAAGTACGTAAAATAATATATATAATCTATTCCTTTGTTTACATTCCTGAAACGTAATCTTGTAACTTTTTTTCAGATATAGTGACTACAATATCAAAGTTATCAAAGGAATGTGCGTTAAGGTTGTCTGGGGATAAGTTATATTTCATTGTGTGCGATGAAAACGGTGGACCCGCGCCGCCAATACTTTGGTGTGAGATACCTCAGGCTATGTTCTTCTCCGAATATCAGATGGTCGGTTTGGACGAGGAACATAAGGATATTTACTTAGGATTTAGCTCTGGTAAGTCCACAGATAGAGGGATAGATATCACGAGCTGTCCGTTGCCGCGCGCCTGAAGCTGCCGCTAAGCTCCTACTTCTTGCGCCACTCGTCGACCGGTATCGCTAGCAAATCGCCGCAAAACACAAAAGTACCTAATTGGGTTATAATTAATTCTAAAAATTTGTCACAAGTTATGAATCAACTCGAGAGATTTTTCATTTCATTGATGAGTGGTTCGTCTTCAATAAAATTTACTTCTAACGTGACACAATTTCACAAACTTGCGTTGTTGATATATGTCTATGGGTAAATAATTATGTGAGATGGTGAAGAGAAATGGGTGTCATAATTGGCAACTAAGGGATAACAAACCTGCTACCACAAGCACTGTGGAACTACACCACCTTTAAGAGAGTGGATACACCAATCCACTCAACCAGCGTGGCATTTTAAGGCCATTCATCATGCACAAGACAATGTGCATGAGGAAGTCCATGTCCAGCAGTAATTGAAAAAAAAGGCTAGTTACATTAAAGTCAATGGTAATATCCTGGGAGGTATCTATTTTCGACTCTCATTCATGAGGTTGTGAGTTCAGGCTTTGTCTTGTACCGTTACATTTCTACTCAAGTACTAATTTTTAAATTATCATATCATTAATTTGGTGGTTGAAAACATTACATCAATGTAATGTAAAACAAATGTAATTTTGGCTCTACTTTGTAATTTTGTAATCAAAATTTTGTAATTTTGATGGAATGGGAGAGGATGGGATGGGTAGACTCTGACATATCACTACCAAAACACATGTGGTACATTTTACACCAGTCCTCTGTGTAATTATTATAATAAGTACCTATGGAATGTGAATTATTTTTTACAAATCATTTTCAGCTAATTTAGCGAGGTCACTTGTCACATTAAAATCTGCAAAATCATTGAAAATGAAGTTGACAAAGAAGCAATGTCCCTGTCTGACATTGGAAATTGAAGTGGTAAGAATATTTCTTACACTTAGAAAGTACACTTTCTGTTTGTAATTATTCTATTACAGTTTTATTCAAGGGTTGTCTTTTCAGTATCACGGACCTTTTACACAAGGCCAATTGTTAAGACAATCGACCAAGCCAAGACATGCCAAGGTCCTCTTCAACCTTCCAACCTTGGCCTTTCCTGACTTAGTTGATTGTCTTAACAATTTTCCCTAGTGTAAATGCTTCATTATACTCATACCTGGTTTACATGCCCTTTCCCTTCGCGCTGACCTATTTATGTCCCAAAATATTTCTGCAGTAGCGTCAAAGCGAGTGAGTGTTTACATTACCGCCCCATACTTCTTTCATATTCAACCTCCGGCAATGGAAGGGTACTTATCTACGGATGCCAAGTGATCGAGAGGACAGTATGTAAACATTTCCTGCCACTCGCTCTGGCCTCCCTTTAAAACCCGCGTAAAAACTGCCATTGACGGGAGCGCACAGCAGTGGCAGTTGCATGAACTGTGTCAAAGCGAGGGACTTGTTTACATAGGTACTTGCGCTGCCCACTTCCCTGCTGACTCCCGTAGGAGTGGGCTGCATGTAAACCAGGTCTTATAACACATACTTATAACTTAAAACAATGGTGTAGTAGGATATAGTGTGGTCAGTAAATCAATTTACATTGACATTTATTACATCAATGTTTGGTATATGCAAAGAAAACTACAGCTTACTAAGATTCATTACAAAATGAATCTTAAAATCTTAAAAATGAAGTTGGGGGCATGCTGTAATTTCACAGCCGCTGGATGTACTCGACTGGTCACTTTTCCCCCAAACTCCGAGAACACTACTGTCACATGTACTGCAATTCAAAATTTTATCATATTTCCATAGAGCCCGTTCCCAACCTATCCTATCCCTCCGGCCTCCCCATTTTGTCAACTCTTTCTCCAAACCCATTCTGAAACGTCCACAGAGCACCTAAGGAGGCGTGCCGACGTTTGTTATTCTGGACTGATGTCCATGTGGTAGCTATGTGGACTGTGTATTGCGGATGTTCATGGCTGAAGGTATCTACTTACCACAAGGTGGACTGTCTCCTCGCCTGCTGCCTTCTTCTAATAGTTTTAATACCGCAACATTCTCTCTTCAATATCTTGTCAGTTCATTAAGAGTGTTTTACATAGGCCGTACATATGTCAAACTTCACATACTTCGGTTACATAGGCCAACGCTACATAATTTTGAGCTCAAACATTGAGCCTTTGAATTGAAAGTCAGGGAACTTGGACCACTTTATAGTGGGTTAAGTTCAGTTCAGTTCCCAACCAGTTTGTTGAAGGAAACGCTATAAAATAATAAACTCGTTTAACCTATAAGGTATCCATAAATTTGAAATCTTTTAGAACTTCATAAATAGTAGTTGCTATTTTCTACCTGGTGCAACTACGTTGGCCGTGTAACGTTCACCTTTAGGATAGCACCACTCCATCTCTCCCCGTGGGTGTCATAATAAGACTCTTATATAATAAGCCGCTGCCACGGGCCCTGACAAACTACACCACATGTAAAAAGTGGATTCACCAACTCACTTGGTTAATGTGGTGTTTTTAAAGCCATTTGTTCCTCATGCACAAGAAAATATACTTTAGGAAGCCCATATTGAACAGTTGAAAATAAAAGGCCTGGTTACTAAACTATGTATTTATATATAACTATGTCTAAGTAAGTACCTATATATCTTGTTACACATAATTGTTTTTCATTGTCAACATCCCAGCAGACAAGACATGTGACACACGACATCCCAGTGGTGGTCATACCAAGGAAAATGTGGTCTGACTTTCATGAACCGAGGATACCACAGCCTGATGTATGTATATTAATTTGTAGATAAGTCTTTGCTAGATTAAGTTATAATCCACCAAAAATAAGTAAAATCTATACATTATACCTAATAAAATGTAACAAAGCTGTGTCTGTACATTTTTAATATTTTTTAAAAAGTCGCAATTTAAATTGCGCATGTTAGAGAATCCAAAACAACAATTTTCAGAATTTTTGTCTCTGTCTGTCTATCTGAACACGCATCACGCAAAAACCACGGAACAGATTTTAACTAAACTTGGCATACTTGGAGCTCATGTTAACATTTAGGGTACTTTTTAGACAGATTCAATATAGAGTTCCCGCGGGAATCACTCTAAAGTTTACGCGAACGAATTCGCAGGTACCACTAATGTTGAATAAATGAAAAATTATTTACTGTATTCAACTAGACTTCTAGACTTTTTATTCTAGATGCAAGGTTTCTTAGTAAAGTTTATTCCTTACAACTTATACTCTCAATTAGCGCAATATTTTACGATTTTTTCAAGGAAAATATATATGGTGGTGGAGATGTGGTGCTTGAGAAGTACGCTTCGGATTCCATGAACAGCATTTCAGACAAACATGGCCATAAAGGGAGACGTGCACGACAGAATAATGAGTGCATAGACAAGTGACAGTGTCATAATTTCAAATCAGTGCATAGTGTGTACTAGCGTCCCAAGTCTCGGAGAAAAGGGAATTGTCTGAATGAGGTTCCGCAAGGGGTAAATAGCGTCGGAAGCACTTCAGAGCATGCGCAGTACAACCATATAAGAGGGTTTGCATCTCTTTTCTCCGGGATTATGTGATGTTAGTTACATGCCCATTTTCCTTTATGTTATGTGTTAATGTGTATAATAATGGTGTTGCTTATTGCAGACTAGTTCCCTTATTTTACTTCATGTCAATGTTTATCCTTTCAATTTTTATATTTCTAGGTTACAAGTTAAGTCTTAATCATAGTCTAGGAACAAAAAAAAATTACGTTTGCTGTATGTTTTATTAGAAAGAGATAATAACATAAAGTAGCGAACTGGATGGAGAAGGACAGGGAGTGACATGATTCTGGCACTCGCGTCCAGACCCTCTCCTGCACTCTCCGCGACATTCATCGAAAGGGTTACCAATTCCTGTCTTTCACTATGGAAAATAGACTATGTGCAAAATAATGATTGACCTATATGTATATACTTTGTAACTTATTACCTATGTAAATTCCTCAGGGAACGGGTGGATAGCAAGGCAACTGCCTCCTATAGATAGGGGGAAGCCCGAGCCTTGTCGACACAGTTCGACTTGTACAATCGCCATGTAGTAATTAGTAGGCAAATCTCTGCCAGAACGCGAGTTCGTTACCGACTGCCGGTTCTCCTGCAGTTTTGTGTGAACCGATTAAGCGGTGTTTTTATTCCCATATTTTGTCCTCTACAACCTCCCGTTGATCCTCACCGTCAACACTAGACAACAATTTGGAGATACTCCTAGTACCTGGTAAGGTGGAAGGAGAGACCTCGAGGACGGAGCCCGATGCGTTGGTCTGACCAGATCGGCACCACTCTCAACACCAACATCCACTATGCTTTGAGTACCGCCACGGACCGTAACAGATGGCGCAATATCGTTCGTCAAAAAATATTCTACGGTCATGGTCACGAACCTCAGTGATGAGAACAACGATGCAAGGAGGAATACGGATTCGATTCCAAGTTTATGAAAATCTAAACTTTAACTGAATACAGATATTTAACGGTATTAATTTAACATTTCAGATATCAATAGAACTGCCACCACTAAAGCAATTGCGAACTACAATAGACCGCATGCGTACGATGGGAACAGATGTTATTATAAGAGCCTCCGCTGAAGGGCGACTAGTTCTGCAGATCAAGACTGAAATGGCTAAAGTTTCCACCAGGTTCAAGGATTTGAGGGTGGAAGCTTATGGAGGTAAGTTATTAAAAATTGGTCTCTATTTGAAGGTACACGGGGATGATGCTGGATTACGCAGTTGACTCGCCCGACTGGCCTAGGTACTGTTTATACGTGTAGATCCAGTCTACAGATCGAGTGTAGATCCATCCAGAATAAAGGGACACATCACCATAGAATTTTATCGATTTTGATTAATAAATTTGCTTTTCAAGTGATTGTTTGCTAGTGTATCATTTATTTCGTGAGATGTCCCACGTTTTGGTTTTACAAGTTTCAAGTCATTGTGTATTTTAGGAATACTGCTTCATAATCATGATGCATTTTAGTCATATTGTTTCATAGTAGTCATGCATTTTAGGTATACTGCTACATAGTCATCTTGCGTTTTAAGTATCACACTCAAAATCAATTAAATTCTATGGTGATGTGTCCCCTTATTCTGGATGGATGGATGGATTTTAATTCCTCCTAGACAGTAAAAAGACGACAGAAATTAGTCGCCAAAAACTAGAACTAGTCGATTTGTCGTTTAAAAGTTATAAGGATGTTTAGGTGGATCTCCGAATCTCCAAATGTACTTTACCTAGCCAAGATCTGTTTGGTCATATAATTAGTCGTTAATTAATCAAAACTAGTCTCTAAAAATCGGTAAGTAATGCAAAAATATTGAAGAATCAAAAAAATTCAATAGGCAATATAGTTACGTTGAAAGAGCATATAAAAAACCTTACACTATTTATTATAACTTTATAATAAAAGCCGTGTGAATTCATGGCATGTATTTTTTTTATTTTTTTTATATACGAAGGCGGCAGACGAGCATACAGTCCACCTGATGGTAAGTGGATACTGTCGCCCATAGACATCCGCGATACATGCCAACATTAGTCCAAAATGAGAAACGTTGGCACGCCCCTGGATGCGCTACCTACCTTTGGAGATATAGGAATGGATTTGGAGAAAGGGTTAAGAAAATGGGGAGGGATAGGATGGGATTGGAATGGGCTCTGGCACATCTCACTCACTACCGAAACACGTACGTACATTGGAGAAATACGATAAAATGGGAAATGCAGTACATTTCAAGGTAGTATTCTGTGAGAGAGGGGTAACGTAGCCAGTCGAGCGCGCCCAGCGGCTGTTGGATTGCAGCGTGCACTCTCCCCGTCAAATACGTATACTTCGTTTCAATTCAATTTGTCTAAAATGTAAACAAACATGGCGGCCTCAGGTAACTGACACGGCCTTAAATTAAACCTTATGTTAATTTACATATCCATAATTTGTTTCTTCGAGACTGCAAGTTTGCCCTAAATCTAAAGATAAAGACCACACAAGTTCGTGATATTTTTTTTTATAGAAAAGTTGGCCGACGAGCGGTCGGGTACAATGGTAAAAACGGGTTTATACCATCGGAAGTTGGCATCAAATTGAATTCTCTAGAACATTCCCCATTATATAGGCGGTTAAAAACGCATAGAGATATCATCTTTTCGGATGGTGAGAGTTTCTAGACCACCTGTGAGATTGGGATCGTGGACTACAACTAAGTAATGAGTAAATTCTAGTGATGGGAAATCACTCACCGCTGAAACGAAACATCTCCCTTGACTAGTTTCATCACTTGACGTATTTTTACAATTGATGATATCTTAAATAGGCATTTTTTTTTGTTTAACGAGCTGCGCGAGAAGTAGGAGCTTAGTGCCAACTTCGCCCATACAGCGCCAGACACCCTGCGTAATCTATCACTCTCTTATATCTGTAATTAAAAGAGTAATAGATAACGCTGGGTGTCTGATATCTGTAATTGCAACATTACGTCATTTGCATTGGGCAAAATCAATATTACCAATATACTGCCTTCCTATGAAGAAAAGGTATAACATTTTTAACGATATATTCGACAGTTAAAAATATACAGACAATATCCAATGGTTATTCGTTTTGTTTTACCCAGAACTCGTTTCTAGCTTGATTTTCAATTAATTAAAATTTTACCAAAAATTCTTGATTTTCTTTCAAATGTCATCGAAATGCACTTGTGCCTTTTTTCTAAGGAGGGCAGAATATAAGAAATGCATTATTTTTGAATTATTTTAAAACAAAAAAATCTATATTTTCAGGTCCAATAGAGCATTCGGATTCCGAAACAGAAACTCAATCAAACGAAGACAATTCTCGAGTGTGTTACTGTAGAGTTGATGCCAAGAAATTGTCAATGTTTCTGAGCGCAGATCAGATATCTCACAATAGGACTGTGTGCAGTGTAGTGCATAAAAAACTGGTTATACTTTGCTTACAGACTGATGAGAATGTGAAGTTACAGTGCTTTATTACGGGAATTGTGTATTAAGGAGCATTACATTACGTCAGGACTTGATTTCTAATGTTAAAAAATTACTAGAAACTAACATCTGAAATGATACGCTGTAGCGATAAGGCCTACCTTTTTATATACCATATATGTAAATTTTTGTGTCACTATGATGTATTCTTGGAATACAATAAAAGTGTACTTACTTTGTTACGTCACCAATTAAAACCCAGTTGAGTAGTTTCTACAAAAACAGTATATGTATTATGAATGTTTCTAAGATGTTAAAAACTTGTAAATACAACATGCAATAAATAAAACCACTCATTTAATTTGATCTTTATTTAATCAATAATCATGAACAAAGTCTCGCACGGATCTACGAAGTCTTTATAATAGTTACTTTAGATTGTGACACATTTTCACAAGATTTGTGTAAGTATTCACTTCACTGACTATATAGATTAAGATTTGTTTTAGATTGAAAAAGTTTCATCGGGGGTTATTTATCACTTTTAAATTATTAAAGTCAAAGTTTTTCGTCGATTTAATTATAAGTTAACTGGAATGATCTCTCGTTGTCTCTTCTCAACGTGTCGTGTGTTGCCTTCAAATGATCCAGTTTATTGGAGATTTGTGCAATAGAGTTGTCTATCCACTGCATTGAGGACATGTGGGCGTTTAGTATGCGACCAATTTGGACGATCTGAAAGAAAAATGTATTTTATGATGTTCTCTCTGGATACCTTATATCATTACATCATGTAGATAGGATAATTTATTTATTGAGAGACGCTTATGTAACAAGCACATACACAACATTTAGTAATTAGATTACGATACAAAAATCTTTTTCTATGTAGGCCTACATAGGCCGGCGTTCAGAGCGTATAGTAATAAAGAACAAAGCAACGGAATCAAAAAATTGTCTTAAAGTCGACAACAAGACAAAATAAATTTAAATATTAATACCTAAAATTGTTTATATGTGAATATTACAATATAATGGTACAAAGGTGTCTAAATATACACACAGTTGTAAGATAGTATAATATAAACAGACAAATAAGATAGTTATTTTGTTGTCCCTAAAGTTTTAGTGCTTTAGAAAATATTAGGTATTTTATTGTTAATTGCATTAATTTTAAATTGTATTATATTAATTTTGTATGGGGCCACAGGGCGGGACATGTCCACTCTTCGAGGTGGTGTATTCCCCCCGGGCTTGTGCTACCACATACACCGCATGCCCCTTAGTCGCCTAATAAATAATAGTGAGATAATAAATTGACGCGAAATTTATTTTCCGCGTATACGGACTCTTATTTACAAGCAAGGATGACGCGCGCTCGTGAGTTGCAAGAACTATACTAAAAATATTTAAGGCCCTGATAGTTTATATCAGAAGGTATCAGAAAGTCAGTTGTACTTTATCAGATATCAGTATCAGCTAGATTTAATTGGCAGATTATTAGAAGATAAGTTGTCTATCAGATTGTTAAGTTACTTTATCAGAAGGTGGTGGGGAAGGGCCTAAATGTCATATTATACTGAAAATGTTTACTTACAGGATCGTTACTGTCCTGACTCCTATTGGTCTCGTTGAGATGTTCAATCACTTCTTTCAAGTCTTCGGACATCTGACGTAATTGTGTGTCCAAATTCTCAGCCAAAGAGTACCTGTTGCAATGAAATAAACATATTTTAACGAAAACTAGGCGGTGTCAGCGAATTCGTTCGCGTGAACTTGTGATTTCCAAAGGAACATAATTAATCTGGATAAAAAGTACCCTAAATGTTAACCCAGCATATAAGCTATAACCTATGCCAAGTTTCATTAACCCCGTCCAGTAGATTTTAATGCGCGTTCAGAGAGTACATTGCAAGATTTAAAAAAAAAAATATAGTTCATGTGCAGACACGGCTGGTATGATTTTATTATATGTATAGACTAGCAGTGCCAATGATTCCCGTGGGAACTCTGTGCGGGATCGGTATGAAATGTACCCTAAATGTTAACCCAAGTTATAAACTATAACTATGCCAACTTTCATTAAAGCGTGATGGACGTTCAAACAGATGGACTAATGTCCATCAGATTTGTATCACATGTACTTTACACTGGAATTACATTTTCTAAAAATATTCGGGTCCACGTCCAGTCACGGGCCCGTTACAATTTTATTATATGTAGGTATGGAAGATACTAGACTATAGGGAGTGTAGTGTGAGAAGACGCCCTTTGGCCAGATGTACAGATTTCTTGAAGATTTACAGGGGTTGGGAAAATCGAAAGGGTAGACGCACTGGGTAAGATTACGCCTTATATTCTGATTTAAATATTGGGTCTTAGGTAGATTTCGAAGAAATATATCTATTGCGGAAATAACGATTTTCGATTTGTTTTGGAATAAAATCACTATATCCACCAGCTGAATCCAAATGAGTAATGAATGAGACCAATGAGACTATAAAAACACAAACTATTACATCTAATTAATATTTAACATGTATTTCATGATTAAAAATTACATTAAAAATAAATCATGGTGGTGAATTTAATCGCATGTGCATAACACTATCCACCCTCGCTCAGGTCTTTGCGGGCGCTTCTGTTGGTACGTAGTAGGTACAACATGCGCGCATCTGTTGTAACGTGGTATGTAAAAGAAATTAATTACCAATTATTTATTTTTACCGAAATACAAAATCATGAAATAAGAGGTACATGTTAAGATTTACGGGAGCTGTCAGAGCTCGGTTAAGTCCTATAATAACCGGACCATAGTCAAATTCGTTATTAGTCTAATTCGGCACTCGGCAAATACGCTATTCGTACAGTCAATTAAAAAACCTATTTAAAATAAAATTATTTACTAACCCTTAACAACGTCCATGTCGGCCACTCATCATCATAATTCATATTTAACCAAGGAATAAAACGCAACTTGAACTATTAAAATATTACAATGAACCTTTATAATTAATAAAATGTGATGAAAATAAAAAGAACAATTAATAGGTAATGGTTGAAGATTCTCTTGATTTTCACATCTTTAATTTTCCCAGTACGTGAATATTTCCTTAAAACTACGTACTTGTAAAAGGATATTGGTGACTGTACAAACTTTAATCTATATTTAAACGAGTAACGAATTTGACGACCACCTACGACCTACATACATATAGCTAATGGGACCATAGAAGTTCTTTAGAAAATAGAAAACAAATAACTCACATATGTTCCCTTTCGGGGTCCCTAAGCCTATCCACGGTGTCCTCTAACAGCTGTTTTTCCATAGGAGTTAACAGCTCTTCCAGCTCTTTTTGCTGAGCTAGCACAAAGTCCAGTTCATGTTCTAAACTCTGCTGTTCATTTTTCACTGATTCCACTGCGTCGTTTAGTTCTACTATCTGGAATAATATGTGAGGCAATTTTAGAAAACTTGAGAGTTTAATAAAAATCACGTAAGAACGGTTTTGTTGATCATTGTAAGATAAAATTGAAAAGGAAAACTCAATGATCCACCCTTTCTCAAAGGACCAAAGGAGCTTCTCCCTTCCCGCAAAGGATCAAAGGACAAGACAAATAAAGAGAGCTTATGTTTTTCATAGGATATGAAAATAGGAACGAAATTAAAATTATTTTATATTTTATTAGATTTAGGGGCTTTTCTCACCATCTTCTGATAAAGTGTTAAAAATCAGCTAGATAAATTTTATTTGCCAATTAAATCTAGCTGATACTTTCTGATAAAGTATAACAGTATACCTTCTGATAAAGTGTCAGGAGGTGGGGAGAAAAGCCCTTATTATTTTACTTCATCGGTAGGTAGTTTGAGCGTTTAATTTATAAAAAAACATATTTATAAAAAAATAGTGTAAAAAGATTGATTTCATTTTATTTCTAGGTTTTTTAACCCTATATGTATAGATAATAATAATTACTCCAGGATATGGTACATTAAAGATCTTAAATAATAATTCAAGATATTCGGTGTCGGTGTGGAAATCATAATGAATTTAATAGCATGCTCTTTATCTTTAATAAAATAATCAAAATGTCACATAATATAATAAATAATGTCAATATAGATAATATTCAATTATAATGTCATAACTAATATATTTAATATATATTTAACACCTAAAAGCTCGTCGATAGTATAATACAATTTATCTAACAATAATTGGAGCAATTTACTCTTAAGGTATTAGAGGTATATGATTATAAATACGAATTGCCATACAATCAATGTACATTATTTTTTTAATTGGAACATATAAATCATTGCATTATTGTCCCTACGTCTAGATTACCGATATTCACCCATTTCTGCAATTTTCTAAACATAAAGTCAGTCACATATAATTATAATTACCTTTTCCCCATTGGCGATAAGTAGTCGATCCCATGCATTGATCTGCGTTGCCTGATTTATGAACATCTTTTCCTGTTCTTCCAACTCCAGGGTCCATTTGTTTATGTTCTCTTCCAGCTGGGCGAATGATATTGATGAGATTGGTTGAGGTAGACCCGATACTGTGGTGCTGGTACACAAAGTTATTTATTTACTTTAATATTTAGTGCACAAATAAACAGTATAGCAGGCGGACTTAACGCCTTATGAGATCGTTTTCTCAACCCGGAGGTTGTGACCACTAAGACTGGTCGCCATCAGATATAGAGGGGTTCGCAGTAGGTTAATGAAAATTAAGCATTTATGTACGAAAAAATCTTAATTCAATTAATATATACTAATATAATAAAGAGGTAAAATTGTGTGTTTGTAGGTATGTTGGGGGTAATCTCTGGAACTACGGAACCGATTTCAAAAATTATTTCACATATAGGAAGCTACATTATCCGTGTCTAATATATAGACTATATTTTATTTTGAAATTTTGAATAATCAAAATTATAAACCAAAGCGAAGCGAGGGCGGGTCGCTAGTGATTTATATAATTTTTTACCTGCTGGCACTAAACTAATCGATTACTGGCCCGCTATGACATTTTAACCCCTATTCTACGGATATGTAAAATACGCATTTTTTCATTAAAATACATAACGATATTCATTAATATTGTTATAATAAAAAAAATAATTACTAAGCACAATATAATTAATTATAAGGAGAAAATATGTTTCCATTTTGTATATCTTTGAAAATATGTGGTTAAAGTAAATGAATTATATTGAACAATAATAATTCATGGTAAAAATTACTTACGTAGTGGCGGTAGAGAGTGTCGGCATTGTTGCTGATGTTGTCGTCAAAGTGAGAGGAGCAGATGTTGTGGTGGCCGCTGGAAATGTTCATGACCAATTAGGCTAAATATAAACTTGTCTCAATTTATGTACCTGTATCAGTCTGTAACGTTCTACTGCAGAGCACAGGCCTAGTAAACGACGGGTGTTTCGGGCCGTAATCCACCACGCGGACCCAGTGCGGATTGGTGGATCACATACACAATAATCAATCAATAACTCCACTTCTCGAGATTCTGCCAAAAAGTCCACTCGCCGACTCACTAATGACATTTGTAGTAATTCAAAATTATTTATTTTAGTTATTTAGCAATAGGCTGTTTTATTAATCATCGTTTGCTACTCATTTAGTATTTTTTGCTGATCGTTTAAATACAAGCCTTTAGAAATAGAAGGGCACAAAAAAACCTAATGCAGACCATTTTTTAAAGTGTTAGGTTTTGTTTACTACGAAATAAAGACTAATTTTGACATCCTAACACCAAGATGCGCCCGCGTACTCCTTGCAATATCTTTTAACTCACAGATACATTGTAAGATGGACATGATTTTCAGTAAGACTTCCAAGGCGGTGTCACCACCTAAATACATAACACCAATCAATTTTGAAGTTCATAGATCTATATGGATTGCAATAAAATTTCAGAAAAATAGCTTGTCTATTAAATTGGTTAAATCTTCGCTAAAAATTTCGCAATGAAATCAACGAAATCGATAGCTGTTTAGTATAAAATTGAACTGTAACAGACCCTTTCTTTCAAACTGTTAGTCGAAGCACGTGTGCTTCGGCAATTTAATTATATCGAATCATACCGTTAATGTACAAAAAGTGATTTAAACACTCCACTTTCATTAATTAACATGTAAAATACTGAATAAATACGAAAGCTTACGTTTTACGAATCGTTCACATTTTACGAAAGCGAATATCGGTCAAATGCCCAGTTGAATGTACCACATTATATCATGGAACTAGATGGAAACATCAAAAGTTTATATTAAGACAATATGTAGATATTCATTCGATATGCATAGAAGAATTCGGAATTTTCTTGCATTTAAATCAAAGCATCTCGAAATAGTCAGATCTTGATTTGATATGTCAAATGAAATGTAGACTGTGGTGACATCTATCGTTAGAAGGTGCTCAAAAAGAGAATTATTTCTCTAACAATAAATTTATTAAGGTCACAGATGTTAAAATACTAAACGTAGCGGATATTTGTTATATAGGTATAATGGTGGACTGTACCAAATCACTGCGCAGGATCTATTTTTATCCATTTATTTACACTATTGTGTTAACAAAAGGCAACTTAACTCGCAGCCAACATTGGGGCTATATTATAGTGATAGCATGGTAGCTGCAAGTGAACAATATCTAAAATAAAATTTGGAATGAATAAATTATACAAACACAATAAATATTTAATAGTAAACATTTAAAATGTACATATCATATACACATACAAATAAAATGTATATAAAATAGAATATTATATATATTTGTATGTACGTAGTAGCATTTACTACATGTATCCGCTTGCAGTGCATTTGATTTTCCCAATTTTCAGGGCTTCTTGAAAGAAAAAAATGGAAAGGTGGATGTTTTATAAAAAAATCGCTTGTCATGCATTGACTATAGATTATATAGAAAAAATTAACAATTAAACATTAAATTAAAATAATGTGACAATAATTTATTTATCAGACTATAAATCTACTTACAATAGTTTTTGCTTGTTGTTCTTTATTGTATTTATGATGAAATGTTATAAGACTAGACTAATCCTAGAAGGAATCTCGTCAAGTCAACCTTAGAATAACTGAGGGGATATTGTAGTAGTATACGTAGAAAGTGTCGAAAAAGCTTCCAATTACCCTAAATGTAACACTTACCCGTAGAAGAAGGCTGTGAACTAGGTGTAGAGGTAAGTGAGAATCCGGTGCTTGTAGTCGGCGTCTTGGCCAGTTGGAAACCTTGAAAGTAGAATATGGAGAAATTCAAACATTGTGTGGATTGATTTTCTTGGATTGAAAATACCAAGTCAAAATTGACAAACGTTGGCATACCCCTAAATTCGCCGCTTATCTTTAGATATATGATAATAGCGTGTAGAATTACATGTAAATTATATAATTGCAAATTATATAATGTAAATGTATAATAGCAAATTATATGTAAAAAAAATTTTAAAAAGTAGTTACCTGTATCGACGGTAGTTGTCGTAGTTTTAGCGAAGGCTGTTCCCGTACCGAAACTGAGTCCGCTAGATGTGGCTGCTGCTGCAATTTTTTTTAAAACAGAATGTAGCAGACGAGATATAAGCGAGAGACCAACTGCAAGTCTAAACTAGTTGCGCCATAGGGAATCAATTAGTGACGATTTTCATTCCCTTCAGCACGACCAGCTGTATCTACCAAACATAAGGCATAATATTGAATTACGCCAAGCAGAATAAATTACTGACAATCGAGTCATAATAAATTACAGGAACAATTCCCTTTTTTAGGACAAACCTTTTTTAAACTTTGTTCAGTTTTCTTGATATCCTCACTACGAATTATAAATACCCGTAATGTGGGTATATAAAATGTATCTATTTCCGATAATCCGATACACTCGCGCAATAGTGTAGACATGGTTGCAAGTAGGTACATCATTAACAACCACATTCAGAAACGCGGGGTATGTCCATATTAATATATACATTTTGTCACAAGTACCAGAATCACACTACCTAACCCCGACCTCTGGTAATCACTGTAATGTGTCAATGTACATTGCGATGTATATCTGCTAATGTGTCAATGTACATTGCGATGTATCACTGCTAATGTGTCAATGTACATTACGATGTATCTCTGCTAATGTGTCAATGTACATTACGATGTATCTCTGCTAATGTGTCAATGTACATTACGATGTATCTCTGCTAATGTGTCAATGTACATTACGATGTATCTTTGCTAATGTGTCAATGTACATTACGATGTATCTCTGCTAATGTGTCAATGTACATTACGATGTATCTCTGCTAATGTGTCAATGTACATTACGATGTATCTCTGCTAATGTGTCAATGTACATTACGATGTATCTCTGCTAATGTGTCAATGTACATTGCGATGTATCTCTGCTAATGTGTCAATGTACATTACGATGTATCTCTGCTAATGTGTCAATGTACATTACGATGTATCTCTGCTAATGTGTCAATGTACATTACGATGTATCTCTGCTAATGTGTCAATGTACATTGCGATGTATATCTGCTAATGTGTCAATGTACATTGCGATGTATCACTGCTAATGTGTCAATGTACATTACGATGTATCTCTGCTAATGTGTCAATGTACATTACGATGTATCTCTGCTAATGTGTCAATGTACATTACGATGTATCTCTGCTAATGTGTCAATGTACATTACGATGTATCTCTGCTAATGTGTCAATGTACATTACGATGTATCTTTGCTAATGTGTCAATGTACATTACGATGTATCTCTGCTAATGTGTCAATGTACATTACGATGTATCTCTGCTAATGTGTCAATGTACATTACGATGTATCTCTGCTAATGTGTCAATGTACATTGCGATGTATATCTGCTAATGTGTCAATGTACATTGCGATGTATCACTGCTAATGTGTCAATGTACATTACGATGTATCTCTGCTAATGTGTCAATGTACATTACGATGTATCTTTGCTAATGTGTCAATGTACATTACGATGTATCTCTGCTAATGTGTCAATGTACATTACGATGTATCTCTGCTAATGTGTCAATGTACATTACGATGTATCTCTGCTAATGTGTCAATGTACATTACGATGTATCTCTGCTAATGTGTCAATGTACATTGCGATGTATCTCTGCTAATGTGTCAATGTACATTACGATGTATCTCTGCTATGTGTCAATGTACATTACGATGTATCTCTGCTAATGTGTCAATGTACATTACGATGTATCTCTGCTAATGTGTCAATGTACATTACGATGTATCTCTGCTAATGTGTCAATGTACATTGCGATGTATATCTGCTAATGTGTCAATGTACATTGCGATGTATCTCTGCTAATGTGTCAATGTACATTACGATGTATCTCTGCTAATGTGTCAATGTACATTACGATGTATCTCTGCTAATGTGTCAATGTACATTACGATGTATCTCTGCTAATATGTCAATGTATTCTAATCGTGGTTACTGCGTATTAATTAATAATATTAAGGGCCTTCCTCACCACCTTCTGATAAGGTATCAGAAGGTAATAAAGTAATTGTTAACAAGTAGATAAAGTAACTGTTAATAATCCGATAGATAAATTATTTATCTGCCAATTAAATCAAGCTGACTTTCTGATAAAGTATAACTAAATATCTGATACCTTCTGATATAGTATCAGGAGGTGTTGAGAAAGGCGTTGTGTGTATTCATATTTAGAAAATACAAATTTTCTGTAATAAAAAAAAAAATAGTATAGATTACGATGCGCGCGCGGTGCTTCTCCGTATTCTATTCGTCGAAAATCCGATTTAGAAAATGGACCAAATATTCGGTATTCTTCTTTTTTATAAATTATTTATCTTTTGGACATTTGATATTTCTGTCTGTAGTAAATTATGGATAACGTAATTGGTTTTATATTTAATGCAATAATTGGGCTGTACCTATAAAATATTGAAATATAACGTATTAGTTTGCTTTAACAAAAAAAGTCTAATATTACATACCTGTAGAAGCAGGCGTTCCGAAACTAAGGCCACTAGCAGCCGTAGAAGCAGGTGTAGTTCCGAAGCTAAGCCCCGTGCCGGCTGTAGAGATGGGGGCAGCTCTGAAACTAAGCCCGGTTGTCGGGCCCGAAGAGGCCGGTGTGCCGTAAGTAAGTCCGGTTGATGTTTGAGCTGTAATGTATTTTTTATTTTTTTATTTTTCTTACAAACACATAGTTCCGCCAAACTGTGAGCACAGTCTGTTAGCGGCTCAAACTTAATTATAAGCATTGGCTATTTAAAGATTGTCCACGTTTCAGCATTTTTATGCACTAAAAAACAGCACGTCAGAATTACAAAACAGGACCACAATCCAATTTCGCGCCTAGGTCAACGTAATAAGCAGGAACAAACAGAATAGTAGGGTCACAAAAAAAAGAACACCACACAGCAACTATTGGGGGAACGTAGTCAGTACGAACGACGGACTACTCATTGAGTTAGTGCAAGTTCGGATGACGATAGTTAGGCCACTGATACCTACCATTTTGACCGATATTATTTTTAAAAAAATGCAGTGATTTAATGTTTGTTATATTTTTTTTTAAATCTTAATATAGATATTAATCGTAAATTACCCTACTGGTTCTATGACAGCTTAATATTAGACTTCATCAAATCACAAAGTAATCGAATTAGCAAATTCATATGCCAACATTTTCCTCAGACTACGTTACAAATATACGGTATCGGTATTCGCTATCTTGAACTACATCACTATCTTTAAAAAACAAAAAGTGAAACACGATGTAACATTGTAACAGCGCGTCAAAGATTAAAAAATAATACTATTCTTAGTTATAAAAGAATATTTAGGGCTCCAAACGTTTAGTGTAAAATTGCCTATCATTTTCGGGAGAAATTTGCTTTGAGCGCACGTACTAACGATGATAATATTTTTGTCGTAATTTGTATGTCACCTCAAAGTTATCTCAACCAACTGTTGATGAACTGTCAAATCGGTAATCTTTTGATGGCATGTCTATATTTTTATTTACTGTTTTTTTTTTTGTAAAATTTGTATGGGTATTCGTATTCATAGGGAGGTATGTAGTTTCACGAATGAATAAATAAATGAGAAAATGAAATGAGAATCATAATTATAAAACATCAACGGGGACGTTGCAATTTTTCGAACAGCTGATTTTTGTGTATTTTTATATAGAGTAGACCAATACAGATTGAAACACAAAGTGGCTGTGATGGAAAGATGATAATCGCAAAATTATAACATTTTAGTCTTCATTTATTAAAAGCGGCGTGACGTCACAGGAACGGCTGCATGGATAGACTTGTCATTGGTACATGTATAAATTTTCGGCAAATTAGTTTCGAATGCAATATTGTCGTAAATAACCACAAATTCAAGGTTTATAAGGAAAGAAAACAAACCGTAGTCGGTTCACAACAAAGAGATGATTTATTTTGATCTGTGGTGACATTACTTTTTTATACATTATGACACCAGTTGCAATCCATACAGCGCAACTGTAAGGTCACCGCCTATATTTCACTATTTTCACTATAATTTCCTAGTCCTTTCTCGAAAAATAAAACTCGAACGAAATGTTGTACAAGATTAATTCTTTCGAAAAAAATATCATTAACAAAATTACGGCATCCCCATTACAAGTATATACAGTCAAATACAATATCAGAGTACATTGTGTGTATACATACCAGTTGAAGAAAGCGTAGTTCCGTAACTGGGGCCAGTCGATGGGGTCGTAGATACAGCACTTGTCCCGAAACTAAGCCCGCCTTGTATAGGCGGCGTGCCGAAACTCAGCCCCTGAGCTTGCGGCGTCCCGAAACCAAGCCCAGTTGAAACCTGGGTTGTAGTCCCCAAAGGTAGTCCGCTTGATGGTTGAGGTTGAGTTGCAATGCCCGTTTGTGGTGTGAAACTAAGCCCACTTTGAGTGGTGGTAGTACCGAAACTAAGCCCGGTTTGGGGTTGGGTGGCTGGCGTGCCATATGTAATGCCAGCTGAGGTTGTACCGAAAGCAGGGGTGGTTGAGGGTTGGCTTGTGCCGAAACTAGGGGTGGTTGAGGGTTGGCTTGTGCCAAAACTAGGGGTGGTTGAAGGTTGGCTTGTGCCGAAACTAGGGGTGATTGAAGGTTGGCTTGTGCCAAAATTAGGGGTGGTTGAAGGTTGGCTTGTGCCAAAACTAGGGGTGGTTGAAGGTTGGCTTGTACCAAAACTAGGGGTGGTTGAAGGTTGCCTTGTGCCAAAACTAGGGGCTGAACCGATATTCAAGCTAGATTTTTGCTGTGGGGTTGCAAAAGTGCTGGTTGCTTGGCCGAAACCAAAGCCTGAAGTTGTGGTTGTGCCGAAAGTGGGGGCTAGAAATGTAAAAAATATGGAGTTCAAACTTAATTATAAAAACTAAAATTATATCATTTTTTATTTAATTGTTACATCTATATTAATATAATTAATTAGATATCATTATTAGATAATTGTAATTGTAAAAACACCGATTAAAGGAGGTCAGGGAACCCAATACGTAATTAAATTAAATATATTATTGGTATACAATTTTTATCTATAATTATACTAATACAATAGTTCTATATACTATCCGTTTAAAATGCTGAGCGGAAGGAGCTTCAAGCGACTGACGTCACCCGATGTAATTTAGTACCGTCCACAATGTAAACGTGTATTAGTACCGTCCACAATGTAAACGTGTATTAGTACCGTCCACAATGTAAACGTGTATTAGTACCGTCCACAATGTAAACGTGTATTAGTACCGTCCACAATGTAAACGTGTATTAGTACCGTCCACAATGTAAACGTGTATTAGTACCGTCCACAATGTAAACATGTATTAGTACCGTCCACAATGTAAACGTGTATTAGTACCGTCCACAATGTAAACGTGTATTAGTACCGTCCACAATGTAAACGTGTATTAGTACCGTCCACAATGTAAACGTGTATTAGTACTGTCCACAATGTAAACGTGTATTAGTACCGTCCACAATGTAAACGTGTATTAGTACCGTCCACAATGTAAACGTGTATTAGTACCGTCCACAATGTAAACGTGTATTAGTACCGTCCACAATGTAAACGTGTATTAATACCGTCCACAATGTAAACGTGTATTAATACCGTCCACAATGTAAACGTGTATTAGTACCGTCCACAATGTAAACGTGTATTAGTACCGTCCACAATGTAAACGTGTATTAGTACCGTCCACAATGTAAACGTGTATTAGTACCGTCCACAATGTAAACGTGTATTAGTACCGTCCACAATGTAAACGTGTATTAGTACCGTCCACAATGTAAACGTGTATTAGTACCGTCCACAATGTAAACATGTATTAGTACCGTCCACAATGTAAACGTGTATTAGTACCGTCCACAATGTAAACGTGTATTAGTACCGTCCACAATGTAAACGTGTATTAGTACTGTCCACAATGTAAACGTGTATTAGTACCGTCCACAATGTAAACGTGTATTAGTACCGTCCACAATGTAAACGTGTATTAGTACCGTCCACAATGTAAACGTGTATTAGTACCGTCCACAATGTAAACGTGTATTAATACCGTCCACAATGTAAACGTGTATTAATACCGTCCACAATGTAAACGTGTATTAGTACCGTCCACAATGTAAACGTGTATTAGTACCGTCCACAATGTAAACGTGTATTAATACCGTCCACAATGTAAACATGTATTAGTACCGTCCACAATGTAAACGTGTATTAGTACCGTCCACAATGTAAACGTGTATTAATACCGTCCACAATGTAAACATGTATTAGTACCGTCCACAATGTAAACGTGTATTAGTACCGTCCACAATGTAAACGTGTATTAGTACCGTCCACAATGTAAACGTGTATTAATACCGTCCACAATGTAAACGTGTATTAATACCGTCCACAATGTAAACGTGTATTAGTACCGTCCACAATGTAAACGTGTATTAGTACCGTCCACAATGTAAACGTGTATTAGTACCGTCCACAATGTAAACGTGTATTAGTACCGTCCACAATGTAAACGTGTATTAGTACCGTCCACAATGTAAACGTGTATTAGTACCGTCCACAATGTAAACGTGTATTAGTACCGTCCACAATGTAAACGTGTATTAGTACCGTTTATACTGAACTATCACTTAAAATTAAGCGTTTTTCGTGTTTCTGTCTCTGCACAGTTTTGTGTGGCGAAGCGTTGAGATGTTCCTTCTTGTTTTTATATTGTTCGATGAGCGTTGATGACGCGACGCCATTTTGTTTTTAGTGTCGTTTGAGCTTTACAAGTATTTCTTTTTGTTATAATTAAATTGTTATTTGTTCTAAATGAATAAACGACGTGGTCCGCTTAAAACTGAGTCATGAAACATTATTGTAAAAGTACATGAATGAGAAGTTTCAAATAGAAAGGGACTCATGTAAGAATGCATGCAGTTGCGTGATTTGATTAGATTACAAAAAGTGCTTAAAATTTGACAAGAGGTTGTTTTATCTCGTAATTTCTTAAACAATATAGTAAATTGCTTGAAAATATAAATAAAGTTACAGAGCGGGTGGCTGCTGCCACTGGAGTAAATAAATCTACTGTATCAAAGTTACAAGGAGAGAAAAGGGAAGCTGTGGCATCTTGCAGTAAAATATCAACACAGAAAAAGAGGACGCGGAAAAAGTTTCTAGATAACTTAGGTTTCACATCCCTGAGAAATATTATATATTCATTTTACAATGTACGAAAAGAAATCCCGACGTTACATATAATACAAGCCGTTGCTAAAAATTAGACTACGAAGGTAGTAAGGCTAGTTTAAGACAAATTTTAATTAATTATTTGGGATATCGATATGAAAGATGTGTTCAGAAAAGATCGGCACTTATTGGAAGGCCCATCATACAAGCGTGGAGGGCTAGATATTTGCGTCGCATGAAAGATAATGATATGTTAGTACAAAAACAAAAAACAGTAGATAATCTTTCTGGATGAAACATGGATTCACACTAATTATTCCGGTAAAAAATGTTGGCGTTCGAAGACCGATGTAAAATACAAAGGTGTAAACCTGGACAAAGGTGTAAAATAGTTTATCCCGGTGGTGAGGGTGGATTTATCAAAGGTGCCCAATTAATCTTCAAAGCTAACACTAGAACTGGAGATTACCACAATCAGATGGATACTAATAATTTCACGGAGTGGTTACAAGAAAAACTTACACCCAACAGTATCATTTGTTATGATCCATGTCATAGTAAGCCGCAAAATAAGACACCAACTACGAACAAAGCAACAAAACCGGAATTATTTTTGATAATTAAAATTAACAATCCACCAAAACAATATATAATAGATAGTTTGTTAGCTAGTCATGGTCATGAAATAGTGAGATTACCATCCTATAACTGAGACCTAAATCCAATTCAGTATATATGGAAATTATTAAAACAAACGAGTGGCTGATAGGAATGTTGATCAATTAGAATCTAAAATTGAATCACTAACGTTGGTAGCTTTAGATTCGATCACACGCGATGATTGCTAAAAAGAAATTAACCACGTTAAACATCTAGAAAAAGAATATTGGGGAAAAGATCGTGTGATGGACGAGACTTTAATTTAAAAAAAGTAGTAGTACAAAGAATTATTTCGGTAAAATAGAACGGGAGTGTAGGGATTTCAATTTTCAAAAATATCAAATACAATAAAATAATATTCGCCAGTATTAGAAGCAGTGGCAGCCCCAAAGACCCACTCGTCCATATCAAATAAAAATTTTTTTTCAATAATATCAAATAAACAATTTATATTTACCAGTAATAGCAGCAGTGGTAGCCCCAAACCCACTGGTTCCACTAGTGGCCGTGGCGGCAAAATTTAACGCGGGTTTAGTGCCGAACGCTGATTGGCCAAAAGCGGAGTTTGTTTGTGGCGAACCGAAGGTAGAACCCAGGGCGAAACTAGATTGGCCAGTTTGGGCTGTTGATGTCGTTGCCTTCAAGGAATTACAAAGCTATTACAATCATGCATTTATACTATTTATAAGTAGGTTTTTACCCGACTAGTGTGTCGTGTGCTTCAAAAGAGTCCACCTCTGTCATCAGTAAACCTACTATTACTTTACTGAGCGACTCCTGACTTACTTTGACAGGACTGGACATCGAGGAGACGTGTTTTGAATTATTTTGACTTTAATTGCGAATAAAGCTTGATACTGGCAGAATGTGCAAACTGCACCACTGCCAGATATGAAAAGAAAAGAAAAAGCCATTAAGAGATCTGCACGAAAACATTGGCCCACGGGAATATTCGGGTATCTTCGGCAAACATAGAATTCTTAAATATATGTATAGAGCTACTAATATCCCCAAAATATTTTTTCAATAGATATTATAATAAATGACATCATTATATCTAGGATCATTTATTTTGGATGCTGCCAGCAATGATATTTGGACGATCGAAAGACTATGTGAAACCTATTTTAATGGTATACAAATGATTTTTTTACTAAGAGTTACATCTATTTCTTTGGGCATGCGTATATGACTTCGTTGTTAAGATAACACAATAGGTATATCGATTCTTATAAACAACTAAAGGAATGTAGATTGGAGTATGATTTTGGAATAATTAAATAACCGGCCGAGAGTGTGTCGGAGACTCAATAATAGGGTTCCGTAGCCTTCTATGTAATTTATTGATGGTTAATTACGAGTTACAAGTTGGTAGCCGATATCTCTTTATTTTACTGGAAAAAATTAGTGACCATTATCATCATCCATAAAACGCCCTCTCTTGGACGTAAAACACCTATCAATCTAAACTAACGTTAGCACTAAAAATGTACTACACACTAGTTACAGAAGTATAGGTGTAGAAATAGGTAAACCAGTAAAACATAGGTAAGAGACACGAGATAGCTACATGACAACAAAATAATAATCGGTAGTCATTTACTAATTATGCGACACTGCGAGCGCGCAGGTAGCAGGCAGACAGCCCTCCCCTACCCTTTTAACCTTCCGCGGCCGCACACGCACATCCATCTGCATTTGCAAGATGGGACGGCTATCCCATTTTACTCGCGGTTACAATATTTTACGTGCGGTTCGTTGACGCAATGCCTCCAGCACAAGGGTTAGAGGACATAATTGTAACCACGCATGAGCGGTAATATCGACTTTTATATGAGTTGTTAATCAGTCCTGAAAACAAACGGCAAAAACGCTTCGTTTTTTGTATTTCACCGAGGAATCGAACCCGGGAACCCACGGAACCAGGCAGGTTTTGGACTACTTTTTATTCACAATATGTGAAATAATTGATACCTATTTTATGTTAATCTTTTATACTATTTATGCGTCTACAATAAACTATTATGTAAGTACTTTAAAATTTAAAACTTTAATCTTAAAAAATAACAAAACTAAAACTAGATCAATGTAATTCTTATTTTACCTAAAATAAAAAAATAAATGTAACTAAAATAAAAAATAAATGCAACTAAAATAAAAAATAAATGTAACTAAAATAAAAAAGTCAATATAATAACTTTTATTTAAACCTAAAATAATAAAATCGTTTGTGTACCTTTCTAATAGATTTTACATAGTCTCAATCCTCATCGTAATTATCATCATAAAATTATTCTTGATGATAATTACAGATAACTACCGGATAAAATAGGCACCAAAGGATCTTTACTCGGGTGATCTTAAGATAACTCGGGTTATCTTACTCGGGAATCCCCCCGTCTTAAACGTCAAAAGACGAGCGTTTCGATATACGCGATCGTTTCAATAGTCGAATGTGAATGAGACATACCCCTTAGAACAAAGCGACTTACCCCTGAGGCCTGTGTTGGAGCAGAAAACCCGGAAGTTGGGGTGCCAAAGCCAAACCCGGGATCGGATGTTATAGTTTTATTGAACGAGAAACTAGAGTTCTGCGAACCGAATGGCAGTCCGGTTGAACCTGAAAATTGTATGAGAAAAATATGGAAAATGTCTGCTTTGGACACTTTTTTAATCAATGGCTAATGAATTAGTGATCTAATCTAGAGCCTGAATGGCCTCAGTTAACGGTAAGCCATTTTAAGCCTTACTATGGTAATAGTAAGGCTCCAAAAGGTTTTTGTACCTTTTTGTAGGTTTATTTACGAGTACATTCTGCGAGTCCAGTACTAAAGCCAAGTGGTGACCATCGGCTTAGTGTACAGGCTTAGTTAGATTAAAACGAATGGGCCCTTGAGGGAGAGTACTCTAAATATTGAACATATCAAATTTTACTCAAAGGAAATTTTATTTTATGTTTAAAGATAAACTAAAGAAAGACTGCATTCATGAATTCTTAAAAAGTCGCTTATCTGAGCCAGGAATCGAACCGACACAAATGCAAAATAAATACTCTGTAGTTTTATAGCACCGATCGATAGGCTCAATGATATGATTAGGTCGTGAGGCCATTCATTGGTTTGCTTTAGCCTGTATAGATAGCGGCTATGTACATGTATGAACTAAAAAATATCACTTTTTAAATTACAATTTTACGCGGAGGCAGCAAACTGTTATATTGGGATAAAAAGACTTCTAAAACCATTCTAGATTTTCTAAGTCTCAGACTAATGTAAAACAAAATTATAAAACTTATAATTATTATAAGATTGCTATCGGGCCATTAGTCTAAAGTTAAGGTCTTATAAATCGCCTAGAAAGTACATAAGTACTTACCTTGTGCAGTTGTAGGTGTAGCGAATGCAGATGGTTGCTGTAAGGACGGTGAGCCAAAGGAAGTGTTTTGAGCGGCATTCTGAAACGTAAATAAATTTAAACTTACCATCGAAAAAATCGGATAACTCCTGCAATGTGGATTTGAGTGGCGATTACACAAAAAGTATATATGTATTCACTTGATTTATCAAGGTGTAGTAAAAATGTGGTGCCAAATTGTTATGCAAATAAAAGTTGTAAGGAATAAAGACATTAGTCTTATTTGGCAAACCTTACATATATTACTTAAATTTGAATGAATTAAAAGAGAGATGTGTCAGATTTCATGTCATTATAATCCACTCATTTAACTTAAGAACATAAGTTAAGATTGAATAAGATTGTAAAATGATAAGATTGTAAAATGATCTCCATTTACCATACTTCCTACTTGTGGTAAATAAAATAGTTAATAATTACCTGTGCGACCGGCTGTCCAAACCCAGGGCTGCCAACTGTCTGGTTAGGCGGGGCGGTAAATCCGCCGAAATTTAACGGTAGCTGGATAACCTGCTTAGCTGCCGTGGTGGTTGGAGTGGCGACTGTAAATTAATAATAATTAATTAATTAATACATAAGCGGTAATAGCTTAAAGGTATTTGTTTATCTATATATAAATAAAGGGAGATGTCCTGACTGACTGACTCATCAACACCGAGCCGAAACCGCTGAAGCTAGAAGCATGGAATTCAGACAGTAGTCTTCTTTTATGAAGTAACCATTCATTAAAAATGGATTTCTCGAAATTCAACGCCCAAATGGGTGTAAAAGTTTGTAAGGATAAAATATATTTTGCGATCCTATTAACTTGAAACTCAGTACAAATATTCTACAAGATAAATAATTAAACACGCGTTTTACCGTTTTTCAAAATTCGGTCAGGGGGTTAAAATAGAGGATTTCAAATTTTGTATGGAATCATAATTACAGGTTGAGGCCGTGAATAATGGAAAATCGATATTACAATATAATAATACATATATTGCACAGTGAGAATGAAAGAGACTCAACTCAAAATTTAAGCAAATCGAGTTTAATACATTAAACAACTTGAAAAGGGAAGGTCTATCATCTAGTCATTGAAAAACTGCCCGACTTTGGCTAGAAAAGGACAAACGCAATTATTCCGTCTCTTTCCTTCCACTTAATTAAGTGGAAACCCTCACACACAAACATATTTCTTTCATTTCCCATAAAACACAGATTTCGTATCGAGTCTCTTTCATTCTCACCGTGCGATATATTTGTGAAGAAAACAGCTGTCGCCTACCCGTGTCCGTCACGGGCAGTACGGAACTACTTTCGTAGTATTCGACCGGTGGCGAGGCGGCGCTGTCGGACACCCTCTTCCGGTGCATCCGAGACGGATTATTATTCCTCTTTACCTTAGCTCAGTTATAAATAGCAAATGATTGGCAAGTGGGGCAAATACGCTGTTTCGCTCGCATTTATTGTTTTACATACATAATTTGATATCAATATGTAATTTAATTCTATAAATACGGATTTTGAATTAACTGATGATTTTTATCAATAATAAATAATATCGAAATACCTTTACTACATACAAGTTTTGACATAAGTTCCGATGATGAGAACGCAGACATTGTACTAATATTAGCAAAAATATGTACTATTTGCTTAAAGAGCAAAGGTTATTGGGTTATTATTACTATGCTATTTGTTCCTATATTCTTGACCCGATTTTAACACAAAAAAAAATTAGATTTCATTTAAAATTTTGTTTATTTATTGTTTTCACTGTAACTAAGGTAGGTACCTAAATAATACATAAAATAATATTAATTTAATCTTTATTTGAAAGAAGTAATATGAAATGATAACGTTTTTTGTGGCCCGATCGATAAAACAAGTCATATTTAAAATCCCGCGTGCTTTTCTACGGCGGCTTGGTTTACCAGTCGACTTTCTAGAAACATTTGAACGGAGGTCGGCCGTGCGGTCACCGGTGTACGACGCTAACCGAACGAAACAGGCAAGTGTCGGATACACGGTATTGATTTCGAATAAATGTAATAACATAGTGGTACAGGTCAGGCCTGTGCAATTAAGTTATTTTTGATTAAGTATCGAATTTCAAAAGATATCACTACCTTAGTACCTTGACGGTGAAGGAAAACATCGGTAGGACTAAGAACATACCATGATTTAAACCCACATTAATTTAAATTTGGAATATGTAATACTATCTATTAATCCATAATATCTACTATCCACAATAGTTGATAAAATGTGTAAATTATTGTGTTGATTGAATTGTGTGAAATAAGTTAGTATATATAAACAACTGTTTCATTTTTAAAAATACATAAAGTAAAGACTGGATTAATACTTGAATTAATTAAAATAATGGAATTCATAAAAACAAATACAAAGTATTAGGTAGCATTGACACTAATCAATTACAATCGACAAAACTACATAAGAAAAAAATACATCGGATTGAAATAAAAATTAAATTTAAAAAGTAAAATCCGACTACGCAATAGTTGTTTGTAAGGGGGAGAGTGCATGCTGCATTCGCACAGCCGCTGGCCACTCAACTGGCCACGTTACCCCTCTCTCATAGAAGAGTACTTTGTAATGTACTGCATTTCCTACTTTATCGTTTTTCCGCAATGTACGTAAGTGTTTCGGTAGTGAGTGAGATATGCCAGACCCCCATTCCCATTCCATCGTATCCCTCCCCATTTTCCCAATCAATTCCTAAATCTGTAACGGTAGGCAGCGCATCCGAGGGCGCGCCAACGAGTGTCATTCTGGACTAATGTTGGCATGTATCGCGGATGGCTATGGACGACAGTATCCACTTACCATCAAGTGGACTGTATTGCTCGTCTGCCGTCATTTTCTCTATAAAAAAAACTATTAATAGTATTTATAACTGAGGTGCAAAAAGTTATAAAAAAACCTTATGTAAAAGGCCTTCTTCTCTAAAGAAGCCGAGATCTTGTTTGAAACTTTTGCGTAGTCGGGTAAGGTCCCCACAATGAATTTCAAAATTACAAGTAATAACCTTAACTATCTTTTGCGTGCGGTTTCGACTGCATTAAAACTATCCTAAAGTATGCATTCCACGAACTACACACGTTAAATTAGTATTTTTATTCTTACAAATTGATGATCGCAATTTTTTTTGAAGAAGAAAACATACCAACTTTCGTATATACGAGTATAATTAGTTACAATTAGGTTAGGTTTGATTTTATAATAAATTTTATTCCGTAATTAAATATAATGACTCACTTCTTTTTCTGGAAGCCATGAACTTATCACGTTTCATAATTGTAACTGGTTATAATAATGCAACAGATAAAATAAATTAAATTAATAAACAAATTAATAATAAATTAATTTAAACAAATAATTAAAGTAAAAGCTATTAAACACCAAAAATTTACTATTAATAATATAATTATGAAAACTTATTTGATTCAGAAAGAACTCCTGCAATTATAAACTGTCACTGCCGTTTACAATTATTACCCTTATATTATTGCTTTAGATTACCCACATAAATGTATATTTATACCTTATGTTCTTTTTACGATACCCACGGCAAGAGATGGAGTTATGCTATCTTAAAGCTGGCACACATCACACAGCTAATTATTATATAAATTGTCAGCGAGGCATTGTGACAGATGTTATCTTCTCAAATGAGTGGGTTCTAAGCAAGTATGCTGTGGAATTGTTAGAGAAATCTTTATAATAATTTTTATAGGTTTTTATATTGTAAAATATAATAACGCTTCCGTTTTGTTAAAATAAATAAATAAAATTAATAATTGTTGAGTTGAATAGCATCACTGCTGGTATGCCTATATTGGTTGGTCTAACAAGTTTTGTCATATCCCACTTCTCCTGGGTCAAGTCCGTTATTGAAACTGTTTATACACTGGATGGCAAAAATTCCGGGTCGCTAATAAAAACCGTGACATCTCCATAAATTATATACCTAGATCGCTCGAATAAATAATATGTAGTAAGGAGGTAACTAATGCTTGTTCTAAATCTCTAAAGAGGTTTCATTTGTACAAGTTACAGATTTAAAAAAAAAATATTCTGCATTTTGAAAAATTTCAAAATTTAAAATTAGGAAAAGAATATTTTTTCTGCTTTTGTTTCAAACGGAGCTGTCATTATAAATGGTTCCTTGGTTTGATCAGAGTATTCAATGCAATATCATGTCGTTATCACCTGAAGAATGTACACGGATTATTACCATGGTACAAGAAGGAAGAAGTCAGCGTAGCACTGCTAGAACAGTAGGAGTATCTTCATAAACGGTCCAAAGAGTACTCCAGCGATTTCAAGAGACCGGCATGAACATCAGGAGACCAGGAAATGGCAGGCCAAGGTGCACAACTACACGAGAAGACCGATTCATCGTGAGCACTATGTTAAGAAATCGACATCTCACGGCTGTTCAGGTCCGAAACAGTCTTCAAGAAATTCACCACAACAATGTGAGCTCTAATACGATTCTGCGACGTCTTCGTGAAGCTGATATAAAGCCTTATAGACCAGCAAACGGCCCCAAACTGCTCAGAGAACATCGAGTTGCCAGGTTAAGGTTTGCTCAAGGACACATCCGATGGACAGATGAAGATTGGTCCAAGGTTATGTTTTCCGATGAGTCCAGATTTTGTTTATTTACGCACGACGGGAGACGAAGAGTATTTAGACGGCCAGGAGAACGGTATCATCAAGCGTGTTTTGAAGAAAAGGTGCCATTCGGTGGAGGATCAATAATGGTTTGGGCTGGGATATCTTCAGAGGATCGCACGGAGTTAGTGATCATAGAAAACGGTTCTCTGACTGCTGTCAGATACGTAGGAGAGATTTTAAATGAGCATGCTGGTCCATTCTTAGTGAATATGGGTGCAATTTCCATTCTTATGCACGATAATGCGCGACCACATACTGCTCATTTGGTCAATATGTATATTCAAGACGTCGGTATTACCTGCATGGAGTGGCCAGCTCGCAGCCCAGATTTAAATCCCATAGAACATGCATGGGACGAGCTCGGGAGATGCGTGAGACAACGCTCTCCTGCTCCCGTTACCTTACACGAGTTAAAGAATGCGCTAGTGGAAGAATGGGCAAACATAGACTAAAATTGTATTAAAAATTTGGTTTACAGCATGCCCATCGTCTTATTGAAGTGATACGGGCTCGTGGAGGAAATACAAAATATTAAATTGACAAAAAAACTTTTATTTTTTAAGATTTACTGCGAAGTGTATTTTTGTTGTCATAAGTTAGAAGCGAAATTTTCTTATTTTTTAGTATTTAATTAAAGTTATATAGTGTACAGAACGTGTTACACATTTTTTTATATATATTAATCAGTCATCTACAATATACTATAGTTTCGCAAATTAGTCTTATGTATTTAAGAAACTATCACGCCATTTATTAGCGACCCGGAATTTTTGCGATCCAGTTTAGTTGGCGATTCAATGTTTTCTTGTGGTAACTTATTCCATATGTCCACTACTCTGTTACTGAGTATATTTTGGATTGCTTTTTGTATTGTTTGATGTTTCAATTAAATAAATTAAAGTAATAAAAAAAATAATTGAGGAGTAAGGTCCCAACCACCTAAGCTTTCAGGACCTAAGCCAACCTCACCAGTGGTGCACCCTGCTGATAAATGGATGAAGTACTGGCAAACATTCTTGCGGTTGGAGGACTCTGTCCATGGCTTGCTACTACCCTCGCGTCGGAGTCCGCCGCAATAATGACCCATAATGCCGCAAATCATGCATGGGAGTGACATGGTGATGTGGGGATCAGGGAGACTTGGTGAATCGGCTGACCGCTGATTGTTAGGGACCCGAGTTCGGGGATTACTTAATCTATTAATGCTATGGGGATGTGTATTAATGCTGGCGTCCTGGTAGGTTCCGTGGTATCCCCACTCTGTAGATCAAGTCTGTCGATTTGGAGTTCTCTAAACCTAGTGGATTTCAACCCCAGTAAGACGCAAGTCTTTGAATTCATTGCTAAAAAAACCTTTGGTCATAGCACCGCGCTTTCAGAGCATACAGCTCTTAAGATCTCAGACAGTATTGGGATTCTAGGTGTCGAGGACCTCCTGCCGACTATGCATCCAGAAGTGTACAGTGCTATTGTTGATGCACCACTTGCTTCACCTGATCATTGTCTGGTTCGAACAGCACTGCCAGCTTCGAAACCAGCTGGCATCTGTCTCCAGGAATGTCTGTATAAGGACAGTGCAAATATCCCTCGTGTTGAGGTGGAAGAGAGACGCGTAAGGCTTGTGGCCGAAATTAAGAAACTCCTTAGACAGAATCTCGAATTGGGGTAAACTTAACTTGGTCCAATTTAACCCCAGAATGACAGAATTCTGTGCATTCACCATTAAGATTTCAGAACATTCCTCTCAACTAGTTTTCAACTAGTTCCTCTCAACTTCCTCCATCTTCTAGTTTTGGGATCCTTGGCGCCGATATTTTGAGCAAAGTAGAGTTTCGTGGTCATCTGGTGTTCAAGATAAAACTTGGTAGCACAAAGCTCAGTGAACTGAATAGAGCAAAAAAGTATTTCTCTCTGGGAAAGGGTTGTCGCTTCATAAAGCCCAATTAATTGCCAACCCCTGCTCTATACCTTAACACCGAAAGTTGTGGAGTGAATTGCAAGTTGAGGTATTTCCACTACGCTACAATATGGGGCTCTTCCAGAGATCTGTAAACAGGATTCTACTAGGGAGTCAAGGCCCCTGGTGTTGCACCATGTGGTGACCACTTACCATCATGTGGCCCACCTGCTGTCTGCCATCTATTATGTATATAAAAAATAACTCACATATAGACGCTGTTGGTGCTGATGTTGTAGTAGTGGACCCAAAAGCAAAAGATGATCCTCCAAATGGAGGAGCAGTGGTGGTTTGACCAAAGGAGAACCCTGGCTTGTTATCTGAAATATTTTTGTCATGTAAGAAATTGTTATACTGTAATGCAATGGTAAGTGCAAAATATAAGTACAGATACATTATGAAAACACCCAAATGCATCATCCACATCTATGGAATACAAAAAATTAACAACCATGCGATTGTCTAGTCTATTCGAAGTAGGAGTTTCTCAGTAAAGTGACAGTAGGTTTACTGGAGACAGTTTGGACTCCTTGGAAGAACATGAAAAATGCAGTTGCACACTTTTATTTAATTATCACAAATATTATGTCAACACTAAGCACTTTGAAGTTTAATAATCTATCACTATTAAACCACAAATCCGTTAATAAACAAATTTTACCATAATCAAACAAAGACCTAACTTTACTTCACAGGTTCCCGCTAAATAGTCCAAGTAAAAGGCCAATTATTATCAATGGATAGAAAGATTCTTCTGTGTTAAATAAAATATCTTATTAAGTAAATATAAATAAATTATATTTATTTTTTGTGCACTAAAATTCATTATTATTTGGAAAAACTAGTTGAATTTAATATTTTGCCAACAATATGCTTAATACTCCTCAATTTTGTAATGTAATTAAAAACAAATTGTGCAGTAGTTACATGAAGAGTACCTACCTAAGCGAATATTCGTGAATACGAAAAAATGCAACTGGTTTGTAGTTTTACCTGTACTAGTTCCTCCGAATAGAGGTTTTGCCGCATCACCACTGCCGAAAGAGAAGCCTAGAAAAAACAATAAAACAATACTACTATGAAAGTACTATTAAATTCAAATGAGGTTATGTTCAAATTTTAGGGCGTAGTTTTCACACCTTTTGCAGAAATTTGATTCAATACTGTAATTAATGTCGGTTTTATATTGAAATAACTTATAAAAAGGATAATCATTGGCAAATTCACGTATTTTTTACCTGTAGAAGGGGTTGTTGTACCGAAAGTACTTCCCGTTGTAGTAGTACCAAAACTAAAACTCATTGTTCTGTAGTTTTACAGATTTTGAAGACGAAATATATAAAAAGCGCCTCCGGTAAATTCTTAATTAATAAAATCTTTTTGCTTTTGGAAAAAATGGTTTTCGTTTAAAAATTGACACTTAGTGAAGAAATAAATGGCGCCATTTTAAATGTTACAAGTGGAAAATAAAAACAGACGCGTTCAAAATAAATAATATTCCATACCGAAATTACTTAAATTTATAAAAATCTCGTGGTAATTATGTAGTTTTATTTTATTCAGCGTTTATGTTTAGACTGCAGCGTCAAAAAGTCTTTTACAATTTAGAAAGTTAAGAAAGCTTCCACATATTACTCACAAATTGGGTTCCGTGCCCTCATTTCCTCTTTATCTGTTTCTATATTTCTTAATTACTTATTTCATTGGACCTTATTGTCGGTTCTAGTTAGCAAGATTTAAACTTAAGTAAAATCTTCTAACATATTATTTTTTGTTTTATCTTATAAGTCAGTTATTAGATTTCTAATTAAACATAATAATATCTTAAAATTTAAGTTAATATTAAGATTTTGTAACTTAAATTTTAAACTTAAATTCATGCCAGTCTACACTAATTTGTTATTCAGTGTATTATACTGATTATGACATGGAAGATATTGAATATATATCACCAGGTCAACTAAAATCTAAATGATCTATACCATTTGACTGACGGTTTAGAACTAGGTAATGATTTTTAAGTGAATAAAACTAATAAAAGGAATATAAAGGTATATGTAGGTATATACATACATTACACAATATAGATACTTATTATAATTAATTATCTAGTATGCAAATATACATAAATAAATAAATAAAAACCTAAGTAGAAAAAATATAATACGATTATATAATAATAAATTGTTTAGTAAAGCTATAATGTCGTTAGGTTTTCAAGGGGAAATAACAACTCCATATATTTCTCTGCACTGACTCGTGACAAGTTCATAAAGTTTAGTATATAGGTACGTAATTCAATTATAGGTACAATTAATGACAATTATAGGTACGGTAATTCATACACGTGGATGACGACGCGTTCCTGTCTTTCCGGATTAGCCGATTGCCAATGTTTGTAATGTATCTGTAAATCCTCTGAATGACAAGTGATATGTAAAAAATAAATGTCAATTTGTAACGCTATACAAAGATTTAAGTATACTGATGTTTGTTTTAATCATTTTCGATATAATATGTTTTAATCATGTCCATAAGCACATTCGACGAATTATTGAAAATAGTGGGACTTCAAATAACACTAGATACCAACATGCGATTGACGATACCACCTGTGCAAAGATTAGCAGTGACACTTTAAATTCGTACAAAATAATTATTTAATTCGCATAGATACAAACTCCATTGTATTAACTTTAATAGGCAGTTAGGTAGCACTAATCACAAATATAATGTTAAACCTATTCACTCAAGGTATATGAACTTGAAAATCACTGTAATAACTCTTTTACGAACTTAAAAAAAAAATTTAATCGTGCGAACGCTGGTTATTAGAAAATGCATTTGCATTAGAAGGTAGTTCTAGGTAGCAAAATATCAAAGTCTAGGCTTGGCACGCCGCCAGTCCGTGCGCCGATAAACACAAATCATCGCTGGTGCATGGGTCTATGTAGACGGCTTGTAAACAAGCTAGATTGTAAAGATTATTTATCGGTTTTATTCAATGGGTAAATTGATTCTAATGCGTAGCTGGCGCTCGAACATAACAGAACATAAGGCTCTTGTTATTTGGAAACATAACAGACCATATTATTATACAAAAACAATAATTATATAGTTTTGCAATATTTGTAAGTAGGATGTCATTTAATACTGCTTACATGACGTTAGTTCTATGCACTTTGTAAATTTATGTCAAATTATAAGAGTAATGAAACATGTTGGTATAAATAAAATACAAACGTTACACTTTTATTTAAGAAACTTTTAATTACAATTTAACGAACCATTAAATTACCTAACTATAGTAACTATATAACAATATTAAGATGTTACAGTAATTATAAGATTAGATAAACAGCGCAGTATCTTTTTATTCTTTTTCACAAGTTGATCCAATAATCGGGTGATGTAATGATTTATATTGACGTATAAAAAGAGATAACAATAGAAAAGTATTATCTAAAAATTTATAATAAAATTGACTAACGTTTTATTTAAATTTTACAGCATAGTTTTTTAACATATATCTACGACGTGTAACGCAAAAGCTGAAATAAGTAGATTGTACAGTATCGAGAGTGGAATCGATTCTACTTATCAGTTTTTACAATGTATATCTAGTAAGTATATATATATTTTATATTACGCCCGGTTACGCAAAACAAATACACTCATTGCAACATATGCAACTACCGCGCGCGGCGTCCGATTACTAACCTGGGCTGAATAACGAGCGCTACGAACGCTTTAGATAGAATAACAAAACTTTACAGGTTTGTAACTTTAGATTTGTCTTTCTAGAACCTTTTATAATAGGTACCTATTTCAGATTAGTTGACATGCTATAAGTGCTAATAGTATTCGATTCTCCGTATGAAAGTGACACTCATAAAAGTAAGAAAACGCAAAAAAAATATAGACCAATAGTCAAAATGTTGACAAAATGTATAGATCTGTTGTATAATAAACAACCCTTATAAAATTTCTATAGGTAAAAAAATAAAGGATGTCCGTACATTTTTTTAAACCACGTTGTATCCGGGTCGAGGCACAAAGGGCACAGGGTTGGCATCTGGTGTTAACAACAGCCTAACATTAACATTGGCGCGTCTCCAGCGGTTCCACATGACGTAGTGGTCCTTCCACAGCAAGTATACTGTGACAGAGTAGCCACAGAGCACGATAGCCATAAAGAAATCCATTGCCGTTTCGGTTATGCGATGTGAGATGCCTGGGGAAAAGATACAGTTTGATTTGGATACAGATGATATTTTATGGACTTTCGTAAAAAGTGTATAAGTGTATCTATATGTAGATATAAAGAGAAATGACCTGACTCATCAACGCCGAGCCGAAATCGCTGAAGCTAAGAAACATTAAATTTAGACAGGAACTTGTATTTATAAGGTAAAGAAATTCAACCCCTAAAGGGTGAAACGGAATATCAAAGTTTGTATGGAAAGATATATATTTGGTGGTCTTATTAACTACATTCGTATAAATATTGTACTTGTATCAGCCTATAACGTCCCAACTGGAGGCCCCTAATAAATCACTGGGGGGTTTTAGGGCCACAATCCACCACGGGGGCCCAGGCCCACTAATCCGGTGGATACATATACTCCAGATTTTTGTTTAATTTCCCGAGCATGCGGGTGTCCTCACGATGTTTTCCCTCACCACCCCGAGATTTTTATAAATAAATATATTTTATAAATATTCTACACCACATAAATAATTAATAACAGTTATAAAAATAAAATAAACAGCGTTATTATTCTAAGCACGCTTGACACCATTTTTTTTTAAATTGTCTTATGGGGTTAAAATACAGATCTTTTGTGATTCTAAATCACACCAGCGATGTGGCCTCAATAAATTCATGAACGATATGTTATAGGTATATCTTTTAATAGAATGTCTGTTTGAGCTGGTTCAAGATACAAAATTTAAAGCTATAATGTCATGTACTCTTAATTGCCTTCTGATTAAGAGAATAATGAGTTGTAAAGCAGTTCGAACATTCGTTTGATTTTCATTTATATCACTTTATTTATATATTACTAGCAAAACCCGGCAGACGTTGTCCTGCCATAGAAGTTGATGTGCTGCAGTGCCATCTAGTGGTGAGTTACAACCAAATCGATAGCTCGAAAATATTCTCCGTGCTCAAATATCTATGTATACCAATTTTCATGGCGATCGGTTGATAGAAATTGATGTGCTGCAGCGCCATCTAGTGGCAATTTACAATAAAGTCGATAGCATAAAAACCTTCTCCATGAAAAAATACATATATGTGCCAACTTTCATGGTGATCGGTCAAACGGTGTCGAAGTCTATTAACATCAGATATATTAACATCCTCTTTTATTTATACATATATAGATAGTCGATGCATTATGTCCCCGACCACTTACCGCACCGCCTGTGTCGCCCTCTTAGTACCGTCTTCAACGTCATCGTAATTTTAATTTCACGTGTAATTTTAACGTCTGCCTGTTTTTTTATTTGTTATATTTTTCAGTTAGGTTTGTTGAGTTTTAATTGTTTAATTGGGTGACGTCACAACGTCAGCGGCAAACATGAGTGAAGCAGATTGTATATGCGTACTGCCACATGAACATGATACCTATGTACATACTATATGTACATAGAATATACCCAAATTTTTGTTTAGTTTAGTACCTACATGACAAGTTTCACCATTACCTTTTCAATTTCTATTGATATGGGTAGGTACCTATCATAATAATAATTATCATATCATAATCAGTGATTAGGTCATCGTTCATGTTTGAATAATTAATGATAAATTAAAACAGACCAGCTTCTGATTAATTGTTATTAAAGAAATATATTTGACAATTACTAAACGATTGCATTAGTTCTAGTTTTAGGTGTAGGTACCTACCTACGTTTAAAAGTCGGTGTACTCGTTGTAAAATCACATAATTCCAGTGCCTTTGTCTTAGAAACCTATCCAAGCCTGTTTGGATAGTTATCACTCTTTTAAGATTGTGGAAATGAGAGAGCTAATTTTTCAGTCAAAAAATATTAACTTATTATCACACAAAGGTAGGTGTTATACTTCTTTGTGGTTTTTGTTACGAAGGCATTCGTTTAAATAAAAAAATAAAAATATGAACATAAAACACACCTTCCTCTTTTCTAACACCTGCGTTCAGCTTACCAAATTTGTTGCCCTCTATAACAAAGTACTGTGTGCCAACAATGCATACCGCCAGCAGGCCAGCTGTTACTGTGGACAGCAGCCAAAATATCAGGCAGTCCGACTGTGGACAAGAAAATAATCATTAAACACCTACATGTTTTCTTGTTCGCTAGGGGATTCAAAACAATTAAATAAAATGAACAATGGAAGAGACACAATAGAAATATATAAAAGTTAATGATAAGTAACGCGTGATTTAAGTGTATTTCTTGTTCTTTTTAATTGAAAATTGAAATAATTTGAATTTCATCTGCAGTTATCTGTTTTAAGCAAACAAAATTAATTTGAATTTGAAACTATGTTATGCAAAACTCTGCTGATTGTTAAACACATGTATAAAATTGCTAAGAAAGGTTTGTTATCAATAAATATTTCATTCATTTATTTCTTCGATCAACAATATTAAATTTTTCATGTATTGATGATCCAAGATTTATTTAAATAAAATACTGGGTTGTTTCTTTAACAATAGAGAGATACAGGTTGACAATAGTAGTAATAGCAGAACTTAGTTGAGTGCACGCGAGTTTACAGCTCACAGTGCTCAAAAACTGTTATAAAAAAACTTATCAAACGAAAACAAAATACTGTGTCGTCCTGTGTCGCACACTATGTCTCTACACCTAATATAGATATTAAATTCAAGAAGACAATTAACTAAACACAGTTGTTTACGACGTAATATTTTAAGAAAGGCATTTAAGCTATTTTGAGGAAACTTAACTACGAAATTCTACCCGGATTGAGCAACATTCCAGCGTTTCTCAAACCTTTACGACAATATTTCAGTGTCAATGTTGACCGCAAGGAGGCGCTGTCTTGAACCAAAATGTCTGCCTATTTAAGATGGCGTGACACTGACAAGACACGCGCATATTGAATTTCTGTCCCCCGTTCTGTCACTTATTGAATTATGATGAAACATGGTAGCGATATAACAATGTCAGTTTAATGTTCAACGGGTGATGTTCGGTCATTTTTCAAACTTTTCGATTTGAGAGTTAACACAGTAAAAGTAAAGCATTATTTTGGTGGAATTATTACATTAAATTATAATTAAATAACGAAGATTTTAGTGATTTGTGAAAATTTTTAAATATTTTTATTGAAGGAGCGTAATGCGGTTAACGCTACTTGATAGCATAGGGATTATTTTTATCGATTCACATTCGGTCCGTGCCACTGAGTTCCTACTTAAACATATTTTTTTCTATAACGATGAATTGGGGTGTGATATCAATCAGTCCATAATAGGGCCGTGTGATGAATTATGGGCCGAAAAGCGACTTTTAATTATAAGGGAAGCCTCCCTGCATTAAGCTATGTAGTGCTACAGGCTGATATAAAACAAATATGTGACGTTCCAAATTTGGATTAAACAGGATAATATGTTCTAACATCTGATTTTTAAGATGCAGCAATAAAAATCTTATTTTCTTAATGCTTTTAATTATATTCTAACCACGCGTTTCCAAGGAGAAAATGCAAAGGCTTGCAGAAGGTATTTTACATAAGAAACCTTCTACGAGAAGGTACGTGTAGGATATATCTATAAATTAACATTATCTATATGTCTGGTGCCCGTGTAGTGTTGGTCAGTTTTACATTAGCACCACTCCAGTACTTCCTGTGGGTGTCGTGTCGTGGCGACTAAGGGATAACAAAGCCGCAACCATAAGCCCTAACGAAATACACAACCACTAAAAGAGTGGACTGCCAACCCACTTGGCCAGTGCGACGTTTTAAGGCCATACATCCCTCATACACGAGACAATGACGAGATAATGAGACCCATGTCCAACAGTGGATGGTATAGTATAAGGGCTGGTTATGGTTATGTGTATAGGGTATATGGTACAGTTGCTTACACGCAAAGATAAAAATAAATTTTATGAATTTTCAGTTTTATTTATCAATCCAATCTGTATAACATTTGCAATTAAATTACGAATTACTTTAAAAACTTTTTTCTTAAAATGTTTGTTTTTCAAATGTTTATAATTCTTTTTAAAGGTGTGAAATATTCTTAGTCTAATGTAAAGTTTATTCAAATTGTGCGGGATACGTATGCACTAACACGCAGTAGAATGAATGCTAGTGTCTGTACTCCGCACCAACTGGATCGCCGGGGGGTGTGGACTGTATAATAGGGTGTTTCCGTGTCTTGATTAAAACAACAAGGCTTGTTCTTGTCGGAGTGGATGCCGCTGCGGAAGTGATTTTGACCGGAAATGGTCCGCCTATTATTCGCGTATTGGGTTCTCCAACTTGCGGCTAGTTGCGGGATTCCTCCACCGCCGGTCAACGTTGAGCCTCCCCTCCACTTGTCCATTTATGTACCCCTCCCGCTACCCGCGGGGAATCATTTATTTTCCTTATCGCTAATACGTATTTACATTGATAAGATCCTAGTATGTCCTCAATTACACTATGCACCAACGATACCTATACTATGCACCAACGATTTATGTAGGGACATACTAGGGATTACTCCATTATTTCCATATTATATACATAAAAACTTAACAACTATTTGCGAAACTATATACATGTTTGCCTAAGTACCCTAGCCTTTTCGTCGTCAACATATCTCCCGCCGTCGCCGTCTCGCGATCTAATTGGTAGAACGACGATTTTCTTGGTCGGTCGCCGCAGGATGTGGCCGTTGCTCGTCTGGACGTCGATGATGCGAACCTCGCCGTCTTGCCCGGGGTACGTAGCGATGACTCTTCCTCTGGGCCACGTGTTCCTCGGTAGGTTCGGGTCGCATATGACGACCAAGTCTCCGACGCGTGGTGCCTCGCCGACTGTGCGGGGCTCCCGCCGGTACTGTAGCAGGGGGAGATATTCTCGGAGCCAGCGGCGCCAGAAGTTATCGGCTAGCCGCTGGGCGCGCCGCCAGTGTTTGCGCGCATTCACGTCGTCTGCAGTGAAGGCGCCCGGTGCTGGGACATGTGAGTTAGGCCCCAGCAGCAGATGATTCGGTGTGAGCGCCTCCGGCTCCTCCGGTGTTACCGCCACGTGTGTGAGTGGGCGGGAGTTGACGGTGTTCTCCGCCTCGATGAGTAATGTGTGGAGTGTCTCGTCGCTCGGGTACTTCTCGCGTAGCGTCGCTCGTAGGGCTTCTTTGACCGTGCGCACCATGCGTTCCCAGGCCCCGGCCATGAAGGGGGCGGAAGGGGGAACGTGACGCCACGCGATGTGTTTCGCAGTTGCTTCCTCTTGCACCGCGGCTAGTGCGGCCTCGGTGAGTTGTTTTTCCGCGGCTTTAAAGTTAGTGGCGTTGTCACACCATAACTCCGTTGGGCAGCCGCGTCGCCCCATGAATCGTCGTAGCGCAGAGATGGCGGAATCTGCGCTGAGTGATGCTGCCACTTCCAAGTGTACAGCCCTCGTGGTCATGCATGTAAATAAGGCGACATATCTCTTCTCTCGATGTCGGCCCACGGTTACTTCGATGGGACCGAAGTAGTCGAGCCCGGTGAAGGTGAACGGGCGCGCGTGATGTGCTACGCGCGCGTGCGGTAGATCGCCGGTGGCTGGACTTGTTGGTTTCGCCTTCCTTAGTTTACATGTCATGCATGCCTTTATGACGCCCTTTACTGTAGGGCGAATCTTTCCTATGCACAGTCGCTGTCGCAGTTCGTTGACGATTAGCTCGACGCCTCCGTGGTGCATTTTCCTATGTACATGGTCTATGTACAACCTCGTATAGCTGTGTGAACCATCCAACACAGCCGGATTCGTCGTTTCCTCGCTAATCTCTCCTGTGGCAGCGATTCTTCCCTTTTGTCGTAGCAGTCCGTCGGTTCCCACAATCACACTTAGTGCGGCGAGTTTGTCGTCTCCCGCCGGTGTGGCGCTACGCTCGATGCGCTTACGTTCGCATGCGTAGCTGTCCTCTTGTGCTGCCTTCATCCATTGATGCTCCGCTCGTATGAGATAGTGCGCTTCCATCTGTACGAACTTGCACTTGCCGCGCGCTGGTTCTACCTTTTGTGCAGTCTTAGCGTCGCCTTTTCTTGTTCCTGACCATGCCGGGTCCGACGTCGGGTTGGCAATGGTCCTTTTGCGACGCGCAGCTGCTACTATGTGCCTCCTTTTGCGGCACAAGTCGATGAATTGTAGAGCGCGTGCGGTGGCCCGGATCAGGCGCTCCCATTTTGAAAAGCGCGTGATATCGGGCAAGTGTGCATGCCCCTTTGTCGTGTTCGTAATTGCGCAGCATTTCTCTTTTTCTTCCCCGGTGCGTTCGGCTATTGTGCTTGCTTCGACTGGCCATTGCTCCTCGGGCGATAGTAAGAAGGGCGGGCCGATGAACCATCGGTGGTCTCTGTTGAAGTCCGCGGGCGTTGCTCGTGTCGCGTCGTCGGCTACGTTGAGTTGCGACGGTAGCCATCTCCATTCCTTTTTCTTTGTAGTATCTTCTATTTCTGCGATACGATGTGCGACGAACGTTTTGAACGCCCGTGGTTCGGCTCTGATCCACGCGAGTGCGGTGCGTGAATCGCACCAGTAGACCCGTCTTGTTGCCTCAAAGTCGTGCTCTTTTGCGACGTTCTTGGCCAGTCGCGCGCCGAGTACTGCCGCCTGGAGCTCAAGCCGCGGGATTGAGACGGGCTTGAGCGGTGTGACGCGGCTTTTTGCAGCGGCCAGTGCGATCTTCACGCTGCCGTCTGCTCGTTCTAATCTCCAGTACACGGCGGCGGCGTAGGCTTCTTCGCTTGCGTCCACAAATGTGTGCAGCTCCCTTCTCGAGGCCGGTTCCATGTCGTAGCAGCGGGGAATGCGAAGCTCCTCTAGAGCGCGCAGCGTTTTCATCCACCCGTTCCACTTTGGTTGCAGCTCTTCCGGAAGCGGTTCGTCCCAGCTCGTTCCATACCTCCAGGTATCTTGCATGAGTCGTTTCGCCGGAGTGGTTATCGGCGATACGAGTCCGAGCGGGTCGAACAGCGACATAATTATGCTGAGTGCTTCCCTTTTGGTGGGTGGGCGTCTGCCTTCTATGACGTCAGATGGTGTCCTTGTAGTATTTACGCGGAAGCCGATGCAGTCTTCCTTTGTCTCCCACAGCAGGCCGAGTGTTTTCTCTGTCTCGCTTCCGCCGATGTCGATTGTCGTGGCTCCGGGATCCGTTGTAAATTGTTTCACAACGGACTTTTTGTTGGACACCCATCCGCGCAATTGAAAGCCGGCTCGACGGTGTATCTCGTCGACCGACTTTACGACTCTCGCAGCTTCCTTCTCGTTTGTGAAGCTGGTTATGAAGTCGTCCATATAGTGGTTCATTTGTATCTCTCGGACGGCGCGTTCGTCTTCGTGTGCGAACTCGGCGGCGTTGCGATCTTTAATATACAACGCGGTGCACGGCGATGACGTCGCTCCGAATATAACCGACGTCATCTTGTACTCTTGTGGTAATGTATTGCCTCGCTCGTCGTCCCTCCATAGGAAGCGTAGTGCGTCTCGATCTTCCGGTCGAACCTTTACTTGCATGAACATCTCCTTGATGTCCGCTGACACGGCGATGGGATGTTGGCGGAATCTCATGACGACTCCGGGCAGTGATTGCAGCAAGTCAGGACCCGATAGCAGCATGTCGTTGAGGCTGCGTCCGAAGGATCTCGCAGCGGCGTCGTGGACGACTCGGATCTTTTCTTTCGCCGGGTTGATGACGGCGAAATGTGGCAAGTACCACGTTTTATTTGCAGGTGGCGCTGTAGTCGCAGGCTCGGCGTATCCCGACGTTAACAAGTTAGCGATACGCTCCTTGTACTTTTCCTTGAGCGCCGGGTCGCGGTCGAGTCTCTTTTCCAAATTGTGCAGCCGTTTGAGAGCGTCCCCGTAATTGTTAGGGATCTTCTTGTCATCTTCTTTCCACAGGAGTCCGGTCTCGAACCGCCCGTCAGGTAGCCGTCGACTGTGCTTATCCAGTAGGTCGATGGCGCGCTGCTCCGGGTCATTCTTGGTTGTCCTCGGTTCGATGCCCAGTGACTCCAACTTGAAGAAGTTCTTCATTAACTTCTCCATTTCGTCGCACTTCTCGCTGATGTGGCCGCAGAAGGCGACTGGTTCGCACACTGAAGTGCGACATCCATGTAGCACCCAACCTAGTAGCGTGAGTGACGCTACCGGCTTGTTTCTTCGTCCCGCTCGGACCTGGCGTGAGACGATCAGCTCCCAGTTGTCCTGCCCGATGAGAATCTTCGGACAGACATCCTTGTAGGTGAGCTCGTCCCTGATGTCGTCCAGGTGTGTGCAGTCTTCCAGGTCCGTTTCCCCGATGGTCTGCGATGTGAAGTTGAGACGCTCGATGGTGCGTGCGCCCTTTAATTTGTGCACGCCGTCCGAGTGTAGCCCTTGTATCTGTACGTCAACAGTGCGGCTCTTTTCATGCTTCATTTCGCCACCGTTGATGCCTTGAATCCACATTGTGTCAACCGGCCCGTCGATGCCGAGCGAGTTGATTGTAGCCTCTTCTATGATGGTGACGGTGCTGCCTTCGTCGAACAGCGCGTAGGTGTGTATCTTCGCGTGTGGTCCGGCAAGCACTACTGGCGCAATCTTCAGGTAGGCTCGACGTCGATGCGGTGATGAGTTCGCGGCGGTGGCCTTGTTGGTCAGCTCTGTTGTTGACGTGACGATTTCTTCTTTGGGCTCTTCTGTCTTCACTGTTGGCGGCAAAGTTTGACGTGTACGATGTAGCAGCCGATGATGTGACATCCCACACCCGTTGTGTCCGCATGGCTTAGCTCGGCAACTGCCCCGGTGATGGTCACTACACAGGCAGCGGAAGCAGATGCGGTTCCTCTTCGTTACCTCCCATCGGGCGTCGAGATCGCTCTCGGCAAACCGTTTGCACGAAGGCAGGTAATGATCTTCTTTACACAGCGGGCAAAGTTTTCTTTTTCCGTCGTTAATGGCGCTGTATGTTCGTTCCGTCCTTTTCTTTGTCGCCCTCTCTCTCACACTCGCAGGTTCAATGATGGGAACGGTGACTTCTGGCGGTGCGTAGGCACTGCATTTGTCGGCCTCTATGTTGAGGAACGTTGACAGCAGGCTCAGCGTGGGTACTTCGTGCTCCCAGATACTTGCAAAGTCGTACCACTTGCTCTTCAGTATGGGTGTAAACTTCTCCATTATAGCCCGTACTAGCTCGGGGCTATATAGGTAGTTGTCCCTCTTCATCGCTTGTATGGTAGCCACAGCGTTGGCCACCTTACTGGCGAACACGCAGAGGTCGCGGGGCTCGTCGTTTAGCTTGCGCAGGCACTTCAGTTTTTCCGTTTCGCATGCGACGAGTGCGTCCGGCCTCCCGAATCTCCTTGCGAGAGCTTCCATTATGTCGTCCGGCTCTCGGTGGGCGGTAAACAAACTTGCCACCGCCTCTATAGCGACACCCTTCAGGCTCTTCCTTAGCCGTGCCAGGTTGTCGCTCTTCGTGAAGGTGTGCTTTGAATCTTCGTAGGCACCCTTCAACCCCAGCCATGCGCTGCCTTGCCCATCGAACGTCGGCAGCTCCATAGTGTAACGCGGTGTCTCCCTCGCCGAAATCTTCACTGCCTTGGAGATCGCGGTAGCCATTTGCTCCACGATGTCTGCAGTAGGGCGCGCGGGCCGAGACGTGCTTCGTTCTCGGTGCCTATCCTCCCCATTGTTGGAGGTATAAGCTCCCCGTCCTCGTCCTTCCTTCCTTTCCGGCGAGATCTTGCGAGACTTTGGCCCTGCCCCCTGCGGGGGTATGGGGGGGGGGACCTCGTTCCGATTTAACCATTTTTCCAACCGGAACGATTCTTCTTTTCGTTTGTCGTCTTCTTCTTCTTCAGAGCTCGATCCCAGCTCCGCGAGCCTTATCTCTTGCTCCTTAGCAGTCAGGCGCAGCTGTAGCAGGGTTCGTTCTATTTGTAGACGCTCCTTCTTCTTCGCGGACGCAGTAGATCGGTGCGACCTTGCCGCTATGCTTGCGGCCCGTGGAACGATTGTGACCTCCGCCGTCCCATTATCATCGACGTGCGCTTTGCCTTCCTCGTCTCCACGTATCGATTCTTCTCTACGCGTAGAAGTCGTCTTCGTAGTGGCCTCGGTGCTGGTGGCCGTGGTTCCTGTAGCTGTCGTGCCCGTGCTCGTGGTTGCTGTGACCGTAGACTCTGTAGTGGCAGACGTTGACTCCGTAGCGGTCTGTGCTCCGCTCTGCGACCCCGTTCGGCTCTGTGACCTTGTTGTTGCTGGCATTGTAATAGGTACGTCGTGAGAACAACGTAACTAAACAATCAAGTCTTTGAACGTCTTTGGAAATCAAGATCGGAAATCAAGATTAGAAACCAGGATTAGGAAACCAAGACGTGAAATCAGGACGTGAAACTGAAAGATTGGCCCTAGTACGGACGAGTACGATGCGTCGTGCCGCTCTCCGTAGAGCCGTAGATCGTACGGGGATTCTTAATAATCCTACGACGCGACCGTATCGTCTCTTCCCGCTATTTCTTAATAAATAACGCCGTACGCCGTTCTTCTTATTCCACGAGGTCTTCAAACACGACTTGCTTGATTCAATATCCGGCTGCTCGAAGGACCATAGATGTGCGGGATACGTATGCACTAACACGCAGTAGAATGAATGCTAGTGTCTGTACTCCGCACCAACTGGATCGCCGGGGGGTGTGGACTGTATAATAGGGTGTTTCCGTGTCTTGATTAAAACAACAAGGCTTGTTCTTGTCGGAGTGGATGCCGCTGCGGAAGTGATTTTGACCGGAAATGGTCCGCCTATTATTCGCGTATTGGGTTCTCCAACTTGCGGCTAGTTGCGGGATTCCTCCACCGCCGGTCAACGTTGAGCCTCCCCTCCACTTGTCCATTTATGTACCCCTCCCGCTACCCGCGGGGAATCATTTATTTTCCTTATCGCTAATACGTATTTACATTGATAAGATCCTAGTATGTCCTCAATTACACTATGCACCAACGATACCTATACTATGCACCAACGATTTATGTAGGGACATACTAGGGATTACTCCATTATTTCCATATTATATACATAAAAACTTAACAACTATTTGCGAAACTATATACATGTTTGCCTAAGTACCCTAGCCTTTTCGTCGTCAACACAAATATTTTATTGGGAAACACTCGAATGTCATTTCAAAAGTTCAAGTATAAATCAATTTTTCTACATTTGTTTGGTTTTGCACATTTTTATTAATAATCATTCAATAATTCCATATAAACTTAAAAAAATAAGTAAATGAACGCATTGCGCGTGCGACACTTTTGATGTTTATCCCCTCATTAAACCGGTTTTGTCCTCTCATGGCGCCTACGTGAACCTGTCGGTGAGCGGTCACGCACACACAGCTCCTATCGCGTCGGGTTTGTATGAAGCTTGCGCTCTGTACAGATATTAACTCATTGTCCTACAAACAGTACGAAAAACCTACGAAAAACAATTGAAAGCGAATTTGTTCAAAAATATAAATGGGATTAATGAAGTAAATAAAGCAATAAAGCATTGAATTACTTCGGCGAGCGTTATTCGTCGCCAAAATAGCAAAATAAATTATTTTAGTTCATCCATTTGAAGCTCTTTAGTAAATTGAACTGTTACATTTACATTCATTAATTTCCAAGATAAATAAACTGAGCACAATGGTATTTGTCCTTTGTTTCTAATGTCATATTTCTGAAGTCATTTTTAACTGATGATCGCCTGCTATTTGAACTGTGAAATAAAATGACCTTGATGGCAGGCTTAGAATAGTAATAAAATCTCGGGAAAGGTAGATTTAATTATAATTATTTCGGTGAGTTTTCGGAAGAAACAAAAGTCAACGTTTATTGTACAGTGGGAAGAAAAATTATTTCTTCATCTAAGCACATGTGTTTAGTTTCGGACCTATATGTACCTAGTGCAATGAGGTATAATTAAAAGCTACTAAAAAAAATTCAGTTACATTTTTAAAATCTAACAACTACTTATTATAGATATTGAATTATTGTTATTATTGATAGATTATTGAATGAATTGTATTGTATAGTTATAGATAAAACAAAAACAATAACCATTGTTTATTTTCTCTCTTTATTTTTAATTTTCGACTTGTACGTATGCTTTCGTTAAAAATGTTACCTTTTCTACTTAGGAGGGCGAATAAATCTCCGTTAAAATATTCAAATTTAACATAATAATATATAAACCTTGGATTAATTGTATTGTGACTACGACAAATTATCGTCTGTTTGATTGTTTCGACTAATTGTCAATTTGGTTGTTCTCAAGCGTCTGGAGTACCTAGCTACTAATAAATAATTAATCGATTGACACTGGTTATTTGTTTATTGAAAGGAAATCTCAGTGATGTTTATGATTAATAACAGCAGATAATCGTCTAATACTCTGTGAATACTTCACTGTGTTGGCTCTCTCTCACAGAAGACTACCTTGAAATGTACTGCATTTACCATTTTATCCCGTTTCCCCAATACTACCGTGTTTCAGTAGTGAGTGAGATATGTCAGAGCCCATTCCCATTATATCCCATCTCTCATCATTTTCTTAATCCTTTATCCAAATGCATTTCTTATAAGTACAATAATATTAAAGGACAGTTGCGGATTCACCACCCGACTAGATATCAAACTAAAAACAAAAGGAAGAACTGGCTATAATGACACCGAATCCTTACTTAAACCAATGCGCTAAATTATTCTTAACAACCTGTACTTAACATTTTTAGCATCTGTGAGTTTTATTCACACATACATCAACTCACACTCAATTACTTACATTATTGAGTCTATGCTGAATTTTTCTAAAATCGGATATCTAAACAGCTGTCAAACAGATTATTCTAGTACAGATGTCAGCATACATTGTCCTTATGAACACCTACTTGTAAATTTGATATTTTTGTAAAGTACATTATAATTGACAATTACCGTATGGAAAATATGTAAATGTCTTAAATAAATAAATTATTATTATATTATTATTATTTCTACATCTCCAAAGGAAGACAGCGCAGCGAGAGTAGTAGGGGGAGGGTGCACGCTGCATTGCAACAGCCGCTGGGCGCACTCGACTGGCCACGTTACCCCTCTGTCACAGAAGACTACCTTGAAATGTACTGCATTTCCTACATTATTTCCCCAATGTACGTACGTTTTTCGGTAGTGAGTGACATATGCCAGAGCCCATTCCCATCCCACCCTATCCCTCCCCATTTTCCCTAACCTTTCTCCCAATCCATTCCTTAATCTGCAAAGGTAGGCAGCGCATCTGGGGGCGTGGCAATGTTTGTCATTCTGGACAGATATTGGCACGTACCGCGGATGTCTATGGGCGACAGTAATCAGGTACCACAAGGTTTGACAGTCTGCTCGTCTATCTATAAAAAAAAAGCTAATACGCATCTGTGTCTTTATACCATAGTCTATGACTGGCACCTCATTTTCATAGATAAGGCTTGTTCTATGATTAGAATGAATGAAAGGTTTCGGGTTGGCGGAATACTCAATATGCCTGTGCAACATTGTATCTCGTCACAACATCGCTTTTTTTTTTTAATATCGAGGCACGTCGTCTCTAATCGATTCGGGACACAGGAAGACGTTTTGACATTTATGTGGATATTGACAGCCTTGATTTAATACTAAGCGATAGCTGCGGTTTCGTTTCTGTACTAAAATCGCGGTATAAACTTATTGGAATAGTTGTATACTAACAAAAAATGAATTTTGATTGGATTCGTAAGTGGTTTTTGCGTAATGAAATGGTTTCACGTGAAAATTAATGTCACATGAAGTCACGAATTAGTATTTTTTTTGAAAATATTCAATCAGATTTTTAAGTCACGAATTAGTATTTTTTTGAAAATATTCAATCAGATTTTTAAATTAATCTTTTAATCTATGCATATAAAGAGAAATGTCCTCACTGACTGACTGCATAGGTTATATTATAAAAAGACTTAACTGATCTGGTGTTGGCCGGGTGACGCAATCACACGGCACAGGGACTATAAGGTATCCTATGTGTGATTGTGGTTTCCCAACCGACACCCGTTGTAACTAGTTAGTGTAACCTGTATTTTAATGTTAAGTTGTTAAATAAATACATAAATAAATAAAATTTAAAAAATCTATACATATAAAGAGAAATGTCCTGACTGACTAACTGATTCGTCAAGCCGGTGAGCGTTGAGCCGAAACCGCTGCGTACATATCTACTAAACGGGTAGATATTAGAGTTTGTATGAAAAAAAAGTATATTGGAAAGTCCATTAATTTGAATTTGGGTATTAATATTCTACAACGCACATAATTAAACACTTGTTTTTTTTAGAATTGGGTCGAAGTCATTAATTGTAGGGGGGGAGTGCACGCTGCGTTCCCACAGCACTCAACTGGTCACATTACCCCTCTCTCACTTGAATTTCCAACTTTTTCGTATTTCCTTAATGTACGTATGTGTTTCGGTAACGAGTGAGATACGCCAGAGCCCATTTGCAACCGATCCTATCCCTCCCCATTTTCCCAACCCCTTCTCCTAATTCATTAATTAATCTGCAAAGGTAGGCAGCGCATCCGGATGCGTGGCAACGTTGACATGTATTGCGGATGTCCATGGACGACAGTATCCACTTACCATCAGGTGGACCGAATGCTCGAGCGCCGGGTTTATTTTTTAAAAAAGAAATCCACGGGAGCAAAGTCACAGAACATAATAATAATTATTATATGTTCTAAATCTTTTACATGTATTATTTATAGACTATGTAGGTATAATATATTAAATAATTTGAAACAGTTCAAACAATAAAGTATTGGCTATTTACATTCTATTTCTTGCCAACAATTTATCGCTCATTCATTGTATTTAACTACACACGTAGTAATATGTGTGTTAAAATCATTTTGATATTTGAATTATATTTGAAAGGTATATTTGAATGTTCAATGTAATACTACCCCAATTATATTATAGTCTATGGTTTTTACATAGACATTATTATTTTATGATTGCAAACAGGACAAAATATGAAACCGTAGTGAGCGTTTTTAAGCACCTTAAAACCTTATTCAGTGCAAAATAAATACGAATGAAAGCGTTTCGTTTGTGGGACCTTATTCAAATATTAATTCCGTTCCCTTTTCAGTTCTGTACGTTGCAAATAAAATATTTAGACCTGTAAAACGTTCGTAGTTACCTGCTACGTTAATTGAGCGATTGATGGAGATACATTTTGTCCCATTATATGCTCATTGCTTTTTTATTTTCACCTAAATGTAATCACATTAATACCGCAATTAGAGTTATTTTATCGCAAAGGTTTAGTTTCAGATTAATTGTTTTGAATAGAAGTTATTACTACTCATTAAAGTAAATAACAAAACGCGAAATATAAAAACGACGTCGCTAGATAAATATCTATATAGGTTCATATGAGAGACTGAGAAACTACTGTCAAGGCACATGCTTTCAACTAGTCGGAGAGGCTGAGAATCCAAGTCAAACACGTGTATTATAAATTGACTTATGATATTTTAGTAAGCGCTATCATGTATAGGTATTGTAACATACAGCGTACATTCCAATAGGAGATTTCTTATGTCAAAATGAACTTGACATCAATATGTTTTTATAATGAGGCTAGTTTGTCGACAGAGACAGCCTGTAAATTAGTATTTTATGATTTATAATATCCACATGTAATAATAGATAACATCCCTTTCTTAAAGTAATATAAACTTATTTTAGGCACTTATGTAGAGTTGAAGAAAATCATAGCCAAATTGGAAAATACATACTTTTAGTACCCAACTTTTAGTATTTGTCTATTGTAATATCTTCTTGAAAGCACACTATATCCCAAGAGTTGTCTTTGATTCACAAATTACAAGGATAATTCCTCGATACAAGTGTGCAGGAGTCATTCCCGTAAGGAACTGGAGCAGCATTGATTTACCTCTGGCTAAACTCTTACTTAGGCGGGATTAACAAGAAACATGCAATGTATGCGACCCCGGAGACATCTAAGTTTAAAGTTAGGAGGTCACGTGAATAAGTATATTCCCGGTAAATTCCGGATTAAACGTAAGCCTAAAGTACGACTTTTTGTATATTATATAAATATAATATACTATCAGCCTGTGTCTCTCCACTGCTGGATATATGCCTCTCCCATGGCTCATTCAGTTACTGCCGGCAATAAGTCATTGGTAAATCTAGCAGGACGGCGAAGAGAAACCTTGTAGAGATCAAAATGCACAAAAGGACCAAACTGCAATTCTTAGCGTTATTGCTTTTCTCTGTTGGTTAAGATTATCTAACTTAAAATATCATTGTTTCAGGATTCTTTTGCAATAAAAACATGCTCTAATTTAATATTATTTATTATTAAATTATATTGTTGTATTGATATTATGTAAAATTGTACCATCATCTATTTTTGATATTGTTATCTGTTTTCTCCATACAACGTGTTGAAGCCGATTTGTACTTAAAACTAACAACAGATGGCGCTCACACTATTTGTATATCGCGCTATGATTTCGTTTACAATATGTATTAAAATATATAAATATTTAAAATACGTTTTGTTTGATTTCCATTTCGAGTTTTCATTTCCTACACTACACTTCGAAACTTAGCACCCAAACGTTACCTTCAAGAGAGATCCCTTTGGCGATAAGGCCGCCTATTGTGTAGTGTGTACCTACTTTTCGTGTTCGGTGTTACATAAATTGTATTTTTGCAACATGTATTCAAATGTATTGGTGTACAATAAACAGTTTATCTATCTATATAACATAAACTTTTTATGATAAAGCAGTAAAATACATATTTCTATTTATTTTTATTTAAAAATCTTTGTTGCACATTATAGTACAAAAGGAGAGCTTAATAGAATTCTCATTCATTTAAGAGCATTATCTACCAGCTGACTTTCGCGTTGATCGGAGAGATAAATTGGGAGATGCGATGAGAGGTATAAATACTAATATAATTTAAACAACAAACAGAATAAATAATTTACCTATTAATAACTATACAAGATAAGTATATACAATAACAATATCATACAATATCATAAGTCTGTGATGGTGATGACTTGATGACGAAAGGTAATGTACCCGGAGCCTCCATTTAAAAGTATTCTTTTTCGAAACCCTTTTTAATATTTCACTAGTCTCAATATTATATGGGTTTATTTTATTGTGTGTGTTTATTGTGTGTTCAATTATGTGTTTTATTATGACTTATTGTTTATATTTATAGTTATATATATATATATATATATAATGGCTTTATTATATATATACATATATATATAATAAAGGGTTTAATGGCATTATAATGTATAACTTTGTAACATTTTCTTTATGGCAATGAATAAATAAAATCCCTATTCCTTTTCAAAGAATGTCCAATAATTTACAAAAATCTGACCTACTTAATTCTAGTTCGATCCATAAACAATACCAGACGCAAATGGTCCTTTAAAAGCGAGCCTCGGATTTTGAACGACTAAATAGTAACCATAAAATTCGTGCACCAAAAATGTGAAGACGAATAGTGCCGCAAATGGTTCACGGACGACAACTACCTGTAATAGTTCACTGGGTGAATACAGGGTGTGTTAGAGTTGAAAAAACAACAATTACCTACTTATTATTTACCTACAGAAATAAGGCTCTGCTATTGCTTATATAGTACATTATGAATCATGATGTTACATTACATATTATTTATATTATCTATTATCTATTGAAATGGTTCTCAACGCGTAATTATGGTAAAACATACGCGTTGAGTCCCGTTTAAATTCTATACATATAATAAAATCGTATCACAGCCGCGTCTGTACACGAAATATTTTTCAATAAAAATCACTGCAGTTTAAAGTACACCAGAACCCGACAACATTTTTTGTAATTTTTGTGTCTGTCTATCTGTTTAAATATGCATCACGCAAAAAGCACCGGACGGATTTTAATGAAACTTGGCTTAGCTACAGCTTATGACTTAGGTTAACATTTAGAGTACATTTTATCCCGATCCGTTATAGAGTTCCCACGGGAATCACTCGAAAGTTCATGCGAATGAAATCGCTGGCACCGCTAGTAGATATGTGAGAAAAATACGAAAATCTTAAATGTTATATTACATTTTTTTTATACTAAAAGGCGGCAGACGTGCATACCGTCCACCCGATTGTAAGTGAATACTGTAGTCCAGGTATGGGCAACCTTTGACATGTTGAGGGCCAAACTTTAGCGTGCAAATACGTTCGCGGGCCGCGTTTAAAAGTACTTAGTGCATTTTAAAGTAGTGATAATATTTTTTGCGATAGATATTAGACATGAAATAATACGACAATGTTATTATAGTACAATTTATTAAAATAACAAAATGAGATTTAAAAAAATGGTACATTATAATTAAATCGTTAAATTTGCAATTGTTACAAACTACGAAAGTTAAATACACCGAAATCAATGAGACACTTGAGCTTGAATTTGGGAAACTAATCCATATCAATCTTCTTGCGAATTTTCTAAGCTGCGGAAAATTGTCTTTTTCTAGGTATTTTTTGTAGAAATCGCACAACTCTACGTCTTCAAATTTGGATTTTAGGAGTGAGTTTTCTTGAATCTCGGTCAACTCCATTTGTAAGTGTATTGGAGCATTTTGTACATTATATTTTGTAGGAGTAGCAAATAAACTGAAACAGTCTTCCATGTTTTTGAAGTCGCTAAATCTGTTCGAAAATTGTTCCGACAGTAACTTGAGTTCTTCAGCATATTGAGCATAAGCAATATTTTCATACGCAGAGAGCGTGTTGAAATGGTAACTGTTACCAGACAGCATCTGTGACTCCCACAAGCGTAGTTTGATCTGAAACGCTTTCAAATGGCTGTACAAATCATTAACTAACTGTCCTTGTTTTTGAAGTTTCAAATTTAAATCATTCAAATAGCCTGTAAGATCGACCAGAAATGCTAAGTCACATATCCATTTTGGGTCACTTAATTCAGATAGTGGTTTATCTTTTATTTTCATAAAGTCTGCTATCTCATTTCTAAGCTCGTAAAACCGTTTCAACATTTTTCTTTTGCTCAGCCATCTGACTTCACAATAATATGTTACGTCGTTATATTCAGCTGATATTTCATCCAAAAACGCCTTGAACTGACGATGGTTAAGCCCTCGGGATCGAATAAAGTTGATGGTTTTTACTACCACATTCATAACATTCTGGAGTCGAATGGACTTAGAACACAAGTTCTGTTGGTGGATAATGCAATGAAGGACTATCAAATCATCTTTTTGCACATTTAATTCTGTTGCTTTTTCATTCAAAATTCCGATGAAACCTTTACGTAAGCCGACCATAGAAGGTGCACCATCAGTGCATACTCCAATTAATTTTGACCATGGCAAGCCAAAACTTGTGAATACCTTTTGAACTTCAATAAAAATATCCTCTCCTGTAGTGGTTCCTTTTAGCGGCTTTTAACTCCTTATCAACACCTCGAATAAATATAGCCAGTTGAGCTGTGTCAGACAAATCGGTGCTCTCGTCTAATGCTATGGAAAATGATTCAAAACCAGCCATACGGTCAGTCAATGTTGTTTTTATATCATTAGCCATCATTTCTATACGTCGAACAACAGTTCGTCTTGACAAACTAATTTTTTCAAATTCATTTTTCTTTTCAGGACACAAAATACCGCAAACTTCTAACATACACTCCTTGATAAATTCTCCTTCGGCAAATGGTTTTAATGCCTTTGCCAATTTTGAGCTAACTATAAAACTAGCTTTCACAACATTATCAAGTTGTGTTCTTTGTTTATGAAACATTTGTTGCTGTTTTTCCAAATTTGCGGTAAGCTTCTGGATTTTGTCTGTTCTTAATTGTCCTGTCAGTGAGTGCAGCGTAGCATACTTAGTTGAGTAATGCCTCTTTATATTGAATTCTTTCATTACTGAAATGGATTCATTACACAGCAAACAAATAGGCTTACCATTGTGCAAGATAAAAAAGAATTCTTCAGTCCATTTTTCTTGAAACTGGCGACCCTCTGTATCTACTTTTCGTTTCTTTCCACCAGACATCATTTTTGTTTACTTTTCGTTCAATAAACTTAATAACAAACTATAGTTAGTAACCACTCAAGATGCACACAAAGTCACAAAGCAAGTTGACGGCTCGAGCAGTTCGCTAGGATATCGCTTGTCCAAGTTATCACCTCGGTAGCTCAAATAGAACTGAACTAACGTTCGGGCCATCCACCCGCTTATATAGGCAAAATGAAGGAATAATCTGGAATAAACTAGTTTAGAATAATTGAGAAGCAATAAATCTTTTGATGTGTCGCCCGTGAGGCGGCAAACCTCAAAGAATTTGATCGAGCAAGCCGTGGCGGCGATTATCAAAGAGTGAGGCGGCAAACATCAAAGGATTTGATGTTTGCCGCCTCACTGTCACTCCCGTGAGTATAAGTACCTAATGTAATATTTTTTTAATTGGGTTTTTTCATAATGTCTCGCGGGCCGGATCATATCTTACAGCGGGCCGAATCCGGCCCGCGGGCTGGTTGTTGCCCATATATGCTGTAGTCTATAGACAGCCGCGATACACGCCAACACCAGTCCAGAATGACAAACGTTTGCATGGCCAAGGATGCGCTGTCTACCTTTGCAGATTAAGCAATGGATTGGGAGAAAGGGATGGGAAAATGGGGAGGGATGGAATAGAATGGGACAGGAATTGGCTTTGGCATATCTCACTCACCACCGAAACACGTATCTACGTGCATTGGGGAAATACGATAAAGTAGGAAATGCAGTAAATTTCAAGGTAATATTCTGTGAGAGGTGTAACGTGCCTAGTTGAGCACGTCTAGCGGCTGTAAGAATGCAGCGTGTACTCTCCCCCTATAGTACACATATTTAATTTGGTATACTTAGAGCACTAAAAACGAATTCTTGTCATTCAGTGTGTCGGTTTTATGTTTAGCACAGCATACGTGCTTCACATTAAAAACAATGTACACGGTAGCGATATCTACTAAATGTGTAAGCTGTTTTAGTCGTCCACCAATAATAGTCCATAAAAAACATCGCCCTGTAGATGCTCACCTGCAAATGGCTCCTATTACGTGGATTGCCGAACCATAGCCGCAGCGCCTGTAGGACGGTATAACGGGGCGTTCGTATAGCTGGATAACTGTAAAAATGGACGGAAATCGAACTTAATACTCTGACAGAACTTATCTATATTTGTAAGGACATATCTGCATCCCTCGTGCACGAGATAAAGTGCATAAGGAGGCCCATGCCCAGCAGTGGTCGATAAAAGGATTGGTTACGGTTACTCAACGGACTTTGATGAATCTTCTACCAATGTGTCCGCGGAATTACAATTAACATACGAGTATACCTAGATTTTTGAACTTACTCTTAACCTAAGCTATTTTGGGCGAAGCCGGTAAATGTTTTTGTAGATTTAGAAGCAGCTATGTTGCCACCACGTCGCAGCGATTCCCGGGAGAGATAAATTCCATTAATAATTCCGTGAAGACAATCCACCTTCCCGGGATATTAAGGTACATAAATACAAAATATTTACGAGAAGCAACAAGGTTGAACGAAAGTAATTTTAAGTGGATTACTAAGAAAATTTCGATATTACTTGATTGGTTTTATGGAGGAGTAGTATTTTTCCATAATAACCAACAAGGCAAGCAATTTTATGTATTTAATAAATAAATAGGTCAACGCGCTATTGGGTCATGAGCTGACTATGACCAGTTGGTGTAATAATAGTCATGATCTAACCCACCCAGTTCTAGTACTTTTAGTATTTCAGTAGATTACCTAGTTACAGTTTTATTTGTAGTTGGGATAGATTCCTTTGGACATCTGTGACCAAATCTTAATTGATTACCCTTCAAGCCCTTTACTTTAGATATTAGAGAGTAAACTTTGTTTTTCCAATTTTAACGTCATTGTTAATGTCTTAGAAGGTTTATAAGCTTAATTTTTAAACTTAAATGTTTATTCATTTAAAATCCCAATCTTAATAATAAATAAAAAAAAACTAGAGATAGTCCTTCGTATACGAGTAGATAAAGTTTGTTTTTGTAGTTAATGTGCCAATAATTGAACAGAAAAAATATAATAACTCCTTTAAAAATATATGTTAACTTTAAGAAAAATATATAATAGCTCATATAAGACCAAATATGTATAAATATAACTCCATATAGAAATCATGCAATAGAAATTATGCAATAGAAATCATGCAATAGAAATTATGCAATAGAAATCATGCAATAGAAATTATGGTAAAATCTCATCAATTTCCAATAAAATAACACTAAAGAAAAATACTATTAAGTGCCTACCGGTAGAAATGCATTTTTCATGTAAAATCGACTTTTAGGTTGCCATTGAAATATGAAATTGTTAAATTGGCAGCACTGGTAAACCAGTTTAACAAGTTAATTGTTAGAAACTTTGAGTTTAAAATAGAAAACGGATGCTGGATTTCGACGGAATATCGAGTGTTCAGATTAAATTTGTGCTAAGCGAAACTATTAATTTTGATCGGGGATTTTTTCCGACAAATTATAGAAAATAGGGTATTCGAACAAATATAAGTTTGTACCGTAACGTACCATCGGCCTATAGGCCTCTCCCAAGCTTCACCACAACACACGGTCTTCCACACTTCTCAACCAGCCACTACCTTCTTCAAGATAGATAGATAAAACTCTATTGCATACTAAAACAAAATAAAAGTGCATCTGACACTGCGTTTCCAGGTGCGTGGTCTCCATTCAAGGACTCGTTTGTACAGTAACTACTAATTATGAATAAATAGTGCCGGGCGGCCATCTTCGTATTCCGTTATCATTAGATACAGCATGACTGAGTGGCCTCCATCTCTAGCACCACTCCATCTGTTCCAGAGGGTGTCGTAAAAGGCCACTAAGGGTAGCGAAGTGGCTACCACAAGCTGAGGAACTAAATCACCTGTAAAAGAGTGGATTCGCCAACCCGGTGGGCGTTTTTTTTTTTTTTTATGTACGAAGGCGGCAGACGAGCATACAGTCCACTTGATGGTAAGTGGATACTGTCGCCCATAGACATCCGCGATACATGCCAACGTTAGTCCAAAATGACAAATGTCTCTCATGCACAATGTGCAATACAATGTGCATAAGGAAGTCAAGCCCATTTTGCGTTATTTCAGTAACACGTTGTATATCTAAATATAGATAGTTGTAGATACCTGTATCCGCAGAGTTCGCAATGATTCCTCCCGACTTGGTTCAGCCACCTTTCAAGACAGCTCAAATGAACGTTTGCTAGAGAGCCTTTGCAATTGCACGGAGATATTAACCTTATAAAAATAAAATACATACATACTTTCTTTCCGCAAAATGTAAACATGATTTACAGATCTAACTGGTGTCTAAGGATTTTGAATGATCGATCGTATTCTTTTATAAAACTACTTAAAGCAACATATTTTTGTGTTAAATGGGGCAATAAATTAAAAAATAATCAGAAGCACGTCCCATATCATATCCTATTATACCTGTGATTGAATATGGAAGACGTTTCACTGGATGGTATAATAATTTACTGTCACCGGATGGATGTATGGCCAAATGTAATATAATAATATGTGTATGTATCTTCAAACTGAAGTAGCCCGGCTTTTTATTCTAAACAATAAGCACTCTTTTGTTAATAAAATGCCTATGCTTTTTGAAAGTACTTTCCTGTTCGTTATTTTTAATTGTCCAGTTTCTACAGAAATAATGATTAAATTTGTAATTTAGGACACTTTGTATATTTTCAAAAGAAAATATCTAAAATTATTTAATTTTGGCTAATTACAAATCTCCGACTTAAAATACATCGTCAGCTAAGCAAAAGGAACCTTTGATTTTTTTATAAGAAACAGTTACTCTAAAGAACAATGAAATCTGTAAGCAAATCAAAATTAGTAATTACCAAAATTTGTTCAAATAATAGACAGATTGATACAAGCTGGATGTAAGATACGATGTAAAGATAGGGATACATACAAGTACGTACCTCACTGTATACTTTATTACATTTAGTCTCCAAAGAAAATTATCGTCTAAAAAATATTTGAGTACACAATGTTCAAAGAGTCAAAAAGAAGCTAGTCTAAGAAATGTTTTCCAAGTATTAAAGAAATGGAGACCCAAACTGCTTGTACTATCAAACTTTCTAACCTTTCCCGTCCTCTTGTCATACAAATTCTACAAACATTTGAGCCAATACTCGAAAGCGAGTCCCTTTGGGCTAGACCGAACTCAGATCTCTCTGACAAGTTTCCCGAAGTCTTTTTCTTATGACCTTCCGAAACTTTAGATAGTTTAGGTTCTACTGATGTTGTGTTAGTGACTAACACTTCATTCGGCATGTTTATTACACTCGCAGCTTGTACACTGTTCGTTACGATATTAGAGTTCGGATGTTCAGTGGTTACCGTAGTTATATTTTGTATATTTATAATTTCAGGCAACGGATTGATGTTGGCTGTTTCCTTCAGTTTAAAGCAAGACTCCATAAATCTTTTGATGTCTACCAAAGTCGTTGAATCAACTCTCTCTGTGTCATTGGATAGAACAGCAACGTTGAATTTTAAATTGATATTTCCTTCTCTATTCGCTGTGAAGCTAATTGATGTAAGAGCATTAGCAACGTCTTTGTTAGTTATGATTTGTCTAATGTTGTGTTCGGATTTAGATTTAACGGTCTGATGAATGGCTTTTGGGTTTCCATCAACAGTTCCCGGTAGGGAGGCAGTTCCTGAAGGGCCTGCATGATCTTGTATATTAACTATTGTATCGTTTCTTTTCCCATCATTTGCATTTGCATTTATTTGTGTGTTTCCACTAGTTTCATTTATAGTTGCAACTTTTGGTATTTCCTTGTCATCCATTGAAGGCTATGCACCATTTGTGTTTTTATTTATAAAAGAATGTGTGATGAAACAAAGCTTGTTTGATTAGATTTATAGAGTGAAGTTTGTTATGTCAGGCAAAGACTAGTTGACATGAATTTTTTGTCAGTAATAGATTTTTTTTTCTAAATAAAAAGAAAAAGTTGATTATGAATATTGATTAGGTTGTTCTATGGGTATGTTTACATTGTAATGTATAAAAATAAATAAAAGTTATCTAACTACGAAATCAGAGATCGGCATCATAACGTAAACAGAGTCACATATAAGCGAAATTCTCTTACTTTAACAACTTGTTATGTAATTTATGGATCCTCATTAATTAAATTTATTTTATTGTCTATGGCTACATTAGTATATAATATTTATTTGTTTTCAATTACAATGTGATTTTTTGTTCGCTAATATAATTTATGTAATTAATCATATTTGGACGTTTAGAGTTTATGTGTCCCAAACATCATAGAATTATATCCTTTACAAAAATATTACGGTATTATTACCGTATTATTATTATTACCGTATTATTATTACGGTATTATTACGCTCTTATGAGCGTCCAGTTAATATTAGCTTATCTTTAATTCTAACTAAATATTTAGATTATTTTCGACTAATGAACTAAACACAGCAAATTCAAGTCTTTGCCAGTCGTGCGGTTAGCAGTGCAGTCGGTCACTGCGGCTAGCCTAAACCCGGGTTACCCGTTATCCGGGTTACCCTGTTCTATTACTGCCACTACGGATTGTGCTAATTGACAATTTACTATTGGATTATTTGGCTTTAAATACGTTTAGTATTAGAATTAAAATTGCCTTCAATTGGTTGGGATTATTAGGAAATTAAGAACATTTCGCAGACCACAATTTATTTAGAAATACTCCAGGTTTACAATTAGGCATGGTGGTTTCCATAGCATAACGTGGTATTTACTTGTTATTGGTCAAAAAGGATCTTGCTTGTTTCAGTCCCATTTCAGTTCAGAAGGTTTTAGTGTTTTACACGTTCCGTTTCCATTTAAATAAACGGTTGTGCCTTTGAATAAAAAACAACGGCATCGGTTTAGTGACGTTACTTCAAGGCATTACATAGGCTGTCTTGTAACCAGTCTGATAACCACATACGAGTTATACAAATAGTCCCTCGGTACTAATGAACCGTCACTACGGGATAAGTATGTATTTTAGGTTTAAAATCTCATGTCTAGTGAAATAGTAAATTATTTAAATAACAAAATAAACCCGCCTGCGTCCAACTCCCGTAAGAACACATACACGTATTATAAAATATCTATTGTAATAAACTGAAGGTAATGCAGTGCCGGCTTTACCTATGGTGCAGGGTGTGCGGCGCACACGGGCGCAGGGTCTTAGGGGGCGCCGCACAGTGGGGCAGAATCCCAAAAAGCTGGCCAAAATGCGGGAAGTGTCGAAAATGATCTCAAATTCTCTTCTCGGGGGTTTTTGGGGTCGCTGAATACGAATTTGTTATAGGAATGTTAATTTTCAAAAAAGCAGACGCGATATATGGACGATTCCACAAAAATTTTCAATTTTTTAATATTTTTTAATAGAAAATGTTTTATAATATTTTTAGGCTTAAATGAGTAGAAAATCTCTTGAGCCATGTTTTTATTTATGAACAATTTCTTGAGTACAAAATTTGCAATAAATCAAATATCTGTTATTTACTTCTAGTAACAAAAATCGTGTATGTCATCTTCAATGTTGGAATCATTCGATTCGGATTCTGATGTTGACCCACTTGTATCCAAATCGGAATCGTTCCTTGTCTCTTGTCTGGTGACTTCAGGTTGTTTTAACAATTCTATAGCTTCTTTATGTAAAAATTTCGCCGGTCTCTGGGGCAATTTCCTGATGCTTGAGAGAAATGGATCTGATGTTACTAAGAGCCTATTGAAAATGTCTCTCATATTCGATTCTCTAGAGCATTTTCTTGAATGATGTAATCTGTAGTTCTTAATGTCCTTATTGCGTGACTCTTGGGCCTCTTCAGAAAGTTGTCCGATCGGTAAAATGGCATATTTTACAATTTCTGCTCCGTGCATCAACACTTTGTGCACAGATGTTGGCATGTAATACCATGGATATAAAGCAACGAATAAACGGGCAGTATTTACACAATAGTCTTTGAATTTTTCTTCGTCTATATCATACCCGCTCGAAATTACCTGCAAAATAACATGAAATCGGTGAATTAAATTTTCATCGACTCCTGTTATTTCAGCAGATATATTAGCATTTTCGAAAAAGCGGCGGGCGGTATTTCCATCGTTTGAGCTGCCATATCCTGGCTTTGGTCGATCAACGATAAGCCCCAGTGTTGTCTTAAATTGAGTCTGTATGTCTTCCTTGCGTATTTTCACAATCTTTTTCACTTCCTCTTCACGAGCTTGCCACTTTTGAGTTGTGAGCTTATACGACAAATGCAAACAGCACTCGAAAAAACGAATCCACGCATGCAATGTAGATATGCCAAATCATAAATTATCTGTAGTAATGCCAAATCTTAAATTATCTGTAGTAATGTCCATTTTTATAATTTTGTCGATGTTATTAAAATCTTTAGAGGTGGCTTTGCACAGGAAGCAGCGTTGTGCAGAAGTGGTACCGGTTACAGCGTTACAGACTTTGCCGTCTATCACCGTAAAAGACATACAATAGGTTACTGAAATTGATTTTTCATTTTCTTCAGTAGTGTATGGTGCAAGACCCGCAATCTGCTGTTCAATGTCGGTAACTTCTTTCAATGTTGATTGTACATCTTCATGTACAAACTGCAATCGTATTGGTCTGCAGAATCGAGGAGATGAAGGTCTAGGATTTTTCCACACAATAGTTCCTTCATTCGTCTCGTGATTGTTGTGGATTAATTGCAAAGGTACCAGAGAAGTATAAAAAATGCTTTCATCAGATTTTCCATCCTCATCAAATTTTTGCTTATAAACACTTTGGCCGCTGCTTCCATCACATCCCCATTTACAGTGAAGTACTAATTTTTGCAGAATTTCAGAATTTAGAGTATCGATGACATCAGCCTGAAGTTGTATAATTCTGTATGTGGTATGATCAAGTAAAGCCTGTAGTTTAATTTGTGCGCACGACTCACTAATATTCATGTACACAACTGACGGATAACAACGATTTCTTGCTTTTTCTACTTCATGGTATGATGGGTATAATTTGCATTTACGTGCTCTAGCTGCATTTCTTGATAGCTGATAAGAGCGCTTTGATTCTCCTTTCTCGATCATCAAAGAAAGTGCTTCGTCTGGGGTTAAAGGTGTCTCATTTTTTGACCGAACAGCAGCTATATATTTTGAGGCTCTTGTTGGGCTGGTTAATGTGACATCTTTAAGAACTTGAGCAGCATGCACTTGACCAGAAGTCCTTAAACTCATTTGAGCAGCATACGTCAATTCTTCTGTAGATAAAGTAGAACGTATTTCTTCAGTCTTTCGCCTCTTAGATCTATCGCTGGATGAAGCAAAGGATTTCGAAGGTCGTCCAGATGTTCCTTTTTCATCATTCTTCACAATCTTCTCAGATGTTGATGTTGTGCATTCAGTATTGGATAATGTTGAAAAACATACGGTGCCATTCAACCATTCTTCATTATTTTTTAGAAACTTTTCTTGGCCTCTATTTGCTGCTTTCCATCTGGATCGAAAATTTGCAAATAACAGTCCTAATGACTTTTCATCCTCGTCTACTTGTATCACATGTTCGGTTTTCTTGAAAATTGCATCTTTCAAAACTCCAATAACGAATTTCTGTTCGTTTTTTAAACTGTCTTTCACCATGAAAAACACATCTTTTCTTGACAATTCCATGTTTGAAGATTTGGAAGACTCTGTAAAATACCAATATAAACATGTACAAAATTGAATGACATTATTTTGAAATCATTTTGTACTTAACAAAACTATATACGGTGTTCGGACTCGAAATGTACTAAAATATGGAATTGATAAATAAATATTAATCTATGTTAATAGACAGAAAATATACCAACGCGCTGTAACGTAATAATCAATGGATTACATTCACACGTCCGTTAATGTCGCGCCACGTATTTCTCCCTAAAAATTAGTCTAACTATTCGTTGAGCACTCCTGAGCAGCCAGTTTTTTAGTATATTATATTTAATACTATACACTATCAGTTTCTTGTCGAAACAAGGTCGAGACTCGCAAAGACATTTTTAAAACTACTTTAGAAAATTGATTTTCGAAAAAAAAATGTACAATTTTTTATGTTTACTTGTTGCAAAATTTAGATATTTCAAACATAAAATAAGCAATAACTATGCATAATTATATTTTCTACATACCTTCAGAAAGTTATTCCATTTTGTAGAATTAAAATTGAGACAGTTTCGTCCGTTTCACAGCACTTTGAAACAGGCAAGAATTTTTCGACGCGTACGCTTGTTTAATGCGTACCGAACGGCGGCTGAATGTCGACTGATGTCGAGGCGACCCTAGAGCAGGTATAAACCTGCCTGGTCCGGAATTTCATCCTTGGACTATCAGTAAACAAGATCTGAACGTATATAGACGAATATATACAACTCAAAAATTCGATTTTTGGCCAGCTTTTTGGGACTCTGCCCCACTGTGCGCCGAGCGCCGCTTGCGACGCCTCCAAAGAGCCTACTAGAGGGCGCCAGGGCATTGATTGCACCCGGGCGCTACATGGGCCAGAGCCGGCTCTGAGGTAATGAAACGAGTAAGCTTTGTTTCTTATTATTGTTTCATGAAATTACTCTACTATTTTAACTTAAAGCAATCGGGAACTGATTTAATTATTTCGTACCTAATTGTGTTACTAAAAAATAAGCTGTTTGATTTGCTAATGATTTGCTCGTTTCAATACAAAGCGTGGGCAAATTGTCCTTAAAAATGTTAACAAAAGGAAACATTGTGAACATTGCTCGAAGTATTAACTTCCAAAGTACACATAAACAAGTCGAAAGCAATCAATTTTGGGCCACTAAAATTTGCTCGCTGTAATCAAATAGAGACTAATTAATAGCTTGAGCTATTCAAAGTTACCTACTAGTGTAAACAGTGTTGCTTTGATAAAATCCTTTCTGGCAAGTTTAACTTTGCTATCAACAAATTGTAACCGTATATCTTATGCAGTACCATATAAGAGTTCATTTTAAATGTTTTTAAAACGTGTAATATAAAGTTAAGTTGGTTTATTTGTAGTTTCAATCTTCACTGCACCGTTACCCGTTATCACGTTAATGCCGGTGAATCATTAACAGAATTAACATTACAAGTTTTTACAGCCTTTTCGGAACTGTACTTTGGATTAACATTGTTTTTTGATGGTTTGGGACGGCGCTATAATGTTAAATTGTTGTCGGTTTTATATTTACAATTATTCATTTCAATCTATAAAAATCAAATAATAAAGTTTGTAGTGAGAACCATAGACAACGCAAGTTCGTGAAATTTTATGGAAACGTTGGCACGCCCTATCTGCATTTACCAGAACACACATTGGCGTGGCTATCGTAGACCTATGGTGTAGTGCGCGGGTAGCCCCAAAACTCAGAAGGGCCTTGACTAACTATGAAACTCCTACGCAAAATTATAGATATTTAAAATTATTTTAAAAAATATATAAAATTAAGACTTACTGATTATATTAAATTTACATTAAATAAATATAACTACTGTTAATGTTTTCAAGAATGAATAAAAATGTGGAATATTTAAATAAAATTGTTAAAAAATAAAATGTTTATTTTATCGAAAGAAACTATAGATTGTTTCCACAAGACAGACCCCGCCTACGGTATGCGAAACGCGTGAAGGGGGAGGGGACTCATTCACAATAGTTGACAGTTGGCCGTTGACCATCGTGTCTGTGACCTCCACGCCTCCCGAATACCGCAGGCGGGGTCTGTCTTATGGAAACAATCTATAGCACACCAGCAGACACCTGGTGACATCCGCGATACATGACAAGATCAGTCCAGAATGACAAAGGTTGACATGCTCTCAGATGTGCCTTGGAGATTTAGGAAATGAACTCTTTATAAATATTACGTTTTATACTCTTTGTTAATTTGATTTTGGGGATACCTTTTTGAACCTGGGGCCTCGGTCATCTATGCCACTGGATATGCCACTAATGATATGCCGAGAATATAGTACAAAGTAAAAGAAAAAAAGTTCAATTTCCTCGAACATTATCCCTTTTACGTTTTCGCTTACATTGTCCATTGTTTGTAATTTCTCAAGTTTCGTAATTCTAGCGAAAAGTTACAAAAATGTTTCACAATCGAACACGAAGGGTTCTAACTCAAATTAGACATAAAATTAAATGTTAACTTTCGACAAGTGATTTAAGGTGGCTTATTTAATGTAGCTAAGATGTTTTAAGACGTTTCTTGTTAAAGCATCGAGAGTATAAGCAATGCATAGAGCTCGTAAAATTCGTAAGTACCGAAAACGTTTTCAAATTGTTTGTAACGGGCGTTACTTTGTTAGAGCTCATAATTTGTATCTACATTTGATTGCGACACAAAACATGAACGGAAACGCACTTTAAGATTTTTTTTTATAGAAAGTACCCATGAAGTAGACGAGCAAAGTGTTTGCCGTGGTAAATGGATATTGTCGCGCATAGACATGAAATTTTTTTTTTATAGAAAAAAGGCAGCGGACGAGCATACAGTCCATCTAATGGTAAGTGGATACTGTCGTCCATAGACATCCGCGATACATGCCAACATCAGTCCGAATGACTAACGTTGGCACGCCCGCGGAAGCGCCGCCTACCTTTGCAGATTAAGGAATGGATTGGGAGAAAGGGTTCGGTAAATGGGGCGGGGATAGGATAGAATGTTATGGGAATGGGCTCTGGCATATCTCACTCAATACCGAAACTCGTACGTACAATTGGGAATTACGATAATGTGGGAAATGCAGTACATTTCAAGGTAGTATTCTGTAAGAGAGTGGTAACGTGGCCAGTAGAGTGCGCTCAGAGGCTGTGGGAATGCAGCGTGCACTCTCCCTCTACAAAATGCAAATTGAGAAGCAAAGGAGTTTGTAATTGTTCGAACGCTCGATTAGTCAATACTATAACAGTTTCCAAAAAAAGTCTACAACTACCGTACAAAAAACCCTACAATAACGGTACAAAAAAGCCTACAATAACCGTACAAAAATACCTACAATAACCGTACAAAAATACCTACAATAACAGTACAAAAATACCTACAATAACCGTACAAAAACACCTACAATAACCGTACGAAAAAACCTCTAGTAGTGGATGCCGGCGGCGCCCAAAAAAGCTAATTTCATGTAAGTTGTAAGAAACAATGTTTTAACGTTTACCTAACAACAGTTCCATATCATGTCATGTAAGTACACGTCATATGTAAAGATATCATAGTATAACAGTAATTAACCTATGAATATTAATAGCTTTATGTAATTCAAGTTGGTATGCGATGTGAATCGTGATTATGACCTGTTATGATGTCCTCGAGTAAGAAACTGTTCTATGAAACACAAGTTCATTAACATTGTCATAGTTAAAATAATGTAAGAAACAACCAAAAGTTTGTTTATTTATCCATTCTTTTTGCACTATGTTGTAAGAGGCATTGTGCTTTACGCTAAGTTTCACTTTACCTTTGAATGGGAGACAAATGACAAAAATGTGTTTTTCCTTTGAATGTTTATTGGAGACTAAACTTCAGTTTAACCGTACTGAGTGCTATAATAGATAGATACAACATGCTGCCCGCCAAAAAGTGTGTGGGCCTTTTTTTAAATAATAATTTAAATTATTTAACAATTATGTATGAAGTTTCATTCGTTAAAATTGACCAAGGTACAAAATGTTGATATCTAATATTTTAATGATCTTACCATGAAGACGTATCATGGTTAGATTTATTCAAGTTTGAGTTAACAGTTTAACATAGTTACATATTATTAGAGTACAAATAGACTAAAAATAAGACAATTAAATGAAACATTATTCAAAGAAACAAATTATTATTAACATCAATAGCTCTGTGAAGTTAGTTTCTTATGTTTAATTGAATACAATTCACATACAACTTACTTAATTATCTACCCTTTTCTTTTATTGAAATTATGCAAATAGTGTTAGATACTCGTACTATGAAAATTTTAACATGATCATTTCATGATTCGTTTGTCTAGCAAATAAATTTATTAGGTAATACATTCTCAGTTAAGTCTCAAATCGCTACAGGCTCGAGCCGCTAGATGGCACCGCTTTATTTTGCCTTCGAAAAGTATGACATCTTTGGTATTACATTTGACCGAACCGAATTAATTGCAGTTTTCACCTCTGCAGTTTTACGACATTTTTATTAAAATCGGCTAGGTATTCACTAGTATTCAGTCCTCTTAAATAACCCCATTTCGACGTGCAATAGAAGATATATACATTTTTTATCGATCTTTGAATAAAAGTAAAGCTGTGGTGTAGTATTCATTAACATAAGTATCATAAATAAATAATTGTCAAAATGGAAAGTTCTCGGAAAGATCTAATAATTATTCGGAATTAAAATTACGCTAATTATTTTGTTCGAACAGCGAAAATTGTTCTCGTTGCAAGAATTTTATTAAAATTTTATGTTGTCCTAGTAATAATTAATACCGCACTTAACCTTTCTCTTTTCAAAGCAAGCGAAATATTTTAATTAGTTTGTCCTAACTCGGTGTTGGACGGAGTGAGGATGGACGGCGATATGCAATATGCACGCATTTCTTCAATTTAGGCGTGATCTTGTGATGTCTGTCGCATAAAATATCTGATACATGTATTTGACTAGTGTCATGTGATATGTGAATCTGAGCTACGGTCTTGTACTACACTATAATGTCTGAAGTGATTTAATCTAGTCAAGCCGGTGACATTGCAATCAGGCCAGTTGTTCTAAACGACTGCTTTAACGATGTACTATATATAAAGAGACAGTGCGTGAACATTTGATCTGTTACCATTAAGGATAGGGACATGGACTCACATGGAAGGCGCGGAGAGTTTCTATAGCACACCAACCACTTTGACTCTTCTGTTTTCTGAAATATTTTCGGTGCTAAAATTGAACGGAGCATGTCCAATTAAAGCAATATCGTCATGTCTGGTCTGTATCTCTTTAACAGATTTTACTCTTTGGTTGGATTTTTATGTAATTATTTTGTTGGAAAATTTACCTTTTTATGAGGATATTTTTTTAATTTGTGTATTTTTACTTTGCGTTCCAGCACAAGGGTGTTGGGCAGAACAAGTAAAACTATTAATGTCACCAAAGTTACAAAGTAATGTAAGTCACAAAAGTAATGAAAGCAGTTTCACACAGTTAAAGAAATATATAATTAATGAAAATTTTAAGTTACTGATTGAAATTATAATTTAATGAATTATTCACTTGTTGCATTACACCGTCCCGAGTCATGCCTCGATGCGTTTTTGACAACGTACCCGAAATGCTGCGTGCACTAATTTGTAATTAAGCCATAGAGTAGCTGTTTTCCGTTTTGCTGGTTGCGCGGTTTTGGAAACCTACTGCTGAGGTATGTAACCACAATCTGTACATTTTTGACATTTTGTATTAGGTATGTATATTCCACAACTGTATCCTGTAAAAAACCTTAACCAGTCTGTTTCGTCCACTGCCGGATATAGGCTTTCTCATGCATAATAACTTCTGCACGAGGGAGGATTCTATTCTGTCTTCTTAAAGAGCCCCATGTGACATGTCTTAAGAGGAAAACTCACGGGACAGTTGGTACACAACTTTCGGTTTCGCGGTTTAAAATGTCCTTTAGACCGTACAGTACGCAGCAGATCTCTGTCAAGGAACTGTGGACGAACCGTCCTTCGGTGACGAGAGGTGTGATAATAAAAACCCTAAGTCGGCATCGGATTGAATAACTACTTAGAACATTCTCCAATATACAGCCGGTAGAATAATGAAGGTTCGTTGTATTTTTATTGTTTTTTTTTAAATGTAAATATAAATTATATTGTAGAATAATAGATAAGTATACATTCTTGTTGTGTTATAAATACATATTTTACTTTGAAATGTTAGTCTGAATTTCACTAGTAGGTAGGTACTCGTAATAAATTTCGCCTTTTAATTTACGTGCGGAGGGCGCGAACAATTTGTTTAGACGAGCCAACATGAGCTAAATACGTGAACCTGACAGCGCAATTATTAGTTGCTTTTTTTACGAAGGTTTTAAGAGTAGTGACGTCACAGCGTTAGGATGTAGGTGGAAGAGATTGCTGCGTCATAAACCAGAAAGGTAGAAATATATGATGCGTTCGATGTTGCTCCCATTGATTGGATACCGTAATCAATCACTGTAAATAAACCCTTTATTTCGTCCACATGACATTGATCTTGTCATGCTCATGGTCTTGTGTTGTGCATGAGGGATGTATGACTTTAAATCGCCACGCTGGCCAAGCGAGTAGACGAGTCCACTCTTTTAGAGGAGGTGCAGTACCTTAGGGCTTGTGGTAGCGGATTTGTTATTCCTTAGTCGCTTTTTACGCTTTTAACGCTTTTAAAAATGTTGTGGTGTTATTTTAAGGCCGGCCGACACCACACGACGAACATACATAATAACATAAATTAAATTACATAATTTATATATTAAACTGATACATAAATTTAGTAAATTCTCCCTTAATAAAATATTCTTCTCGTGCAAACAATTTTAATGGAACGATGTTCATAATATCAACTTCCAGGATTTAATTACACCTAATAATTGCATATGCGGTACCCGCGCGAAATTCGTTTATGATAATAAGCTCGAACCACATTCATTAAAATGATAATAAGGTTACCTTGTTTCTTATGTTAGTATACACTTTTAGATGTTGGTTTAGCGGTTAAGAACCTAGATTGTTCTGGAGGCTGTCACTTCAAAGATTGATATCTAAGAATTTACGTACTTTATTATCGGTTAATCGGGCGTCTAAAGAAATGTCAAGCTCTCTCGGGGCGCCACCATCGTCGATTGCAATCAGTTATGACGGAAATACACCAATTAATGAGAAAATAAACATTGCCCCACCACTTTGTCAATGACAATGACCCAGCAGGGCCACTTTGTCAATGATTATTGATTTTTTGACAGTCGTGAGTTCATTAAAATACATTTTGTACTGTCAGTGTTAACTTAAGATCAAAGTGTATATGAACCTCCAAAAAAATCCACTGTGGATCTTTTCAATGGATTTTAGTGGACGGAGGGCTATTTTCTTAGGTAAATCAATGTACGTACGCTGCACATTGGAAAAACAATGATAAAGCCATACATGTGCCTCATGCATAAAACAATGTACATTATGCAATGTCCAGCAGTGAATGAAGAAAGGGGTTAGTTAGTTAATATATCAATATTTGTTATTAATTTGATGTATAACAGATACTGTGTGTAGTAGCAATGAATAAGGTTTCATTCATTCATTCATTCAACGATGTCCCAATGTCACGACTACCCGCGCCACGAACGTATTTTTACGTACAGAGGTAAGCATCTCTCATTCAAGAGACACATAATGGCGAAATGTTCCAAGTCTTCCTGGAACAGGATTAACAATGAACGTGGCTGCTTGCCAGCATCCAGATTCTCATCAAAATACATTTTATGATATTTTGCTCGTTCGTAGAAATCTTAACTTTGTTGATATTATATATTTATACAAGTTCACTCGGGATTTGTCAAAGAAATTGCGATTATATTCTGTTTTGATTTAAATAATATCATATCGAATATTGAAAATAACGAAGTCAGTTTATTAGTCTGCGGTAGATAAAATTTTTACTACCATATCGAACCACCAGCCTTTGTCTGTTAATTAATATAGGTCTCTCCCGCAGCTTGCCACCACATTGATCTTCGGCTTTTCTCATCCAACTACCTTCGGCGAACTTTTTTAAGTAGTCTCTCCATCCGACCGGAGGGCGCCCGATACTGCTTCTTTCGGTACGTGATCTCCATTTGAAGACTAAGCTAAAAATTGCCCATGTTTTACAAATACTGACTTACTTTAGTAACCATAACCGGCCCGTTTTTTTCGTTCACTGCTGGACACGGGCATTGTCACTCATGGACATTGTTACTAGACATGGCCTTAAAACTGCATGTTGGCCAAGCGGCTTGGCGAGTTCATTGTTTTAAATGTGGTATATTTCATCGAAGCGGCTTTGTTATCCCTTCCCTTGGTTGTCTTTTTCAACATACACAGGAAGAGATAGGTTGATGCTTCTATACTAGGGCTACTTATTAGTACTTATATTCAGAAAAAATATTTTAATTTATCGTATCAAAATACTATTAAACACAATAAAGTTCATGAAATATATGTTATTATACATTTTCTAAAATAAAATGTGTAATTTAATATGACTTTAATGTATGCCATTGAGCATGGGTATTTTGAATTGTTTTAATTTTGATAATTGAGGATGAAATTCCAGGGTAGAAAAACGAATTGTTGTCCCCACTTATGAGTATATTTCAAGGTCATTTTTCATTGCTTTTCACTCAGAAAAATCTGCCAAATTTTGAATAATCAAAACATTAGACGATTCTCAACTGTAGCCTCCAAATTTACATTTCAATGATTAATGACCAACAAAATCGTCATTCGAAAAGCTAAACCTCCGATTTGTCATTTCCAACACAAGTCTATTCCAAGTAAACGGTCCGTGAAACTGTCGAAAATGTGCGATAGATAAAAACGGCTGTAGGTCGGACGTGCAGCCCACATGCGGCGAATTGGATTCCTTTTACTGGACAGACTTCTTGGAAAATGGACGCGGATGGTGCTGCGAGGCTCATGAATAGAGGGTTTTTTAGAGACCTAGATTTTAGAAACTTTTCTGTATATAAATTAGTTCATAACTAGTCCTTCCTTCTTCATGCACATTGTCTTGTGCATGAGGAATATATGGCCTTAAAACGCCGCTCTGGCTAAGTGGGTTGGCGAATTCACTCTTTTAGAAGTGGTGTAGTTCCTCAGGGCTTTCTAATTCCTCAGTCGTATTTTCAGACATCCACGGGCAGAGATGGGATGGTGCTATTACAAAGCAGGCACACACCATACGGCCACTTTAATAGTACTTAGTAGGTTTTTGAGTGATGCGCGTTCCGACAGACAGATATTTCAAAAAAATGTTGTTTTGAGCGCTGAATCACCCATACTTTACACTGAAATAGCTTTCTAAATATTTTTAAAAAGTATTTCACAGACAATACGATACAAGCTTTGCTACAATACATTTGTCTTCAATAACTATCTGTCTGTAGTCAGTAAATGCGTTTTACTCTTTAAGCTTTATATGCAAAATTTTCTAAAATGGGATATCTAAACCACACATTCACATACAGACATACTTACATAAAGCACACACAATGTACATATTATCCACAATAATTACCACCGGACTGTACTGTTTTCTTAAATAACTAACTTAGTACCAATAATAGATGTAAGGGATGGCGCTGACAGCTGTACAACAGATTATTCTAGTACAGATGTCCTTACACACATTGTCCTTATGAACACCTACTTATAAATTTCATGTTTTGTAAACTACATTATAAGTGACAATTACCGTAGAAAAGATGTAAATGTAATTAAATAAATAAATATGTAGAAAAACGTTTTATATATGTAGAATGTAGAAGTTCTAAATTTTTTTATTGTATCGTTTATGTAAATCAATCTCTTTTACTGTATTTCATCCACTTGTTACTTTTTAATATAACATATTGAGTATATTTTGTTTATTGGCTTGCTTTTGCGGCTGTCGGTGAGCATGTAGCTGCTGGCGGAATATCGGTTTTATCTGGTCCACGTGTCGTGTACCAACTAGTACATACATAAGGTAGCAAATTGGAACGTGGCCAAGCTAACAAGCATACTGTGGTAGCCTTAACGTTTTGTATCTAATTTCGCTATTGGGCCAATTGTCTTTACTAGTAATTGGCTCTAAAGGGTGGCGGGGATTTTATTGTCTCAGTAAAAATGTTGCTTCACACTTTTATTCCAATAAGTAGATGGATCTCATTTTAGTAAATATTTGGCACATAGTTAATCTGGTATAACAGAAGGCTGATTAGGTTTTAACCATTTGAGAATAAATACTAGATATAATACAAGACTCTAGGGCTGGCACGTCACCAGTGTTCTATGTTCAGTAGCTTCCGAATTCTTTAATTCTTATGTGTTTTGAAAATAGAACATTCTTATTACGTAGTACTAAAGTTTCAAGTTTGACTTTTTAATGAACCCCTCGTCATCTGCTTCACTCCCCCTAAAATATGATTTGATTCTTTCTTTGATAAGAACGTACGATGTGTCACGTAGTCCACTCCCATATCGATGGTTTTAACACAATTCTAAGAAAACTCAATATCTACATAACTGTTTTTTTTATCAAAATTATGCTTTATTAGATGGTGGCAAGTGCTTACTGAAGGGAAACGGAAAACATCAGCCTAATGGAGTCTGTGGAGGTAAGTATTTTAAGTGCATTTAGGGTGGCTTCAGATGGTTGCACAAATTAGCCGCTACTGCCCGCCATAAAATTATATTGTTTGAACACATAGCACCACTGAATAGCACTGCCCCATCTCTTAACGTGAGTGTTGTAAAATCCGACTAAGGGATAACAAAGTCGCTACCATAAATCCAAAGGAACTAAACCATCTCTAAAAGAGTGGACTCTCCAACCCGCTTAGGTAGCGTGACATTTTTAGACCTTACATTCCCCATGCGCAAGACCATGTACATGACGAGGTCCATGTCCAGTAGTCGATGATAAAAGAGGTTATTATGGTTACGGTTGGGTTGCAGGTTGCCTAGTCAAACTACATTATATGAAATACTCTGTGGTACGATCGGGGGTTCGAATTCGAAACACGTATCGTTTAGTTCAGCGTACATCGACTACTTTATGCCAAATCTCAATAAGTTTATCATGTAGATGTAGCTCATATCGCATCGGCATGGTTTAACATCGTAATGTTCTTACATAAATATTTATTAGGGTCCTTCAACACGAGTAGCCAGCGAACCCGTCAACGTAGTGGGACCATGATGTTTGGTTTTAAATTGGGATCAATTCCACACTAGTATTAACCGTCTAGTATTATATGCATCTCAAGTAAGTGTATATGTAGAAAATAATTTATTTTATTTCATTTTTTTTTTCATTTAAGAAACATTAATGCACATTACCGTACAACAGGCGAGCTTATTATCTTAACGCATTCTCTTCCAGCTAACTTTTGGATTGAACAGAGAGATACATTAGGAGATGCGACGAGAAGTATAAATATATAACTTATATGAGGACAATATATATAATTTCCTAAAATATACCCAATTAATATATAACAAATATGTATGTATAACATACAAATCTACATGTACATGCTTCACCCATATCTACATAATCAATAAATGTATGATGGCACTGAAGACATTATGTAAAAATTGCACCATCTACCTTTATTTGTTACCTATTTTCTGCTTTTCTCCCAGAGATTGCCCGGAAGAGATCGCTTTGGAGATGAGGCTGCCTGTTGCACTTTTCGTGTTATTTATTTAAATCGTCTTTTTGCAACATGTGTTATCTATCTATCTATTTTTTCAATAATGATTATTGTAGGGAGATTGATAAATTTAAATATTTAGGGCTCAAAATGTTTATTAAATAGTAGAATGACTCAAAAGGTCGTTATTTTATTTATCTTATGCAATCGAATGAGGATGTTATATTTGGTTTTGCAATAAGATTGACTTTATAGTTCTTTATACGATTGACTTGGTAGATAATTTTAGTCTTTCGATGTCTCCGACAACCTTTACAAACAATATTGACAATTTGACAGTATAGAAACAAAGTCCTTCATATTCCTCAACGCATGGTCACCCCACTCAACGCCTATATCCACGAGGGGCGCATAAAACGGAATCACCCGAATTGGCTCCGCGTATTAATGTGTGTAGTTTTCAGATCACATACAATGAACCAATCTTCTTCGTTGAATACCTATTTAAATTGACGTGTTGATCGTACATGACCTGAGTTTTACTGTACCTTAGTTTGTTGTGGTCACCATTATTACTTGAAAAGAAAGGAGAAAACCATTATTACATTCTGGATTAATTCTCAAGCAGTTATTAATAAAAACATAACTACTCAGTTTACCTACTACGCGTAAATCCATAAACATAGTGACGGCATGCTGTTAGGGAAAAGTTCCATAGAGTGAAACTCCATAGAACTCATGTGGACATTTTATTTAAAATAATGTATTTTTTTTTTTTATAGATTAGTGGGCGGACGAGCAAGCGGTCCCACCTGATGGTAAGTGTTACCGCCGCCCATGGACACCTGCAACACCAGGGAGCATGCGGGCGCGCCGCCGACCTTGCAAAATCCTATTCACAGCTCTCTTGAAGAACCCCATATCGTAGCTTAATGGAAAGACCTCTTGAGGCAGTTCGTTCCACAGCCTACGGGTTCGCGGTATAAAATATTTTTTGGAGCGAACAGTGCGCGACACCTCCGTATCGAGGAAATGCGGATGGACCGCACTTCTGTGACGGGAGGTGCGGTTGTAGAAACCCGAGGTGGGAATTATATTGAACAATTCTTCAGAGCATTCCCCATTGTACAGGCGGTAGAACACACAGAGAGACGCAACGTCTCTCCGAATGCTGAGGGGTTCTAAACCGCCTGTGAGAGTGGGATCGTCGACAATACGAACAGCACATCGTTGGATGGAGTCAAATGGGTCCAGTTGGTATTTCATTTCGGTGCGCCGGCCCAGAGATGAGAGCAATACTTCATATGGGGCCTCACTTGAGCTTTGTAAAGTATAAGGAGTTGCCCAGGGGTGAAGTACCGCTTCGCTCTGTTCAGCACACCGAGCTTTTTGGAGGCCATTTTGGCCTTATTTTCCAGATGACCCCTAAATTCGACTTTGCTGGAGATGTCGACACCAAGGATCCCGATACTCTCCGAGATCTTAAGAGGCATGCTCTGAAAGCGAGGTGCTACGACAAAGGGGGTTTTTTTAGCGGTGAATGCACAGACTTGCGTCTTACTGGGGTTGAAATCCACTAGGTTCAGAGAACCCCAAATCGAGACTAGATCTAAAGAGTTTTCGATTTCAGACACAAGCCTGGCGCGACTCTCTTCCAATTCGATCCGAGGGATGTTGGCGCGGCCCCTGTACAAGGCGTCTCCAGTACTGTCATCTGCATAGCAACGTATGTCACCAATTTGCAACAGGTCGTTGATATGCAGAAGGAACAGAGTTGGGGACAGCACGGAGCCTTGAGGGACGCCAGCGTTAATAGACATGGTGTCGGAGCGGCTACCATCGATAACGACTCTGATGCTCAGTCCAGTCAGGAAACTGGCAACCCATTCGCATAATCCCGCGGGTATCCCGAAAGATGGTAGCTTGGAAAGCAGCGATTTGTGCCATATCCGGTCAAAAGCTTTCGCAATGTCTAGGCCTACAGCCAAAGCCTCGCCTCTACTCTCAATGGCGTGAGCCCAGCGGTGTGTTAAATACGCTAAAAGATCACCAGCTGAGCGATTATGGCGAAATCCATATTGACGGTCGCTAATCAGCTGGTGATCCTCTAGGTACCCAAGGAGCTGTGTGTTTATGACATGCTCCATCACCTTAGAGAGGAGGGAGGTGATCGCTATTGGCCTGTAGTTGGCCGGGTCTGTGCGGTCACCCTTTTTAGGTAAAGGGTGAACATGAGCTACCTTCCATGCTGACGGGAAGTTTTTTGTGGAGTATGAGAGCCTAAAGAGTCGCGTAAGCACCGGGGACAACTTGGGAGCGCAAAATTTGAGCACCACTGCAGGAATACCATCAGGCCCACTCGACTTTCGGATATCAAGGGATGCTAGAGCTCGCCGGACTTCACGCTGGGTGAAACAGATTTCTGGCATGGAGCTTGTGCACCTCGAGATAGACGGTGGTGACGCATCTCCATCTTCCAGAGTCGAGTTTGAGGCAAAGAGATAGCCCAGGAGATCGGCTTTCTCCTTCGCCCCGTGGGCCAGTCACCCATCGAGTTTCCGCAGTGGTGGGAGTGACGACTGACAGAAGTTACCTTCAGCAGCCTTGGCGAGCGACCAGAAAGCTCGGCTTCCAGAAGGACAGCTAACTAGTCGATCGCCAATTCTGCGGATGTGCTCATTCCTTGCTCTGACAATGATCTTCTTACTGCACCTCGAGGCAGCGTTAAATTTTTTCCTCAAGTCGGTGGTATTCGAATCTTCGGACACCTGCGCTTTGGCCCAGGCCCTGTATGCAGCCCGTTTATTTATATATTGCATTTATTCTTATATATTCCAGTAACGAAAACTTTCTGTGTATATCAACAATTCTTATGCAATGAAAAAATTTAATAAAAAAAATTTAACTTTTAAAAACATTTCTTTTCTTTTCGCAAAAATTTCTGTATGTAATATAATAATACATCCATAAAAAGCTGGATACGGAGGGTGCACGGCTGCAGCCGCTGGGCGCACTCGACTGGCCACGTTATCCCTCTCTCACAGAAGACTACCTTGAAACTTATTGCAGTTCTCACTTTATCTTATTTACCTAATGTAAATACGTACGTGTTTCGGTAGTGTGTAAGATATGCCATTGCCCATTCTCATCCCATCCTATGGACTGGTAGAGAACACCTTAAGGCATTAAGTTCGCCTTTTGTACCTACGACAGTGTGCAATAAAGTGAATAATAACTAAAATAAATAAAAGTGTACCAGATCGGATTGATTGATTATATTATTAACTACGACAAACTTTGGCAAATAAACCTTTCAGAATACCTAGTACAAATTATTTGCAGACGAAATTTGTAAGAGAATCTTTCCAGTAAACCTATACTGTGATTAGATCAAACAAATATATGCGAAAACAACGTATTTTTCTATATTTCCCATTACGAAAATTTTCATACTATGACTACTAGACTTATAGATATCCGTTTAGATCTATTTTATCTAAAATATATATATCTTGAGCTTCCTTACCTAACTTAATTTTAGCTTTCATTGAAGCTTTTACAGCGAACTAAATTAATTAACAAAAGAGACGAATAACGTTTCTAAATCATTGCTAATAGCTAAGATAATATAATTAGAAATTGATACATTTTCCTTTTAGGGAAATCCAAAGAAACTAATCATTTACTATTAAATACCGTATAATGGCTTCTTAGAGCGAGGTCTTATTCCGCTGCAGACGTTTAAAAAAAAGTAAAAAAATCAAGCTGGGGTAGCAGATTCAATATATTCCTCGGGGTGCTAAGTAGAATTGACCGTTAATACTTCAGTAATACGATTGTGCAGTGATAAAGCACTGGCTGGATATGGCTTTTATTTGATACTAGTGATGTGAATGATAATCCTCAGACTAAAGTTTATGTGAACATTACGAATATCGAATTGCGAAAAAGTAGTGAAATTCTTTCGAAATTCGGAAGTCATGATCTCAGTAGTAATAGATATTTTTTTCGAAATCTATCTAAAAGTCTTCGCGACAGCTTCAGGGTAACCCCAACAGCACACTCAACGCATTATTGTAGTCTTTAAACACATGTAATCAGTCTTTTTATCGTCTATTGCTGGACACGGACCTTCTCGTGCTCATTGCCCTGTGTACTATTTTAAGGCTTCATGGCCTTAAAACACTACGCTCTGGCCAAGTGTATTGTCGCCTTGAGATGGTGGCGCTATTCAAAAACCCGCCGATAGCACGCCCCTCACACTTTCTTGACTTTAAAAATACGTTATTCATTTTATTTCTTTATATCTACGTCAGGCAATTAGCACTAAAGAAAATGTACGACTTAACCTGAAATATATGTAAAGTACGAGTATAATCTTAATTTGCACCATACTTCATGTCGTTCCATATCTTCGAGCCTCAGAATACCATCTCGGAAATACTGAAAGAATACTGTCATTCGAACAGTAACCTTTCCTTTAGATTGTTATATTTTGTAAAAACGAAATCAATATTTAAACAAATCCATCGGCACCTAACGTCACTAGCTATAAACTGCAAAGAGTAAAAGAACTGGTAGCTTACCTATGTCCGGGGAACATTGACTTGTTTGCTTATTTTCCGTTGCCGGCGCACTTTTATTGAGTTGCAGATTTGTTTCTGTGGGAAATAGAAAGCAGAAAATGGATGTTGAGTCGCTTATTTACTGGAAAATGTAAATAAACGAAGCTCGTATGGGATGAACTATAGAATGGTAAACAATCGATAACTAAGTAGCTGCTAGCTGTATGAGACGCTACTACAGAAAACATAAAAACCACCATGAAATATAATTCATGGAACTAGTTGTTCCTAGAACTAGAGTACCATATATTTATCTACTTAAACGGGTCTCAACGCGTATGTGCACCTTATTTATTTTATTCGACGTTTCATACATATTGAGACCCGTTTAAATAGATAAGTGAAAACGTGAAAATCTCAAATGTTTTATTACCATATTTTCAATTTTATCAGCATGTGTAGAGACACATTCTGATAAAATTGAAAATATGGTAATAAAACAGTTCTCTAGTTCTCTAGTTCTAGTACTCCTTGGTACCAAGGACCGCCACAACACACCGTCTTCTGTTCTTCTCATGCAGCCATTACCGGAGACTTTGTTCAAGTCATCAGTCCACCTGGCCCAAGAGCGTCCCACACTACGTTTTCCATTAAGGGCCCGTCTCCTCCCCAATCGGTTATCGGCCCTACGGCATAATTTTATTACTTAATCAATTTTTCTTAGTTATCTTGACGATGAAAGAAAGCACGTTTAAATAAAAAATAACATCTATTTAACCGAGAATTATAATTGATATTATTATAATTATAAGTATGTAGGCAAAAGGAGTATATACTATATAAACTGCATCACCAAAAACCTATACGACATTTGACATTTTCCTCACCGGAGATTTTTAACACAAAAGTCAGGCGAAAGTGTCCTCCGGCCCTACACGACGGGAATATATGTTAATGACGTCATTTGAGGCAGGTTCCACATTAATATTTATGTCTTGATATATGGACGCGACAAAATTTGACTGTCTGAATCTACATTAACCTGATTTTGGGTACTTTTTCGTGGTACGAAAAGCAATTTTGTTTTGACAAAACTGTTGAGATTTGTAATTTCCTTTGGGCTAAGTTAAAAATTAATACGGCAATTTCCGCTTCCAACGAACATTACACGAAACAAGAGACGAAATTGTATTCGATATCATCTTCTGAGAAATCAGGGTGTTTTATATGTATCTGAAACTTATTAGTTTACTAAAAATACATGAGAGTTCGTCAAAGAAATTTAAGAGAATTCAGAGGATCATAAAGTTTCTAAATAATCCCTACGAGACTATTTTCTCGCCTTGGGTTTGATGAATTACTGAAATGATGAAGAACTGCTTATGTAACTTTAAATGAAAACATAAATGTTCTCAGGAATTCATTAATTGCCCACGACTCGTCAGCGTGAACTTTAGAGTGGGTATATAATGAATCTGGATAAAAAGTACAGTAAATATTAACTCGGTACTTGAGTAATAATTACGCTAAGTCTCATGAAAATCCGTCCAGTAGTTTTTTATAAAGTTACAATAGTTTTGTCGTTCTACCTAAATCGTTCGTAGCACTCATTACTCAGTACTGGGTAATGCCCGGGCGTTCATGCACAGCGGCGCTTCGAGTTCGGTAGTCGTGATGAGTCCACTTGTGTTGCACACCTTTGTGTAGAGTAAAAGATCTACTAGAAATGAACAATAAGTTATGGAAAAAAAAACTTACTGTAAAATTTGGTAGAATCGATACTGAATGAACCTATTTTCAACTTTTGCGTTATTTCAGAATCATGTTATGACATCATATGGGTGCAAAACACCCATAACACATAAAAGTTCAAGGCACGTGCCTCTCGAGCTCCGTTACGCAACTTAACAGCCCCCTTACAAAGTTTCAGGCAGTCGGAAAGAAAGCCCATTACTCCAGATCAGGTTACAGGAGTTGTTGAGGATTTATTTGAAGAGTAAGTAAACATTGTTATAACGCAATAGATGTAATGTTAGAAAGAGAGCGCTATATGCAAATAATGTCACCGAAATGTTATCAAAACGGCGCGGGAGCGCTGCTGGAATTAACTCAGTCGCGTTATGTCGACATTAACAAAATCGAATTATGTTAGTCCGAAAGTTTGTTCTTTCGATGTACTTTCTGTCGATTGAACGTTTGTGCGATGGACGGTGGTGAACTGGATTATTTTAGAGATAAAACTAGATTATTTTATTCCACTATACATATTTTATGGCAAAAAGGCGGCAGACGAGAATACAGACCATCTAATGGTAAATGGATACTATCACCCACGATCGTCCGCGGTACATGCCGACTTCAGTTCAGAATAGCAAATGTTTTCGATACGGGATAGGATAGGATGTCTCGCCCAGTACTGAAATACATACATACATTGGAAAGAATAGGACAGCATCCTCCCTTGAATTTATGGACAGAAACTAAAACATGCGATAAGATACGATTTTTAAGACAAAGCAATAAAAAAATATTTGATGATTTTATTAGTTTAAATATCTTGGAAACTGGAACTGAGAATAAGGTCGCTTTAAAGGCTCGCACACATTACGGCGGACCACACCGCAGCGCATGACATGCAAAAATCAACCTGAATCATTTTCATACATTTTGTATTAACCATAGCACTTGTATTAACCATTGTATTAACCATAATTCGGTGTGCGACGACGCGAAGAACTGAGTGTTAACAGCTATTTTACTTAAATTATTGCGTTGAGGTGCGATCCGCTGCGTCTGTAATGTGCGCTCTCACAGTTTTGCAGTGAGACGCGCTGCGGAGCAACGCGGCTGTAATGTGCGCGAGTCTTTAGAGTAGCATTAGTTACATCTATCGTCTGACCTTTGACCCTTTGTTATTTTCTTTTGTTTAAATTTTCACCGGTGGCCTTCTGCAACCGTAAAACACATAGAGTCACATTAGAATTTGATTTGAATTGGGTATATTATTTTCTCGTTTTGGTCGAGTGACTTACACGGGGCATAATATTATTTACTCAGAATATACGGAACATTTACGTCCATTTAAATGTTACAAAACTTATAATATTTACTGATATTACTAGGAAAGTGGTAATAATAGACTTCGTCAAAATCAGGCGAGGAAAATACAATATTTATAAGTACATATTTTGTTACAAACAACATGTGGATTCTAGGAATAGTTCTAAGAACTCTACCTATTGCGGAAATTCCGACTTAATGGTTTGGGTCTATATTTGGGTTAAGTTCAAAGCTGAGCTAAATCGGTTCCGTAGTTCTGAAATTAAGGCGGTATAAATTTTTGAAAAAATCCTAAAAATAATATTGTAGTCCATACATAGAAACATACAAGGTAATCCAATGAAATTGCCGTTTTATACGGAAAAAATCAAATGTTTATTTTTAATGAGAATTATATATTTGTCCATTACTATCAATGCACTTTTGTTATTTTAATGAAAGTTGATTGATGCCTCTGCTATAGAACTCGTGGGAATGGGAATCGATGAATTCTCTGAAGGCATTTTTCACCCCCTCTTCGGAGTTGAATTTTGTTCCCTGTAAAATTTATCCAAATTTCGAAAAAAATGGAAATCAGTAACGGCAAGTTCTGTCGATTACGATCGGTGACGGAGAGTTTCCAGTCGAAGCTCCTGTATTGGGACTGATTGTCATGCAGTGTGTGGGCGAGCGTTATCAAGGAGACGTTTGCGACATTGTTTGGCTTTGTCTCCTGGGTTCAACCTTTGTGACGAACATTTAACGATTATTAACATATGGGATCCACTTCTCACCACTAGTGACAATACGATTCAGGATCCCTTCATTAAATTTAACTTCAATTAAATTATACTGGAGCCATCTACCCCTTACCGGTGATACTACAATCATCCCCAGCTAGCAACTATTACCAGGCAGGATGCTGTGTGCGGCCTGTAATAAGCACTTGAAAGGGAAAACGGGCGGCGATGGCGAGGTCGTCATGTGTTCAAAATGTCCTAAAAAATACCACACCTTTTGCCTAAAACTGACTCGGGAAGACGGCAAGTTGATCAAGTCGAATACCAATAAATACGTGTGCCCGAGCTGCAAGGTAAACAACACAATACTGAAAAAAGACGAGAGCCCAGAGAGCAACTGTTCCTCGCCAAAACAATCCGAGTCATCTGGCTCAACATTGAATGAAGCTGAGGAACGCGTGTCAAGAGATTTCATCAACTCTGTCCAGAACTTGGCATCGATGAATGTTCCCGGCGAGGTGTTATCGTCATTCACTGCAACTCTCCAGCAACTACAGCGCGCTTTTGAAATGATGAAGCAGGAGATGACTGATTTCACAGCATCGCTCAATCACACAACGGAGGACGTCGCTGTTAATCGCAGAGAAATCTCAGAGATGAAAGGACAGCTAAAAGAGCTCAATTTCTATAAAACCGAAGTTAAGAACCTTCGCGCCGAGGTCGTCGAGCTGCGCCAGGAACTTGAAGCCAAAGAACAACGCCATCTACTAAAAAACGTTTTAGTAACGGGCATATCTGAGTACAACGGCGAAAACCTACACCAAGTAGTGAACATAATGTGTAATAAATTAGGTGTTCAACTGGACCCCAGAGACGTCAACGATGTGCGGCGCGTCGGGCTACGCGGCGGCGGCGCGGGCGGCGTGGAGCGCCCGCGATCGGTCGTGCTGACGCTGGCGCGCCGTGCCCCGCGCGACCAGATCCTGCGCGCCGCCAGAGTGCGCCGTGGGCTAACCACCGACATGCTGGAGATTCCAGGGAACTCTCGCCGGGTGTACATAAACGAACACCTCACCAAAGCAAACAGAGTACTGTTTAGTAAAGCTCGAGCTGCCGGGTCCGAACTCAAGTTTAGGTTTGACTGGACCTCGAATGGGGCCATCTACATGCGTCGTACCGAGACAAGCTCGGTAGTTCGGATCACATCGGAAACGATATTGGAGAAATTTCGCAAAGACTCAAGTAAAGACTCAAGTCTTCTCCGGCTGTGCACATATGTAATGGAGAGCAAAAAGCTAACTTCAATAATGACCCACAGTGACTATCTCCAGACTCATTACCGGACCTGTTTTTCTGTCTGATATCCTGCTTTATTTATAATTGCGTGAATGTTTATATGCTTTGTCTAATAGTCTATCACTGTTTTGTTTGTCTTGTGTTTGGGTTAGTTTGTTTAATTGGGACACATATGCTGAACTCAATGGAGGTCTTGGTTCACTATTTATTCACGGACTCACCCATACATTACGCTTCTACACTTCAATACACATTATTTCAACTCATATCACACTTTGGTCTCTCTTTACATAAACACTTCAAAAAGTTTTATTATGATCAACTGTTCGACTCATTTTACACATATGCATTTATGTTATCGGGGACGCTGCGGGCTCGGGATACCAGGAGAATCTTATATAAATATTACTTAATCATCCATTACATCTGTGATATACGTAATGGTATCTTACTTATTGTATCTGTATGCCTGGCGCAGAGCTGTGCGCCCACAAACATAAAGGATGGATAGTCTAAACACTATATTGTCTGAAATTGATTCTGTTGGTGTATCGCGCTCGTATTTGGCTTCCCCGGATAAATGCATAAAATACCTAATTAAGTCTAATAGATCAATGAATATATTACAAATGAATATACGGAGTATTAATAGGAATTTTAATTGTGTTCATACATTGCTTGCTTCTATAAAAACTGAGTGTGATATTATTATTTTAACAGAATGTTGGCTTTCAAAAGTAATTAATATAGCTGCTATGGACGGTTATGTTTCATACAATACTGAAGTTAATGGGAATCAGAATAGTGGCATTGTTGTCTATGTTAGGAATAATTTATCATGTATCGTAACTGAACCTGTTTTTGCTGATGCAAATTGCTTAATTTGTAAAATTGGACAGAAACTAGCTATAGTTGCAATCTATCGTTCCCCATCATATGTGAGCTTGGATGGTTTTCTTTATAATTTAAGCAATTTTCTAAGCAATTTATCTTCTATTAGAGACATAGCACTTATGGGTGATATTAATATTGACATTAAACCTGGTAATAGTGATGGAAACGCCGATGAATATCTTACTTTAACCGCTACACATGGTCTTCTACCAGCTCACGTGTTTCCGACTCGTGGTAATAAGAGCTTGGATCATATTTTGCTTAAAACGGATTTAGATGCAAGTGCTATTGTTTTGGAAACTTACATAACAGATCATGTTCCGACATTGTTGAATATTGACCTTCAAAAACAAGTATTGAATGACACAAATACTGCAAAGCGCATTGATTACAATGCGATTATAACTGAAATTAATAGGAGGGATTTCACTACGGTAATGAAGTTCTCGAATGCAGATAGTGCAGCTGAACAGTTAGTGTACACGCTATCTGCAATCGTTAATAAACATTCTAAGATAACTAAGTTACCAAAGAAGGATATAATTATTAAACCGTGGATAACTCCAGGGCTCTTGAGATGCATCCGTAATCGTGATAAATTGCACATTAAACATAAAAGAGATCCAAGTAATTTGGTACTCAAAACCACCTATACACGCTATCGTAATTTTATAAATAACTTACTCCATAAAAGAAAGAACTCTTATCATAAAAATTTACTTTACAACGGAAAGAATAACCCGAAAGCAACTTGGGATGCAATTAAACGGATCACAAATATGAATCGCGCTCCTGAGCACACTACTGAGCTTCTCAAAGTTTCTACTGATCCCATAACTTCTGTTAATCTAGTTAACCAGTTCTTTGTGAGTGTTGGGAAAAACTTAGCTGATCAAATTGTGCCTCCAGCTAATGACTCCCCTTTGTGCTCTCCCGAACCTTACACAAAAATTGTACAGCCGTGTAATTCCTTTGCTATGCTTCCGGTTGATGTGGATGAAGTGGACAAAATTATTTTGAAACTACGCAATAATTGTGCAGTTAGATGGGATGATATTCCAACTTCGATATTAAAATCATGTAGTAAAAAGCTTGCACCACTACTAACATATATATGTAACCTCTCATTATCTGGTGGAATTTTTCCTAAGGTTTTCAAGAAGGCCTTGGTTTATCCTGTATACAAGGGTGCGGACGGGAAGAGTGTAAATAACTACAGACCTATATCTGTCCTTACAGCTATGTCTAAAATACTAGAGAAAGTTCTGAACACTCGATTAGTTAGTTTTTTAGAGTCTCAAAATCTAGTAGCTGATAATCAATTTGGCTTTAGGAGAAATAAATCCACTGAGGATGCAGTAGCAGCTTTAACTGATTATGTCGTCAGGAATATAGATAAGAAAGAAAAATGCATAGGTATTTTTCTTGATCTGTCTAAAGCTTTTGATACTGTTTCCGTTCTAATTCTTTTAAACAAATAGGAAAAAATTGGTATCAGAGGGATGTCGTTGGAAATTTTTAGGGACTATTTATCGGATCGTACTCAATTTGTTAAAATAGGTTCTCACACTAGTGATGAGGAACGGTTAAGTTACGGAGTTCCGCAGGGTAGTGTGCTCGGACCAACTTTGTTTCTGATCTATATAAATGATCTTTGTCTTCTTCGCCTACCTAACTGTAAAATGTTTACATATGCAGACTATACTGCACTTTTGATACACGCTAAATATTGGGAGGAAGGTCGCTAGATGGCTGAAAGCACACTGAAAGTTGTGACCAACTGGCTTGCAAATAACAAGCTAACACTAAACATTTCGAAGACCAAATTCCTCACTTTCTCTCACCGTAAATCCTCTCAACCTTGTGATACGTTTACTATACGAGTCCATAAATGTTCTGACTCTCTTAGGGATTGCTCTTGTCTGCCTTTGAGTAGAACCTCAGATATTAAATACTTGGGTGTAACTATAGACAATACATTAAATTGGCATAAACATATCCAAAATTTAACCTCTAAAGTTAGAAAATTAATTTATATATTTAAAATTCTCCGACAGGTTGCAAACCTTAGTACACTAAAAATGACATATCTCGCCCTCTGTCAATCGCTCCTAACTTATTGTATAGCTGTTTGGGGTGTAGCTGATAAAACTGCAATGTTACAAGTTGAAAGGGCACAGAGGGCAGTACTAAAGGTTATCTACAAGAAACCAAATCTATATGCAACCTCTAAGATTTATTCTGATAGTCAAGTGCTCACAGTGAGACAGCTTTTTGTTCTTAATGTTATATTGCGCACACATAATTCTATCCCTTTTGATAAGAACTTAATTGAAAATAAGCGTCGGAAAGACTTAGTCTTCAATATTGAAAAACATCGAACTGTGTTTTCCAAACGTCACTTTCACATTATTGGTCCACATGTATATAACCAGATAAGCAAGCACTTGAGTATATACTTTTTAAACAAATATAATATCAAGAATGGGGTTAGTAAATGGTTAAAAACCTTAAATTACAATGAAACAGAGAATTTATTGAAAATTTATAAATAAATAAATTATGTAAGTTTCACATCCATAATTTCATAACATATCAAAGTTTAGAGACTTAACTGTTGTAGTGTTGGCCGGGTGACGCAATTACACGACACAGGGACCATAAGGTACCCTATGTGTGATTGTGGCAACCTGATCGTAAAAGGAAATAAGGAGACAATATATCCTTATGTAGAAGTAGACTTCTAAAGTTTGTGTAGTTATTTATTTCTAATTTCTAATTTACTTTCACTGTATTCTTTGGTGTGCAATAAAATGTTCACCTTCAAGAGAGATCCCTTTGGCGATAAGGCCGCCTATTGTGTAGTGTGTACCTACTTTTCGTGTTCGGTGTTACATAAATTGTATTTTTGCAACATGTATTCAAATGTATTGGTGTACAATAAACAGTTTATTATTATTATTATTATTATTATTGTGCTGGTTCAGCAACGTAAGGCAAGCTTCGACATGTGTTTGCAGCTAACTTCCATTATGGTCACACGGTACCTACTTTCCGACCTTTTTTACTTCCCGATTTGACGCAAATGAATCAATATTGTTTTGCTCACTTATACCGAAGGCTGTTGCTAACTCAGACGCGGCTTGAGTTGAGATGAATTTGCTTTCACTATTGCTTTCAATTTGTCATTATCGACTTTAGTCTCTGGTCGCCCACGGGGCTTGTTCTCGAGGTCGAAATTTCCAGAACGGAAACGATCAAACCAAAAACGTTCGCTTGCGGTGTTTGGTCCGTACACATCGTTTGTGTTGCGTGCCGTGTGAGCTGCGTTGCTGCTACGACGGAACTCTTATTCGAAAATAACGTGAATTTTTAACTTTTCCATAGTCGCGAACAACGATATCTAAGCAAAAAGTCGTTTGACAGAAACAGATAAATAACTGAAACAGAATGTCATATCTTTAAGTTTAAATTAATTTGAATTTGGAATTTCAAACCAATACCCAATTTCATAAGTAAGTCCTAATATATGTACATAAAAACGTTGGATAGGGCTCGTAAAAATCTACCCTTTTCAGCGTAGGAAATATAGCTAAATCTCCCTTCGGACTTGCGCTGCTATCGACTTCTTTTATAAGTCCTTGCAAAACTTCTTAGGCTTTAACCGTGAATAGCCGTCAACATTCCAAACCCTGCAAAATAGATTCGTGCGTAAGGCCGTCGCTGCCCCATGGTACTCTCGCAATGTCGACCTCCACAAGGACTTGGAACTTCCATCTATCGTCAAATACGTGAAAGACTCCGCCCGACGCTACTATGACAGAGTCAGCTCCGTACTCATCCCAACCCCCTAATAGTTGACAGCCTAACCTATGTCCCCGATAGGAATGACTCTCCCCGTTGCCGTCATCGTCGTCGACCTCGGCATATCTTAGACGACCCAGACGACCCAATCACTGCTACCAATGCAGTTCTTACACTACACTCCCAGACTTCACATATACACCGTCCCCGTCGGCAGTTAACTAGCAATATAGTGACTTCATTAGTAAAGATATAATGTCGTTAGGTTTTCAAGGGGAAATAATAACTCCATATATTTCTCTGCACTGACTCGTGACATGTTCATAAAGTTTTGTAATTATCTCGTAATAAAGTATGCAATTAGAGGTGCAGTGATTCATAGATGTGGATGTCGGGTTCGTGTGTTTCCGGATTAGCCGATGGCCAATGTTATAGTTATCTACTTTACAAAGATATACTCGTACAATGACTTCTAACAAATATTGCGTACCCTCATTCGTTGTGTAACTGTAGGTGTAATGTGTTTCGTCTACTGCCCACACAATACGTGACCGAGAATTGATTCGGGGTATCCTGTCTAATGTAGATACCCAATGGTAAGCGTAGTGGTATACGACTCTCGTTATGACGTCATAGAAATAATGCGCATATTAAGCTTTAACCTTCAATTGTTCTCCATTGTATTTGTGGCCACTTTGGCCTTTTTCTCTAGCCTTAAAATTGTAGGTATATGCATTTTTTATACAGAATGTGGCAGAAAGGAAGGTGGAAATACTCAGTTGACAATTTGTGCACGCACGTGGTATATGATTCATGGTATGTATTGCTGATATGATTTCGGGTATTAAAATTAAAAAAACTGTTAAGTACATAACTGTATTGTGTATCTGTAATCACGTAAGTAAATAAATAATTATACAAAATTCGCCCAAGGCGCGGCGTAGCTTATGCGGTTAAGGTATAGTTGCTTGCAACTGCATAGCAACTGTCAGATGAGATCAGTTTCACATTCGTACAACTTTACATCAAAAATCTGAATTAAAACACTTTTATAAAACAAAACAGGTATCTTTTGTTGTTACCTTTACAGATATTTTGAACTTTATTTTTTTTATGGAAGACGGTGGCAGACGAGCACACAGTCCACCCGATGGTAAGTGGATACTATTGTCCATATACATTCGCGATACATGCCAATATTAGTCCAAAATGACAAACGTTGGCACGACCCCGCATGCGCTGCCTACCTTTGGAGGTATAGGAATGGATTTGGAGAAAGGGTTGGGAAAATGGGGAGGGATAGGTTGGGAATGGGCTCTAGCACATCTCACTCATTACCGAAACACGTACGTACATTAGGGAAATAGAATAAAGTGGGAATTGCAGTACATTTCAAGGTAACTGTGAGAGAGGGGTAACATGGCCAGTCGAGCGTGATTGCAGCGTGCACTCTCCCCCCCCCCCAATAATGCATTAAGAGACACATGAAAAGGATCTAGATGAAAATATACATTATTGTACCTAAGTCTCACAGGTACGGTTGATGATATTGTTAGAACAAAAAGTGGACTATATTGGATGCAATATAATAATTTATATATATATATATTGTTTAACTAATCAGCCTTTTGATATTATGTCAACATATTATTATCCTCAACAAGTACAATAGGCCTTCAGGTCATAGCCTAAATAACCTACAAAAAGTCATAACCTATAGCCTAAATGTGTGTTTATCACCGACTATTACAAAACCGCTCAGTATCGCCCCGGCGATCGGCGTCAAATAAATCGCCGTCGATCGCTAGATTGATCGAGAACCCAGTGTTGTGATGAATCGATGCCTCCACTCGTGATTAATGACTACCAGCTAATTGATACCGCGATTGATACAAACGTAACTTCGAAACGCTTCTTGGAAATTTATTTTTGGAGGAGGTCAAATAAAGTCAGTGCCGAAGGCAGACAGTCCACTTGTCGGCAGATTGTTTGCCGTGTGGCATTCACACAAAGAGAGTTGTGATCAGGATTCTATGTCGGCATCGCGCGGGTTTCGGATACCTACTCCTTACAGATGTCTTGAGTGACATTGTTGTTGCGCTTATAAAGAATTGTTACAATAAGATTACCGTAAGTACAAATGCGAGACTTATTCTTAGAAGGAATCCCTTCCAGTCAACCTTAAAATAACCGAGATGAGTTATGTCATTAAATAGCAGGCTACAATATATAATAATTATGATTGATTTCTGCAATTCTAAGAAAAAAAGGCATTTTTATCGGACTTTTTTTGCGGTAACTCAAGAAGTGACATTGAGTTTTTGTTTGATTATTTAAAAAAAATGTGTATTGGTACGTTTTGTGCTTTAATAGTGATAGTTTATTAAACTTTAAAGTGTTTTTTTTTTGTGCGTATTGTTTATGATAATCAAATAAAAAACATAATATGACTGAGCTTTTCGTGTACTTCCAAGGAGTCCTCTTTTGTTACTTTAAGAAAGGTTGTTACTTTGTTACTTTTTCTTTGTTACTCTTGAGTTACTTCCGACGGGACTGGACATTGACGAGATGTGTTTCGGATTGTTTTCACTGATTGTTAAACTACGAAGAAAATTCGACACTGGCACAATGTGATAATCGCGCAATTGCCACAAGACAAGAAGAACATTTTTACCGAAAGCATAAGTAACATTATATTCCCAAATAAAAAATAAAAATAGATAATAAATAATCGTTATACTTTTCGTTTTATCTAAAACTCCAAGTTTCAATTTTGATTTTAGTTTGAAGAAATTTTTTTGTATTTATTTCGCATATTTTCACTTGTGCCACTTCTTCTAAGAAGGGAAAATTTGTACAAATATACATTAATATGGATGTATATATACATTAACAAATGCATACTTAGATTGTAATAATACTCTTTCGAGTATTGTCCGTTTCAGAACTGGCCGCTAATGAAAAATGTAGATTTATTAGATTGTGTTCTTATTTTCAGATTCGTGAGCGTAGAGTCTTTGCCGGGCAACTAACACATACTTGAAATAAGCGTCCCTTGGAGACAATAGCAATAGTGCAAACATGGATAACGGTAAGTTGTCATTATGTTTTTGTTCTTCAATCTTTATTTCAGCGATGCCTTCTTATTTTTTATGTGTTTTCATTCATTAGATAAATAAAGGTGTAGTTTATATAGGTACACATATAAACTACACCCTTATTTATCTCATTCATTGTCTCTACAGACATCAAGATGATTTGTTTTATTTAATGGCACTTTTTGAAAGTTTGCACTGATTTGGAACTCCTAAACTGATTTGGCTCATTTTCGAATTAACCGACATAATATAGACCCAAAGTATATTTCTGGCGAATTTTATTTCAGTCTATTCATAGTTTCAAAGTTTTGGTTAACGATAAATTTTCGAGCTTGGCTAAAAGGATCCTCTCCAATCGTACCCTCGTACTAACATTTATTCAATGTACCCTCTGACTAATATTTGATCATTGTGCTCTCTGATTAACATATTGTACCATCTGACAAACTTAGTACTTTGTCCTTAGTTTAACCATTTTTTGAACCATATTGACTTTTATCAACGCAGGGAGCGCTTATTGTCCTCTGAGAAACTTTCTCTTCTGTTTTAATTATTAAAAGCTGTCTTGGTATCCTGCTGCAGCTATTGATAAAATTTGATTTAGATAAAATTTTAACTTAGAGTAGCGGAATAAAGCTTAATTTCAAGGGCAAATTATATTTTACCATAACGCCTTTTTAGTCCTTTATATTTTTTTTTTCAGCCCTACTTAACGTCCCATTGCAGTACACAGGCCTCCCCTAGTGAGGAGGTTTTGAACAATAATCCACCACTCGGGCCCTGCGCAGTTTGATGGATATACAATACACATGCTCCAGTATTTTTTTTTAAATTCTGGAATATGCGTGATATTTTTTATTTAAAGCCGTACTAAAGCTCAGTATTTTAACTTACGACCTCCTAAAGTTGTTTATAATACTGGAAATAAATTTCCCTTTTATATTACGTTTCAAATTGTCGTTGAAACAATTAATGTTGCGGCACTGATGTTTATTTTACTTCATTGACTTGGAAAACATTCCCAACTTTTTGCAAGAATTCACCTTATTTTCTTTAATAATTGGGCCAAAGTTATAGATTCGCATATCGATTCATGGTTGAAACGGCATTAAGGTTCCGTGAAAAAACCGTTTGATTAATGGATAGAAGTCAGACGGTTAGCAACGCCTTCCGTTCAGGTAGTACACAACGTTCTGAAGAAAGTTGGCCAGTAGACGTGAACATGCTGACAGCATAGAAATTTATTTCTCAAGAATACGTCCGTAGCGAGCCTATGGGTCTTCTTGTTCGAGTAGCCCTCCGGTGAACACTGAAGTACGTGGAGAGAGTCTTAGGGTTATACTGTCCGAGTGTGGTGGTTTGTTATGGTGTTTGTACTGAGATAAAATATGGGTGAGTGGAGTGTTAATTATTCTTACGCTGAGCTCTAATGTTCCTCAAGCAATAATAGGAAGGTTAAACAGTACCCCATTGATAAACAACGCAGTTACTAGTGAGATTCATGCTAATGGTTAAATTAACTTGTTGTTTCAAGTGGAGGTGAGAATGGTTGGCTATTAGGGTGATGAGGAGGCCAACCCGGGGACCGAAAGGACCCGTTTCTAAATTCTTGTTATCGGACTAACTGCATCTGCAGAATAATGATCAAAAAAGTTACTAGTGAGTTCAACAGTAACAGTTAAAACAAACTAATGAGAACAACTTCTTTGTTTTCCATCTTCGACGTTTCGACAATTTCTACAATTTCCTTTATTTATTTTTTCTTTTGTTGTGACATTGATCACCAAACTTCGACGACGTACCTATCGTACCTTCGTACCTATCGAGTATTTGATACGGCATAGGCCTGTGTCTCTCCACTGCTGGTTTTAGGTCTATCCCAAGGACCGTCATCACACAGCCGTACCAGCGACTTTCTTCAGTCGTCAGTCCACGTAGCAGGAAGGTCCCACACTACGTTTCCTGGTGTCTTCATTCAAGGACTGGTCTCCCCCATCGGTTATAAGTATGTTATAAGGATGCAATATGTAAATAAATAAAATAACAGTCACCCAATAACTTAGGAAGTCCATAGGCGTTAGTTATCTTCTTTCTTTCCTCCAAAGGCACTATCTGGGAATTTACCATTACAATTAATCAATTAATACCATTGTATACAGAATCCATTCCCTATTTTCCGTTCACCTGATATCGTGCAGCCGTTTCAAGCGATTTATTTTTCTTTCGTTATTTTTTATTGAGCAAACTTCGGCAAGTCAGTCTTCCGTGCCAGCTTGTATTTGGCGGTGTTATATAAGTTTTTTTTTGTGTTTCTTGATAAAAAGAAACTTGGAAGCGTATCTGCAGGTAATGGAAAAATAATAAACTGAAATTGGATTCCTACGTTATGTTGTGTTTTTAGTTTAACCTAGATGGAACGATTGATGTCTCTGTCACCAATTTGCAAGAAGTGCTTTAGAAGTGACTTTGTTTTTAAGAGCGGTGATAGCCTAGGGGTATCTTACTCGAGTCACATTCGTATGATCGTGAGTTCAGATCCTCGGTCCGTACCACATGTTACTACGGATGTTACACATGTAAGTACGGATTTTAAAAAGTCACTAGTTCGACAATGAGGGAAACCATAGTGAGGAAACCCGCATGCTCGAAAAATAAAAAAATCTAGAGTATGTTATCCACCAATCCGCACTGGGCTCGCGTGGTGGATTATGGCCCAAAACTGCCCAGTGTTTTACTAGGAGAGGCTTGAACCCTGCAGTGGAACGTTATAAGCTGACATCATTAAACGTTTTTCAAGAAGGAGAAAATATATGAACATACAATTGACTATGATATTAGGTCAATGGAACACACATAGGTATATTTTCATTTCGCAAACGAACGCATTTTTGGAAACGAAATTTTATGTATTTCTGTCATTTTGTGTGCGAAAAGTAATTGCGAAAGACTATATATATCACCGAAGTGGAATTTTTCATACATTATGTGATCTACATTGACTTTTAGTAACACATTTCTAGACTATGCAAAACTAGCTATTGTCCATGTCTTTATACGTATTTTTTAGGATAGAGCCTATGTGGTTAGTCCATCTCAAGAACTACACGTAAATTTGGTGAAGTTCTTTCATCTCACGAAGGCGGGTTACGCTTAGTAGTGGATGTGCTCATACATGTACATTGTTTTCGTGTGCGCCGTAGCGTCGGGAACCCAACTTGAGCGTTCTCAAGTTTACGCGATTTCATACAACGTGTTAAATTTCGTTTCTTTAAAAAATAACCATAACGCATTCTGACACAAAACCAGAAAGCGTTGTGTTTTTAAGTCGCCATAATGAGATGTATGCGGTTTCTGTTTTGGATCAAAGAGCTTAACGCACCTCAATCTCGGCATCGCTGTAACGCGTAACTCAATGACCTTATATTTACAAAAGAAGTACGTATTCCAATGTGAGGGTACTCACATTCGCTTGAAAGGATCAACCGCAAACAATAGAATTTGCGATGAAAGTGAGCAGTCTAATCAAGTATTAAAGAGATGTCTCTCTACTTAGTTTGCTTAGCAATCAACGCATTTCATTTAGGTAATTGTAGGGTGACTATGATTTTGCCTTTAATAAACTTTTTTAATGAAATTTTAAAAGATATGTCCTGGGCTACCTGATAGGTGCGTGTGTCTGTAATAGTTTTTAACTTCATCACTCTGAAAAACTCCATGGAATGCAATAAAGTATTGAATATTGAGTATGATTTCGCCAATTATAGCAAAAAATATAGGGGATTAGAAAAAAAATACTTAAGTATATTCTATACTATAATAAAATCGTAACAAAGGCGTGACTTAAATATTTTTTGAAATATAAAAAATACAGTGAACAGTTGGTTTGGGTACTATGAATGATACAGTACCCAAACCAACAATTTTTCTTTGTCTGAACAAGTCTAGGTTAGGTAAAATGGGTTTTGTTTATTGTACAAATACATGTATATTTTTACAATTTATCCAAATATGTAGGTCCAGTAAACCATTGTTGATTTGACTTGGAACCCAGAATCTTCGCTTTTAAAGTAAAAAATATTAAAATACATTTGTACATACTCATAATAATTCGTTTACAGTTTACGGTATTTACAGGTTAAAAGATTACAACAAAAAATATTACATCTTGATTGTCCTAAGTAAAACATTATCATGGTAACTATTTCCGAAAGCGGAATCAGAACAAAGCAGGTGTGTTACCTCTGATTAAATAAAGGCTCGAATGATTCGGCCCACTCGGGCCAAACAAGTATATTTACTTATCTGATGGGAACTTCCCTCCCATACGGGTAACATACTCGTACGTTTACTTTTAATCATGTGTTGTAGAGTCCCTTTTACATAGAGCCTTCGATTTCGGAAAAAATCAGACGTTCTCTGAATGAAATTTGATTTCGATTGTTTTCGAAAAAAATACATTTTCGTTACTTTGACATAACTAAACCGGTATCGTCCAGTTAGGAGCTTAACCGAGATATACAATGTCTTTACTTTGGTCAAGTTCGCAGATGCGTTAAATCGGTTTAGTAGTTTTAAATGTAAACATCCAATTTCAATTTATTTAATTATTTACAATGTACGTTACAATAATGGTAAATGCATACATTCAGATCGTTACATTTGCCAGTAGTGGCGTGCAAGGTTACATAAGACACAACAGATACAAAACAAATGCGAAATACACTTAAAAGCTACACTTAATTCAAAATATTAATTATCATAGTAGTAGCAATGTCAAAAAGGGAAAATGTCATATGTAGAATCCATTTACTGTACATCATGTGAAAACTTTATTAATAAATATATAATTGCATAACATCAAGATTATTATGTCAACAATATATGTTAGTATGTCATAGATTTCGTAATTTTGATTTTAAAAACAATTCGATTTCTTTCCTTCATTACTGCTTTTAACGATACCATAAACTGTTGAAATTAATTGTCATTTGTATTCTGCTCGGAATATTATAAAATAATCTTGTTGTAATATTTTACCGGTTTTCAAGCCCTGCTTTTATTTTTTAGCTTGATTAGGTTAATATATTTGATTAGCGGTGCCCGCAATTTCTTGCGCTTAAATGTGGTTAGCTTAAGAGAACTTTATGATTGATCTAGATTCTAGATAATAAGTACCCTAAATGTTAGCTTGGCACATATTTTTGCGATGCGCGTTTAGATAAACAAATATACAAAAAATTCAAAAATTGATATTTTTCAAGCGTAGTTTCATTCATTTATTCAGATAAATAGTGTTAAAAATGTAGTCATACTTATATCTAATGCCATTTTCACCATCGCACCGCTCGTTATCGTTGTGCTGTTCATCCGCACTTCCCTGACACAGAGTCGCTGCGTGCAGTGCGGTCAAAAAGACGCTTTATTACGCGAACCCGAAAGTTGTCGAATGAACTGCCAGCTGAAGTATTTCCGTTAAGCTACAACATGGGGCTCTTCAAGAGAACTGCGAATAGGATTCTGTAAGATCGGCAGCGCACCCGTAAGCCCCCTAGTGTTGCAGGTGTCCATTGGCCGCGGTGACCACTTACTGGTACATGGTCCGCCCACTTGTCTGCCAAGGTAAATAATCCTTAAATGTAATAAATAATGTTGAGTGGTCCGAATTCTACACATTGAAACAGTTCATTGAGGAATTCATCCAAAAATTCCGACGCCTAATGTCACTGTCAACACTCCCTTTTGTACGTTTTGTACAGACATGTTTGAACAAATAAAAAAATATATATATCAAAAAGACAAAAAGAACGAATAATAAAAAAAAATTGATGGGATTTGATGGGATCTGGATAACGCAGATTCCCAAAGAGGTTATGCATAGTAGGTTCAATACAATAATGACAAATATGTCTCTATGGTCCAAACGTAGATGTAGTTGTTGTGGTCACTGACATCGTATAAGTTCATGTCATGAAATCAAATATTTAATAATACTCGTGACTATGTTAGCATTTTATTGATGCTTTATTGAGCCATTTTTATCAATTTTCATTGAAATACTTATTTGTAACAAGGTAAAGTATACCTTAAGAGATGGTGAGGGCCAGCGACACCCATATCATTCGTAATACTAGTGGGCTATGAATGTGTTGAAATCTCATTAAACGAAGTGATTTTGTCTTAGAATAATAAGCGATATGATAGCGTAATTAACTAAGCAAGAAATCATGAGTTCCTGAATACAAAAACTTGCCACCGACATACGGTTTTTCAAAAGAGTTAGGAAGAGGTTTCTGCAAAGTCAGCAGCACCCCCATCTCATGTTATGAATATTACAGTTGTCCATAAAGAAAAAAAAATAGTCGGGCAGATTTGTACAGTTTTCTTTACTGACATTTTTCTGTTGATATACTTGTACTCTAGATAATGCTATTGTGGCGGATATTCTTGTCCTTATTATTTTTCAGTTTTGTTTTTATTGGCAAAGAGCCTTATAATGTGTTAGTATAATTAAACTTACAAACTCCGTTATTAAGTGTTATATGGACTGAGATACGTGCACATTGAGCGTCAGATAATGTCATGTTTATTTAATGATTATTATTATGTTTACTAATAATTATATAATGTGTTTATAATAATAAATATATAATGAGGGTCAATGGGAGAAAATTCGAGAATGAAACGCCGCTTTAGTGATACACACGATCTGCAGGGGTATAGGGGGAGCGGCAGTCGGCAACAAACTCACTTCTTGGCAAAGATTTGCCTTACTAAACTATTACATGGTAATTGGGCGATTGTACAAGTCGAACTATGTATGCTTGTTGCCTGAGGAATTTCCCCCCGTTCCCTGAGGAATTTATTTACTCTTCGCTCGTCCATATTTTAAATAGGTAAAATTACAATTAGTAATTACATGTTACATAAAAACAAGGAAATCATAGTCTACAATAATCAACAACATTATTATATATAATACATAAAACATAAACTTTATAATAAGGCAAAGTAAATAAGTAATTAACGTACGTAGCTAACATCACATAATCTCGGATAAAAGGAGTTCAAACCCTTTATATGGTTCTACTGCGCATGCTTCGGAGTTCGCCGGATGCTCTTTACTCCTTGCGCATTCAGACAACTCCTTTCCCTCCGAGACTTGCGATTCTAGTACACACTACGTGCACTATTATGCAGGCCTATTGCAGTTGCAGTCCATATCCCTTGTCACATGTTCTATATGCACATACGACACTGTCACTTGGTCATGCACTCGTTATTATGTCGTGCACATAATGTTTAGATAATGTTAAATAATGTCGCTTCAATCTCAATTCCAAATTCAGTCCACCTCGCTCGCAATCGATTCAATGTTCTCGTATTCGTATTAACACTATTCGCTGCAAAAACTGACCGAATATTTTATTAAGGAACTACTACTGCTACTGCTTTGTGTGAATGACTATATCTTGCCTTCTTTAAAAACAAAAAACCTAAAATCTTTTCTTAGGTAAATCATGGCGAAAAGCGCAGAAGCAGAAGTGGAGAAGATGAAAATATTAGAGGAGCGGATCAAAGCGCCTTCTATATGGGGCAGAGTGCCCTGCGGTGTGAGGTTCGAGGATCTGCAGGACAGGAGATATGAGGATGCTGTCAAGTTACTGAAAAATCATTTTCTGCCTGAAGAGGTAAATATATCATTAGCCTATGTACACCACACGACCTTCCGCTTTAACGCTGTGTAGCGTCCATGTCCAGCAGTGGGCGATAAGAGGGCTGGTCACGGTGGTGTTATAATTGTAATCGTAAACTTATTTAATAGTAGTTATAAAAAAAAATTGAAACCAAAACAAGAATTTAGAAACATCTGCGCCTGACCCAAGCTAATTAAGAAAGTGACAGTAAAAGATGAATTGCTCCGTCTAAAGTCTTAATTTAACTTAATTAAGATATTTTGTGCTAAGGAAAAAGTGGCTTAAAAACAATCGAGACAGTCTAATATTTAGATGAAGATGTGGCGCGAGTGTTATTTTTTATTTAAGCCAGAGGTTAATTTTATTAGTATATACACGATTTAAGACATCCGCCAGATTCCACATTCGCCGAAAAACCATATTTTACAATTCTGAGACTATTTGAAGCGCAACGAATAATCTAAGAAAATCGGTTTAAAAGTAATTTGTCTCGCATTTGAAGGAATATTCGAGTACATAATTTGTATAGCACTCGTATATTATGCCTTCAAAATACATTCGTATGTCGTTAAGTTTTAGTATACCTTTTTTATACATAGAATAGGCGGCAGACGGGCTGGCGGTCCATGAGATGGCAAGTGGTCACCGCCGTCCATAGACACCTGCAACACCAGGGAGTATGCATGTGCGCTGCCGGCTTTACAGGATCCTATTCACAGCTTTCTTGAGGCAGCCCTACATCGTACTTTAGTGGAAAAAACACAATTGGCAGTTCATGCCATTACTTGGTTTGATAGGGGGAGAGCGCATGTGCATTCCCACAGCCGCTGGGCGCACTCGACTGGCCATGTTACCCTTCTCTCACAGAATACTACCTTGAAATGTGCATGCCCTAAAACAGAACTCAAGTGGCAAGATCATAAATTTGAAGTCTTTATTTGAAGGAAGCCATCGCAATAAGAAAGAGCCTATTTTTTTAATATAAAATTTAAATAGCGTTACTAAAAAAGCTGAACAATAAATATGTAGGATCGTTTGATTTATTAAAAAAATATTGGACATATAAAAATAATATTGAATTTAATTTCTAACTTAAAAATCCTACATCCTAATTTCCAGTTTGTAACAATATTAGGAAAATATTTTTTTTAGTTTTAAAAAAAAAAAAATTAATATGATTTTTTATATGTCTGTCACCGATTGTACAAGTTGCAAGTTAAGCGTTTTGCTAATTAGACTTTTAGGAGATTTTGCATACTTGGTCTTTCTGCGAGTTGGCCGATTTGCTGCATGAGCATTCTGATCGCAACACCATTTTCTTCCCGCTTATACTGAAACCACAACTTTACATTCAACCGGGGAATAACTTGGGAAATCTCCGAAATTTTTACCGTAAAGCTTATTCCGGGTTTGTTATGAGAACATAGCTTTTCAATTTATATCCATTTCGCTCTTTTACCAGTCTCACTTACCCTGCTACATATCAGGGATGTAATTACGCGGAGTTTTATGCTTAATACGGTAAAAAGAAAAAAAACGTTGAATAAGTATTATATTCTTATTTACTGTGTATTTATATTTACTTTTCTTTTTATATCAGTAACGTTAATGTCGTGATAAACAAGCATGCAGAGAGGTTGCTTTTGTTCCAGTTTGTTTAAGAGATGTTTATTGCCCTATAAAATACCGGTGCGGATCTGATAAGTAGCAATATTCAGTGGGTTCTCATGAGGATTTAAGAAACCGAATATTTAGCTATACTGTATTCACATTAAGAAAAAGTGACGTCATCCCTCCAATGTGTCATAACACAGCGTTAATTGGTCAATCCAGGAACGCTCCCTCTCGTAATTGATCAATAGATGAAATCACGTTCCTGATTGTGATGCCATTACTTTTTTCTTAACTTGAACAGAGATTAGAAAGCTATCTCGGTTCACATAAGAGGGGTGGTCCTAATATAGTTACTTAAGTTTTAAGTTTAAGTTCAAAAAAACAAAATTAAAAGGGGATTAAAAATAAAAATTGTTCCACACCATCTCGTCTTTTCCTCGGTGAGCTGAAATGAGGAAGAAACAGAATAAACAGAATAATCCCCGACGAAAGCACCATCGATCGGGGTTCGGGGCTCTAGGGACAGAAATCGGCCGACGATACGTGCGGTATCAAGCAGCACTGTCTTCTGCATGTTCGCTGAGAGCCAACCGCCACGGAAACCCAATCGCCTCAGGTTCGAGGCTGTTCGGGATTAACCCATTTACGGAGAAGACCACTGGGATGATTTCAGTCGACATCACGTGACACGTCCCACATGTCGGTGATCTTGTGTACCAAGTCGAGGTACTTTCTTCTTTTCTCGGCTTCCGCTTATTTCATTGTTACTATTATACTTATTTTATTTTACATTGAGCTCACATGTAGAGACAATGTCAAAAATTTATTTTTTATTTTGGTTAAGATCACTTACAGATCAGTAAACATATCCGAAGATAAAGAGGGCGTCGATGAATTAATACACAACGCCAGGATATGGATGAAGGACAAGATGTCTTTAGCTGCGGTCAAGGAAGGCACCGACAAGCTGGTTGGATTACTTATCATCAGAATTCAGGAAAAAAGTAAGATTATTTTAAAATATCGGCTGCAACTGATTCTTTTTCGAAGTTTAAACCATGGATTCTGCTCATGACTTTGGTCAGCAAATTTATTGCAGCATCTTCGAGATGCGGGCAGAAAACCAAATCATAGATGACAATAAAAGGTCAGGCGCTTGATTGGTAAATAGGAAAAATTTGGTAAAAACTCAAAAAATGTATTTTTTTTTGTAAAAAGGAGCGTCGTAAAAATTTTCACGTCAATAAACTGAACCATGAACGGAATCCATGGTTAGAGGCTTCGCGAACGATTCGATTACGTATCAGTAAAAGAGGGGGTCAGATGGACATGCGGATCATCTGGTGCCCACCAGCCACAATGTTTATGAACACCTATAGGACTGGATGGAACGTGTGTGAGATGGAGAGTATCTCTTTAGTGTTGTAGAAATGAACGCTCGAGTACCAAGTGAGCGCTAATGACTCGTAAGAACTTTAACCGTTTTATACTCGAGCTTTTAACCTCAAGGGTTAAAATTTAATGTTAAAAACTTAGATTACAATGCTGAAGAACGTTCTTGCGGGTTCATTAGCGCTCACTCAGCGTTCGATAGTCGAGCGCTCAACTCTCATTTTTACAACACCATATCTTATTATGAAGCCTTTATCTCAAATTATTAAAATTGAATACTAGTCTACTTGTAAATTCAACAGCACGCTAGTCTAATTCTAAGTTTCCACAGAACACCAATTACCCAATTAGAACTTTGTCAAAGGGAATATGTGAACTAATTCGAATTTAATTACTGGAAAGTCTTAAAACTTTGTAATGAGAAGGTTCCACCACGGAAAGTTGATGTTTAAAGTAAATTTATTTAATCAATACAGATTTCATATAAATTGCCGCGGATCTACAATACGTGTCCTTGAAGTAATGCAAAAGAAGAGAATAGGTTGTTCATTATCGAGAGTTGATTCTACCAGTTTTTACAATATTTAGTTTGCTTTTATGACTTATCTTTTATTCTACGTCGCCCGCGCCGCGTCCGGTCACTACACTGTGCTACAAGAGTTTTAGAAAGAACAACAAAGCTTTATACGTTTGTAAATTGTGTTTTATTCCCTAAAATAATTGTATGTTTCGCAAGAACAGTTTTATATATTTTAAATTAGAGGACTTGTATAATTGTATAGTGTATAATTGTATTGATTTTATTCCCTCGAGCTACACATAGCCCCATATGTAGGACAAAAACCTGCGAATATTTTACCGTCAACTGATAGTTGTCGAAAACCTTACAATAGGGAAAACTGTACCTTCAAATAACACGCAGTGGGAATCTATTTGAATGTGTGTATCGATACGAATAAAATTCGATTCAACGTTGTATTGGCATCGCCTGTAACATTACGGGTAGATTTCTTGAATGCTCCGAGCCTAAATTTTTACTGCACCCGTAAAAATAATTCCGATTCAGCTTTAGGATTTGGCGTGTGGTTTAATTTTATTACAGACGCGGTTAAACTATATTTATTAAACCCGGATACAAAAAGGAAGGATGCTTGTTTGTCTGTCGGTGGTTTCTTTGTGTTTGGGTCTTTAACGAATGGTTAGATTTTCAAGCAATTTTTTTTGGAAAGGCTTATTTGAGCATCACACCATTTCTTTCTGTAAAAGGCTACTAAGAGATAACAAAGCGGCTACCTCAAGCCCTAAGGAACTGCACCACCTCTAAAAAGAGGGGACTCGCCAACCCGCTTTCCCAGCATGGCGTTTTAAGGCCATATATGAATATATATGTGCCATATATATGCCATATTTAAGCTTACCTATATGCCATATATGAATATATATGTGGCAGCAGTAGCACTTACCATCACGTGGGACCGCTTGCTCGTCCGCCCTCTTATCTATATATATATATATATATATATATATTCCTCATGCATGAGACAATGTAAATGAGGAAGCCCGTGTCCAGCAGTGGATACTGAAAGGGTTGGTTGTATTGCATTGGTTGCGCCAGCTCTGGTGTTTAAATTTAACTGTAGACCTCTCTCACATAAAAGTACCGTAAAATGTACTGCATTTCCCATTTTATCCTATTCCCCCAATGCATGTACGTGTTTAGGTAGTTAGTGAGATATGACAGAAACCGTCCTATTCGATTCTATAGGCTTTCCCATTTCCCAGTCCTATCTGCAAAATCATTCTTAAATCTCCATAAGTAGGCAGTGCATCCAGGAGCGTGTCAACGTTTGTCATTCTGGACATATATCGCGGATGCGCAGGGCCTCAGTGTCCATTTACCATTAAGTGAACTATCTGCTCGATTGACTTTATTTGCTCAAAAAAATAATATGCCCGCTAACTTCTCTCGCTTGCACCACATTTCTTGTACGTAAATTGGATTCCAAGTAGTCGATCGGGATGGGTCTATATTAGGGGAACGTTGATGATATCGTCGCGAAGAAGTTCCGACAATCGGAACGTAAGGTGAGCTTGTCTGCTAACGTTTCCAGTCGTCTCTTTGTACGAATTTTAGGTAGGTTACTCGGGAAAATTAGATTGGGTAATGTGAATATTTTACTTTGGAAAAATGTCGTTGTTCGGTGTTTCTAATCTGGGATAAATTTGAACGAAACCAAAAGGAGTTGAAAATAGCCTATGCACGTCTATGAGGAACATTAGCATATGCTTACATTTGGAAATTCAGGAATATGATTGTGAAATGTGGGAATAAAATCTGGGGAGAACTTGCATTGGATGGCGGAAAAGGGACAATGGAATGGGATGGGATGGAATGGGATAGGGTTACAAAGGTGGGGAAAAGAGGTCTGACAACTCTCACTTACCTCTGAAATTTGCTGTGAACGTGGGACGATTCGTTCAGTCAATAGTGCGATGTACTATCTTCCTTTGCCGCATAAAATTTGATATTTCATTAGGTTACAGTAACATTAAAGTCTACACATGGGCTTCCTGTAGCATTACAGGGTTTCGGAGAATAATTCTTCAAGTGCACCGTGTGGTGTAATTTCCACTATGCTGTATGGTGTTTGAGGGTTTTGGAGTAGAACTACTGCACACATATACACACGCTTGCACACAAATGCACTCACGCACCCACACACAACGCACGCACACCACTACCACGCTTCATGCTCACAAATGATATGCACCGGCCAAACTTAGCACTTAAAAACTATTAGTAATACAAAGTTAAAATATTCACTTGAAAGTATTTAAACTTAGCATTACACATATTATTTTTTTATATATTAGTGGGCGGCCGAGCCAGCGGTCCCTCGTGATGGTAAGTGTTATCGCCGCCCATGGACACGCAACACCAGGGGATATGCGGACTATTTAGTTCGTAATTGACTTATTAATTGTCAAATATTATACTCATACATAATTTTCATTATAAACCATGAACTATTTGTAAATAAATATACTTACACCATGTCTTCTCGGTGGGTGTCGTAAAATAAAATTTAGAGATAACAATGCCGCTACGAATAGCCTTAAAAAACTACATCACCTCTCAAATAGTGAACCTCAAAAGTACATCTTAAAAGGTTGACAGCGCATCCGGGGTCGTGTCAGCGTTTGGCATTTTGGACTGATGTTGCCACGTATCATTGATGTCTCTGGGTGACAGTATCCACTTACCATCACTTACCATCACAGTGGACTGTATACTCGTCTGCCGCCTTCTCACTATAAGCAAAAATATTTTCCTACACCACCGCGATGTCAATCGAAAATTCCATAAATATGCTAATAGCATCTACAGCTGATAGCTGGTGTACCAATAAAAATATTTTCGTGCTCATTACAGATGCATTTTCTCGAACATTTAGCCGCGTGAAACTAACCTACAACCCCAAATATTCGACGGTGATGACTTTTTACAACGAGGTGGAGAAGCCGGTTGACATTTTTAGCAAACTGGAAGTGAGGAAGTACTTCAAGATTTACGTACTGGCACTAAAGATGAGGTATCGGCATAGAGGTTGGTATAAGTTGCTCTCAGTAACCATAGAGTTCGGTAATAGAGACGCCATTGTTGTCACCTATTTGAATTAAATTTTAGAATGTAAATTTTTGCGAGGGAACCGTATGTTTCTATAAAAATCCTTGGACACATTTCAATTCAATGGCATGTGTTTTTGAATGAAAAAACATTCGAAACTATGTTACTATGTAGCCTTCATTTTATGCGTTCGCGTCACCTTATTTACATATGGCGCGTATTTACTTATTTACAAATGCATCAAAGGGGATAATCAAAATACCGTGCGTTATTATCATTTAAGGCCTGTGCTGTGCGAATTCTAGGCTGATTGTATAACAGTATCATAAAATATTTCTCTGCCAATATAGAATAAGTTACTGCATATATATATTGGGAGGAGCTGCAAAAACTTAATTCATTTAAAAAGGGCTCAAAGGTCCATTTTAAAGGTAACTTTCAAAAAATTTAGATTTCCAACTAGGACACTTATTCAGAATGCAAACTGCTTACTGTACGTCAAATATACATACTGAATTCTCTTCAGTTCCACAGTATTTTTCCTTTTCTTTCGATCCTAAAGTGCAGTGTAACAAAAGCAGGACCGATACTGTGTGCAATTCGAAAACATAAAACTTATTTTATCCGGCGACAGCGATGTTTCCTTGTACCCTTCTTATACAATAAAATTAATGGGCAGTTGCGGATCCATCACCTGACTAGATATCAAACTAAAAACAAAATGAAGAACTGGCTATAATGACACCGAATCCTTACTTAAACCAATGCGCTAAATTATTCTTAACAACCTGTACCTACATAATCTGTAACTCTTATTCATATACACATCCATACATCAACTCACACTCAATTACAAACATTAGTTACATTGATGCTTAATTTTTATAAACCCGGATATCTAAAATCGCGCTCCCACACATTCACATATAGATATGTAAAGAAATTATATTTCTTTCATTTGAGTTTTGCCCCGCTCCGCGCTGTCGGTAGAACTATCATAGTGTCAGTAAAACAGTGTAGGATATGGGATGGCGTGAGATGGCGCAAGACAATCGTGCGAACTGTCAAATTGTAGGTCAAGATCAGTAAGACTATTGTAAATAATAGATTGTAGAAAGGCTTGAAGAATAAACATTATATGTCGTTTCTTTGTATACCGAAGCAACACAATATAGTTAGTTTCATTTGACAATCCTTAAAGAGTGAAAATAATTGACCTTATATATATATAAACACACACAAGGTACTTATTAGCAACCTGATTAAACTGTTTCTTAAATAGCTGTAACTTAGTACTAAGAATAGATCTAAAGGAATGAGCTGACATCTGTAAAACGGATTATTCTAGTACAGATGTCAGCACACATTGTCCTTATTTATACTACATTATTAGTGACAATTACCGTATAGAAAGTACAAGTTTTAGATAAATAAATAAAATGTTTACTTAATTGATTTTTGCGGCAAAATTTGAAAAAAAAAATACTCCAATAATAGAACTTGTTAAAAGTTATTAGGGCTAGAAAGGAAAAATAAAATGCTACTTTATCCTCACAATGTCACTGAGAATATGAATGTCTTATATAACTCCTTCGATGAGGACTTAGAATATTATATTGTCTTCATTTCCGACATGGGTTGACATAGGTACGGTCTGAATCAAACGTCTTGATCTTTCAATCTAAGCACCAAATCCTTTTCTCCGCCTTGGACAATTTTTTTCATGTTTTTCGAAATTAGTTAAGCCGGATTTTTACTTGAGCAGTTTCGAGGGCGGGCAGATAAAGTTCGAGGCTTCTTTAAACCGTGTTATATCAAGGCATTTCCTTACAATGAGGGGTTTTGATGTATGAGCCCATCGCTCGTATTTTCTGGCATTGTATACATATTATCGTTAAATTCGTTTTTGGCAATAAACTTTATTAATATGTGTAATAAGTTCATATCATTGTTTTTGATTTATAAATAAAATAAAATATTACTATACATACAGGTATAGCAAAAGAAATGATCAAAGCGGCTATAGCTCTCGCCTCAAGTGCAAACGTTCCAGCGATCGCCGGCATATTCACCACGGGCAGACTGCAACAGATTGGCATCGAGCTGGGCTTTGAGAAGCTTAACGAAATTTACTACAAGCGATATCTGATTGATGAGCAGGTAGCCAAAACAGCAGATTTAAGGAGTTTAAATTTAAATTTAAAGAGTTTTTTTAAGGTTGGTGGTAGATTAAGACAACTGTTTAAGTAATGACACAGAGTGTTAGTGCACCAACTGACAAAAGTAGTGACGACTCTACAAGTTAACCGTTTTCATAATGTGAATCTCATATCTGTCTCAGGAGGCAAATATGTCTGCCTGACGACAAGAAATTGATTACTATGTTTCATTTTGTACTACAATATCGACATGAGATTACATTACAACAATTCCTAGATATTATAGATATTAATAAAATTTGATTAAGTATACATTTTTTATTGCAACTACGTGCTTACCTTACGTATAATATTACAAATACATTTCTTTTTTAATGCAATCAAGCATGCAGTTTTACTAAAAATTAAACATTTAGTTGACACAAACACGTACATTATGGAAATAAGTCAACATATACAATAATAAGCTTGCCTCAATATGATTTTCAAGTCGTTGTTTCCAAACCCCACCTGCACGGAGGTCTCACTGTCCTGCCGGAATGTTTTACACAATATTTATTATTGTGAACATTTGTGTAACTAGATGAGTCAATAATATTGTAGAGAGAAGAATCATTAATAATATCCCTGAATTTAAGTCCATTAAACACCCATTATTTTTTTTACTCTTGGACTTACAATCCCGTACTCTTGGTCTTTCTCGTTTTTAGCTTAGATTCTATAATTATAAAAAAATATAGTTATAATAGTTGTTTAACATCATTTTACTAGATGGTATTCGTGGACACCGGACAAGGCAACTATGGGGCGGCGCTCATGGTGCACCGCATACCTGGAGTGGAAGAGCCTCAGGAGCTCAAGCCGCAGCATTCGTCCAGGTTCGCCATACAAATGCAGGAAAATGAAGATGATTAAATATTTTTTGGGATTTATGCTGTAGTTTCCCTTAAAATATTATGGAAGTAGGTTAGATATGGAAAGAGGGAAATCGTAGCTTATAAAACGAACTGCTTCAAGAATTCTTTGTTATGCTACGATATAGGTTTCTTCAAAGAAGCTGTAAATATCATTCTGCAAGCATTCTACGCATCCGCATATCTCGCATATACATTGATTAAAGTCCGCTACGGTAGCTATCTACTTAACATCACGTGTTCGGTTCTCGAACACCACTTCGTGGCATATGCGGCGCTGGGTAGACAGGTACACCGCGGGTGCATACGTCACTTCAGTGTCATTTCGCACAGAGAACGTGCCGGTTGAACTTACGGATATAATAAAACAACGTAAACATCAAAGTGCATTTAGAACATTGACGAAGGTTTGTTGAAAAAGTGCGAATGGGAGTGTCTGTGAGGACAAAATAACATTATCTTATGTTGACTTTAGAGACATACTGAAGAGAGACCGAATGACGAGCACGTATTCCACTTCATGAATGTGGATGAGGCGAAAGATATATTTGTTGTGATCATGGCAAGAAGCCTATCCCTATACACGCATATTTTTTATACAATAGATGGCAGACGACCGGGCGGGCCACATGATGGTACGTGGTCATCGCAGCCCATGGACACCTGCAACACCAGGGCAACTGCCGACCTGGCAGAATCCTGTGCACAGCTCTCTTGATATTTATATGTATACTAAAGAAGTACTTTCGGTGTCAAAATGAAAGTATGACTTGCTTGAAGATGTGTTTTACCTGCCAGTTGTTACCTGCTGATTGGGGGTCCTACTAGCAACTGTTATTGGCTTAAGGCTTAAAGTGTAGGATTGGGATAAGATCTGTAGCTCATGGTGATGTAAAAAATAGTAAGACACTAAGATGCCCCATAAACGGTCAATTATAATGCTCAATTTTATGGATTACGCAATGTTTTTGATAGTTTAGTCTTGGGTGCAAGGCGCGATACAATAATATTGAACAATGATATTATTGTACAATGTTATTGTCGGTCTAGGGGGCTGCCTTATATGTTGCTACCTTATTTTGTATACTGCCTATCTGTCTATCAATTATCTCATTAAAAAGGACTGATTCACGTGGATGTAGCCTAAGGATTTTATCGACAGAATCCCTCCAAACTTCAGTCCACTGTGATGGCCCAAAGTTTGCTTTAAAACGAATTACTTACCTCTTTTTATTATTACAAGAATTTTACGAGCCAAGTGGACAAGTTGCGTACCTTTAAAAGAATTTTACGAGGTGTCCATAAAACTCGTAATCGACGGACATCACGGCAAATGGTGGCAATTTGGATCGGCCATTTTCTATCTTTGACAGTTAAATGCTACAGGTGGCGCCACTGTTGCGAGTTGGCACGAAATTAAATTTTAAATTGCTTGTTTAAAGTCGTACTTTCGTCGACTTCGTGAGCTGAATACATTAATAGTATGAGTGGAATGAGCGCGGTGTAGCCTATTAAGTCAATTTAGGCACGTGAGGTTGTGGGTTCAGACTCCAGCGCGTGTCGTAATTTCTTAACTTATTTACGGATCTGTTTTGGTGTTGCCGATGTGTTTCTTTTGTCGAGATGTCTCCCGATCATCACTCATCGGTTTTATCGAATAACAATATAGAGATTTTTAACGACTATTTAACAGAACTCTCCATAATATAATCTGTGCCTCATATAATATGCCGCACGCGTGTTTTAAATAAACCGGTTAATGGAAATTTATGAAACATTCTCAAATAAATTTTGATGCGAATGCAACTTTTATTAAAAATCTATATTTACTTTTATTGATCAGTGTTTTTGAAGGCAGCTATTGTCAGAGGACTGCGAGTGGCATAATGTGGCATGTGTTCACATATATCACGCCCAGAGGTTGTCTGGAAGAGATCGTTTAAGCGATAAGGCTTACCTTTTGTATACTTACCTAGTTATTTTAAAGTTTGTTTAGATAAAATAAAGGATAAAGTTGTCAACGTAATTTATTTGATATTGTACGAACTATTCACGCGGGCTACATTTATCTTCGGTAGTGAACATTTAAACTTAATTTAAAATTTAAACAAAAGTGGTTTAAAGTTTGCTTTTCTATTAAAAACGAAACTTTCCACCGCGGAGGGTGGAACAGAACACTATTATACTTTTAATTGAAATTTGTTCCTTAGAAACTTAGCCGGTTAAAGCGAGGGTGCATAACAGAAAAATCAAAATATTTACATATTTTATTATAATATAGCTAGAGCATATACGTGTATGTAGATCATGTTGGCTTCATAAATTATCTTCAAGTCCATATAGATCATACTAGCGTCCCGCCCCTGCTTCGCTACGGTTTATAAGTTTTTTTTTTTCAATTTTTCTTTTTTCACAATTTCAAAATGATTAGACATGGATAATGTAGCTTCCTATTTGTGAAAGAATTTTTGTAATCATTTCAGTAGTTCCAGAGATTACCATACAAACAAAACAAACACACAATTTTACCTCATTATTATCATTATTATCAATCATTTAAATACTCGCTAATTATAAGCAAAAAAAAAATTAATACAACTCGTATTATTATAATACACAGATTAAACAAATAAATATACCTAATACACTCGGTCACAGTCGGATGAGTTGTTACACTTTGTTGAAATATATTTAAAAAATATATTATTGAGATTTAACGTCATTATTGTTCTGTCATTAATTTAATTACCATTCTAATTTTAATTCTTAATCTTAATAAAATATCTATATAACCTTAATAGAGCCGTTGCAGAGTAAAGCGCGAATGAGTCCAAAACGACAATTTAAAAAAATAATCTGTCGGTCTGAACGCGCATTACGCAAAAACCACTGGACGGTTTTTAATGAAACTTCGCCTAGTTATAAGTTATTTATCGAGTTTACACTTTTTATGCAGATTATTCATAAAATTCTGACGGGAATCAAATTAAGCACAGATAATGCAACGTCTGCGCGTACAAATTAAGCACAGATAATGCAACGTCTGCGCGTACAAATTAAGCACAGATAATGCAACGTCTGCGCGTACAAATTCCCGATAGATACTACATGTTGTTTGTTAACATAACATAAAAGAAAGAAGAAAATGAAATTACGTTTTGGTAGTTCAAGACAATAAAAAGTATTTTTATCTGTCTATGATCATAATTTTCCATAATTTAGTCTATTTAGTTTTAAGTTAATATAGATAGATGTCGTTGTACAATGGTACAACGACATCTATCGGCAAACTTAACAAACTAAGCAATACTTGCATATTCTCATTATATTCGGTTGTACAACACTTATACAATGGTAAGTATAGTGGATGTCTATAGACAACAGTATCCTCTTACCATCAAGTGGACTGTATGCTCGTCTGCCTCCCTATTTAGTTATTAGGTATTATATTAGGTATAATGGTTCTTAATTTAGTTTCTTAGGGCTCGGAAATCATGATTGGCTTAGACTTTTACATTTTCGTCAGTAGGTACGTATGAAAAATAGCGAAATACCGACTGGTATGAAATGGAGGTTTATTTCCATAAGGGTTGCTGTGCAAATGGATACAAGTGACAATTACCCATAGGGACCCATAAATCACTTAAGTTTTTCACAAAAAATAAAATACCTTCAAAGCCTCTCGGGATCGTCAACCGGTCTTTATCTTAAAAGTTTTTTAATGAAGTCTCAGGTTTTCTTTGTGAAAAATAACTTATATAATCTAACTTCGGTGATAGATAAGTACCTATCTGGATCTTATTAAAATTGGCAGATGCGACATAAACACTAAGGTTGTTTGCACACTGAGTGGTTCTAATGCAACAGTTTAGTGGCGGCAGAAATTTGTATCGGCTGTCTTGAGAATAGCACCACCTAATGTGGTGTCGTAAAAGTCGACTAAGGGATAACGAGACCCCTACCACAAATCTTCAGGAACTACACCTTTTTTGTGAGCACTACATCACTTCTAAAAGAGTAGACTCGCCCACCAACTTGGCCAGGAGTGGCGTTAGGGTCATACAGCAGGTCAACCTATATTTACGGCATCTTGACGACTGTACGTACTTTATTTATGACTGTCTTCTTTTTACTTCGTATATTTCACTCTTATTGCATGTGTGGTGTAATGAATCTCCGAGACCCTAATTCTCTAATTTGCGACGTAATATTTTGCATATCATCGGATCGTCTTCTCGGCGTTCATCTGAATTTTAACAGTATTATGTCTAAAGCAGATTTCATCCTCAAGCATAAAAGTAGTACGATAAGAGATCAATTAAAAGGACATTGTAAGGACGTTTATGGCGTATGAAAATTAAAATACTCACAACGTACTTCCTTAGTCGTGGCCGTTACAATTTAGCCTTTTGCTCTGTGTCACGACGACAACTCCACGCTAAGATTTTACTCCCTTTCTCGGTATTGTTGCAAAAGTCACGACGGCATTTATGTAATGTCATAAATGTATGACGTTTGCAAAACGAGAGGGCGTTATAAATTTCGAAATATAATTGTTGATAAAAAATCAGTTTTATAAAAGAGAGCAAAAAATCAGTTTTTTTTTAAAAAGAGAGCTTAAACAGTATCGTAACTTACAAAGGCTTTGTTTAGCTCAAATAATTCAATAGATTCCTGTACAGTAAACACGGTGTAAGTATTAATTGTTACACTGAGTATTATACATATTAAATGTCAGTCTGCTTCAAATTGTCTTGTTATTTACGCCAGTGTTGGCCGTCTTTAGAATAGCCCTCTTCCTGTGGGTGTTGTAAAATGCGACTAAGGGTTAATCAAGCCACTACCACACACCCTGATGACACCAGCTCTAAGAGAGAGGACTCGTCAACCACTTTGGCCAATGTAGCGTTTTAAGGGTGGCTTAAATGTTTTAAGACATTTCTCATGCCCAAGACTATGTGCATGAGTGAGCCCATTTCCAGCAGTGGATGTTGAAAGGGCTGGTTACGATGGATACTATTTTATACAATATTTCGGTGAAATAACAGCTTGTTCAAACACATCTAAGCCGCAGCAGTTCAACCGCCGAATGTGTAGAAAACCTAAATGTTTAATAGCAACCTTTTTAATTATAATAAGGTTCTGAGAAGGGTGAAATGGCGATCCAATTTCCTCCCTTTGCCTCCAAAAGTCCAAACTTTTGGATTGAAAATATTGACTCGAAAAAAGTATATCTAAATAAAAACAACTTTATACTCGACGTTTCGGTTGGGTTTCACCAACAATGGTCACGAGCTGACTGAAGAGGCGGGTAGTCCACGTCGAGAGTTGCGAGCAGTTCCCTACCTGCATTTGGTTTTCATAGTCTGTAGCTATACCTTTATCTATTTTAACGCGTTGAGACCGTTTCGATAGATAAAAATGTGTGAAAAACGCGTAAATTTCAAATTTCATGTCTCAAAGTTCAGGTAAATGTTATTTTTTTTTATAAAAAACGATGTAGTCAACCAGCTCCTTTGTCTGTTTACTGCTGGTAATGAAGTCATGACGAGTCGGTCTCGGAATTAATTTACACAAAACAAAAATAATGTTGAATTCTTCAGGGAATGATAGACGTCGAAGGCGTGGCACTCGAAGTTGTTGCCCATTAACAAGGTAAATATAATATCAAGTAAAGCGTCAATCAGGATGATCTTGTGGTGAGCGATAGAGATAGATAGATGTTATAGAGAAAGAGACAGGTACCTGTTTGAATGTTTAATCAAAAACAGTCCATTTCAATAATATTAATTAGGCTCACGGACGAGGTTTACGTTTTGGAGCATCAAAGAAGAGGATGTGGTACAAAATTGTTGCAACTTCGTTTATTTGTTTATTCCTTTAACTATCGCATTTCTTGTCACCGATGAGAGGGTTCATACGCAGTTCCTTGAGAGAACAGCTGCATACTATGTGGTTTTCATGACATTTTATAGTTCGAGCTCATACCGCAATCGCAATTATAATCAGCGCTTTTATTGTATACTGCAGGATTTGGGCTTCATCATGCATATTACCTTCGGGATGAGGGATGTATAGTCTTAAAACGCCACGCTGACCAACCCAGTCAGCGGCTCCACTCTTTTAGAGATGGTGTAGTTCCTCGGGGCTTGTTGTAACCGCTTGTTACCACTTACTCGTTTTTTACAAAGCCCACAGGAAAAGATTGGTTAATGCTATTATAGCGCTGGCCGATACCCCAATACCAGTAATGTTACCATTATCACAAACAATATATAATCTATACATAGTATAAAACAAAGTCGCTTCCCGCCGTCTGTCCCTCTGTATGTACGCTTAGATCTTTTAAACTACGCAACGGATTTTAATGCGGTTTTCATCAATAGATAGAGTGATTCAAGAGATAGATTTATACGTATAGTTTAATATTGTTTTGTGTTAATTTGTTAAAATTGCCGGGCATGCAACGCATGCCGGACACAGCTAGTATATTAATAAAATACAATGCAATCTACTTTGAAATCAGCAATCTACATTAATATCTACATTGTAATCAGCTGAAAAAGCTTATCCAATGATTCGACGTTTCGCGAAGAAAATGGATTCTTCAATTTATTCAAATTAATCGGGTTTCGCTTTGCTCTTAAATGTCCACCATTATTTAGTAAATGATTCAATCCCTTTTGTACTGCTGTTTTTGTACTGTCATGAGACAAGAAAACAAACTCATTCAATTTTCTAGATAGATTAGGCTATACGAGTGTCTACGCGTTAGGATTTTTTGCAACGACTTTTGGGCTTCACTTCTCTACTTCACTTCTCGAGTACCCACTCGAGAAGTGAAGTAGAGTTTTTGTTTGATTAATATAAAAACTGTGTATGTGGGTTTTGTGCTTTAATAGTGATAGTTTATTAAGCCTCAAAGTGTTTCCTGTGTGACCTGTTCCTTGAAAATCATAGACGTAATACAATGAAAAGTATTACAAGTTACTTTAAATCGTTAGCGTTTATTTTTAAATTTTTTCTCAAATCGAACTCAAAGAGCAGCCTCTTCAACCTCAGGGCTCTAGGCCCTGGACAAGCGAGCCCATGTCTAAAGACGGTAACTCAAAGCAAAACTATGGCACCGGTGCTCTGGGCATTATAAGTATATAATATATGATATAGAAGTTACGAAATCAATATTTTGATTACCAACCGTTTCATTTTGAAAATGAAAATTGCAAGAAATTTAAAATCATAAGGATTTGATTGACTGTAAGATTGTAATCAATATTCAGTAATCACTACTCTATTATTACTTTGAGTTTTACCTCATAGCGACGCCATTCTAATGACGTCACGCTCTCGCCTGCGGTCTACTCGTGCGCCGAAACCCCACGTGAATTGATGCTCTGATAACAAAGCAAGAAGTTCCACGGCATTTAGTTAGATGTCACTCACTCGTAGCCTACATCGCGCTATTAAGATTTTCGTCCAAATAATGAGTTGAGCCGGTTTGCATGGTAGGGACAAGACTTTACTTCATAGGATCATTTCTATAGTAATTTCTTCTCCAGACCTTCACTTTATGTGAGTCTCCCGGAACCGCGTTGATGATACGTGGCGCGACGTCCTGAGCGTGAGACTGGCGTTGGTAGTTTACCATCAGCTCTCGATGATCGTTCGCTCCCCTTGTATGAGGCGGAGCGTGGGACGTTGTCGCTGTCTGAGTGGTTATTTTTAAACATATTTTGATTTCCTAATAAAACTTCCAAGAACACCCATTGTGTGGATTGTTGCTTTGTAAAGGGATCGTAATTCGTAGCTGTAGATCCCAAGATTCATCAGTAGTTAAAAGATACTTGTTGCGAACTCCCTCCATCGATCTTTTCCACCATAAACTTACATGTCGGGATTTTTGCTCTTCTGCGAGAGAATGAGGTATCCATCGCGAAGCAACCTTCCTGACTTTAAGATGTTCATGCAGGATAGTGAAAACCCCCCGTGATCCAAACTTAAGTTCAATCTGAATCTCTCAATGTATAATGTTCCGATGATCCTTTATTAACCACTCCACCCTGATGACGTTTTCGGGAACCGCAGTCGACGGTCGTCCCGGCCGGTCACGTTTAAATACAGGGTACTAATAGGTCACGGTTGTTAGCGAGGGAGAAGATTAATCTCACCAAAAGCGGTTTATAAATTTTCGTGAGATTCTTTAAACGTTAAACCTCGTTAGTAGTCATAGAAACTCATTGCACGAAATGCTTCACGCGACACGTTCATCGTTGCAATCAATTAATTATTAACTGACGTCCTGTCGTAAAAAATAATAAAAAACAAACTAAATGAAGGTGGCCACTCGGCCAGTGATTTTTACGGCCAGTGTTAACTTATAAATATAGGAAAAATTGATTGATAGTAACAAATTAGCGAAAAACATTCGAAACAGCCTACGTATGTAATTGTAACGTTCACTAACATTTCACAGTTTGTTACAGATTATAGAAAATATTAGTGAATGTACTGAAATCAGTAGCAAAATCGCATATCACTTACCACTGATAATGTCTCATTAGACCAATTTATTTATAAAGAAAATGACAACGGAGAATGAATTATAAACATATTCTGATACGATTTGATTAATTGTGAAATTGACTGACTGCTCTATTTTTGAGTTTTCTAACCTTGACTTCTTATAATAGCGACTGCCATTGACATGACGTCACGCGCTCGTCTAGCTGTAGCTAAGCGTAGACACTAGACAGACGCGTGCGCACGAAATCCCACGTGATTTTTGCTGTATTAACAAAGCAAGAAGTTCCACGACATTTCGTTAGATGGATGTCGTATTAACAAAGCAAGAAGTTCCAAGACATTTCGTTAGATGTCACTGTACCAGTAGACTACATCGCGCTATTAAGATTTTCGTCCAAATAATGAGTTGAGCCGGTTTGCATGGTAGGTACAAGACTTTACTTCATAGGATCATTTCTATAGTAATTTCTTCTCCAGACCTTCACTTTATGTGTCCCGGATCCGCGTTGATGATACGTGGCGCGACGTCCTGAGCGTGAGACTTGCGTTGGTAGTTTACCATCAGCCCTCGATGATCGTTCGCTCCCCCCCTTGTATGAGGCGGAACGTGGGACGTGGTTATTTTTAAACATGTTTTAATTTCCCAACAAAAAAGAAACAAATATCTAATTTTAGTCGATAAAGCGTAATTACACTACGACAGTGTTTCCCAACCGGCAACCAGGGACTTTTCGTAGGCACATGGATATCTCTTAGACAGGGGTCTCCAAACTTTTGAGCCTTCAGGCCCACACTGTTCCACAAAATTCCAAGGGGCCAAGACCAAAAAACTCCGGAATGTCAAACGGAAATGATTTCAGGGATATTTTTAAAGAAAAATATCAAAACTCATCTTTGCTGGAATTTTACAAATCCACCACGCATAGTTTGATCACTTACATAAAGCTCGTGGCTTTTTCCGCTTTCGGAACTTCTTACAGGTCTGTGAAAAAACATTCTCCGAAATGAAATATACAGAAAAAATCTACAGATTCAAATTGACACTAGTAGCCTTGATTCACAACTGTAAACAATTGTCTGTGAAAAACCACAGCTACTTAATCATTCTCATAAAAAATATTATTGAAAGGTTTAATATTATACTTTAATACTTAGATTATGTATGAGAGCGGTTGTGTTCGTTATTGAATAACATCTGATTATTATTTTGTTTTATTATAAAGTTAAGTGTGGTGGGCCGGATGCTAGGCGGGTCCAGCTCCCTGCCGCGGGCCGGATTGCAGGTGCTCGCGGGCCTGAAACGAAGAATGAAATGAAAAAAAATCAACTTGCAGATGAATAAATAGAAATATCCTGTAATTCTGTTCTGAAAAAGAATTTTAAATAATCCTTGTTATTCAGTTTTTGGTTCTCGTCGCAGCGCTTACCCCCAACGCAAAATACTGAAGTTATTGCTGAATATAAAATGTACTATACGTTTCGATCTATTCCCGATAAAGGAAGGACCTCATGATTTAGTAGAAGTTGTAAAAAAGAAATTGTACAAGGCAATTCTGGAATTTGTAAAAGGAAGTTAAAGAACTTATAATGATTAAAATTTGTAGGGTGCCTAGCCCTTTAAAATAACTTTTAAATGAGATTATTTTACAATGCGTTCAACACACGACGACACGCTGTTTAATTTATGTTAGTTATTCGCACTAGAGCGTTTTCTGTACGTTTAGTTTTTTGTGAGTACAAAAATACTGCAGCCTATTTCCTTACTGAATATAAAAATGTGTGGTTCGATTGACGGCTATTTCTGGGTTGCGTTGCCTTCAAAATGCATAAGTACTGTCAAAAGTTGCACTTAGTTATTCTTATTGCAATACTACTAAGGTCGGTCAAAGAAAAAACTTTGTATTCCGAAGAAATGATGAGTGAAAAAGTATAAAACTTTTAAACACACTCAGAATTGATTACGTTACGTTGTAACCACTCTGTTATAAATCTTTCAACGTTCGGTCACGGTCGGAAATATCAAGATTGCCGACCGCCACTAAATAGTTAGTATCTATCCATTGTATTCGTTGTTATCTAATAATAGTCTAGTCGAATTCATATCGTATCTGTCAGATGTTAGTAGGTCGCGCTTCATTTAAATTCGTGTGCTTTGAACTATGACAGCTGATAATGTGATCATTGTCATGCATTTACCAGAATTGTGTACTAATCTCATACGTTACAATACGAAGTGAAGCTGTGATATTGAATGTGAAATCTACGTATATCAATTTTCGACTCATTCTTCTTTTCAAATCCTCGGCCCGGATTTGAAAATAACTGGATTTCTATTTAAGTTTTTTCAATAGGTACCTAAATAACAAAAAAGTTTTCAGCAAAAAGTTTGAGTCTAGATCAGTGTCCCGCAATCTATTTCACTTGCTGCACACCTGAACTAAAAATATAAGCAATGAAAAACGCGTATTCAATTAATATACTAATTAAAAAGTCGAAAATCACCGATTAAGTGAAAGTGTATAAAACCGTTAGAAATTTGTCACATTTGTGCCCTTAGTTACACCTGGTTACCCTTAGTCCTGCTGGGTAGTGATGGGTAACTCCGGAGTTAATGAATCAAAAGAGTTGAATCCGCGAGCGGAGGAGAATCCCTTAATTTTTCCATCGAATTGTTATTCATTCCGATTACGGCGCCAATGATGATCGTGAGTGTAATCGCGCATCGACACTTGTCGGGGGCTCAAAATCGAGATGCAACGATGGCATGACCTTTTATTTTTTTGCTTATGCAACAACCATTAGGAAAAGGGAATGAAACGCTCTCGGAAGGTGAATAAGTAGGTGAATCAAAAGAGTTAAGCAGTAATTAAGAGGAATCAGATCCGCAAGCGGAGCAGGATTAGGTGTTGGTACTAATACATATAGTCCTCGAATATATGTATTAGTACCAATATTTTTAATTTTAATTTTATATTATTACTCCTATCTATAAATAAAGATTTCTATACTCTATACCCCTATTCATAGGGACTGCTAGGTGTCCAGATCAATCTTTGCTCACTGGGCTGTGACTATTTGCCATAGAATTAGTTTGTATTAATTACACAATGGCCCGTCAAGCGATACGCCTTCTGCGTAATAATATCGACGACTATTAGTGCTGTTCAATTATCAAAGCTGATTGGTCAGTCTGAGATAGTAATAGCTATTGATTAGGTATTGCCGTCTATAATAAGATTAATTGTAGGTACTTTAAAGTGGCCACGTGATGTCGGCTGCCTTTAGAATAGATCTACCCCCTATTTCCCCGGGAGCGTATTGAAAGGCGACCAATTAAGGATGATTCACGTTAACCGTTCCGAGGCCGGGCCGTGTCACGGACGGGGCACGGTCAAAGATTTTCAAGGGTGATTCACGTTACACCGTGCCGAGGCCGGGCCGTGGGCGTGCCGTGACGTTACCACCTTGCGTTACCGGGGCGGGACAGTGAAAATAATACCCACCGACATTTTGACGCCGTACCCGGCCGTGTCCCGGCTGGGCCGCGGGGCACGGGCCCGGCCTGGTCTAGCATGGCATGGTTCATACAAAAGTATACTATAGATCTTTGACCGTGCCCCATCCGTGACACGGCCCGGCCCCGGCACGGGTACCGTGAATCATCTTTTAATAATAAAGCCGCTACTACAAACATCGAGGACCTACACCGCTAGCGCTAATCTGCATGGCCAGCGTCGCGTTTTAAGACCATGCAATCCCTTTGTATATCTATTTATTTGAACTTTCTGTCACGTTCACCGTATTCTTTGGTGTGCATTAAAGTGTAATGAGCAATGACAAGGCCCACGTCTAGCACTGAATGAAAAGAGGGCTGGTTAAAGTTACAGAACACAGAAGCAACCAGCAATGGGACCGCGTCCTGGATTAGGGCCCGAAACCGTCCAGTAATTTACTAAGGGAGGCCTGTGCTCTTGGAAGTAGGAGTTTATAGGCTGATACAAGTACAATTAGGTCTACTAGTAATTCCGTGTAGTGTCGTAAAAAGCGACTAAGGCATAACAAAGCCGCTACCACAAGCACTGAGGAACTATACCACCTCAAAAAGACTGGACTAGATTAATAGGTGGACTAAAAGGTAGATCACATGCTTCAGATTTTTTTTATTTTAGAGCGGTGATAGTCTAAGGGTATCTATAATCAACTCATATTCGTGTGATCGTGAGTCAAATCTTCGGCCCGTACCGTGAAGTTTCTTCGTACGGATTTTTAAAAAAAATGTCATATGAGTAGCTCGGCGGCAGGCCCGCTGGGAGCGGGCGTGCCGGGCGTGCACCGCACACGGGCGGCACTGTCAAGGGGGCGGCAAACACAGGAATCTTTCGCAAGTATAAAAGCAAGAAATGTTAATTTTTTGTAGGTACATGCATGTACATCAGTTTTATTGTAGACTAAAATAAATTGTTTGATTATTAAAGTTGTTTTTTATACACTCTCATAACTACCTAACCAAACTCAAATTCTTTTCTAGAAGCCTAGTCAGGGAAAACAGGATAGAGGAGGGGGCGGCCTTGTCAGTTTTGCACGCGGGCGCTAAATCGACTAGCGGCGGGCCTGCTCGGCGGTCATTATTACAATTATTTTAAATGACAAGTCACCGTTCAACCGTCAACCGCTACACTAAACGGTACTGTGTGCGAAGTCCCCAAAGATTTTATATCACAACGATCACTTAACATTACGATGGCGCACCCTTTTGCGCCGAATAAAAACAGCGCAGTAAAATTAATTTGATTGTGGGTTAACACTTTTGGATTTATGTATCTGTGTGCGAGTACTGTTATATCTTCAGCTGTAAATATTTCTATGCCATTTGTTAGCAAGATTTCGAAGAAGTTTTTTTTTTTAACGAATATTGACAGGAATTTTAAATATGCATTTAGGTATACATTTCAATATGTAACAAATGCTGTTAGAAAACAACATTAACAATTAAATTAACATTTTAGGCTTAATATGTAACACACAATTTTGAACATAAAGACACTTGGTGACTAGGTAAATTTTGAGATACAAAAATTATATTTGGGTTACAACACAATTTTTTGGGTTGGCACTGGTTGAGGAAATCGGCAGGGATAGGATGAGATGGAAATGGGCTCTGGAATATCTCATTCACTACCGAAACACATATGTACATTGTAGAAATAAAGTATTATTTTGTCTACATTTGGTTTTAGTTAAAATGAAACCTTTCTATTATTGACATCTGTAACAGTAACCAGGCCTTTTATTGTCCACTGCTGTAGATACATAAGCCTCCACAAATTGCGTAATGCAGGATGTATGGACCGCTGACACGGCAGCTTGGCGAGTCCACTCTTTTTGAGGTGGTGCAGTTCCTCAGGGCTTGTAGTAGCAGCTTTGTTATCCCTTAATCATCCTTTTTACGACACCCGCGGATAGAGATGGCGTGGTGACATTCTAAAGCCGGCCAACACCACACGGGACGGGACTAGTTTACATTTACATTATTCCTAAAAGCCAGTTTCCAGAAAGTTCTTTTAATCGTTGTTACGGAGTTTGTGTACTTAGGTACCAGCTGGCTTTTCCTTTATCAGGATTAAAATGTAGGTAGAAAAATCAGTAAAGTATTGTTTTTCAGTGAAAAAAGATCTTTTGGAATAGGCGTTTGATAAATCACGGCATGGTATAGTCTCCGATACGAATCATTATTTTGTTCGGCGTAAACTGAAAATTTTGATGGGGTCTCCAGAAATTTGCTCGAATTGTGGTTTTTACTATAATGTAGGGTGTTTATTTCAAAAGATTTTAGTTTTTATTTTATTGAAGTAATTCTGACAATATTTTTTCCTTATAGAATGCAGACTAGCGAAGTATACGTCGTTAGTGATCATTGTCGCTCATGGATAATCCGGGATACACAAATGTAGACACGCCCCTGGATGTGCCGCTTACCGTTAAAAATTTAGGAGTGAATTTGGAAAGGTATATATTAATATACTCGTACTAGGAAGTACGAGTATAGGAATATATACCTGCATTATACATTCTTCTTCGAGGAACGTATAAAAGTGTGTCGCACTGCATTTCGAATTCGAGTTCAATTACCGGATAATGCTTGTTTTGGCGGCTTTGTCCGAAACGCTGAATGAGCGCTAAAGAACTTTTAAGCGTTAAACGCTTGAGAGCGTTAAGTTTGTAATGTTTGATAGTCCTTGAAGTTATAAGCTCGAGTCTAAAACGGCTAAAGTCAAGGTTCTTAAGATTCATTAGTGTTAGAGCGCTCACCGCTCATCTTTAAAACACTAGATCAGAATCTGCGACTACAACATGTAGAAATTCATACCCTAGCCTACTAAGCGATCTTTCTTGTTTCATTGTTAATTAGTACCGATGTTGTCTATATATTCCTGATCAAACCTAAATCACTCCTCGATCGCCAAATTATGAGGTCATTTATATTCAATACCAGCTGTGCCCTCGACTTCGTACGCGTGGAATTTTAGTTTTTAAAGTCTAAATTGGGATATGGTTCTTGCCGTCAGCCGATTTCGATGAAACAAAGCCCATTCGAAGCGCCAAGCTAAGCTTAATTAACCCGTGGAAACCCCATGACAATACGTTCCGTAGTTTTGGAGATTAGCGTGTTCGAACAGACAAACAGATAGACAGAGAGACAATAGACAATAGAAAAGACAACAATTTAATTACAAGAAATAATGACATTGATTTTATGTGTGAATGAGATAAAAATGATACGATTAGGTATCTATTAATTAAATGGTTTATTATAATAATAAAATGAAATGATTTATTAGCAACATAGAATTTAGAAAATACAACAAATTAATAGAGATCTCCTAGATATACATTGTTACGTAACTTATTAAATATCTTACAATAATTATTATTATTTCAACATATGTACGTCTCACGCTTTCCCTCTCTTGCCGTTTGTGTGTATGTATGTGTGCGTGTCTCTGTGCTGTGCGTGTATGCGTGTTTATGTCATAATAGTGCGACGTTTGCTCAGTTGGTACGTGTGGATTGAATTTTTATTTATTTACACAACTTGTCACCGAAATAACGCATAACCTGAAGTATTTTAAATAATTTAAAACCTGTTAAATAGGTTAAAATGCTAAATTATTTTAAAGAATGAATCAAGAATTACAAACTAGAAATATTTTGTTGTTTTGTAACGTTCGTAGCGCTCACTAGTCAGACCGGGCGCGCGTTCTATAGTACGTGTAACTCGATAAGATTTCTGAAATAAGTGTGTATAAGGTCTAAAAGATATGTCCACATATAGAAATATAGTCTTTAATATATTTAAATTTCCTCCCTTATCTATTCTGCTTTCTCAGATCGAGTCAGCAGAATGTATAACGAGTGTTGAACGCCCGCTGTGTCTCGGAATGGGACAGCGATTTTCGCATATTTACTCTATGATAGAAAACATAGGCCAGTATATTGTGGGCGTGTCTGCTGCGGTAACTTTTATATTTTTTTATACAAATATTTTTTTTTTAAGTCGAAGGCGGCAGATGAGCATACAGTCCACCTGATGGTAAATGGATACTGTCGCCCATAGACATCCGCGATACATGCCAACATTAATCCAAAATGAGAAACGTTGGCCCGGATTTGCGCTGCCTACCTTTGGAGATATAGGAATGGATTTGGAAAAAGGGTTGAGAAAATGGGGAGGGATAGGATGGGATTGGAATGGGCTCTGGCACATCTCACTCACTACCGAAACACGTACGTACATTGGGGAAATACGATAAAATGGGAAATGCAGTACATTTCAAGGTAGTCTTCTGTGAGAGAGGGGTAACGTGGCCAGTCGAGCGCGCCCAGCGGCTGTTGGATTACACCGTGCGCTCTGCCCCTCAAATATGAAACTTGATCGATTGATATTTCATTTTGCATCATGATAGCATTCATTCAAGTTAAGTACAATAACAAAGGCAGTCACTTTAGTTACAACGAAGTGAAGCGCTCGCCTGTCAGTTTGTTATTGCCTAAATAAAAACTGTCAGCGTAGATACACGGACAGTTTTAGAAAGAAACTATTGAGTAGTTAGGTCTCACTAAAAGTTACGATTCTTATCAACAATCACACATCAAAGAGCAGAAGGGATGAACTAATTTATGTGCTGTAGGAGCGCTCGGCATCTTACACGTGTACGGAGATCGATATGGGGCAAGTAACCTCCCGCGGGCCGGATTTTTTTTAAAGGCTATGAATCTGTTGAATTTTTACTCAATTGTTTCTTTCTATTGTCGTTGAGTAATAAAAGTGTGTTTAATATTGGCAGCCATTGTGTTTGCACGTTTTTAAAATATATTACGCACAAGGCGATCGTAGTGTGTCGCTAAGTCTATATGGACGCAAGTTAGTTAATTGTTTTATCAAACAATTAACTAATATAGTTCTATGATGGTCCCAACTTTAGAACATTCAGCGATATTCAGTCCAGAAGTTCCAGGAGCGTTTTTTTTATCGTAGCGTTTGGGAACGGTTCGTTTTACTGTATGTTTTCATTCTCATAGTATGACGTGAACGAATAAATGTTACGTACTTTGTCTTCTCCCCACGTCCTTATGTAAATGAAAATCCAAGGAGAGGCGGAAGTAACAAACAAATAAAATTACGTTTTAATCTTCACTAAATACAAACTGGTATGGATATGTTTATTAGAGAACAAACTTTTAATACATTTGTTAATACTTTTAAATTATAGAGTGACTTTAGATAATAAAATATGTTTATACGCACTAATGAATACCTACCTTTACCTAACTAAACTGGGGGTCTACTCCGAAAACACGGAAAACTAAGTTTCGGTCGATATTTCCGTAGACTCCTACCACGAAACCGTTCACTACGATATACCGACCCGAACGAAGTCTTAACTATTTTGACAAGTTTGATTTAGAGATACTATTTTGTAGTATAATTACAAGAGACATTTGGAGATACAAGGGAAATTTTCATTTCAAATTTCACAATAACAATATCTCACTTTTTAATATTTTTTTTATGGACGAAGGCGTAAGACGAGCATACAGTCCACCTGGTAGTAAGTGAATGCTGTCGCCCATAAGCATCCGCGATACATGCCAACATTAGTCAAAAATTACAAACATTGGCACGCCCCCAGATGCGCTGCCTACCTTTGGAGATATAGGAATGGATTTGGAGAAAGGGTTGGGAAAATGGGGAGGGATAGGATGGGAATGGGCTCTGACACATCTCACTCACTATCGAAACACGTACGTACATTAGTGAAATAAAATAAAGTGGGAAATGCAGTAAATTTCAATGTAGTCTTCTGTGAGAGAGGGGTAACGTGGCCAGCCGAGGGCGCCCAGCGGCTGGTGGATTGCAGCGTGCACTCTCCCCCTCAAGCGGCTGTTGCTAATCGGAGATACCTGATATATAGAGCTCCGAACGAAGGAAAGTCAGAGTAGGGTTACAGCAATTCGTTCTTTCGAACTTTGGCCCGAAACTTCGGAAGCGTAAAATGAGAGTAGAACCCCTCCTTACGGGCTTGCTTGTAAATATTATTAACTTAGAGACGCAATGTTTACTTAATCATCCTAAGCGCACCGGTACCTCGACGTTAATCGTACCAATGAACACCAACCTTTACCTAACTAGCCCTAGTTCCGGGCTTGGTTGTATCTGCAGCCAAACACTTCCATATTATACGTCGATTTCTATATAAATGTTGGCGCGAAAATATAATTTATTGCTTGACGGGAACACAGTTATTACGTCATAAATAATATTTATGCCACGGGTTACATTTAACACCGACTTGTAATATTACAGTATCAGATACTTTCTGTGTTAAGGGGTTATAAAATCGATGATCAATGTCAACCTTTTAAATATCCCCCTGCAGGGGACAGGCCTCTCCTAGTAAACCACTAAGTGCTTCAGGCCATAATCCATCACGCGAGCTCAGAGCGGGGGGTTGGTGAATACACATGTTTCAGTTTTTTTCAATTCTGGACAATGCGGGTGGACACATTGTTTTCCTACACCGCGGAGTTAGTGATATTTTTAAAAAATGCTTTCAGTTGAAACTCAGCGGTACGGGTCGAGGATTGGTTTGAGGACCTCGCGAATGGAAGTCCAGAATAGATACCTCTAGGCCCGTCAGCGCTCTAAAATCGATATCTCGTAAACGTTACATTGTTAATGATATTTTTTAAAAATGCTTTGCTCTAAACACTAATTGATTATCTAATTGTACTCACGTTATTAAGATTGATGTCGCTGACATCTGTCATACAATTTTATGTGAGATACCAATTTATTCATAAAAATAAAAATAATGTGTAATACGCAACATAATATACTTTAAAATACTTTAATAAATAACACTTTAAAATGCAATTTATTTACTGTAATGTTAAAACTGTGTGTAAGGTAATTTATTTATTTCTGTGCTTTAGTAAAACATTTGATATCGTTTTGTGTTTGATGAAATAAAAAATAATCAAGTGAATATTTTAGAAAATAAATAAATAATTCCACACTTAATGGCCCACAATGTTTCCCTGCGTCATGGGTCGAGAGACACATACAAAGACAAACAGAAACATACACCAATACCAAAACAAATATTTGTCTTTAAAAAAAATGAATGTGCGACCGGGAGTCGAACCTGGGACCTCTTGCACAGCAATCAGTCACTACCAATTACGCCAATCGGTCGCCTAATCATTGATAAACATTATGTTAGTTTCTACATTTTAGAAATTGTTTTTACAATTTGAAACAATTTTTTAATTAGGTACTTCTTCACATACATATACATATTATCGCATAGTACCTGTATACTTAATAATGACCAAATTATACTTGAATTATATTAGATAAATATATAAATTGCATAGATGTCGTGTGCATAATGATAGATAGCGTTTTGAATCAATATTAAAAAGAAAATGTCAGGTACCGCATTTTATCGCACTCGACTCAATGCTCAAGCAAAGGGCTTGTTTCCTTTTATTTCGTATTATGTTGTAAACGTATTTGTTTGTTTGTTAGTGTTTATATTGCACGTGAAATGTTCAACCGTTTCAAACTCGTTCAAAGATTGACTTTTAAGCGGATATTGGAAACGAAAGGAGAATAAAATTGTCCGGGATCGACTTCATAAATATCCGGGGACCTGTCAAATATTAATATTGAACCAAGATATTAATATTAATATGGTGAGAATAATATTTTAGCAAATGTGTGGGGTAAATTAATATTATGATCTTTGCTACGTTTTGCATTTCCCTTTACTCGTACTTTTTTTTTTTTTTTTGGTCTGCCCACTGCCTTCTTATTAGAAGACAGTCGGCAGAACAAAAAAAAAAAGCCTTCTGTCCTTTAAGTCATTTGTCTCTGCCTTGGGCTAGTCAATTCGGGTTTTGTTTGCGATTCTGTTCGTCATCGAATCGACTGCCTAGTGGCCGGTTTGCGTTTCTTGTGACTCTAAGCCACCACGCAGGATTTTGCTCCATCTTTTATGACCACATCTGACTACGTGACTTGTCTACCTCGATTTAAATCGCCGCAGTCCATGGAATTCTGAGGCTATTTGAAGGTACAGCCGACCATGCGGGGAACTCTATTCACAGCTTCAGTGCTTAGGTTGAAATGAAATGAAATTTTATTTGCTCGGAACATATACATATAAAGCAGCTGTTAACAAAACTGTCATCCATAGACATCTGCGATACATACGAACATCAGTCCGGAATGACAAAAGTTGGCACGTCCCAGGATGCGCTGCCCACATTTGCAGATTAAGGAATGGATTGGGAGAAAGGGTTGGAATAATACGATAAAGTAGGAAATGCAGTACATTAAAAGGTAGTCTTCTGTGAGAGGGTGGTAACGTGGTCAGTCGAGAACGCCCAGCGGCTGTGGAAATACAGCGTGCACTCTCCCCCTACCGAAGAGTTTGAGAGAAAGAACAATTTGTTTTTTAAAAGAAGCCTTTCTTAAACAAAAGGGATCTGCGTCCGAGAATTGTTTATTATAAGTGCGCTGTAAGCGGCTAGCGACATAATTCTGTGTGTATTTTGTGCGAGCAATAGGCTCATCAAAGAGAACCGTATGCCCAGTTTGGGTGCACGTAAACACAGGAATGTGACTATGTCAGACTATTTTTAAAGAAATATTTATCTATACTAATCTATACTAAGATAATAAAGAGGTACAATTGTGTGTTTGTTTGTATGTAATCTCTAGAACTACTGAACCGATTGCAAAAATTCTTTCACAAATAGGAAGCTACATTATCCGTGTCTAATATAGGCTATATTTTATTTTGAAATTTTGAAAAAAAAATTGAAAAAAATATATTTATATACCGAAGCCAAGCGAGGGCGGGTCGCTAGTTTATAATAAATCCACAGCACTTCAATATTTGTAAGATCGATTACACACAAATTAACACTTCTGCCTATTAAGGATTTTCATTAACCTGGCCAAACAGTGTATTAAAATTTAATATCGACAGCAAGGGAATTTATGTTGAACATTAATTTACATATTATTATATGAAGGAGTGAGGTTTGTGTGTATGTGTGTGAGTCTATATGTGTCTCTGCGTGTGTGTATATGCCAGTTAAGATGGGAGATGTATGTAAGAACAACGAACAAATACCTATTATGAGATATAGTCACTATGCTCAGAATAAGTCATATTGCACGATCGATTGAGCAACAAGTACCTACCTAGACCTAGTGCTAGGCTAGAGGACTAAGTTCGCCCAAGTTTGACCCAATTTCTCTTCATTACATTAACCGTAAGTTCTTAATACAAATATTTGGACAAACACGTCTGCCAATAGCAGGCCCCCAAACAAGCAAGTTCAGTCCCCTATGAGGATATGTGTTCGAACTTCGACAAATATTTGCAGGTGGATCGAATCAATTCACTTGAGGAAGAACCTCGTTTCTGTTTGAAGAAGGATCATCTTTTGTTGGTTGTGTATTGTTTTAGTGTGTTTCAAATGAACATTGATCATATTTTGATCCAGAAATAGTTAAACTAGTCGTAAAAAATGTCGAATGAGCTACAAATCGATGACAGCAATGGGTTAAGTTTAGGTTTTTTGGTGATAGAAGAAATAGAAGAAATAGAAGTGCCGCGAACGTCGACTTAAGTGATGTGATGACAATCTTATAAAATTATTTACGTCAGTTATTCAACAATAGGTTTTATTGTTCAGATTGTTGTTCAAACAAACAAAAATTCCACGGTTTAAGAAAATAACTTTAAATTTATGACATCTTGATATTATTGGGAACAAATTACATCTGAATTTATTTCACGTATCAGTAATTTTAGAACACATTAAAACTGCGATTGACAGCCCTTGCGCAGGAAAACCAATTAATAAGTACATTTAATTTGAAACAAAAAGCCCATTTACCAATAATTTCTGCAACTTCTGGGTCTTTGCCCTTGTAACGAAAGGGCTCCCTCATTAGAAGGGCACTCGTGCGTTCAACCCTTTGTCATAAACAGGCGGGAAGATACTGATGACAGGGTCTTTGTTGCTGCGGTAAAAAGACATAAGGTTTTTTGGTAGCTAAAAATATACTTTTTAATACTTGCGGCTGGATGAGAAGTACGGAAGATCATGTGTTGTAGCCAATTTAAAGGGGTTACGTATAGTGACAATATGTATGTATAATCAGCTTGTATGTACATGCAACAAACCGGTTTTTGCCGTTGACAGCGATAGCCGCAAACATACACCGAGTAGGGACATCTACCAGTATGAGTTTAGTTTGAGTGTCCGATTTATTCAATTATGTCTGTTTTGTTGCTTCGTTTATAATTGTAATTGTGTGTTATTGACATCTATCTGCTAATTCGTAATCATGTAAGGGAAATGTGCAGGGTCCATACAAACCAGTGCTGGTTTATGGATTCTAAATGAATTAGAATGTGTAATAACAATAAATAAATAATTATGACATATTTGATTGATATGTAAAATGGTGTTTATTATTATAAGTTACCATACCATCAGCATATGTCTCTCCACTACTGGACACAGGCCTCTCCCGCGCCTTGTAGCTTTCTGTTGTAGCCTTGTACATACGAATTTCTGTTTTTCTTATTTAGTTTTTCTCACCATTAGTGGCGAGCTTCCACATGGCCGAAGCGCGTCCCATACTGCGCTTCCCGGCACGTGGCCCACATTTACCTCATCGGCTATCGGTCCTGCGGCAAATATTTCCCCAATTTTTTCCCCGTGTTTCGGTAGTGAGTGAGATATGCCTGAACCCATTTCCATCCCGTACCATCCCACCCTTTCCCAATTTTCTCAATCCTTTCTCCCAATCCATCCCTTAATCTGCAAAGGTTGGCAGCGCATCCGGGGCCGTGCCAACGTTTATCATTCTGGACTGATGTTAGCATGTATCGCGGATGTCTATGGACGACAGTATTCACTTACAATCAGGTGGACTGTACGCTCGTCTGTCGCTTTTATTTTATAAAAAAACATGGACTGTCCATTGCCAATTGAGCATGCTTATTCTAGGACCTATGTCAATGACAATCATTACCCATCGCAGATTCGTGCATTGTGGCATAAATCTTGCCCAGCGTTGTTGCGTGTGAATCCACAGATTTTTCAGTTGCGACGTCGCGGCGTCATCGCAGAGCATTGACGTGTTTTCACCTAAAACACGTCCTGACCTGTCCTGTCCTGACCTCAGTCCTAACTCGCAGTACGGTACGGGTACTCTAGGTGGGTAGGCATGAAATATAAATGTTATAATTAAATCAAAACATCTCCACATCGTACCTTCATTAAAGGGTAAGGTTAATATTAATTATGGGTCTAAGTTTCTGTTACATCTACCTACATAATTAGAATAATAATAGTAGGTTCCATTGCAGACATTATTTCTATGTGATAGGTCTTTGCTTGAAAAAAATAATATAATTAATTGTATACCTTCCTTAACTAGCTCTTTCAACATGTACTGCCGCACAAGGGCACCCTTTTGCACAGTGCCTCGTGTATGTATAGCCTTAAAATGTGCCGCTGGCCAAGGGAGTTGGCGAGTTCACTATTTTAGAGGTCATGTAATTTCTAACTATTTATGGCATTGGTTTTCGTAACCCTTAGTCGCGTTTTACAACACTCACCGACACCACACGTCACACCTATACATGTAGCAAAATGAAACATTAAGAAATGTTTCATGTGCGTTACAACACGCGGTAAATTTATATTCAGATCGACACATTTGCCACACTATTGGCGTACAAAATTACATATGTCTAACATAAAATACATATTTTTGTTTTTTATGGACGTCGGCGGCATCTGATGGTGAGTGGATACTGTCGCCCATAGACATCCGCGATGCATGCCAACATTAGTCCAGAATAACAAATGTTGGCACGACCATAGATGCGCTCCCTACCTTTGGAGATATAGGAATGGATTTGGAGAAAGTGTTGGGAAAATGGGAAGGGATAGGATGGGAATGGGCTCTGGCACGTCTCACTCACTACCGAAACACGTACGTACATTAGGGAAATATGGTAAAGTGGGAAATGTAGTACATTTCAAGGTAGTCTTCTGTGCTTACAAAACACAATACTTAATACAAAACATTAGTACATAATCAATTAGCCTTATATACCGTATACGAATTTATACTTAGATTTCATTTTTATATCAGATAACCTTCGGGTGAATGGTGGTGCTTTGGGAATTTGATCATAATAGTTTACCATACTTGTATGTTTATTTTTAAACCTTTTAAATCTCTAAAATTAGGCTTTTAGAGTAAATGATAAAATTAAAAGCCGAAATTAAATAATACAAAAGCATTTAGATACACCAAAGAGCCGTCTGAAAGGTTCTTAAATGAAATTTGAATTTAATTAATCCTAGACTGGATTCATTAAACCTGTAAGGGCAATTAGAATTTACCATATTTTTAGACATTTAATAATGGCAGTTAGTAATGGTTAATTAGGAGTACTTGTATTATTGTAAGTAGGCGCTAAGGATTATTTTTCATCGTTCTCAGCCGATCATCCATTGGACTAACTACCCATTGGCAATTTTTTTTTTCTGTATAAATGATACAACTTGTTGATGATGATACTTACAAGGCAACCGTGAACTCCATCATATCCAGCTTAATCTACGCGAGTGGAGCCGCGGGTAAAAACTAGTGTTGCATAAAAGTGAAGTTCATTCTTTTACAAAAGGCGAAATGACAAACAGAGTACTGCGGTGTGAAATTCCTCTTTGTGAACTAGGGGTGAAAGTTTAGACAACAGTTACGGCATCAATTTTGCAAATATGTTGTAATAGCTGCAAAATAATTACCGATAGCTGTATAATAATTTACAGGCAAAAATAATATTAATTATAGATACAATCAATATGGTGCATAAACTAAAATATTCGTAGCGTTGAAATACATACCTAATCCGGTATCTGGTAACGGGAAACGTACCGATAAATCACTCTATAACCGTTCTACAAGGTTTCCATCCGAGGAATTCACTTCTGGTCCGACGCCGAGAGGGCTCCCTGAGGAGAATCTGTATGTTGCGGGCATACTGACGGGTAGCTCAGCGTACGTATACTATTGGTTAATGGAGTATTTAAACAAATATAAACTTCTTAACAACTCATTATCAACTTATTTAATAGGCGGTTAGGTGGTGCCAATCGCAAATTCAATGTTGTAGAACAAACTTCAAGCGAAAATCTTAAGCCGCCGTCAAACAGCGATGGGGCATCGGCATGGCGTGGGCGCGCTAAAACGCGTTGTAATGTATTGAATTGTACGGGAGAAGTAAAACAGACACGTCTCGCCGCCGCCGTCGCGCTTTGCGGGACGGTAGCGGGACGGCAGCGGGACGGCAGCGGGACGGCAGCGGGACGGTAGCGGGACGCCGACTGCTGGACGGGTACACAAACAGTGAGCAGCTCGGGCGGGGCGGCGACGGGACGCCAGCATTGTGTTATTTGAGAATACGTGTTACCAGATACACAGAGCTGGGCGTGCGCACGTCGCGCTCGGTGGGACGGAGCTTGCCACGGAAATAGTATTTTTTTATTATTATAAACTTGGGAGCGTTAAAGTGTTACATAAGAACGATATCGTTGATTTTTAGACTGAATTTTCATTTAAAAATGTCGAATTTCCAAAGGGTAGGTGTCCGCTTTGTTAATTTGATTTGAAATGAAAACAAATAAAATTGATAATTAAAATAATGTAACTTATTTCAATTTACCTTTTTATTGTTTATTCATTTTTTTATATAGAAAAAAGGCGGCAGACAGGCATACAGTCCACCTGATGGTAAATGGATACTGTCGTCCATAAACATGCCAACATTTGTTCAGAATGACAATCGTTGGCTACCTTTGCAGATTAAGAAATGGATTGGGAAAATGGGGAGGGAGAGGATGAGATGGGATTGGGCTCTGGCATATATCACTCACTACCGAAACACGTACGTACATTGGGGAAATACAATAAAGAAGGAAATGCAGTACATTTCAAGGCAATCTTCTGTGAGAGAGCGGTAACGTGGCCAGTCTAGTGCGCCCAGCGGCTGTAGGAATGCACCCCACCATCAAAAATTACTGTTATAAAATTTGTACTTTGAAAATATATATTATTTTAGTTAGTGCTTTCAACCAAAAGTAAGAGCTGTACTTCTGAATCGCTCGACATTTTTGGCGCGAAATCCAGTCGCTCCCGATTGTTCAGCGGCGGGGCGGCGCGCTCCCAGCGTGACATGCACGTCGCTCGCATCCATTCCATGCCGATGTCCCGTCACTGTCCCGGCCCGCCCGCTGTTTGACGGCGGCTTTATAAATTGTATTTTTAAATTGTCTTGCAGTTATCTGTTTAAATATGTATGTTTGTAACTTGATAAAGGTCTTATTTATCTATTTACAATGTAGCTAACTTAACACCGTATTAGACAAAGGGGTAAATTTATATCTACTACCTAATAATAATTCGTTAATCATCACGATCATTTTGGGAGTATTTCTTCTATTCATGAGAATAAAACTTAAATTATTTCAATAACAGTTTGTCAGCCACAATGCCCGTATGTAACATAGGTACCTGTAGAACTTTGCTGATTTTTCAACTGCGCACGAAGACCGTGTTACCAGCTGGCAAGCATAGAGATCTTTACTTTAAATGGAGCTGTGTTTGCAAACAGCAAAATTTTTAGCTGGCTAGACTAGCGATTTTTGTTAGCTTTGAAGAACTTTTAGTTAAAGAAATCACCGACGTTGGTATACAATTGTATACCGACTTGATATATTGTATAATTCTATATTAAGCTTATGAATACAATAACTGCTGATCAAATTATTGCCAAATTACACTCTTAGAATCAAAAAGATTCGGGGATGCGCGCGACTCGCGAGACGGGTGAGCTAGGCCAATGTGATGACGGCGGGGGCCGATGCGCTTCGACTTGCCTGGAAGGTTATCGGGTCATGCTTCGCGTATGTGTGCCTTATCAGGCGAGTGACGCCGCCCCGGTATTCGCTAGTACCAAGTTACCGCCCTCTTCTAAGTGGCAATAGACAGGCACTATCTTTTTTTTATAGAAAAAAGGCGGCGGACGAGCATACAGTCCACCTGATGGTAAGGGGATACTGTCGTCCACAGATATCCGCGATACACGCCAACACCAGTCCAGAATGACAAACGTTGTCACGTACCCGGATGCGCTTCTTACCTTTGCAGATTAAGGAATGTATTGGGAAAATGGGAAGGGATAGGATGGGATGGAATGGGCTCTGGCGTATCTCACTCACTACCGAACCAAGTACGTAGATTGGGGAAATACGATAAAGTGGGACATGCAGTACATTTCAAGGCAGTCTTCTGTGAGAGAGGGGTAACGTAGCTGGTCGAGTGCGCCTAGCGGCTGTGGGATTCAGAGTTCATTCTCCCCCTACAAAACTGTCTCTATCTGTCACTGAACAGACAACCAATGGTGTCGACGTATCTTTGAACGGAGATGGCGTACAGGAAAGTGTAGTTTGGAACGCCCTCCACCTAGGTAAACTGACAACTTGAAGAAAGTTTGTAGCAGCTGATTGAGAAAAGATTAATTAGATTGTGTGTGAAGAACTTTCTAAGAACGGGCTCTATGTCCAGTAGTGGAGAGACGCAGGGTGATGGTAACTGTTGGCTACGATATATATATTATATATAAGGCGGTGCTCGCGATCGATGTTATACCGCAGGGCCAATGTTGCAGGCCGCACGTTGCCTTCCAACGGGGGGGTGTAGGGGTGAAATACGGAAATAAAACGCTGCTCTAATTCACATTGAACCACAGGAGCGCAGGGAGGAAGCGGCAGTCGGCAGCGAACTCGCTTGTATGAACTTGTTAGGTATCTCCACTATGAGGAGTCTGTTATATCAAGTCACTACTTAGAGTGTTAAGTACGAACTGGTAGTTCAAGTTACTGTTTGAAGTGCTGAGGACGAACTGGCAAAGAGAGGTCGGAACCTATGCCTTTTATAGCAAGTTCGCTGCCCGTGCGATCCCCCTGCTCCCTGGGGAAGTTTATTGTGCTATTCGCTCTCCAACGTCATACATAACTTCTGAGCTACAAGTCACTTATCCTAGGGTTTGTCCTCCTCTTATGCGGAGGACAAGGCTATTTTCGATGACGAAGTATGAAGATCTACATTTTTCTGGGCAATTTAGCCCTTTTTTCCCTCCCGCCTTCCTTGAGTAGCAAGGGGAATGGGAGGACTGAAGGTAAGGGGAAGACAGTGGCGCCGATACCGGATTTTCGTCATCTAGCCCGCAACTTTATATGTTTAATTCAATGCTTAATAAAACACACTGCGGGCGGTAGCCTTTATTTTTCCTATACCCTGACCTGTAACCCAGTTTCCTAATACATTTATGGAGAGCGAATATAAACACATACAATTTATAAACATGGACACAACAATAAAAGGATATAATATAAATGTACGTACTAACATCCCATAGTCTCGTAGGAAAGGTGTATGGATTTGTCTCGTACGCTTCTATTAGTGTAATGTGAGAATTCATTCGTCCTCACCTCGCTAGTTGCGCAACCCTTGTGAGACAACCCCCTTTCTTCCCCGAGCCGTGCGATGCCAGTACGTACATATCACGTACACTTGATTCTATTTACATATTAATACATTGCACTTGTGCTACGCTTTCATTCTGTCGTGCACATTCTCCCGCCGTCGCAACACTGCGAACCGACTGGTAGCACGACGATCTTCTTCGTAGGTCTGCGTAGCACGGTGCCGTTGCCCATGGCGATGTCGACGACTCGTACCTCGTTGTCTTTACCCGGGTAGACGTTGGTGACACGGCCTCGTGGCCAGGTGTTCCGGGGTAAGTTGGAGTCGCACACGATGACGATGTCGTCGATCTTCGGTGGTTCACCGGTGCTGTGGGGCTCCCGCCGGTACTGGAGTAAGGGCATGTACTCCCGTACCCAGCGGTGCCAGAATACGTCTGCGAGCCTCTGGGCGCGCCGCCAGTGATGGCGCGCGTTCAGGTCGCCTTCGGTGAAGTCTCCGGGAACCGGCATGTGACAGTTCGGGCCGAGTAGTATAAGGTTCGGCGTTAGTGCTGCCGGTTCGTCGGGTGTCACCGCCACATGAGTGAGGGGGCGGGAATTTATGGTCATCTCCGCCTCAGTCAGCAGTGTGCTGAGCGTCTCGTCACTTGGATGTTGTTCGTGCAGGGTGACTCGCAGGGCTTCTTTAACGGAGCGCACCATGCGCTCCCATGCACCGCCCATAAACGGCGCTGCTGGTGGGATGAACCGCCACTTGATCATGCGGTTTGTGGCCTCGTGCTGGGTGGCTTCAGCTATGGACTGGGCGAGCTCTTTATCAGCCGCCTTGAAGCAAGTTGCGTTGTCACTCCATAGCTCTGTTGGACAGCCTCTTCTGGCTATAAACCTTCTCAGCGCTGAAATGGCTGAGTCAGCACTTAGGGAGGTCACGACTTCTAGGTGTATGGCGCGTGACGTCATACATGTGAAGAGCGCTACGTATCTTTTCTCGCGGTGGCGCGCGACGGTGACTTCTATTGGACCAAAGTAGTCCAATCCGGTGAATGTGAAAGGTCGTGCGTGATGGGCCAGGCGAGCTGGAGGTAAGTCGCCTGTGGCCGGACTTGTTGGTTTAGTCTTTTTTATTCTGCACGCCATACAGCTCTTGATCACGTTTCGCACGGCCGGTCGGATTTTCATTATCCATAGCCGTTGGCGTAGCTCATTTACGACTGTTTCTACGCCTCCGTGATGAAGTTTCTCGTGGACTTGTTGTATATACAATTTTGTGTATATATGTTTTCCATTCAGTACGGCTGGGCTCACAGATTCTGCGTGTATTCCCTCGGCCGCAGTTATACGACCCTTTATTCTTATTATGTCGTCACTGTCGATGATAAGACTAAGTGACGACAATAAATCTCCGGTAGGTGGCGCCCTGTTCTCTTTTATGCGCAGCTTTTCTTGGTAATAGCTGTCTTGTTGTGCCGCTAGAATCCACAATTTTTGAGCCTTTTCAATATGACGCACTTCTAGGTCAATGGCGCGGTGGGTCGATGAACTCGTGGGAACCATCGTATCGGTCGATTGGGTTCGAGTTTGTTTATCTTTTTTCTTCCAGTCGGGGTCACGTGACTTGTTTGTCCGCGTTCTTTTGTAACGCGTAGCGGTGATTTGGAATTTATTTCCCCGACATAATTCGACAAATTGCAGCACTCTAGCTGTCGCTCTTATCAGTCTGATCCATTTTGAGAATCGTCGGACATCTGGCAGATGGTCATGAGTTGGCTTATCGGTTATTGCGAGACATTTTTCTCTCTCTTCCCCAGAGTTGTTGACTTTGACCTCGACTTCTGTAGGCCACTCATTCTTAGATAGTAGTAGATAGGAGGGGCCATTGAACCATCGATGTTTCACGTTGAAGTCGTGAGGTGTCGCTCTTGTTGCGTCGTCTGCTACGTTATCTGCCGTAGGCACCCATCGCCACTCATTTTTCTTAGTGAGTGTCTCTAATTCTGCGAGTCGGTGTGCTACGAAGGTTTTGTAGGTGCGTGGTTCGGATCTTATCCACGCCAGGGCCGTACGCGAGTCGCTCCAATATGTTTTATGCGCGACTTCAAACTCGTGCTCTCGTAGCACTGTATCGGCTAGGCGGGCCCCTAGTAGGGCGGCCTGTAGTTCTAACCTGGGGATTGAGACGGGCTTCAGTGGTGTCACGCGACTCTTTGCGGCTGCCAGCGTGACGTGTACACTTCCGTCGTTACGCACGATTCGCCAGTAAACGCTTGCGGCGTAGGCCTCCTCGCTGGCATCGACAAACGTATGTAGTTCGTAAGTGGTTGCCGATTCATAATCGTAACATCGAGGGATGCGTAGGTCTTCTACCTTTCTTAGCAATGACAGCCATGCGTCCCATCTTTGCCTTAACTGTTCTGGAATGGGCTCGTCCCATTTGGTACCGTAGCGCCAGGTGTCCTGCATAATTCTTTTCGCGGGCGTTGTCATCGGCGATAGTAAGCCCAATGGATCGAACAAGGACATTATGACACTTAAGGCCTCCCTCTTGGTTGGTGGGCGCGTGTTTTCAAGCATTTCAGGCGCTATTCTTGTTTTGTTCAAGCGGAAACTTATGCAATCATCCCTTGTGCTCCATAGGAGACCGAGCGTTCTTTCTGTCTCGCTCGCACCTATTGGTATTGCGTTTGTTTCCGTTCTTTCCTTGAAATCTTTTATAACACTCATGTTGTTAGATGTCCACGCCGTCAACTCGAACCCTGCTTGTCGGTGTATAAAGTCGACTTCTTTGATCATTCTGATCGCCTTCTCAGGGGTGGGGAAGCTTTGTAAGTAGTCGTCCATGTAGTGGTTTCTTTCTATTGCGCACACCGCCTCTGGATAGATGTCGACGAACTCGTTCGCGTTTTTGTTCTTTATGTGTATGGCGGTGCATGGTGATGAGCACGCACCGAATATCACCGAGGTCATTCTATATTCTTCTGGCGGACCCTCCCGCCGGTGATCTCTCCATAAAAAACGCAGGGCATCTCTGTCCTCTTCTCTTATGCTGATTTGCATAAACATTTCTTTTATATCCGCGGATACGGCGTATGGGTGTTGTCGAAATCGCATAATAACGCCTGGGAGGGACTGTAATAGGTCAGGTCCTGCCAACAACATGTCGTTGAGGCACAGTCCATGCGATTGAGCCGCCGCATCGTGTACCATTCTTATCTTTGGCTTTGCGGGATTGATGACCGCGAAGTGTGGGAGGTACCATATTCTGCCGCTAGTTGGCGCTGCGGGGGCTCGCTCGGCGTATCCGCGTTTGAAGAGGTTGTCGACCCGTTCTTGGTATTGAACTTTCAGCTGTTCGTCGCGATCTAGTTTCCTTTCTAAGTTGTAGAGGCGCTTTAGTGTGTTTTGGTAGTTGTTGGGTATTTTTAGTTCGTCTTTTCGCCACAATAACCCGGTTTCGAATCTGCCATTGGGAAGTCGTCGAGTGGTGTTTTCGAGTATTTCCAACGCCCGTTGTTCGGGATCGTTCTTGGGTTTTCTGGGTTCGATTCCCAATGACTCCAGTTCGAAATATTTCCTCATTGTTTCTTCCATTGTGTCACCCTGTGTTGTGGATAGGTGACCACAAAAGGTTACGGGCTTACTTTTCGACGTGTGGCATCCGTGGAGTACCCACCCCAGTTTCGTTAGTGATGCCACTGGTTGGTCGCGCCGACCCTCTAGAAGGTCACGTGACACTATTAGGTCCCAGTTGTCCTGACCGATCAGTATCTTTGGGGACGCGTAGTCGTACGTGAGCTCTTTTCTTATGTTTTGTAGATGAGTGCAGCCCTTCATGTTTTCTTCTGTTATGGATTGCGACGTGAAATTCAGCCTTTCTACTGTTCTGGCATTTTGAATTTGGAATTCTTTGCCGCTGAATCTCCCTTTAATGCCCAGGTTGACACTCCGACTTTGTTCGTGTTTTATCTCTGTCCCACTCACCCCTTGCACCCACATTGGTTGTTTGGGCCCATCTATCCCTAATATATCGGCCAGAGATGCGTCGATAATGGTTACTGTACTCCCCTCGTCCAACAACGCGTACGTCTCTATTTTATTCTGGGGACCGGATAGCACGACAGGTGCTATTTTTAGGTACGCCCGACGTCGCGTATTCGAGTTGGTAGCTACTGTTGAAGTCAGTACCTCTTCTGTTCTTTCTGGGATGTCTGATGGTTGATCGGTTTTCTGGTGGTGGAGTAGGACATGGTGTCTCATGGTACATCCGTCGCGGCCGCATGGTTTGACGCGACACGTGTTTCTTTGGTGCGTACCTTTTAAGCACCGGAAACAAGTATGGCTCTTTTTTGCCATCTCCCAACGCTCGTGTATGTTAGCGTTGAGAAACTGTGGGCAATGCACTAACTGATGTGATTGTTTGCACTGCCAACATTTTTCTTGCCACTTTTCTTGTGGCTTGCGCTTTTCTTTTATTGTGTAAGCGCGTTCGACCTTTTTTCGCATAGGTCGCTCCCTCCCTGTTGACTCGTCGGCGATGTATTCTGGAAGGGCGTAAGCGCCAAACTTATCCGCTTCTTCGTTCAAGTATATTGACATCTTTTTGAAGTCGGATACTTCTGAAAGCTCTCTCGCCGCGTAGTCTACCCATTTACTTCTCAGGGTTGGAGTGAGCTTCTCCACCACGTTGTACAACATCTCAGGGTGGTGGAGGTAGTGTGGTTTCTTTAATGCTTCTATAGCAGCCACGATGTTTGCTAATTTACTTGCGAATATGCAAAGGTCACGTGGGTTTTCACTGACCTTGGGTAAACGCTTCACTTTTTCCAATTCTAAGCGGATGAGTGCCTCTGGCCGCCCGAATCTTCTCTCCAGCGTTTGTAATATGACTGGCGGGTCAGGCTCACTTATTAGTAGGCAACTCACGGCTTCCATGGCGGGTCCCTTTAGACATTTTCGTAGTCGGGCCACATTTTCAGTTTTAGTGAAGCGTTCCTTTGTTTCGTTGTACGCTGCTCGGAAGGCGAGCCAGCTATGGGCGTGTCCACTGTACACGGGTAACTCTTGTACGTACCGAGGTGAGTCCCTATTCTGGCGCATAGCTTGTGAGAAGGCCGTGGCTAATGTAGTCACGTCAATCGCCGGTGGAGAATGGTCTGAAGACGGGACCTCTTTCGTGGGGGTTCCCGCAACACCCGGGTCTCTTTCATTCCCGGCCGATTGTCTAATACTGCCTTTTTCCGACACAGCTGCTTCCTTGGGTTTGGGACTTTTCTCTCTCTCGGCGTCTTTGATGGCTAATATCTGTTTTTGATTGTGTAGCCATCGGTGGACACGCTGAGGATCTGAATCCTGTTCGTCCAGTTCGTCCTCCTCACTCGACGACGAGTCTAGTTTCAGTCGTTCGAGTTTCGCCTTTTCAAGTTCAGCTGCGGCCTGGATTTCTTTCGTTTTCCACTCGGCCTCTCTTAGGTACAGCTCGGCGAGCCGCTCTTTCGCCTCTAACTCCGCGAGGAGTCTCTTGCGTGAGGGTACGGAGCGACGTGACCGAGCGTGGCTCGAGTGTGGGCGCATCGTGTGGTCGGAGCACTCAGGTACAGGCGATGGTGGCCTGGAGCAGACGGCGACAGCGACACTGTCCTTGGCTTGTTTTTTATTGTTTGAGGACTTACTTGTGGTAGTGTCGGTCGCGGTTGCGGTCTGGGCAGTCGTTGCGTACGAGTCTGTGCTCGTTGTTGCGCCCGTGGTGGCCGTAGCTTCGGTTTGCGAGCTCGAGGATGCTTCTGTTGTCTCCTTGTCGCTTTTGCTTCTTGTGGTCGGCATTTTCTAATTTTCTCCGTATCTCGATAGGCGATCTTCTGGATGACGATGGTTCAGGAGATCCGGCTCGAAGGACCAGATGTTGGCTACGATATATATATTATATATAAGGCGGTGCTCGCGATCGATGTTATACCGCAGGGCCAATGTTGCAGGCCGCACGTTGCCTTCCAACGGGGGGGTGTAGGGGTGAAATACGGAAATAAAACGCTGCTCTAATTCACATTGAACCACAGGAGCGCAGGGAGGAAGCGGCAGTCGGCAGCGAACTCGCTTGTATGAACTTGTTAGGTATCTCCACTATGAGGAGTCTGTTATATCAAGTCACTACTTAGAGTGTTAAGTACGAACTGGTAGTTCAAGTTACTGTTTGAAGTGCTGAGGACGAACTGGCAAAGAGAGGTCGGAACCTATGCCTTTTATAGCAAGTTCGCTGCCCGTGCGATCCCCCTGCTCCCTGGGGAAGTTTATTGTGCTATTCGCTCTCCAACGTCATACATAACTTCTGAGCTACAAGTCACTTATCCTAGGGTTTGTCCTCCTCTTATGCGGAGGACAAGGCTATTTTCGATGACGAAGTATGAAGATCTACATTTTTCTGGGCAATTTAGCCCTTTTTTCCCTCCCGCCTTCCTTGAGTAGCAAGGGGAATGGGAGGACTGAAGGTAAGGGGAAGACAGTGGCGCCGATACCGGATTTTCGTCATCTAGCCCGCAACTTTATATGTTTAATTCAATGCTTAATAAAACACACTGCGGGCGGTAGCCTTTATTTTTCCTATACCCTGACCTGTAACCCAGTTTCCTAATACATTTATGGAGAGCGAATATAAACACATACAATTTATAAACATGGACACAACAATAAAAGGATATAATATAAATGTACGTACTAACATCCCATAGTCTCGTAGGAAAGGTGTATGGATTTGTCTCGTACGCTTCTATTAGTGTAATGTGAGAATTCATTCGTCCTCACCTCGCTAGTTGCGCAACCCTTGTGAGACAACCCCCTTTCTTCCCCGAGCCGTGCGATGCCAGTACGTACATATCACGTACACTTGATTCTATTTACATATTAATACATTGCACTTGTGCTACGCTTTCATTCTGTCGTGCACAGTAACTTAATAGATATTTATTGATTTTCGAGGGTGGATATCATCCGTTCGAGTGGTGTCGTCCTCTAGAGTAATTGTACAGTAGTTATTTGAAAAAAAATGAATGATAAAAGCCCTTTCAGTTTCCACTGCTGGACTCCTCAAGCACATTGTCTTGTGCATGGGGTATATATGGCCTTATAACACCACGCTGGTCAAGCGGGTGGGCGAGTCCACTCTTTTAGAGGTGGTATAGTTCCTCAGCACTTGTGGTAGCTGCTTAGCCCTTAGTCGCCCTTTACGACACCCACGGGAGGAGATGGGGTGGTGTTATTCTATGCCGGCTCACAATTTATTAATAATAGTATTTATTTATTGCGAGTTTAATTAAATCATTCCAGATAACTTGTAATAAATGTTACAATAAGATCTATCTGGTATTAATTCAGTTTAAAGCCAGAGAGACATTACGATTAACCGACTTCTAATAATTAATAAAATGAAAGAGAAATAAAATATTAGAGTAATAAATCATGGACATTGCATAATTCTCATTTCTGAAGTTACAACCATGAGAAGTTTTAATGTACTGATGGTCACATTCATGTGACCGCATACATATTTTTTGCAAACTAATATTAAAGTAGTTTTGCTAATAAAAATTGAATGCAATATTAAACCTTTTTTTGTCACGAACGCTCGTAAAATCTAAGAAATAGATGAAAGGAATTGAAAGGATATACTAAAAATGTATTTGCACAAACCAAATAAAAGTCAACACCAATTCATTGTTGGGTCATAAAATCGTTTACGAGTACTGCAAGACATTTACATAAAACCAATATACCTTGAAATCCAGTAAAGTCCCAATAAAATAAACAAATCAGTAGCGTAACTATGAGCACTTCTTAGAATAACCTCCTAGATTAGAACATACAAAGGGAGTCTGCTTTTTTAAAAGCATAATAATACAGTGTGGCAGATGATAAATCTGGGTTAATACACATGAAAACAATAAAGAAACAGGCTTTGAATTTAATGAATTTGGTTTAAAAAGTAAATTAAAAATTATAAAAAATAGGTATATATATAAAAAGTTTATTTAGATACGCACTATGTCTCCCCATTTCATTGCTCACCTATCGCTCTTACAGGTTTGCTGGTAGAATAAGCTAAGAGGATAAGCGCAACTTTTGTGCGCATATTCATTTGTAACAATTTTTTCATGTGTGTACAATAAAGTATGTGGGTATATAAAGAAACAAATATTTTTTTGCACAAAAATGCTTAAACATTTCGTGTCAATTAACTCAAAATCATGTCCATGATTTCAGTCTTATGGAATACTTCTCAAACACAACGCCAAAAATGACCTGAAAATTTTTACCCAAAGAGCCGTTTGGTTCGTGGTATCATAAGGGCAAATGGCTGTCACTCGATAAATAGATAAATGCGTATCATGCGGAAATATTGTAAACAATATTTTCGGTATATATGATTATTAATTAATATAATTTCCCAACAATAAACTGTTTAATAAAAAATGTCGTGAAGGATCAGCGGTATGTGTGTGTGCGTCTAAGTATTTCTTTTCATTTTAACGATTTACTGTTTCTTATATGTACTGAGGTAAAATTGTCTGAGATAGCTACAGTAAAGTTGCGCAATGGCGGCTTTCTGTTTAGTTATTTGATTCAATTTTCTTTTAGCCACTAAAAACAAATTTAATAAATATAATTTAGCAATGTGAAGAAAAATAGAATAAAAAGTTAATATTATGAGGTTGTTAACTTGTATTTATATTTTTAATTAACAGGCAATGATTAATGAAGATATGTACTTAATTCATAATTTTGTGATGTGATTTTCTCAATTCGTTCCAAGTTATCTGTATTGTTTCGGTAGTGATTATGATATGCCAGAACCTATTTCAAATGCCATGTCAACCTATTTCTTTCTCTCATCGAATGGAGAAGTGTAATGGAATTAAAGAAACGCCTTATTCCATTATATTCTTGAGACTCCATCCCAACTCCATTCCTCCAAGAAGGGTTTGGAGGTGTAATGGGATTACTCCTTGTCCTGTTATACTTCCAATAGGTAATATGTCAAGTCATTTTTCCTAATTCACCAAAGATAGACCAAAGTGAGTGTGCCAACATTTGTTATTATGTATCGCGAGTCATTATATATTAGGGCAATATTATTCATTTAACAATATGGAGAGTCTACTCGTCTGCTATCTTCTTTCGATAAAAAAAATGATTTTAATCAAGAATATTCACACTACAATCTTTTCGTCCGTCATTTAAAGATATTTGATTCATTCCCTCGCAGAAACATTATCTATCGCGGACCGTTCACTCGTAATATCCGGCGGAGAGGAGAAAAGAAAAACAACATTTGTTCCGCCTTTGTTTTCATTCCAGTATTGATTGAAGAGTCTCGGTGGATTTGCAACAAAGGCAATAATAGCTTTTGTGCTTTTCTTCAATGTTACAGACGTATGCATTTATTTTTATCTATTTCAGCTTATTGCACTAGAATGTAAAAAGTTGTACTTATTGCCTTCTGAAAGTCTCCACTGGTTAATACTAGATTAAAGCAGATGGCTGTGTAGTGTTGGCCGACTTTAGAGCATTCGAGGTTGTAACAACGTTTGCCATTATTGACTAATGTTGGCATTTGTCGCAGATGTCCGTTAGCGACAGTATCTATTTACCACTAGCCTGTTCATCTATCATTTTGTTTCTATAATTTTCAAAGGTTATTTGTTATTACTAACAGATAAATTTTGAAATCCTATTAATTATTATTAATTATACATAATGTTCTATTACTGTTTAATCCTATCCCATGTCCTATTCGATATAAAATCGTAGGTAGCCTTTATCTAGCTAAAATATATGAGAGGCTTTAATCTCGGAGTCCATAGTAAACCGTTAATAAATTTCAATAAATTCAAACCAAAAATCCGGTGGCCCTTTGTCATGTTCCCTTTAGGGTGTAGCAGGGAACATTCGTTATATTCATAGTGACTTAACGTTTTAGGTCGTGACTACATTGGTTGATCTCAGTGGACATAATATAAGTATATTTCCGGTTTTAATAATAGTTTTTTTTCCATAACTTGATTGTTTATATCGAGAGTATAATTGATTCTAACAGGTTTTTTAAAATATTTTTTTTCACTATTTATTGTTTATTTCTAGTATATCTTTTATTCTAGGCGCAGTTACTACAACTACAAGGTGCATACTACAGGACTACCCTGTACTAAATAATGAACACTACGAACGTTTTAGACGGTACAACAAAACTACATGTTTGCATATATTGCAACCCATATATTGCAACCCACATATTATACCCATTGCATATATTATACCCATTGCATATATTATACGCATTGCATATATTATACCCATTGCATATATTATATTCATTGCATATATTATACCCATTGCATATATTATACCCATTGCATATATTATACCCATTGCATATCTATATTATACCCATTGCATATATTGTACCCATTGCATATATTCTACCCAAAAATAATTTAATCTTCAGTAGAACGATTTTAAATAGTAAAAATTAGTTGAAGTGTTCCAGGTTTTGGGTTATATCACTGACACGTTACATTTCGAAAGTAATCTATTGTAAAGATTACTTATGAATCTCAGAAAAAGAAATCCGACTCATCTCGACTAAGGTTTAAACCAAAACAACACGAACTGAGTCAAAAACAACAATAATTTTAAATTTCATTCGCTCTAATTTCGTTACCTTTTTTTTAAATGCTGGAACATGCGAGTTTCTTCACGATTTCTTTTACTTCCGAGCTAGTGATAATTAAAAAATCCCTACGGGACTCGCGGCGGGTTGGATACTAAATTTTTTAAAAAAATCCGACGATATATTCGCGGTGTGCCAATGATTTATAATAATATATGTATGGGGCACGAAGGAGTCCACTTATTAGGTATGTATATAAAAGCAGCGCGGGTGCATATAGTATGCGCTAAAGTGCTCTCCTAAAACCTTAGAGGGCGCGGGTCGCAGGATGCGACGTCTTCTAGTCTTCAAGGCGGAAAGACTAACACTTCTTTTCTTCTCAATGAAGAGAGGCGAAATATGACAAGCGCCTAGGTAGGAGAAGGATGGGGCAATATGGTAATGAAGGTATTCGCCAGCGGACAAGTAAACATATTCGTATAATTTTACATATACCTATATTACGCGATAATTTAATAATAGTTAATAAATGTAAATGGCGAAACCACCTACTTAAATTGAAACAGTGGTACGGGCCGTGGATTATCCGCTTTGGATACATGGCTCTCTATGCAATTATTAGGTTTTAATTCGCACAGTCGAGCGGTGGAGAGACACAATATGAAGGTGTGTTATACGCAGAAGTGAACATCATATGTAAATTACATTTCTTTGGGCACAATGTACGCAGTCTTACTCGCCAGCCGCGCGCCATCGATCATTCCCGTCTGCATCGGACACGTATCGGTACCGTGTCGTATGCAATAGATCTAGAACAAGATGCGATTGACTTGAATTGGTACACGCTTTAAGGAACATATTACAAATGGCTCAATTTATATCTGAATCAATAGCGCTAGTTCATATATACGTATAATTAATTCAAAGAGAATAAATGGCCGCTTTTGAACAAAATCATCCCATCTCTTCCCGTGCATATCGTGAAAGGTGACGAAGGGATAACAAAGTCCCTACCATGCATAAACTCCGAGCAATTCTACCACCACTAAAAGAGTGGACTTGCCAACCCACTTGGCCAGTATGGCGTTTTATGGTGTAAGGTGTGTATGCAGAAGAATGTGTATGAGGAGGCCGTCTTCAACAGTGAGCGGTAAAATGGCTGGTGACGGAGGAATTAGATGTTAAATTACAAAAAAAAAAATATCTAAATAATTCTACGTCTTTCAAAGAAAATCAAGCTAAACCGACAGTAAAAGCGCAGTCGAAGTTATTAAATAAATAAAATGCTTTCAGAACAGAGCATAAATAAAAAATATTATCCTAAACTTTTAATCAACAAAAGGCAACTGTATCCAAAATCACAAAGAACTTTGACTACAACAAATGCGTTTAACTTTTCGATGTTCTATGTATCATTTATTTGTACACTAAGTTTTCAATTACAAAACCTTTTACAGTTACTTTTCCATACGTCTACTTAAACTCCACAAATAAACTGTATACCCGCATGTAAGCAAATGTACCAGGGCAGCATAAATGCATAACAATCGTTCGGAGCCACGCCAGCAATCCATCACTCCGAGCCGCCCGCAATCCGTTACCCTGAAACTTGGTGGTGGTACATTTACATATGTGGACGACATAATTCAAAGAGGAGTCAGTGCGGGAACTGGGTAAAATAGTTGAAATACGCACATGTAAATAGTTGAAATAGTATACGCACACAAGCGTTTCGTCTTGAACTACGAAGTCGCGTTCAAGTTACGTTGTGGGATATGAAAACGATTGTAAACAAGAGTAATGCTAAATCGCCCCACAAAAGTCTCGACTATATATAAATGACTTGATGACGTAGACGTTAGATCTTGTATCTTCAAATTAATACACACCTGTTCAAAATAATTGCATGGGTCTTCGAGTAACTTCACCCATGAGTTAACTATGTTGAAGCGATACGAAAGAAGAAACCACCTGGTGGTGAGTGGATACTATCGCCCGTGGATATCCACGATACTTGTCCACATTAGTCTAAAATGACAAACGTTGCCCCCCCCATGCCTTAGAAAATAAGGAGGGATAGGATGGGATGGCAATAGGCTCTGGCATATCTCATTCACTACCGTAACACGTGTACGTTGGGGAATATGATAACATTTAGTCTATGTTTGTTTATTTGTGTGCGTATGGTGCATTTCAGGCAAAAGTATGGAGATATCTCACTGCTTATTAAACAAACTGTGATAAAGATCAGGGGTCGTTCCTCTGCCAAACATGTTTCACATTGTGTTATCCGACGTAATACTAGTAATCTGATGTAACATTTGAGACTTTATGATAATTGCTGCAGGCCTGTTAGTTAAGAGCCATTTCACAAAAATGACTAAAGCAAGTTTAGGTAATTACAATGCAACGCGACTGGCAATAGTTCATGCCCCCGTCTCTATAGCGTAACTATGGAAAAAAAGTTTTGATACTTTGAATAAGCCGAACTTTTCTCCGTGTGCTTCTATAGACAATACTAATGGCCGACGCGAAAATCCCCGAATATTATAGAGCAATTAGAGCAGTTATGTAATATTAAAAAATATATATAATAAATCATGATTTATAAAAATACTTATGTTTTCGTTTTAATTAGGTACAAAATTGATATTATTCTAGTAATAATTAAAAAAATTCATTAATAAATAATAAAAAAATGCAGTTAAATGCCAGGTATTTTACGTCGAAATTGACGCACTTTAGTCAACATAATAATTGAGCGGAAATATGTGTCAATAGAATTATATACTACGTATAATTGTACCTTATCTTGTTGAATTAATGAATTTTAGTGGAGGAAGCACGGCTCTGAAGTTCTTACTAGGCGCGTTTTTACTGAAACATGGTTGAGTACTACAGGATAAATAAAGAAATATTTCGAAATGTATTCTAATAAATGTCAATACAAAGAAATGAGGCTATTTAAAATATTCACTCAGAAATGTAAAGCAACTTTCATTTCACTTATAGGAGAGCTCAAAAACTTGTATTTTTCGCTTAAAACGTGAAATGGCTCTTAAGAACTAATATGGTTGTAACTTCAGTATATTGCAAATATTGGGCTTTGATATACGTGTCGTCAGTTTGAACGTCATCAGCTTACAGCACTTACAAAAATACCTTAACTCGTTCGTCGGCATGACGTTGCTGTACGGGAAGTGAAATTCAACGCGTTTTGACGTTCAACTTTAGATATTGATGGATACATACATTGTAACATATGAATTGCACAAAAGGCGATCTTATCAGTATAATACTACACTTTTGGAATATGGAATATGTGGTTAGTTGATTGTATCATTAACATTTTCAATAAACCGGTCACGTCTGACTAGCCGAGTTCACCGGTTAAGCTACGTAATTGGCCTTAAGGCATTCTCACTATCAGCTACCCTATGGGTTAAAAAGGGAGATACATTGCGAGGTGCGAAAAGAGGTATAAATATAGAACTTAAACGACAAACAGGATAAATCATCTATTTACAATTATTATCTACCAATTTAAGCGAAATATAGACCCAAATTATTTATATACCGAATTCATACTCAATAAATAATACAGCGGCAATAAAACGATACATTTTCTCGGCATTATCATTTGCTTTCAAGTGAAATATTCTTTCCTCATACAAAGAGATATCTAAAGATTTACAATGTTCGCCGGTATTCTCAACAATAAAGCTTGAAGTCACACCACCGCAAACAAAACCATTCCACCAAAAATCATAAATTTCACCCCACACTCCCTAGAATTGATACATCATTTAGTTTACGAAGAAATCGCTGTTTACACCACGGTGCTCTGGTAAAGCGTGAAATTGAATATGTCCACTGGATTTGCGCGGGAAAAGGGCATAACATATAACATGTGGTAGGGGTTTAACAAAGATCTAAATTCCTGGAAGCGTCAGACTAAACGTTCATTCGGGGCGCGAGCGTAGTTCTGTGTCAGCTGCAGACAGGATTAATTGTGTTAGATGCAGAAAAAGTAAGAAAGAACGAAAGAAGAAAGAAAACATTGTACCGAGAACAACAACATAAGACATAATAAATTGAGCGGAAACTAAAAACAAAATTTTTAGTGATTGTTGTGCCAATCGGCACAAACTCAGCATATGCCGCAGCGGGAACTGTGACGCTGATTTTCAGTTAGTGCCGCACCGGTGACCACTTCAACTCATTTTCACACATTAATAAAATATATATTACACCAACTTAAACACATATCTTAATATACGTTAAACAAAATTAACCATGAAATTGCCGTTTTATATAAATAGAACGATTCGAATATTTTTTTGAATGAAAATTATAATATATTTAATTAATCGAAGTATTGTCCATTATTATCAATTTAGAGCTTGTATTGTATTCTATTAACGAGAAGTTGTATTGTTCAAAAGTATAAAAATCTAATAAATTGCGTTAAATATCTATTATATTTTGAATATTATGTACGGCAATCAACGGCTGTATCTTAATATTTTGTTGGAAGGAATACTTCCAGGAAGAATAGAGGGTAGTTATTAATAAATATGTAATAGGCATGACAGTTGAATAAACAGTTGTCACTGGTACGCCTTGTCTTATTGAACAACCTGACACACCTTTTCCATTTTAATGGAGTTGATTGATGTCTTTGCTATAGAACTCCTGGGGATGGAAATCGATGAATTCTCCGAAGGCTTTTTCCACTGCCTCATCGGAATTGAATTTCTTCCCCTGTAAAAAGGTATCCAAATTCCCAAAAAAAATGTAAATCAGTAGGGGTAAGGTTTGGCGAGTACGGTGGGTGACTGGGGGTTTCCAGTCGAAGCTTCTGTAACTTCTGTACATCTTAATACTAGCGCAATAGATAATACACCGAGCATTTGACATACCGGGAGATTGTGGGATTTTGTTGTTGGACAAATAGGTTTTAGCTGTCAAAATGTCGCTATCTCTATCGCAGTCGTTGTATTAAGAGTTTTTGGTGCAGTGTGAGCGCGAGCGTTTTCATGAAAACGTTCGGGATATTGTTTGGCTGTGTCTCCTGACTTCAATCATTGTGACGAACGTTTACGATCCTCATACAGGATCCACTTTTCATCACAAGTGACAATACGATTCATTATTGTGCCGGTTCAGCAAGGTAAGGCAAGCTTCGACGCGTGTTTGCTTTCTATTCATTATGCTCATACGGTGGGCACTTTCTGAGTTTCTTCACTTTGCCGATTTGAAGCAAATGAATCAATATCGTCTTGTCACTTACGCCGAAGGCTGTTACTAACTCACACGTGGTTTGCGATGAATCCGCTTACACTTATTATATTATTAGTCATTATCTTATTATGAGTTATTCACTTATGAGTCATTATCAACTCCAGTAACCGGTCGTCCACGTTTTGGGAAGACAAAGTATAACGAAATGAAGAGTTTTGGTCATTCATTACATCTTCTGCTTCATAAAATAAATCAAATAAAATGAGCAGTAAATTAATGTGATATAATTCTTCTTAATAATTAATAATAGCATAATTTTTAATGGGATAATGAGAATTCCTAAAATTTTTGCCGTTTTCACACATTTGTCTATTGGACTGGTCTTAATGTGTATGTTTAATTATTTTATTTTATTTGAAGTGTCAGCCGACGGAACAATGGAAAATTAAACATATTGTTCATTCATTTACGATGTCATTTCCAGATACATATAGATCTACGAATTTACAGTTTTGTGGCGAACCGTATGCTATTTCTCATTCATCATCTTGCCTTGCTTCTCATTAAAAGGTCTTAAATTACAACCAAGCGTCAAGCCAGTTTATACTGTATCGTTTTATTTTAAAGACTTATTTCTATTGAAGGGATTAAAAGTCATGTATTTTTAGATGTGATATGTAAATTAGAGGTTCATCTCATACAAAAGGTTGCTAGAAATTTTCTTACAAATTACATCAGGAACGAGTTTGTCAAGGACTTAACCCTTGTCCTATGTATATCCTCCCACACTTCATAAATTGCGTATCTACCTAAGGCTTCCTAGCTTCATATGAATAGCAAACTAAGTATAAAGAAGAAAAGCAGCTTAAGGCTGTGACATCATCTGAGACAAGGTTTACGGTTTCTAGATATTCTAGGTTTCTAGCGAGTTTAGGGAAATCTTTTAAAAAAATATGTTTCATTTTCAAATTCAGATGTTAGAGTATTTCTCTACTGAAACAGTCTTAAAATTTTAAGTTAGAAAATCTTAACCAAAACAATAAGTCCATTGGCTTTGGTTAAGATTTTTGAGCAAAGGACCTTAGCAACAATAAGGTCTCTTTGATCAGACAAACTTCATAAATCAACATTAGAACTATTCAACACAGTTATTAAATACGTTTTAGAGATACTTTTCAAGAATATATATAATAATAAAATTGTAACAGGCCGATGTCTGTACATTATAGATATTGGAAAAAAATAATAATATGGGAGGTTTTCATTAGAGCAACACAAGCCAAAACAACAGTTTTTAGAAATTTTGTCTGTCTGTCTGTCTGTATGTTTGTACACGCATCACGCAAAAACTACTGCATGGAATTGAATGCAGTTTTCACCGATGTATTGCTAGAGGTCTAACTTAAAATATAGGCTCCATTTTACCGCAGGAAAATATCTTATTCCGATTGTTTTAAATTTAATAAACCGAAGCGAAGTGAGGGCGGGTCGCTAGTAAGTAATAAATTCGAAATATTCATCAATCAGTATAAACTATTGTAATTAAAACGTCATGCTTAAGTAATAATAAAGTGAAAAAGGAAATAAACACTCCAAACCTCAGCGAGGATGAAGTACCTAACTTCAAAACTCTGAACATAATCTCCAAAGATTCGGGAATTCATTACTCGCGATAAAAGTTGTCAGTGAATTAAAAGGGCTGATATAAAGTTCGTTAATGGCGGAAGAATACTCGTCCGTCAATGTTTTATGCTCTTGTTTTTATGGTGACAATTCGAGATTGAACTGCTTTGTGAAACGTAACAGTTGCAGTCCAATAGCTAGATATCTGAAGTCAATACATCGCTGATAACCTAGGTATACCTATTCTCCACTTTCATTATTCTCATTTTATTTTTAGCTAAATTATTCCTACATTAAAAGTAAAGCACAAAAAATGTATTTATAAAAAAAGTATCTATATAAAATCTCATGTTAGACTTTTTGGGGGGAACTCGAGTCCAAAATGACAAATGTTGGCACGCCCCCGGATGCGCTGCCTACCTTTGGAGATATAGGAATGGATTTGGGGAAAGGGTTGGGAAAATGGGCAGGGATAGGATGGGATGGGAATGGGCTCTGGCACATCTCACTTACTACCGAAACACGTACGTACATTGGGGAAATACGATAAAAAATAATTGTTTGTTTAATATAAAAATTATGTATTTGTAGGTTTAATAGTGATAGTTCAGGTTGTCATTATTTTTTGATCGACACACAGCTAAAACTAATAACATCAATATCAGCGTTTCAATTATAAAGTATTTATTAAAATTGATGAGCAATCAAATAATAATTTTGTAACATAAAATTCGTTTAGATCATAATAAGCCCGTTCAATGAGCCATCGTTTCAAACAATGCAGCGACTCTTTTTTACTTTAAAGATGGAAAACGATGGGAATATTGCCAAAATGCGATTTTTCTCACGTTGTGAGAGTCGACCCTTAAGACTTATACTTAGTATCCCTTTGACTTTAATGTTCCTGCTTACTCATATGGCAATAGCCAATTAGTGCGTCTTTAAGCGTGTGTTAAGTTTTCTTCGCAATTAATTACTCGTCAATGTCCATTTCCATCGAAGTGAGTTAGAAGTAAGTAAAGTAGGTTTGTTTACTGAGGACAGTTGGACTTACTTGGAGGCATACGGAAAACGCAGTCTTATACTTTTATTTGATTACCACAAATATTGGGCATTTTGAAGTTTAATAAACTATCACTATTACACCCCAAAAACCAACAATTCACAACTTTTATAATAAATCAAACAGAAACTGGACTTCACTTCTCGAGTTCTCGCCAAAAAGTCGGCTTTAATGTTTCTATCACTTCTCATTACAAACGTCACCAACGCCATTCCGCCCCCATTCTTGCGTATGTAGGTTGAAATGAAAGGCTCGCAGTACAATAAATCAAAATTACAGGAAACTCTCGCTTAACCCTCGTACGAGGAGGATTTGCTATTCAATTTCCTGTAGAGAGAACACACACGGTTTTTATATCTCTGAATTTCTGTATGTACGGAGTTATACTAAACGAAAGTTTTGAATGAGTTATTAAACACATTTTTTTTTAATATAAGAAACAAACAGTCTTACAAAATACAATGAAAAAATAATTTACAAACGGCTATTAAAGCGTACATTCTATTTTTTCTTTTAAAGGCAAAATACAGCATGAATTTTGGAGCAAATTTAACCTCATATACTTATTTATCAAACACACTATTCTGGATTTAAGCACAACGAAAATATATTATTATATAAAAGACTTAGAATATATAACGCAAACTCGAAAGTTGTGAAATGAACTGCCCCAGTTGAGGTTTTCCCGTTATGCTACGCCATGGGGCTCTTTAAGAGAGATGTGAACAGGATTGGCAGTGCATCCGCATGTCCCGTGATGTTGGAGGCGTCTATGAGCGGCGGTGACCACTTACCATCATGTGTCCCGCCAGCTCGTCTGCTATCTCTTCCTTAAAAAAACATTCTGAATTCACACTCGGGAAGACATGCGTAAAAATATCGCGAGCAAGAACAATCGCATTGGACCGCCCCCAGCTAAATTAGGGCCTGATATTCCGAAGTAATTTACAAGAGGAGGTCTGTGCTCAGCAGTGGGACGTTATAGCCTGATATCTATTGATACATAGTCTGAAACATAATATGTGGAATTCCTAAGCAGGACCTATGTACTATATGTTCTATTCGTAACTTGAAATTAAGAATAAGCTGACAGAAATACATCCTGCTCAAGGACGCAGCTTTCCCCTTGCAATCATAATTAAGTTTAGGGAATAATGGTTCATGAAAGAGTGTTTTTTTTATTCTCCTGCACCATTTAATTCCTTCCCCGCTAAGGTAATAATGACTAAAAGACCGTTCATAAGTATGTTCATAACTAAGCATAAGTATTTCAATGCTTAGTTCAAGTAGAAGTTCAAATTCACAACTTTACGAATGCGAGTCTAAATTAGATATGCCCACGCGTAAAAAATAGATTTAAGGCTCTCCCACACAGCAACGATACACCGGCCGGTAATATCGCGACGCGGTAATGCGATAATTGGTCTTAAAACATTTTGTATGATTATCGCATGAAATCTTATGTACAGCGACGATTATCACAAGTAGAGAGTCGAAAGATCAATTATCGCAGTACCGTGTTGCGATGATACCGACCGGTATATCGCGTATGTATGGGGGGGGAGCCTTTACTATACGACACTATTTTAACATTAAACATGTGGTCACAAAGTATTAATTCTGCTATTGATCCATAAAAACTCCCTACATAATAATAAACTCTGAATGAAACTCCATTAATCGTCAGAAAACTTTAAAATGTCGTAAAAACGGAGCAACATCGGCAAAGTTTCCAAGAATCATAAAACCGTCGTGCCACTATAAACTGAACGGTTTATAAACAAACTTGCGTCGCGCCGTCCAACTTACGATTCGTTCAGTTTAGATAATGTTGCCGAACTGTAGACCACGTCGTCCGAGGTACGAGCGTTAGCGATTGTGATTACCATAAACTTAATGGTTTATTTAAATGATTTGTTGTTGTTGTTCTATATTATACTTATATTACAATCAATTGTTACAATAAGTCATTACAATATTACCAAATACAGCATACAAAGTCCGAGTCAACCTTAGAATAATGGAAGAGTCCAGTCAACCCTCGAATAACAGGGGGGAGTTATGTTAATAAACAGAAGGCTACAACATATATTTTTTTCTTTAGAAGAAGTTGCAGATGAGAAATAGGAGATAATTATATTGAATTATTTCTTTAGTCATTGTTTAGTTTGTTGTTAATTTGTTAATTATTTGTTACTGTGTTTAGTTATTTGTTTATCATATTACAATTAATTCACATTAGTTGTAGAATGTAGAAATGTAAGAGCTCGAGCGTCGAACGCTTGGCATTCATTTTACAACAATACCATGACATATCATGCCATAAATATAACAAATCGCTAATTTCTTTCACATACGCCACACTTAAAGGTCTGCTCGACTCGCAAGCGAGTTGAAGATCGGATAGAGAACGGAAATTGAAAGGCGAGTACCACTCAAACTTCACCCAATCTTCCCTTATCTTTTGATGTCTGCTACAATGGGGACCTTTGGATAGTTCAGGCCAAAGAATTGATTAGTTGCGAATTTGTATGGCGATCTTTATTTAATTAATTAGAAGTTTAGCGATATCGGTGATTAAGCAATTAGTATAACAAAGTAATGATTTAGGGACGTTGAAAAGGTGATTTTAGAGGTGAGATTTAAGCTCCCGCTTCATTGCAGTTGACAAAGCTAATGGGGATCATCTAACGGATTTAATCAGTCTTTGTTTTTCTGTATAATCGCCATTTGTACTGAATTTTCGCGTACTAAAGAAGTATAATTTAATACTAGACCAATCAAGCCTTTTCAACTTTACTTTACAACGACACACGACTAATCAGTAATGCTACTACTGTTTAGTCGTGTGTTGTCATGTGTGTGGTGTCAACACTCCCTAAACGATCAAAAACAATGTGTAATCCGAGCAATTACACTTTATTATTGATCGTCTATGGCGCTTCATAGGAATAGAATTGCAGAAGCGTTTCTTCTTTAATCAATTTATTTGGGACATTTATTTTCACAAAATATGCCAGTCTTATCATACCTTATAAGTCTTATAACCTATATACAGCAACATATTGTAGCACATAAACCACACTGGACAAGTGGGTTGGAGAGTCCACTCTTTTACAGGTGATATAGTTCCTCAGGACTTGAGGTAACTTGAGGTAAATAAGATTATCGGCGAGATTATTTTTTCGAAGGTTGCCTTAAATGGCCAATAGTTCTAAGGAATTAGAAGCAAGAACTTCAGTAAGAAAAGTATTGCTCAGAAAGTATTATTACCAGGCCTTCGCGTACAAATATACATTGGCTATAATAAGATTTCAAATAACTTTAACATAACAGTAGACGTAAATTTTCGTTCAATTCCCAAAGGCGAAATAACGCAAAATTTATTCCAGCGCTCTAGAAAACAATGCAACTTCGAAAGTAAAACATTTTTACGTTTCAGACCTTTACTTGTAAGCTACGAGTATTGTGTAGGTACTTCTAATTTTGTTTTTATTAATTTAAACTGTACCGCACAGATATTGTACAGAGGACGGAGATAGTGCTTAGTGGCGTTCTATGCCAGTTAACCTTTAACTGGTGCAATGCAAAGTCGCTATTTAACCGAATACAAATTCGTACAGTAAACTCAACGACGCATGATCTTTGCGTTTGTGTGAGTGCACACCGATAGTGTACAGTGCGAATCATTTCGGCACCCACTCACGCAAATGCAAAGTTCATGTGTCGTTGAGTTTACTGTACGAATTTGTGTCGCGTTTGTGTCTCAGGTCTCGTTGAGTTTACTATACATATATATATGTATACATAATACCTACATAAAAATACATATTAAATATATCTATATACAATGTACTTGTATCAGCCTATAACATCTCACTGCAGGAGAAAGGCGATCACCGGGGGTTCCGGACCGTAATCCACCACGCGGGCTCAGTGCGGATTGGTGGATCACAAAGTCCAGATTTTTTAAATTTCTGGAGCATGCGGGTTTTCTCACGATGTTTTCCCTCACCGCCGAGCTAGTGACAATTTTTAAAAATCCGTACCTACTTAAGTAGAAACTCATTGTCTCACGAATGTGTCATGTATATATATAGTACCTATATCCCTAGGCTATCACATAATTATAAACTTAATATTATTGTATATTTGCAGGTACATGCGTAATAACATTACCCTGTCAACTGTGAGCACCCGTTGTTTTATTTCTAATACGATACACTACTCTATACATAATACATACTGACGCGCGACCGTAGGAAAGATTTTAAGTTATATTTGGACGGTATTTAAGTACTTGGGAGCAAATTTTTCAAATTTTAAATTGTTCGATATCAGCCTAAAACGTCCCACCTGCAGGGTATAGGCCTCTCCTAGCAATGCCACCCGCTTGGTGGATTCAGGCCATATATGGCTTATAACTTTATAAACTTTTGAGTTTTGTATTCATTTTATATTCTAAATCGGGTCTGAACGCGTATAATAAAGCTCTTTGTTTACCTTTTATTTTTACTCGATGTTTCGGTACGGGTTACACTAGCCGTAGTCATGAGCTGACTGAACAGGCAGGTAGTCCAGGATAAGAGCTGCGAGCAGTTTTATCAACTACCCACATTTGATCTTCACATTCGGAAAGGCTGTGACACTACTCTAAGAAGCCGAGTAGGAATAAAAGGCAAACAAACACCTTTATTATACGCGTTCACACCCGATTTAGAATATAAAATGGATTCAGGCACTACGCGGGCCTGAATTTCAGAATATTCCATTTTTTCAGATAGTTTCATATATACGGGTATATATTCCCCGAAGCTAACCATAAATCCTTTCCTAACCGAATATTGAAACGTGGAGTACAGGGGGAAGGTTGGGCAAACCACAGGATAGCTTAGGCTTTTACGTGTAATTCTAGAGCTAGGAAAATCTGGGTGTACTTACGTAGCGTATTGTGTCTATTTGTTCTGGAAAATGAATTAAGATACAGACATAACTGTAGGACTGTTTGATTTACTACCATTCTCGTCCTCGGTGGCCTGTCGCTTGGTACCGGGGAGGGTGGGAAAAAAGTACCATCGTCCCAACACAATGACACAATACAATGAAATTCCCATCATCCCCGATAACGAAAAAAGTTGTCATGTACAGCCCGTTTAATTATTTGTAAGTGATGTTATGCTGTTATTTATGGACTTGTATATTGTTTGATAACAGCAATCGAAAGGTTCTTATAAAATTTATTAAATAAAGACTTGGTACATGTAATGATAATTGTACATATATATAATGTATGTTTGCGTATATACATATAATATATAATCTTATATATATATAAGTATGTACATATATATCGTATGTTTTGCGTATATAATGCGTAATTGTGTATTTGTTTAATTATTACAAACTTGTTAATGTTAATGAGGCAAAAGTATCCGTCCTCATTGAGGAACCGCGAAATAGATTTGACTAAAATTGTAAGGTCCAATTATTTACGCCAGAAAAGGATAAACGTCAATTATGAACCACCCAAAGTAAATAATGTATATGGCAAAATAATGCGTTATCCGATTTAGCAATGCCTATCAAGCTGCAGGAAAAATATAAGAATGGCGACAAAATATAACTTTTATTAAAATAATATTTTTGACCAACAAGTGGGACAGAAAGTTATATTTAAGGAACGGCTTCAGTTAAACCCTGGAGGTTTTTGTAGATATAGATAATACATTTAAAAAATAATTTTGTATAATCTGATCATGGTTAATAAAATATTTTTTAATAATTATAATTATTAAAAATAAACAAAAGTTAAATCACAATTGTAAATTTTATATTAGAGAAGTAAATGATAAAAAATATTAGATAAAATCATATTATACCTAAATAATCAGTTAATCACTTCCTTTTAAACTAAAATTTCATTCGATAATGTCTCATTTCTATGTTTGGAAAACCAGAACCATCCACAAGGAATTTGTTATGAATGAATTTGTCGCTCGTTGAGCTATTTTGATGTTCGAGAGTAACATTCTATTCGTATGTTTTAAGATTAGGTATGACATATACATTACGTGAGCCGTGTGGTGTCGGCCCGTTTTACAAGACTACCCCACCTCATCAGTCCACCCGACGACTTGAAGACATCAGGTGGACTGACGACTTGAATAAAGCCGCCGGTAGTGGCTGGATGAGAAGAGCGGAAGACCGTGTTTGGTGGCGTTCCTTATAGGGGAGGGACTATTATATATTCACCACACAGGCGTTTGGAATGTACCACCTCATCTCTTTCTGTAGCTTTTTTTATAGGAAGAAGGTGGCAGATGAGCATACAATCCACCTGGTGTTAAATGGACACTGTCGCCCATAGACATCCGCGGTACATTGGCATGTCAAAAAGACAAACGTTGACACCAGATGCGTTTGCCTACTGGAGATGTAGGAATGGATTTCGAGAAATGGTTGGGAAAATTGGAATGGAAATGGGCTCTGGTACATCTCACTCACTACCGAAACACGTACGTTGGGGAAAAAGTCGGAAATGCAGTACATTTCAAGGTAGTCTTCTGTGAGATAGGGGTGACGAGGCCAGACGAGTGCGTCCAGCGGCTGTTGGATTGCATGCACCTCCCGCTCCTAATAAAAAGATAAAAGAAATGCGATATTTTTATTTTTTCTATTTCATCTTTCGTTGTCATTTTAGCTTGTATTCACCCGCTATTGGATATAACAATATGTAGGTAGTTGTAATACAGACCTCTCCTCTTTCACAGAAAACGGTCTTGATCCACTATTACCCATTACTACTAAAAGCGGACTATACCACCACTAAAACAGTGGACTCGCCACAATCTGCTTGGTCAGATCAGGGCCATACATCCCTCATGTACAATACAAGATGTATGAGAAAGCCTATGTCCAGCAGTGGACTATGAAAGGGCTGGTTACGGTATACCTGCATTCCTTACGCATTTATACAATGTGTTGGCTATGTTACCTCTAATTGCGAGATCGTTCCTTGTCTAAAAAATGTTACCGGAAAATGAACCCGCAGAATGTAATAAACATTGAACGGAACCCATATTGTGTACCACGCTTCGCTTACATTTTATTTTTTAACCGACATTCCCTGTATTTCATATTTCCCGTTACTCTACCCCGTTCCTTGTCAAATTCATATGATTTATCGCCCATAGCAATTGTACGGGGTTTGTTTTAAAATTAATGTTGGTTGACTTGTATTTTTATGTAATAAAGCTTAAAATTGGATGCACGGAGAGAGACATGATCGGGACCTTATTGTCGGTATGGACTTATTGAGTGTACCGCAGTCACCTGTATCATCCAGCACGGAGGTGTAAGGACACAAACGTGTCCAATTTCCAGCGGTTTTTTCACACTTTTTCGCTTATTCAGTCATTTTTTACTTTTTAATTAGTCAATTCGTAGAACGCACGTAATTCATTATTATTTTTTAATACCTATAAGTACTTTAAATTATATTTTTAGTTCAGGTATGCCGTCAATTTTTTAAAAGAATATAGGTGCTTGCAGCAAGTGAAAAAAGGTTTAGCACTTATCGGTCGGTTTAGACATACCAAGTAGATAATTGTTTAACTAAATTTTAAGTTAAAAATCCACGTATAAACCAAAAGAATAAGTTAATTAGTTTACACATAGTTTAATTAACCGATTACTATTTAATATTTGAGTTCTTCTGCACCCGCTTAAATTTTTCACATTCAACCTAAGCTACGGTCGACTGGTAGAGAATGCCATAAGGTATTAAATTCGGCTCTGTACAATATATAAAGAGTAAATAACTAGATTTTTAATTATCAACCTGGCCGCGTGGTGTCTGTCGGCTTTAGAATAGCACTTCCCAATCTCTTCCAGAGGGTCTTCCCAATCAAGTCCCAAGGAACTAAATCATGTCTAAAAGCGTGGACTCGTCAACCCGCTTGGTCGGCCATACATTTCTCATGCACAAGACAATATTATAACGGACCATAACAGTTCAGGTTATGGTTTACAATTACAAAGAAAAGAAAAAAACAACTTAAGCTTAAACAGCTCTTTGCTGAAGAACCTTAAGTTGTTTATACAATGCTTTAATCCAACTTCATTCATTTGAATGCACCGACATAAATGCATTCACTGAGTGCACTCGCGTCTCTACCGTTTTACTTAATTACTGTGCAGTTTATAGCGAGTGGTGCATTTGATGTTGAATCACATGAGAAATGCATGTTATAGACTAGGAGGTTGACTGTGAAAGTATACTCTATGGTCTTTTAAATTTAGCTTGATTATAACGACAGCTGCCAAAGTGAGTGATCTATAAAAATAATTAATCTATAGAAACCTAAAAATCACAGAAGGTTTTTGATATACGTACACGCGCTATTTTTTATTTGTAGTGTATAACACTCGGTCGATAAATTAACACATTACTTCGATTTGATCATCATTGTCTCCGTAGTGTTCGAGGTACTTTGACAGCTGTCATTTTCATCAAGCTATATTTAAAGGACTACAACATTTTTAACAAATTTCGTGCAGGATAAAAGATGCTTCGGTAACATTAACTCTCCATTTCGCATTGCTAGCGGTTAAGTCAGCTCCTTTTGCTTATTTTTTCTTCCATACTCACTTTTGTCAGCAACATGTATTTTTTTGTTATCTGTTAATCTTAATGTAATTTATTTTTTCATTTAAAATAATTTATTTATTAACCTTTAGGTGTATGTTGTTGTGTGGCCTGAAGAGGTGGCGGCTATGAGGAAGCGGCGACGCCGGCGAGGACGTCGGCCCCGGGAGAAGGCGGCGGCACTGGTCAGGGCGGTGCCCCCGATAGTGGCAGCGGCCCCAGGCAAAGTTGGCGACGCCAGCCGACTACGCATACGGGCACTCACCACGTATCATACGTCATAACGGGTAGACGCATATATGTTAATGCATACAATATAAAGGTCAGATCCTGGACTATAGCCTGCGGCAATCGAGTGCACATGATCGCCGCATTTCAGTCTTTACTGACGCTCTAATTCGACCTCTACTGGTGCAAACGTAAAATGCCTAGAAATATGGAAATAATTGTGTCTAAAGTAAAAGAGAATTACGTGTGGTGTATATAAAGTAATGACTGTTTCAAACAAACCTTTTAACAATCCTGCAGTGAGTAATTTTGCCCGTAGACATGTATCCCAACAGTTCCATACATTTTAGTTCGTTATGAAACTATTATTAGCAGTTGACAAAAGTGAAGCTGAAATACGTGAAGCCAATACGTTCCGTTAATTTGTATAAACGATGGTTTAGCATTTAGAAAAGATAAAAATCAGTTAGAACAAGTCTTTAAAAGTGCCGCCTTTTTTCTATAAAAAAGGTGATCAGTAGGACATTTAAGGTTGATACAAGTACAAGTAAATACAATATGGACACACATATAAATCTAAAGAAATGCTCCTCACATATGTATGAAATTTGCTGTATGTTGTACAATGTACATGTTGTATGAAGATGGTTCGTATATTATGTAGCTAGTATACATATATGGAATGATTGGTTTTAAAATAACTAACGTTATACAAAGCCCTCCTCTATAAATAGTAGGATAAAATACAGGCCAAAGGCTAAAAGGAAAATATCAACCTATTTTCGTCGCCATCCATAGCCGAACAGTAAACAAGGTTTTTTATTGGTTTTAAATTCTTTAATATCAATATTAAATAAGTGGATAGGCTTTAGTTATTTTTTTCAAATTAAGGTGAGATCACTCACTTACTCGTACTTGCTGATATGCCAATTGCGCAAAATTACAATTACAAATTATAATTGCAAAATTATTAATTGCATTATCAATAAATTATACTGGTCCATATTTAATAGAATTTAAAGCAATTACTCTTTTATAATTTTACATTAAAAGTTTGGTAACGTTTTACATAATTGCGCAATTAATAGCTTTAAATAATTATACCTACCCGATTTTATCGATATAAAGAATTTTATATGACCAAAAATGATGAAAGATTGAAGCAAGGTCCGTACTTTAGGAACACAATGTTGATACAGTGACACAGTTGACACAGCAAACGGAACATTTATAGTAAGTCCATCAATACAGAGTTGAATTTGGAGAACGTGGAGCATGATCTGACAAGCTTATACCACTAATCTTATAAATCCTTTACATGGGAGGACATGAGTTTTAGCTCGTATTATTTATTAATTCATTATCATCTGTGAATTAAGACAATTTCACATAGAATTATATATATTAAACGTAAAAACGTGTCTATTCACAGTCTACATCAACTTCTAGCGCCATCTGTTGAGCGATTGGAACTAAATTTTTATATACATTTTTATATTTTATTTTTATATTCTCAAACAGAATAAAATCCTATCTACTTATTCTATTAGTCAAAGGTTGCAACTTCTAAATTTGTTGTTCAACGCCATTACTCCAACATTACATTGTAGGAAAACTATTAGCAACTTGTAACTTTCAGTGAAATAGTCTTTTGTAGGGTACTGCTATTACTTTACTAATTAGTCGTACTTAAAACAATAACATTGTTTATTTAATGGCTTCTTTCAAAGTTGTTTGTTTGAACGACTCGAATAATTATATCGTAATTATACGATCGACTTAAGTCCGCCTCTGTACAATGTAGTGCAAAAAGAGTAAATAAATACCTAAATAAGTACCGGAAGAAAGATGTACCAGATAATCTTAGATATCCAATTGGAGAGATCTTTTGCCTTATAAAGTGGGACAAACTGGGTGCTGGGCTCCCAGTGCCCACTGTTTCCTTAAAGACTTATCGATGCGCTTCTTTGTCAGCCAAGCGACCGGGGCTGACAGACACAACGTATCTGTCTGGCTATTCAGCGAGGTAATGCCACCAGCCTAATAACTGCGTTTGCCACAGAGATATAATTTTTAAGTTTTCAATATTTAGATAGTATCATCATATATCTGACATTCCTACGAGTATAATGCATAAGTTTGAGGATACACTTTTGCATGCCTATTAAGGCAGAACATTGAACTTGATAATTAAATTTGATTTTAAATTTGAATTGACAAACCTGCATACGTATACATACCTACTGAAAATATTGTATTGGCAGTAAATCTAGCTTTCTAATTTTAGGCTCTATTTTGTATATTACTCATTAGCTTCTACCCGCGGCTTCGCTCGCGTGGACTATGCAACTGTAAAAGATTTTTAACACCTGGAAAAGCACTGACATGATGCGATTGCACAGGCATGTAGGCCAACAGATATACAGACCAGCCCACAAACAGAAATTTTAAAAACTACTGATTTGTATTCTGTAGATTCTAAATGGACTCCATTTTTTTTTAAAGTAAGTTAATATACAGACTCATCCCGTTTTCTGTTTTATTATATGTATTATTATTATATGTATAGATTAGTATAAAACTGTAAAATTTTATCTCTTACGTCTCTTCTCTGCTCCACTCGTGTGCTCTTTGGTGGAAATGCAACTTTGAAGAATTTGTTATTGATATGAGTGCAAGATCTTATTCTCATTAAGAAGAAACTCATTTGCTACTCGAAATGGACTTACATTTAAGCTACGACAACGTCCACAATGTTTTGAAGCTAGCAATATGAAGAAGCGTAGCAAATATAAGCTAATTACTTTTTTGCATATCGGCTATATGCTTAACTAGCGACCCGCCCTCGCTTCGTTTCGGTTAATAAGTTTTATTTAATTTTCAAAATTTATTTTCAGTTTCAAAATAAAATATAGCCTATATTAGACATGGATAATGTAGCTTCCTATTTGTGAAAGAATTTTTGAAACCGGTTCCGTAGTTCCAGAGATTACCCCCAACATACCTACAAACACATGATTTTACCTCTTTATTATATTAGTATAGAAGTATAGATAAAAAAAAGAAACTTTGCGGTATAACCGCAAACAACATAAATACGAATATATTATTTATATGCAAGATTATTTATAGAATGTACGCATAAATCGGTAATCCCGGATAAAAAATATACTAGAACGAGATTTTCATGTTTTTACCAAACGAGGGTTTATTAGAAGAATAAACAAAACGGGACTGGATTGTTCCAAATCGGATAAACGAAAGAAACGGAACATCAAATACTTACAAATCTCCAGATAAATCAAATGGTGAAGTGAGAAAGGCTTTTGAGGATATTTTAATGTCAAGGTTTATTGAAAACACAATAATTATTGTTTGGGAAAGTGGAGATTATGTTATTAACTACATTTTTGAAATTATTCCATCTGTGATAGATAAAATTCTTTTATAACTGTTTTAACAATGTTATAAGAAGGGAATACAAGCTCGCAGGTTTTCTCACACCCCCTCACGAGGCTAGAGGTAACTGTTCGGAATAAGTCCCCTTCAGTGACGTTTTCTCTGTCCGCCAACACGGACAGGTCGTGAGATTGGCTCTCTGGGCCGTAATGCTGCTTCTTGGGTTCTTCATGCCGCCCTCGCGGTCAGCAATAAACTTAGGCGGCAACTGTGAACCTCCTCGTGGTAGGTGCCTCACGGCGCGATCAGGTCGCGAGGGAATACCAGAGAGTGTTATTGCTTTATAGTAATTTTTTCTGTACGGAAGGTGTGTCCGTACTTACGCAATCCGAACAATTCCGGGCAGAAAATACGCATCACTAACAAAGGAAATAAACAGTCCAAACCCATATTTAAGCGATAGTTTATAATATTTGCCAGTCATAAGCACCCACGGGAATCGATTTGGGGGGGGGGGGGAAGTGCATGCTGCTACTCCACGGGCGCTTTAGTGGGTACTTGAATAAGCCGGTATTTTTTACCTAACAATGTACGTGTATTTAAAAATCAGGTGTGTTATATGTTTTATATAAAACAACAATTGGAGCATAAGTCTAGGGAGGTGCTCGATTCGCGTATAAATTATCCATATTCATTTGTAATTCTATGCAGATATATTTGCCTGATATGTTACTGTGAATGTCCAAACTGCAGTGAATATTGCCGTGAACATGCACTCACCAGTGCATGTTGGCATGCGCCAAACGCTATATGGTAAAGCATCGACGTTATTTTATATTATAAAGGTTTTTGGATAGACATGGCAATTGACATTTACTGTGACGTTTTGGGCACTGTGTACCACCCGCGAAAATCTCAAAAGATATAATGATGAAACACTTGTTAATGTAGGTTGACCAGCATACGTCTCATGAAATGTAAACAGTGAACGTTTCATGTGCATAAATGGAAAAGAAACAAAGAAAAATAGACAGAAAGAGAGAGATTTCTCCGTCTCATTCCTTGTTTCTTTTTTATTTCCATTCCCTCGCCCTTTCGGGCGAGTGGGAGATGAAGAGGAAGAGGGAGAAACAGAGGGTAGAGAGGGGGAGGGGAGGGAGAAAGATTACAATTATTATACATTTATGAACATTCATGTAGGTTGTTTTTTTTATTTTTGTGCAATACAGAAGGTCAAAATGCAAGCAATAGTATTATTTAACACATCAATCTTGTGTTCAAAAGTATTCCTTTATAAGATTGTATCTACGAAGGAAATACATACTTTTAAAAATACGATCTTTCAGCAGAAACATTCGCTACTGTCAAATTATCACCGTGAATATGAACATTCGCCAACTTCATACAGGGGCCGTACATACTTCATACAATACAGGGGCCGCGCCAACATCCCTCGGGTCGAAGTGGAAGAGAGTCGCGCCAGGCTTGTGTCTGAAATCGAAGACTCTTTAGATCTAGTCTCGATTTGGGGTTCTCTGAACCTAGTGGATTTCAACCCCAGTAAGACGCAAGTCTGTGCATTCACCGCTAAAAAAGCCCCCTTTGTCGTAGCACCTCGCTTTCAGAGCATACCTCTTAAGATCTCGGAGAGTATCGGGATCCTTGGTGTCGACATCTCCAGCAAAGTCGAATTTAGGGGTCATCTGGAAAATAAGGCCAAAATGGCCTCCAAAAAGCTCAGTGTGCTGAACAGAGCGAAGCGGTACTTCACCTCCGGGCAACTCCTAATGCTTTACAAAGCTCAAGTGAGGCCCCATATGGAGTATTGCTCTCATCTCTGGGCCGGTGCACCGAAATACCAACTGGACCCATTTGACTCCATCCAACGACGTGCTGTTCGTATTGTCGACGATCCCACTCTCACGGGCGGTTTAGAACCCCTCAGCATTCGGAGAGACGTTGCGTGTCTCTGTGTGTTCTACCGCCTGTACAATGGGGAATGCTCTGAAGAATTGTTCAATATAATTCCCACCTCGGGTTTCTATAACCGTACCTCCCGTCACAGAAGTGCGGTCCATCCGCATTTCCTCGATACGGAGGTGTCGCGCACTGTTCGGTCCAAAAATTACTTTATACCGCGAACCCGTAGGTTGTGGAACGAACTGCCTCAAGAGGTCTTTCCATTAAGCTACGATATACTGTGAACTTCGAAGATTCACAGTAACATGCATAAAGGGAGTTTGGTTAATTTCTGGTAATATTTCACGTAATAAGTGATTTACAGTCAGTTCAGAATTTGTGCCATGCATATTAAAGTATGTTCATTTATCGATTAGTACTCGACAAATGAATATGACTGTATAAATGAGTGAACATGTGTGAAAGTGATTGTTTTTTTACATTAATGGAGGCAAATGGGCAAGCGAACCACATGACGGTAAGTGGCTACCGCCGTCCATGGACACCTCCAACAACTGGGGGTATGCAGGTGCGCTGCCGATCTTGCAAAATCCTATTTACAGCTTTCTTGCAGCGTATCATGTGTAAACAAATGCTTACACATTTCGGCCGAAAGTAATACATATCGAATATGATCGGTTAACTTCGGTTTTGTAGAGCGTCGTCTCTGTGGTAACGACACATGACAGAGACGACACTCTACAAAACCGAAGCTAGCCGATAGTCTCTTTCTAAAGGCCGATATGTATTACTTTCGGCCGGGAAGTGTACCTACCTTTGGAAGTATACAAAATTTAACAGTCGAATTCACAAAGAGAAATACAATTAAATAAGCAGCAGAATACACTTAATGGGCAGCAAACCGATGGCAGCAAATTTAAAGGTGGATTAGGTGTAGGTTCTCTGGAGACAATAAAGAAATCCGTCGACTTTGTAATAATAATAACATTATCAGTAATTTAAAAATAATTATTAATAATTTTAAGTTATTCAAAAAATATTATATTGACCACGATTTGCTGTTGATCCAGTATTTTTATGGAGTGCAGTAGACACGTCCTTATGGATCAAACGATGGATAACAAATGAGTCCAAGTGCCGGTATTTTACGAGCGGCCCGTAAAAACGTAATACTACGTTTCGGCGGTAGTTTTTGGAAATGAAAAGCAAGAATCCACAAAAGAAAATTCTTGAAAGAGTATTGATACGAGTACAACACAAGCGTCGTTTCATTTATGGAAAAAACATGATTGATTCTATGAATTTTGTCTTTATTCATACCCGAAATATCTCATTTCTCCATCGTATTTCCAAGAACTTATGATTGCTACACGTTGATTGTATGTGTAGCGTGAAGCACAAAATAAATGGCTATATATTTAATTATTATTATATAATTATTAACAATAATACCACAGTACTTGAGCTTGTATATCCGCCTATAACGTCCTACTGCATTGCACAGGCCTCCAATAGCAATCACTTTTTTGATATTATGTAATTATCTGAAAAATAAAATGTTTTCTTTTTTTGGTAGAGTAGAAACAAGGTTGATTGTAAACTGGTTTCATTACTTTTAAAAATCTACGATTACGATATAATGGTAGATTTCTTATGATCTATATATATACAAGATATCATTGAAATAACGCAAATCTGAAACAAGTCATCCAATTTAAAATATCTATATCGTGAAACATACACACAAACACACGCTCACACATACACGTAACTTGTTTTGCATACTAGACAAATTATTATTTTAGTTTTTTCTCGTTATTTATGTTATTCTTTGTGCGCTTATCGATATATTATTATGTTTGTAACAAATTCCAGACCTATGTCTATATTTATTACTTTAAACCTATGCAAGGAGTGGCACTGGCTTTCAAGATTTTTAATCTAGTTTGAGAGTGACTGTAAAATCTGGTATGTAAAAATTGAGATAAATAAAGACAGTCTCACAGAAGACTACCCTGAAATGTACTGCATTTCTTACTTTATCGTATTTCCCCAATGTACGTACATGTTTCGGTAGTGAGTGATATATGCCAGAGCCCATTCCCATCACATCCTATCCTATCTCTCCCCATTTTCCCAACCCTTTCTCAGAAATTCATTCCTTGATCTGCAAAGGTATGAAGCGCATCCGGGGTGTGCCAACGTTTGTCATTCTGGACTGATGTTGGCATGTATCGTGGATGTCAATGGACGACAAGATCCACTTTCCATCAGGTAGAGTGTATGCTCGTCAGCCGCCTTTTCCTATAAAAAAAAAAGACAATTTCAATTACAGATAGTGACCGGGCGTTTAGATGAAGCGGCGCGTCGCGTCCTGTAGTTGCAATGGGTGTATTTGTATTGCGTAACTACGCAAAGAGTAAAATACGAGTATATAAGTATGTACTAGAAATGCAATATAAGTTATTAAATAAAATCCATTTTAAAAACTGGTAGAATTGAGTCTACTGTCGATACTAAACAACCTATGTTAATGTTTTGCTTCATCTCAGTGACCCGTTTGTAGACCTATACAGGCTGTCCCGTAAGTAGTGGATCAAACGGATTCTGGAGACGGGGGGGTCACGACCTATCAGAAAGTACAAACTAAATTTAAATCAAACTGATAGTTAAAAAGCTATGGGCTTTTTCATTTTTATAAAAAAATCTCTAATGAGAAGACTAAATATGAAAATATTGAATAAAGTACCTACGTAAATTTTCAAGATTTTTTTTATGTTAACGGGTTAAAAAAATAATGTATCTTTCTTTAGAACTATTCTTTCGTTACTTTAAAAGTAAGCACATTTTATTAAAAAAAAATTAACTTCGAACAATTTCAGTGTGGCGTTTGATCGAAGCCGGTATAAAAAAAAATGTGTATATCAAAAGAAATGTCCTGACTCACTCACCAATTGGCTGAATAATATCTTACCGTTAAATTGTGCCGCCTGGTCGTCTGCAAATTCTTCTATAAAAAGTTGGATGGTAACAATGTTCAGCATTTGTCACATCAATTATCCTGTGTCCTTTCGACCCCCAAGTTAAATAAGATAGGCTTTGAAATGGTGCGTGAACGTAATATCCTGCTTCTGTCGGCACATGATAGATACACAATGTGACGTATATATACGTGCGTACGTATCTGATGGCGTTATGACGACTAAATTCGAATAAGGAAAGATCTCCAAAAAAGATCTATCAAAAAGGTCTTCAGTCGATGGACAAGTTATTAGAGACTAAGAACAATTTTCAAGGTCTGGTGCAGTATGAGTTCTCTATAGTATTCAATTTCAATTCAAAAGTAATTGAATTTGGTAATTCAAAAGAGCCAATTCTATTAAATATCTATTAGAGGTTCAGAAATTTGCTGCATTAGTTTTGGCATGATGCATTAATATTACAATATTAATTGCAATGCAATGCAATCAGCCCTTTTAGTATCCCCTGCCGTCCGGTCCTCATGCATATTTGCATATTGTCTCGTGCATAGGGGATGCATGGCCTAACTGACTGAAGTTCTAAGTTAGTTCTAGAACCTTATAGTTGCGATTGGCGCTACATTGTAAAAGTTGATAATAATGATCTGTAAAAGACTCAGGTAGTCAGGTATATGTGCGAACGCTCGATTGGTCGACACTTTACATGTGTATCGAAAAATTTTGTGACATTTGTCTATACTAATATAATAAAGAGGTAAAATTGTGTGTTTGTTTGTATGTTGGGAGTAATCTCTGGAACTACTGAACCAATTTCAAAAATTCTTTCACAAATAGGAAGCTACATTATCCGTGTCTAATTATATCCGTTAATTGTGTCCGTGTCATCATGGCTATATTATATTTTGAAATTTTGAAAAAAAAAAAAAACTATAAACCGGAGCGGAGCGAGGGCGGGTCGCTAGTGTTTAAATAACTTTCTTGTCAACATTGCAGGCCCATAACGTATTATTAAAAACACTAATTCTAAATAGCATGATTTTAAACACTGATATTTAAAACAATGAAGCTTTAAATTGCTCTAAAAATATTGTATTTTAAAGGTGATATTAAAGTATGTATATTGTTTACAAATTAGTAAAAACAACATGAAAGTTAGTATTTTTATTAATTATTTGAACAAATTCCAATACAATTTGTCCGAAATAAAAACAAACATGGCGGAAACTGACGCGGCTTTAAATTGAATAGTGGGGTGATAATTGTTAGGTGCATATGTGATTCATCGAGACTGCAAGTTTACCCTAGATTTAAAGCTATGGCTAGATTTTAAATTTGTATGTTGAGATATTTCATTAATTTGGTTTTGTTTTCGGTAAATTGAATTGGAACAGATAGTATTTTGTCTGCTGCATATTATTATTTATTAGATATTATTTTATTAGATACTAGCGACCCGCCCTCGCTTCGCTTCGGTTTATAAGTTTTCTTTTTTCTCAAAATAAATATAGCCTAAATAAATATAGCCTATATTAGACACGGATAATGTAGCTTCGTATTTGTGAAAGAATGTTTGAAATCGGTGCTGTAGTTCCAGAGATTACCCCCAACATACAAACACACAATTTTATCTCTTTATTGTATTAGTATAGATTATTTATTAAATTTGAATTCTGGCCTCATAACCGGTGGTACGAAAATTATTATAACGTTGCTAATTCTGTTGAATCCAACATCATTCAGTGGAGCACTCTTAACTGGTCTGTGCTGATCAGGTTTCTTACTTCCAGGGATGAGTGATTTAAATCAATTTGATTATATCATTGATTTAAATCATGATAAAAATAAAGTGTTTTTTTATTTCAATCAATGATTTAAATCAAAGTCAAATAGAGGACAAAATTCACTGGATTACAATAGAACACGTTACAATATGAATTAAGAATAAAAGAATTCTTTATTTTACTTTAATCAATATATGTATATCCAAATATCATCCAAATCTCGTCTTTCTTTTATTTGTTTTTATTTGTTTTGTAATTGTAAACAATCAAAAAATCAAAATATCAACAAAATACACAGATTTTACGCGGACAAAGTGACAAGTGATTTTACAAGTGACATTGACGCGACTCGACGCAGTGTTACCAGCCGTCCGGCTTAATTTACCCCTTTTAAAGCAGAACCGTTGCCTATTTAATAAAATAAAAAATAAAATATAAATAAAATATGGTTTTTGATTAAAATAAAAACATCAAAAAATCTGATTGAATTAAAAAAAATCATGGTTTTTATCTACCCTGTAATTCAGGTTTAGTCATGGTACTTCAATTTTTTTGAAGTAATATTCAATCATTCCACACAGTCATTTGTCGCTTTGCGTACCATCAACCTAAATACGTTAGCGAGTACAATTGTCTGCAGTAGTGACGTCAGAACTTCGACAATTTCGTCTACAACTTTGTGCCGAATCTCAGAAACTTGTTCTATGAATAGGGTAAAAGATTGGTCATAGTCGATGGCTGCGGAATGGCATTATGAATTAGGTAACTAGTTTTAGGACTATTGTCCGTACTACATACAGTTAGAAGACAATATTTATATTAAACTGTAACACAATTATGGTTACAGTTATCATAATGGCAGCTAACAGGTTATTTGGTGTCTGTTGGTTTTACCACTCCACATCTCCTCTCGTCGGCGTCGTACGAGGCTACTAAGGGAGAACAAAACGTTGATTTTAATAAACTATCACTATAAAACAATAAAACCTATAAGTATAATAATAATCAAACAATAATACGTCTTCACTAATTGTCGAGTTCTCGCCAAAAATTCCAACAAATTAAAAGTGTCACAGATGAATGTGGCAAATAATGTAGAAAAAAAAAGATATTGCACTTGAATACCTTAATGTGAATAAGTAAGTAGGTGGTGGTACCTAATTGTTAGAGATGGGAACGAGTTGAAAATAATGTGCGAACGGCGATGTTTCCGAGACAAATCCACATGTAAATACTATATGTAATTTTAATAACGCTCTTATAATATAATTTATAATTTTGTAATGGTTTTATTTATACAGCAGCTCCGTCAATTGATGTCTTCAAATCGCGTGTATCTGAACACTTTTTACTCAAACAGTGTGAATGACTGATATGTTTATTACTATTTTATTTATATTATTATGTATGTATGCCGTTGCTACCATAACCCCTGAAGAACTTCATCACCTCTAAAAGAATAGACTCGCTAATACGCTTGGCTAGCGTGCCATTTTAAGCCCATAGATTCCTCATGCACAAGACAAAATGAAGTGCATTGGATATGAAAATGGCTAGTTACGATTATGCTTACGGTTAAATGAAAAAAGAAATACAATAATTATAAAACAGCTCAACATAGTCTAATATTAAAATCCCATATTTTAAGTCAATACTTAACTCTAATACTTCAGCAACTCCAAGCGTAAAGTCTTTTGGAAGATGGAGTCTTATCGCCTTACAGGCTTAAAGGATTACCCAAATTTAATTTATGCTAAGAACAATCTTGCATAAGTTTCGTAATTGCAATGATAATTAATATTTATATGTTACTAGCTGGTGCCCGTGACTTCGTTCGCCCGAACTTTAGATCGATTCCCGTGGGAAATCCATAATGAATATGGAATATGGATAGAAGTGCTCTAAATGTTAACCCGGCATATAAGTTATAACTGTGCCAAGTTTGATTAAAATCCGTCCAGTACTTTTTGTCTGATGTGCGTTTAGAGAGACGCGGACAGATAAAAATTGTCGTTTTGTGTTCTAACATGTTTTATATTGCAATTATTATTTTCACAAATATTTCTACAAAAACATGAAATATTTATTAAATAAGTGTAATGTTACTATTTTATTATAATATATGTTATAACGATGTGATGTTATGTAACAAGGGAGATGAGACACGAAAATTAGCGAATTCTGTAGCTCAATAGAATCCATCGAAAAAAACAGTTCAAAATAAACTTTACAATTCATTACCTTTTTTTTATGGACGAATGCGGCAGACGAGCATACAGTCCACCTGATGGTAAGTGGATACTGTCGCCCATAGATATCCACGATACATGCCAACATTAGTCCAAAATGACAAATGTTGGCACGCCCTCGGATGCGCTGCCTGGAGATATAGTAATGGATTTGGAGAAAGGATTGGGAAAATGGGGAGGGATAGGATGGGAACGGGCTCTGGCACATCTCATTCACTACCGAAACACGTACGTACATTAGGGAAATAAGATCAGGTGGTCTTTTAGGGACGTTACACACTGCATAATATACTATAAAAAATCCCGCAAATATCAAAATCCAAACAAAATTCTGTTAAGGCGGCGACGTTTAATCGCGGCATCACATAAATTCAAACGCCGGTCCGCCATTGGAGTGCGCAGTTAAGATAATATATGAGCTTCCAGTGCACAGAGTACTTAATGCCGATTTAAGAGTAGTTCCTTTAATCTCCAGAAGAAGTTTTGGGTCCGCCTTTACTTAGAAAGCGATTTAGTTCAGAAATTCGTCTTTTATAACTGAACCCCAACCAGCCCTTTTATCTTCCACCAGCTAGCGGCTAGCAGCTTGAGTCGGTAGCTAGCGGTTAAGAGTCTAATTATTTAAGTTGTGATCGTGGAAGGAACTAATTTGGAAACTAACAAAATTAATTACTGTAATCATATCCCTACGTTAGAACGTCACCTGTTAAACTAACAAGATGGATAATGTGATTTCTTGTACCTACAGAATAACATTTGTACTGTAGATGCGATGTGAACTGGCTGGCGTAAGCGGTTATCCGCCGTTGGTTCGAGCGGGCGGGCCACATGATGGTAAATGGTTACCGCCGCCCATGGACACCTGCAACACCAGGGGGTATGCGGGTGCGCCACCGACCTTGCAAAATCCTGTTCACAGCTCTCTTGAAGATGTGTGTTGTGTATGTGTGCATACGTGCATACACACGTATACGAATGTCTGGCGTAGCTTGATTTTTAAATATAGTAGTGCAAATTTGCGTTTCATTGTACAGTTTACAAGCATATTAACAAAGCTGTGGAAATTTCAGAGAAAACTTGAAAAGGTTATGACATTTCACTAGATATTTTTATATTAGTCCGCTTGTTTTGCTTATATGTAGTTACAATATATCCATAACCGTACCTACCTACATACATATACTCGTATGTTTTAGACACTTGCTTCATATTTTTTAATATATTTTATTTAATATCCATTTTCATATTGGGGCAATCGCCTTGAATACCACTGAAACATTAATAATCAAAATATACAAACATTAAATATATAATTAGTTTTATTTATAGCTTTATGTACACAGCTACTGTTGGTATTGCAAATAAACTTATCTTTGAAATTCAACAGGTGAGAGATATTATATCACGAGTCTTAGGTTAATTTATTATTGTTCAGATATAAATTCAAATATTAAAAAAGCATTTGTTTCCACAGTGTTACAATAAATAAACTGATATGAAATATGTTATCTATAAGACTCCACAAACATTTTTAAGCAATCAATCAAACAACTAATACTGGAATGTCAACTTTGTAAACATTCATACGTATAGATAAGAAAGATTCTTGAGAGGATCACGTTTTCAAAGAGTTCTACTAGAAACTTAGCAGATTTTGAAATGAGTGTGATAGAACATTAGATGCTTGAAGATCCAATTGAGTAAAGACTTAAAGAATCTTACGACGTTAATGAAGTGGTCGAGAATTTAAGTAAATAAATTGAATCTGTTATAGTACGAGAAATAGTGAAATAATTTTGGTACGAGTAGACAAGTTAAAAGTTTAATTGGAAAATATTTCAGTGGCATATTCACCAGTAGTCCGAAGAAATTTTCAAACGACATAAAAATGTCACAGAATCAAGAAAATCAAACGGGATCGGTGTGCCGGCAATGGATATTCAGTTTAGTCTGTAAGTGAAGGTTTTGTTATAATTATCTTTATTCATTTTTTATTATTATTTTTATAGAAAAAAGGCGGCAGCCGAGCTTACAACCCACCTGATGGTAAGTGGATACTGTCGTTCATGGACATCCACGATACATGCCAAATACGTCTATTTTGTTTATAGACCATATTTTATCTTAAATCACATCGCTACGCTGGTTTAATGAAAGTTGCTGGATTTAGTAACATTCAATAATACAGTGGTATACAATGGATTCAAAACCATTCTGTACTCATGTTTTATGCTATGATTCAAGCATTAGCTTACACCAACTATTGTTGCTTCAGTGACAGATATGGATAACAATTTCTATAATACTTCTTAGGGTTATGTCAGTTACTTTGCTTCTTTGATAAGTCACCTGGATTCGAATTTATCCTTCAAATACCATATATTATATCCATATATTTTTGTAGTTCGCTGACTTTTCAACCCCTGAGAAAAATTCATGTATCAATGTTATTAATATATAAAAAAAAAACTTTCTTTCAGCAAGTGCTATGGTATTCACATACGGTCTGCAAATCGGATGGATGTCTCCTGCTATTCCAGTCCTCAAATCAGAAAATAGTCCTTCTGGTTACCCACTGTCGAGTTTGGAGATATCCTGGATAGCAAGCATGCTTTGCATTATGGCATGTTTCAGTAGCACGGCATATAGCTATGTTGCTGATCGATTTGGTCGACAGGTTGGTCTTATAGCTGTAGCAGTGCCACAAGCCGTAAGTTTTAAGACTTTTTTGTAACTAATTTCAGAATACTGCTTATTTTTGATTAAGTCGTGATCATGAAAGGTGATCTATCTGATGCCAACTGGTTTATCGCAGTCTATGCCACTTTCATGCTTGTGACGTAACTACAGAGGGAAATATAGGGAAGAATATAGTATCTTTTATATGTTTAGAGCAGTCCAGTTAGAACTGCCGATAACAGTTACTCATAAACGCCGTTAGCAGGGAAAGTTAGATATGAATAGAAAATTGGAATTGCAAGTAAACAGTTTAATCTGGTTAAATTTATGCGGCCCTCTCAATATCTAAGAATATATATAATATAAAAAGAAAGCTCGAAAACATTATTCAAATTTCTTTTTTCAAAATTCTTTTTTTTGAAATTTAAAATTTCAAATTCAAATTGTATAGAAAGAAGGCGGCAGACGAAAGCACAGTCCATCTGATGGTAAGTGAATACTGTCGTCCGTAGACATCCGGGATACATGCCAACATCAATCCAGAATGACAAACGTTGGCACGGCCCCGGATGCCCTGCCTACCTTTGGAGATTTATGAATAGATTTAAAGAAAAGGTTGGGAAAAGGGGATGGGAATGGGCTTTGGCATATCTCATTTACTACCGGAGCACGTACGTACGTACATACATTAGGGAAATAGGATAAAGCGGGAAATGCAGTATATTTTACGGTAGTCTTCTATGAGAGAGAGGTAACGTGACCAGTCAAGTGCGCCCGTCAGCTGTGGGATTACAGCATGCACCCTGTCCCTCAAGTAATTATAGATCAATTTTTAAGCAATTATTTATTAATTTTCAGCTGGGTTTCATAACAACGCTGATATCAGCACATCCAGCTGCCCTCCTAATTTCTCGAGGATTCTGTGGTATCGGATCAGGGGGCGTATTCATTATTGGTCCACTTTACATAAAGGAGATCAGTGAGGATTCATTGAGAGGAATATTGGGAACAGTAAATATGTTGGTGCAAGTAAGTAATGCTGGGTCAAGGTGGTTTAATAACACATTAAGTTGTTACAAGCTATAAATTTAAACTATGAATATAATACAATTTATATATACTTATAAAATACTTAAATACTAATACCATTTCAAACATTGAATCTTAAGAGCGGTTGTGCTACAATCTTCTTGTCGCTTTTTTAATTACTTTAATTTTCCTTATAATCTGTAATTTGCTTAATAGATAACTTTCTCGTTCGATATTATGTTTCTGATTTTTTTTTTGACAATGAAATTTGCTGTAATTAATTAAAATGATAGTAGAAAAAGCCTAGGAATTTATTTGTTAAATATATTTTTTTCTAAATATAGTTTAGTAGTTAAAAATAGAAAGTTTTTTTATTTTCAGAGTATTGCGCTCCTAATAATGTACGCAATAGGTGCCTACCTAGATTACTACACTGTCATATGGATTGTAGTATGGGTACCGATACTTAACATAGTGGCGATGATCAAAGCCCCTGAATCACCGGGTTATCTGGTGAAGAAAGGAAGGATTGAGGTAACAACTCAGAAATAAATTTAGGAAAGTGAAGAGCAATAGATGTTAATGATAACAATGTATAGCACATTTATCTATTTATACAGGTGTTAACACGAATGACGCTACTTCTGATAATGTGTGTCGTGTGCCGCAATTTTCCGGAATATGAAGACCGAATGAGGGTAGTTGATGAAACTGCTCGCAACTCCCGACGGTGACTACCCGCCACTTCAGTCAGCTCGTGATCATAGATGGTACAACCCAACCCAAACGTCGAGTAAAATAAATAAGATAAACATTCGCGTTAAGACCAGTTTAAATAGATAAATATGTGTGAAAAACAATGACATGACAAGTGAAACATGACAATAATTTTGGTGATAATGACAATAATTTGATTAAGTTTTTGGTATAATAAAAGCTGGTAGTTAAAAATGTAATCTTTTACAAGTCTCAAAATGAATTTATTAATATCCTTTAGACATTCACAGGAAGCTATTTCAGTGATGGCCTATTTGAAGGGCGTAGATGAGGATAATAAAAAACTGCAAATCGACTTGCAGAGAATAAAGAACGAAGTAGCACAGTTTGAGAATTTGCCTCAAATCTCTTTGAAAACAATAAGTAAGTACACGTAATATTATCGTTTCCTAAACAATCTAGCTTTAATCGGGTAAACCTAACAACGAATTATAAAATAAATGCAGCAAATACAGCTAAATTAGATAAATAATAACGAAAAGAGAGTGCGAGGTTGGCAAATAAATATTCAACCATTTCGGAATTACTATTTTTATATAGCTAAAAATAGTAATTTAACTTTTTTTTTTTATATACTAGTGGGCGGACGAGCAAGCGGTCCCACGTGATGGTAAGTGTTACCGCCGCCCATGGACACCTGCAACACCAGGAGGTATGCGGGCGCGCCGCCGACCTTGTAAAATCCTATTCACAGCTCTCTTGAAGAACCCCATATCGTAGCTTGATGGAAAGACCTCTTGAGGCAGTTCGTTCCACAGCCTACGGGTTCGCGGTACTTGTTAAAGTCTCGCGTTTCGTACACATTTTATATTCTAATTCGGGTCTGAACGCGTATAATAAAGGTATTTATTTACCTTTTATTCTAACTCGACGTTTCGGTACGGGTTACACTAGCGGTGGTCACGAGTTGACTGTAATTATCTGTCATTATTATCTTTCCTCTTCTGTAGGTTTGCTGGAAGATAATGCCATGTAACATTAAGCCCCACCCACTGAATTTTGTGCAATAAACGATTAAATAAAAGGTAAGAGACGAGCAGACAGTCCTCCTGGCGGTAAATTGATATTGTCGCCCACGAATATCCGTGATACATGTCAACATCAGTTCAGAATGACAAACATTGGCTCGCCCTCAGATGGTCTACCTTCGTTTGGATCTGGAGAAAGGATTGCGAAAAAGGGAAATAAGAAGTATAACGGGACGAGAGGTTTCCTCATTCCGTTACACCTCTCAATTCTTCTTGGGGAATGGGATGAGGTGGCGAGTCAAGGATATAATGGAATAAAGAGTTATTTCTGGAAGGTTTTGAGAGGTTAAACTCATTAAATTAATATTCATATTTGTTAACGCCACCTCTTCCCGTAGGTGTCGTAAAACACGACTAAAGGATAACTAAGCCGCTACAACAAGCTACCTCTAAAAGAATGAACTCGCCAAGATGGTCAGCGTAGCATATTAAGGCCTTATATTCATATAAGATGTTTTAAGGCCCATGTTTAAGGCACTCATTAAATTGCCCCTTCTTATCCCAGTTTCAGATAAGGCATCCCGCCGCGCTACCTTACTAGCAGTTCTTCTTCTCACGTCGCTTGACATAAGTGGCAATTATGCAATATTCACATACGCATCCGTCATCATCCTTGAGTCGGGCGTAACTATACAACCAGAGCTACAATCACTATCATTTCCAACGGTCATGATTTTAGGATCATTACTCTCAGTAGTCGCCATCGAAAGGATTGGAAGAAAGGTAGAGACTCGTAAATTTTACATATATTATACAGAATGTATCAAACGAATGGGCCCTTCAGGGAATTTACCTTAAATATTAGAGATAGCAAATTTTACTCAAAGAATACTTAATTTTATTTTTAAAGATAAGTAGCTTTTTTTGTCGGAGTTTTTTTGCGGGATAAGAACCGAATCGAAGAGATTTGTCAAAGAACTAAAGTCACTAACATAGCTGGGGTATAATATTCGGTGCAGGACCGAAGCCGGCGAGGAAGGCGAGTCCTCAAATGCAGGCCATGTAATGGGAAACGCAGTGTGGGGCGCCCTTCAGCCAGTTAGACCGATGACCTGAAGATGTTCACCGGTAGTGATTAAATGAGAATAGCCGAAGATCGTGTGTGGTGGTGAGCTTTGGGAGATGAAAGTAACTATTAACTTGGTGTATAATCTACGTCTCTTCTGTATCGTTTCGGACACACTAGTCGTTTTTGATTTAGTGTATTTGATAAGATTTTTTTTTGTGTTTATAGCATTAGGATGAGCAGGATTGTATGAGACACCCTTATTAATCCTGAGTAACGGGTGTTCTACAGAGCAGTCATGGATTTAGGCGCTAATTTATTCAATTATCTCTAACATGTAAAAGGAAACCATGTCGCGAGGAAATCCGTGTGAATTAATTTTTGGACATATATCGAAAACTGCGTACTGTTGTACCTAGTTACACAAGACTATATCTATATACACACACACATATATATATATTCCATTGCAAGGCTCAAATCTCCTCTTATTTTCTAGGAGACCAAAGGTGTTTTCTAGAAGTAATTCACCAAAAGGGCCTAATATTACACATTACATACTTGATACTGATACTTGATACTTGATATTCCGGTTCCTTCAAGGCTTCTATGCAGCAATGGACAGACATGGTCTGATGTATTGGATTGTCTTTCTTCACATTTTTTCCTTCACCGCCGAGATAGGTACTAATTCAAAAACTTGTACTTAAAAAATCAGAAATGCACAAATTTAAGTGAATAAAGGTATCTATTCACTATTACCACCTACAGACAGAAATCTTCAGACTACAGACAGGTCAAATTTGTCATCAAGATTTTCAACCAAGATTTAGTAATTGAATGCTAAGTGACTTTCCTTTCAGCCTCTCTTTTTAGCCAGTTTACTAATGACAGGGGTTCCGATGGCAATTCTAGCATCAGTACTGGTGTTCCAAACCAACGGAGGTACAGTGCACTGGTCAATACCGATCCTTTGCATCATCAGCTGTGTCTTCTCTTACGGTATAGCCTTGCCTGTACCTTATGTGGTTATGTCGGAGATATTTAATGTGCAGGTACATTATTTATTAAATATATGGCTTATTAATCAACGAGCAATTAATGGTAAAGCTTACTTTACAAGCCTATTGGTATGTGAAAAGTTCGCTCCAAAATATATGTACATACGTTTTATAATCTAAACTTACAATATTCCTTATTATGTTGTACTAGTGACCCGCTCTCGCTTCGCTTCGCTTCGCTTTATAAGTTTTTTTTTCAATTTCTTTTTTTCAAAATTTCAAAATAAAATATAGCCTATATTAGACACGGATAATGTAGCTTCCTATTTGTGAAAGAATTCTTGAAATCGGTTCAGTAGTTCCAGGGATTACCCCCAACATACCTACAAACACACGATTTTACCTCTTTATTATATTAGTATAGATATAGATGACAGATGTAGTAAGTGCTTTTCAAATTCTTATGACCTTTTTAGATTGTTTAATGAAGTCCATATACATACACAAAAGGTCTCCAGATTTACATACCTATCAATAAAATTATCAATTGATAATAATTTTCACTGTTTTACTATCAATTGAATTATTCGCTCCTTTTTTGCTTGCTATTTCTTGCCCTTGTAATGGATGTCAATTATTTTTTTTATAGCAATACTAGCGAACCGCCCTCGCTTTGCTTCGGTTTCGTTAAAACAATATTAAACTATACGTATAAACCTTCCTCTTGAATCAATCTATCTATTGGTGTAAACCGAATTAAAATCCGTTACGTAGTTTAAAAGATCTAAGCGTACATACAGAGGGACAGACGGCGGGAAGCGACTTTGTTTTATACTATGTAAAGAAGATGACCTTAGAGCCGACAGTCTATCTGATGGTAAGTGGATACTGTCGCCCATGGACATCCGTGATACATGTCAACATCGGTCAAGGATAACAAACGTTAGCAATCCTTTGGACGTACGAGTACCACCTATCTTAAGAAATTTGGGAGCGAATTATGTAAAACGGATGGGTAATAACGGTATAAGGGATGGGGATAACGTATAGGTATAACGGACTAAGGATTTTTTATTTTCTGCCCTCCCTGTTTCCTATTCTTCGCTGGGGGAGGGGTATAGGATAAGGAGCTGGTTTTACACTTTCTGGTCGATGGGATCTGAAGAAATGGGATGGGGAATAAGATTTTAATCCTATCAGGGAGTTTAAGGATAATAAAACATAAATATTTTGGCAGTTCAAAGTTATCTTTTTGGCACGTATCACATAATAATTATTTTATTTTTTAGCTCCGAGCTCGGATCCTTGGCTACATCTTGACCTATGCCTGGTTCCTGTGCTTTCTTCAGATAGTCGCCTTCGCTCCAATTTCAGTGTACCTAGGCATGTACACGATGTTTTACATATTCAGTGCAATCAATCTCATAAGTGCTGTGATAATTTATATCCTGGTGCCTGAGACGAAAGGAAAGAGTTTGGAGGAAATAGAAAAGAAATTGTGTGGTGAGAAGGAGTGATCTGGGAAAATGGTCATAAGTTAAATTAACAGAGGAATTTGTTATGATTTTGTTCTAATTTTTGATTTTATGTGACTCTTCACAATGGATCTGAAACTCTTCCTTTGACAAAATCAATGGATCTGAAATTAAAAATTTCGCGTCTTATATATTATCTGAGTATTACTTTCTGGCGTTGAATAAAAACATAGTGAGGAAACCCGCAGGGGTTCCTTACTATGTTTTCCTTCACCTCCAAACTAGTACCCAATATTTAAAAGAAAATCGGTATCTAAGGTCTTACAGAAATAGCGTAATATATTTTAATGTCATTCATTACACTAAAACTATTATTTGCAACTATTTTTTTTTATTAAAAATAAATATTTGACGATTAATTTCATATTTGTTAATTCATATTTACTCACATGTATTTGTCAACAGAAGCGCGCGTGTTCAAAGGTCAAAGACCCAAGCGAATCTCCATAGTATTGTGTATAATCGATAATTATTTATTTTTAGTATAAAAAAAAACACGAATTTTTAGTTACATATTATTTATATACTATAGTTTTAGTGTATTGACTGATTGACTAATTAAAATATTTTATACTATTTTTGTAGGACCTTAAATAAGTTGAAACTTAATAGGTAAAGGCTGAGAATTTGAACTCACGACTTCACGAATGAGAGTGGAGAATAGATACTCCACTCTTCTTATCATCGTTCTTAACAAAGAAGAAAAAAAATATCTGATATAAACGTTTCTAAAAATAATTTGAATACTACATTTAGCTTTCCGTCGACATAAATAAAGTCAAAAGGTGCCGATTGTACGTTCAATATACAAAGATCATTAAAAATCTTACGTTTCTTTGCGATAAAGGAAAAAAAATTTAATTACAAACAGAAAGCGAGCTCCAATTACAAGATCTGCATTGCAAATTAGAACCTTGTATCACTGTATATAAGAAACAGTATAGAAAGTCCAAAACGTTTATGGACACAAGCAAGTTTTGGAGATTTCGTAGAAATGTACCTATAAAATCGCCGTGTGCTGTCCGTGACTAAGGGGTAGGGATAAGACTAAGGCTTTGTTACCCCTTTTATGATACCCTCGAGAAGACATGGGTGGTGCTATTCTGATGCCGGCCGACACCACACAGCCAAGTTGAAGAAGCGCCAAGATAATTATGAGTCGACATATCACTCGGCAGTGTCATTTCATGCGTAGGCGATTTTAAGAGTATCTCTAATTTACGCTACTGTTCCTCGCATGTACTGAGCAGGTGTTTAGCGAAGAAATCTTCTAAGCCTGGTCGGCTCAGTTTCTTTAAATTCTCACGACAATTAGAGCCTTAGTATCAAAGTATCCCGTATCCATTTTAATTAATTTCTAACCAAGATTCTTTAGTATCCCTTTTCTTATCTTTATTCTGTTCTTATATGCCGAGCTGGGTTCCTTCTTGTCACCGTCACACATTCGTACACATAATTTCTAGCACACTTCATATCGGCCTATATATAACGTCCCACTCCAGGGCACAGGCCTCCCCTAGTAAATCACTGCTCAGTGCGGATTGGTGGATACATATACACCAGATTTTTTAAATTTCTGGAGTATGCAGCTTTCCTCACGATGTTTTTCCTCATCGCCAAGCTAGGGACAATTACTTTTAATCCGTACTTAAATAGAAATTCAGTCACACGGGCCTAGGATTTAAACTTACGATCACACGAACGTGAGTCGAGCATAGATTAGGGATGTTATGGAGCTCCGTAACCGTAACCGAAACTATCGGATATCCGAATTAAAAAATATTCGAAACTGAAACCGAATTCGAAATAAAACAAATTATTGCTGCTTTCATTTGATTTGATAGATTTCTCTTTCGTTCTCTATGAGAGTGAAATTGCAAATTATTCCCTATTTGGTTATACATATTTTTATTTGCTTTCAGTTAATAATACATTTCTTAAAAAGTTCATTAATACATCCGAAACCGGTTTAAAAAGTACCTATACAATATATCCGTGTCCGTATCCGGATCATATCCCTAGCAACCCTAGTTTGGATACACCCTAGGCCCTAGGCTATTTTCGTTCTAGCGCACTTATCTTATTATTATTGGTTTCTGTGTTTTGTCTTTTTTGTGATAAATATATTTTCTTCCTTTTTATTTATTAAGGTTGTAACCAACTGGTAATTCAGTCCAGAAAAATAATAGAAGGAAGTGAAAATGACGTTGATACTCATACTAACCACAAGATAGAATACGAAGTATAATACCCCTTTGTCAAGAAATATTTTGGTATTAGAATGATAAAAATACAGTCTTTTATTAAAATGATTCGTACTTCCATGGGGTCAGGAAGGAGGTTCATTACAAAACACCACATATTACAGAGCGCAGATGTCATTTACGTCGGTAATTCTGAAGGATAACGACTTGTAATATACTAATCCGCAGATAAACGAGCGATATTCACCGGTTTGCTCTGAGTTCATATTGGAAGACCGTGAAGAATTTGATAAAGAAAGGAAACGAAAATAATTGGATTTCATAAGGTTCTTTTTTCTACGAAAAGAAGTTAGCAAACGAACAGACAGTTCGTCTTTTGGTTATTAGATACGGTGGCCCATGGATATCAGCTATATATGTCAACATAAGTCAGAAATGACAAACGATGTCACTACATACTTTTGCAAATTTAAAATTGAATTTAGTAAATCCACCTCTAAACCACTGGGATCGGGAAGGCTAGGGTTAACAGAAAGTAGAATGAAATTGAGTTTCCTTCCTTTATGCGTAGTAGGATGTATACAATCCACTACTTGATAGGAAATAGGGAATATGGGATGAGAGACTTCCCTTGCCCCAATATGCTCCCTATTGAGATAGGAAATTGGCACTGAGATCTCTCATCCTCTCATGAAACACGTTGATACATTTTACGGCAGTCTGTGAGAAAGGGGTAGCTCGGCTGTGCGTAATCGGGCGAGTCCAGTTGTTAAATAAGTTTACGAATGAGGCGGATCAATTTGAATTTTAGAATTATTAGTTGTATTATTAGGTGATTATATAAAATTATTATTCCATTCAAATTTTGACCTATATTTGGGCCTAAAGAGAAATCAACTAGGGCTGTACAATCACAATGTGCAACGACAGGATTAACTAAAACGACCGCCGCTATGTGCCCCTCGAGGTTAGCACATTTGATGGTACATTTCTAGTTTGACGTGACTGAATTGGAAGCGTACGCCGTGGAGCCAGATCATTATCAAAATAATCGAGAAGTATTACTTCAACCGAATACTATTATTCAGAAATTGAGAGTATTGAAGCGCGGCTGCGGCAATAAGTCGCGGCATTTCTCGGAACGACAACAGGTTCAAGTCGTTCTGCTGCTTCGGATTACGAACGCTGAACGGCACATGGGCTCCATTCGAAGACTTGTCTACCCGATAGGTTGTCGGTCTAAAATAGACCTGTCCATTGCCACTTTACCGACATAGCTCATAGAACCAGCATGCTTAAATGGAAATGGTGCATCGAAAAGTATGTTTAAAAAAAACTGTCCTTTTTTAGCTCATCTTTTTAATGTTAAATTTGTGAAAATTGTTTCATCTTGTTGAACAGTACAAATTGAATTAAAGGGAATTTACTGTTTAATTAACATAATTTGACAACTGTGAACCAAAATTCTTCGTTTGTCGAAATGCAGGACCCCGGAAATAATCCAAAATAGAACCAAACAACCCCTAAATCTGTTTTCTGACAAACACCTTTAATTTTACTGTGAACTGAAAAAGGAATCACATATCATGATGCCGGCAAACTTTTATGCGCTCTCCAACGAAATTACGAGCGGACCGAGGAATATTTTCATGCGGATATATAGGTTACACTTTTACGCAAGGCAAATCGTAAATACATTTCCCATAAGTTACGGGTATAAAAAAGTTCTTTTTATGAACATTTTGAGTTACCGCACTTTCGTTAGGTTGAGTTTACACGAGGGGTACCATTGTAGTGTTTTGCGAAAAGAGGAGTCTAATTAATTTTGCTGTTTGGGAGGGTGTTGGTGCACGCTGCAATCTCACAGCCGCTAGACGCACTCAACTGGCCATGTTACATCTGTCACAGAAAACTAACGTACAATGTAATTTTCCGAATATAGGTAGGCATTTACGTGTTTCGGTAGTGAGTGAGATATTATGTCTATTACCTACTCTATACCTTACCATTTTCCTAACCGTTTCTCCAAATTCAGTCCTTAATCTCCAAAGCTAGGGCGAGCGCATCAGGTCCATAGTTCATAATTTATTCTATAGAATGAGATAATATAAGATAAAATGGTTCTGAACAAGGTAAACCCTAGCCCTCACACTAGGTGAGGACTGGTTCATTCCAATAGGTTCCATAATTGGTATCAGACTGCTGTTTATGTCTCCTTGAAGCCAAAGCTTTCGAAGATAAACTTCTTTTAACCTGAAGCTGAACCTGAAAGATGCTCTGTGACATTTCTCAATATCGATAATTATACAAAACCTTTTTTTATGTGAAACAGTTCAAAATACAGTACCATAATTTCACGGCTTTCCAGTAATCCTTCTTAATATCCGTCCTGAAGTAGAGGCTATATTAAAGACTTAAGGGCGAATTAATCAGCCCGCGTCAAAGAATTAATTTGTGAATGGAGTGGTCATACTGAAGATAACAAACGGTAATGGAACATTTTGTTGTTATTTATGTCATCGGCCGAGTCTTTCTATTGCCGGATAGAGGCCTCTTCCAAGGCCCACCATACTCTCTCAGCTCTCACGCCAGGTCTCTTTGAACGCATCTTCAATCGAGGACTCGTTGTGTAACAATACTCTTTTGAGTATTATTGAGTATTGCTTTTTAGCGAACATTTTGCTTCTAACCCTATTGGCGGCTAATGCAAAAATAAATTCAGATTTCATTCCAAACGTCATCATGTTAATGTTTGTCATCGTTGAATGTATGTATCATATATATATATATATTGACAGTATCGGCGTTTTCTTTTTAAACATGTATACGACTGCTATGGCAGACACATTTTAGATATATTTTTTAAAAATAAATGATTTTTAATGTCCCACTGCAGGACGGCCTTTTCTAGTAAATTACTACCGAGTTTCAAGTCGTAATTCAGCACGCGGGTCTAGTGCGGTTCGGTTTGTATAGATGTTATAGATTTTTTAGCTCTTCAAAGCTAGTGATATATTTTTTTAATTCCGTACTTAAGTAGAAACTCGGTGGTATGGGCCGAGGATTTGACCTCACGACCTCAAGTATGAGAATAGAGAAGATACTCCTAGTCAATCACCGCCCTAGTCATACCACCGTCTGCTGCTTACTGTGAGTATATTATACAGGTTAAATATATGTGTTCCTCTGTGAGTGTGTCTCTGACAAAGATACGAAATAATGTTGTAAAAATGGTATACATGACGCCACAGTACGGTAACCTCTTCTTGTGGTGTGTACTCTTCACTACTACATTGAAAGTTAATTTATAGTTCAGACGACGACGTGTTACAGCGCATATGTGTGCGTAAGAAGTAATTTTTACACTTTTAGTAACAATACATACTGTTCCCATTTATTTGCGGTGGAGAGGTCAGAATGCCAGAATTAAATTCTTGAACAGTGGGAACTTTTTTAATAAAGCCAGCTTCTTTATACGACAGGTGGTGACAGGACGGATTTATTGACTTTTCAAATTTACCAAGAAAAATGTTTTACGCCCGCCGTATTTATCCATAATAAGTTTAAAATTGATTTAAGTTATAAATTGGGTGTCTGTAAAGTTGTAGTTGTTTTGAGGTTGCGCAGGAAGATTACTGAGCCCTTCCACACAAGGCGCGAACTACAGAAGCGCGTCTCTCGCGGCGATATTCTCGCCCGTGCCACTAATTTCAGGCGATATCGGCCGTGCAGAGCATGCTATTGAAATTAGTGGCACCGGCGAAATTATCGCCGCGAGAGACTCCCTCGTGTAGTTTTTATTTTCACTATGCTCGTGTAGTTGGAGCTTAATTTGCTTTTCAGGCTATCTCAGTTACATGCTATTTGTCATTTCATTGCTTTGAGGGGGGAGCCAGATTTTTTTTATATTGTAGTGTATACGTATTATAATCACTTGTATGAATACAATGTGAGTGCAGTCACAATATAAACTCGGAAGCAACAATTTATTTCATTTACAAGTAGAACTTCATACCTTACAATATAGCTCAGTATTTTTTCAATAAAAAACTACTGAACCGATTCCAATCCTGTAAATAGTGTTCTACTCATAAATATGTAGTTTCTTTCTTTTTATAATAAACTAGCAAAACCCCGCCGACGTTATCCTGCCATAGAAGTTGATGTGCTGCAGCGCCATCTAGTGGCGAGTTATAACAAAGTCGATAGCTTGAAAATATTCTCCGTGCCTAAATACTTATACATACCTTTTTTCATGGCGATCGGTTGAATGGTATAGAAGTTGACGTACTGCAGCACCATCTAGTGGCGAGTTACGACAAAGTCGATAGCATAAAAACTTTCTCCATGAGAAAATAAATATACGTGCCAACTTTCATAGTGCTCGTTCAAACGGTGTCGAAGTCTATTAATCTCCAATATACCAACATCCTATTTTATATATATAGATTAATAATAATAATGTAATGGTTAAGGAATAACCGTGTAAAGATATAATATAAAATCCATATATATTATTAGTACCTACATATCATTTTTATTTGGACACCCACATGGGTGTTTCAAACAAAAAAGGGTCCAGTTAAACGGTATTGGAGTTACAGGCAGCATTGGTCACTACAATAGATGTCTGACCACGTGACGTAAAGAAATGACATAGTTACTAGATAAGGATTTTTCTCTAGAAAAAACACCAATTAATATTTGTATATTTTAAGCTAACACATTTTAATGGGAATTTGGCTTTACTGTGTTGATTTTTGTAATTCAGCAAAAAATCCTACATTTATGTGTTTAACAGAATATAATGGACAACGATATACTTTATAAAAGTACATACAAAATACCGTTATAAACCATTAACAAAATCTCGTTATTGTCATTATGTGTTTAGTCACGTGGGTCATAACTCGCAAATAAAACTATTCATATCGATATAATAAATATATTTATTGCATTTCAAAATATTCTCCATTATAGTTTAAACACTTCTTCGTTCGCTCACACCATTTTTCAAAGCAAGAGGCATCTAAGGGCCACTCATCTAAGGGCATGTTTTCGACGTGATGCTTGACCTCATCTTTGATTTTGGGGAAAAAAAAGAAGTCACACGGTGCGAGGTCTGGGCTGTGAGTGGGATGGGTCACAAGCTCCATCTTCTCAGAACACAAAAATGCGTTTGTCTGGTTCGCGGTGTGAGCGTCGTCGTGGTACAAGAGGGTGCGGCTTCTCGGTAGCTTCTCGCGAACTTTTTCGAGAACACTGAGCAGACGAATGATCGTGTGTCGTGTAAACGAATGGATGAATGTTGACCCCAATTGATGGACGACCTTCACGAATCTCGTCGTGGGGGAAACACGATCGCGATTAAATCCAGCGTACCAACGCCTCACAGTGCTCTATTGTAGTGCTTCAACCCCGAATACATTTTGAAAGAGAACACTGCAGTCTTGCGAAGAAAGAGAACTTTTAAAATCGTAAAAAAAACATCGCTCTAAAATCTTTTTGCATTAAATTCATTTTCAGTGCTAAAGGTTACCTTCGATTAATCACAAAAAATAATTGACAAGCAATTTCCCGCCAAAAACTATTGTATTCCATAAATGAAATTCTATATTTAAAAAAAAATATAACATTCGAAATTCAAATATTTATGAGTGGCCAGGAGCGCAAAATTTTCAGTGTGGCCTACGTACCTACTCCATTATTGATTTTTTCTTGTGCAAATACCACGCAACAACTAAACGCAATTAAATCCAAGTAAGCGAAGCCATCGGTAACATCTAGTGAAACATTTTATTATTACATATAATTCAAATTATAAATTGCTACCATCTGAAAAATCAAGGTTGACGTTTTGTTTTTGATTTTAATATATGAGTGAATAACGCTGGAGTAAGTGATTCCATTTTTTTCCCCCGAGGGGGAGAGTGCACGCTGCATTCCCATACCCACTGAGAGTAGTCCACTGGCCACGCCACGTTACCCCTCTCTCATAGATTGTCATAGACTACCTTGAATGTACTGCATTTCCCACTTCATCCTATTTTTCCAATGTAAATACGTGTTTCGTTAGTGAGTGAGATACGCCAGAGCCCAGTCCCATCCCATTCTATCCCTCCGCATTTTCCTAATCTATTCTCCAAATCAATTCCTATATCTCCAAAGGCAGCGCATCCGGAGGCATGCTAACAATTGTCATTCTGGACTGATGTTGGCATGTATCGCGGATGTCCATTGACTACAGTATCCACTCACCATCAGGTGGACTGTATGCTCGTCTGCCCCCTTTATACCATAAGGAAAATAATAATAATAATAAATTAAAATATGTCTGAGATTAATTATAAAAAAAACTAAATAAAACTAATAATACATGCGCATATCAAAAACGAAATTTCCAACTATTAAGAAGTAGTCCTACCTACCCTACGTTACCTACCCACGCATTTTTTTTTATATTTCTCTCTTTAAATACTTTAATTACTTGTATTTCTATCCGCCTATAACGTCCCACTGCAGTAAATCACTGGGGGGTTTCGGGCAATCCATCACTCGGCCCCAATGCGAGTTGGTGGATCACATACTCCAGATTTTGTTAAATTCTGTATCTTGCGGATTTCCTCACTATGTTTTCCCTCACCGCCGAGCTAGTGACAATTTTTAAAAATCTGTACTTAATTATAAACTCTGTAGTATTGGCCGAGGATTTGACCTCACGATCACACGAATGCGAGTCGAGTATAGATACCTGTCTTAATTTTTTTGTGTACATATAAATTTTGAAAATTTCCCCTGATTTATATTTATACTCACATCGTAAAGGTGTATCTGAAATTTGTATCTTTACTATATTAAACATTTCCATTTCTCTGTTCATTTGTTTTTATGTGTCATTGCCATCCACGTGTGAGTTGCCTTTTGTTTGGGGACAAAGGGTTTATCACGACCACCTTGAATCGTTTTTAATTAACCTTTTTGTTCGTGATAAGATGGCGAATATAAAATTGTATGTCTGGCGCGGTGAACCAACGAAATAACACGGATAATATTTATTGTCATTTATGAAATTAAATATTTATTTTTGTGAAATTTTCTCCAATGTTAAAGGATTGGCCCTGTCGGTCGGGTTTAAAATAGCATCACCCCATTTGAAGAGATCACTAAGAAGCCGTGGGTGTCGTAAAAGGCGACTGAATGATAACGAAGCCGCTACCACAAGCCCTGAGGTACTGCTCCACCTCTAAAAGAGTGGGCTCGCGAACTCGTTTAGCCATCGTGACGTTTAAAGACCATACATCCCCTCATGCACGACACAATGTGCATGGTGAGGTGTACAGTAGTAGATATTGAAAAGGCTGGTTATGGTTTACTGTTAAAGGATATGTCAGCTTAGGAGTAAAAATCTTCCCTTCTAATTACTTAACCCATTATCCCATTTAATTATACTTTCTATTACCTCATCCCCATTGTTTTATCAAAATCTCTTTTCTAAGGCAGGCAGTTCATTTGTGTCTGCAATGAATTGTAAATATGACATATCAATGCCATAGTGATTTCGACTGGGGTTGGCATGTATCATAAATGTCCATAGGGGACAATATTTTTCATACCATTAATCGAAATATCTGTTCGCCTGTCACTTTCAGCACACGAAACAAAGAAAAAAGGAAGTATGTAGCTATTGTAGTGTAAATGTATTTTATATTTCTACACTCCCGCAAAAAGCGATCGGCCCAATTCCAATGATTAACCAAATCGATTTAATGCTGAGGCTGTTCTATAAGACTGAGATACACTGAGGGCAATTATAAAATCTTATGTCCGTTCTAATTTTGACGAAAAGCAGCGAAACTGCAAAAATGTTATCTATTATTATTATATTTTCGCAAAAATTGTTTAATAAAATTAAATACTTATTATCTACAAATAATTTCTTTATTAATTTTTAACTTTCGTTTTTACCAAGTTGTCAGTTGAAAAGTGATAAATGAAATGCAATATAAATTAAAAGTATGTAGGTATAAATCGTAAGTAGATAAATAATTCTCCCATAAAGTAACTAATTAGCAGTTTGATATTTTACTTAGTTGCTGTCGATTTATCGTTAATTTGTCAGACGAATGGTGATAAATGAAATGTGATATAAATTAAAAGTATGTATAAAACGTAAGTAGATAAATAATTCTCCCATAAAGTAACTAATTAGCAGTTTGATATTTTACTTAGTTGCTGTCGATTTATCGTTAATTTGTCAGACGAATGGTGATAAATGAAAGGTGATATAAATTAAAAGTATGTATAAAACGTAAGTAGATAAATAATTCTCCCTTAAAGTAACTAATTAGCAGTTTGATATTTTACTTAGTTGCTGTCGATTTATCGTTAATTTGTCAGACGAATGGTGATAAATGAAATGTGATATAAATTAAAAGTATGTATAAAACGTAAGTAGATAAATAATTCTCCCATAAAGTAACTAATTAGCAGTTTGATATTTTACTTAGTTGCTGTCGATTTATCGTTAATTTGTCAGACAAATGGTGATAAATGAAATGTGATATAAATTAAAAGTATGTATAAAACGTAAGTAGATAAATAATTCTCCCATAAAGTAACTAATTAGCAGTTTGATATTTTACTTAGTTGCTGTCGATTTATCGTTAATTTGTCAGACGAATGGTGATAAATGAAAGGTGATATAAATTAAAAGTATGTATAAAACGTAAGTAGATAAATAATTCTCCCATAAAGTAACTAATTAGCAGTTTGATATTTTACTTAGTTGCTGTCGATTTATCGTTAATTTGTCAGACGAATGGTGATAAATGAAAGGTGATATAAATTAAAAGTATGTATAAAACGTAAGTAGGTAAATAATTCTCCCATAAAGTAACCAATTAGCAGTTTGATACTTTACTTAGCTGCCGTCGACTTATCGTTAATTTGTCTACCAATGTGTGTGTGAATGAATTCGCTATTGAATCGCGTTCTGTCGCCTAATCCTTGCTTTACACTGAACTCGTGCTAGGTCTAGTTCAAGTTTAAAAGATCAACTGCAGATATGCAGTTATTGTCATTATTCAAATTACCGTACATTAATTGCGAGTCAGTCGCCAAACTTCACTCGAGATACTTTAGAATATTTTGTTTTCACTGACATCAATTCCAGTTCCTCCATAATATAATCTACTTCATGTCAAACCAGTAGCGTCACACCAGTGACAATATGGGACAAGAATCATTGTAAAAAATAAATAATAAAATGGTCCTCTGGTTCGAATTGCCCTCAAAAAGAACATTCACGCAGTGGTCACGCAGTGGTCACGCAGTGGTCACGCAGTGGTCACGCAGTGGTCACGCAGTGGTCACGCAGTGGTCACGCAGTGGTCACGCAGTGGTCACGCAGTGGTCACGCAGTGGTCACGCAGTGGTCACGCAGTGGTCCGAACCTCTAGCGGTGTGAAACGCCACAAAACCCGCGTAGTTACGTATTATTACATTGCTGCCGGTGCGTTTCGAACCTAACAATGACTATCCACAAAGTTTAATTCGCGTCCGGCTCGATCTATCGAGCAGACGCGTGACTTGCGCCCGCAATTATTTATGTATTACGCAACCCCTCTGCTATTACGTAATCTTTGATTTAATAAGTCGGCGTGTTAAGGGTTATCTGTAGTATGATTTATGTATAAAGTGTTATGTTGAGTTTTGTATCAATGTGGTGTGTAATGTGGTATGTATTCAACAGTTTGAAGAATTGCACGCTGCAATTCAACAGCCGCTGGGCGCGCTACACTGGCTTCGTTACCCCTCTCTCACGGAAGGCTACCTTGCAATTTTACACATTTTACTACATTTCTCACTTGATCCTATTCCCCAATTATCGTACGTGTTTCCTGCCCCGTGTGTGAGATATGCCAGAGACCATTCCCACCCGATCCTATCTCTCCCTATGTTGACAACGCTTTTTAACAACAAGGCCTGTGCCTTACAGTGAGACATTAAAAGTTTGACACAAGTATGTACAAGAGAAACTCGAAAACGGCAAAATTAACAGAAATACAACGTGTAGTCGGATATCAGTTAAATTACAACATAAAGCCAGTTGTAATAAGTTGTCGGAATTAGTCAGAAAGGGAGGAAACCATGAAAAACTGTATAAGTAATAGCACGCTAATGACTAAGAAGTTTGCCCGCAGTTTGCATGGAAGATGTGTTCCACTTGGGCCTTTACATTTTTACTATTTTCTTCTTGTGGGCCTTAATTTTAATAGTCGCCTGGATAATACCCATAATATTTATCTATATACATGTTTGATGAGTTTGTATATGTATATTCTAATTTATAAAAAAAAAACAGACCTTAAATATTTATGTAATATGTAATACAAAAAAAGTCTTTATAATTTTCACTATAAAAAGGCTGCGAACTTATCCGACTATATAATATTTGAAAGTTTTTAGTATTAAAAAAAAATATATAACGTGGAATTATTGTGTCACATGTACAATTAAGAGAATATAAATTGAGTAGAGTGGAGTGTAGAATAATAGATGAGATTATCGATTTGAGAATAGATCGGACATATAGATATGTTATTCAAGCATTCTAGAGTAGACAGACACGTTAGAGTCTAATAGTGTTCTATGTTCAGTAGCTCTCGAATTCATTAATCCATGTGTTTTGAAAATAGAACATTATTATTACGTAGTATGTAAGTTTTATATTTGACCTTTTAATGAATCCCTCTGTTAAACACTTTTATTGTTATAATAGTTTAGTTAGTACCCATGCGAATAGATGGCGCTGTATCGTTTCTACATTGTGCTATGGTTGTACTATATTTCTATGTAAACTGTAAATTGGGAATTTTGATTTGATTTTTTTGTGTTTGCCAATTATAGTGGAATTTATATCACCATACTTGTGGTTTTATTGGTCGCAGTCGGTCGCACCCTCGGATTGGAACCCAGTTTAACACCCTCCTCATCTGCTACAATAGTTCACTAGTTAAACCTCTATGCTTGAGAATAGAAAAAAAATCCAGTATGTACCTATATCATTTCGCACTGAGCCTGCACGGTGGATTTTGGCTCGAAATAACCTACTGATTTACCACGGGAAGACCTATGCCCTGCAGTGGGACGTTAGAGAGCGTTGTCAACAGATAAATTAATATTTTAAGTAACATTTTATGAATTAATTACAAACCGATATAGATATACCGATACAATGATAATTTTAGATGTTGCAAGTGTTGTGTGCCGCAAATTTTCGAGTTATGAAGACTAAATTTGGGTGGTTGAAAAACTGCTCGCAGCTGAACTACCCACCCGCCTTTTTAGTCAGTTCGTGCCCATCCTAATCTTGTGTAGAAGGAAATCGCATGAAATTAGAAAAAAACATTTATTCAACAAGACACAAATACATTACACGGGTGTAGTGAATTCCATAAATAAATTTCATCTTCCCTTTAAAGGTAATATTGCTCAGTAACAGTTAAAAAAGTCTTTATTGACACTACATAACATAGCATGATCAGTAAAATTATTAATAGTATACATTTTTTAATGTTGTAGGGTAACTGTAATGTAGTGTAAGTACCCTAGCTATTTCAGAACTTTGTTTCAAAGTGTATACACCCAAGGCTAGTCGCAAGTGGAGCGGCGCACATATTTTAGCTGATCCCAGAAAACAAGTCCGTTAGTTACAAAGTTTCATAATGAACAAACTCTTGCAAACGCTTTCACATGCGTGAGTCACGTACGAAAGTGGAGTCATATTCGCAAACTTAAGAGAATCTAACCCTTGATTCCTCGCCCCCTTTGTACAGACAAAATATACAAAGACAGATTCAATGTATCATGGTATTCTCTATCAGTCAACCTTTGAACTACATTAATATTAATTTTGTAGTTATATTTGGGTAGTCAGCATATAGACGCTCACAATGAAACGGAAAGTACATAGTTCTGAAAATAACCGTTTTTGACAAGGGTGTATTCCTTAGAAACCAAGATGTATCGCAGTCCGTAGAAACACGATGAGTAGATTTACTTCTTGGAGGTTGCAGCAGACAGGAACAGCAAGCAGAGCCTTTATCATGTACACACGGAGCTTACGTAATGCAAAGATTCACTTGGTGTGGCACTGCATAGACGTATAGACTTCAGCACGGCCGGCAGCTACTAAAGATGGAGATTTTTTTTTGTCTGAATGAGGAAAGCAACCTGTTTTTATATCTGCGCGGCATACACATTGATCGCGTGAACTACAGATCCGTTACAATAGCATGCATTGATAATGCTCGCTTGCTATTGGTTAAAAAGTACCTACTATAATAATAATAATTATAGTGTGTATAGAATAAGTTAGAATTTTAAATAAAATATTCAGCATTCAGTACAGTTCATCTCATCCAAAACTTTCACGTATCTCCCGCCTACCAAGGACCCCGAAAATTTAATACTACTTTTAAGTTTCAGAAGTGAAATTAGCTAAAAAAATACAATTTAATGAATTACAAACTGTATTTAATTTTACAGTTCTATAATTATTTTAACCCGAAGAAATAATTTATTTGGTAAATTAACAGAACATCAAAATAAAACATTCAAGTAGAGCGCAAAACGCTTCAGTGCTGCAGGCCGATTAAGAGCGATTATCGCCTTTTGCATGCATTTTTTGTCTTTATGAAAAAAACTTGGCAGACGAGTATACATTGCACCTGATGATAAGTGGATATTGTCGTTCATGGACATCCGTAATACATGCCAACATCAGCCCAGAATGACAAATGTTGGCATGCCCCCGGAAGCGCTGCCTACCTTTGGAGATATTGGCAATGGATTTAGAGAATAGGTTGGGAAAATTGGGATAGGATGAGATGGGGATGGGCTCTGGCATATCTCACTCACTACCGAAACACGCACGTACGAGTTCATTAGGAAAATAGGATAAAGTGGGAAATGCAATATATTTCAAGGTAGTCTTTCTATGAGAGAGAGGTAACGTGGCTCCGAAGAATTCCAGGGTAGATCTAACAGTATTTCGATTAGTGAGCATACAAATTTCTTTCTTTATTCTTTCTTTTATCCAACGGTCTTTCTAATATTCATATATATGTGCCTTGCTTTTTATGTGCAGTCTAATTTGTAGAAATAGAATCTAAATGAAAATTAATATAATAAACAGAGGAAATAACATCTGAAGTTCCAATAATGGTTTGTGCCATTGGACTAATACAAAGGGGCAGGCAATAATGAAAATAATTTAGGAAAATAAGTATACGCGGTATTCTATAACACATTTGCGCGAAATGTTAACAAATTGATCAGTTTTATCAGTATACTCTGATTTTACCGTTAAATTCAATTACACTTCAAGAGGCGAACTTAATACTTTGAAACAATTTCTCCTAATCAATCTATAGGGTATGAAGACATGACACAGTAGGTGCAATAACGAACGGTTATATTGATACGGCTTTAAACGCGCAATAAAAAGATGGTAAATGGGCCGGAAATAGTGACCAAAAAACAAACTCTTATGATTTTATTGTCACCATAGAATCTAAATCTAACCCACGTTTAAATTTGCTGCCACCGGTTTGCTACCCCTTGCATTATTTGTGCTTCCCATTTAATTATTTAGGTAACAAATTTAATTATTTTAATACCTAAAGATGTTAAAATAACACTATTTAAGATATACTGCCGTCTTTTTATACGTTCAAATCTATATATATATATATATATATATATATATATAATTAGTAATAAAAACTTAATAATAAGTACTAACATAGTCTTAAAATTGTTAAAAACTAGTCGATCTTTTACCAAAATAATGTTTCAGAATATCTGAGACAAAGTTTACAGAAGGGGAAAGTACTTTAGCAATAATTGGATGAAAGTAATGAACGCCCATCTATCACCAATATTAACTTTCAAATGAAAGAGAAAGAACATCTATTTAGACTGGTGAGTGAAAGGGAAGACTGACTGTAGGTATTTATGAGATATTATGATGTTTTTTATTTAATGCACAGAGATTATGGAATAGGTGTTCAGATGAATGTTATTGAATATTTTAATGAAGATTACAGTGTATTTCTGAGAGATCTATATCCAGCTGTGGAGAGATTTAGATTATAGCTATTTAAACGTGGTAGCCGGTTTTAGAATAGCACCATCACATCTCTTCCCAACTAACAGGTAACGAAGCCCCGAAGAACTATACCACCACTAAAAGAGAGCACTCGTCAACCCGCTTGACGACTAGGTGGCATTTTAAGATAATACAACCCTCATGCACAAAATAATCTGCGTAGTTACTGTTACTATATGGGGTAGTTTAGGAATTCTATAGAATTAATTTATTAATCAGAAAAAATGTCAATTTTGACACTTAAATATCCAAAATAAAATAGAAATCATTTTTTGCAGGTATTAGTGTCTTTAATTTTTCAAGGAATGAATTTCAGCATGGGCTTTGACAGACCCATTTAACTCTAATATTAAGTTAAGTAGCCGGTAGTAGCTGGATGGGAAGAGCAGAAGAATGTATGTGGAGATACTTGGACAGTGGTGATTATTTTTGTAGAATAGGTGGCAGACGGGCGGATGACCAATGAGAAGGCAAGTGGTCACCGCCGCCCATGGACACCTGCAATACCACTGAGGATGCGTTGCCGACCTTGTAGAATCCTATTCACAGCTTTCTTAAAAACTGGCAAAACCCTATTAAGCAGTTCATTCTACAATTTTCGGGTTCGAAGTATAGTGTCTAAATCATGAAATTTAATTTCTATTCGTTCGTTTATTCGATCATTTCATTTAAATTTCCCAATAAAAAATATCACGTCATGTTTTCAGTTTGACCGAAATAAAATTTATTGAAATTTCGTCAAATTACATTTTGCAATGAAAATACAATTATTTCGCTACGGCCTCAGGAATTTAACAAACGTAATATCCATCGAAATTGGTCAATTAACTCGTTTAAACCGGTATAAGGCGGATTTAAAGCATTCCGTTGACATTCAACGGTTTTATTATCGAAATAATGTGCCGTACGTGTTATTCCATTTTATTACTGAGAAGAAATGGTACACAGGTCTAAAAATAAAGTACCTAACTGTATCAGTGATAAGATAATTTAAAAACTCGGTAATAATTTAAATAATTAATGATAGTTTAAATAATTAATGATAGTTTAATTAATTATTGATAGTTTAATTAATTATTGATAGTTTAAATAATTAATGATAGTTTAAATAATTAATGATAGTTTAGATAATTAATGATAGTTTAGATAATTAATGATAGTTTAAATAATTAATGATAGTTTAAATAATTAATGATAGTTTAAATAATTAATGATAGTTTAAATAATTAATGATAGTTTAAATAAATGATAGTTTAATTAAATGATAGTTTAAATAATTAATGATAGTTTATATAATTAATTGTAATATTTAATATTATGGTAATGTTCATACATGTTTTAACATATGTTCATAGTGTTTAACGATACTGATAACATATCTTAATTTCACGATATTTTTATATTGACATTAATTATTAATAATTGGCATTTATGTTTATTATTTTAATGTGATTTCGTTTACATATTTTTTGTTTAATTTGATTTTATACTGTCCAATTGTATATAAAGATCACGAGATGACACTCACGCTGCTGGAGCATTGCTGCATTGCAATATAGTCGCTAATCATTTGTTAGTTATTATTTATTATAAGTCTGATAATATTAAATATTGGCATGTCATGAATGGTAACGTGACGATCGAATGTACCAATAACACCTCTTGTACTCAAATTTGAATTTCTTCATAACTATATTAGATGTCGTCCATGGACATCAGTCATGCAAGTCAATAATGTCAAATGTTACACGGTCGCCGCCTAACTTTGGAGAGGTAGTGAACCCCTCAGGGTCCGGAAGACGTTGCATTCCTCCGCATGTTCTACCGCTTGTATAACGGGAACCGCTCAGAAGAATTGTTGGACAAAATTTCCACCTCGGGTTTCGACAACCACACCTCCCGTTACAGAAATGTGGTGCATCCGTATTTCATTGATACGCGTACTGTGTGGTCCAAAAACCATTTTATACGCCGAACACGTCGGCCGTGGAACGAAATGCCTCAAGAGTTATTTCCATTACGCTCCGATATGAGGTTCTTGAAGAAAGCTAAGAATACGATTTTGCTAGGTCGGCGTCGTATCCGTATACCTCCTGGTCTTGCAGGTGTCTGATAGCCAATTATCATCACGTAGTTCGCTTGTCCGTCCGCCTCCTTTTGATATTTTTTTTTTTTTTTAAAAGTGGATTAGATAGTGATTGAGATTAGATAGACGAACGAAATTTGAGATTATATACTTCTAGCCTATCACTGCTCAAAAAATCACAGAGGAAACACACGCAAAACAAATTACGTTAAAAAGTTAGCGTAACGATGCATGGTAATATGGAGCAACTTTCAAGGTCTCGTTGGAAGTTCTCTAATACCTTTACTTTGCTAGTGACGTTTTCTGGACTGTTGTTAGGTACTTAGATTTACGGTAAGGGCACCGAATATGTATCAACGAACCGAAGAGACAAAGTATTGGCACGACGCGCATGTCTTCAATGTTCGCACGGACCGACAGGTCAACTGTGGGAGCCGTTGGATCGCAGTAGCTCTATTTTCTACGAAACAAATGTCTGTCAGTTGCAGCTGTCTCTTTCTACATAAAGTTGAAGGGGAAGCATTGCATTCGAGAGCTTGTAGAATCATCGGGACCTGTCTCACACGGATACAAGATTCACCGGCTTATATATAATAATAACCTATTGATTATATCGTATTAAAGAATGGGGATTATATAAAAGGACTAGGTTTCGGCGGCGCCCCCCGGGCGCCGGCCTCCCCCTGAGCGGGGGGACGCTCCGGGCTTCGCCCTGCGCGGAGCTCGGCCTGCGGCCTCGCGCCGTGGAGCTCGGCCTTCGGCCTCGCGTAGATTACTCACTGGGAGGGGTCGCTGTAGTTTCGTCGTGCGGCTCCTGCGCGGCGGCCATCTTCAAAAATGGCGGAATCTAAATAAGAATTCCAAATCTTTAATCGGGCCCCCCTGAACTCTCCAGATATCAATTTTCATTCAGCTTGGGTGAATATGAAAAGTGGCCGCCATCTTGGATTCGCCGTCTTTAAATTTTTCCTAACTCAGTATAAAGACATTGTCAAGATGAACAATATTAGTTTGAGCACCAATCCGATATGTCTAACCGTTTCGGAGTTGTCATCCGAAGAATTTTGTGGGGCGGCCATCTTGGAAATAACCATAAATCCTTAATCAGGGTCCCCTGAGCCTCCCGGATATCAATTTTCATCCGGATCGGACATCTTGAAAAATTGCTGTAAAATGTAGTCCGGTCGCTCCGGGCTTCGCCCTACGCGGAGCTCGGCCTGCGGCCTCGTTAGACGCAGCTCGGCCTACGGCCTCGCGTAAGTTACACAACGTGCACGGCTGGTGGTACCGTAGTCCGGTCGCTCCGGGCTTCGCCCTACGCGGAGCTCGGCCTGCGGCCTCGTTAGACGCAACTCGGCCTTCGGCCTCGCCTAAGTTACACAACGTGCGCGGCTGGTGGTACCGTAGTGCGGTCGCTCCGGGCTTCGCCCTACGCGGATCTCGGCCTACGGCCTCGTGAAACGCAGCTCGGCCTTCGGCCTCGCGTAAGTTACAAAGTGGTAGAGTTCGGACGCTCCGGGCTTCGCCCTACGCGGAGCTCGGCCTACGGCCTCGCCGTATAGCCGCCATCTTCAAAAAGGGTGAAATACAAATAATAATTCCAAATCCTTAGTCAGGATCCCCTAAACCCCCCAGATATCAATTTTTATCCGAATCGGATGAATTCGGAAAATGACCGCCATCTTGGATTCGCCATTTTAAAAATAAATTTTCCCCTCAGTAGAAAGACATCGTCATGATAAACAATATTAGTTTGAGCAGCAATCCGATATCTCTAACCGTTCCGGATCTGTCGTCGAAAGAATTTTGTATGGCGGCCATCTTGGAAAATCTCGGCACCTACCCTAAATCCCTAATGGGAACTCTCCGGAAGCCAATTTCCTCCCCAATTATCCACATTGAAAAGTGACAGCACAGGAATTATAAAATTTCCAAATGTTTTTTTTTTAATATCCGCCATTTCGTGTCCGCCATCTTGGATTTTTTTTTCTACCCAGTTTGCCCAATGACCAGAGTTTCTAACGAGGAGGAATTCCGCCCCGCTCCCCCCGTCTAATTCGGCCTACCGCCTCGCGAATGCCCTCGGACGCCAAAATCGAAATTTCCACTTTGTATGGCAGCCATCTTGAAAAATGGCGGAATAAAAAAAAAGTTCCGAAATCCTGAATCGGAGTTGCCTGAACCCCCCAGGTATTAATTTTCATCCCGATCGGAAGAATTTGAAAAATGGCCGCCATCTTGGATTCGCCATTTTGGAAAAAAAAATTCGTCCAGTGGAAGGACATCGACTTGCCCCCTCATATTAGTTTGAGCACCGATCCGATATCCCCACCCGTTTGGGAGATACGGTCAAAATAAATTTGTATGGCGGCCATCTTGAATCCGCCATTTTGAATTTTTATGGCGCTCTCGTCAAAGTGCCGGCGGTTCTCTATGACATTCGGTCGAGCACCATACGACTACCTCTCACCGTGTGGGCAGGCCGTCGACCGTCGAGCTGAAGGTCTACTGGATGGTGACGGGCCCGCTCTCGGTGCAGCTCCTGGGCGAGCTCGGTCTGCGGCCTCGCTCGCTGGTCTCGGCCTTCGGCCTCGCGGGAATTATGGCCGATCAAAATTAGAAATTTCAATTGACGGCCGCCATCTTGGAAATGACGGGATCGAAAAACCGACCCGAAATTCTCAGTCAGGGCCCCCCCGACCCCCCGGATGCCAAATTCCACCCCCCTCGGACAAACTTTAAAAACGGCCGCCATCTTGAATCCGCCATTTTGAAAAAATTTTTTGCTCACGAGACGACCCACCCCGGCCCGAATGACATTTGGTCGAGCACCTCCCCCCTACCTCTTACCGTTTGAAAACTACGAACGATTTCATTTTGTATGGAGGCGACGCTGGACGTTCGAAATTCAAATTTTCGCGACGCCCCCTGGCATCTGCCGGCGGTTCCCTATGACATTTGGTCGAGCACCCCCCGCGCACCTCCTACCGTTTGGCCTGGCCGTTGATAATTTTCGTGAGGTTTGGACAAGTTGCAGAAGTCGGATTTTTCTGGTGGTCACGGGACCCATCCGCGTACTTTCTCATTCAAAGTTTCCCTCTGCCGGTATGGGAACCTGGAGATCAATGATGTCAGTCAGTCAGTCAGTCAGTGAGTCAGTGGTAATCGAGCTTTATATATTATAATAATAATATAATAACTAGGTTTCGGCGGCGCCCCGCGGGCGCCGGCCTCCCCCTGAGCGGGGGGACGCTCCGGGCTTCGCCCTGCGCGGAGCTCGGCCTGCGGCCTCGCGTCGTGGAGCTCGGCCTTCGGCCTCGCGTAGATTACTCACTGGGAGGGGTCGCTGTAGTTTCGTCGTGCGGCTCCTGCGTGGCGGCCATCTTCAAAAAGGGCGGAATCTAAATAAAAATTCCAAATCCTCAATCGGGCTCCCCAGAACTCGCCAGATTTCAATTTTCATTCGGTTTGGGTGAAATTGAAAAATGGCTGCCATCTTGAATTCGCCATCTTTAAATTTATCCTACCTCACTATAAAGACATTGTCAAGATGAACAATATTAGTTTGAGCACCAATCCGATATGTCTAACCGTTTCGGAGTTGTCATCCGAAGAATTTTGTGGGGCCGCCATCTTGGAAATAACCATAAATCCTTAATCAGGGTCCCCTCAGCCCCCCAGATATCAATTTTCATTCGGCTCGGATGAATTTGAAAAATCACCGCCATCTTGGATTCACCATCTTAAAAAAAATTTATCCCAATATGAAGACATCATCATGATAAACCATATTAGTTTAAGCACCAATCCGATATGTCTAACCGTTTCGGAGATGTCATCCGAAGAATTTTGTAATGCGGCCATCTTGGAAATAACTATAAATCCTTAATCAGGGTCCCCTCAGCCCCCCAGATATCAATTTTCATTCGGCTCGGATGAATTTGAAAAATCACCGCCATCTTGGATTCACCATCTTAAAAAAAAATTATCCCAATATGAAGACATCATCATGATAAACCATATTAGTTTGAGCACCAATCCGATATGTCTAACCGTTTCGAAGATGTCATCCGAAGAATTTTTTAAAGCGGCCATCTTGGAAATAACCATATATCCTTAATCAGGGTCCCCTGAGCTCCCCAAATATCAATTTTCATCCGGATCGGACATCTTGAAAAATTGCTGTAAAATGTAGTCCGGTCGCTCCGGGCTTCGCCCTACGCGGAGCTCGGCCTGCGGCCTCGTTAGACGCAGCTCGGCCTACGGCCTCGCGTAAGTTACACAACGTGCACGGCTGGTGGTACCGTAGTCCGGTCGCTCCGGGCTTCGCCCTACGCGGAGCTCGGCCTGCGGCCTCGTTAGACGCAACTCGGCCTTCGGCCTCGCCTAAGTTACACAACGTGCGCGGCTGGTGGTACCGTAGTGCGGTCGCTCCGGGCTTCGCCCTACGCGGATCTCGGCCTACGGCCTCGTGAAACGCAGCTCGGCCTTCGGCCTCGCTTAAATTACACGGTGGTAAAGTTCGGACGCTCCGGGCTTCGCCCTACGCGGAGCTCGGCCTGCGGCCTCGTTAGACGCAGCTCGGCCTTCGGCCTCGCGTAAGTTACAAAGTGGTAGAGTTCGGACGCTCCGGGCTTCGCCCTACGCGGAGCTCGGCCTACGGCCTCGCCGTATAGCCGCCATCTTCAAAAAGGGTGAAATACAAATAATAATTCCAAATCCTTAGTCAGGATCCCCTAAACCCCCCAGATATCAATTTTTATCCGAATCGGATGAATTCGGAAAATGACCGCCATCTTGGATTCGCCATTTTAAAAATAAATTTTCCCCTCAGTAGAAAGACATCGTCATGATAAACAATATTAGTTTGAGCAGCAATCCGATATCTCTAACCGTTCCGGATCTGTCGTCGAAAGAATTTTGTATGGCGGCCATCTTGGAAAATCTCGGCACCTACCCTAAATCCCCAATGGGAACTCTCCGGAAGCCAATTTCCTCCCCAATTATCCACATTGAAAAGTGACAGCACAGGAATTATAAAATTTCCAAATGTTTTTTTTTTAATATCCGCCATTTCGTGTCCGCCATCTTGGATTTTTTTTTCTACCCAGTTTGCCCAATGACCAGAGTTTCTAACGAGGAGGAATTCCGCCCCGCTCCCCCCGTCTAATTCGGCCTACCGCCTCGCGAATGCCCTCGGACGCCAAAATCGAAATTTCCACTTTGTATGGCAGCCATCTTGAAAAATGGCGGAATAAAAAAAAAGTTCCGAAATCCTGAATCGGAGTTGCCTGAACCCCCCAGGTATTAATTTTCATCCCGATCGGAAGAATTTGAAAAATGGCCGCCATCTTGGATTCGCCATTTTGGAAAAAAAAATTCGTCCAGTGGAAGGACATCGACTTGCCCCCTCATATTAGTTTGAGCACCGATCCGATATCCCCACCCGTTTGGGAGATACGGTCAAAATAAATTTGTATGGCGGCCATCTTGAATCCGCCATTTTGAATTTTTATGGCGCTCTCGTCAAAGTGCCGGCGGTTCTCTATGACATTCGGTCGAGCACCATACGACTACCTCTCACCGTGTGGGCAGGCCGTCGACCGTCGAGCTGAAGGTCTACTGGATGGTGACGGGCCCGCTCTCGGTGCAGCTCCTGGGCGAGCTCGGTCTGCGGCCTCGCTCGCTGGTCTCGGCCTTCGGCCTCGCGGGAATTATGGCCGATCAAAATTAGAAATTTCAATTGACGGCCGCCATCTTGGAAATGACGGGATCGAAAAACCGACCCGAAATTCTCAGTCAGGGCCCCCCCGACCCCCCGGATGCCAAATTCCACCCCCCTCGGACAAACTTTAAAAACGGCCGCCATCTTGAATCCGCCATTTTGAAAAAATTTTTTGCTCACGAGACGACCCACCCCGGCCCGAATGACATTTGGTCGAGCACCTCCCCCCTACCTCTTACCGTTTGAAAACTACGAACGATTTCATTTTGTATGGAGGCGACGCTGGACGTTCGAAATTCAAATTTTCGCGACGCCCCCTGGCATCTGCCGGCGGTTCCCTATGACATTTGGTCGAGCACCCCCCGCGCACCTCCTACCGTTTGGCCTGGCCGTTGATAATTTTCGTGAGGTTTGGACAAGTTGCAGAAGTCGGATTTTTCTGGTGGTCACGGGACCCATCCGCGTACTTTCTCATTCAAAGTTTCCCTCTGCCGGTATGGGAACCTGGAGATCAATGATGTCAGTCAGTCAGTCAGTCAGTGAGTCAGTGGTAATCGAGCTTTATATATTATAATAATAATAATAACTAGGTTTCGGCGGCGCCCCGCGGGCGCCGGCCTCCCCCTGAGAGGGGGGACGCTCCGGGCTTCGCCCTGCGCGGAGCTCGGCCTACGGCCTCGCGCCGTGGAGCTCGGCCTTCGGCCTCGCGTAGATTACTCACTGGGAGGGGTCGCTGTAGTTTCGTCGTGCGGCTCCTGCGTGGCGGCCATCTTCAAAAAGGGCGGAATCTAAATAAAAATTCCAAATCCTCAATCGGGCTCCCCAGAACTCGCCAGATTTCAATTTTCATTCGGTTTGGGTGAAATTGAAAAATGGCTGCTATCTTGGATTCGCCATCTTTAAATTTTTTCTGCTTCAGTATAAAGACATTTTCAAGATGAACAATATTAGTTTGAGCACCAATCCGATATGTCTAACCGTTTCGAAGATGTCATCCGAAGAATTTTTTAAAGCGGCCGTCTTGGAAATAACCATATATTCTTAATCAGAGTCCCCTCAGCCCCCCAGATATCAATTTTCATTCGGCTCGGATGAATTTGAAAAATCACCGCCATCTTGGATTCACCATCTTAAAAAAAAATTATCCCAATATGAAGACATCATCATGATAAACCATATTAGTTTGAGCACCAATCCGATATGTCTAACCGTTTCGAAGATGTCATCCGAAGAATTTTTTAAGGCGGCCATCTTGGAAATAACCATAAATCCTTAATCAGGGTTCCCTGAGTCCCCCAGATATCAATTTTCATCCGGATAGGACAACTTGAAAAATTGCTGAAAAATGTAGTCCGGTCGCTCCGGGCTTCGCCCTACGCGGAGCTCGGCCTGCGGCCTCGTTATACGCAGCTCGGCCTTCGGCCTCGCCTAAGTTACACAACGTGCGCGGCTGGTGGTACCGTAGTGCGGTCGCTCCGGGCTTCGCCCTACGCGGATCTCGGCCTACGGCCTCGTGAAACGCAGCTCGGCCTCCGGCCTCGCGTAAGTTACACGGTGGTAAAGTTCGGACGCTCCGGGCTTCGCCCTACGCGGAGCTCGGCCTGCGGCCTCGCTGTATAGCCGCCATCTTCAAAAAGGGTGAAATACAAATAATAATTCCAAATCCTTAGTCAGGAACCCCTAAGCCCCCCAGATATCAATTTTTATCCGAATCGGATGAATTCGGAAAATGGCCGCCATCTTGGATACGCCATTTTGAAAATAAATTTTCCCCTCAGTAGAAAGACATCATGATAAACAATATTAGTTTGAGCACCAATCCGATATCTCTAACCGTTCCGGAGCTGTGGACGAAAGAATTTTGTATGGCGGCCATCTTGGAAAATCTCGGCACCTACCCTAAATCCTTAATCGAAAACCCCGCATGCAAATTTCCTCCCCGATTATCCACCTCAAAAAGTGGCCACAGAGGAATTTTTAAATTTCCATGTTTTTTTTTTAAATTTCCGCCATTTTGTATCCGCCATCTTGGATTTTGTTTTCTACCCAGATTTCCCAATGACCGAAGTTTCTAACGAGGGGAAATTCCGCCCTGCACCCCCCGTCTGATTCGGCCTACCGCCTCGCGAATGCCCTCGGACGCCAAAATCGAAATTTCCACTTTGTATGGCAGCCATCTTGAAAAATGGCGGAATAAAAAAAAAGTTCCCAAATCCCGAATCAGCGTCCCCTGAACCCCCCAGGTATTAATTTTCATCCCGATCGGAAGAATTTTAAAAATGGCCGCCATCTTGGATTCGCCATTTTGGAAAAAAAATTTCGTCCAGTGGAAGGACATCGACTTGCCCCCTCATATTAGTTTGAGCACCCATCCGATATCTCTACCCGTTTGGGAGATACAGTCAAAATAAATTTGTATGGCGGCCATCTTGAATCCGCCATTTTGAATTTTTATCGCGGACTGGTCAAAGTGCTGGCGGTTCTCTATGACATTCGGTCGAGCACCATATGACTATCTCTCACCGTTTGGGCAGGCCGTCGACAGTCGAGCTGAAGGTCCACCGGATGCGGACGGGCCCACTCCCGGTGCAGCTCCTGGGTGAGCTCGGCCTGCGGCCTCACCCGCGCGGCTCGGCTTCTAACCTCGCGAGAGTTATGGCCGAACAAAATTTTAAATTTCAATTGACGGCCGCCATTTTGGAAATGGCGGGATCGGAAAACCGACCCAAAATTCTCAATCAGGTCCCCCCCAACCCCTCGGATACCGATTTCCACCCCTCTCGGACAATCTTGAAAAACGGCCGCCATCTTGAATCCGCCATTTTGAAAAAAAATTTTGCCCATGAGAAGACCCACCTCGGCCCGAATGACATTTGGTCGAGCACCTCCCCCCTACCTCTTTCCGTTTTAAAACTACGAGCGATTGAAATTTGTATGGCGGCCATTTTTTTTTTCGAATTTGGAATTTTCGCGGCGCCCTCTGGCGTCTTCCAGCAGTTCCCTATGACATTCGGTCGAGCACCTTATGACTACCTCTCACCGTTTGGGCAGGCCGTCGACCGTCGAGCTGAAACTCCATTGGATGAAGACGGGCCCGCTCCCGGTGCAGCTCCTGGGCGAGCTCGGCCTGCGGCCTCGCCCGCGCCACTCGGCCTCCGGCTTCGCGGGATTTATGGCCGATCGAAGTTTAAAATTTAAATTGGCGGCCGCCATATTGGAAATGGCGGGATCGAAAAACCGACCCGAAATTCTCAATCAGGGGCCCCCCGACCCCCCGGATGCCGATTTCCATCCCCCTGGGACAAACTTGAAAATCGGCCGCCATCTTGTTTCCGCCATTTTGAAAAAATTTTTGCACCTCGAGAAAGCTGACGCCGCCCCGAATGACATTTGGTCGAGCACCTCCCACCTACCTCTTACCGATCCCGAGTTATCAGCGATCTACACTTTGTATGGAGGCGATTTAGGACGTTCGAAATTCAAATTTTCGCGACGCCCGCTGGCTTCTGCCGGCGGTTCCCTACGACATTTGGTCGAACACCCCCCGCGCACCTCGTACCGTTGGGCCTGGCCGTTGATAATTTTCGTGAGGTTTGGACAACTCGAAGAAGTCGGATTTTTCTGGTGGTCACGGGACCCATCCGCGTATTTCCCCATTCAAAGTTTCCCTCTGCCGGTATGGGAACCTGGAGATCAATCATGTCAGTGAGTCAGTCAGTCAGTCTTCGCCCTGCGCGGAGCTCGGCCTGCGGCCTCGCGCCGTGGAGCTCGGCCTTCGGCCTCGCGTAGATTACTCACTGGGAGGGGTCGCTGTAGTTTCGTTGTGCTGTTCCTGCGTGGCGGCCATCTTCAAAAATTGTGGAATCTAAATAAAAATTCCAAATCCTCAATCGGGCTCCCCAGAACTCGCCAGATTTAAATTTTCATTCGGTTTGGGTGAAATTGAAAAATGGCTGCCATCTTGAATTCGCCATTTAAATTTATCCTACCTCAGTATAAAGACATTGTCAAGATGAACAATATTAGTTTGAGCACCAATCCGATATGTCTAACCGTTTCGGAGTTGTCATCCGAAGAATTTTGTAGGGCCGCCATCTTGGAAATAACCATTAATCCTTAATCAAGGTCCCCTCAGCCCCCCAAATATCAATTTTCATTCGGCTTGGATGAATTTGAAAAATCCCCGCCATCTTGGATTCACCATCTTAAAAAAAAATTATCTCAATATGAAGACATCGTCATGATAAACCATATTAGTTTGAGCACCAAACCGATATGTCTAACCGTTTTGGGGATGTCATCCGAAGAATTTTGTGGGGCGGCCATCTTGAAAATAACCATAAATATTTAATCAGAATCCCCTGAACCCCCAAGATATCAATTTTCATCCACATTGGGTGAATTCGAAAAATGTCCGCCATCTTGGATTCGCCATTTAAAAAAAAATTTACCTCATTATAAAGACATCGTCAAGGCTCCAATCCGATATGTCTAACCGTTTCGGAGATGTCATCCGAAGAATTTGTTACGGCGGCCATCTTGAAAATAACCACAAATCCTTAATCAGGGTCCCTTGAGCCCCCCAGATTTCAATTTTCATTCGGTTTGGGTGAAATTGAAAAATGGCTGCCATCTTGGATTCGCCATCTTTAAATTTTTTCTGCTTCAGTATAAAGACATTTTCAAGATGAACAATATTAGTTTGAGCACCAATCCGATATGTCTAACCGTTTTGGAGTTGTCATCCGAAGAATTTTGTGGAGCCGCCATCTTGGAAATAACCATTAATCCTTAATCAAGGTCCCCTCAGCCCCCTAAATGTCAATTTTCATTCGGCTCGGATGAATTTGAAAAATCCCCGCCATCTTGGATTCACCATTTAAAAAAAAAATTGTCCCAATATGAAGACATCATCATGATAAACCATATTAGTTTGAGCACCAATCCGATATGTCTAACCGTTTCCGAGTTGTCATCCGAAGAATTTTGTGGGGCGGCCATCTTGGAAATAACCATTAATTTTTAATCAGGGTCCCCTCAGCCCCCCAGATATCAATTTTCATTCGGCTCGGATGAATTTGAAAAATCACCGCCATCTTGTTCACCATCTTAAAAAAAAATTATCCCAATATGAAGACATCATCATGATAAACCATATTAGTTTGAGCACCAATCCGATATGTCTAACCGTTTCGAAGATGTCATCCGAAGAATTTTTTAAAGCGGCCATCTTGGAAATAACCATATATCCTTAATCAGGGTCCCCTCAGCCCCCCAGATATCAATTTTCATTCGGCTCGGATGAATTTCAAAAATCACCGCCATCTTGTTCACCATCTTAAAAAAAAATTATCCACATATGAAGACATCGTCATGATAAACCATATTAGTTTGAGCACCAATCCGATATGTTCAACCGTTCAGAAGCTGTCAACGAAAGAATTTGTTAGGGCGGCCATCTTGGAAATAACTATAAATCCTTAATCAGGGTCCCCTGAGCTCCCCAGATATCAATTTTCATTCGGCTCGGATGAATTTGAAAAATCACCGCCATCTTGGATTCACGACCTTAAAAAAAAAATTATCCTAATATGAAGACATCGTCATGATAAACCATATTAGTTTGAGCACCAATCCGATATGTTCAACCGTTCCGAAGCTGTCAACGAAAGAATTTGTTAGGGCGGCCATCTTAAAAATAATCATAAATCCTTAATCAGGGTCCCTTGAGCCCCCCAGATATCAATTTTCATCCGGATCGGACAACTTGAAAAATTGCTGTATAATGTAGTCCGGTCGCTCCGGGCTTCGCCCTACGCGGAGCTCGGCCTGCGGCCTCGTTAGACGCAGCTCGGCCTGCGGCCTCGCGTAAGTTACACAACGTGCACGGCTGGTGGTACCGTAGTCCGGTCGCTCCGGGCTTCGCCCTACGCGGAGCTCGGCCTGCGGCCTCGTTAGACGCAGCTCGGCCTTCGGCCTCGCCTAAGTTACACAACGTGCGCGGCTGGTGGTACCGTAGTGCGGTCGCTCCGGGCTTCGCCCTACGCGGATCTCGGCCTACGGCCTCGTGAAACGCAGCTCGGCCTTCGGCCTCGCGTAAGTTACACGGTGGTAAAGTTCGGACGCTCCGGGCTTCGCCCTACGCGGAGCTCGGCCTGCGGCCTCGCTGTATAGCCGCCATCTTCAAAAAGGGTGAAATACAAATAATAATTCCAAATCCTTAGTCAGGAACCCCTAAGCCCCCCAGATATCAATTTTTATCCGAATCGGATGAATTCGAAAAATGGCCGCCATCTTGGATTCGCCATTTTGAAAATAAATTTTCCCCCCAGTAGAAAGACATCATCATGATAAACAATATTAGTTTGAGCACCAATCCGATATCTCTAACCGTTCCGGATCTGTCGTCGAAGGAATTTTGTATGGCGGCCATCTTGGGAAATATCGGCACCTACCCTAAATCCTTAATCGAAAACCCCGCATGCAAATTTCCTCCCCGATTATCCACCTCAAAAAGTGGCCACAGAGGAATTTTTAAATTTCCAAGTTTTTTTTTATTAATTTCCGCCATTTTGTATCCGCCATCTTGGATTTTTTTTTCTACCCAGATTTCCCAATGACCGAAGTTTCTAACGAGGGGAAATTCCGCCCCGCTCCCCCCGTCTAATTCGGCCTACCGCCTGGCGAATGCCCTCGGACGCCAAAATCGAAATTTCCACTTTGTATGGCAGCCATCTTGAAAAATGGCGGAATAAAAAAAAAGTTCCGAAATCCCGAATCGGGGTTGCCTGTACCCCCCAGGTATTAATTTTCATCCCGATCGGAAGAATTTAAAAAATGGCCGCCATCTTGGGTTCGCCATTTTGGAAAAAATTGTTCATCCATTGGAAGGACATCGACTTGCCCCCTCATATTAGTTTGAGCCCCGATCCGTTATCTCCACCCGTTTGGGAGATACGGTCAAAATAAATTTGTATGGCGGCCATCTTGAATCCGCCATTTTGAATTTTTATTGCGGTCTCGTCAAAGTGCCGGCGGTTCTCTATGACATTCGGTCGAGCACCATATGACTATCTCTCACCGTTCGGGCAGGCCGTCGACCGTCGAGCTGAAGGTCTACTGGATGGTGACGGGCCCGCTCTCGGTGCAGCTCCTGGGCGAGCTCGGCCTGCGGCCTCGCTCGCTGGTCTCGGCCTCCGGCCTCGCGGGAGTATTGGCCGATTTAAATTTGAAATTTCAATTGACGGCCGCCATCTTGGAAATGGCGGGATCGAAAAACCGACCCGAAATTCTCAGTCAGGGCCCCCCCGACCCCCCGGATGCCAAATTCCACCCCCCTGGGACAAACTTGAGAAACGGCCGCCATCTTGAATCCGCCATTTTGAAAAAAAATTTTGCCCACGAGAAGACCCACAACGGCCCGAATGACATTTGGTCGAGCACCTCCCCCCTACCTCTTACCGTTTTAAAACTACGAGCGATTTCATTTTGTATGGAGGCGATGCTGGACGTTCGAAATTCAAATTTTCGCGACGCCCCCTGGCATCTGCCGGCGGTTCCCTACGACATTTGGTCGAGCACCCCCCGCGCAGGTGTTACCGTTTGGTCGGGCCGTTGTCATTTTTCGTCTCAGGTCACCAACTTGCAGAAGTCGGATTTTTCCTGAGGTCACGGGACCCATCCGCGTACTTTCTCATTCAAAGTTTCCCTCTGCCGGTATGGGAACCTGGAGATCAATTATGTCAGTCAGTGAGTGAGTCAGTGGTAATCGAGCTTTATATATTATAATAATATATAATAATAATAATCGAGCTTTATATATTATAAATAATAATATATAATAATAACTAGGTTTCGGCGGCGCCCCGCGGGCGCCGGCCTCCCCCTGAGGGGGGGGACGCTCCGGGCTTCGCCCTGCGCGGAGCTCGGCCTGCGGCCTCGCGCCGTGGAGCTCGGCCTTCGGCCTCGCGTAGATTACTCACTGGGAGGGGTCGCTGTAGTTTCGTCGTGCGGCTCCTGCGTAGCGGCCATCTTCAAAAATGGCGGAATCTAAATAAAAATTCCAAATCCTCAATCGGGCTCCCCAGAACTCGCCAGATTTCAATTTTCATTTGGTTTTGGTGAAATTGAAAAATGGCTGCCATCTTGAATTCGCCATCTTTAAATTTATCCTACCTCAGTATAAAGACATGGTCAAGATAAACAATATTAGTTTGAGCACCAATCCAATATGTCTAACCGTTTCGGAGATGTCATCCGAAGAATTTTGTGGGGCGGCCATCTTGGAAATAACTATTAATCCTTAATCGGCCCACCCCGAACCCCCCAGATATCAATTTTCATTCGGCTCGGATGAATTTGAAAAGTGGTCGCCATTTTGGATTTACCATCTTTAAAAAAAATTATCTCAATATGAAGACATCGTCACGATAAACCATATTAGTTTGAACACCAATCCGATATGTTCAACCGTTCCGGAGTTGTCATCCGAAGAATTTTGTGGGGCGGCCATCTTGGAAATAATCATAAATCCTTAATCAGAGTCCCCTGAGCCCCTCAGATATCAATTTTCATCCGGATCGGACAACTTGAAAAATTGCTGTAAAATGTAGTCCGGTCGCTCCGGGCTTCGCCCTACGCGGAGCTCGGCCTGCGGCCTCGTTAGACACAGCTCGGCCTGCGGCCTCGCGTAAGTTACACAACGTGCGCGGCTGGTGGTACCGTAGTGCGGTCGCTCCGGGCTTCGCCCTACGCGGATCTCGGCCTACGGCCTCGTGATACGCAGCTCGGCCTACGGCCTCGCGTAAGTTACACGGTGGTAAAGTTCGAACGCTCCGGGCTTCGCCCTACGCGGAGCTCGGCCTGCGGCCTCGCTGTATAGCCGCCATCTTCAAAAAGGGTGAAATACAAATAATAATTCCAAATCCTTAGTCAGGAACCCCTAAGCCCCCCAGATATCAATTTTTATCCGAATCGGATGAATTCGGAAAATGGCCGCCATCTTGGATTCGCCATTTTGAAAATAAATTTTCCCCTCAGTAGAAAGACATCGTCATGATAAACAATATTAGTTTGAGCACCAATCCGATATCTCTAACCGTTCCGGATCTGTCGTCGAAAGAATTTTGTATGGCGGCCATCTTGGGAAATCTCGGCACCTACCCTAAATCCCTAATGGGAACTCTCCGGAAGGCAATTTCCTCCCCAATTTTCCACCTTAAAACACGTTCGTCCAGGAATATTTAAATTTCCAATTTTTTTTTTTAAATTTCCGCCATTTTGTTTCCGCCATCTTGGATGTTTTTTTCTACCCAGTTTTCCCAATGACCAGAGTTTCTAACGAGGGGAAATTCCGCCCCGCACCCCCTGTCTAATTCGAACTACCGCCTCGCGAATGCCCTCGGACGCCAAAATCGAAATTTCCACTTTGTATGGCAGCCATCTTGAAAAATGGCGGAATAAAAAAAAAGTTCCCAAATCCTGAATCAGGGTCCCCTGAACCCCCCAGGTATTAATTTTCATCCCGATCGGAAGAATTTGAAAAATGGCCGCCATCTTGGATTCGCCATTTTGGGAAAAAAAAATCATCCAGTGGAAGGACATCAACTTGCCCCCTCATATTAGTTTGAGCACCGATCCGATATCTCCACCGGTTTGGGAGATACGGTCAAAATAAATTTGTATGGCGGCCATCTTGAATCCGCCATTTTGAATTTTTATCGCGCTCTCGTCAAAGTGCCGACGGTTCTCTATGACATTCGGTCGAGCACCATATGTCTATCTCTCACCGTTCGGGCAGGCCGTCGATCGTCGAGCTGAAGGTCCACCGGATGCGGACGGGCCCACTCCCGGTGCAGCTCCTGGGTGAACTCGGCCTGCGGCCTCGCTCGCTGGCCTCGGCCTCCGGCCTCGCGGGAGTATTGGCCGATTTAAATTTAAAATTTCAATTGACGGCCGCCATCTTGGAAATGGCGGGATCGAAAAACCGACCCGAAATTCTCAATCAGGGCTCCCACTACCCCCCGGATGCCGATTTCCACCCCTCTCGGACAAACTTGAAAAACGGCCGCCATCTTGAATCCGCCATTTTGAAAAAATTTTTTGCCCACGAGAAGACCCACCCCAGCCCGAATGACATTTGGTCGAGCACCTCCCCCCTACCTCTTTCCGTTTTCAAACTACGAGTGATTGAAATTTGTATGGCGGCCATTTTTTTTTTCGAATTTGGAATTTTCGCGGCGCCCTCTGGCGTCTTCCGGCAGTTCCCTATGACATTCGGTCGAGCACCTTATGACTACCTCTCACCGTTTGGGCAGGCCGGCGACCGTCGAGCTGAAGGTCCACTGGACAGAGACGGGCCCGCTCTCAGTGCAGCTCCTGGGCGAGCTCGGCCTGCGGCCTCGCCCGCGCCGCTCGGCCTCCGGCCTCGCGAGAGTTATGGCCGATAGAAGTTTAAAATTTCAATTGACGGCCGCCATCTTGGAAATGGGGGGATCGAAAAACCGACCCGAAATTCTCAATCAGGGGCCGCCCGACCACCCGGATGCCGATTTTCAGCCCCCTGGGACAAACTTGAAAAACGGCCGCCATCTTGTTTCCGCCATTTTGAAAAAATTTTTTGCCCACGAGAAGTCCCACCCCAACCCGAATGACATTTGGTCGAGCACTTCCCATTTACCTCTTACCGTTTTAGAAATACGAGCGATTTACACTTTGTATGGAGGCGATTTAGGACGTTCGAAATTCAAATTTTCGCGATGCCCGCTGGCTTCTGCCGGCGGTTCCCTACGACATTTGGTCGAGCACCCCCCGCGCAGGTGTTACCGTTGGGCCTGGCCGTTGAGAATTTTCGTGAGGTTTGGACAAGTTGCAGAAGTCGGATTTTTCTGGTGCTCACCGACCCCGAGGGTGTACTTCCCCATTCAAAGTTCCTCACCCACCAGGCGGGAACCGGGAGAACAATTATGTCAGTGAGTGAGTGGTAATCGAGCTTTATATATTATAAATCGAGCTTTATATAGTATAACTAGGTTTCGGCGGCGCCCCGCGGGCGCCGGCCTCCCCCTGAGCGGGGGGACGCTCCGGGCTTCGCCCTGCGCGGAGCTCGGCCTGCGGCCTCGCGCCGTGGAGCTCGGCCTTCGGCCTCGCGTAGATTACTCACTGGGAGGGGTCGCTGTAGTTTCGTCGTGCGTGTCCTGCGTGGCGGCCATCTTCAAAAATGGCGGAATCTAAATAAGAAATCCAAATCCTCAATCAGGCTCCCCAGAATCCCCCAGATTTCAATTTTCATTCGGCTCGTGTGAATTTGAAAAGTGGCCGCCATCTTTTTATTCGCCATCTTTAAATTTGTCCTACCTCAGTATAAAGACATCGTCAAGATGAACAATATTAGTTTGAGCACCAATCCGATATGTCCAACCGTTCCGGAGCTGTCAACAAAAGAATTTTGTGAAGCGGCCATCTTGGAAATAACCATTAATCCTTAATTAGGGTCTTTTCAGCCCTCCAGATATCAATTTTCATTCAAATCGGATGAATTTGAAAATCCCCGCCATCTTGGATTCACCATCTTAAAAAAAAATTATCCCAATATGAAGACATCGTCACGATAAACCATATTAGTTTGAACACCAATCCGATATGTTTAACCGTTCCGGAGTTGTCATCCGAAGAATTTTGTAGGGCCGCCATCTTGGAAATAACCATTAATCCTTAATCAAGGTCCCCTCAACCCCCCAAATATCAATTTTCATTCGGCTTGGATGAATTTGAAAAATCCCCGCCATCTTGGATTCACCATCTTAAAAAAAAATTATTTCAATATGAAGACATCGTCGTGATAAACCATATTAGTTTGAGCACCAATCCTATATGTCTAACCGTTTTGGAGATGTCATCCGAAGAATTTTGTGGGGCGGCCATCTTGAAAATAACCATAAATATTTAATCAGAATCCCCTGAACCCCCAAGATATCAATTTTCATCCACATTGGGTGAATTCAAAAAATGTCCGCCATCTTGGATTCGCCATTTAAAAAAAAATTTACCTCAATATAAAGACATCGTCAAGGCAAACAATATTAGTTTGAGCTCCAATCCGATATGTCTAACCGTTTCGGAGATGTCATCCGAAGAATTTTGTGGGGCGGCCATCTTGGAAATAACCATTAATTCTTAATTAGGGTCCCCTCAGCCCTATAGATATCAATTTTCATTCAAATCGGATGAACTTGAAAAATCCCCGCCATCTTGGATTCACCATCTTAAAAAAAAATATCCCAATATGAAGACATCGTCACGATAAACCATATTAGTTTGAACACCAATCCGATATGTTCAACCGTTCCGGAGTTGTCATCCGAAGAATTTTGTGGGGCGGCCATCTTGGAAATAATCATAAATCCTTAATCAGAGTCCCCTGAGCCCCTCAGATATCAATTTTCATCCGGATCGGACAACTTGAAAAATTGCTGTAAAATGTAGTCCGGTCGCTCCGGGCTTCGCCCTACGCGGAGCTCGGCCTGCGGCCTCGTTAGACGCACCTCGGCCTGCGGCCTCGCGTAAGTTACACAACGTGCACGGCTGGTGGTACCGTAGTCCGGTCGCTCCGGGCTTCGCCCTACGCGGAGCTCGGCCTGCGGCCTCGTTAGACGTAGCTCGGCCTTCGGCCTCGCCTAAGTTACACAACTTGCGCGGCTGGTGATACCGTAGTGCGGTCGCTCCGGGCTTCGCCCTACGCGGATCTCGGCCTACGGCCTCGTGAAACGCAGCTCGGCCTTCGGCCTCGCGTAAGTTACACGGTGGTAAAGTTCGGACGCTCCGGGCTTCGCCCTACGCGGAGCTCGGCCTGCGGCCTCGCTGTATAGCCGCCATCTTCAAAAAGGGTGAAATACAAATAATAATTCCAAATCCTTAGTCAGGAACCCCTAAGCCCCCCTGATATCAATTTTTATCCGAATCGGATGAATTCGACAAATGGCCGCCATCTTGGATTCGCCATTTTGAAAATAAATTTTCCCCCCAGTAAAAAGACATCATCATGATAAAGAATATTAGTTTGAGCACCAATCCGATATCTCTAACCGTTCCGGAGCTGTCGACGTAAGAATTTTGTATGGCGGCCATCTTGGAAAATCTCGTCACCTATCCTAAATCCTTAATCGGAAACCCTGGATGCAAATTTCCTCCCCAATTTTCCACCTTGAAACACGTTCGTCCAGGAATATTTAAAGTACCAAAAGTTTTTTTCAAATTTCCGCCATTTTGTGTCCGCCATCTTGGATTTTTTTTTCTACCCGGTTTTCCCAATGACCGGAGTTTCTAACGAGGGGAAAATCTGCCCCGCACCCCCCGTCTAATTCGGCCTACGGCCCCGCGAATGCCCACGGACGCCAAAATCAAAATTTTCACTTTGTATGGCAGCCATCTTGAAAAATGACGGAATAAAAAAAAAGTTCCGAAATCCTGAATCGGGGTTGCCTGAACCCCCCAGGTATTAATTTTCATCCCGATCGGAAGAATTTAAAAAATGGCCGCCATCTTGGATTCGCCATTTTGGAAAAAAAAAATCATCCAGTGGAAGGACATCGACTTGCCCCCTCATATTAGTTTGAGCCCCGATCCGATATCTCCCCCCGTTTGGGAGATACGGTCAAAATAAATTTGTATGGCGGCCATCTTGAATCCGCCATTTTGAATTTTTATGGCGCTCTCGTCAAAGTGCCGGCGGTCCTCTATGACATTCGGTCGAGCACCATACGACTACCTCTCACCGTTTGGGCAGGCCGTCGACCGTCGAGCTGAAGGTCTACTGGATGGTGACGGGCCCGCTCTCGGTGCAGCTCCTGGGCGAGCTCGGCCTGCGGCCTCGCTCGCTGGTCTCGGCCTCCGGCCTCGCGGGAGTATTGGCCGATGTAAATTTGAAATTTCAATTGACGGCCGCCATCTTGGAAATGGCGGGATCGAAAAACCGACCCGAAATTCTCAGTTAGGGCCCCCCCGACCCCCCGGATGCCAAATTCGACCCCCCTGGGACAAACTTGAAAAACGGCCGCCATCTTGAATCCGCCATTTTGAAAAAAATTTTTGCCCACGAGAAGACCCACCCCGGCCCGAATGACATTTGGTCGAGCACCTCCCCGCTACCTCTTACCGTTCCCGAGTTATCGGCGATTTCATTTTGTATGGAGGCGATGCTGGACGTTCGAAATTCAAATTTTCGCGACGCCCCCTGGCATCTGCCGGCGGTTCCCTGTGACATTTGGTCGAGCACCCCCCGCGCACCTCGTACCGTTGGGCCTGGCCGTTGGAAATTTTCGTGAGGTTTGGACAATTCGAAGAAGTCGGATTTTTCTGGTGCTCACCGACCCCGAGGGTGTACTTTCTCATTTAAAGTTCCTCACCCACCAGGCGGCAACTGGGAGAACAATTATGTCAGTGAGTCAGTCAGTGAGTGGTAATCGAACTTTATATATTATAATAATAATAATAATATAATAAATCGAGCTTTATATATTATAATAATAATTTCGGCGGCGCCCCGCGGGCGCCGGCCTCCCCCTGAGGGGGGGGACGCTCCGGGCTTCGCCCTGCGCGGAGCTCGGCCTGCGGCCTCGCGCCGTGAAGCTCGGCCTTCGGCCTCGCGTAGATTACTCACTGGGAGGGGTCGCTGTAGTTTCGTTGTGCGTGTCCTGCGTGGCGGCCATCTTCAAAAATGGCGGAATCTAAATAAAAATTCCAAATCCTCAATCGGGCTCCCCAGAACTCGCCAGATTTCAATTTTCATTCGGTTTGGGTGAAATTGAAAAATGGCTGCCATCTTGAATTCGCCATCTTTAAATTTATCCTACCTCAGTATAAAGACATTGTCAAGATGAACAATATTAGTTTAAGCACCAATCCAATATGTCTAACCGTTTCGAAGATGTCATCCGAAGAATTTTGTGGGGCGGCCATCTTGGAAATAACTATTAATCCATAATCGGCCCACCCCGAACCCCCCAGATATCAATTTTCATTCGGCTCGGATGAATTTGAAAAGTGGTCGCCATTTTGGATTCACCATCTTTAAAAAAAATTATCTCAATATGAAGACATCGTCACGATAAACCATATTAGTTTGAACACCAATCCGATATGTTCAACCGTTCCGGAGTTGTCATCCGAAGAATTTTGTGGGGCGGCCATCTTGGAAATAATCATAAATCCTTAATCAGAGTCCCCTGAGCCCCTCAGATATCAATTTTCATCCGGATCGGACGACTTGAAAAATTGCTGTAAAATGTAGTCCGGTCGCTCCGGGCTTCGCCCTACGCGGAGCTCGGCCTGCGGCCTCGTTAGACGCAGCTCGGCCTGCGGCCTCGCGTAAGTTACACAACGTGCACGGCTGGTGGTACCGTAGTCCGGTCGCTCCGGGCTTCGCCCTACGCGGAGCTCGGCCTGCGGCCTCGTTAGACGCAACTCGGCCTTCGGCCTCGCCTAAGTTACACAACGTGCGCGGCTGGTGGTACCGTAGTGCGGTCGCTCCGGGCTTCGCCCTACGCGGATCTCGGCCTACGGCCTCGTGAAACGCAGCTCGGCCTTCGGCCTCGCGTAAATTACACGGTGGTAAAGTTCGGACGCTCCGGGCTTCGCCCTACGCGGAGCTCGGCCTGCGGCCTCGCTGTATAGCCGCCATCTTCAAAAAGGGTGAAATACAAATAATAATTCCAAATCCTTAGTCAGGAACCCCTAAGCCACCCAGATATCAATTTTTATCCGGATCGAATGAATTCGAAAAATGGCCGCCATCTTTTATTCGCCATTTTGAAAATAAATTTTCCCCTCAGTAGAAAGACATCGTCATGATAAACAATATTAGTTTGAGCACCAATCCGATATCTCTAACCGTTCCGGATCTGTCGTCGAAAGAATTTTGTATGGCGGCCATCTTGGGAAATATCGGCACCTACCCTAAATCCCTAATGGAAACTCTCCGGAAGCCAATTTCCTCCCCAATTTTCCACCTTGAAACACGTTCGTCCAGGAATAATTAAATTTCCAAAAGTTTTTTTTTAAATTTCCGCCATTTTGTGTCCGCCATCTTGGATTTTTTTTTCTACCCAGTTTGCCCAACGACCAGAGTTTCTAACGAGGGGGAATTCCGCCCCGCTCCCCCCGTCTAATTCGGCCTACCGCCTCGCGAATGCCCTCGGACGCCAAAATCGAAATTTCCACTTTGTATGGCAGCCATCTTGAAAAATGGCGGAATAAAAAAAAAGTTCCGAAATCCCGAATCAGGATCCCCTGAACCCCCCAGGTATTAATTTTCATCCCGATCAGATGAATTTGAAAAATAGCCGCCATCTTGGATTCGCCATTTTGGAAATAATTTTTCGTCCAGTGGAAGGACATGGACTTGCCCCCTCATATTAGTTTGAGCACCGATCCGATATCTCCACCGGTTTGGGAGATACGGTCAAAATAAATTTGTATGGCGGCCATCTTGAATCCGCCATTTTGAATTTTTATCGCGCTCTCGTCAAAGTGCCGACGGTTCTCTATGACATTCGGTCGAGCACCATATGACTATCTCTCACCGTTTGGGCAGGCCGTCGACCGTCGAGCTGAACGTCCACCGGATGCGGACGGGCCCACTTCTGGTGCAGCTCCTGGGTGAACTCGGCCTGCGGCCTCGCCCTCGCCACTCGGACTCCGGCCTCGCGGGAGTTATGGCCGATTTAAATTTTAAATTTCAATTGACGGCCGCCATCTTGGAAATGACGGGATCGAAAAACCGACCCGAAATTCTCAATCAGGGCTCCCACTACCCCCCGGATACCGATTTCCACCCCTCTCGGACAAACTTGAAAAACGGCCGCCATCTTGAATCCGCCATTTTGAAAAAAATTTTTGCCCACGAGAAGACCCACCCCGGCCCGAATGACATTTGGTCGAGCACCTCCCCCCTACCTCTTTCCGTTTCAAAACTACGAGCGATTGAAATTTGTATGGCGGCCATTTTTTTTTTCGAATTTGGAATTTTCGCGGCGCCCTCTGGCGTCTACCGGCAGTTCCCTATGACATTCGGTCGAGCACCTTACGACTACCTCTCACCGTTTGGGCAGGCCGCCGACCGTCCAGCTGAAAGTCCATTGGATGCAGACGGGCCCACCCCCAGTGCAGCTCCTGGGCGAGCTCGGCCTGCGGCCTCGCCCGCGCCCCTCGGCCTCCGGCCTCGCGGGAGTTATGGCCGATCGAAGTTTAAAATTTCAATTGACGGCCGCCATCTTGGAAATGGCGGGATCGAAAAACCGACCTGAAATTCTCAATCAGGGGCCCCCCGACCCCCCGGATGCCGATTTCCACCCCCCAGGGACAAACTTGAAAAACGGCCGCCATCTTGTTTCCGCCATTTTGAAAAAAATTTTTCACCACGAGAAAGCTGACGCCGCCCCGAATGACATTTGGTCGAGCACCTCCCCCCTACCTCTTACCGTTCCCGAGTTATCGGCGATTTACACTTTGTATGGAGGCGATTTAGGACGTTCGAAATTCAAATTTTCGCGACGCCCGCTGGCATCTGCCGGCAGTTCCCTACGACATTTGGTCGAGCACCCCCCCCGCAGCTGTTACCGTTGGGCCTGGCCGTTGTCATTTTTCGTCTCAGGTCACCAACTTGCAGAAGTCGGATTTTTCTGGTGGTCACGGAACCCATCCGCGTACTTTCTCATTCAAAGTTCCTCACCCACCAGGCGGGAACCCGGAGATCAATTATGTCAGTCAGTCAGTGAGTGGTAATCGAGCTTTATATATTATAATAATAATGGTAATCGAGCTTTATATATTATAATAATGGTAATCGAGCTTTATATATTATAATAATAATAATAACTAGGTTTCGGCGGCGCCCCGCGGGCGCCGGCCTCCCCCTGAGCGGGGGGACGCTCCGGGCTTCGCCCTGCGCGGAGCTCGGCCTGCGGCCTCGCGCCGTGGAGCTCGGCCTTCGGCCTCGCGTAGATTACTCACTGGGAGGGGTCGCTGTAGTTTCGTCGTGCGTGTCCTGCGTGGCGGCCATCTTCAAAAATGGCGGAATCTAAATAAGAAATCCAAATCCTCAATCAGGCTCCCCAGAATCCCCCAGATTTCAATTTTCATTCGGCTCGTGTGAATTTGAAAAGTGGCCGCCATCTTTTTATTCGCCATCTTTAAATTTGTCCTACCTCAGTATAAAGACATCGTCAAGATGAACAATATTAGTTTGAGCACCAATCCGATATGTCCAACCGTTCCGGAGCTGTCAACAAAAGAATTTTGTGAAGCGGCCATCTTGGAAATAACCATTAATCCTTAATTAGGGTCTTTTCAGCCCTCCAGATATCAATTTTCATTCAAATCGGATGAATTTGAAAATCCCCGCCATCTTGGATTCACCATCTTAAAAAAAAATTATCCCAATATGAAGACATCGTCACGATAAACCATATTAGTTTGAACACCAATCCGATATGTTTAACCGTTCCGGAGTTGTCATCCGAAGAATTTTGTAGGGCCGCCATCTTGGAAATAACCATTAATCCTTAATCAAGGTCCCCTCAACCCCCCAAATATCAATTTTCATTCGGCTTGGATGAATTTGAAAAATCCCCGCCATCTTGGATTCACCATCTTAAAAAAAAATTATTTCAATATGAAGACATCGTCGTGATAAACCATATTAGTTTGAGCACCAATCCTATATGTCTAACCGTTTTGGAGATGTCATCCGAAGAATTTTGTGGGGCGGCCATCTTGAAAATAACCATAAATATTTAATCAGAATCCCCTGAACCCCCAAGATATCAATTTTCATCCACATTGGGTGAATTCAAAAAATGTCCGCCATCTTGGATTCGCCATTTAAAAAAAAATTTACCTCAATATAAAGACATCGTCAAGGCAAACAATATTAGTTTGAGCTCCAATCCGATATGTCTAACCGTTTCGGAGATGTCATCCGAAGAATTTTGTGGGGCGGCCATCTTGGAAATAACCATTAATTCTTAATTAGGGTCCCCTCAGCCCTATAGATATCAATTTTCATTCAAATCGGATGAACTTGAAAAATCCCCGCCATCTTGGATTCACCATCTTAAAAAAAAATATCCCAATATGAAGACATCGTCACGATAAACCATATTAGTTTGAACACCAATCCGATATGTTCAACCGTTCCGGAGTTGTCATCCGAAGAATTTTGTGGGGCGGCCATCTTGGAAATAATCATAAATCCTTAATCAGAGTCCCCTGAGCCCCTCAGATATCAATTTTCATCCGGATCGGACAACTTGAAAAATTGCTGTAAAATGTAGTCCGGTCGCTCCGGGCTTCGCCCTACGCGGAGCTCGGCCTGCGGCCTCGTTAGACGCACCTCGGCCTGCGGCCTCGCGTAAGTTACACAACGTGCACGGCTGGTGGTACCGTAGTCCGGTCGCTCCGGGCTTCGCCCTACGCGGAGCTCGGCCTGCGGCCTCGTTAGACGTAGCTCGGCCTTCGGCCTCGCCTAAGTTACACAACTTGCGCGGCTGGTGATACCGTAGTGCGGTCGCTCCGGGCTTCGCCCTACGCGGATCTCGGCCTACGGCCTCGTGAAACGCAGCTCGGCCTTCGGCCTCGCGTAAGTTACACGGTGGTAAAGTTCGGACGCTCCGGGCTTCGCCCTACGCGGAGCTCGGCCTGCGGCCTCGCTGTATAGCCGCCATCTTCAAAAAGGGTGAAATACAAATAATAATTCCAAATCCTTAGTCAGGAACCCCTAAGCCCCCCTGATATCAATTTTTATCCGAATCGGATGAATTCGACAAATGGCCGCCATCTTGGATTCGCCATTTTGAAAATAAATTTTCCCCCCAGTAAAAAGACATCATCATGATAAAGAATATTAGTTTGAGCACCAATCCGATATCTCTAACCGTTCCGGAGCTGTCGACGTAAGAATTTTGTATGGCGGCCATCTTGGAAAATCTCGTCACCTATCCTAAATCCTTAATCGGAAACCCTGGATGCAAATTTCCTCCCCAATTTTCCACCTTGAAACACGTTCGTCCAGGAATATTTAAAGTACCAAAAGTTTTTTTCAAATTTCCGCCATTTTGTGTCCGCCATCTTGGATTTTTTTTTCTACCCGGTTTTCCCAATGACCGGAGTTTCTAACGAGGGGAAAATCTGCCCCGCACCCCCCGTCTAATTCGGCCTACGGCCCCGCGAATGCCCACGGACGCCAAAATCAAAATTTTCACTTTGTATGGCAGCCATCTTGAAAAATGACGGAATAAAAAAAAAGTTCCGAAATCCTGAATCGGGGTTGCCTGAACCCCCCAGGTATTAATTTTCATCCCGATCGGAAGAATTTAAAAAATGGCCGCCATCTTGGATTCGCCATTTTGGAAAAAAAAAATCATCCAGTGGAAGGACATCGACTTGCCCCCTCATATTAGTTTGAGCCCCGATCCGATATCTCCCCCCGTTTGGGAGATACGGTCAAAATAAATTTGTATGGCGGCCATCTTGAATCCGCCATTTTGAATTTTTATGGCGCTCTCGTCAAAGTGCCGGCGGTCCTCTATGACATTCGGTCGAGCACCATACGACTACCTCTCACCGTTTGGGCAGGCCGTCGACCGTCGAGCTGAAGGTCTACTGGATGGTGACGGGCCCGCTCTCGGTGCAGCTCCTGGGCGAGCTCGGCCTGCGGCCTCGCTCGCTGGTCTCGGCCTCCGGCCTCGCGGGAGTATTGGCCGATGTAAATTTGAAATTTCAATTGACGGCCGCCATCTTGGAAATGGCGGGATCGAAAAACCGACCCGAAATTCTCAGTTAGGGCCCCCCCGACCCCCCGGATGCCAAATTCGACCCCCCTGGGACAAACTTGAAAAACGGCCGCCATCTTGAATCCGCCATTTTGAAAAAAATTTTTGCCCACGAGAAGACCCACCCCGGCCCGAATGACATTTGGTCGAGCACCTCCCCGCTACCTCTTACCGTTCCCGAGTTATCGGCGATTTCATTTTGTATGGAGGCGATGCTGGACGTTCGAAATTCAAATTTTCGCGACGCCCCCTGGCATCTGCCGGCGGTTCCCTGTGACATTTGGTCGAGCACCCCCCGCGCACCTCGTACCGTTGGGCCTGGCCGTTGGAAATTTTCGTGAGGTTTGGACAATTCGAAGAAGTCGGATTTTTCTGGTGCTCACCGACCCCGAGGGTGTACTTTCTCATTTAAAGTTCCTCACCCACCAGGCGGCAACTGGGAGAACAATTATGTCAGTGAGTCAGTCAGTGAGTGGTAATCGAACTTTATATATTATAATGAGTGGTAATCGAGCTTTATATATTATAATAATAACTAGGTTTCGGCGGCGCCCCCTGGGCGCCGGCCTCCCCCTGAAGGGGGGGACGCTCCGGGCTTCGCCCTGCGCGGAGCTCGGCCTGCGGCCTCGCGCCGTGGAGCTCGGCCTTCGGCCTCGCGTAGATTACTCACTGGGAGGGGTCGCTGTAGTTTCGTCGTGCGGCTCCTGCGTGGCGGCCATCTTCAAAAATGGCGGAATCTAAATAAAAATTCCAAATCCTCAATCGGACTCCCCAGAACTCGCCAGATTTCAATTTTCATTCGGCTTGGGTGAATATGAAAAGTGGCCGCCATCTTGGATTCGCCGTCTTTAAATTTTTCCTAACTCAGTATAAAGACATTGTCAAGATGAACAATATTAGTTTGAGCACCAATCCGATATGTCTAACCGTTTCGGAGTTGTCATCCGAAGAATTTTGTGGGGCGGCCATCTTGTAAATAACCATAAATCTTTAATCAGGGTCCCCTGAGCCCCCCAGATATCAATTTTCATTCGGCTCGGATGAATTTGAAAAATACCCGCCATCTTGGATTCACCATCTTAAAAAAAAATTATCCCAATATGAAGACATCATCATGATAAACCATATTGGTTTGAGCACCAATCCGATATGTCTAACCGTTTCGCAGATGTCATCCAAAGAATTTTTTTAAGCGGCCATCTTGGAAATAACCATATATCCTTAATCAGGGTCCCCTCAGCCCCCCCGATATCAATTTTCATTCGGCTCGGATGAATTTGAAAAATCACCGCCATCTTGGATTCACCATCTTAAAAAAAAATTATCCCCATATGAAGACATCGTCATGATAAACCAATTAGTTTGAGCACCAATCCGATATGTTCAACCGTTCCGAAGCTGTCAACGAAAGAATTTGTTAGGGCGGCCATCTTGGAAATAATCATAAATCCTTAATCAGGGTCCCCTGAGCCCCCTAGATATCAATTTTCATTCGGATCGGACTACTTGAAAAATTGCTGTAAAATGTAGTCCGGTCGCTCCGGGCTTCGCCCTACGCGGAGCTCGGCCTGCGGCCTCGTTAGACGCAGCTCGGCCTGCGGCCTCGCCTAAGTTACACAACGTGCACGGCTGGTGGTACCGTAGTCCGGTCGCTCCGGGCTTCGCCCTACGCGGAGCTCGGCCTGCGGCCTCGTTAGACGCAGCTCGGCCTGCGGCCTCGCCTAAGTTACACAACGTGCACGGCTGGTGGTACCGTAGTCCGGTCGCTCCGGGCTTCGCCCTACGCGGAGCTCGGCCTGCGGCCTCGTTAGACGCAGCTCGGCCTGCGGCCTCGCCTAAGTTACACAACGTGCACGGCTGGTGGTACCGTAGTCCGGTCGCTTCGGGCTTCGCCCTACGCGGAGCTCGGCCTGCGGCCTCGTTAGACGCAGCTCGGCCTTCGGCCTCGCGTAAGTTACAAAGTGGTAGAGTTCGGACGCTCCGGGCTTCGCCCTACGCGGAGCTCGGCCTGCGGCCTCGCCGTATAGCCGCCATCTTCAAAAAGGGTGAAATACAAATAATAATTCCAAATCCTTAGTCAGGATCCCCTAAACCCCCCAGATATCAATTTTTATCCGAATCGGATGAATTCGGAAAATGACCGCCATCTTGGATTCGCCATTTTAAAAATAAATTTTCCCCTCAGTAGAAAGACATCGTCATGATAAACAATATTAGTTTGAGCAGCAATCCGATATCTCTAACCGTTCCGGATCTGTCGTCGAAAGAATTTTGTATGGCGGCCATCTTGGAAAATCTCGGCACCTACCCTAAATCCCCAATGGGAACTCTCCGGAAGCCAATTTCCTCCCCAATTATCCACATTGAAAAGTGACAGCACAGGAATTATAAAATTTCCAAATGTTTTTTTTTTAATATCCGCCATTTCGTGTCCGCCATCTTGGATTTTTTTTTCTACCCAGTTTGCCCAATGACCAGAGTTTCTAACGAGGAGGAATTCCGCCCCGCTCCCCCCGTCTAATTCGGCCTACCGCCTCGCGAATGCCCTCGGACGCCAAAATCGAAATTTCCACTTTGTATGGCAGCCATCTTGAAAAATGGCGGAATAAAAAAAAAGTTCCGAAATCCTGAATCGGAGTTGCCTGAACCCCCCAGGTATTAATTTTCATCCCGATCGGAAGAATTTGAAAAATGGCCGCCATCTTGGATTCGCCATTTTGGAAAAAAAAATTCGTCCAGTGGAAGGACATCGACTTGCCCCCTCATATTAGTTTGAGCACCGATCCGATATCCCCACCCGTTTGGGAGATACGGTCAAAATAAATTTGTATGGCGGCCATCTTGAATCCGCCATTTTGAATTTTTATGGCGCTCTCGTCAAAGTGCCGGCGGTTCTCTATGACATTCGGTCGAGCACCATACGACTACCTCTCACCGTGTGGGCAGGCCGTCGACCGTCGAGCTGAAGGTCTACTGGATGGTGACGGGCCCGCTCTCGGTGCAGCTCCTGGGCGAGCTCGGTCTGCGGCCTCGCTCGCTGGTCTCGGCCTTCGGCCTCGCGGGAATTATGGCCGATCAAAATTAGAAATTTCAATTGACGGCCGCCATCTTGGAAATGACGGGATCGAAAAACCGACCCGAAATTCTCAGTCAGGGCCCCCCCGACCCCCCGGATGCCAAATTCCACCCCCCTCGGACAAACTTTAAAAACGGCCGCCATCTTGAATCCGCCATTTTGAAAAAATTTTTTGCTCACGAGACGACCCACCCCGGCCCGAATGACATTTGGTCGAGCACCTCCCCCCTACCTCTTACCGTTTGAAAACTACGAACGATTTCATTTTGTATGGAGGCGACGCTGGACGTTCGAAATTCAAATTTTCGCGACGCCCCCTGGCATCTGCCGGCGGTTCCCTATGACATTTGGTCGAGCACCCCCCGCGCACCTCCTACCGTTTGGCCTGGCCGTTGATAATTTTCGTGAGGTTTGGACAAGTTGCAGAAGTCGGATTTTTCTGGTGCTCACCGACCCCGAGGGTGTACTTTCTCATTCAAAGTTTCCCTCTGCCGGTATGGGAACCCGGAGATCAATTATGTCAGTCAGTCAGTCAGTGAGTCAGTGGTAATCGAGCTTTATATAGTATAAATAATAATAATAATAATAATAATAATAATATAATAATAATATCTTTTAATTTATTTTTCTTTGCCTTTTCTAGTTTCTTAGTTCTTTCTGCATGTAGATATGTATGCGTATGTACATACATGTAGGTACCTATATATTATATGCATGTATGTGTTTATTTAGAGGTATTATTTTTTATTGCACCATCCACCTTTATCCGTCTATAGACTTCTTACCACCCACACTTACCACAGTGTTGTAGACTATTTGTTTTATATGTATAATTAATCAATTGCGACGAAGATGAAACCATCACAAGCTCGCTGCGGCTTCCGTAATCTTTACATCTTCAACATATGATATTATTTTCGTTTGTCCCATATAGCTTTCCGGCACTCGGCTCCTTTTGTGTCGAACCCTTTGTGCTTCTTATATTTTGGAAACGTTTCATTTATCAACCGATACGTTTCTTGCAATAATCCTATTTGTGATATAGATGTTATCCTCCACTATTATATTCTGTTATTAGGTCTAATATAATCGTGTGGTAGGTGTATATTGCAATAAGAGACAATTTCTCTCATAGTAATATTGTGTCGTATTAGCAAATCTATCTTGGTAAAGGTATCTTGGTGGTTATTTCTAACAAGGTTTATCATCTCACAGAAGTGCTGTGAATGTATAACCTATTTAGGCATCGAGTGACATAAACCATACTTAACCGGCAGCCTGTGGAGAGATCCACTGCTGGATATAGGTCTCTCTCAAGGCTCGTCACCTACCTTAAGTCATCGGACCATATATCCAAAGGGGACCTCCACGCTAACTTGTTCTTACTAACTTACATACTTAAAAAAACCTATACTATTCTGTGTCCATATCTTTAATTCATATTTAAAAAGCTATTAATACAGCTTCTGAAGAGACAAAGATACTAGAATGTTCCGAAGTCAGACTCAAATCGAACGATAGTGCAAGCGAAACTGGATCAAACTCGACGCCGTTTGGAACTGGGTATAGTTGAATATCGGATATTGAAATTGGTTCGAATGAATGCTTCTTGTTTCAAATAGTTAAGATGTCCAGTATATAATATAAACTTAAGCAAATACTTTTATTATACCGTTCAGACCCGATTTAGAATATGAAATGTGTATAACACGCGAAAGTTTAAAAAGTTATATAATTAAATTAAGTCAGTATGAAGTAGTCTTTATAATAAAGTGGCCGAATTTCAATTGTAGCAATTACAAACTAATGTTAGTGCTGTTCTAATAATTCTAGTAGATCTAGTAATTACAACGTAGTCCCCTGTGTAAACTTAATAATTATAACTTTGAGCTATCAGACATTATTTTCAGAAAATTCAATTTCATCCAAATATTTATATTTATTAAATTAATGTTATGATGAGGAAACAAATAACAAAATTCCATGGGATGTTCCTGATAAATAAAATGTTTAATTTCCTTTTTATTTCTTTTTAGATATAATTCTTTGTCGGAAAAAATAACATGGCAACATAATTGAAAAATAATTCAGAATTTTCTTTCACAAACAAATTACTTTCTTAGTGATGTTAATTTTAGATGTATTGAAATTCAAAAGTTTTTCAACAGAGATTTTTCTTTCAATAAAATCGTAAGTGTGCCGTGTACTAGACTATTAGGGATGCAAAGTGGGGATTATCCAAAGAATCTTTTGAATATTTATGGTTGGGGACAGGCTAATTTGCGAGATATCCCGAACAATTCTGGGAGCGATTTGAGAAATCATTAGGCGAGGATTAACACACTCTTTCCGCGATTTTGAGGTTGAGGTTATTTTATGGCAAGTAGCCTCCTTAGTCATGATCATGAACAATAGAGAGGCGGACTCTCATTACATGTCATGTTGTGAAGAAACTCCGTAATTCTTTTAAGATATTTGATTTCACACAAGTCTCAGGCATTCAACTTCATGCTGATCTGGAGACCTCGTCTTCGGGGCATTGCCACGCACGGGATGAAAATGATTAAAACTTACCTACTCATTATTTCTAGCATGTAATTATTCTGTTAATTCTTTCCTTTTCTCTGTTTTAAGTGCCTTGTTGAAAAATTTGTTTCTTTCTTATTAGAAAGGAAGATATACAATGAAGAGACCTATTGAGAGTTCGGACGTGCATTGTGATGCCGGAAGTGTTATTCTACTCAGCATTGGCTGCGGACAAACCACAGAGCTGGCTTTCAGTGGAGCCATTAAAGAAGCACGGAAAATGATTTCTAATATGCTATTTTAATATACAATAATTTCCTTTGATTCCAATAGAAACAGAAATATTAGAAAATAGTTTTGATTTACCCATCCATATAAAAAAAAGGAATCAATATTTTAGTAGTAAGACAGAACTAGTGAGAAATGTTTCTTATTTGTACTGCCGGCAGAACTAGTGAGAAATGCTTCCCATTTGTACTGTCGGCAGAACTAGTGAGAAATGCTTCCCATTTGTACTGCCGGCAGAACTAGTGAGAAATGCTTCTCATTTGTACTGCCAGCAGAACTAGTGAGAAAAGAAACCTCACTTGTTCGGTTAACAGAACTACTGGGAACAAAAGTACAATTTCACAAGATTCAAATATCCCAATGACACCTTAAGAAATAGCATGCAGAATAAACATTCTATTCTCACATAATGTAACATACAGAAAGAGGTCGCAATTCGCTACAAAATATCCCGAGCTCTGGAGTTTAAGACAACTTTAAACTTGTACCGATAAGTTCCCTGTATAGTGATGAGCGGGTTTTGTCGATAGAATATTTATGAACTAGTGCAGTGCATTAGATGCAACTTCTGTTATTTTATTTGTTTATTATTTATCTGTATATTAATATAAATTCTCAGCGAAACTCAGGGGATTATACTAGTATAATCCCCTGCGTTTCGACTAAGTATATATTCTATACTCTAACGCAAGCTCTATACTTCGGATATAAAATATTATATGGTTATATGTATGTTTGAGTGAGTGTGCGTACATGTGTGATAAAATACATGGATGGTATATTCAACATTGGTACCGTATATTCAATTTTGTTTCCAAAAAATTTAATATAATACGCTCAATGTTTGTGCGAGTTCATTAGGAATTTTGATGTCTTATAAAAATCATAATGAGATAATTTTGTCATAAAATGCTGTAAAGAATAAAGACATGCATTGTCCTTTTATCCTTGGATTAAAGGTAATTAAAAATGCAATTTTTATCTTCGAACAATTGCCTGATACACCAGTTCAAAGTCCGAGCGATGGAAAGATCTGTGCTCGGAATCTGCTTGCTAGACAAAACTTGAAACACAGAAAATCGATAAAAAATGAACAATTAACAAGTTACTGGTATAGCTCAATAAATAAAAGTGAAGTAGTAGGTTACTTATGTCGTAGGACTGAAATTGGAAGTTGTCTAAAACAAGAGGGAGACCGTTACGTCCGGGTGGAAAAAGAACCTAAATAACAATCTTAAAAAACTTTTAAGTTAAACGGTTTTATATTTTATGTGCACTGAAAACTACGTGTAGCCCTTTCATTTGATACCCATATTGAGGGGGTTAAGGAAAAATACGTAATCCGCCATTTTGTATCGGCGGCCATCTTAGATTTATAATGTTATTGATTTTATTATATTGTATTGTCATCTAAATTAAATGTGTGTACCAAATTTCAGATCAATCTGACAACGGGAAGGTGCTTAAATTTCAATTTCTAATTTTGACCCAAATAAATAAACAAATAAATTCCGTACGGGTCGAGCTAAATAAAACCGTTTAAAAAGAACCTATATGGTGGTTGACCTTACCATACATACCATACCATATCATAAGTCTATGTCTCTCGATCACTGCTTACAGGCTCCTTCCAAGGCTCGCCAGTATGCACATCTTTAGCTCTTCTCATTCAGCTTCCACCAGCGTACATCAACTAATCGGTTCACTTGGTCGGATTCCTAGGTTGCCTTCCCGGTACGTTGCCTCCACTCATCGGTTATCGGTTCTGCGCCAAATATGAGCTGCTTATTGCCACTTCAGCATATTGAAGGTAGACCTTAGCTAAGCCTTAAGCTAATCAAGTAATGGGGAATAACATACGGCCAGAATATTATGTTTGATCAATCGAAAACTGAGACGGTGCTTACGTTAAGTTTACAGAATTATCGATTTTATTATTCACAATAAAATAACAGCACTAGCAAACAGCAAATAGAAAAAGATAACAGAATAGCAAAGACATCTTAATGGAATTCCCATTCTGCACCTCCAAACACTCCGCTAAAGGCGTTTATTCTCCGCGTGTTAACTTTGTAGTTTATTGTACTGGCTTTTGAGTTCAAAGTGTTTTATGTACATGCTGCCTTTTTATTAAAAGTTTACTTTGTCGTCTCTGATCTTGTTCAAACGAAAATGGCGTATACTATATCCAAAACTTAATTACTTACTTTAGAAGTTATGGCGTTTGAAATTTCTTGACTTCATGTTGAATATAAGTTTTTTTATGAATAGTAGGGGGGCCAAATGACAAATTAGGAAATTCTGTTGGACTCCCTCAGGTTACAACAATACCTAGCAAGAAATGGATTTCGCGCTCCTATACTTTGGAGGGGGGAGTTATGATCTCATCAATCTAGCCGCGGATGCTGTTTTTAACTTTAAATATTTCGAGAGCTACTAAAGAGAATTTCACGAGTGAGAACATGTCAAAATTATTGTTTTAAGTGACTGAAACAGTTTTATTAATGATTTAAATAGCTTTCATGTGATACTGAACATGTGAAAGTCGCTTACGTAGTTCTCTCGAGATATTCGAAAATTAATAAAGCGTCATCGGCCATCTTGATGACGTCATAACTCCCATCTCCACAGTCTAGGAGAGCGACACCGGTTTTTTCCAATTCGGAAAACTATGATCTAAACCATATATGGGCAACAACCAGCCCGCGGGCCGGATCCGGCCCGCTGTAAGATATGTTGGCCCGCGAGACATTTTGAAAAAACCCAATTAAAAAAATATTACATTAGGTACTTATACTCACGGGAGTGACAGTGAGGCGGCAAACATCAAATCCTTTGATGTTTGCCGCCTCACTCTTTGATAATCGCCGCCACTGGGCTTGCTCGATCAAATTCTTTGAGGTTTGCCGCCTCACGGGCGACACATCAAAAGATTTATTGCTTCTCAATTATTCTAAACTAGTTTATTCCAGATTATTCCTTCATTTTGCCTATATAAGCGGGTGGATGGCCCGAACGTTAGTTCAGTTCTATTTGAGCTACCGAGGTGATAACTTGGACAAGCGATATCCTAGCGAACTGCTCGAGCCGTCAACTTGCTTTGTGACTTTGTGTGCATCTTGAGTGGTTACTAACTATAGTTTGTTATTAAGTTTATTGAACGAAAAGTAAACAAAAATGATGTCTGGTGGAAAGAAACGAAAAGTAGATACAGAGGGTCGCCAGTTTCAAGAAAAATGGACTGAAGAATTCTTTTTTATCTTGCACAATGGTAAGCCTATTTGTTTGCTGTGTAATGAATCCATTTCAGTAATGAAAGAATTCAATATAAAGAGGCATTACTCAACTAAGCATGCTACGCTGCACTCACTGACAGGACAATTAAGAACAGACAAAATCGAGAAGCTTACCGCAAATTTGGAAAAACAGCAACAAATGTTTCATAAAAAAAGAACACAACTTGATAATGTTGTGAAAGCTAGTTTTATAGTTAGCTCAAAATTGGCAAAGGCATTAAAACCATTTGCCGAAGGAGAATTTATCAAGGAGTGTATGTTAGAAGTTTGCGGTATTTTGTGTCCTGAAAAGAAAAATGAATTTGAAAAAATTAGTTTGTCAAGACGAACTGTTGTTCGACGTATAGAAATGATGGCTAATGATATAAAAACATTGACTGACCGTATGGCTGGTTTTGAATCATTTTCCATAGCATTAGACGAGAGCACCGATTTGTCTGACACAGCTCAACTGGCTATATTTATTCGAGGTGTTGATAAGGAGTTCACTGTTACTGAGGAATTGCTTGCTTTACAGCCGCTAAAAGGAACCACTACAGGAGAGGATATTTTTATTGAAGTTCAAAAGGTATTCACAAGTTTTGGCTTGCCATGGTCAAAATTAATTGGAGTATGCACTGATGGTGCACCTTCTATGGTCGGCTTACGTAAAGGTTTCATCGGAATTTTGAATGAAAAAGCAACAGAATTAAATGTGCAAAAAGATGATTTGATAGTCCTTCATTGCATTATCCACCAACAGAACTTGTGTTCTAAGTCCATTCGACTCCAGAATGTTATGAATGTGGTAGTAAAAACCATCAACTTTATTCGATCCCGAGGGCTTAACCATCGTCAGTTCAAGGCGTTTTTAGATGAAATATCAGCTGAATATAACGACGTAACATATTATTGTGAAGTCAGATGGCTGAGCAAAAGAAAAATGTTGAAACGGTTTTACGAGCTTAGAAATGAGATAGCAGACTTTATGAAAATAAAAGATAAACCACTATCTGAATTAAGTGACCCAAAATGGATATGTGACTTAGCATTTCTGGTCGATCTTACAGGCTATTTGAATGATTTAAATTTGAAACTTCAAAAACAAGGACAGTTAGTAAATGATTTGTACAGCCATTTGAAAGCGTTTCAGATCAAACTACGCTTGTGGGAGTCACAGATGCTGTCTGGTAACAGTTACCATTTCAACACGCTCTCTGCGTATGAAAATATTGCTTATGCTCAATATGCTGAAGAACTCAAGTTACTGTCGGAACAATTTTCGAACAGATTTAGCGACTTCAAAAACATGGAAGACTGTTTCAGTTTATTTGCTACTCCTACAAAATATAATGTACAAAATGCTCCAATACACTTACAAATGGAGTTGATCGAGATTCAAGAAAACTCACTCCTAAAATCCAAATTTGAAGACGGTAGAGTTGTGCGATTTCTACAAAAAATACCTAGAAAAAGACAATTTTCCGCAGCTTAGAAAATTCGCAAGAAGATTGATATGGATTAGTTTCCCAAATTCAAGCTCAAGTGTCTCATTGATTTCGGTGTATTTAATGTACACCGAAATGTACCATGTATGTACCATTTTTTTAAATTTCATTTTGTTATTTTAATAAATTGTAGTATAATAACATTGTCGTATTATTTCATGTCTAATATCTATCGCAAAAAATATTATCACTACTTTAAAATGCACTAAGTACTTTTAAACGCGACCCGCGAACGTATTTGCACGCTAAAGTTTGGCCCTCAACATGTCAAAGGTTGCCCATACCTGATCTAAACGATTATGCCCGGTGTCGGATTCCCGGTGAGACCGACCGAAATCGTTATTGGACCACTTTTTGCAATTCGGCGGCCCTACTAGAAGGAATCATTTACGTACTTGATGTGAGCTCAACGTGATCCACCAATGCGACTGGGACTGAAGACCATGCACTTATTACACTTATTAATTATTGACTTCACTTTGTTCATCTTAGCATTAGGCTGACGTTATTGTATAATACTATGTTGTAAATAAAATATATTAAGTTCAAATGGCGACGGCTAATATTATTTCTTTAATATCACATAGGAGATGAAAACCTACACCAGTCAAACTCTAAACTGGTGAGAGCGGTTGGTGAAAATGGGACCACTGGCAACCCTATCTATAAAACGAACACGTACGGTCGCAAGGAATAATTATTGACCCAGTATACTTTATTCTTAATTTTGTCGTGTTACAAATACAATACATCTTTCATATAATAATAATAATAGCTTTATTTCTGAAAGTAAATACATAATTAGCATTACATTCCATGTGTTAGTAAAAAAAAGAAGAAAATGCCTTACAACCTAGGGTTAATAGTAATCTAGGTTAAGGGTTAATGGAGCGTAATCAGGATGCTGTTGGCGCTGCCGCAGAGACGGCTCAACATGGATATACAATGCTTCCATATGACGCCCTCGAAATCGCAAGTGTGTGCTTCAGAACCTCGGCAGCCCCATCAGCACCCTGAACGCGTTACTGTATTGAACACGCAGGTCGTTGTATGCCCTGTCTGTGAACCTCACCCATAGGCTGCACATGTAAAGCGATATGCAGTGTCTTAATCAAAGTAATTGTTACTTGTTTAGTTCACTACGGCCTATCATATTACACCGGACAGCTAACGACCTGCGCTCCCTATCAATGTCCACGTTACCATTGAGATCCTCCGTGACCTCACTCGGTCACTTAAATTTGCAATTGTGACGTGATATCATTGAATAATTATATTGTGTTGTTGATGTTTGTTTAATACTGTCAAATTAATTGAATAATTATATTGTCAAATTACCTATTGTGACTATATCTATAAATATGGGCGTAGCCACGGTGTGGCTGGTTGGGATGTTTCAAGAGTAAATCGTCCAAAAAGAAACATCGGCAATATAGTCTCTAGCAAGGCAAGTTGTCCAGTGGCACGCCATTACATCATTTTGATGTTACTATGTCATGTACAACTGAGCCCACATTGTATTGTATCTTTTTTTTAATCAAATACTAATAATACATTAGTATTGCATTTTGGCCGATTTACATTGTTAGACTATTTGCATATGCTATCTAATAAAGAGGGTGCCCGCCTGAGAATATCAGCTAATCAGATTCCGATATTACCTTTATTTAGTTTTGACTTTGTTAGTAATTCGTACTTAATCCACATAGAATATCATTAAACTGTAACGGCCCTAACTAATAAATATTCGGATTAGGTATTTTTAAATACTAGTAGTAGGTGGAACGGGTATCACCTTTACCTAATCACTCACCTCTAGTTAGTATTAATTACTAAATAAAAGTTGGATTGCTAAAGAATTTAAAAATAATTTTAAAAATAACCACTCAGACAGCGACAACGTCCCACGCTCCGCCTCATACAAGGGGGAGCGAACGATCATCGAGGGCTGATGGTAAACTACCAACGCCAGTCTCACGCTCAGGACGTCGCGCCACGTATCATCAACGCGGTTCCGGGAGACTCACATAAAGTGAAGGTCTGGAGAAGAAATTACTATAGAAATGATCCTATGAAGTAAAGTCTTACCCCTACCATGCAAACCGGCTCAACTCATTATTTGGACGAAAATCTTAATAGCGCGATATAGTCTGCCGGTACAGTGACATCTAACGAAATCTCTTCGAACTTCTTGCTTTGTTAATACGACATCAAATCATGTAGGATTTCGTGCGCACGCGGCGTAGACCGCAAGGCGAGGATGAAAATGTGATGGAATTGATAGAAATTTTTAAACTTTTACAATGTAATTAAAAGATTGACACGCAAACATATTGTCAAAGAAGATAGAATTCAGTAGCAAACTCGATCTCCCTTACTTACTAAATCTTCACAACAAAAAAAGAGTTCTTAAACTAGTATGCATGGCATAACTTTGTAAAATGCCCAACTTGTATAGAAAGTATAGATATGTCTTGTATAGAAAGTGACGCTAGAGAGTAAAATTGTCGATACATTTCCGCCTTTATATCCACGCCATAAGATTCACTATTAAGTTTGATGTGTACTCTCATTAGAGTTAGTTTTATGTTTTCCCAGATAGCTGGGACAATCGGCACTTTTGGAACGAAGAGTTGTTTTACGCGGGAGTAAATATTTTTACAGCAAACATGTCGCTTTTTATGAACGGTTACCGTCATTTATTAGAAAAATTATGGCCGTTCATGGTTTTCATTCGCATAAAACCAGATTTTGTGCGGTAGAGTTATCAAATAAATGATATTAAACCAAACCAATTCATTGTGATATTCTCTGAGATTCAATAGGACCTTTTTGTAGTTTCTATTCTTCCAGATTTGGAGACTAATGAAATATTAAAGAAATAACATAATTTATTATTGTTTATATGTATTTGAATAGAATCTTGGAACAAGTAAATTTTAAGATTACTAAAGTCACATGCTCCGTGTGGTGTTGGCCGCCTATAGAATAGCACCATCCCATCTTTTCCTGTGGCGCTTAGTATACAGCTCAAAATACAGGGAAATTGGTTTAAAAGCTGGAGGAACCGCGGACAAAATGTTTTTCGGTTCCAATTCTTCATTTACTTATCAATTTCATTATTGTACAAATTTTTATTTTCCGAAATTTGTTTTTTACCGAAGTACAGTCTAACCTGTGATTATAAAAGTGGATATTAGTAGGAATTGAAACAATGCAATGCATTATCAATGCAAAATGCAAGAGGCTGTATTGAACACGTTGTGTTTTGCTCTTAGCCACCATCACTTGCGTCTGACCTTACTGATACCATTGTCCTACGCTCAGGTGCATATAAGAGTGGCTTTAGGGTTGAGGCATTGCGATAATGTTTAATATAGATCTTACACAGGTATTCGTGTGTCGAAAGGTCTAATTCTATTCACGACTAGAAGTATGTTGTGTAAATGAAAACATAAATCTAAATAAAAAATGCAAAGGATATTCTATTTATTTAGAGCTTGTAAAATATTTTTATTTCAAATAAAAAATTAGCTTACACAGCTTAAGTAAAAGTATACTTATATTAGTTTTTGTGGTACTGTTACCACAGTCTCTGAGAGTCCCTGAAATCAACTGCAAGTCGAAACTATGCAGGCTGTGTCCGGACTATTCCGCTCATGATTTTGAATTCATCGATATAAAAATGTTACATAATTGTATTTATCTAGAAATAACTAGTTTTTAGGCTTTTTAGGCTTTGTCAAAATTGTATGAAGAAATGGTAAAAAATATTAAGTATTTCTCGCACAAAAAAATTGTAAAATTTTCACGTTAATGAACTTAGACTAGATTACAATCCACCATTTCAGGTTTCGAGAATAGTCCGGTAATGGTACCACAAACTATAAACATTAATTTAGCAACAACTTTTGAGCGTGGACAATTTTTAGTAAGCTTGTTTATATGTCATTAATTAAGACTGTTATTTAGTAATATTGTATTGTACAATTGTTTACTGATCCAAATAAAATAAAATGAAATAAATCACTGTCGATATCGACTTAAAATAAACTAACATCACTACTTACAGTAGCCGTCGCGTGCCGCCGCGAACGCGTTAATGGCTACCACTTCGCTTATTCCAGTGTGCTGTTTATCTCTGTGTAAAGCGACCATTGTGCAGTTGTACTTTATTTCATTTGAGAGATATTACTTTAGTTTCATGACACTTGACTTACCTGGCAGTAAATTTCCCCCTTCTCAGCGGGAATATTAAATATTTTTCTATGGCCTGCATTTCCATTGATTTCAGTTTTTGTATAATATTTTCTGATTATTGGCAAGAGGCTCTGAAATAAGACCCCTTGTTGTTTTTATTTTCATAAATGGCAAAAGGGCGATTAGCATATCGTGCCAGTGTCGAGTTTTCTTTATATTTAATGCCTTTCTTCTTAGAAGGGCAATGGGTATAGGTCGGATAGGTACGTATAAGTACACAGAATTAGCCAGTCAATATATAAAACAAACATTATAGAAAGAAACATGAACGGCGTGAAATTATTTCAAAATAATACACACAATAATAATTTACACAACGCTCACATAATGATATTCGTGCAATTCCTTACAGAATAGGAGAGCGTTGGGTTAAATTGCATAGAAGTCCCCAGTCACACTGTTGCAGAGAAACTAGAGTGGAATCTTTAAACATTTATAATAAATACCGTTAACGTGCGGTGAGGTGTCGTTAAATTAATCATAAGATACGATACGATTGAATTGGGGACAGTATTCCGCATAATTAGCGTAGAGAACATTGATGGCCATGTGGCGTCTTTAGAATAATACCAACCCATATCTTCCAGTGGATGTAGTAAAAGACGACTAAGGGATAACAACGCGGCTACCACAAACCCTGAGGAAATACACCACCTCCAAAATCGTGGACTCGCCAACCCGCTAGGGCAAGTGTGGCGTTTTAAGGCCACACATCCCTCAAGTACAACACAATGTACACGAACAGGCCCGTGTCCACTATAGTCGGAATTTTAATTCGATTCCAGATTTGACAATTTCAGTGTTGCAACGTTATGACAAGTACTAAATAGTAACGTTGCGAAATTATTCGATACGGAAATGGAATATTTCCGGATCGATTCTTCTCGTTTATAATTTTATTCTCGTAAACTAAGTATATCAGGAAATTAAATATTTGTGAACGGATAATTTAGTTATGACGATTAATTTTATTACGGATCTGAGAGTTTTCTTTAATAATTGTGTGTGAAATAAATAAATAAATGTGATCATGAAGGAACATGAGAAATAAAACAAATAGATGTATTATGGTAATATTTTATTTTATAAATCGTCGCCGTCATCGCTATCGCTATCGCTGTCACTTTCTGTAACATTTATTATAAATGTGTCTGTGATATTGTCAATTAACATATCTAGCCTACTCATTTTTTCCTCTTCTTTGACAACATGGGATACGCATTTAGACCATTCGGTGGCCGTAATTTTTTGAATGCCTTCCTCAAATAAATTTCTCACGTCTGTCAATTTGAAGGTTTTATTATTTTGAGCTACATGCCCCTTTACCTGAGCCCATATCAATTCGATAGGGTTCAGCTCGCAATGGTAAGGGGGCAGTCTTAAAACCGTGATCCCATGTTGTGCTGCCATTTCGTCTACAGCGTACTTATTAAAAGACTCGTTATGTGGAATCAGTTCTAAAAGCGTAGCTTTAACCATATCTGGTTCGTAATGAATATTTTTATTTAAAAGCCAGTCTTGAATGGCAGCTTTTTTCCAGCTCATTTTTGGTGCCGTTTCCAATTTTCGGGAGTGGTAAGGTGCATTATCCATCACCACAATTGAGTTTGGTCTTAATTTTGGTAAGACTCCAGCGAACCACTCCTCAAAACAAACTGCATTCATCTCATCATGGTATTCTTCACAATTTTTCTTTGCTTCAAAAATCATGAGCCCCTCTTCCAGGAAGCCTTCTTCACTACCTATATGGCTAATTATGAGACGTTTGCCTTTTCCAGATGGGTTTTCTAATCCAGTGGTCAGTCCCTCCAAAAACGCTTGCCGAGATGATGTGACTTGCTTGTCCACCCAAGTTTTTTTTACAGTATGACCTTAAATCACATATAGTACATGAACATTCAATATTACTATTAAATTTAATGTAAATGTATATTAATTCAAAATGTTAGCCTTACCTGCGTTAACCCAAGTTTCATCTTGATAATATATATGTCTCCCTTCTCGTCGAAACTGACATATAGATCGCAAGTAACGCTGGCGCCATGTTATTATATCATTTCGATCAATAAGTGTGCTCTTGCGTGACCGTGCAACAAATTTAAAATTAAGATGCTTCAAAATTTTTCTGAGGGTGTCTTTGGAAACCTTGGGCATTTCTGGATCATCGTTCATCACTTGTAAAATCTGAAATAGTAAATTTTATAATAGTTTGGAATCATTACTTATATATAAAAGATGTAGGTATAAAATAATACTGTCTGACTGATTGACTAACCTTTGCAATGGTTGGAGGTTCATTTCGGTAAAAGAACTGATGAACTATTCGTCGTATTGCGGAGAATGTAAATTCATCAATTTTATCTTTGAAACTTCGCTTTGGTCCAGTTTTTTTAGGGGGAGTTGGCGGCGCACCTTTATTTACTTCCTTCAAAACGTTACAAACAGAGCGTGAGGTTATTCCCAATATGTGAGCAACTTTGTTCATACATTCATTTTCTTCCACAACTTCAAAGGCCTTCAATTGCGCAGAAGTTTCATTTTTCAAGTACTTATATGCGTTGCGGATCATTACTTTTTCAGTAACAGTGAAAGCTTTTCGTGGACGTTTTTTTCTTGGAGACAAGAAAACATCCACGTCTTTTTGTGATGTACTTGGCCGAGGATCCATTTTGATGGAAAACCAAAACAAATAGATTCACTCAAAGTTCACAAAAAACTATAAACGTAACAACAAACACAACGTAACAAAACTTTAACAAAAACCCAACAAAATAACAAAATATCGATTCGCAATGAAACGAGATATTCGTGCAGTCAGACTAGGAGAATGAAGCCGAATGACAAGATAAACAAAATGGCGATAGCTGCACGAGCGCGCACGGGTTGCCAATACAGAAAACTATCTAGGCTCTTTTATTATAAGTTTTGTTTTTAATATAAAAAAAAACAAAAATATTAACTTTTTATAAAATAAAGCAGCGGTTAGGTACTAATTAATAAATAATTGTTATGAATAATTATGTATTTATTTAAATAAAAATCAATAATTTAGTCTTTAATTGGCACACCAATATTATGATTACATAAACATAAATCGCGATTGTTTATCGATTTTTGTGTTCATCACTACACTATTATATGTGGTATCATTATTTTACAAAATGACAGTAGCTAATGTCAAATGTGGAATCGAATTATAATTCCGACTTTAGTGGATCCAAAAAAGGCGGGTTACGGTTATTCATTAATATTTTTAGGGTGGAATACATGTATTATACAAATGGATATAACTTAATTAATATGGAGTATATACTCGTAAATCTAACACAAATTCTATGTTGTGTGATAAATTTCGGATTCGTACGAACTTCTCGCACTGATTTCTCCGCCCACTGTGGCTCAGTTGAAGTTGTGTGAATAAAAGACGAAGGCGCAATTTGTTTTTGTTTTGCTCGATAGAGTTGGAAAAGTTTTTATTGCGGACCGAATGGATATCTTATTATCGTCACGAGTTTTGTGAAATAAACTATTCAAGAAACAGATAAAATTAAATTGAAACGCGTAACAGTTTCAAAAGTGAGAATTAGAGAATTTAAACATTCGCGGAAAGATTAAACGCTTATTAAGGAAGAGTCTCGATTCAAATACAAATAAATAATGCCGGTCCGCCAACTTCGTATTTCCGACCGTGAGCGGACGCTGAGAGATGTATATTAATATAGATAGATTACAATGCCATTACGTTATATTGTAATAAACTTTGAAAATGTACTCGTTATATTTATTTATTTTTTATGGATCATCTCTTTGTGTTTGTGTTTGCCTGCTGTCTAAAAAGTCCGGGGTTCGATTACTGGTCGCACATTTATTTGTTTGAAGACAAATGTGTGTTCGGATCTAGATGGTGTTTCCGTCTTTGTATATGTGTCTGGACCCATAACATACGGAATCCTAATGTGGACCTAAATAAATAAATAATAACGCCACATTCAGTGCTTTACTGATTTATTCGGAAAACGAAGATGGCCGAAAGGCCTTATTACACGCGGTAAGTATCGTTGATGCAGCATTAACATTCTTTAGAGCTGCGGGGCCTGAATAAGCAGACGAACGCTTAAAGATATCAAGGGCACAATAAGGATTGTAATCCGGGGTTGGATTACAGACGCGTCGCTGTAGGTGAAGCTGGAGGAAATAATTTGCTATGTTGCTAGACCTGTAAAGGACCTAGCAGCTTATTGAATAGTTAGATAAACTTTCGTATATAGTACAATTAAATAAAAAAAACTGGAAATATTTATTCATATAAAAGATCTTTTAGTAAAATCACAAAAACACCGCATTTAATGCATTCATTCTCACAGCTGCTAAGCGCACTCGACTGGCCACCTGCATTTCCCACTTCATCCTATTCCCCTAATACACGTAGTACGTGCTTCGGTAGTGAGCGAGATATGCCGGAGCCCATTCCCATCTCAATCTATCTTATCACTCGTGATTTTCGCCACCCTTCTTCCAAATCAAATACTATATTTCCAAAGGTAGGTAGCGTATCCGGGGACGTGTTAACGTGACATTTTACTACGCTGATGTACCGTAGGTACGTACGTTTCGCGAACGTCTATGGGTGGCAGTATCCACTTACCACCAAGTGGACTGTAATCTCGTCAGCAGCCGTCATTCTATAAAAAGAAATACACAAAGAGACAGGGATATATATCCTCTTTATATGGAGGGGGGGTGGGGGGTGGGGGGTGGGGGGGGGGGGGGGTGTGCACGCTGCATTCCCACAGCCGCTGGGCGCACTCGATTGGCCACGTTACCCCTCTCTCACAGGACTACTTTGAAGTGTACTGCCTTTCCTACTTCATCGTATTTCCCCAATGTACGTACGTGTTTCGGTACCAAGCCACTTGATGGTAAGTGGTCACCGCTTCCCATGGACACTTGCAACACCAGGGGGCTTGCAAGTCTGCTACAGATCTTGCGGAATCCTGTTCACAGCTCTTTTGAAGGGCCCCATATCGTAGCGTAATGGAAAAGTCTCAAATAATTTCAAACGGTTCAAATGGGAACATTGTATACAATTCTCGTATGCAACCAAACTTTATACTATTCTCCCGTACAACTGTTCATATGATACAGTCGTTTATATTACTCGTAGGTAAATTCTTGACCATTTTTCTCTCTTGTACGTGTTCGAGAAACTTTCCTTGTGTATGTTTACCTAAGTCCTTAGCCTAGGAACACATTACGGTCTACCTATACACAGTTAATATGTGCTCTCCCCTTATATTTACTGTCGTACTTCTCATATTTGATTTTTTTTAATTAGTCTTCTTAACTTCTTTAGAAAATTGAAGTCAATGCGAAGAATTTTAAATCCATCATTTATATTCGAATTAAAGCCAGAGCATTCCTCGGTAAAGTTCTTCAAAAAGATGTAGCGAAGGTTTGAGTAGATGAACAGTTCATTTAAATTTTATATTCTGAGTTGCATCCTTTGGAGTGTACAACTTCTGTGGCGAGTGAAGTTTGCATCAGGCAAAGTGAGTTTCTTTTACGCTGTTTCGTCATAATTGGCTTAAGGTATTCACGGAGAGTAGCTCTTTGTTTGTTGGATTGATTATTTCTTTGTTTCCTTTTTGTCATTATTTCTTTCTATTGTGCAAGTCTGTGGTTGAAAGACATTTTTGCATTTTTGCATGGAATCAATAAAATAACTTTTGGACTCGGGACTTTTGACGGGAACTCGAGAAGTGATGGTTGAGTTTTTGATTCATTAATGTAAAAAATATGTATTGTAGATTTTGTGGTTTAATAGTGATAGCTTATTAAGCTTCAAAGTGCCTAAGTGTTTGTACATAATGTTTGTGATAATCAAATAGAAGACTGTATTTTTCTTGTATTTCCAAGGAGTCCTTAGTAAAACTACTATAAATTTACTGAGTGCCTTCTAATTGGCTTCGACGTGACTGGATATTGACAAAATGTGTTTTAAATTATTTATACTTTAACACGTTCGCAGCGTAGGTCCGTGCAACTGACTTTCAGCTGGTAGTATAAAGAACTATTAGACGTGTTTCATGACTTTTTATATATGCGTTATTAGGCCGAAAGTACCTGTTCGATCATTTTTTTTCAGGTGTGATTATCTCATTAAATTTTATATCATATTGTTATTTATAACGTTAATACGAATTATAGATATACTATCTAGTAGACCTTTGCTTCGTCAGTAAGTCCTATTACTATAAAGTATAAAAACAATGAATTTAAATTATCAGGTCCTTTTTGTCTGATATTCAAAAAGATGTAGCGAAAGTTTCATATTCGCACTAAAGGTATAACTCCCGCACCAGGCGTTAGAGAAGCGTTTCTACGCCCGCACTGCAGAAGCGCGTGAGGAGATGTTGGAGGGGATAGAGCGCAAGCCGGCAAGCGCCGTCTACTACCGGGATCTGGTGAACTTCGGGCGGTAGCAAGAGATCATACACCGATGACATAAACATAGAAGCAGTTGGAAATAGGGCTGCTCGCCACCGGACTGATATTCATTGTGAAGTCAAACCCCAGAAAGAGGACAGTTAAAAAATGGCCCAGATAAGAATTTGTATTGAGTCAAGAAAGAGCGCGTTAGAAAGAGCCCACGCAATTACGACGCGTTCCGAATAAGTGCGAGGTTTGTAAGGCCATGGGAAGGTGGAGGGTATAGCCCATACATCTCTTGTCGAGCTATCGAAGGTTCGCATCGATTTGGGACCAGGCGACTCCGGGTGTCTGACGTTTTAGTAGTACACTGTACATTATATCTATTTGACTTTATTAAGCCTTTGCCAAAAAATATTTCGTCATACGGCTTAATTTACCCTATAAGTAGTTTTAAAAAGTTTGCCAAGTTTTCGGCCCGTAATGACCTTAAAAAGAATGAGGGATGATGCAAGAAAAAGGCTTTAAAATTGCAATTTTATGCAATTAGGGCGAAATATCCATGTGATTAGCATAGTAATGTTTTTGCTTGTGTCTGAGAAATCTAGGGACTGCGCGGTTATATTTTAAAGTGAAATTGGAATCACATATGTCCTACAATTAGTGAACCCACTCGCAGACATTTAAAGTAAGCTACCATAGAAGGAATACGAGGACGGAAGTAAGTCAGTACTTCCCGGCCGAAAGTAATACACATCGACCTTTAGAAAGAGACTATAGGCTAAATTCGGTTTTGTAGAGCGTCGTCTCTGTCATGTGCCTGTACGACGACTGACAAGTCAGCGACGTATCGGCACACGACAGAGACGATGCTCTACAAAACCGAAGCTAGTCGATCATAGCCGCTGTGTATTATATTTGGCCGGGATGTGTACGCTCTATTGCACACTGAAGAATACAGTAAAAAGTGACATAAAAGTTTAAAAGTATGCGAATGGTAGGACTTATCGCTAAAGCGATCTCCAAGCAACTTTTGGGCGGGAGGAGATGTATGTCAACATAAGAATAATAGGTAAGGCGTAGTAAGGATAAGGAGTGGGGCAAAGCAAACAATGTTCTTATCTATACTAATACTAATAATATAATAAAGAGATAAAATTGTGTGTTTGTTTGTATGTTGGGGGTAATCTCTGGAACTACTGAACCAATTTCAAAAATTCTTTCACAAATAGGAAGCTACATTATCCGTGTCTAATATAGGCTATATTTTATTTCGAAAGTTTGAAAAAAAAACGTATGAACCGAAGCGAAGCGAGGGCGGCTCGCTAGTCATTTATATAGAGATAGTGTAATGCAGAAAGTCTGTTACTTATTCTTCAATAAGCCTGGGGAGAGGAGCAGCGCCACTACCCGCCCCACCGTGGCTACGCCTGAGGACTACGCGCTACTTCGATGGCGTTATCGTATCGTGAACAGTGAAATTAGTATGCGCATGATCACAATTTAATTTTTCATTAAAACGTCCCGCTATTTAAAATTACCGTGATAATAATATTGTGTTATATTACGAAGTCAGTAAGTACAAGTAATCCATTAAGCGATGTGTGTTCTGTAAAGTTCTAAGACGGGAAGTTCCAAGCAATTTGGTTGTCGCTATTCTGTGACCTACAGACGCGAGGGGATACGCTACGGAAGGAGTATGGTCCAAGTTACAGGCGTAAGAAAATTTTTCGAAAATGTTTTCGAACGTGTCGATAAGTGTAAAAAAGTCATTTAGTGGTTTTCGATACAATGCTGTGTTGAACAGTGAACTTTTTATCAGTACTGAGCATGTGACAGTTATTAAATTCGAAATATTGTGGTAGAATTATACAAGAAAATAATTTCCTGTATAATTCTCGCGAGTATTGTGTCGTATTGATTATCTTTCCTTCTTTCTGTGTCTTAGGACTGGAAAAAGTTTTTGTCTATAAAATATTTTTTAAAGATTCTAAATTACTTCATTTCCGCCGGTGGTGGACAAATAGTCCACTCAATGAAGTTTAAAAATCGTCAAAACTTACGTCGTAAATTTACATCACTATAGGTTTTCTATGTTAATTATAATTTTCGACGGGAAATTATTATTAGGGAGTTTTGAGGTCACTTCTCATAATGTTCTCTGCTGGCTGCGTTATATTTATTGGCCATAGAAAATTTTATTTTTTCTAATCCCATTGTTCAGGAGATTATGGAGCATTATTCTTCCATTGCTGAACATGCAATGGAAAAGTGTACAAGGTTGTACACTTGTACTTGTACAATGTTATACACTTGTACTTGTACAAAGTTGTATATTTTTCTTTTTATAAATACATACTTGCTGCATTCTTCAAGCAGTTTCAGTAAAAAAAATCCAATCAGTGACGTGAGCGTGTTGCTGCAGCTGATAGACTGATAAGTAAGCAAAGTACGTTCGCCTGCTCAAGAGGATGTTCATAAGAAGATGTAATAAAGCCTGCACGAGGGCAGGCGGCTCACAATTCTCTGCATCTACTGAGATTTTCATAATAAATGAAATGTGTTATGTTTGTTATTCAACATGTTATTCAAAAAATCAAAAAAGGCCAATATCTCGGAAACATGCGGCTTTCACTAAGATCAAATTGTGGTCATCTGATTGGTCATTAGCTGGCTTATTGTCAGTTAATCTCCCATCGACAAGATTGGCCACTATTTACTGTACCACTTTGTATACATTTTATAATTATTGTTTAAACAATATAAATAACTACGTTTTTGAATAATTAATAATAGCAAACATTTAAAACAACTCTCACCACGATCTGTTCTGTTCTAGAGTATTAAGAAGTAAAAACCTTCATTGACTCGACTAAAAAGGTTAATCGAATTTCTGAGTCACTTATCAGTTATCAACATTCATTGACTCGACTAAAAAGGTTAATCGAATACTGACTTCACTGAGTTTCTGAGTCACTTATATATAACACGAGTAGGTTGTTTGTCTTTCCTCCATAAGTTTACAACTTGATTCGTAGCTCAAACAGAGCAACTAGTAGAACAAGTTAATAATTGTCCCAGTTTTCACTCGGTTGCTGTTTACAATAGTCATCCACAAGAATTTAAGCGGATCTCCGCGGATTTGGAGCAAAGGATTTTAATTAAAAAATAATAATTATCAAAGGAATCTCAAAGGTGTTGCGCTCATTGCAAAATGTCATTACCTTCTTTGGTTCCTCCGTAGTTTTCTTTTAAATTTCTCTTCAGACGGCATTTTTAAAGCCAGCTGTTAATTAAAATTCGTTTACAGTTTATAAATGGAGAAAATGGTGCCGCTAGTAACAGCGTACTAATCTCCCGCACATTGTGATAAGTTTAGTCAGGTTCGAATCCAAATTGGTTTTCATGTTTTGCCTCTCTAGATACTTAGTTGCTTAGTAAAATAAGGTACCCGATAAAAATATGTACTTATGAATTCTCCCTAAGAGGTCTTATTTAAAATGACTTTATTTATTTTTAATTTACAAATTCGTTATTTAAAACATTAAGATTATATATATATATATAAATATATATTTATGTATTTATTTTTTAGTATTATTGTACTATTCAACTATTTTAAATGCAAATTTTCCGTATGCACTGCGCCTGCTTTTCTGTCTTGACCTATTTTTCACTTTACCAGGTCTGCGAGAAGAAGTCTCCGTAAGAGATAAGCTTGCCTTTTGTATATCTCTTATTTTTCTTCCTTTTTACTTATATCATGTATGTGTGTCCAATAAATTATTAAATAAATAAAAAAAAAATCGATTAATAAGAACTACGCACCGGAAAATGTCTCTTCAGACGCTCTTCGACCAGGTGGTATAATATTTTCAAGAAAATCACCAGTGGTGCCTGGATGGTAAGAGCAGAGGATTGCTGTAGTCCAGTTGTACAGAGACACGAGCTAACTGTATGGTACGGTAAGAATCTTGACGTTTCAAGCCGTAACAACACCACGCAAGCCCTATTCTGATATGTGATACGTGACGGCATTTGATATCGTTGGATAAAGATGTATATTCACATTTCCATTTCACAAAGAATCGTGCTTACGAGCAAATGAAACAGATCTACTTCATCTGTACAGTTTAAGATATAATTAATGACACCTTTAGCTCTACAAACTTCTTAAACTTGAAGAAACGGCAAAGCCAAACATACGACGAACTCCGTACTGTTGGATCATTATTACATTCTTCCATCTCATTTATTCTCAACGTCGGAGTATTCGCTTCCGTTTCGCTTGTAGTCACTTCTTCGTATTCACTTTGAGTTTTTAATTATGGTTCGCCGTTTCTCACTTTGTAAACGCTTCACAATTGAAGACGTTTCGGGGAGTTCAAGGTTGCGTTGCTTAAATTTCAATATGAGGTGTCTAACTGGTTTGTTTTTTATATTAGGTACTAGCTGTTGCCCGCGACTTCGTCCGCGTGGACTTTAGTTTATAAACACCGTCTTTACCTTCTTAGGGGTATTTGGTATTTTCAAAAACGATCACACATATTTCTTATAGCTTATTTTTTATCGAACAAATGTTCGACGTGATTCTTTAAATTGATATAACTTTTTTATTCATGTACTGATTGAAATAGAACAAACACTAAATTTTAAGTGAATCTTACTACAATACATTAGTGAAAACCGTATCCAAATCGGTTAAGCCATTTCTAAGATTAGCGCGCACAAACGCACAGACAAACAAGACAAAAATTCTAACAATCATTGTTTTGGGTTCTATTGCGTTGAATAAAGGCCCCCAATAATATTTTTCTCATATATCTTCCATGTACAGACAGCGATCAGTTACATTTTTATTATATATGTATATAGATGTAATGTTATGTCGATATTATATAAAAATATTGCAATTACATATTTGATTTGTTACTATTTTCTCCTTATCACCTAAAGGTTGCCTGCACAAATAGCTTCGGCAATAACGCAGGCTGTTGTAATCACTTTGTTATTTATTTAATTTGTAATTTTGCTACATGTATTTGTATTGTATTTTCTCTACAAGTGTACATTTACAATTGTATTTACAATTGAAATTGCCGTTTTGTATGGAAAAATTTCAAATATTTAAATATATTATTAGTATGAAAATTATATATTTAATAATCGATGTATTGTCGATTATTATCAAAGCACGTTTGTCATTTTAATGGAAGTTGATTCATAAAACTGGGGACGGGAATAGATGAAATTCAGAAAAAAATAGTCATCAGTAGGGGCAAGGTCTGGCGATTACTGTGGGTGACGGAGAGTTTCCAGTCGAAGCTCCTGTAACTTTAAGACCGTCTGTACTGCAGTGTGTGGGAGAGCGTTATCATGGAGACGTTTTGGGACATTGTTTGGCTGTGCCTCCCGAGTTCAACCATTGTGGCGAACGTTTACGATTATAATACAGGATTCACTTCTCACCACAAGTGACAATACGATCCAGATCCCTTCATTTTTGTGCCGGTTCAGCAAAGTGAGGCAAGCTTCGACCCGTGTTTTTTCAACTGACTGGTTTTCAACGACACGACTGATTTTCAATAAGCTCATACGGTGCCCACTTTCCGAGCTTCTTTACTTTCCCGATTTGACGCAATTGAATCAATATCGTTTCGACACTTGCGACGAATCCGGCTGCTAGCTCAGACGTGGTGTGAGATGAATCCGCTTCCACTATTGCTTACAATTCGTCATTATCGACTTTAGTCGCCCATCGTCCACGAGGCTTGTTCTTGAGGTCGAATTTCACACAAACAGCAATGATCATACAAAACGCACCGTGCATTCTATTGTGGTGTTTGTTTGGTGTCTGTGGTGCGTTACTGCCACAACGGAACTCATATTCGACAATAACGCGAATTTTTAACTTTTCCACAGTCGCAAACACAACGATATCTAAGCAAAAATCGTTTGACGGAAAAACAAATGAATAACTAATTTTGAAATAGAATGTCATAGTTTTAAATTGAAATCAATTTGAATTTGAAATTCCAATCTAAACGCAAGATAACTAAGTTCAAAATGGCCACTATGAACAAATGGCTCTTTGATAGGTAAGGACCTAATACTCCACGACCTAAACTTCTTAAAAATAACATAATGGCAATAATTCTAAAAAAAACACAAAGTTATTAATCAGTGTATTACAATAGTGAAAGCATTTTGTATTCACTTCTTTTTTATAAATAAAAACAGAAATCTGGAAACGTCTTTTATAGATTTGTATCAAAGTCTCATTAGCGTAATATTTTCTCGTCAATACATTGAGGTAGCTTCATGTACTTCGTTCAGTTATATAGATCAATGCTACTAAATTTATTTTTATCTCACAAGAAAGAATTGTATGTCTTTACTGAGCTTGTGGTAATCAAATGTCAGGGATTTATGGACCACTATGAATAATTATCCAAATACATTATATTTACTAGAATAATTCTCAGAAGAATAATTTATAAGTACTCCCTAATCCCGCTGCCAGTGGTAGAGTCCGACATAAAGCTGAACAAAGGCGACTCTCTAATAAAGTGCATGTTCACACCTACATAAAAGTCTAGACACATTAACAACTCGGAGTCTTTATATCCACCCAGGGCAGCGCCACGTGACATCCGAACGACATAAATCACTGGTTGAAAGTGTACTGTAGTGGACAACGTGGATCATCGGGTATACTAGAAGAGACTATAATTTTAAATTATTTACTCCAAAAAGTTAATTGTTTCTGTAGTTCTGTAGCAGCCGGAATTGACTGAAAGAAGAGTACAAAAGATCATTTGTATGGTGGCAAGCTTTGGCTTTTGTCATATTTGTATATATGCCTATATCCAACAAAGAAGAAAGTTTACTCATTATGATTGAGGTCGAGAAAAGATGTCTCCTCGACATCTTTTCTGTAAAATTGAACGGTGCATATGCTGTTTAGTGTCCACTTAAGATTGCAATTCAATTAGAATTACAGATGAAGGTTTTATTTCAAATAATTAATTACTTTTTTCCAGAAAGAAAATTAATGCAGCCGAAGCGGAGGCAAAAGTTCATGACAAATCTTTTCTTTCAGTGCGCCTTAAACACTCCCAGCATGACTTTAGATCTGCAATAAACAAGAGCACACAATTAGAGCACACGAGTGCCGTCTCATGCTTTGTATTTTATTTTAGTATCTCGTGTAGACCTTCAGAATTACGAGTACGTTCTCACTGGATAATGAAGAAATGAAATCTGCGCAGTTCAATTCCAATTTTCTTCTCCTTTTCAAGTTTCTTTTCCTTTCCAGTTTCGAAGATTAGTACTTAGTTAGTTAGATTAGTTGCTCGACTCTTATATTTATTAGTACTTGTACTGGCACCTTTACCTAGTGCCGGTTTCAATACTTATTTAATAATGCTTTGATTGCCACCAATTTTTATCAAAAACCCTTCCTAATCATAAATATCATCATAGCTTCTTTTTTTATAAAAAAAGGCTGCAGACGAGCATACAGTCCAGCTGATGGTAAGTGGATACTGTCGTCCATAGACATCCGCGATACATGCCACATTGGGTGAAGCACATGAATTTTAATTAACCCCTCCGGCTACACTAAAAAGTCAAATATGAAAATGAAGTACTACGTAATAAGAATGGTCCATTTTCGATTCGAAACACATGAGTGAAAGAATTCGAGAACTACTGAATATAAAACACTATTAGATTGTAACATGTTTGCCCTAGAGTGCGTATATAACATATCCAGTATATACTCTAAAATCGATGGTTGGTTACAAGGCAGAAAACTCCACCGACCTCCTAAACCCTGATTGTATGTATACCTATATAGCAAGTAAAAAGATAACTTGGTTAGATTTTATAAGATACAAGCTGTTCGCGCCGCTTATTTTTTGGTCACGTTTTTGAACGCGCCCTTTTAGCCATGACAGACGATGACTGACAGCTGTCACCGGGAGAGAAGTTTACAATGAATTACTATCACGCTTCGTTCGTTCGCGAGCGCTCGGCGTTTCGCAAACCTCAGTGCAAATCGTTTAATCCTGTAACAATCCTAATGATTTTTTTACACTGAGTTACATGAAACATAAACATCGCCGGCGTTACTGGATGTGCTGCACCTGGAGCCTCCCGGGTACGTATCAGACAATTTACTATAACGAATCGGGTGTGAAATTATTCCCTCAAATTATGTCAGACCCCGCATCGCGACCACATTTTGTGGTCATTTCGAACCGGATGGAACGGATTCGACATTGACTATATAGTACAGTCATTTGGTGCTCAAAAAGGGGGTTACCTGGAAAGTTCTCCGGGAGTTTTGAAAATTGGTGTTTCTATAGATTTCGACGTGCTCCTTTCGAATTTTTACTTTGCCATCTCGTATCTTTGCCGCTCGCGCCGCCATATTGGAAAAATGACGCCCAAAAACGGTTTTTTGGTAATATCTCCTTTCCGACTCATTCTGCGATAAAAATAGTTATAAAAAATAAACTAGAGAAAATTTCGTATAATTTATGTACTAACCTTTTTTGTTGTAAAATGAATAGTTTCAGTGTTCGAGCGCCGCAAAGTCTACTCCAACACGCGTATTGGCGAAAAAACTCATTTCCACACCACCATGAGGTATAGAGTAAGTGGCACGTTTTAATACGCGTGTTGGAGTAGACTTTGGGGCGCTCGTACCCTGAAACTATTCATTTTACAACAAAAACGGTTAGTACATAAATTATAGGAAATTTTCTCTAGTTTAATTTATGAAAAACTATTTTCATCGTAAAATGAGTTGGAAAGGAGATATTAAAAAAAAACAGTTTTTGGGCGCCATTTTTTAAATATCGCGGCACAAGCGGCAAAGATACGAGATGGCAAAGTGAAAATTCAAAAAGAGCACGTCGAATTCTATAAAAATACCAATTTTCATAACTCCCGGAAAACTTTCCAGGTAAAACTCCCAAATGACTGGACTAATAATCATTAGTTTTTTCGGTTATTGTTTTCCGAATAATTTTTCACTCCCGCACTCTGCATCTCGCAGGTCCTTCGTCCCGGGTCCTACCGGATCCACCTTCCCTGATATCTTATCGGGACGCACCAATTTAGTGGTTGCATCCTGCGTCCGCGCAAACAAGTGATTATAAAAATTAAGAAAGTTATAAATGAAGACGAAATTAATGATAACTAGAACCAAATATAGTAATAATAGGAAAAAAAATGAGCCGTCGCGGGACGTCTGGCAGATGTGAAACATCGAAATTATTTTGTAGAAATAATGAGCATAAAAGGATAGCTTATGAAAGGAAATAAATATAGCACAATTAAAAATATAATATTCAGATTTTTTTGAAGAAAAAGATGATTGTTTATTTAATATACATTTATATTAATTTAATACAAAAATTAAATGGAAACAACTTAATTCTCTTAATTAGTGACTTCTATAGTTATATTCGATGTTGCCTTTGACGGTAGTACGTGGCGACGCATGCCGTGGCGACGCTTCGCCACGCCAACACAGCATTACAAAGCTAAATATTGTTGTAGCCAATTTAGAGCTCTGTGAATATTGTATACTATCATAGATAGTATACAATCAGCGATTGTATACTATCTATGATCATCAGATAGGCCCCCAGTTATTTTAAATGTACCATTAAAATGCATTTATATCAATTTATGCAGGTCTATCTTTAAATAACTAATAAGTATTTAATACTTTTATCCTTTCGTACCCACATAAAAATTTCCTCGCACAGTCTCTATTACTTACAAGTTAGTTTGAAAAGATGTCTCAGTCTAGAGCGGTAATCGGTTGAAATGAGTTGGAAAATGTTCAGTTTTCAATCTGCAGTTACATTGTAGTTTCTTGGCTTTACTTTTCATAAAGTTCATCTGACTACATAACATTTTAAACTGTTTTTATCGCGGTTGAACAAATATAATTTTTATTTATAATTGAGACCACTGACAACAATCCGGAGGGTACGAGGACAATCTACATAGACATCTACGGTATGAAATACGACTTACTACCTAGGGCACACTGAAAGTTTTGTACTCCTGGCTGTTTATAAACGTTTGAATTTCGAATGTTATATTTAAAAAAAATAAAAAACCTCATTTATTAACTAAAATATTTTTTGGCGGGGAATCGCTTGTCAGTTGTTTTTTTTATCACAAATTGAAGTTCAACTGGAGCTCGTGACTCATCCTGCACACAGTCCGGACCTCGCACCATGTGACTCCTTTGTTTTCCCAAAAATCAAAGATTTAATCAAAAAATCAATTAAGAGGTATGACATTTACGGGGCCAGAAGAGGCCGTGACTGCTTTCGACAAACATGTAAAAAACGTCAGATCAGCGGTCGTCATGTTTTGGAAAATGGTTTGACCGAATAAAAAAGTGTTTAAAATGCAACGGAAAATATTTTGAAAACAATAAATATGTTACTATACTCATAAACGGTTTTATTTATAAGTTACCTGTATACCTGTATTATAACATAATAGTATAATGCGATATCTGTCGGAATTAGAAACTTAATTGAACTTGACAATTATATTCGTGTAGGTTAAACAAACAACACAGCCTAGGTCTAGGTTTAAATTAGTTCGACGTCGGTTGAAACTTGACTTTACTGAACAAACTTTAGTAATATACGTCGAGGTGTTTACCTTTAGCAAAGTTACTAAAGCTGCTGGCTGATTATGGTAATACCTGCATAACATCTACTTCTTAGCGAGCCCAAATTATTGTCCGGGGGAGAGTACACGCTACCAATTTAACAGCCGCTGGGCGCGCTCGACTGGCCCACGTTACCTCTCTCTCTCACAGAAGACTACCTTGAAATGTACTGCATTTCCGACTTTATCTTAATTCCCTAATGTACGTACATGTTTCGGTTGTGAATGAGATGTGCCAACCCTTTCTCCAAATCCATTCCTATATCTCCAAAGGTAGGCAGCGCATCCGGGGGCTTGCCAACGTTTGTCATTTTGGACTAATGTTGGCATGTATCGCGGATGCCTATGGGCGGCAGTATCCACTTACCATCAGGTGGGATGTACGCTCATCTGCCGCCTTCGTAGGTAGGTACATAAAAAAAGTAGAATAAGAAAAACTTGGAACAATTTTTTCATATTAATTTTTACGTAATGTCGATTTACATCAAAGTTTAAGGTTCCAATTAAACCATCTTGGACATACATTTTAATATGTAATTTGCCAAAATAATACTAGATAAATTGAGAATTAGCGGTAATATTTGTAAATGGTCATTCACCGAATTCACCATGGTGGTGGCTATATGGACTTTGTGCCAGTCTGTGGTGACTCGATGGTGGTGGCTATATGGACGTTTGACAGTTCCATCTAGTGACTGAATACAACAAAGGTTACTTGTGTCTCAATAATCTTCCTGGAGATAATTAAATAGAAATCAATGGCTTTAATGTTGTTTCTGTTTCCAGGTAAGATTTTTATTGTAAGAGTGTTAAATTGATATCGAATATATTAATTGTATCCACATTGGAATTAATTAAAGTAACCTCTTTCCAGAGCAACGCAATTTAGTTTTGATTTCGTGATTCCTACACCTTATCTCTGGTGATTGTTAGAGCACATTATATATTTTTAAATGTACCCCGAACTAATTGTTTAAAGTACATTAAATCCAACATATCATACAAATAATTAGGCGTCATTATCAAAATACTTTGACACTGTTAGTGGACCTTGTGTTAATTATGTTATATTAATAAATTAATAATTTCAACAGCACTTGTGCCCTATTGACTTTATATTTAATTATATGTTGCATTTGTGAGCCGTTGGCATGCCTAAAAAAATTAATAGAAAAATGCTTTAACAAGATGGCATTAAAGAAAATTATACTTAACTAAAGCATTTTCCACTAACATTTTTTTTTGCACGAACCATTTTTTTTTCCATTGCACGAACTACACGTATGTCGGTAACGATTTGTTGATGTGCAGAGTTTATTAATTAACAAAAAAATAAAATTTGGCATTTATAATATTTAAGGAGCTTCAAATGATTTTTTTTCTTAACTCTACAGCTCTAGTATAAGCGCATCCTCCAATGAATTTTAACCAATACATACATTATTAATACAACAAAACATGAATGTACGGACATTTTATCACGTTTTAATCTTGGGTACACGCATTAAACACTAAGCTGGGGTCCTAAACGTTCCAAGTCAGCAATTGGTACGAGTTCCCTGTTTATTTATGGCACTTTGATGAAGTTTAAAGTCTACGGTAGTTGTAAAATTTATAACGTGGCCAGTTTAAGATGAGCCCTCAAGGGTCCGACGCGAATCCCTCATTATTACAAAGTTAAGAGTGATGAGAGGGAGGAGGTGGTTCATGGTAAAATGGTGGTGATTTAGGAGTGAAGACAGAGAGTCTCGCTACAGATTGTTCGCGTCCCGCGGTTTATGGAGGCAGATAATGGGTATGTAGGAACGGCAGATGGGTCTTGTTGAGAGCTATAGAACTAGCGTTTTTGGTTGACAGGTAAAAGAAATGAATAACTTATATTAAAAGAAAAGAATTTCAGGACGCTATTGAGTAAACAGATTTTAAAGGTTTAAACAGCTATTCGGTCTGTTAGTAGATACGACCTATTAGGAGGTATACTTAAATTTAACATTTGTAATTTGTATTTCTATTAGGTCATTTGTAATACATTCTACGTTATTACAAATGACACAAAACTTTATTAGGTTTATCGTTACATTAAATCCTCGGACATGGACGTTAGAATGTAAATAATCTTAATTAAATTACTCAGGACAGGTAAGATGAAAACAAACAAATAAAACATCGGAAAATCGAAGTTACATCGAATCGAAACTAAACTTATACCCTTATAAGTTCTCAAATGATCCTAAATGGGAAAATTAGTTCGTCTACCCACATTTCGTTTATTTTTTTAGATAATTCTTACAATAAAATAAAATTCCTACCCATTATTAGTGTCACTTTCTTTTATGTATAATAGTTTTGATCATTAAGTGTTGAAAAGTTACTGAATGTGTATTTAGTGAATTTACTAGTGATCATTCATTGTCTTCGAGGTAAGTGAACATATTTTTATATCTTAAGTGTTTGTCTCTTGTATCTTTATACCTATGTAATGTATGACGATATGAGAGGTTATTATATGTGGGTGTCCTCAAATGGGGACAACGGGCACACCAGTGGCGAATATTTCCTTGTTATTTCCTAGGACACACTTCAAAGTAAATAATGATAAAACGAGTGTTTGGTCCCGCTGGTGAATATCGTGAGCTGGAAGAGGCTTTAAAAGCCTTAGTAACTGACGACGATCATGATGAGGAGTTTGATGCAGTAACTCTTCCGCCAAAACCGAATATTCTAACGAAGCAGGTGTAGAAAACAATATTTATAGCCGATGTATTGGAGGTTCTAACAGCCGAAAACTCGAAGAGGAATTGTTGTGGGTTAAAAAACACGATTTGAAGATTTTCACCGTGCATGGAGAACAACAACGCCGGTATTTCTTCCCGTGAAAAAAATATTTTCATTTTTTTTACATATTTTTGTTCTTTGCTTTTCCCAAATTTTTACCCGCAGTTTTTATTTTCGGCGTTAGTGGTTCCAGGGAATACATAAGGGCGGGAAGCGACTAGTTTGAATCTCCGCTTGAAACACTTCAAATAGCGGTACTTTTTCAATCATTGCCGGTCAGCTGCGTCCCGCGCGCAAACTTCAGAAATAGCAATGTGTGAAAATCAGAATCTAATTATTTTATTTTAATTTTATATGTACTCATACAAAAAAATAACCATACATAATTAAGGTTACTTGTAGATTTTTTTATAACAAAAGGCGGCAGACGAGCTATACAGTCCACTTGGTGGTAAGTGGATACTGTCGCTCAAGGACATCCACGGTACATGCTAATTTCAGTCCACAATGACTAATATTTGGCACGCCCCCGGATGTACTGCGTGCCTTTGAAGATGTGGGAATACATTTAGAGGTAGCATTGGGAAAATGGGGAGGGATAGGATGGGATGGGAATGTACTTTGACATATCGCACTCACTACCGAAACAGGTACGTACAATGAGGAATCAGATAAATTGGGAAATGCAGCACATTTCAAGGCAATATTCTGTAAGAGAGGGATAACGAGGCCAGTCGAGTGCTCCCAGCGGCTGTTGAAATGTACTGAATTTCCGACTTTATCTTATTTCCCTAATGTACGAACGTGTTTTGGTAGTGAGTGAGATGTGCTAGAGCCCATTCCCATCCTATCCCTCCCCATTTTCCCAACCCTTTCTCGAAATCCATTCCTATATCTCCAAAGGTAGGCAGCGCATCCGGGGGCGTCGCATCTATGAGCGACAGTATCCACTTACTATACTGTATGCTCGTCTGCCGCCTTCGTATATAAAAAAAAAAATAATAAAAAATAAATGAATAATAAAAAAAACTGTACATATTTATTTTAACTTTCATTTCATTGGCTTCAACATTATGGAGTTCCTTATTAATTGATGTACTATTATTTAGACAAGTGTTCAAAACACTTTGATCAAACATTTAGTGGCCACAACGCATCTTCCCTCTCGTTGACTCGGCGCAAGATAACTCCTTGGTCTTTGTTTGCAACTTTCTTGTTTTTACTTCATTCCCTCTTCTTTAGTATTCCAAACATCTATCGTTTTCAATACGCCACCACTAGTATTGATGAATGATCGGATGAGTGCGCGAATGAAGAAAGTTTAAGTCTCCCGTCATTAAGGAGTGAGAACGAACGAAAGGAATGAGAAATTAATGTTCATGGTCTTCCAGGATTGATGATCATTGTTGTTTATTAAAGTGGAAGTTTACATGTTAAATAAAATGTTTTTATTTAAAATTAATTAAAGATATTAATACATTTTAAGTTTTAATGGTAAGTCTTTAAAATAAATTTATCTGGAGCGCGTCTGGGCGCGTGTCAAAGTTTGTACACAATAAAGTAGTTCCAGAAGAAAATAAACGATTTACTCTTTATTCCAAAATAAAATATAAAAACTGACAAGATTGTATTTTTACATAGGTACCATTAAATAGTAATTTAATAAAAGTCCTCAATAGGAAATAATAAATATATTTTTTGGTGTATGAAAGCTAAACAAATTTCATTTTATAATGACGGTAGGAATAAAAAATTTGAATACACTGAATCAGTATTGTGTTTTGTTTTCAGTATGTACTCGTAGTATGGTATGCTACTATCAATGTCATTACCTCACATCTCCTTTTCTCAAGATTGTCGGGAAGAAATAGCTATAAAGCAATAACACCCTGTTGTGTTGTTGTAACATCTTGTTATTGTTCTTCATCTCTTTAAAGGTTGTTCTTTATCATTGTCACAAAGTATCAATTTTAAAATGACGAGTCTTATTGACTTTTCTATATTGTAAACTGAATTTTGACCCTGAAGAACATCATGTCTCTTTTCTATATTGTTTTCAATTTCAATAGCATATCTTTGATAGTTATAATATAAACCATAATTTTTTGTACAATAGATTTATAATCTGATATACAATCTACATATTTACATACAATATTATAATTCTGTATCACTCTTCTATTGTATATTGGCCTCTTAAGACCTAAGACCTAAGACCTAAGACTTAAGACGTATAACAAAAAGTATAAATATTGTATATGAGGGTTCATAAACAATCTTTATATTTTATTATACATGTACATGTACATGTATAAGACATGTACATGTACATGTATATGACATGTATGACATGTGTGTACATATATGTATATGTACATGTAGCTTTTAGAAAGCCAACTTTAGCTATTAAAATAAATATGTATAATGGTATTATTAGAGACAATCGGTGACGTTTTTATAATAATAATTTACATATACGAACTCATCAAACATGTATCTAGATGAATATAATAGTTTTCTAGGGGGATATTTTTTATTTCGCCTGTTTTTGTATCCCACTCTTTATATCCCAATAGATAAATAAAAATAACACTTTCTTTCTGAATCAATCTTTTCAAGCTTTTTTATACAGCGCCCTCTTTAAATCTAATAAAGATATTCAAATTAAAATTAGTTTGTAAACTTACTACATTTATTTTTCACAATATTAATTTTCAAGTGTATTAAAAACAAATAAATTCGTTGGGATAATCTTAAAAATAGCATTTGTTTAAAAACAATATTAAATGAGTACTTACATTAATGCCTTCTATTATTAGGTAGTCGGATAAGTTCGCGACCTTTTTATTGTGAAAATAATAAAGACTTTTTTGTATTACATAAATATATATTGAACGGAATATTGTCCATTTAATTCAACCTATGCTTGAATCTTTCGCTATTTTTCTGTAAGAGCCATTTTATCCCATCGCTATAAAAATTTAGTGGTTTCTGAGCGAAAAACTGATTTAAATGATTTTATACGGGCTTCTCTAGAATATAATTTTACTCCATTTAGAAAATTTTGTAAACAGCGGAATAAATGATAAGTAACCCGAGGTGCTATGTCTGGACTGTATGGAGAATGCATTGAAATATTCCAGCCAAGGTCCATCAATTTTTGTTTAGTCACAAAAGATGTATATGGTCGAGCATTGTCGTGATGGAAAACTACACCTTTTCTATTCATGAATTCTGGGCGTTTTTCTTCAAGCGCTTGTTTCAACTTTACTAATTGCTGACGGTAGACATCGAATTAATCGTTTGTCCACGTGGCAAAAGTTAGTAATACACAATGCCTTTCCAGTCCCACCATACACATAATATGATTTTGTTTGTAGTGAGGCCTGGCTTTGGAACTATTTGTGATGGCTCACCTGGTTTACATCAAGATCGTTTTCGAACATTGTTATCGTAGGATAGGTGATCCACTTCTCATCGTCTGTTACCGATCTCTTCAGAAATGGATCGATTTCATTTCATTTTTGCAATATCTCGCATATTGAAATTCTATTCACCAAGTTTCTGTCATTTAAAACATGCGGCACCCAAACATCAAACTTTAAAAAAAAAAACAGTTTATTCAGGTGATCCTAAACTGTTGAGTGGTGAATGCTAAGCTCTTCCGCAATTTGATGATCTGCTTACGTGTCGATCTGCTTCATTTTTTTCAATGATAACATCAACATTTACCTTAATAGGACGACCACAGCGAGAAACATCATCCACATCAAAATTACCAGACCTGTATTGAAAAAACCATTTTTGCAGTAGTTTTAGATAAAGTATCTTCTCCGTAAACACCACAAATATCTTTTCAAGCACTAGAAGCATTTATATCCTATTCGAAAAAAAATTGAAAAATATTATCTAATTTACTCTTTATTAATTTCCATTTTAAAATTGCTAAAAAATATGAAAAATAAAACTTTTAACTTGTAATTTAATTTGCCACCATTACAAGAAAGTGGGCTATCAAACGGTATATCACTTTTCCGCCAGTTATCAGTGTTACCAATAATAAAGTACGCTAAAGTCATACGTTCAAAAAGACTGCGACCGTTTCCGACTACCTACTATTAATTAATTTAATTATTTAATGTGTAGCTAATTAGTTCTTGAGTTCTTTTAAGTGCGAACTAAATATTTTGTTTAAAAAATGAATATTTTACTAAAATAAAATTATAATAATGTCTGTAGGTATTTCCAACAAAAGTTTACAATTGTACTGTATTGTTAGGTAACATAAGTATTCAATAAAGTTTTAACTACCTAATGTCTACTGCCTGCATATACTTTAATTTTTAATACTACCTACTTTTTACTTATAGGTATTCCATTAATCCACTCCTCCTTTATCATATCTGAAGCCTTTTCACCTATCATTATAGTCGGCGCATTTGTATTACCTCTTATTATTAAAGGCATTACAGAAGCATCAACTACCCTCAGCCGTTTAATTCCATAAACTTTTAATCTTGGATCAACCACCGCTTCTTTGTCCCAACTAGGTCCCATTTTACATGTACCCACGGGGTGGTATATAGTTGATGTGTAATGTGTAAGCAAACAAACGAAATATTCATAGGATCCCCAAGGATAACCAAGACAAGCTTGTACTGGGACTTTAACAAAACTAGCTCCACTCAATCTAAATGCTTCTGTTCCTTCCAGACTAACTGCGAAACGTAGTCCTGAAACTAAAGTATCCAAATCTTCTTTGACTGTAAAGAATCTCGAGAAAATCAACGGCTGACCAAAGACCGGGTCAGTGTGATTAAGTAACACATATCCCCGGCTTTTAGGAGTAAGAAGTAAAGGCCTAGCTGCAAGACCATCATAGAAAGATAAAGGAAAAATATTAGTAGCTATATAAGTAGTTGGGTCAGAGTAAAATTCTTGAACGTTTCTGCCATCAAAATGAAATTGAATGTCCGGCGCGTTGTCTAAAGCAAATTCAGTCTTTATAAAACCAATACCGCAAAGTGTTCCCGTTGACGATAGAGGCCCGTTTTTCTTTGGTTCTTGTTTATAATACTTATAAATTTCATCGATAAGTTGTTGATTACTTACCATTGTAGAGGTCTTATTTGATAAGGATATAATTAAAGCATCTGTAGTAACATGATCTTGGAGATTATATCCTACACTTAGATCAGCTACAACTGGTATGTGAAGAGTATCTAAATGATGTTTCGGTCCTATACCAGAAAGCATAAGCAGTTTCGGGGAATTTAATGTACCACAGCTTACTATTACCTCTTTTTTAGCATATGCTGAATGGTATACACCATTTATTAAATATTTGACTCCAAGAGCATGTTTCGTATGTGGATCGATAATGATCTTTGTAACATATGCCTGGCTGATAATTTTTAAATTTGGCCTTTTGTAACGAATGCTCCTTATGTAAGCTGCATTAACAGACAACCTTCTACCATTCACAGAGGTAGATTGACTTATGTCTGCACCGATCTGGTTAGCGCCATTAAAATCTGTGATTGGTAAACCTTTCTCTTTAAAAGATTGTACCAACATAAGAGTGTTAACATCGATGAAAGGAAATCGTTCAACGTTCAGAGGTCCTCCAACTGAGTGATAGTACTTGTCGTGGCTTTCGATGTCTTGATTGTTTTCGGATTTCTTGAAGTACGGAAGAACCTAAAAGCAGAAGAATACAACAAAGTTAATTTTGAAACAATTGAAGAATTATTTATTGGATTTTTGTACCTTCAACGTGTCATTTAAATAATGCATAAGCTGCAAATATGTTCACTATCGAGAGTGAAATCGATTCCACTAGTTTTTACATTAGTTTTTTTGCGTAAGACTTTTGCGTAAGAATGGAATATAGTGCAGTAAAAAAGAACTTTATGTTGTCTTTTGAATATTTGGACTTTGAGTAACATGTACAATATACATACCTCTCTGTAACTCCAGCCATGGTTACCCAGCACTGCCCAACCGTCATAATCCAACTTGTTGCCCCTCATGTACACCATGTAGTTCAGAGCACTGGTGCCTCCCATTGTTTTACCTCTGAAAAAAATAAGATACAGGTAATAAAACGTAAACGAAATTGTTTCAGAAAATCTACAATAGAATAGGTTAATTTTAAACCTACGTCTACTCCCATTTTACTGTGATACTTATCATGTAAAACTTTAATACTATATGATATGGTATGGGGTACTAATTTAGGGTACTACTTTTCTACACAATGTTAATCAGGTTTATATAAAAAGAGTCACTATAATTGAAATAAGCATCAGGATTTGATGTTTATCAGAATGTTGTGTTAGAATAGGTTAATATTAAACCTACGTCTACTCCCATTTTACTGTGATACTAATCATGTACAAGGATGATACTAAATTATATGTTATGGGGTGCTAATTTGGGGTACTTCTTTTCTACACAATGTTAATTAGGTTTATATATAAATGAGTCTCTATAATTCAAATAAGCATCAGGATTTGATGTTGATGAGAATGTTGTGTATTGATGTTTTGATATCTAAGTAATAGTGTAGAGTGTATAAATGATTTTAGCAGACTTACCCAAATTCTTGTGTCGTGTTTTCGTTTATGAGTATTATATGGTGTAGGATTGTGATCCGCGATCACAAAAAAAATCATATGTAATTTTCAAAATTATTTTTAGAAAACAATAAATAACAAACATAAAAACATAACGCTGTATAAAAACTGACTCATTGTAAAGTATTACATTTAACTAGAAAATAGATTTATTATTAGATTATTTACTATAAATAATGTTGCCAATCTTCTTTTATCATGTCCGCAGCTTTTTCACCAATCATAATACAAGGAGCATTCGTGTTTCCTCTGACAATATTCGGCATGACAGAAGCATCAGCTATTCTTAAATGATTTATTCCATGTACTTTCAATCGGGGATTAACTACTGCTTGTTTGTCCGTGTCAGGTCCCATTTTACAAGTACCAGATGGATGAAATATAGTTGTTGTATAACTGATGAACAGACAACTAAAGTACTCATAGGTCCCCCATTCAAAATTTGAGCAAGCCTCTACTTTTTTTCTAATAAATCTGACTCCGTTTTCTCTAAAAGCCTTTGTGTTTTCTAACGTCACTGCAAATCTTAGCGCTGCTACTAACGTATCTATATCGTGCTTGACAGTGAAGAACCTGGGATAGATAAGTGGTTGGCCAAATACAGGGTCAGTTCTATTCAATGTTAAAAATCCCCTGCTTCGTGGATGTAGCAAAATCGGTCTAACGTTTATGCTATTATAAAATGATAATGGTAAAACATTAGTTGATAAATAAGTTGTAGGGTCGGAATAAAATTCTTTAAGGTTACGTCCATCGAAATGAAATTGTATATCAGGTACGGTTTTGTCTTCATCTGCATACTCTGTTCTTATAAATGCAGATATATGCAAAGGACCTGTAGAAGATAGTGGACCATCCCTGTACTTTGAATTGTAATAATGTTTGACTTCATTTAAAAGTTCTTTTCCACTTATTGCAGTTGACGTTGCATTCGTAAGTCCCATGAGCATCGCGTCAGTTGTTACATGATCTTGTAGATTGTATCCTACTTTCAAATCTTGGACAACCGGTATCTTAAGTTCTAGTAGGTCCTCTGCAGGCCCAATTCCAGATAGCATCAGCAGTTTAGGAGAATTTAGTCCACCTGCACTTACTATTACTTCTTTTTTTGCATATACTTCATACTGTTCACCGTTTCTAATATATTTGACACCATAAGCAATTTTCTTGTAGGGTTCAATTAATATTTTGGTTACTTGAGCATTCGTTCTGATTTTAAGGTTTCGTCGTTTCTTTCGTATTGGCCGTATAAAGGCTCTATTAGTAGACATTCTTGTACCGTCTTGAGTAGTAGTTTGCGTGGTCATGGTACCTATTTGTTGTTCTCCATTAAAATCGGTGAGTGGAAGGCCAGTTTCGTGAAAGGCCTGAACAAGCATAGGTATGTTTCTGTCTAAGTATGCAAATCTCTCTACAGTTAAAGGTCCATCTACGCCGTGATAGTATTCATTTTTGGCTTCGATGTCTCTATTGTTTTCAGATTTCTTGAAGTATGGTAAAACCTGGAAATTAAATAGAATTTTGTTTAAATGACTCTTTGTCCTAAAAACACATTGACTCTTTTCATATTGACATATTGTCTTGGTTTGTTGAATGAAAGATGGATTTTTTTCTTTTAAAATGTAAAGATTAATTTTAAAAGAAAAAAGTCCAGTATTTTTTACTGATGTTTAGAGTATTCAGTAGTGCATATGAGATCAAGAAATAGTAAAATCAAAAATAATACATGCAATAAAAGGCTCATTTGTATCAGTCCTTTTATGCGGGGTATCATGTGAATTATTTTTTATTTAAATATAATAATATATTCAATTTCAATCACGTTTACCTTCTGAATCAATAAATACTAATAATGAATTTATTGAATTTTGTATTTTGCTTGGTTATACAATATATGTAAGATACATAATTATGTATTTATGGTCGGCAGGTGACCTTAAAGGCAAAGATGATTAATTTAAAGAATACATAAGATGGCATACTTCTCTGTAACTCCATCCAGAATTGCCCAAAGCTGCCCAGTCGTCATAATCTCTCTTATTGCCTCTCATGTACACAACATAGTTAATAGAACTTGACCCACCCATTACTCGACCACTGGAATTCAAAATTTTTGTTTTACCATAGTCTAATATTCAAAATATTTTTTGAAGATTGAGTGTAATCTTTTCACTTATCAGACGCTTCTGACATAAATAAAGAGGAAGATAAAAAAGAGAAAAGGAATCCACGCATGGGTAGTAATTCTAATGTATTTTTTTTTCTATTCTAATAGCACTTTTTACAGAACTCATATTTAGTAACGAACTAAGCATTTACTTAGTATGGCCATGAACAGTTCATACAATAAAAAAAAAAGTTGGAAATGACATTATTAATTTGAAAGAAAAATAACAAATTTAACAAGAATTTAATAGAATAACAATGTTCTCGGCTGCGGTATCGAGTTCTATTTTATTTTTGTTGTTTATTGAACTTTAGAAGTTGTTGGTTGAATATTTATGTTCAGACTGCTATGTAAATTTGTAGATGATTTGTATATAGTGTAGGTGGGCATATAAATGCAAAACAACAGTATGGATATATATATATCTTACTCGTTTACCGGAATTGCTACGAAAATTTAGCTACAATTAGAAGGAGAATGGCAAAATACGGCTAAAACAATTAATAATGAATACGGCCAACAGTTCAACAATGAAAGTACTTCATCTTTTTTTTTAAATATAATTTATCCAAAATAAAAAGTTCACCATCATTTAATTATAAATAAAAAAATGCTAAACCGTGTCCTGTGTCCTCTCCCTGCGTTTACACTTGGCTTTTTAAAAATATGAATAACCTGGATACAGGTTTTTTTAGACATCGCCAAATCATTCACGAGTAATCGATGACACTATCGATCTACCACAACGTGGTGATTATAAGATACAAGTTATTATTTACATAAGCATTAACACTAGAAAGACTACTGGGGGTCATTCGGCCCAATTTGAAATTTGACGGTTGATAATAATATTTGTTACTTTGGCGTTATTTTCTGAGACTTTTATTAAAATAGCGTATTTTTTTTGAGGGGGAGAGTGCACGCTGAAATCCAACAGCCGCTGGGCGCGCTCGACTGGCCACGTTACCCCTCTCTCACAGAAGACTACCTTGAAATGTCCTGCGTTTGCCATTTTATCGTATTTCCTCAATGAACGTACGTGTTTCGGTAGTGAGTGAGATGTGCCAGAGCCCATTCCAATCCCATCCTATCTCTCCCCATTTTCTCAACCTTTTCTCCAAATCCATTCCTATATCTCCAAAGGTAGGCAGCGCATCCGGGGGCATGTCAACGTTTCTCATTTTGGACTAATGTTGGCATGTATCGCGGATCTCTGTGGGCGACAGTATCCACTTACCATCAGGTGGACTGTATGCTCGTCTGACATCTTCGTACATAAAAAAAAAAATTATTATAAAATTGTTTACAATATAATACGTTCATTTGAACTTAATTGTCGGCGGAGATTGCACGGTACATTCCCACTGCTGCTGGGCGTACTCGACTGGCCATGTTACCCCTCTCTCACAGAAGACTACCTTGAAATATACTACATTTCCTACTTTATTGTATTTCCCCAATGTAAGTACGTGTTTCGATAGTGAGTGAGATATGCCAGAGTCCATTCCCATCCCATCCTATCGTATCCTTCCCCATTTCCCCAACCCTTTCTCCATTCCTTAATCCGCAAAGGTAGGCACATCCGGCGCATGCCAACGTTTGTCATTTTGGACTGAAGTTGCCATGTATCGCGGATGTCCATGGGCTACAGTGTCCACTTACCATCAGGTGGACTGTATGCTCGTCTGACGCCATTTTTCTATAAAAAATATATAGTAATAATTAAATACATGTCATTTACCTAGAAATACGCGCGGGTCATCTGACCTATTTAGAGTGTTTATGTTATTCTCGTATTGTTGAGAGATGACCTACGACAACAAGGTAAACAGACGCGTTGAGACCCGCATCAATAGATAAATATGTACGAAAAACGCGATCTCATATTTTATGGTACGGTCTTATTTCAAAAATAAGTTTGAATAATGTTTTTTTTTTTTTCTAAAATGTTTAGTTTTGCTTTTGTTAGCATAATAAGAATACAAGTAATTACAAGTAATTATGATAGTGCAACATAAATGTCATGTTAGATTTTTTAATTAGTTTTAATCACCTGATGTTAATTGCTTAGAACCACCATGAAAACTATCGCTTATTACAATCCGCATCTGTAATATAACGAGATTCACTCTCACGCAGGTTTTAACGAAACGCGATCGCACGTGAGTTCTTTCCTTAGAAGAGATTGTTCAGAAAGACTGCCGGCTAATTTAGGAATTTTAACTAAAATCTGGACTAACTTGATGGATACAGTGAGCTGCACAGAAAAATGCAGCGGTCACCGCAGCTGTCCCAACTAATTTATCTTATGCAGTACCCAAACTGTCTTCTCTTACCTAAACCAAGCGCAAGTCTGTCCTCTCTGTGCTCTGCAAGTCAACTTCTCTGGCTGGGTCCTGTACATCCAGTCGATGCTGGACCTTCCCAATACTGGGGCGAAGGCTGGCACGCTAGTTACATCAGGTTCCTCGGGCCCGGCTTCCAGGAGTAGGATCTGTGGAGAAAAATATGGGGTAGATACAGTGATCAGTTGAATAAACTCAGTTTGAAAATATGACTAAGACATATTGCTAATTTGATGTTGCTTTTCATGGTATCGACATTAACATCTGCTGTACCACTGTTTTATTGTCATTATATGGATCTATTTGTAAATATACAAACAGACACACACACACAACGTCACTCAGACACACACTTCAAACGTCATAACATATAATATATGTCATAAAGTATGTAAGAATTGTATGTTTATAAAAAATAAAAATTGAATTTAATTTGTATTAAAATAGGACATTTGTTTTAATACAACTTAAATTTTTGTATATATTTCTTTATTTTGGGGTGATACTGGCTGCCAGAATTGAGATTTTTTTTTTAGTTTGTGGACTTGTATTGTAGAAAATTTGTAACAAGTACGTTTAATGGAAACAAACAATAAATAATAATACATGTATGGGATTAAATAACTCTCACTACTTAAAAGTTGTAGCCAAAATAGTGATCGATAAGTGGGAAAATACGTAAAACTGCAGGCAACATTTTTTTTTTATAACTGCTAATATTTGGCGCTAAATTACTTTTCAAAAGTCTCTTGGCGCCTCTAGAGTAGTTATCCTCGTCAGCTCATCCGTTTTTTTTTTTCATATTTGAAAAAGAGCAGTCTGTTAATAAACTGGGTGGAACTTCGGCGATTTGTTTAGATAAAAAACAAATTGCTCCGAGCGCTGAAAACTTTCATTGGGACTAAACTAGATTTATCTATGGCTTATGTTGTGTACAGCTTGACTGACTGTTAAAAATAAATCCTTTTCACTTTTGGAAAAATAACGATTTCAAATTTACTTCGGAAATGTGTTTCAATATTTATACACTTTAAGTTTGAAAACATGGCTGATTTTCGAGCAATTTTTGATTTAATTCTCTGTAAACATCTGAAAAAAAAATACGACAACAAATCTTTGAATTACTGCAAACTAGCACAAGATATAGCACACCAAATGTAAGCTATAAGTGCTGGTCGTCTATTCTATTACATAATAATAATAATTTAATTGTTAATTTCCTTGCCGTGGTACATGAGATGAGATTAATTATTCGTGAAACGCTGCAGAGTTCGAAAAGACATTTCAATAATAACTTATTTTTTCGTTAAATTACTATTTTCAAACATCAATCTACCAAGAATTATTAACGGGAACTTGTAGTCGCCGAATCACAGAGCAACTTGCAATCGAACTTATGAATTCCGTATTGGTGCATTTTGGAATTGGAACTGATAGGAGGCGAGTTTTGAACGATATAAAAGAATGGACATAGAGCTTTATGATTAGGCATAAACCATCCGATCTAGCATGACGTTTTGGTAGTCCTAAAACGTTAAGAGATACAGTGAAATCAACGACACATGAGCTTTACGTTTGTGTGAGTGCACACGGATAGTGTACAGTGCGAACCATTTCGACAATTGGATTAGACAATTGGGCACCCACTCGCACAGATCCAAAGCTTATGTCTCGTTGATTTCACTATAACATACTGACACAAAAAAATTACAAATTTTCGAGCAGAAAGTTATTGATGTAGAAAATTGTGTCTCTCTGTTCCACTTAAAGGTTGGCTGGTTTTAAGCTCGGCTTTTATACGATTAAGTGCAATAAAGTTTTTAAATAAATAAAATGAATTTGTGTCTTATCGATGCCATTCATCATTAATTGTGAACTTTTTTTATTTATAGCTGTAGGGTATAAGAGCCACTTGCCTCTGCTTTGTGCTAGTCGCGTTAAGCCCTTGTTTATGAGTCTGTTTATGTCAGGCTATGTCTGTTTCTTTTACTAGCTGACCCACCACTCAGTTAGGGACTTGCTCATTCTGCCATCAGCACATCTGGCTACATAATATAGTGGCGGTGTGGTTGTGTTCTCAAGTTTAATAGAAAAGTAAACCTTGATCTGAAACTTTTATCTTGCTTCTTCGATGTTCGATATTCAGTTCGATAAACAGTTTATTACCCTAGTTTGTACGCTTTTGTAACCATACCAAGGCCATTGCAAGTATAATAAGTTACATACGAATTTTTGCTAGATACCACATATGGCTGAAAGCATTTTAAGTATATCTTAATTACGATACGATCGGTTCTTCCTAAACGCAATTTACAATCGGCAGAATTCATTTGTATCTGTGATCGTCTATACATTTTGTACTGATCTACGGATCAATGGAGACAAATTGCACCTTCCCGGGGGACATCAAGTTTCCAACACAGTTGCACTGGTCCTTATATATGCTAGCTAGCTTGATTGATCCCATGTAATGTTTTAAGCTGATATCACTGATATTTGCTCTAATTTGGCCTTTTTATAGAGTACTAGCAAAACCCGGCAGACGTTGTCCTGCCTGTGTATATTTATTTACCTCTGTATATAAAATCACAAATTATTCTGTTTTGCCGTCGATATGATTTTTGCGATCGGTTGAACGGTATAGAAGTTGATGTGCTGCAGCGCCATCTAGTGGCGAGTTACAACAAAGTGGATAGCATAGAAACTTCTCCATGAAAAAAAAATATATGTGCAAATTTTATGGTGATCGGTCAAACGGTGTTGAAGTCTAATAATCTCAGATATACCAACATTATTTTTTTTATATATATATGTAGTATGAATGCATCGTTTAGGCGCATAATATGCAACTTGTAAATGTGCAACCTACAATATGGGGTTGTTCAAGAAAGCTGTGAATAAGATTTTGCAAGGTCGGCGGCGCACCCACATAGCCCCTAAGTGTCACCATGGGAAGCGGTGACACTTACCATCACGTGGGACCGCTTGCTCGTACACCCACTTCACAATATAAAAAAAAACATGAGATATTATGTCTTCAGAGTAATGGGATACTTTGAAGTACAAAACTGCAAAAGGTAGCAGATCCTTTGTTAACTTCTCCCAAGCACAACCCCATGTTGAAGATGTGTGGTTGTACCATTCTAAAGCCGGCCGACGCGACGAGACGCCATACTGCAACGCTTAATTTTGTCAGTTCCGGATACACCTCATCGCGTCTTTTCAATGCCATTACAAAAAACATAAATTTCGTCTATTTATGCGTTATCCAATCGTTTGCCATTGACCTTAGAAGTGTTGCGATTTAGCAATGCGTCTCTAGGGCGAGGCTGTGGTTCACTTTAGCTGATTGAATGAATGTTGCGTAGGCGACGTAATAACAGGTAACCGCAGAAATTGCAGTACGTTTGTCTTATAAACGATTACCTAAAGTCGGTTAGTTGTAAAGTCTGATACTACGGCAACTGAACGTGGTCCAAAGAGGTTTTGCTCAGAAGCTCTGCAAAGCCTATCGCACCGTCTCCCTAAACTCGGCACTATTATTAGCCGGAGTATTACCACTCGACCTCAGAATACAAGAGGCAGCCGCCCTATATGAGGCAAAGAGAGGGATACTCCGGACGATGCCGATGGACGGGGAGGTGGAGCGTAGGGTGGCATTTGCAGACACTCCGCATCCGGCAGAGCATATAGATCTGCAGTTCATAAGCTTGGAAGATCGAGAACAATTTGTAAGCTCCACTAAACAAATAGCAGTAAAAATTTACACTGACGGGTCTAAGATTGATGGAAAAGTGGGGGCTTCATTATCCATTTGGAAGAATGAAGCCGAAACTAGAGCCATCAAACTTAGACTACCGCCGTACTGCACGGTCTACCAGGCGGAACTGTTGGCTATATGCAGAGCCTCGAGGTTGATCCTCCAAAGCGGAGAGTCGAGCTTTTGCATACTCAGCGATTCACGCTCGGCGTTGAAAACAATCGCCAACCCTTGCAGCCCCCACCCTCTAGCCACCGAAACGAGGACCAACATCACGCAAAGCATACTCCAAAACAAAGAAGTTTCTTTGTTTTGGATTAAAGCACATTCGGGGCTGGAAGGGAACGAGTGCGCTGACCAGCTGGCAAAACTCGCTGCCAGGAAACTGAAAGTGAAGGCAGAATATGATAGCTACCCGGTCTCATTCGTCAAGCGACAAATCCGTGAGGAGTCGCTTGGCGAGTGGAACCGGCGCTACCAAGGGGGCGAGACGGCGGCCGTAACTAAGACCTTCTTTCCGGACGCCATTAAGGCAAATAGAATCATCTAGAGGATCCAGATAGAGCGGGTGATCGCTCAAGTGTTAACGGGACACGGCGGATTCTCCGAGTACCTGAATCGCTTCCGGTGCAAGGAGAGTTCGGCGTGTATCTGTGACCCAGACGCGGCTGAGGGCATATTGCACCTAATCATTGATTGCCCTGTATATGGAAAAAGAAGATTTGAGACAGAAATGATGTTGGATTGCAGCCTGACTAAGGAAAACATCGCTGGAATTATGGACAACGACGACAGGCGACACACACTCGTGGAGTTCTGTCTATACGTAGCAAAAAGAACCATAAATAGAAACAGATAAAATGAGAACCGCGTATAAGACGGAACGGAAGGTGTGGAAGACAGACATAGAAATAAGTATTAAAATATAGGACTAGGGCTCTGACCTATACATCAGAGCCAAATAAAAATATAAATAAGTAAGGAAATGACTAGACTTCTGACTTTAGATCAGAAGTCAAAGGCAAACAGAAGAAGCATGAAAGAAAATTAGGATAAGATATTATAGTATGACAAATCATGACAACGCAATGACTCCGACCTTTTACATCGTAAGTCAAGCGCAATAAAATTCAGACCGTATGGATGGAAGACCATACGAAGTTTTAAATAAGAAGAGCAAGGAAATAAAATATGTAAATACTGACTGAAAATATATATCAGAGGGAACTTGCGAAACGAGGGGTTTTAGCCGGTATAAGTCCGGCATATCCTTCCGCCAGGAACAGATCACTTTTAAGGCGGAAGGCATCCAATGAGGATTTCCTCTCGGAGATAAAAAAAAAAAAAAAAAAATCTGATACTAATACTGACTTCAGTTGTCAACATCGGGGATCACAGTAAAGTATATGAATCTCTTAATTTTTTTAATGATTTAACTCAGAATGGTGTCCTAATTAATCCGTGAAACAATTGAAAAATTACTGGGTTATGGGGCTTTGATATCACAAGTCCACTTCTATAATATCTCTAACACAATAACGTCACTGACTCTACTATCTGACTCTACTCTACTATCTGACTCTACTCTACTATCTGACTCTACTCTACTCTACTCCGGACAAATCTCCGTGGTTTTTTGAGTGTCTATAATTGTATTGTATTATTTTTTCACAACTAATTTGATAAATAAATAAAAATAAAAATTATTATCACTAACCTAATATTCTTATATGTAAGTACCTATAGGTATATAACATAGTATCGCGGGGAGGGCACAGCTAAATATATTTCCAATATCAAGGATATATCAATGAAGTATCAATGAATAGAGTAACAATGTTTGAATAGAACTATCAAATATCGAATTTGTTGTAATTTGTCATTTCTCTGAAACAGAACGAGGAAGCCCATGTCCAACAGTTGCCAAAGGGCTGGTTGCCTTGGTTGCATATCGACTTGAATGGATTCGTTCTATGAAACCACTCCCGTTATAAAATAAACACAATGATAAGATAAGGTTTCATTGATTTGATACTGTTTTTGACTTGAAAATTAATTATGTGAACTTGTTTAGAATATAAAACTAACATAGAGATAAACAGATAAGTTTAGAATTATAAAACGTGGTTACGAAAAGAATTCATACTATTACTTTGTATCTTGTCGATAATGTAAATATAGGTCTGATGATGTGGATGGCAATTAAAACCTACCTATATTAGTACCACCCCATCTCTTCGTATAGGTGTTGTAAAATGAGACAAGGGATCAGAAGGCCACTGCCACAGGCCTTGAGGAACTATAACTTGAGGCCTTGAGACACGGCGGAATCCGCGCGGACGTAAACCGCAAATATCAATCGCGCGGAGCCTATTTATATAGGAGCGCCTTTATATTCTATCTGCACGGATTCTGTCACGTCAGAACAAGCACTAAAAGACTGGACTCTCCAACTCGCTTGACCAGCGTGGCGTTTTCAACCCATACACGCATGAGGAGTCCTGTGTGGACTAAAAGAGCTGGTTATGGTAAATGTACTTTTAGTGTATGTATCCGTGTTGCGTATGGAGTACATTTTAAGTGTTTATACAAATTAGTTACTGGCCTCTGTCTATAAATCAGCAGAGAACCAGCAGAAAAGGAAGCCAACAGACTACAATTGTAAAACTTTTTCGCTTTACGGAACATTCTCATTGTTTTAGTTTCACGGCGGATGGGAACGCTTAAACGGTGGATAAATTAGCTGGAAGTGCTACTTGTAAGTTGACATAATTTTACCTGCTTATAAAAATGAAAGGAGAATTTTAATTTTACACTTGCCATTGCATACGTTCTTGAATGTCAGTAAAAAATCTTTGAGTAAACAAAAAAAAAGTAGTAATTATAACAAATACTATTTTAATGGTGGCCATGACTGGCGAAATTACTTTTGTTAATAATACGAGTAAGAAGAGGAATCATTGTAGTGTTAGGAAGTTAATTCCGTCGAAAGTTATGGCTCTTATAGCAATTTTGTTACTATAGCAAGGACTAATTTGAATAAAATACCCGCGGCGATATCTAGTAAGTGTACTGAAGTTATAATACCTTTTTATTTACAAAGTTATGTATTTTCTTTATTGTTAAAGCAATATAACTAGAAAAAGAAATTACTAGATATGCCGTTTAAAATCTCCACAAATATGTATATATAAGTATATATAAAAAGTAAAATGTATGGAATATATAAAAGTCCTAAACGTTATTATAATAAGAAAAAGAAAAAAGAATACAACAGAAGAAATAGAAGAGAAGAAGAGAGTGCAAAAAGTTATAATTTAGCAAAATAATCAGTTGCCATGTTTTTTTAAAGGATTTTTTTATATTCAATCTTTACATAAGTATATATCTAATAAAATCATAATACGTCATGTCAGTACATTAAGGATGGTAAATATTTATTTCAAATTTTGTAGTGTACACTGTGAATGGAACAGAATTCAAAACTGAAATTCCTGGAATATTTATCTGTGTCGGAATGGGTATCACGCTAAGTCGGAACAGATTTTAATGAAATTTAGCATAGTTATGATATAACTCATGAATCGAGTTAACATTTAGGGTACTTTTGTACAAATAATTTATAAAGATCCCACGGGAATCCACACATACTCGCACGAAATCGCTGGCAATTAATGTTTCTTTGTTTGTCCCGTACGCGTTCCTATACCACTTATTCGAATGCGATGAAATTTTTGGTCCGTTGTTGTGCGCACGCCCGTGAAGGTTTTTGAATTAGTACTTGAAGACCACACGAACGAAGTCGCGGGCGACAGCTAGGAAGTAATAAAATACATGACACAAAAATATAAAAAACGTTTCTGTTGTCTTGTTAAAACTTATCTAAACAAATCCTATTATAAGTTTGTCCGTTACTTTTGTAGTTTAAGTACAAATTTTGTTAAGTTAGCTCAGCGGACTCTTTATTTACTCTTTAGTTTCGACTTAAATGGAAAATATTTATAAAGTAACTGGAAAAAAGTTTAAATACCTAATTATACTTTTATTTTATAGTGAGAAGGTGGCAAAGGAGCATAATACAGCCCACCTAGTGGTAAGTGGATCCATGCCAACATTAGTTCAGAATGACAAACGTTGGCACGCCCCTGCATACACTGCCTACCTACCTTTGTTGATGTAGGATTGGATTTGGAGAAAGGGTTGGGAAAATGGGAAGTTGATGCACATTGTCTCGTGCATGAGACCTTATAACGCCACGCTAGCTAAGTAGGCCGGAGAGTCCACTTTTTTAGAGGTTGTGTAGTTCCTCAGGGCCTGTGCAATGGGATCAGCCGTTGCAGGATATCCACTGCTGGACATGGGCAGGGGCGTATGGCCTTAAAACGCCACGCCTGGCCAAGTGGGTTTGCGAGACCACTCTATTAGAGGCGGTGTACTTCCTCAGCGCTTGTCTTAGCGGCTTTATTAACCCTCAGTCCAGTGCTATTCTAAAGTCGTCTAACACCATACAGCCATAAAAGTACACAGATGTACCCAAATACATAAAATATATTCAAAAGTACAAGACGATATTCAATAAGATTTGTACAAGAAAAGAAAAAAAGAAAAAGTTACTGGGTTGTGAGCGGTCGTGACAATTGAAAGTGGATAATACTTTCTTGTTTATTGTCTTTTTCAATAATTGCTCTCAACACAACCTTGCCATTCCACTTTATTAACTGGATCAATGAAGCATCTTGGTCGCGGTTGATTACGCAATCCTTTTAGCTTGTATCGGAAAGACTGCTTCGGTCTGATTAGAGCGCATCATTGAACGAAATGTTGAGTTTAGAGAAATGTGTCTTGTATCCCACATACATACACATGTATTCATACACTCTCCCGAGTCTTATGCGTCAGTTCATTGTATAAGTAGGCCCATCGCTCACAATAATTATTTATTTTGCATTGTATGGATAGTCAAATCCGTTTAATAAATTTAATGTTAGAGAGGTTTAACAGATGGTCTTGTGACTTTAGAATAGTTATATCTCTTTCCCTATCTCTACACGTGGGTGTCGTGGTGGATATACCTCAAATGAAAGCTTTTATTTCATAGACCGATAATGTTAAGACATTATCGGTAATATTATCGGTTGTAATTTCAAAACCCCGAGCCAACCACGATATGAACCGCTTTCTATTTCATGAAATAATTTTCATATTTTTTTTTAGTAAAATAACAAATTGGTTTAACATACATACGATATCCATACATTTTTATGTAGCACTAGCTGTTGCCCGCGACTTCGTTCGCGTGGTCTTCAAGTACTAATTCAGAAACCTTTACGGGCGTTCACTATCTCACCAGACAACAACTCATCGCTATAAAGTTTCATCGCAATCGGATTAATAGTATAGAAATGCATACGGGACAAACAAAGAAACATTCATTTTTATATATATAGATTATATTATTAAGTTAATTATTAACTTAGAATCATTATTCTGCTTTATTTTTATTTATTTATTTATACTTTACTAGCGAACCGCGCTCGCTTCGCTTCGGTTTCGTTAAAACAATATTAAACTATACATATAAACCTTCCTCTTGAATCACTCTATCTACTGATGAAAACCGCATTAAAATCCGTTGCGTAGTTTAAAAGATCTAAGCGTACATACAGAGGGACAGACGGCGGGAAGCGACTTTGTTTTATACTATGTAAAGATGGCATAGACAAAATGTATAAAAGGCAGACTTCATGTCTTATGGCATCGTTTCTCAACGTTTATAGTGTCGCGACCCCGTTACTAATAATTAGGTATAAATTAACATTATTAGTGTATAAATCAATAATTAAATAATTTGAAAAGAAGAAGTTTGTCAAGAAATGTGTCTCAACTTCCAGGTTGAGAATCGATGCCTTATGGCATTCTCTACCATTTTTACCTTATTGGTTTTTAGTCTATCGGTTAAGGAAAGGTATTTTCAGGAAGCAGAGTTGATATAAATATATTCAAGAGAGTCACTATTACGCAGTTTTCCTCTTAAAATGTAATAGTATCTATATAAGATATTACAATATTTCAATATTTTTCCCATACGATATTGCTCTTATGTCACAAAGAACGTCTATTCGAGAGGGCCCTTAAAATACAATAAGATTTTTCTCAGAAACTAGTGACAGGAATTCCCACGAACAGTTGCAAGAAGATATTCTCACGAAATGGTAGGTACCAACCTATAATTGTTTTTCCTGGATATTTTTCTCTTTACAATAGAAATGGCATGAAAACTGAAAGTTTTCGACACGGTTTGATATCTCGGTACTTTCTTTTATCAGAAATTTTGAGGTTAATACGATCAAACTATTCACAGGTATTATTGAGTTTGTTTAATAAATTGTTGCACCTGTCAGATTTTTAAATGGTTTTTTCTTTTAATGTTTGGATTCGCATGTTTGAAACTGTCTTGAAGTAGTTGCCATGACGACGAGATTAATACTTTTAATTTTGATACTTTATATTATTGCATTATTTTTTTGATAATGAATGATATTTTTGATTATATGCAATATTTTTTCATATGTATAAGTATTTCCAATTAGGTAGGTAATAATTTTTAATGATTGAAAATACTTACATAAATACTTATTATATATTATTTGAAAGAGTTGTATTTCATTTGATGATAATAATATGATGATTATAAATCGCATATTTTATAGGCAACTAATCAATGAAATTCAAGTATCAAAACTAATCGCTTAATCACACAGATTTTTCAATATCCTCTAATACAATAATTTCGTTATAATACTTCCACGAGTGAGGTTCGGATAAAGTTACAACATCCGTAAGTATTTTTGGAGGGAACTAGACAAGTGAGTGTTTGTTTGATTTTTATAAAAATTGTGTATTGTGCGTTCTGTGGATTAATACTGATAGTTTCTTAAAATTCAAAGTGTGTAATGTTTGTGATATCTATTCATATATATAATAAAACTGTAGAACCAGCGTGTCTGTACATTGAATATATTTACCAAAAACTGATTGGGGCGATGAAGAAAGAGTATCAGAATACAAGAAGACGATTTTGAAATTTTTGTCTGTCTGTCTGTTCGAACACGCTAATCTCCAAAACTACTAAACGGATTTTCATGGGATTTCCACAGGTTAATTAAGCTTAGCTTGGCGATTCGAATAGGCTTTGTTTCATCGAAATCTGCTGACGGGAAGAAAAAATAAAATTAAAACTTTAAAGTTTAAAAACTAAAATTCCAGGCATGCGAAGTCGCGGGCACAGCTAGTAATCAAACAAAAGCATAAGACTGCGTTTTACGTGCGTTCCGACTGTGTAGGAAGTAATCTCAACTATGTGCTCGTACTTTAATTTTTGTATTAACCAGTACGGCGGCGGTGGGATCTCTGCATCACGCATACACTATTTGTCTATACAAACTATAAGAAGTCAAAGGTTGGCTTGTTTGGTTGAAATATTATCATTTATACATTTTTGAAAATAATGTGAATTTGATGTAGTTTTATCAATTCTTACAGAATATGTTATATTTTGTGTATATTTAAAAAAAAACATATACGTTATAATACTAGATGTTATAAAATATCACGATAATCATAAATAAAGAAAACGCATACAAAATATAACGTAACAGAAAATATAAGAGTCGTTGTTGGAATAAATAAATTATTATAAAAATATTATTTTTACCTTCCATTTTTTGACTTCGGAAAGACGATTGGCAATAACACATCCTGCTGATCCTGCACCAACAATAATAAAGTCGAACTCTGCCGTAGCCTGTCTCTTTCTCCTACTTTTCCCATCCTTTTTCTTCTTCTCCATTTTCACTGAAACTTTGTCCGAATCTGCGGTATCGGTATCATAATAACCTTTTTGGTTTAAGAAGTCGTCAAAAGTAAGATCGGCCCTGGGCGCTGTTGTATACTTGGAATATGGATGTTCAATATTTTCAAATTCAAAATTCTTCTTTGGCTGTAAGAATAACGATTCCATGTACCCATGGCTGCCTTTTGGTCCTTCAACATGCACTACCGTTTTCAAGCCGGTTAAAACACCAGCTTCTAACACATGTCCTAATGCAGGAGATTGAACTTCAGGAATCTTAATGGGACTTGATCCAATCGGTAGAACTGTAGGTCCAAGAACACTGGTTTCGATTGACGGTGAAGTTCCAAACACATTAGGAACACTTTCAACGTTTCTCAAAAACGAAGGCACGTCACTATAAGATTCTAAGGAATAAGGATTAGATTTAAGGAAGGAGATACGATTATCGAAGGAAACTCCAAAGAGTTGAGTTAATAGCGATAAAAATAGGAAGCCTGTTTGCGAACATTGGGTTAAAGGAGCATTTTGTTCAGGGCAGATCTCGCTTATGTCCGGTGGGATCCAATTACTCGTCATTTTGAATTGTTAACACTGTTCCTTGTCACTATTACGTGTCACTGCTCCATGATAGCAGTCGCGACAAGATCTGAATGTACAATGCACAGATCATGCCTTCGTTAATGAAAGTGAGTGGGGCACTTGCCGTTGCGAAGTCATGTCCTTTACAATTCTTTCCGGCTGGTTATTGTTTGACGTTATCTAATAAAAACGATTTAATTATAGTTTAATTGGGGTTTCTGTTTTTTCTGTGGTTTGATGTCGTTTTTCTTGAACTGAATAATAATAATAGAAGTGAGATCGGTCAATCATAAAACGAATGTTTATAAATGGACTGAACTGTTTTACTTCGTTTTACAAGCTCAATGCGAGGAAGGTAATATTCATAAATCCGAGTTACGCCTGATCGCCAAATTTTTCTTTCCGGTAACTATTTGTATTTTGAAGAATAATAATTTCAGATGAAAATTGGAGGATTGAGAAGTATAATGTACCTTCAAATGGAGAGAATGGATAAAGTTATCCATTTCCTCCAATGTAAATACATGGAATGGATACGTATGAACGTATGTTTCGGTAGTTAGTGATATCCCAGAGCCCATTCCCATCCCATCCTATCGTCCCCATTTTCCAACTATTTCTCCAAAATTCATTTCTAAATCTCCAAAGGTAGGCAGCGCATCGGGGGCGTGACAACGTTTGTCATTCTTGACAGATATTAGCATGCATGGTGATTGTTCAAGTATCCACTAACAGTATAATTATACAGTATAACTCACAGACAGTATAATTTAGTTATAATACAATTCAAGGAACACGAAATTATTCCAATTATTTAGGTGAATTAATAATCAAAAGTCAAACCATATTGTCTTTGAACGGGTCTTGTTATTTAATTACAGCCGTCTTTCATTACATTGCTTCTAAGAATTCATTGTTGTAATGATAAAACACGTTTATCACTTTAGAGTATAAATCTTAAAACGTGTCTGTATGTTCGTAATGAACCAGAAAACTACTTGGCAGAGGAAGATTAAAATCTCGTGGTTCCCGAGACTAATGTGAATTCGAACCCCAACTTCACTTATGTGCGGATTTTTCAGTTATCTTCAGTTGTGAGGAAACCCGCGTGTACCAAAATTAATAAAAAAAAAAATCAATGGAGTATGACGTCACAGACTGATATCTACATATTACACTAGCGACCCGCCCTCGCTTCGCTTCGGTTTATGAGATATATTTCTTTTTCAAAAATTTATTTTCAGATTAAAAAAAATAAAATATAGCTTATATTAGACACGGAATTTTTGAAATCGGTTCAGTAGTTCCAGAGATTACCCCCAACATACCTACAAACACACAATTTTACCTCTTTATTGTATTAGTAAAAACGAGGAAAAGTCACTAGTTTTGATAACAATAATACCCGTTATTAAATTCCATGGAAGTCTGTCAGAAAATTAAATTAATTTAGATCACCTGAAGTATTGAAGTAAAATTCCTTGTTTTCTTCATTACCATCCGTTTCCTAGAATACTTCGTTTGATAATGAAGACGTAGCAAAAAAGACAAGTAAACTAACTACATTTTTTTTTTTATGTACGAAGGCGGCAGACGAGCATACAGTCCACCTGATGGTAAGTGGATACTGTCGCCCATAGACATCCGTGATACATGCCAACATTAGTCCAAAATGAGAAACGTTGGCATGCCCCCGGATGCGCTGCCTACCTTTGGAGATATAGGAATGGATTTGGAGAAAGGGTTGAGAAAATGGGGAGGGATAGGATGGGATTGGAATGGGCTCTGGCACATCTCACTCACTACCGAAACACGTACGTACATTGGGGAAATACGATAAAATGGGAAATGCAGTACATTTCAAGGTAGTATTCTGTGAGAGAGGGGTAACGTGGCCAGTCGAGAAATAACCAATAATCGAGAATAACCACCATACATAACCAATTTATTAACATATATTAACGCACGAAACACAGCTTTGTTGTGCATGCACAATTACATAAGATCGTCGAATTGAAACGAACGACGTGGCGGGCAATGAAACCCTGTGGGATTTTGTATAGATGTGTGTATGTGAAACGACTGTGTATTAATAAGGTAAGTTATATAAGGAACTGATCATTTCATCCTCAAACCGAAATAGACGGCGTAACAACTCTTGTGTGTGTGGATCGTTTCTTAGCTTTGGACAATTTTCACTTTAGCATGATTGAAGTGCTCTAACCTAGATTAAAATCAATAAAAATACTACGAAGTTCACCATACTTTAAATAGTACCTTTTTATACTGAACTTTGTTAGGTAGATTTTATAGAACAATAAAAATATATTTTTGCCATGCTAATGGTCTAATGGTACTGCCTCAAGAGGTCTTTCCATTACCCTACGATATGGGATACTTCAAGAAAGCTGTGTATAGAATTTTACCCACATACCACTCACCATCACGTGGGACCGCTTGCTCGTCCACTTACTCCATTATACCTTAGTCTTTATTTTGTCTTAGTCTCTTTTTACATCAACCACGGGAAGAGATGGGCTGATGCTATTATAAAACCGGCCGTCACCACACGACCAATGCCATATATTGCTGGATGCGGTCGTTATCAGCAGTATGGTATAGCAATTACATAGAACTATTTTAAGGTTCAGCACAATACCAATTATTTCATGTCTAATAAACCCGTGTTACATAACAATAAGCTAAGAGGTCATTACCTCGGTCTCTTACACACAGGGACTCTAATTACCTCGGTCTAGTTATGTATCACTAATGACTGTGACAAATTGCATCGGTTGGCATTAAGTAATGTTTAATGGGTTCGGTGCAGTATAGTGCAATGCTTGCATGATGTCTGCACTCGGTGACGCAAGGGGTGTGGTCGATAAGGATTATTTTATACGCGCTGGCGGCATTTCAGAAAGTGAATAATAATTGAGGTTAAGAATAAGTTAGGGAAATAAAACCCATTGTAAAAACTGGTAGAATCGATTTCACTATCGATTCGGGATATTTTTAGCTCTTGCGTTATTTCAGTAACACACTGTATTTACCTAAATAATTTAAGAAATATTTCTGCGAAAACAAAATTGAAATATAGTAAAATATGAGAGAAGCAAAGACATTTTACAACTTAAGGCTCATTTGCTAAAGGAGATTTTCTCGAACAGTTACGGCTAGAATTTATACGTTCATCTATAGTAATATAATATAGAGAGAGTGAGAATTTTGTGAGTTTGTGTGTATGTGGAGGGTAATCTCCGGAACCACTGGCACCTATTTGAAAAATTCTTTCACCATTTGAAAGATACATTATTCCAGATGAACATAGGCTATATATTATGTGCAAAAAACATGCCGGGCGTGCGTGCATGCGAGCCGGGCATTTATTATAGACTAGCTGTGCCCGCTAGTCTATAATAAAATTGTAATAGTGCCGTGTCTGTACATGAAACCCCTAAAATATATTATTATCTGCATTGTCGCCAGAGAATCTGAATCTAACCCACTTTTAAATTTGCTGCCATCGACTTATTGCCAATCCGGTATTTGCTGCCGCTCCTTTAAATATTCTGTGTTATTAAGCGGGTCTTAATGCTTACTTTTACCGTGTTTACCGTTTTATTTTATTTTCCTCGGCGTTTCGCCTGACGGACAGTCATCACGTGACCATGTTTGGGTAACCCGGCCATTATTAATTTACACAAGCGAAACCAGGAAAAGTCACTAGTATTTGATAACAATAATACCCCTTATTAAATTCCATAGAAGTCTGTCAGAAAATTGAAGTAATTTAAATCACTTGAAGTATGAAATAAAATTCCTTGTTTTCTTCATTATTATCCGTTTCCTACAGTAGTTCGTTTGATAATAAAGACGTAGCAAAAAGACAAGTAAGTTAACTACATAATGATATATTAACGCACGATACACAGTTTTGTTAAATTATTTGAAAAAAAATGTATATTTGAATTTTTTCATATAAAACGGAAATTTCACAGGTAAGGATCTAATATTAATTAGGATTGGATTAAGTTCTCCGTCTTGTTTTGGAAAAATATTTATTCAGATCGTAGCTGATATTTTTATTGGATTTTGTCCCTACATAGCGATGAACGGCGTTGCAGAGGATAGATTTCAATATTAGGTAATTGTTGTATTTCATCTTTAACAATATGACATAACTGTTGTGCTTGACACAAATTCGCGGAAGAAGGTTAGGATATTCACGGTCGTTCTACCATAAAACCATCAAATTGCATATATTTTAACTGTTAACAAATTTGCGCGTCATTATTCAGTGTAATTTTTGAACGCTTCATAATATGTATTTATCATTTAATTACATTTAAGTTGATTTTAAAGGCTTGTACGTGTAATTAAAAGAAAAGCAAAAAATACTAAATGGCTAATGTAATCATGATCAGTAAAACAAACTATCTTTGAATAACTGAAATAGTAAAAAACCACGAATGTTAACACAAAGGCGACCGAGTGCCGCTTAGCGAGACTCTCGTATCTTTAAGGCTCGCGCATATTACGGCGGCCCGTATCACAGCGCATAACATAGCAAAAATCCTCCTGAATCACTTTCATACATTTTGTATAAACCATCGCACACTTCAAGCGGGCCTCATCGCGCCGCTGCGCATCGCACTGTCACATCGCTCGCCTTCCGTATTTATGCGCCGATGTTATGCGCTGCGACGCGGCCCAACCCAATGTGCGTTGAAAGGGTGCAGTTAACTACTGTAATTCGAGAGTTATTCGCTGTGCGATGTTGAATGTCAACAGCTGACTGATTTAAATTATTGCGTTGAGCTGCGTTGGCCCTTACATACCGGGGCCTCACGAGGCCCACCCAGGGACCTGCCCGTTTTGGCGAGCAAAGGCGCAACCACTGAAATGGGCAATAGCCCAGCAACAGTTACTTTACCTTCAACCCAGGGGGCGAGAGACAACTCACACGGCGTTGGCCCTCCGCGTCTTTAATGTACGTTGACACAGTTTTGCAGTACGGCGCGACGCGGCTGTAATGTACGTTGACACAGTTTTGCAGTACGGCGCGACGCGGCTGTAATGTACGTTGACACAGTTTTGCAGTACGGCGCGACGCGGCTGTAATGTACGTTGACACAGTTTTGCAGTACGGCGCGACGCGGCTGTAATGTACGTTGACACAGTTTTGTAGTACGGCGCGACGCGGCTGTAATGTATGTTGACACAGTTTTGCAGTACGGCGCGACGCGGCTGTAATGTACGTTGACACAGTTTTGTAGTACGGCGCGACGCGGCTGTAATGTGCGCGTGTTTTTATTGTCACCAGAAAACCTCAACCCACCTCACATTTGAATTTGCTGCCACTTTCATAATTTCTGTTGTTCATTTAATTATATACCGACTAAATCATAGAAAATAAGTTATAGTGACATGGCTACAATGCGTCCGAAACCTAGGGTAGTCCGAAACCTAGGGTACTCCGAAACTTCTTTAGGTAGTGTAAGGTTAACATCTAGAGAGGACTATCAAAACTACTTGTCGCAATTTTTTGACCAAAAATTCCAAAATTTCTACAGCAACGGGATCATGTCAGTACCTACAACATGGCAACAAGTTATAGAACAAAACGGCACATATATATTATAATTAAATGTAACTAAACTTTTATAAAAATTGTCTTGAATTTGTATATAAAATACGAAGAAACTTTTTCCTCGACCTAATATAATAGAGGTCCGAACGAAGAAAAGTAGGGTAATACTCTGACTTTCCTTTCGTTCGAACTTCGGTCGGTTTGGTCGAAACTCAAAATAAGAGTAGGCTCCCCTGGCTAAAGACAGAAAAGAATGACATAAGCATAAGATGCTGCTAGCATAGCAAGAGACAACATCTAGAAGTGGATGATTAAATGCAGCAGATAAATGTTGAATTTAATAAAAACATTATTAGATTATATTTTTTACTGACATTTCAAAATAGTCATTTAACCGTTTGAAAGTTTTTACAGTACGAAGTTGGCCTTGGTACATTGACCTCAAAATCCGAACATAAACAAAGTAACAAATCATTAGCTCTTTTTAGTGCATGTCTCTTAGTGCATAATGTCTATTATAAAGCAAAAAATGAACTGTTGCAAAAAGTAGGTCACAGAGTTTGTTACTCGGAACATCGATGTAAAAAATAATAATACACGATGTACACGCAGTGCGGATTTTGACAGTGACAAAAAAAAAGTGTCATAAAAATTAGCGCTGAACGCTTGAGTGATTGAGCGGTAAGTCAGTGCTAAAGAACCTTCACTTTTCACCGTTTTAGACTCGAGCCTTTAACCTAAAGGGTTTAAGATCATCAATTTTTTAAACACTTTGTCTATAACGCTCACGCTCGTTAGCGCTCGAGTGTTAGCTACATTAGCGCTCACTCACCATTGGAGCGTCGAGCGATCATCGCTACAAATAAGGCAGAAGGCTTGTAAAAAGCTCGGTGTACTGAATAGAGGGAAGCAGTTAGACGACCCCACATGGAGTAGGAACTGCTCACACCTCTGGGACAGTGCCTCGAAGTACCAGCTGGACCCTCTTGACTCGGTCCAACGACGCGCTATCAGAATTGTCGACGATTCCACTCTCACAGGTGGTTTAGAATCGCTCAGCATCCGTAGAGATTTGAAGTCTCTCAGCGTTTTCTACCCGCCTTTATAATGGGGAATGTTCTGAAGAGCTGTTCAATTTAATACCAACTTCCAATTTAATTCACTTAATTAACTTAACTATTAATGGGAACCTGTAGTCGCCAAATCACAGAGCAATTTGCAATCGAACTTGTGAATTCTGTTACACTATTGGTGCATTTTGGAATTGGAACTGATAGGAGGCAAGATTTGAACAATATTAAAAGAATGGACATAAACTTCGGGTTTTCACCATCGCACCGCTCGTCATCGATGTGCCATTCATCCACACTTCCTTGACGTAAAGTCGCTGTGTACTGTGCGGTCAAAAAGACACTTTATACCGCGAATCTGAAAGTTATGGAATAACTTGCCAGCTGAGGTATTTCCGTTACGCTACGGTATGTGGCTCTTCAAGAGAGCTGTGAAAAGGATGCTGCAGGGTCGGCAGCGCACCGAGAAGTCCCCTGTTGTTGCAGGTGTTCATGTGTGACAGTGATCGCATACCATCATATGGTCCGGCCGCTCGTCTGCCATCTATTCTATGAAAAAAAGGCCAAAGACAGGCGCCAGTCGCAAAGATAGATTTCGATTTTTCCGTATACTTTGGAAAAAATATTATTGGATTAGAAAATTTTTGAGGTCTAGGTCTAATAAACATAATTCAGCAACGCATCGTTCATATACTGGGTCTTGATTTTTATAGCGAAATTAAAAAAAAATACACAGAATCGTAATCTTGGAAGTACCTGGGTTCCTACTGAACCAATTTGGCCCATTTCACTAGCTTAACTAAAACTTTTAAAACGCAAGCCCCCTGGTGATGCAGATGTCCATAGGTGGCGGTGAGAACTTACCATCAGGTGTCCCCACCCGCTCGTCTGTCATCTATTTTATAAAAAAAAGACTTTTAATATATAATAATAATAATATTCGAGTATATACTTCAACTACTTCTGTGTAGAATTTAATCTCATTTGGGTAAGAATTACCTAATATATTTATTATTGTACGTGCAAACAGCTGTATTTCTTTAATTAGCAATGAGATATGCAAAATCTCTAAAAAAGAGGACTCGCCAACCCGCTTGGCCAGCGTGCCATCGTATGGCCATATATACTTCCTGCCCAAGACAATGTGCTGAAGGAGGCTATGATTACCGTTACAATGAGTCTTACAATATTATCCAAAAAAAAAAAAAGTACCTAATTTATAATCTGTTGTAGAGTACTCATAACTTTTTGAACTCTAGTACTTTAAACAATGACAACACGTCAGTAACATAAATATACTTGAAACAATATCCGTCTAAAGTGTATTACAGTTGCTACAATTTGTACCGGAGTTCGTAGTAGATAGCAACAAGTCAAAGGTTGTGCTATGTGCTCCAATTTTATTGCTGTTTTCTCATTAATGACTTCACAATAGCCACTGTTTCTTTTTTTTCTTTTTTTACTCAGTATAATGGTGGAGGAGCTGCAGTTCGGCGGCGCGCCGTGTACTCACTGCCGAGCGTTCTCGGCTCAAGTTAAGATTGAGCTGGCGCTGCGTTGGCGGGGGATACGCAGCGTTCCCGTTTTCGTGTCGATGGATGTGCTCTGCATGGATCCCCAGCCCAATGGTCCCATGGGGGAAATAGGCGCCCTCCGTTATATGCAGACTATCTGCAGACAATGATCTCTTCCAGGCAACCTTGGAATAGAGAAAAATAAAAGAGATATAGGTAGTGCAAAACGATTCAGATTTACAGGTAGAATTATGTTCAATATATACCGACTATATCAGTAATAAATATAATACAATACATACTTATAATAAGAAATAACTTAAAATATATAAACCTAAAAAAAACATACATATATACATATATAGAAATCTATCTCCTATCTATAGAAATAAACTGCAGTGAAGGGCAACCTTAGACCGTAGAATAATGTAATTAATTAAAATTGTGTTACGAAATCAACGTTTCTCGCAATAATTAGTTCTTAATTTAATCAGATTTGGTTTCGCCATTTCGGTTATAATCACGTATCATTTCGTTACGTTTCCGTGTGAGTAAATATTTTAGGCGACATACATATGAGAAAAGGTCGTGGTTAATTGTTACTAGCTGGCTTATTATCGCGCTCATAAATAATTATACAATCACGTTCGCAATAGAAATTCCATTAGAAATTGATAGAGGTTACGCTATAGCTTTGCGAATACTAGGTAAGTGTAAATTAATTTATTAAGAGCAATTGGTTTTTAAAAAATCGACACGCATCGGTAGGTAAAATAGATTTTGCTATTTTGTTTCTTACGTTATTCTTACAATCAGTATTTTCAAAATATTCACAATATTAATTTGTACACGATTAAATAAGACAAGTTGAATAAAAGGCAAGCTTATCTCCTGTGGAGATCTCTTCCAGCAGACCCGTGAAATAGAGATTTTGTTAGGAACAGGAGGCCTACTATGATCTTTTCAAAAACTATCAAAGTTCCAGGCAAGTCAATTTACAGCTTATAAACATCCTTGCTTTATATCGTTATATGAGGTCTAAACAATTGTTTATGTCCGATTTGATTGTCTATGGTTATTTGTAAGAAGGTTGAGAACATTAGTGTGTAGGTAGGATAGTAGATAGGATAAACATCTTATAAATCTATCTCGCTCTCACGTTAGTAACATGTTGTTCCAAACCCACGCCTATGCGTTTATCGATTAATTCCGGTTTTTTACATAACAATTTTAATTATGTAATGATATTCTAAAATAATTTGAATAATGGTAAATTCATATCTTACCTTAAAAAAATATACAAGTTTTTTTTATTAAGAAAAAATATGATTATTTAAAGTGATTTCATAAAAGTAAATCAGTCTTTGTTCAGAACAAATCTCTCCACACTTCGCTGTGATTGGTCGGGGTCGGACGGAAGACGGGACAGCCATGATAGGAATTTATTGTTTGTTATTGTGGCTGTTTGTAATGGGTTCCAAATAGTCTTAAAATATTCTATGTTCGTATTTGAGATTTTTTATACGATTTGTTATATTGAAAACTAATAAGTATTTTATAATCAATGGCGAATGTGTCCTATGAATTTCGTTAATCGAAATTTTCGTACGAACATCGATGAAAATCTGTAACAAAATCTAGAAATTTTAATGATCTCAGACATAATAAGTGGTTCCAACCAATATATTTAATAACCCCCCAATGCTGTTTTACAAACTTAGTTCTTCATTTTGATTTTGTAAGGTTAAAAAGGAACCACATAACGGTAAGTGACTTACCATCGCTTGTGCCTGGTTATGTATCAAATATAAAGTATCCAACTCAATGGCATTAAAGTAAGTGTCGCGTAGAAATAGAATACATACACAATTTTATAACTTTCACAAGTTTACTGTACCGTCAAGGGTGTAAGTTTTATGATGCAAAATTCAATTCGATATCTGTTCCCGATTTATGTGTTCCACTTTTCATTATCTACTTTGTTTTGTCGACGGTTCTATTTCAAGTCGGTGGATGTTATGTCGTTTTATGTAAGAAGTATTTATTTAAATTTCTACCACCTACACGTATCGCTTTATCTTATTTTTTTTAAGCAAACACAATTAACTAATATAAAAAAATAAGCTGCTAATTATTAATCCCACTAGTATTTGACGACCGATTAGCCCAGTTGGTATTACTCCCGTGTAAAGGGGCCCGGGTTTAATTCCTGATCGGACATTTATTTGTTTAAAGACAAATGTATGTTCAGGGTCCACGATACAGGGAATTACTTTAGCATGAGCAACATTGTATGAAATTATCCAATAAATTCGTCAAGCTGTTAGTCAACTAACTTTTACTAACAATTGACAATTATTTTATTAACCTTTAACAAAAAAAAATCATTATTATTGTATGACTTGTCAAAAAATACTAAAAGAGCAGCAAATTGTGATCATGATCCCGCTACTCAAGACTCCTATTTCCATATTGTTACCAGAGCACCTAAACCTTACCCACCTTTTATATTTGCTGCCATCGATTTGCTGCCCGTTAAGTATTTTTGTTGTTCATTTAATTATTTCTCTCATTCTAAGGCGGCCTTAGACTGGATTCCTAGACTTAGACCAATAAAGTTGTACAATAATATTATCATTTCACAATATTATTGTATCGCGCCTTACACCTAAATGAGTTTCAAGACACGCCCTAAACGTCAAAACATTGCGAAATCCTTAAAACAACACAATATAATTGATCAACTAGAGGACGTCTAAAGAATACCAAAATTCCTTAGACCCTTATAACTTCAAACCATTTTCGTTCAACAAATTGTAAGTGGACAGCGTAATAAAACGTGTCGGGCACAATGGAGGAAGCTCTAATGAGGCTGAAAACAATGGAACACATGTGCTGAGGGGGGTAGAGTGAGGTCATTCGCCTCCGTGAGTAATGAGGGAGTTATCTAATGTGAGGTAAAGTAATTCGGGGTAAATGACTTAAAAAATTATACCTTAATTTTTGTCACGTGGAAAGGAGAATAAGTTATTTGTGTCAGAAATATGGGGTCGTTTAGGTGTTACAGAGGTTTAGACTGGGATTCAAGGACGATGTTACTTCATGTTTATCTATTTATTTAATAAGATTAATGATATTTATTGATAATTAATGCTTTAACAATGTCCGGTTAGTATTTACTGTTAAATAATATATATTTTTTAGAGAAATAAGGTGACAAACGAATAGACAATCCTCCAGGTGGTACTGACTATGGGCATAACCATAGATTACTATGGAGCGCTCCATATAAAAATAGGTTCAAAGTTCACAAGAATTAGAAAATTATCTATTACCCATATTTGGGAGTTACCATTGCGTCATAAAGCCTATGTTTATGTATTTATCAATATTTACGTACTTAATATAACTTATTTGATTGAATCGGATTGAATCAATTTTCTAAGTCACATCACTATTCGAATAATGACATCACTATCGAAATGACAGTTCGATCTGTCAGTTTACTGCGGCTAATTAATGGTCAGACTTTAGATGCTATAGCAATTCGATAAATACATTCTACGAGCATTATATCCGAGACACATGCGACCAGTGAAAAGTAACCAGACATTTTTGGAGATTTATTAGTGGGTTTGGAAAAGTATTGGAAATGATGATAAAGTATGCAGCGAAAGGAAGGGTTTTCCTCAAACTATTACACACTCCATACTTCCTCGGAGAAGAGGGCATAGAAGGAATTTGACTAACATAAATAGTATGTACAAAAATGTAGAATAAAATATTTTTAACCACATCGCAGACAAATCGGCATTCGGTTTCGTGATGTGTTTATCCAAATATAAAATGTCAAATATTAGTACTAGAAATAAATAAATAAAATAATATAAAATAAATAAAAAATGGAACAGCTGGTAGAGAGTAAAATGGTTTCAAAGAAAATGGTATAAATAATTCTGTTGATTGCCTGAATCTATTGAGTAAATTTACTTTAAGAGTTCCTACCGGCACACCCGCTACTCAATCGGACTGTTTCAGACGTGCAAACACAGAACTAATCTCGGAAAACATTCCCCTGTATCTCGGATATCACAGACCCTTAATATATTTTCGATCAGCCCAGCTGATCTTAAAATATTTCATGATAAATTGTATAAACAAAAAAAAATATTCAAATTGTTGACACGCGTATTATTATAACTTTCCTATTTTTTTGTAATTTTTTTAGGTTACCTAAAATTATCATTTTTATTTTTTCTAAACTAACTTATTCTTTTGGAATATAATATGTATATTGTTTTGGCCTATTATGAACACAATTTGAATCGCATGTAGTTATAACCTGTAAGTAGGGGAACAATTATATTGTAACCACTACACGGAATCCTCCATAAATATAATATATTAATATATATTATATATACATATATATATATATATGTACGCGTGTTTATTGTTGTCTCTGTTGGTTTTTCAAAATAAATAGATAAATAGTTTTTCCCATTAAACTCGCCACTCGATAAAATTGAACGAGATGGGGGAAGGTGGGCTTTAGGTTTGAGATGCAATAATAAAATCTAATAGCCTTGAGTGACTACTCATTAATGAGTAACTCACGAATACCCATGAGTTTGAGTAACTCACCGGTATTTATGTATAAAACGAGTTTCTTTCTCCAAAAGGAGTTTACTCTCCAGAGATGTTTGGGTCAAAATGTCAATAAACCTAGTTCTGGGTAAAATTAATTTAATTACGAGTAGGTACTCCTAAAATTCATAATTAGACCTTGGTCCTAACTACATAACGAGTTTGTTGGTAGCTTAAATAAAATTATATACAAATAAAGTCGTTAACGTTTTTCGAATGTATTGGGTTCTGGAGCCAATTTTGTTTATTAGAAAACGAATACAAACAAATGTGTATGTTAGCATGGATAAGTTCTTTGTTTTTAACATATACAAAGTCACAGGGCAGTATGTGGTGTTGGCCGGCTTAAGAATAGTACCACCCTATCCCTTCGCGTGGATGTCGTAAAAGGTAACAAAGCGGCTACCATAAGCCTTGAGGAAATACAACCACCTCTAAAAGAGTTGACTCGCCAACCCGCTTCGCCAGGCGTGGCGTTTTAAGTCCATGCATCCCTCATGCTAATTTACACGAGGAGTACCACCGATACGTGGCCTCCATTCCTGTACTTATCTGCTTCATCCGTTATAAATCCTACGGTATGTATGATCTGCCCATACAGCATGCAGATTCTATGAGCTATGTGAACGACTTTAAAATAATTATTTATTAATAATAATATTAAAATCTCGACGTAATTATCATTTATACGTATTTGTTTTTTTTTTTATGTAGAACCACTATTATTTCCATCTATAAGAAAATTAATTGTAAAAAATATAAACTAGTAAGTAGCCATTACGGGCCGAGGATTTGAAATCACGATCACACGAATGTGAGTCGAATATAGATACTCCTAGGCTATCACCGTACCACTGAGTATTTAGTTAAGTACGGATTCTTAAAAAAAGGTCATTAGCTCGGCGGTGAGGGAAAACATCGCTGGGATGTTTTAAACATGAATAAAAAATCTGGACTATGTGATCCACCGAGCCCTCAACTAGTGATTTACTAGGGGTGGTCTATGGGACGTTATAGGCTGACACAAGTAGCCATTATATAATGTTCACGTAGTTGTGTTTATTTTATTTTTCTAAAACCCTGCATCCCTGCGAGAGGACGTTTTAAACTGAAACCATATTTTATAGAACGTGACGCGCTAGTCCTAATGTGTTCGCGGGACATTACTTCGCGATAGAGGAAATAAATAACATTTTATTTGTGCTGCAGTAATGTCACTATGAGTGTACATACCATTCTTATTTTTAACCAGAATAGTAAAGAAAAACACTACTGATAAGTAATAAGTACAGTGAAATCAACGAGACATAAACTATGCTAAGTGTGAGTGGGTGCCGAATTATCCTATCAGATTGTCGAAAATCCTCGCAGCTAGACATGAGCTTTGCATCTGTGTGAGTGGGTGCCTAATTATCCAATCAGATTGTCGAAAATCTTCGCAGCGAGACATGAGCTTTGCATCTGTGTGTGGGCGCCGAATTGTGCAATCCCATTATCGAAATGGTTCGCAGTGTCCACTATCGGTGTGTACTCACGCAAATGCTAAGTTCTCGTTGATTTTACTGTACAGACGACACTGTGTCACCGATATTACTAAAAATTGGTTTGTTAATACTGTAGGACGGTACCAATTAGTCGATCTGAGAGTAAATGACTAATATTTCTTTTGCCTATCCAATTAAACCGTGTTTGTACCGTAGAATGAATAACTAGTTGATAACCTAGTTGCCCATATTACGGTACAAACACTAAGTAGTACAAGAACGTACTAACCAAGAGGAGGGATTCCGACCAATGTATAATAATAATCTTAATTGTGTAGTCTAAAAAAGTAATTTGCACATATAGATATGTAAACAGAAATCAAGAGGAGCTTTTATCACAATTGTGCAATCTCTTCCATGCACTCACGAAATAATAATAATAAACATTTACCTGCATAGGTAACAAAAAATAGGTATTGTTAGAGTACACACATGTCATCCCATTATGTGCTGGCTTTAATAGGCGTAAAAAAATTACATTTATATAATAATTATTAAGTTCATCATTAATTATTACATTATCATCATTACATTAAAGTGTGAATATTACATTTTGATTTTTTTTTTACTACATATGGCATTATTATTGCATAGAGGTGTGGCATGGCTATTGCCACTATGAAATCGTGAATAATTGCATGACTCTATATTGAAAGTTATCATTAAAAATATTGATCTTGAGAATCCACATTTTAATATTTAACTTGCCTAAATAAATTACTGCACCAAGTCAAATGCATGTTTATAGATAGCTATATGAACCACATGTAAGTCATGTGATTGTTATTATGCGTCCTTGAAATGTTACATTTCCCACTTTATCCCATTCCCCTAATGTACATACGTGTTTCGGTAGTGGGCGAGATATGATTTGACATATATCACTTCTATCCCATTCCTTTCCTATCCTATCCCTCACAATTTTCCCAACCTTTTCTCCAAATAAACTCCTTAATCTCAAAAGGTAGGCGCGCATCCGAGCCGTGTTAACGTCTGTCATTCTGAACTGACTGATGTTGGCTTGTACCGCGGATGACCATGAGCTACAGTATCCACTTACCACCAGGTGGACTGTGTCCTCGTCTACCGTATTTTACGATAGACTTATGTGAAAGAGGGGTAACTAGGCTAGTCGAGAGCTCCCAGCGGCTATGAGATTACAGGGTGCACCCTCTCTCTCATTGAGACGTTCAAAAGTGGATTTTAAAAATCTTTTTCGAGTTTATAGGCTTAGTTTTAAGAAATAACGAAAGGACATGTATTTCACTGCAGCACAGTACACACAATAATTAGTCGTCAGAACAAGGAAAGAGAATAACAAAACAAATTTCAATTAGTAATTGTGCGTGTCGCAGCGCCGCGCGCCGTCGCACTGAAAGAACGCTCAGCTCACCAGTTACACTGTGGTGAGCTGAACGTTGAAACCGCTAAACGATTTCCGACGCTGATTGTCAGCTGAAGGGATGTTTAAACACGATTTCATGACATTGTCATCTGTGATATGACGTATGTAATATCATGTTACAGTATTTGTAATTAACGTAATTATAATTAATATCTGACATAACTAGTTTCAGTTTGAAAAAAAAAATTGCACACAGATTAAGGCACAGTATATTGGGCAATATATTTGGCTTTACCTGTGTCCTAGCAAATAAATAATTTGAATTTGATGAAAATTATGATTTGGAACGAGGTTTTCATAAAATTTGTAAATAAAATTGTAAAAGACGGGTAGTCAGACAACGCAGACAAATAGGTACAGTAAATACAGTAATGGTAGCCACACACGATCAGTTAAAACTGTCAGTTGTGACTGAACAGTTAAAACTGACCGTGTATAGTATGAAAGCTGTCAGTTTTTCATACAAGGATGGTCCGTTTAAACTGTCATGTAAATTGTTCAGTTCAGTTTTAACTGACTTTTAACTGATCGTATGTGACGGCTATAAGTCTAGACAGCACGTCAATTACATTTTTGGTCTATTTACTTAAACAAAAACTATCTACGTAACAAAAGGTTACGTTTGATGTCTGTCCACTGTACCAAATGTGATTCAGTCTCGCTCTAAGAAAAAATTAAAATTCTTGAAAAGAATTAGATTATTTTCGTCTAACCGTAATCAGTCTTTCTGTCGTCCACTGCTGGACACAGGCCTTGCACATTGTCTTGTTAATGAGGGATGTATGGCCTAAAACACCACGCTGACCACCTTCTTGTCAAGTCCACTCTTTTAGATCTGGTGCAGTTCGTCAGCGGTTGTGGTAGCCGCTTTATTAACTGTTTATCTTTTCTGTCTCTTAGTCACCTTTTGCAAAATCCACGTGAAGATATAGGATGGTGCTACGCGCATTTTAAATGCGGTGGACACCACACTAAATTCTCTGAATTCTTGCCCAATTCCTAACTTAGTAGTAAAAATGAAAAGGCGGAATTACACGTCACATGGCGACGTGGGGCATGAAAGATGTGCATTGTTCCCACATGAGCGTGTATTACATGCATTGTGTGAGTTTTGTTTTAAAATTCAGAATATAACAGTGAAATAGTGCCCTACTTCCGTGTAATTGTAATTCCGTGTAAACAGTTAGCTAACTAAACTGTAATAGGTATCAAGCTGCTGTGTTTCGGCGTAGAGCGAGAGAAGAAAATATTTCTTCAATTTCAATTTGAGCCTGAAACCATAAATTCTATTCTATGATGACATACAAATTTAACTAATCTGTTTTTTGATACATTTTTCATACATTCATACTTATAATTTGCCGCATGAGCGATAACGGATATAAGGACAGACGAGTCCTTAAATGTTGAGCACATACAGAGAAGCGCAGCGTAATCCTCCAACCGACCCATGACTTCAAGAAATTTGCCGATAGTGGATGGGAAGTATGGTGGCGAGTAGATGAGAGACATAAGCTGATAGATAGTATGATATTTTATTTATTAAATAGAAGCCCAAAAATTTGTTTCTACAAAAACATTGTTAACAGTTTAAATAAACTGAATAGGATTCTGGCAGTGCAGGCGTATGTCTCCTGGTGTCGTCTGCCATCTCTACTATAAAAGAAGAAAACTATACCGCTTGAGCTTAATTGATCCAGCAGATTCAAATATAAACGAATATCAGAGTGCAACTAACAAACTTTTCGTATGAACGGAATAATAAAAGAAGATAGACTTTATAGTGGTCTATTTGACCAAAAAATGGACCAAGTGAAAACATTCCGTAAAATATAAAACAGATCGTCTCGTACAGAAACGGCACCATAACAGTTTGAGCAGGTATGGTCCACCGCACATCAGCCGTATACTTTAGTCTGCGGTTCGACAAAGAACGACAAACGATGAGCGATGAACTATTTTCTCGCCAAAGATACCTACAAATTCCAGCAAGGCAACGTTTGAAAAACAGAGGTAGAAATAATAGTTCAACGGTCTCATTGCTAGCGAGGATCTTCCCTCTAGTTTTATCGCCAGGCGATATAAGAGCGAAAAGAGCACGCTTAGTAACAGTCGCCTGCAATTAGTGTGCGGGGACAGAGGGGTCGAACTAAGTGAGTTGTTTCTAGCTCATCGCAGTCGCTCGCTTCTCGTTCCTCGCCCGGCGACATAAAAATATGTCGCGCCATTAGCTAGCTTTACTGGTCCAATTAGCTTTTAATCGCTCCTCGTTACTCGTTTGCATTACCCGCTCATGGTTTCTCGTTCTTGGTCGGACCGCAGCCTTAGTTGGAGACAAACGAAACAATGGAATACTAAGCTTACAGATCAAAGTGATATGGTCTTTCTGAACTGCTTTATCGACATGTCGCGGACCAACGCGATAAAGCAATGAGACTATGTGATCGGCGAAACGCAAATGTGAGATGAGTTCAACACTGACTTCACGTTCCTTCCAGTCCAGCATCTTAGATGCTGTTATTCTAACTTATTTCTGAACAATTTCGGAAATACATTACTTCTCACCTCTCGTCAAAAAATAAGACAGTTTTATTAGAATTTCCAACAAACTATCAATTTTTAGAAAATAAGTTATAATCATATGAAAGCTATTTTTGTATTATACTATTTATTTTATTTATATAAGGTACTCGAACAGTATGCATATTTAAATATTTTAATATAAGACTAATTTCATTAGAGCCTATATCAATAAATACGTGTATTACCGGTGTACACAATATTTATAATAAAAGACTTTTCATTTCGTTATACTTTTAAAATATTTCAAACTGGTTCAGCGTTATTTAAAATTTTCAGGTATTATTTTTTCTCCTAAAGTTGGTGTTTCTTGTTTGCACGTTATTTGACGTGGCCATCGAATTGTACTTTAACAGTAACAGTATTCCCGTTTTCATGAACCCGTTAAAACCGCGAAGGCTACATGCTGCAAATATGTCATTGGTATTTGCCCAATTGTAGGAGCTGAAAGGTGGTGAGAAGTAATCTATTCAGGTCAGTTTTTTCAAGACACATTTGTACAGAAGCTAATACCTAAACACAGGACAAAACATGAGAAAGTAGGAGGAAGATCCTTTTGAAGGAAAGATGGTAAAGGAAAACTATTCAGGTCAGCTTTATAAAGCTAACTAGCCCTTTCACCAGGCACGTTTGACCGGAAGCTAAAACCTAAACGTGGAACAATACAAGTGAGGTAATTAGAAGATCCTTTTAACGATAGACCTACAATAAAGAACCTTCCAATTTCAATAAATGTAACAATAACACTGAATACGTTAATCCACACACGAATGGCTTCCAGTGGAGATATTTAATTAGTGGAGCTGTTCCGGTCCGCAATCCAATATGGAAATCGATTAACATTAATTACTTGTTCAGCCGTGAATCAAACGTTATGGTCGTTTGGAAGTGTTGCATTTAGTTGTATTGTTGTATTTATATTTTAGTCAAAACAGTTTTTTCCGACTAGCCAAGTGAGCCCAACTCTCACGGAAGACTACAATAAGCAACAGGTTAACATATGCCCATAGGTACTTTAACGCGCTACTAATGAAGCCTAGTTTCTAATTATATTGGTAATTTAGCTGGTTACTGACTGTACGTGGTTTAGTAATGAGTGGATATGCCAGAACTCATTTTCTATACCATTCCAGTCCATCCCACCCTATCTCTTCTCATCTCATCGATTAGAGAGCATAATGGAATAAAACAAATTCCTTATTCCATTATAATCTTGATTCCCCAATCTTAACAAAGATTGGGAATTGTAATGAGATGAAGAAAGGTCCTCGTCCCGTTATACTTCCTATTCTCCATTTTTCCAACCCTGTTTAAAAAATCTGTTCCCATATCTCACGGGTAACTTATTCACGGGTGTACCAACGTTTGTCATTCACGATTTGTGTTATCATGTATCCTGGATGTCGCAGGGCAACTTTATCCATTCACCATAAGGTGAACTATCTGTTCGTCTGCCACCTTCCTTCGATAAAAATAATTATGATATAATATTAATTCAGTCAATTCCTTTTGCTTCATCTTTTCTTTCATTTTTTTTATAATAATGGAGGCTGACGGGCACCCGGCCCATATGATGGTAAGTGGCAACCGCCGCCCATGGACACCTGCAACACCATGCGGGCGCGCCGCCGACCTTGCAGAATCCTATTCACAGCTTTCTTGAAGAACCCCATGTCGTAGCATAAGGGGAAGACCTCACGTGTTCGTTTCACAGCCTAAGGATTTACGGCAAAAAAACGTTATTTAGACTGCACCGTGTGCGACACCTCCGCATTGAGGAAATGCGGATCGGGAGGTGCGGTTGTAGAAACCCGAGGTGGGAGTCTTAACGAACAGTTCTTCGGAGCATTCCCCGTTACCTATACAGGCGAATGGTATGCAAACCTCTCTGCGGACGCTGATTGATTGCAAACCGCTTTGTTTTTCTCTCTCTCTTAGCTTATGCAGATATTTTATTTACATAATGTATATATGTATGTGTATGTACATGTATTAATACAGTTTGTATATGTAATAGTGTATTATAATTTCTTTACCACACCATTTAAATTGTGTCTTTCATGCACGTATAAAATTTAACTTCTCTGACCAACCCACAGGTCGGCTGGTAGAGAATGCCTTAAAGCATTACGCTCGCCTTTTGTACGATATTGTGCAATGAAGTGTAATTAATAAATAAATATCTCAAGTTTCCCGGATAGAAGTGAGTTTCCTGCGAACACTGCCACCCAACAGCAGCAAGCCGGTGATAGCGAACAGCTGTCCCATGGTGCGTTCTTGTATTTTGAGAATATTTCTAATATATTTCCTAGTTCGTAACTCTTCATATCCAAGCTGAATGACCATTAAGATTTACGTCGCACACAAACAAGTGACATTATCAACTTAATACGCACAAGTTCCACCGGGTACAGGGGAATCGTAAAAATGATATATGATCACACATTAGGTGGGTACGAAACACATGTGCCCGGACTGCATTGCGTTGTTTTGTTGCCAATTAGGGTGAACACACCTTTATGTGAAGCTAAAAGCTATTAAACATGAATTCGGTCAAAATGCTTATCTGGAAGACTATTTCTTAACGATAAACTTTATAATTGATTTTATTTTACATGAAACATCAACATAAACACATAATATTACTTACATTATACATTGTGTACAATCTCCAAACATGTGCCTAATTAATGTTTCAACATAAGATAAGTAATTTTTTTTATAATTATACTAAAAATTTATAAAACTAGCCGTAAATTCTGATTCTAACTTTATGAACATGAATTATCAAATGAAATATGTAATAGTGCCTTTCTCAATGTGTGAGTGTGTGTGTGTGAGAGAGAGTAATAATCATCGATTTGAGAATACATACTAGATATATTATGTTAAACAAGCACTGTGGGGCAGCCACGTTACAGTCTAATAGTGTTCTATATTCAGTAGCTCTCGAATTCTTTAATTCATATGTATTTTGAAAATGGAACATTCTTATTTCGCAGTACCTAAGTTTCAAATTAAAAAAAAATAATTAAAAAGGAATAAATTAAAAAATACTGAATTGGTCGTAAATTTAACGGTGGGTTAGGTTTAGGTTCACAAAGGGATAGGAGTCCCGTCGACTTGGTGATGACATTCATAGTTATTTAAAATTAACTTATACTGTTTTGTGCTAGATCGCTCTTTTGAGTGAACCTACAAAATGACACCAAAATGAAGTATTCCTTTTTATGTCATTTCATTTTTATACCTAGTGATTACACAATATTTTTATTAGTTTACAATATACACTACCTAATTACCATTAACCCGCACCGCACAAGCATGCATATACCCGCTCAAATATCAACGAAATAATGCTTCCTGAGACGTAGAGATACTCAGATAGCGATCCTATCAAGATCTTTGATAGGTTACAATATCGTACAAGGTATATCTTGTTGTGATGTCGTATTCGGACAATACGTATACACCCCGATGCTATTCAGTATGCGTTTGAATATTCATATCCGTTGCAAGATTAACCGCTGTGCAGATACTGACATGGTACAACGAATACACAGCAGCTAAACTTCACAAAGAAATTAAGTTAGATACAAAAAGAAATCCTCAAATGTACGCATGTTTTTCAGTAGTGAATTAGATATGCTAGAAACCATTTCTAACCTTCTTATTTACCCTTTCACCAAATGTATTTCCCAATTTTCAACAGTAGATAAGCGATGGTGTAGGGGAGTTCTCAAATGGAGACCATATACTGGGAGGTGTTACATGGGAGTTGGAAGGATGTCCTCCGATCAGGTGACGACTTACAGAATATCGCATTAGGATGAGACGAGCAGAAGTTCGTCTGTGGTGGCGGGCCTTGGGAGAGACAGAAACGGAGAGACAGACTAATTTACGGCAAGAAATAAGAGCTCTGTGACAGGTTGTTGAGGCAATTTATGAGTATATTGGCATAGGCATTAAACAAATAAAGGAACTAAGGCGCAGAAGGCTCAATACCTCATACTAATGACAAATCTAAAATTCAGCGGAGAATAGCCAGGTATTTTCGAGCACAATCGGTTTGATCAATTTGGTACGTTCGTGTTCAGAAGCATTGCTGTAGGATAGCAGCATCGTCCAAATCATATAAACGATATACGATTCGTCCAAAGTAATTATTAAGAAAAAATTAACTTATACTACTGTTCGTTTCAAAGGCTGTGTCGACAGGCGGATACGGGATCTTGATGTCTTGGTTGCCAAGGGAGCTGAGTTAGATTGTGGTATTTACTATGCATTACTACTATATGGACTACCGGTTAAGAACTTGTGCGGTATACGAAATATAAAAATATTCATATTTTATACACCTACTTACAATAGATGCAAAATCAATATCTATGTTCACGTATCAGTAAACTAGTGGTAATTTAGGTGAACAGCCTTATCGCAGACGTATTTAGTGCGAAAAGTAAGGTGTTTACACTACATAGTCATTTAATAATAAATAGAATATTTCTGATTTGATTCTGTCAGCAGAGAGGAACATATCAGTAGCAACAAACTGCGAATTTTACATATGAACATGAGACAGAGCAGATTGTTTTTAAAAACCATTATAGTGAGTATTTACGTCATAAAAGGAAGATACTGTCCAAATTTCATGTTTCTAGCTTCAGCGGTTTCGGCTCGGCGTTGATGAGGCAATGAGTCAGGACTCATGAAAGCGTTTCTCATTTTTCTTTAAATGTATGAATTTATTTTTATATCTACATACATAACTGTTGTATTTGAATTTCACTATCTATAATAATTTTTAATTGTTGACTTGTCTATACAACACATTGTAAAAATAATGAAATATTTATATAAAAAAAATTAAAATAAGGTTGCTTTAAAAAAAATTGGCCCCACAGTTTTATCTAGTAATATATAAAATAATCAGCGTACGTGGTCTACAATGTTGACAAGCACCTCTAGCATAATAAGGAGCAGGCTGAAAATAATTATGCTAAACTAAATACTGCATCCAGAGCCAGCTGCCGTGAAATTGCCAAGCCACCAACACACCAAAGGTCAAAACAAGACTGGGTTTTATGTGTGCGTTTATAAGAAGGCTTTTACGGAAAAGGTTTCTTGTGTACACTCCCCTTACAGGAACACATCAATCACATATTGAGTGTCCTTTTTTTAAAGGGTGGTAGGCGGACGAGCAAGCGGTCCCATATGATGGTAAGTGTGGTAACACTTACCATCCATGGGCATGGACATGGCCGCTCATGGACACCACCAGGAGGTGTGCGGGTACGCCGCCGACCTTGCAAAATCCTAGTGGCAAGACCTCTTGAAGTAGTTCGTTCCATAGCCTACGGGTTAGCAGTATAAAATTTCCCGTGATAAGCTATAACAGTTTACCATAAACTTCGATCACCGTAATCGAGATGCGGTATGATAGGTTAAATTTAAACGGTTTGTTATCGGATTGTGGTAAATTGGTTGACAAATACAATCAGCTGGTTAAAATATATCTACAGTAATCGAGAAACAAAGACGTTTTTGTGTGATAGGTTAAATTTAAACGGTTTGTTATCGGATTGTGGTAAATTGGTTGACAAATACAATCAGCTGGTTAAAATATTTCTACAGTAATCGAGAAACAAAGACGTTTTTGTGTGATAGGTTAAATTTAAACGGTTTTTTATCGGATTGTGGTAAATTGGTTGACAAATACAATTAGCTGGTTAAAATATATCTACAGTAATCGAGAAACAAAGACGTTTTTGTGTGATAGGTTAAATTTAGACGGTTTGATATCGGATTGTGGTAAATTGGTTGACAAATAAAATTAGCTGGTTAAAATATATCTACAGTAATCGAGAAACAAAGACGTTTTTGTGTGATAGGTTAAATTTAGACGGTTTGTTATCGGATTGTGGTAAATTGGTTGACAAATAAAATTAGCTGGTTAAGACATATCTAGAGTAATGGAGAAACAAAGGTTGTAGGGTGGAGAATAGATGACGGGCGGGTGGACTATAGTGAATGGTCATCGGCGTCTATGAACTTTTGCAACACCGAGAAAAATGTGGGTGCGTTGTTGCCATTGCAGTATCCTAATTGCAGCTCTCTTGAAGAGCCATATGTCTATCCAGTAGCTTACTGGATAACCATCATCAGCCAGCTCCGAAACGGTAACTAGCCCTTTGATAGTCCATTGTTGGACATCGGGACATATAATGGATGTATGGGCTTACAACACCACGCTGGTCAAGCGACTTGGCGAGTCTACTCTTTTAGAGGTGGTGTAGTTCCTCAGGGCTTGTGGTAACGGCTTTGTTATCCCTTAGTCGCCTTTTACGACACCTGCGGGAATCATACGGCCAACTAGTGATACTAATTAATATTCCTTAATTGAGACTAAAGACATTCTAAAGCACAAATTTGACTTTGTGAGTCATGAAATTACTTCATGTTATGTTATGAATCTTATTACCAAAATTACTGACAATAGTCAATGTGTACACAATAGACTAAGTACTAATATATAGCCTTTGTTAGCTACATCATATATCTATCTCATACTAAACTTGTATATTTACTTAGACGTGTCGGAACTAGCTGCAGATGGTTGACCGGACGTACGGCCTAACACTCTGATTAGATCCACAGCTAAGACGACAAACAGTATGTTCACATTCATATAAATGTTTGGGATTCGCTTTACGCACACAGACATAACGTTTACAGTGAGAAGTTCTACTACAATAGCTTTAGTGTAATTTTTTTCGTTTGTAAACATCAATATTGCAATTAATTATTTGTATTAATTATTAATATGACAATTTATATAATAGTTTAGATAATACATTAATCTACTTCACAAAGTACATTTTATCTCTATGCCTTAGTTTGCTACATATATAAATTATTACTGTAAATGAATGTAACCTTTAATAGTGCACAAATGAGAATGAAACATTACTTTCATTTATAGTTTTGTAACTATATGTATGTATGTAAATGTATTTGCGTAACACTGGTGTATCTGTAACAAATAAAAGTATAGAGAATCAAGCAGTTCCTCTGGCGGACGTATTATGAAACTCACTAGTAAGATCTTATTGCAGATGAAAAAAACGCTTGACTCGATCGTAGAGTTTGCAAACGAAGAAACTTACAGTAAGACATAAAATTATCAGTTTATAACGAGTTGCGCTACTGTTTATTTCTTGTACTGTTAGAAGGGTATAACTAACGTTTCGATAAAACATAAACTTTGTAGTACAGTTTGGTACAGTATATAGTTTTAGATCCCAAATTGGGGCAAATTTAGTTAAGCTACAACGTTTCGGATCAAAACTATTACGAGTACATATTCTTATTAGGAGAATAATTTGATTAGATATATAGCTTGACCAAGAAAACAAAAAACCTCGCCATGATGAGTAAAACTAATAGAACTAATATCTTCTACTGACAACACTAACTAGCTATGAAAAAGCAAATGTGGCGCCCTCACAGCAAGTTTTTTATTTTTCTGGTCAGGCTTTAAAATATTGCATTTCTATGTCGGTTATATTCTATTTTTTTGCTAGAATTGAGGGCAGAAGATTGACTTAAGGTAACCGTATTACGTCTCTTAAGAGGATGAAAATTCTCGGAAGTGGTTACAGACTGGGATGTGCAAGCTGAAGAGCAACTCATGTTCCTTTTCATGGGATTTATGACATAATATTTGTGTACATGTAGATACTAGCCGGTTTTGTCTAAGTCTATAAGTACAAGTGTGCAATAAATCTTTGATCCAGCAAGAATTTCACCGCTAAGATTGTCGTGCCACCATTACCATAATACCATTGCTAATTACCATTTGTCGTGGCACCTCGGTTTCAGAACATTCCTCTCGAGATCTCTGAGAGTTTTGGGATCCTTGGCGTTGATTTAGAGCAAAGTCGTGTTTCGGAGTCATCTGGCGAACAAGACAAAACTTGCTAGTAAAAAGCTCGATGTACCGAATAGAGCAAAGCAGTACTTCATTCCGGGGCAACGCTTGTCGCTTTATAAAGCTCAAGTTAAACCCCATATGGAGTACTACTCACACCTGTGGGCCGGTGCACCGAAGTACCAGCTGGACCCTCTTGACTCCATCCAACGATCCTCTATACGAATTGTCGACGATTCCACTCTCACTTGATTTAAAATCACTGTGCATCTCTCTGCGTTTTCTACCGCCTTTATAATAGGGAATGAGCTGAAGAGCTGATCAATTTGATGCCAACTTCAGATGTTTACCATCGCACCGCTCGCCATCGTCGTGTGGTCGTGTGTCGAAAAGACACTTTATACCGCGAACCCGAAAGTTGTGAAATTAACTGCCAGCTGGGATTTTACATTACGCTACGATATGGGGCTCTTCAAAAGAGCTGTGAACAGGGTTCTGCAAGGACGGCAGCGCAGCCGCAAGCCCCTTGCTGCCGCAGGTGTCCATGGGCGGCGGTGATAAAAAAATCTGGAATAAGATTTTAAAAAATTATAAATAGATTCTATCGAATTTTCAATTGTCAACAGATATAGTAATATACTACCAACCAAACGTAAATACCAATCAAAATGGATCAACCAAAATACGTAGATGGGTAATTCCCCGCGATAAAACTGTGTACATGAGTGATACCAGTGGATAAATAAAATGTTAGTGTCACGATAAACGAATACAAATACAAAATTCACTAAAATTAAAAAAAAAAACGAGTTGGTACTAATAATCGTTTTTTTTTATGAGTCTGATTCATTTATTTACTTAAATCAATTATGCAAACACATTTACCGCGAAATATTACTTCAATAATATTATTTCCATTAATGTAAGTATAAACAGTTTTGTTTATCAATTACTAGCGAACCGCCCTCGCTTCGCTTCGGTTTCGTTAAAACAATATTAAACTTTACGTATAAACCTTCCTCTTGAATCACTCTATCAATTGATGAAAACCGCATTAAAATCCGTTGCGTAGTTTAAAAGATCTAAGCGTACATACAGAGGGACAGACGGCGGGAAGCGACTTTGTTTTATACTATGTAAAGATTTCTATATTTTGTTTTATTGATAACACCGTTACGACAAATATAATTGCAATTGTTGTAAAATACGTTCTTAGCAGGTTTTTATCGCCAAACAACAGACTGCATTGACAGTTGTTAATTTTGACCAACTTGCGAATGGCATAACGACTCAATTTTTAGGGCTACAATAATAACCATAATCAAATATTCAAATTCAGTTTCAAAAGTGTTCGACGAACTGCAATATTCAGTTCTCAAAGCAATGTTAATTACTATTCCAAAGTCTTGTCAAGTATTTCATTATTATTTAAAATCACAATCAAATATTTTCAAGCAAGTTTCCACACACGAGTACAGTCATATTCATTCCTGATGAAAAGCCTTGCATGAACAGCCAAAGTAATTAGCCGAGCAAGAAGCAAGTAATTTCTAACTACGACCCATAAAACTGCAGCACATATCCTGTAATGAGCTCGTCATAAAACCCCAGTTTCATGTTCCCTGTACTGCCGACGATTAATTCCTGTTTTGCTCCATTTTTTCATACTACATGGAAACAATGAGGCCAGTTCCAATGCAAACTTGTTATTCCTATGAACAATACTGCACATTCGAGTAATGGAAGTGAAACTGGACTGTTGTTTGGCGAAAGTTGGGAGCGGTTGGCGTTTATTTTACAATTTGAAAGTTGTTACAGCAATAGTTATAGTTTAGTCAGTTAGTGTTATAGTTTAGTCAGTTAGTGTTATAGTTTAGTCAGTTAGTGTTATAGTTTTGTCAGTTAGTGTTATACTTTAGTCAGTTAGTAGTATAATTTAGTCAGTAAGTGTTATAGTTTAGTCAGTGTTATAGTTTAGTCAGTAAGTGTTATAGATTTGTGTTATAGATTGGATAATATTGACGATACAATACCACGTGGTCGAAGGTCTTTCCTTGGATCGGCATTGTAAAGACTATCGTCTTTAATTGGAATATTCAGAAATATCAAAATTAACATAAGAAGGCTATGTTAATTTGTTAATTTGCTATGTTAATTCATAACTAGGAATGATGATTTATAAACCATCAAAATGGACGTAAAATTTCATCTTTACACGCCGTGTGGCATACGCCTAATAGACCGTCCAGAAGGATCTGTAAAGTGTAGATCTGTTCTGGAAACAAAGATGATGAAGAGTGAAAGATTAGATTAGATTAAGTATTAGATAACCTTCAAAAGAATGTACCTATACGATCGTCACCTCTATTTAAAAATACTACAGTCAAAATGGTTTTACCTCCATCTAGACTACTGCGTGGTTAATAGTCTATCACCCTGAAATGATTCGCTTTTAGTGGAACCTTATATTTACATATACTGATATTCCCCGCTGTCGTTTATGATTTACACCATCAACAACACGTACTGAAGCACCTGCACCTAGGCTTTGAAGGGTAATTGAACGCTACAGCCAATTGTTCAGCTACCCGCACTCATTTAGGGGACGCGTTCAATGCGACTTGCTTTGTAGAAATGGCTTCTATAATACAATGTTTGTTTGTTTGTGTTATATTCGAATAGCGCCTCTCTACGCCCAATATAAAGATTATTTCTTAGTTCACATTGAGAACCTTAAAATTGTAAGCAATGTTCTTTTCAGTCGTAATCACATAATAATAATTTCGTCAAAGATTTCTATCGCTTCTTTGAACGAGAAATGCAAATTATTTATTTCAAGCAATGGTCCATATACTTGTTAGTATAAAAATTAAAACTATGTCAGTAACAATAATAATGTAATTTTATTTATTGGCTTGTAGCCGAATTAACTGTTACAGTATTGGGCAGTCAATTTGGCTCGCTATATCGCGATACGGTTGGTGCTACCACGGACACGGCTTAATATCGAAGCAGATATTTTATTTTCCTATTTGTTTATTCAAACATAACAGAAGTTACAGTAACAAAAACCAATGCGCACATCTTTATAAGGATTTTTTACCCGTCTATGCTGATTTGTATTTTCAACACAATGTAAATTTACCACGTTTTTAAAAGTCAACACATTGGTGGTATATTCACCACAAGTTTAATTACAAGTTATTAATATTTTTGCGTAATTTCATACATTCAAATTTACCAATAGCAGTACAAATAGTAGAAAAATGGTTTAAAACAGTATTCTATCGTTCTTTCAAACGATACTTTTCTAGTTCGGGGACTTAAAAAAGCCCTGTGACGAATAAATATATAAAAAACGGGCCCTGTGGTTAATTTTCATATGTTTTTTTTTTCTGTAGCAAACATACAACTGTGGTCAATATACAGGAACCCTTTGAAATTGAAGATCGCAGAAGGAATAGAATCGTAGAATACTTTTTTGAAGGTATAATATTAGCAGCAAGTAGCAGGTTATGAGCCCGCGTGGTGGATTATGGCATGAAACCCCCTAGTAATCTACTAGGGGAGGCCTGTGCCCTGCAGTGAGACGTTATAGGCTTTCTTAGGGGTTCTTAGGAATTTAGAAACAAGAGTTCTGGTAAAAGGCGATGATAGAAATAGTATTCTTACGTTTTGATCCCATAACAGTCGAGACGACTATTTTATTGCGCACATTTCATTTGTGGATTTATTCTTATTGCAGGTAGATTAAAGAAGTTTTATTGGCAGACCATAAACTGGTCCCATTTTAAACTGAAAGACTTTATGGCTAACTGAACTAGCGAACAATCGCTTTTGCAGCTCGTTATCAACGTTATCGAATAGAAATGAAATTTGTAGGGTAATTATTCTTCTTTTTTCAATTACGATACAAAATATGAGTATTTTTAAATAATAATAATATTACAAGTCGCTTGCAATTTTTGTCAAGAAACAAATTAAAATATTTTAAAGTCATACTTAGTTACTTGAGAGTTGAACGTGGACAAACGAAACTTCTTCTATGCATATAAAGTTCTTTGTGTAAGTGTATACAACGGATTAAACCAATATAAACCACTTTTTTATCAGTCAAACAACTCTTGCTTCAATCGGGTTACTAATGCAAAAGAAGACGTGGTACATTGAATATATGTACCTATATTGTGACTTCTTGAGGTCGTTGTCGACAAGTATTACCTAATATTCCATATTATAATTCCACATTTTGGCACTGATTTATTTTACAAAAGTTTTCATTTAAATCGGTTCAGTTTTTCCCGAGAAAAACAAGAAAAAAGGCCGTCTCACACTGCGATTCCCGGTACGTGGTCTCCATTCGAGGACTCGTCTACCACAACGGTTGTCGGTTCTGCGGCCAATGTGACCTGTGCATTGCCACTTCAGCATGTTGATTCTAAGAACATACGTGCCTATATACAAAAATATATGTACATCAGTATGATTGGCGTGTTTACATGACTTTACCTGTACACATCCCGGCCAAAAGTAATACACATCGACTACGATCGGCTTACGACAGAGACGACGCTCTACAAAATCGAAGCTGACCGATAGTCTCTTTCTAAAAGTCGATGTGTAATACTTTCGGCCGGGAAGTGTACGCTAGTTCTAAAAGGTAATGGAAATCCAAGTTGAAAAAGAACTGAGAGACTAACATGGCGACCGCTCGGAATGCAATCACGATGTTTTTTTTCGTTTTCAATACCAGAGAAGTGTTGCTTTTTGATTGTAATAGAGCTATGTGAGAATATTTAAAAAAAAAACTACAATTTAGTGAACCAGAAATATTATATTTGGGGACTTTTTAGCGGGAACTCGAGAAGTGACGTTTTTGTTTGATTATTTTAAAAATTGTGTATTGTGTATGCATTTGTGGTTTAATGGTGATCGTTTATTTAACTTCAAAGTGTGTTTTGTGCCTAAAAACAATGAACTGCGTTTTTGTATGCTTTCAAGGAGTCCTCTTTTGTTCTCAGTAAACCTACTATCGCTTACTGAGCGACTCCCGATTTACTTCGACGGGACTGGACATTAACAGGATACGTTTTAGATTTTAAAATTAGTTATTACTAAGAAAACTTGACGCTGGCAGAATGTGCTAATTGCACCATTGCCAAAGGGCAATTGAAAAGAAAAATATATTATGTTTTGATGGTCTTTTTGATAGTGAACCCGCTCGATTATGCAAGTTATTTATTAGGCTGATAACGAAGAACATCAATGTAAAAATCTTTTACGTTTGAAAGCAAATATATCTAGCCACCTTTCTTTTTAGTTTCAAAGTTAAAGGATGTCCCACACTACGTTTCCCGATACGTGATCTCCGTAACCCTATGGCAGATAAAATATGACTTGCCCATTGCTATTTCAGTATACTGATTCTCTGAAGTGTTACATAACTTGAAATGTAATTAAAATGATTCCATTGCTAATTCACCGATTACCTCATTAGTTTTTTTAGAAAGTCCAGCTGTTAATTCATTTACTGGAATTAGACCAGTCAGTGACACTTCCTCTTTCAAATTAGAATAATTAAGATTATTTGTTTGATCGGTAAGGTACCCGGAACCTTTCAATGGACTATTGTTCTAATAACAAGGACAGTGAGTCACTCACTATACATCTGAATCTAAGACTGTCCTTCCGCCCTAAAATTTCTTTAATTAACTACGTAATTGTAGAATGCTTCATTAAGATCAGTAACTACCTACTAGTAAGTGCTATTCTAGGAGTGCAGTTCGATGCCAAACTATCTCTGAGATCGATCAATTGAAGTATCGACTCCTTAGGTTCAAAATATAGATTTTTTGTATCGATTTGAAACGCTGTATAAATTCAGACAATCGATTCTCAAGGTCGAAAGATAAAAAAAGTAAATTATGATATTTAATTAATGTGTCTCCATATTCACTATGTTATTGCATCTACCGCGCCATTTCTGCATAGCCCCAAGGTTGACTCAAAAATAATTCTTCAAAGGTTAATGAGCAAATAATTAACTAAACCTAACTGTGTATTCTTTCATTTGTGACTAGGTAGGTACTGTATTAATTGATAGGTATACTTATATGAGGAAGTACGTGATGCAATTCGATGTGAACCAACTAACCTCTACCCTCTCCAGTCACGCAGTCAGTTTGAGGAACTCGATGCTTATCTCGGGTTTTTGTCACCGCACCTCCCATCATCGAAACGCAGTACATTCGCACTTTCCCGATAGGAAACAGTCGCCTACTATTCGGGCTACCAGACACTTTATACCGCGAACCCGAGGATTGTGGAACGACCTACGTCCTGAGGTCTTCCCGCTGCGTCACAACATGGCGTTCTTGAGAGAGCTGCGAATTGATAATTGCAGGATAGGCAGTGCATCTGTAATCCTTCTGATATTGCAGGCGTCCATAAGCGACGGGAACCACTTAAAGCCGCCCACCTGGCTTTAAGTGGCTTTATCTGTCTGTCTGCCACTTTTAATATATATAAAAAACATACGTAAATTAATCAGGTAGTTTTTGCCAATTCACCCACTACACTAGCGCTCCTAATTACATGTTTATGTAATAGAATGGGATTGCATGTCTGTATCGTTTAGCATTTCAATATCCGCTGTCATTGCGATGTATAGTCGGAGTAAAAGGTGTTACGCTTGTTTCGTGCATAGACAAACATCGCCGATGACTCCGTTTATTTTAATCCTATTGATTTAAAACTATTTAGTGACACAATATTTTGTTAGGATGTTTTTACCAGTACCAAAGGAATATCTCGGAATATTTAATGTAATCTGTTCTAATAATAGCAATACATGTATTCAAGATCTAAACAATGCAACACAGAACCACAATTGTTGCAACAAATTGCCATTATATTGCAGAAGAAATGCATTATTGTTCATTAAACAATAGGGTTCAAGTGAATAAAACCTATTGTTACATGGGAATTGTGCTAGCTATCAGCGCTTGTAGATTTCTACGATTACATCGTCTTAATTACCGTCAGATGAAAAATCGCGAAATTTAACTTAATTAAATCATAGATTAATCTAATAATTAAACGTGTATAATTAAATTACAATTAAACGTGTATTTTACAATTTTTAAAAATTATGACAATTAGCTAAAAATATAGTGTGTTAAAGGAGAATAACAAAATACGTCTAAAATGGCCAAGAATATAATATTGATAGTATTTAATCTTTTTTATTTTATAAATTATTTACGGAATAAAAAGTTGAAAAAAAATACAAATTCGTGTCCTATTTTCCCTCCCTATAAATAAACAAATTCTTAAAAATATAAATAACCTGGTTGCAGATTTTTTATTAGTCATTGGCAAATCATTCACGAGTAATCGATTACACTATTGATCTACCGCAACGTGGCGATTATAAGATACAACAAATGCCACACTGTCATCATAAGATAAATATTATAAATATGTATTTTTTCTTTTACGTTTAAACATGCATTTATGTACTGTAATTAATATACAATAATCATTACAGGAAATTGATGTTAGAAATGAACGAATAACGAACGATTGAAAAACCCCTGTCAGATTATTATTTACTGTCACAGGCTGCATGGACTGAAGAATTCACACAAAAAAACGTTATCTGTCAACTGCAGGCTCACTTTATTTGCTTCTTTCGTAAACGTATATGATCATTTATCTCGTTTAGTTTCTTATTTTAGTGACTTGTTTTAATGTTAATGCTCGACCCGACGAATCTTCTACATACAATTACCTTGGCTGTGAACTTGGACTCTCGATCCGTGTAATTGCTTGCTGACATCGGATTTCTGAAACTCGATTGCTTTAGGTTTGCTTCTTGAATACGGAATTTACGTGTTAATTGTAGCTTGCACGTCTCCCGGTGAGGAAACAAGAGAGAATAGATACATTTTTATATACCTGAGCATTTAACTATTTACCTGAGTTCTTAGGAGCCAAACGGAGTCAAACGGAGCCTTATGAATTTACTACTCCTCGTATGTATGTACTGTGTATGTATATATGTACTGTGAACGTGTATTAAAAATCTAATAAAGTCATTAAAGTTTAATAATATAAACATGCAATTATTAATAACCGATCATTGGCCCCTTTAGCCAACTAGAGTTTTCTGGCATTCTCTTTTGTATAAAATCACTTATTCTAAAGAGATATGTTTTTTAAGTGAAATTCAATATATATGCTGTACTACATAAACAAACACACATAATTTGTAGTTTTTTAAAAAATTGTGTTAAAGCTATGAAATACACGCGAGCGAAACCGTGGGCGACAGCTAGTTATGTAATAAAAGAAGCATTAAAATAGAGAGGCCGATAGTGACTTTGTCATAAAAACTGCTCTAGTCCCGAATTCGAAGCGCCACTGAGGCATGAAATCGGAAGTGCTATAATTAAATCGATTCGCTATTCATAGCTCGTGTCGTGTGTGTGTATTAAGGCATAAGAGATAGCGGTCAAAGGCTAAAAGTGATATTAAGTCGTTTGTCTACTTGAGTAATGTTGTATTATACCTATTGTATTTATTTATATATTTATTTATTTGCCGGCTATAGAATAGTACCACCCTATCTTTTTTTATAGAAAAAAGGCGGCAGACGAGCATACAGTCCACCTAATGGTAAGTGGATACTGTCGTCTATAGACATCCGCGTTACATGCCAACATCAGTCCAGAATGACAAACGTTAGCACGCCCCTGAATGCGCTGCCTACCTTTGCAGATTAAGGAATGGATTGGGAAAAGGGGGAGGGAGAGGATGGGATGGGAATGGGCTCTGGCATATCTCACTCACTACCGAAACACGTCCATACATTGGGGAAATACGATAAAGTATTATAGGAAATGTCAAAGTAGTCTTCTGTGAGAGATGGGTAACGTGGCCAGTCGAGCGCGCCCAGCAGCTGTGGGAATGCAGCGTGCACTCACCTCCTACAATAGTTATTGTAGATAGATAGATTATAGATAGTTATCTATAATCTATCACTTCAAGTGGGTGTCGTAAAATGTTGTGCCTTGCAGTGGGGACGCAAATGTTGGAATTACTTTTATTAATTTATTTATATACTGTTTCTGCACGTTTTAGTTTATTTACTGTTTATATAGAGGCGGACTTAATGCCTTAAGGCATTCTTTACCAGTCGACCGTTGGTTAAATGTGAAAAATGAGAGCAGGTGCAGTGGAAACTTAAACAGTGAGCTTGAATCATCTGTAGGTATATGTAATAATAATATTATAATACAATCATTATCCACTTAAATAACAAAATGTATTCCTTTTTTGTTATATAACATACATTATTTTATACACAGAAAAGCATAGCTAATAATTTAGTGCCGTAAAACTTGGTACCGTAAAAACCGATACAGATAACCGACATCGATGTTCATACCATAATAAAGTATTAAGTGTTTTGAGTTTACTCATAAAATTAAATCTAATTAGTAAACTATAAACATTTTCGAAAACCATTAGCCAATTCAAATAGAAGGTCATTTTCAAAGCCGCCACAGAAACAAAGGAAATAAATATTTTGTTCCGCTTTCAGGTACACCTTTTAATTTAATACAAAAATGGTGTCAACCACTCTATCAGTGGCTCGTTGTGTTTATTTATATAAAATGGAGTATTTTTATAATAATCCATTATTTTTAACTTGCAATTTGTTTTAGTATTTATCAAAGTATTTATTTGTAAACCAAGTAGGTCCAAGTAGGTTCCGGGTAGGTGACTCAGCAAAGTGACTTTATTATTAGTAATAGCGTCACTGTCAGTATATGTATATTTTCTTTTGTTACGTTTTTTTAACTTTAAATTTCGTCGTTTCAATATTCAGCTCAATGTTCATATACAAACATGCTCTTAGAGGCTCCCTCGACGATCGGTGATGTTGTGCAATTTCACGGATTAGTGTTGGGGAAGGTGTTATTGCTACTGACAGACGAATCTGTGTACCCATCATTATGAAAATACAAATTGGGAAATTTATATGGAATGTAGGTACTATGTAACATTGTCTTTATTCTATGAGAAGGGAAGGGAAAGAGTTTGAAGACAAGGGGTTTGATGTAATGATAGGATGCGTTGGACTGCTATGGAACGGAAATTGGCTCTGGCAACTTTCACTGACTTTCGAAATATATTAATATATTTCATGCCAGTAGAGTAGGTTGGAAAAATGATTTTATTAAATCTTACCCACTCCTTATACACGTTATTACGTTTCACGATAGTTGTCTGTGAGAGTGGGGTAACTTGGCTAGACGGCTGCATCCAGTTGACTCATATCCGTATAAACTGTCACGGTTTTGTCCAATTTTTTCTACTTTCGATTTTATTTCATATTTTTTTGCTTTTTATTCGTTCCACTGCAGTGATTTTTGATGTAACTGTCTTGTCTAACGTTATTTAAAATGTTATTAAATCGAAAGAGTAAGTTGTCTACTGAAAAAAAAAATAAGTACAGTCCATTTCGCAAATATTTTTATAGAAAGAATGTGGCAATCGAGCATACAGTCCACCCGTTGGTAGGTGGATACAGTCGCCCTATAGACATCCGCGGTACATGCCAAATTTAGTCCAAAACGACAAGTTTTGGCACGCCCCTGGATGCGCTCGCTGCCTATACATGTGTTGATGTAAGAATGAATTTGGATAAAGGGTTGCGGAAATTGACAGGGATAGAACGGGATGGTATGGAAATCGGCTCGGGCATAACTCATTAACTACCGAAACACGTACGTATATTGGAGAATTTGATAAATTGAGAAATGCAGTACATTTCAAGGTAGTCTTCTGTAAGAGAGGGATAAAGAGGTTAGTCGAGTGCGTCGAGCGCCTGTTGGGTTGCAGCGTACACCCTTCCCCACCAAATAGGGGGTAGGGTCATAGGACTGTATGCATAGACCCTACCCCCTATTTGGTGGGGAAGGGTGTACGCTGCATAGGGTCATAGGGTGGAGAGTATACTTGGTAGGATAAGTATCTCATCCCAATGTATTGAATTGACTTATTTCGTTATCTATTGTTTGATCGTAAAGTTTGAACATCGAACATCATAAAGTTTAATGTCGGCTCCGGTTACTAAAATACTCCGTTTTTACCCATCTTTCAAGGTAAACAAACGAAAATTCGTCTTGATTTTCTTCCACCATGCTGTATACAAAAGGAAATAAACAGCACGTGTTCGCTTTGATAAAACACACAATATTCCGTTCACGATTTTCCTTGTACAGAAAAAATACACAATTGTTAGAATTGAGAAAAGCAGTGGTATTCTAAAGGACAATTCCCACTGGTCGTTTTCTGTGTTCAAATTAGGTAAAACGACTTTGAACGAAGGCATTTTATGCGTGTGCTGTGTGGTGTCGATCAGCTTTAGAATAGCACTACCCCATGTCTTCCCGTGGGTATAGGAAAAGGCGGCTAGGGGAAAACAAAGCCGCTACTACAAACCCTGAAGCACTACACTACTCTTTAAAAGACTAGATTCGTCAAACCGTTTCGTCGGCGTGGCGTTTCAAGGCCATACGTGTGGACAAGGCTATGTGGACGAAGAGCCACGGGTCCTGCAGTGTTTGGCCCACCTTTGACACTTGACAGCTCTTGCATAATTATTTGTGACAGATTAGGTGTAGGTCACCACATACGCAATGAGACTCGACTCTAAGGTAATTAATAGGCCATTTAATTTTATGTAATACGTTTTTTGGAAGAAGTTGGCAAACAAGTACCGAATTCGCCAGGTGAAAAGCGGTAAGATGGCCATTGCCGTCGCATATAGACATACATAGTTACCCATGGTCGTCCGTCGTCGTGTTTCTACAATCATATCTTCCGTCACAGAAGTGCATCCACATTTCTTTGATACGGAGGTATTGGGCACTGTGCGGCCAAAAAATCGTTTTATGCCGCGAATCAGTGGGCTTTGGAGTGAACTGATTCAAGAGGTCTTTCCATTACGCCACGATATGGGGTTCTTCAAGAAAGCTGTGAAAAGAATTCTGTAAGGTCGGCAGCCCACCAGTATTACCCCTTGGTGTTGTAGATACTCTTGGGCGGTGGTAACTTCTTACCATCATTATATAAAAAAGGATGCGATCCATACCAACATCAGCCAAAATAATAAACTTGGATAGCAGATCCGCTGCCATCAGTGTCGTAATTACTCAAAGATTTTGAAATCATAAAATTTCAGAAACGAAATCTTATATTTAACAATCAAACTTATAAAATTCAATTTAAAATTAACCAGTCGAGCGAGTATTGATCAAATACAATAGATCCACGAAAAGAGGGCCACGAATACAATAGAGAACAATTGAATATCGGTATAAAAGGTTATACAATGTTAAATTTGAAAACAAGTCAACGAATTTAAAATAGATAAAACCATTCAAGCGAAAAATAAAATAAAATATATGTTCTAGAGAATAAATCAAAAGCTACAAGTATATAAAAGTTGTGTTGTTCAATCTAAAATGTTCGTAGCGCTCATTACTGAGTATAGGATAACGGGCAGACGCGGCGCGGGCGACCAACTTAGAATACAACTGCACGTTGAATAATATATATAAAAATAAAAATACAAGTAAATAAATAACTATAAATTATTAAAAAAAAGTATTGTAAAAACTGATAGAATTGATTTTACTCTCGATACTAAACAACCTATTCTCAGATTTTGCTTAATTTCAGTGACACGTATAGCTCGGTGCGTTAATTACGAAATGTAGGTAGTAAAAGGGGTGAATTATAAAATTCGTATTAGCATACTATACCATCAGCCTCTGGTTCTCCACTGCTGGGTATAGGCCACTCCTGAGGCATCACACGCGATCCTCGGCTCTTCTCGTCCAACCACCATCGGCGAATCTTTACCCTAGAAAGATAATCTATGTCCCCGAGAGGTACGTCGCTTGAAAATATTGTTATTTCTTTCTAACAATAAAACGCAGTGCATTGTCTTTCTCAGTCAACTCAGTCGTCGCGACTACGTTACTATGTTACGACTGTGTCGCAGCGGTAAGTACGATACGTAACTAGATATAGATGTGCCTTTTTAAAAAGTCTGTTTAATTTTAGTTCATTGGTAAGAGGATTTGAAAAGTTATGTTCTATATGTTAATAATATATATTTTTTTATTAAACTGATATCTTATTTTCTTTTCATATATTTTAACTTTCAATTAAAAACCTTACGATCTTCAAAAAACATATAAAAGACTATAAAAATCCCTATCAATGTGACATACGTCTCTTAGACATATGGTTATCTTTAACGTAAGCAGATATATGATTATCTTTCTAGGGTTAAGTCATCGGTCCACCTGGCCGGAGGGCGTCCCACACGGCGCTTCCCTGTACATGGCCTCCATTAGAGGACTCGTCTATCCGATCGGTTTTATCGGCCCTGCAGCAAACATGACCTGCACATTGTCACTGCAACATGTCGGCCCTGCAGCAAACATGATCTGCCCATTGCCACTGCAACATGTCGGCCCTGCAGCAAACATGACCTGCCCATTGCCACTGCAACATGTCGGCCCTGCAGCAAACTAGACCTGCACATTGCCACTGCAACATGTCGGCTCTGCAGAAAACATGACCTGCCCATTGCCACTGCAACATGTCGGCCCTGCAGCAAACATGACCTGCCCATTGCCACTGCAACATGTCGGCCCTGCAGCAAACATGACCTGCACATTGCCACTGCAACATGTCGGCCCTGCAGAAAACATGACCTACCCATTGCCACTGCAACATGTCGGCCCTGCAGCAAACATGACCTGCCATTTCAACATGTCGATTCTACGAGCTATGTCGGTGATTTTGGTTCTTTGGCGAATGTCTTCGTTTCGGATCATATTCCGCAAATAAACTCCTAGCATAACCCTCTCCATAGCTCGTTGAGTGACCTTGATCTCATGGATTAGGCCTACCGTTAGAGGCCAGGTTTCGCCACCATATTATTATATTTATGATATATTATTATGGCGAAATTCGTATTATGATAATATATTAATTGTTTACTGAGTGTATTATAAATAGCAGAGTATATATAACGGTGATAAAAGCGGTTATCATTCAAAAGTGTAGGTATCTAGTAGGAAAGCGTACCTTCTGGTATAAAATCAATAGATCGATATCGAGTATCTTCGAGTATAATACAAACTTCTGTAATATTTAGTGGTATATTCTACAAATACTAGATCTCTAACATGAGAATCTTATAGCCTCAGCAATAAGGGTTACAATGGAATGGTTTCGTGTAACATAACAGGAAGACGTAGTACTATGCGGTACTATGTTGAGTACGCCACAACACTCGAAATCGTCCCGCAATCAAATCAAATCGCCAGTTCATTTCACTGAGCTCGTCGGCACTTTCATTACTGTCGGTGTATTCATCGTTCAAAATTTCACTCAAATTATAATTAAAGTTTATTCGGCTCAGAGTTTATAGAGACTGTTAGGTTTTGAATTTCGTTGTAACATCATTTTGTCTTTGATTTTGAATCATATTGACTGTAGGTCAAATACTACATTAGGAATGTTGTTGTTTGTATGGATCCAATGGGCATTGTATCCCTTGGATTCAGTGTGTGGTTAGGAGCATAAATGTTAAGTAAAACCGCCCATGTTGAATCCTAGTGCGTCACTGTTTTATTTTCTCGACGACATACTCACATAAGCTTCGTATATGTTCTTGTTTAGGGTATGGATGAACACATGTACGGTCTACGCGTACAGTGATAAATCTGCAAGGTTATGCTGATTAATTAATCTGTCGAGCAATGAACTTTGACCATTTTATTTATGAAAATATTTATTACACTTATTACATTTACAAAATTACACTTAAAAGACCTATTGTTTTTTCTAGTGTTTGCTGGGATGCAGGAATCCTACTGCCACCGTAAGAGTTAATAAAAATAGACATTACTGTTTCATACGCAATCTATGACTGCTATTTTTAGACTTCCTAAATAAATAACACGAAAAAGGTTTGGATCCAGAGCCACATACAGTCGGATATACCACCTAACAAATATTTGTCTTTAAACAAATCAATGTCCGACCGAGAATCGATCCCGGGACCTTTTACAAAGCAGGGTCTCACTATCAACTGTGCTAATCAGTCGTCAACAGTCTAGTTAACTTACGCATCACCGACTGTTCACTTTAAGAATGCAGTGACTTATCATTAGTAAAGGCATGTTCACATTGTTTCAATAATAATATTTTTCGAATATTTCAAAATGATTATTTAACTACTTTTATGGTATTTATTATATATAACCAAGTCATATAATACGCTACAAATCAATAATTATGGAGAATATATATATTTAAAGGGGCTGTATCAATATTGCTAATTCTTTTCCTATGGGTATCACGTTACAAGCCTTGCTTAATGTGAAATCTATAAGTAAATCTCAGTTTAAATAAGTACAGCATATAGTAGTTATTATGTTTATAGTTAGTAAGCAACATACTGTTACTCAAGTTATGTCAATTATAAATTATTTCATTTGATATGGTTTATTTTTTCAAATATTGCAAAATTCACATACCAGTGAATATAGATTACATATATTATAGATGCAATACATTTACCGGCATAGAAAGAAAATTTAAAAATAGAAATAAAAATGACGTAACATACAATACTAAAATGAGAATTATCGTACAAAGAAATTTATCAATAATAAATAATTCTCAATTTGAAAACGATAAATTAATTAATTGTATTTATTTATTACGAATAATCTCTAATGTGTATTGTTAATTCACTTTGTCTTAAGTTTCGTTATTCTTCACTTTAAGAATAACGAAAGTTCATGGAAGTGTATATTTTAAAAATCGATATGAAACACGTGGCACTTTATGAACGTCCGAACCGCACCGAGTATTGAGTGAGACTGAGATGTGCATGTTACTGTGAAACATACCTAAGAGTTCTAAGAAACGCCATTGGCCATAAAAGGTGCCGAATACTATTTTGAAGGATTATACAATGTATTCTTAACGCGAACAGACTGTAGTAAGATCAAATGCATCTTGTTTGTCATCTTTGACAGTGTAAGAAACTTAAAGAGTATCCAAAGCGTCGTCAAGTAGTAGAATGCTAAGAACGAAGTGCAGGGCAGGTAAACGCGAATTGTTCACTTTATAGCAACCGCTAGCAATTAGGGGAGAGAATTACGTGGCGGAAGTCGATTGTAGGTGTTAGTTGGCGTTACAATTACCTACAAACAATTCCTACAGTTTTCCTGGTTGATGGATGAACGAAACGTGAAAATGAACTAACTAATTGAATCGACCACATTTTGATATATCGGTTACACATCGATTACTATATTTCTATTTTACGATTAGTGGAAATTTTGTTGGTATAATTATTTCTTTATGTATTTATTTTTGTAAGTGTTATTGTATTTTCTCCCCAAATATATAAATACTTAGCAGATAATAGATATATGAATGTAAACGAGTGGGCGGATTATTGTGAGATCTGTGGTCTTTCCCCTACCATATGAAGATAATCTTTAAGAGCCATATCACTGGAAGGATGTCACACGTCTCCAATGAAGAAATGCCGCGACCATGTCGCAGGCATACTTATCGCCTAAACTCGAAAATCTCTTGTATTACGCTGTATTTATTACGATAAATTATTGTGTGTATACGACATGTGTAGGTATATATTATAAGTTTGATGGACAATTATATGTGATATTATGGGAAAAAAGGACCTTATTTTCAGTTATAATTTCACAGATGTTAACAATTTAGTGAAATCTTAATATATATATTATTGCTTTATCTTAAATATCAGATTGTTAAAAACAACTTTCTATTTAAACAGAATCTTGAAACAACGAAATTATAAGTTTTAAAAAACTTAATCAAAGTCAATAACTTTTTATATACTAATCAATAAAGTCAAAAAACGTTTCATTTTTTTTTATATACTAGTGGGCGGACGAGCAAGCGGTCCCACGTGATGGTATGTGTTACCGCCGCCCATGGACACCTGCAACACCAGGGGGTATAAATGTATACAAGTAATACATGTATGTTGATCTCCGTTTGTCCACACTGGTTGTATACAAGTATCAAGTTTTTAAGTTCTGGTTCTGGTCTGGTACAAATACAAATATCTATTTGAGAATACATACTAGATATGTTATACAAGCACCGTGGAGCTGGCACGTTACAGTCTAATAGTGTTCCATGTTCAGTAGCTCTCGAATTATTTAATTCAAATGTATTTTAAAAATGGTACATTCTTATTACGTAGTACTTAAGTTTCAAAATTGACTTTTCAATGAACCTCTCCTCATCTGCTTCATGTTGCCAGGTATCTTTTATAAGAAAGGATGATGTGTCATCTAGTATATTCACATATTTATGTATACACACAAAGCTAGTACGTATATAATGTATACAGAGAAAGTTAGTAGACACACGACGAAGTTCTGATATGCTTCAAACACTCTCTTACAAGTACAATGTTCTACGAGTTGTCACAATCAGAAATACTTCTACAACTGTAGTTATTCGGAAGTCATTAAACTCATTAAACTCGATATACTCTGCATTAAAGAGTCGATATAGATCGAGTTATCTACTCGTATACTTCACAGTACACAATTTGCACAGTGTTATCACGTATGCTCCATATAGAGTTAGGAATCTTGCAGACCGCATCTGAGAACTAGTTCTAACTGGTAATGTCTGGATCTGAAGTTGATCCCTGTAGGTTTAATGCGCAGATTGAATGGGAATTGAGTTGTGTTTAGAGAACTGAACGTTGCTGAAGTTTGGGTAACAGAACTTGCATTGAACCATATTGTTTCTAGAAAACGGTAATTAAGTGAAGTTAATTCTGCTTTGCTAGGTGGCAAGGCATTCACATCGAGTTCGTTTGAATGGCGGCCACATTCCATTTACCAGCTGTGTTTGCAGTCTGCGGTTAAAGATGGCTAGGCAACTCGACTGTGAAAATTAAAAACGCACAATTAAAAGTAAAATTAAAAGTAAATGCACAGATTTATTTTTACAGAAGCCCAAAAACATGTTTGTATTTGCCCTTCTAAAGCTAATTAAATTTTACGCAAGTGATTACAATGCCGTCGTATTTTATACTGTAATCGAGGCGGGGCGGTCAATATATGTAAACTGTGCACAAAACGTGATAGTTTAAAAAGATAGAATACTCATAAAGCTATTGCATTCTAACCGTTTTCACAAAAATGTCACTTACTACGTTTTCAGTTTTCGTAACCGAATGTTTCCTTATCCTTGTTGGGATCATCATCTGCGATTTACATTTGACTAAAGTAGTCATTAACTGATTAAGTTTTCTATCTCTTTACCTTTATGTAATGAAATATGTAAGTATGTCGAATCAGTAAAGAACCTATTGTCACTTAAACAATAAATGTCTACTGATGTGCTCTGTGGTGTTTCAAATCGAAAAAATCAGTTCTTATCGCCACTGTAAAAGGAACGAATCAGGATCCATAACCAATTGAGTCTCCTCTTCCTCCATGCATCGTTGTTATCACTGTTGAGGGTCGTGACCATGTCCATGGATTATTTTTTCTCGGACAATATTGCGCCATATGTTTCGATCCTTGGTGGTTTTTTTTATGGACTTACGCGTTAGACGAGCGTTGTCCATACTGTTGTCGATGCTACGATGCTGCAGTTGTCCATAGACATCTGCGATACATGCCAACATTAGTCGAAAATGACAAACGTTGGCACGCTCCCGGATGCGTTGCCTACCTTTGAAGATATAAGAATGGATTTGGAAAAATGGTTGTGAAAATGGGGAGAGACGCATCTCCCCCTGCCCCCTGCATCTACACATGTCGTAACTTAAAAGATATCTATAGATCTTTAAATTATAAATCTATTTGTTAGTGGAAAGTTGGTAGAGAAGTCTGGATATATTTTTGTCCGTGCCCCGCCCTCGCTAAATATGTCGAAACTTGCCCGATCTCATTCACACACCGATTTATTGAATTTCGTTCCCACTTGGAAACTTCCAAACTTCCCAGTGAAGGCGTAAATTTTATATTTATATGGAATTCCAATACGGCGCATGATTATAACGAACTTGCTAATATAAATTAGGTGGGAGGATCTGGTGGGGGAGTTAGCAGCAATTAGCAGCCGCCTTTTTAGATGAAATTAACTTTTGCCAAGTCTAATCTAATGCATATTTGTGTAATAGATATTTGTAACTCTATGTCCTGCTGGGTGGCGTGAAGCGATGCGCCGCGTCGAACTTGCATTCGCGAAATTACCAAACATTCACTGCTCATCCGTGTGTGATACGTGAGCAGTGCGTCTAGACTTGCAGCACGTGAGCGTCCGATTAAGACTTATTTTGGTCCTTGCTTTTCTAGATATAAATACTTTAAGTAAATGTTTTCACTGAGTCATAAGCGATAAATTTTATGTGTTGTCATATTAAAATTTGAATAGTACTGACGGCAATCACACATCCACGACTCACACGAAGGACCACGTGTCGGCGACGCGACGCACCGCGCCGCAACTAGGGTTGCCAGGCCCTAAAATACAAAATCCGGACTCTGCGCTATATTAGGCCGGACATTTTGCCCTAAAAGCCGGACATATATTTTTTAAAGCTGGACATAACTTTTATAGTAAAAAAAACTTGGTTACATATTTTAATTAAGTATTTATGAAGTACAAAGTCTTCTGGAGACTAGATAAAATCGAAGAACAAACAAAACACAATAATAAAACAAAAGTACTTATTAAACAAAAAAATATATCCTATGAAATGTATTTGACAAAAAGCCTAACAAAAGTCGGACAGGCCGGACACGACTGTAAAAAGCCAAACATGTCCGGCTAAAGCCGGACGCCTGGCAACCCTAGCCGTAACGCGCTGCTAGCAGGACAAAGCCTATGTTTTATATTTTTATTTTGTTTTTATTTCATTTTCAATTCATTTTTAATTATTTTTTATTTCAATTTTATTTTATTTATTTTTTTATTTTATTAATAAAATGCATTCATTTGAAAACATATACATTCAATTCTTATTAATAAAATAATACATAGGCAAACAAAGCTTCACATCTCTTCCAGTCAATCTTAAGGGAATAATCGAGAGGGGTTGTGTCAATAAAACGATTCTATGATGTCACAATTTCTTGAAAATTGCTTCAATGGAGATTACTCCAAGACAGTCCAATGACTAGAATCCAACGTAAGTCCACTTGTAGCTCCCTTAAGGTATAGCTTTGGTATCTATCTGGTTGCAAGTCTCTCAGCATCAAGTGGACGGGCTCCTTCCCTGGTCCTTATTTCATTAAAAAAATAATGTGATTTGAATTCTGAATAAGAAGTTGATTGCACTGACGAGGACTATAACCTTATACAAAAAATAACATTGACCTGAAATTGGTTATTAAATTTTCGAATCAACCACTCCCCTGAAGCTCCATGAGAAGTCAAAATATACTGATAAAATAATTTTAATTAATATCGTGTTGTGTACCGAGCTCATTAAGAATTATCTTCGCGGGTGAACGAAGCAGGCGGTAAATTAATTAATTCTGGAAATTTCGACGTTTGGACGAAATTCATTTGCTATGGGCGATGGAGCATTGAATTCGCAGAAAGTTTCAAATGAACATTGAATCTATTATGTGGAATTATTGTTATTAAAAGAGCTCCATAGATAGCTCTTTCCGTGCGTAAACATAATTTAACTTTTTTTTTAAATCATATTAAAACAATTCTTGGATTGTACAGTTCACATGATAGTTTATCGCTAACATAATCCTATACAGCTCTATTAAAAGACTCTCTTGAAGCCTCGCCTTTTACAGGACCCCATTTCTATAATAATAAAATTGAGTATTGAGTAGGAATATTAATATCTACAAATTATTTAATACTAATTAAATTTATATCGATTCCATTCTCATCGATTATTTGATCTTTGGAAATTAAATTTTATAATTAGATAAATTAACATCTTACAATATATATTTGTTTTTCTCAAAGCATCATATTTTTAGATTGTACTGAATTCTGGGTCCCTTCTCTGGCATATGTTTCGTGAAGGATGTGTATAGGTACAAATCTGTCACTATAATGTTGTAATGTGGGAACCGGTCAGCGTTTGGGGGCGTCAGTAGAAGGATCATCTTGAGGCGCCATCTTGGACAATTAGTCCAGTTAGATGAGTCCAACTTCAGTCGAGAGACAGACAGACGCATTCAGCTCGGTTGGGCGACGTTCGGGAAAATACGTCACCTCTTCTCGTCGTCTATACAACAATGTTTGAAGACGAAAGTCTTCAATCAATGCGTCCTGCCCGTAATGACATATGGTGCTGAAACCTGGTCTCTGATGGTAGGCCCGGTTCACAAGTTCAACGTCGCTCAGTGGGCGATGGAAAGAGCTATGCTCGGAAATTATTTGCCGGCCAAAATCCCTAATGAAGAAATGCGACGAAGAACATAGCTGTAAGTTGCCGACATAGCTCAAAGAATCAGCAAGATGAAGTGGCAGTGGACAGGCCAAATATGCCTTAGGACCGATAACCGATGGGGGCGGGGGGAGTCCTCGAATGGAGACTACGTACAGGGAAATGTAGCGTGGGACGCCCTCCGGCCAGGTGGACTGACGACTGGAAGAAAGTTGCCGATAGTGGGTGGATGAGAAGAGAAGCAGACCGTGTGTGGTGGCAGTCCTTGGGAGAGGCCTATAGCCAGCAGTGGAAAGACCCAGGCTGATGGAATAGTATGGTAATGTAATAGTGTAATAATGTAATAGTGTTGTAATACAATATTTCCGTATGTACTCTAGTTGGTAAGTCTCATTTACATAAATACATTATTTGCCGCCCGTTTAGTAATATTTTTGCTGCTCATTTAGTATAGTTTCGCTGCCCGTTTAGTATATTTTTACACAGGAATGCAGGAATGATGTATACAGGTATACTACACACGGGCACGTACTACAATAATTGTAAAACAGAAAGAATTGTCTCAATTGTGTAACATAATCTAAGGAGAACGCTGATCCTCAAGATACAGGTTTACAGTTTGAGGGTCCGAGGTCCAACTATTAATTTGTTTAAAGTTGACAAAATTTAATTGTTCTTACGGTACGCGTTTACATCGGTCATCGAATACTACTTGAATACTTAAAAAACGAGCGCAATTACACTGTAATAATATCACTCAGGAATTAATGACGCAAATAATGTTCGATTTAAGTAAAGGTGTACATATAAAGCACCTGCCGAATGCAAATGTCACACCCAGCTGAATAAGCAATGACGGCACTCGATTATTTGGGAATTAATCGGAAAGGAACGCGGTTGACGTGTTGGGATGACAGAATAATATCATTAAGTTGTGGCAATAAATTGTTTGTACATCGACCGATAGCAATTGGCGAATTAATTTGTAATAGGAGATAGAATAGTTGTAATTCTGCGATAAATAACTTCCATTGTGTTCCATAGTATTATATTTTATTAAATGACCATAAGAATGAAATAAAAGTAGGTATACACTTATGTCTCGTGAGGCGTGTGGGAGACGACAGGGTGTACAGTGACGCTATACTGTGTACAGTACAAATTGCTGACAATGTAAAACACCGTGGGCGTTCTGCGTGCACTGCGTCAACACAGTGTCGCTACAGTCACAATAAATGCCTAGCATATTATTACGAGTAGTTTTCCCCCTGAAAATACGCTGTTTCCACCATCTGCAAGGGATATGAACAGAATTGCAGCACAGTATGGGTTAAGTACACGGTGCAATCCCATAACCACTCAGTGCCCTCGAGGTCACGTCTTTCACAGAAGACAAAAGTGTAATGCATTGACCACTTTATCCTTTTACCCTAATGTACATGTGTGTTTTAGTAATGAGTGAGATATCTCAGAGCCAATCCCCGTCTCATCCTATCCTATTCCTTCCAATCCATTCTTATATCGCCAGGCAGCGCATCCGAGGGCGTGCCAAAGTTTGTCTTTCCATTTATATTGTTTTTCGTATACCTACTAAAGAAAATTAAATCATTATTTTTATTGCACTCTGCAGATACTAATTTCATACTGTTGAAAGTTTTTATTACAAAACCTGCATCCTAGTGGCGAAAATACATGCTCGGGTTAAACATCGAAAAAGATTTAAATTTAAAAAAATATAAAGTAACGTTATTTTGGCAGTAGAAGAACAGGTTGTACAAAATTAAAAAAGAAAATTGTCAGGTGATGACGATCCATAGCCATTCAATGCTGGAAGGATAGGTACTTTTTGGCGTGAACTCGAGAAGTGAAGTTGAGTTTTTGTTTGATCCCAAAAATTGTGAATTGAGCGTCTTGTGGTTTAATAGTGATAGTTTATAAAACTTCAAAGTGTGTTTAGTGCATAATGCTTGTGATAATCAAATAAAAGCATAGGACTGTGTTTTTCGTGTGCTTCCAAGGAATCCTCTTCTGTTCTCAGTAAATCTATTATAGAGTTAATGATATTTTATCAATGTCGTCCGGGAATAAAAATGAATATGATAGAAAATAAAACTGGGTTGCATTAATTCCATATGGAAATGCAACATGGGACTTCTGGGAGTAAAGGGACCGCCACCATCTTTCTTTAAAAATATAATTTCCACAGTTCAGTAATTTTCATCGACATTACCATTATTTCAGATAGCAATAAGGCTAAACACATAATAGCGTTGTTTGTCAGACAGATACCACGGTAATGGGAATTGTAAAATGTAGCCATAAATAATTAATTGATTGTTTAATGGGTTGCCAATTAATTCCACTGCAAATTTAAATTTGCCTGTCACTCATCTATTTACTATTTATTTATTTACTTTAAAAAATTGCGATCAAAACGTGGGTTATTTATTTTTGTATTAAATATAATTAGAAATTTGTTACACGAATGAATAACATCTGATTTTTAAGATAAAGAAATACCTAAACAAAAATGTATTTGTTTTAATATTTCTCTAAAGCCAAAACCAAATTCGTATTTTGCGAGGACCATTAATGCTTTTAATAAATTGTCCATTAACATCGACGTGTTCTGCATTAACACGGTGCTCGTTAAGCTGTGTGAGATTATGCGCGGCAGCCGCGCGAACCATGTTCGATCTCGACAATCTTGATTATTTGCCTCGCGAGCCATTTTTGTCACCATATTTAACACGGAGGACTTACTTAAGATCCTCCGTGATATTTAACAAAGCGCGGCAGATGACCTATTCGACGATCAGTATTTGTCATTGATTGAGTTGCCGGTTGCCGCGCGAACGAATCCAAACAACGATACATTCGTCCCAGCTGCACACGAGCAAAGTATAGACGCGCGTTTGTCGCGTGGTTTAAAAACCGACCGAGATTGGTTCTACGCCGGGCATATTCGAGAGCGGCAACATTTGGATTGGCGTGCGCGGCAACACTGTATCGATCACGCGCGGCGGCTACGCGCGGCAATGTTCGGGGATTTACCGCGCGTAATCGATACACAGCTCAAGACGAGCCCTGGCAGGACAATTTTTCTCTGAAAGCGTTTAAATTGCTCTGCTCAGTTTTCTTGTACATCATGTTTTTTGAAGTGTTTCTGATATCATTAAGCCTAAAAAGATCATGTAGACATTATGTAGAGACTTTATAACACATATTTGTTGCTATACTTGCTACATGTAAATCTCCAATATCTGTAATTTTTTCCTAATAATATCTGAATAAGTCTCAACATATGGTAAACTGTAATTGACAGGTCCCCTTTGACAGATAATGTTACATTATGTCCGTAGCATAGATTCAAATGACAGGATATAGTCTTTCATCCTGTCATTTAAATAATATTTTATTTTAATCCTTTTTGTACATTTCTGTTGTGTGGTTTCTTTGTAACTTTATGTCACGATCCTATATTGTGGAGCTAATAGAATCGACCAAATCCCCAAAGGAGTCAAATTCGTTTTTTCCCTCAATTTGATAGTTGTCAAATTGAAGAATCATCTTCTTCGGTTTGATGGCAGTATCAATCATGGACTCAAGCGCGACGACTACGTTGCTAATATCACGTGTAAATGAATTTCAAGTAAATATGGCGTCGCTTAGTAAAGTGATAGTAGGTTTATTGAAGATAGTTAGACTCCTTGGTCTTATGCTTTTTATTTGATTAACACAAACATTAAGAGCTTTAATAAACATGACACTTTCAACTTTAATAAACTATCACTATTAAACCACAGAGTTCGCAATACATATTTTTTATAGTTATTAAAACAAAACCTCAACGTCACTTCTCGAGTTCTCGTCAAAAAATCCAATTGAAGTATCAATAGCCATGTCCGTTACGTATATTTAAATTGTCAGTATACTTAAAACATTACTATATCCAAACTAAATTGGTCATCAATTATACGCGGCAACGTGTACTGTCGCCCTCGGTTAACCGTAGCCGTCATTCGTTGATTTAATTGTCGATTCCGTTAAACATATTTTATTGATGCGATAGTCGAGTTGTTACGAATTGGTAATGATTGTTGCCGTTTCGAATGAAATATAAATTATTGCATATTTTGGAAAGCAGCTTTAATGTAATGTTTTAAGCGTATGTAAACACATGCATCTGCTGTAGCATATCGCTAAACATACATACGCGTTTCTAATTGAGTAACTGAAGGCGTATTTACGTATGTGCCAGAATTCGTCATTTTTGACAGATGTTCTCATGAATGACGTCGTACCCCTGCCAGTGTTAAGGTCTCGAGGACATCCCGTGCTTCAACTAGTCGTACCATGTGTATATAGTTGGATATAGCAGTTGTACCACGGGGAACGGTTCCTCTTCGAGTCCTCCGGGCGGGTTAGAGAGTCCACTCTTTGAAAGGTGATGGCCTCAGGGCCTGTGGTAACGGTTTTGTTATCCTTTAATCGCTTATTACGTGACCCACGGAAAGAGATGAAGTGGTTCTATTCTAAAGCGGTCCGACACCACACCGCCACTATTAAAACAATATTACTTAGTGACGGCCGTAAGAATATACTGTTATTTGAAGAAAAACGTGTTTATCTAACGTGTATATTTAATCCAAATCCATATTCTCATTTTTTGGAAACAATCAACAGTTCACAAATGAGACAGCACTTAAGAAACACTCAAACATATTTTCCTCAAAATTCTCAAAGCAAACGTTAATACGTATTTGTCGCGACGCCACGCCACGCCCGGATCCTATGGAGACATAAAATATTTAACAATGACAATCGTGAACGTTTCGTCGTGGGCCGCATTGCGGATTGTTTGCAGAATTCAACAGATTTGTTGTTTATTGTTGATGGCATAGGAGTACTTCAAAGCTATGTCAACATCTTTTTCAAACTGACAAAGTGTGGGTTGCAAATACATATATGTGTCAACTTTCATGGTGATCGGTCAAACGGTGTTGAAGTCTATTAAGTCTAATAGTGATATTGTTTAAGTCTAGACTAATATACGAACATTCATTTATATATATATATATATATATATATATAGATTAACGTTTTGATTTATTTTACAATCAATTTTACAATGTTGTATGTTCTGTTTTGAACATTATATTTTTATTTAATTACCACAAACATGCACGAACATGACGCGATTTGAAGTTTAATGAACTATCACTGATAAACCACAAAGCCCGCCATATATATTTATATAATAATCAAACAAATTATATTCCACCTTCACTTTTTGGGTTCCCACCAAACATTCTGCCATTTTCACTTTTCGCAGAATATAAGTACTATAGTATCTTAACACTGTTCAAACAGTTTCGTGAACACCGAAGTGTCAAGTCAATATTAAAACGATGTAAGTCTTGATTTATGAAACTATCAAATTTTATCGCTTGCTGCCACATACATTGTACAGTTTCAATATTAGCTTTATTCAAATTTTACATACAATGTATTTAAGTTCATGTTCACATTTTTGGGACGTCGGTCGTTAGATGATGTCATTTTTAACCGATTGCGGCAAAGTCAAAAATGTAGGATTATGATATTAGTAGTTTGAATAAATATTATCGTACAAATTTCCCAGACATTGATATTTTGCTTAAATCTTAAAAAAATAACGTAATATAATTTTTTTCTTAAAAAGCAGTTGCTAAAGAATGTTTCTATTTTAAACAGAATCTCAAGACACCGAAATTTGAAATTGTGGAATTTTAATCTAAGATACTACACTACTCGATACTTAAGTAATCTAAAATACTACTCGTAACAATAGTTATAAGCTAAATAATTGTTACTAACTACCATACTGTCTACTTTGGACCCTTTGGATGGACCCTTCTGTAAGAAAAATATTATAATTATTAACTAAATTTAATATGTCCATAGTGACAATAAGGTCCGTTTTCTCACTTTTAAACGAAGCTACAAAAGTTCACTTCGCAACTTTAACGACAAACTTAGATACGACAGGGACTTCGATAAATCGAAGCAGAACTTCACAACGAACCGCAACATCTTAAAATATTCACGAGCTTGCGACTTCCGGACATAGTGGAGAATAACAAGCAGTAGAGATACACAATGCTCTTCTCTATACAAGTCTTATACTTCCAACTAGATAGACTTAGAGGCTGTCACAAGTTTTATAATAATATATATATATATAATTGTTACTAACTACCATACTGTCTACAGGGTTAAATAAAAAATACGTCTCTATCATTTATTTATCTCATTTACACGCTTCACTGCACAAAAGGCGGACTTAATGCCTTAAGGCGTTTTCTACCAGCAAACCCCTGGATTCATCAGAGAGGTTCAATGTGGATGTGCATGAATTTATTATCAACTTAAAAATTGAAATATTTTAAATTAAGTCTTGTGACTTTTTTACTCTATCTGAACTCAGTATACGCTATTAAAAACGACAGCGCTGCAGTACTGCCTTCATAAACGGCGGTTAATAACCGCTGCTATAAGATACTTTCATTCTATGTTAAGAGGATAACAACTACTCATGTAACATGTTATTATTCCACGCGTTGTTTATCCGAACAAGTGGTACACACACATTACATCTTGAGCTTGGTTACATACCATACCATGTTATATCTCTCCGCTGTGGAATATACGCTGCCAAGTCCGCTCTTCTAGACACTACAGGCAATACGTGTGCGTGATGACATTGTTCGTATAGTGTGCAAGGAATTTAATTAACAAAAACAAATTCATTGTGGGCAGGTGAATAAAAAACGAACACGACGGAGGGTAGACAGATCCGTGAGTCGATAGCAACATTTTCACCCACCTCCGCGGTCTCGCCGCGACCGCGGTTCATGTAACGGGCCTGAAATATCCGCTATAATGAATGAATAATAAATCGTCAGTAACTAACCCGTTCACATAGCAATTAATATTTTCAACCACGAGAACAAAAGTTTAATAACTTCTTCATGTCGTCGTTCAACCTTGCTGGCGGGCGTCCCACGCTGCATTTTCCGGTACTTTTATTTTGGAACTTTGGAACTCGTCTATCCCATTGATTGTTGGTTCACGTGTATATATGCATAACATAGCTATATGCTTTATATTTCATTATTATTAAATTGTATTATTTTGTATCACTTTATTGCATAGCCTCTTCTTCTAAGTAATTTCACTGGCCGTTGGTTGCCTGTAAGAGTTCGCTTTTAGCATTTAAGGCCGCCTATTGCTTCTGTATATGTTAAAGTATTAAATGTAATTAATTAGTTACAATAAGAATGCAATAAAGAATTTTCATTCATTCGTTGATTGAGTTACTATACTGTTTCTCAAATGTACGTTGTTCAACAGATCTTTTTGTTGTCGTATTGTCGCTAATTCATTTAATGCCAGCAATGCAGTAGGGAACACGTGCGGCGTGTGACATGAATAAGATGATCTTTTTGAAGATGTTTTTTCTTTATATAATATGGCAATGGTGCATTTAGCACATTCTGCCAGTGTCAAGTTTTCTTCGTAATAAACAATTTCAAAGTCTAAAATATATTCTGACAATGTCCAGTCCCGTCGAAGCAAGTCGGGAGTCGCTCAGTTAAGCGATAGTAGGTTGACAGAGGACAGAAGAGGACTCCTTGGAAGCACATGAAAAACGCAGTCCTACGCTCTTATTAGATTATCACAAACACCTCTCACGAAAAACACTTTGTAGATTAATAAAATATCACTATTGAACCACAAAACGCCTAATACAATAAAATAATCAAACAAAAATTTAACTTCACTTCTCGAGTTTCCGCCGAAAAGTCCCAGGGCATTAATTTCTTTGTATATATAGAGAGAGAGAGAGCATCAGCGCTTGCAGCGCTCCACTCCTGTAGTGGAACATTAACGACATTAATCCTTTTAATTCTTAAGCAATTCCGTCTTTGTGATCATGCTAATGAAGCCCTATCAGTGGTATTAACAGTTATAACTGTTAGAATATATGATATATATATGTGTTAAGCTCTAGGCAGAAAACTACGAGTAAGGGCGATAATGCATATTAAACTGCTTTTCGTATGTAACTACAATCCAAACCTAGTAGCTGGCATACAACGATAACTTTGAATTCCTAATAAAAACCTAAAGTAAAAGCTAGGTATTTCACAAATGAAAATATTACAATGGAACAAAATGACACTACATTGGGCATGATTGGGCTAAAAGTTATGTTTTCAAGTGCAAATATTCGCTTGGAAACACTTTACATGTTTTTGTCAAAAGACCTTTTTATTTGGTAGACAATATTTGTTATTTGGTAGACAATATTTGAGACGAAATAAGAGAAATGAGTAAGTCTCTAGGTCACTTGGGTCACTGTAGCATTAGAACAAACGAGGTGTACTTTTTTCTATCTAATTTCACCCACGGCTTCTCTCTTTAACTTGGTCTAAACAAATTTACAAAAAATATGGGTTTCATGAAAGACAAAAGTTAAAGAACAAAAGGACAGTTCAAGTACGTACTGAGGAAGAACACATTAAGAAATTGTTAACAAAATAATAATAATAATATGATTTCCATGTGTTGTCGACTGCCTTTAGAATGACACTGTCCGATCTCATCCCCTGGGTGTCGTGAAAGGCGACTAAGGGATAACAAAGTGGATACCACAAGCCCTGAGGAATGATACCACCTCTAAATGAGTGAACCCGCTCGTATACCCGCTTAGCCAGCGCGTCGTTTTACGGACATATATTCCTCATGCACAAGACATGGTGATTGAGGAAGCCCATGTCCAGCAGTGAATACTATCGTAAAGGAGCTGCTTATGTTTACGGTTATCGAGGTGATATGACTAATATATTTTGTACTATATTGAAGCTTCTAGAATCACAAGAAATGAAAATAATTTACTCTTAATAATTCGTCCCTGTATTGCCCTTTCAAAATTAAATTGTCTCCGTGTAGATCGTGTGCCCCACGTTGAGAACCACTGCTCTATATTCTATACTTCGTAATAATAAACTTTTTACTCAAAAAAATAAACTCTATTCAACGGAAGTTTGCAAATACTCTGGTCTCGGGAGTACGATACGTTTATATATAATAAATCGATTGATAATACACCTCAAGATTATAGGATTATGTCGCGGGATGACTAAATAGCGTTAAGGGACCATTCAGTCATTTTAGCTTTTAAGTTTAGACAGGCGAGTTACGTAGTTGTTTATCACAATGTTTTTGGAAATGTTCTTGTTGTATTTTAAAAGCTCGCGAGTATTACGGCGGACTGCATCGGAGCTCATGGCATTGCAAAAATCCTCTTGAATCATTTTCATATATATTTTATATAAACCATCACATATTCTAGGCGGACTGCATCGGGCCGCAGCGCAGCGTACTGCCGGATCGCTTGCCAGCGGTATTTATGCGGCCATGTTTTACGTTGCGACGCGGCCCGCCTCAATGTGCGTTGAACGGACGCAGTTAACGGACGTAATTCGAGAATTATTCTCTGTGCGACGTCGTGAAGAATTGAAAATCAACAGCTAAATGACTAATTATTGCGTTGAGCTGCGGCTCGCCGCGTCCATAATAAGCGTTGACGCAGTTTTGCAGCAGGTTGTAATTAATTAACAATGCGTTGAATTTTAGTTTTTGTGCCCCAGGGCTGGAATTGTCCTGCTATTAATTTATAATATACTATTGTAAGAGGAGATTTGTATATTAGAGAGAGTATATTAAACGATTTTGTTATATTGATTATTTAAACCAAAGGAATCCTAGCTTTAATCTGTCACATTATACGTTTATACACGTTAGGATATTTATTTCGCAATAGATCTCTCCTGTCGTCACAAGCCGTCAGCGCTGTCACGAACAAATGCTGCCATCGACATAACTAATTAAGAACTAACGCCTAGCGTTCTGTTTTCATTTCATAAAACGATTTTGTTTTAAACGGAAATTGTAGGATTTCAGCAGTTTATTCTTTTAGTTTATACGATAATATTTTCTTTTCAATAGTGTCAATATAAACTGACACTAAAAATAAACTATTTGACATGCTTGCAATTAAATCTTGGAGGGGGGGGGAGTGCACGCTGAATTCCCGCAGAGCTGGGCGCGCTCGACTGACCACGTTACCCAACTCTAAAAGAAGACCACTTTGAAAATATTGCATTTACCACTTTATTCTATTTTCCCAATGTAAGTTAGTGAGTGAGATATGCCAGAGCCCATTCCTATCCCATCCCATCTCCCCATTTTCTCCATCCATTCCTAAATCTGCAAATCTAGGCAGCCGCATCCGGGGGCATGCCAACGTTTGTCATTCTGGACTGATTTTGACATGTATCGCGGATGTCTATGGACGACAGTATCCACTTACCATAATATATTATAACCGATTTTTTATGTACCTGTGAGTGGAGTGGCAAGAATTATGACCGCGACGCGAGGTGTCAGGATTTATTTACATTTATAACAAAACAGAAATACCCCCTCCACCCATGAATATGTTAATATTTATACTATTTAACGAATACAGCGAATATGCTGTGCCAAGATAAACTATTTAGTTGGTGGCAGCAAGCAACCGATGTATTTATGTTAAGATCAAACGTTGAAATAAGCACAAAAAAATAGATCTTACAACTTTTATTGCCTAAACAGTTGCAAGGATTGTCCAGGCTTTTATAGATTTGTGTTTATTGGGGAATTCAAATCTTATTGAAATTTTTTTTTGCCGGTGAAGGATAACATAGAGAGGAAACCCGCCATCCCGAGAATTACAAGATCTAAATATCTGTCCATCTGGTGTGTGTACTGTGTGCATCAAATACATTATGAAGTGTGGGACCGGCTTTAGCGTTGCTACAATGAGTATTCATTGTGGCATGGCAAGAACTATTTTTGTCAAATTTCTCAGATATTACCTATGTAAAAGTATGAAACTTGGTATTGATGTATCGTAATTAAAATAATCATTATTATAGTTCACTTAAATCTATTGTTAAGTAAATAATATAATTTAACTTAATTAATATAAATTAAAACTTATTCCTGGTGAAATTGTTACGGCTTTCTGTTTATTGGTTTAAAACTGGAGAACATGAATTTGCACTTAATTCAAATAAGGTAATTACCATAAAAGTCTTTATTGTGACGGGTATAATTTTTATGACGTCACGGAAAGGGAAATTCTTTGTAACTTTTACTGACTAAAATATTTGTCTTTCAGATATAATAAGATTTAATCGTGGATCAACCAAAATACATAAATGAATAATTCCTTATGACGAGACTGTATTTTCTTTTCCAATTTGCACATTTTGAAAGTGTCAAGTTTTCTTCGTAAGTGTTAATTAACAATTTTAAAATCTAAAACGTATCCTGACAATGTCCAGTTCCGTCGAAGTAAGTCAGGAGTCACTAGAAGTAAGTGATAGTAGGTTTACTGAGGACAGAAGAGGACTCCTTGGAAGCACACGAAAACGCAATCCCACGGTTTTACTTGATTGCCACAAACACTTTGAAGTTTAACAAACTATCACTATCAAACCACAAAATGCCTAATACACAATTTTTTACAATAATCAAATTAAAAACTCACGCATCCGCCAAAAAGTTGCAAAAAAAAACTGCCACAGGTATAATTAGTAATAATAAGTAGTAACGAGTAGTAATAATTACGTTTTTAAGAGTATTTGCTTTATTTATTTATTTAGAACACATTTACTGTAAAATACTACGGCCATGAATAATACGTTTCGTTTTACGATACAAAAAAAAGCTTTGTTTTTCAATTATTTCTGTATTTTTCTATAGGTAGATACTGACAATACTGGTACATCAAAAGTATTGCAGTTATTTAAAAAAAGGAAAACTATAAATTATACGTCCTTGGTAGTTTTTGCCGCCAAATGAATTAAGAACGAAGAGTAGGTAATTTAAAAAAAATGTAACAATGTAAAATGTGACGTTTTGGGCCCTGCAGTGGGACATTAAAGTACAAGTACAAATTTGACCATCTTGCAAATGCTTCACTTTTAAAACGCTAATGCTAGCTAGGTTTCTGTATTTTATTTGATCGCTGGGTTTAATATGCAATGCTATTGATTTTAGCTTTCAAGTATAGTTTACTTTTTGCCTTTAAAAATTCTCACCTATTCAAATATCAGCATACTGTTCAATCTTAAATCAATCAATCAATCAATCTTAAATCTTAAATAAATAAACGCCCAGACCGTCTGAAGGTTATTTTTATTACCAAAATTCAATGAGAAAAAGGGTGTAACACGAATTTATATTTACATTTGAAAGGTCTAGAAAAATCTAAAATTTATTTGTTGGAATGCTATTTCGGCTTCTACTGATTATTTATTATTCACAAATATAGGTATTTTCTGAAAGCAATGAGTGGAAAGTGACGTTAATGTTACAGATTCGACTTTACGTCTGAATAAATTGTAATTTCTAGTTCTTTATTTGTTTATCGGAATATTTTGTTCTCACCGACTCGCGATCCCGTGGTACCCTCCCAAAGCAACACCCTAAGCCGAGGTCCGTTCCTTCCGCTCGCGCCGGTCTACCGATGGGGGAGCCCAAGTCTCGTTGCTGCACACACTCTTTGGTCCTGGTTGAGCGCGTTCTGCGCTCGCCCTAAACTATACATGTCCGTATAGTTTATTTTTTGGAAAGACCATTAGGGCCACAAGAATTTAGTCATTCTGAAAAAAAGGAGCGAAATAGTCTACTAATATAAAAGTGACTGAAAGTAAGCTGAATTCAAATCAAAAATCATGTTTGGTTTTGGTAAATGTATTAAAAGTAAAAATGTAAAAAGTACGAAGTGTATTAAAACATAATATTGATGAAATAAACCTACTATAAGTTTGATATAGTATAGGCCGAGGCAGTCCAAGAGTCATCGTAAGCTGCTACTATTGAAAATTAGCGCTGCAGTCTGCTGCAATACATGCTGAGTTGTAACCTTGTGGCCTGGAATTGTGGCAATACACACCTTTGTGTTTACTAAGTTATATAGATTAATGTGTTCATATTAATAGTGTGTAGTCTTACCTGACACTAATAAATTTCTTGTTATTTTTCTTATTAGCAAGAAAAAATCTCCGAATCATAAGACGGTTGCTTTTACAAAAGCATCCAATAGCATACAATTTATTTTTAACAGTCCAGTCTAGAATTACATAAGGCCATTTACATAAAATTGAATACATATTAAGTGGAATTATGTGACATATGACGTGGAATGTTAACATATATGTTTGTTTAATGGAGGAAACTACTGATTTAGAACATTTTAAATCTTTCTATTCGATATATAATTGTAAAATACTGTCTGTTTTCTCAAATAACAAAATAAATAAAAAATTCATCTAAGGTTGGAGAACTAAAATGAAAGAATATGAAAGATTACTTTTTCGTCACTGCTGTAGTAGGTATACAATTTGCATAAATTCTCACTATCAAGTGCTCAGACTCAAGGTGTGCATTAATATTAAACTATCGCAGTACTCAATACAGCTAGCTAACTTTATAAGCCGTATTATTTATTTTCACGCTGAAAAATACATTCAAAATTTCGAAAAAAGCATAGTTGTGTAAAGTGTAGCGATGCATATTTTACTGTTCGATTCCACTTTAGAGAATTATTTGATTACCTACCTGCGATTTACTTCTTTGGATAGGGAATTTTGTTTAAAAAATCTAGCTTTATAAATTGATGGATGGATTGGCGTTACCTACCTATCTAGTTTTGAGTGAGGTATGGATTATGTGAAACTGAGATTTATTTAGTATATTCAGTATTATTTTTGGAATATGGAGGTGACAAAGACGGATTAACTGCAAGAGAGATGACGGATAGCTACTTGCGACATGTTTAAGCTTATACAAATATATATATGATTAATAGTCAATCAAAAATATAATCATATACGATATATATTTTTCAAGTCGCCACTCCGTCCCATAGTTTATAAATCTGAAATGAATAAACAATTATATAGAAAAGTAATAACTATGAAGAATATTTTATGATACGTATTAAATGTTACCTACTAAATGAATTATGATAATGTTCGTTTCAACGAACGTACTGGAGTCTCACTCGAAATGAAAACCAAAACCTTAATACACTCGAACGCAGTTCATTTCATACTACCAGATATATACTTAGTATTTAATTTAGACATTATCTGTTAGAATGACAGACCAAGTTTGCAGAAATGATAATAATTATTCTATACGCCTACTTACGCACGCCTCAAGAGCACAAAAGACAAATCTTTGCTTATTTAACTATTAGGCGCAAAAAAGTATTTGTAACTAGATGCCATTTATCACAAGCTAAACTTTTATCTCCGTTAAAAAGGATGAGATATACTTTTGTCCAACATTTTTAATATTCACCTTTGTGTGCGACACCTAAAAACACAGTTCTTTTTTAATATCAAATATTGATCTACAAAAGTAGAAAATATTCAGGGCAAGCAAAATGCATTTGATCGTATAAAATAGTCACTATTGTAGTCTTTACGCAATCTGTCGAAGTAATGGAGGCAAAGGCATTCAATTATACAAATAGTAATCGGTACGAAAGGACCACTAATTGGACATCTTTGAAGAGACTTGATAAAGAACCGCTTCAGGCGACACTTTGAAGTTTTAATACTTCAATTTAAATAATTGAAAGTTCATCTCGTTTCGTGAGTTTCCCCCGGATTTCTGTCGCCTTCCCTCCGTACCCACGTATTTACGAAATCAAATTGTAAAGTAACAAGGAATTCGGAAAATGAAATTTAAAGCAGCACTGCTGGTTTAGTTAGAATTGAATTTATTTGAAAGAAAATGACAATAAAAGATCTATATCATACCATTCTGTAAAGGGAAATGAGCAGGAAATTGATAACATAGACTTAAAGATGGATTAGGTTTAAGATTTCTGATGACAATGATTAAATAGGCGTGACTCCGTCGACTTGGTGTTATCATTCTTGCAACCAGCCCTTTCAGTATCCACTGCTGGACACGGGCCCTCTCATGCTCATTGCCTCGTCCATGAGGGATGTATGGTCCGAAAACGCTGCTGGACAAGCGGGTTGGCCAGTTCAGGTGCGGTGTACTTAGTTCCTCAGCACTTGTGGTAGCGGCTTTGTTATCCCATAGTCGCCTCTTACGACACCCACGGGACGAAATAGGGTGGTAGTGTTCTCTACTCACACTGTCACAGTGCCCAATCATTCTTAATAATTTAAAGTTATTTACTTCAAGTTGCACAAAAATTGGTTGTTTTTTGATCACGATTCAGTTTTTGATCACGATGGCTGTTCAGAGTATTTTTTGCAGGTCGTTGAAATACAAAGCTTTATATAAATCCTTCGAAAGTGTAAGCAGAACATTTCTTAAATTGTTTATGGGTCACGAGAGCCGAATAGAAGCCAAAACAAAATGTTTAATTCTTTTTAACTTTTTTTTATTATTTGTTCGAGGTTCAAGAAAAAAATCTGTATAAACTTCAATTGGTATTTTAAAGCTCCCGGCTTCTTATTTGACTTATTATTTATACTGATATTATAAAAATAAGCCCTGTGTTTGTTCGTTTAGACATATGTAAGAGGTAAACTCAAAATGTGCAATAAAGAATTTTATGTATCTATTTATCAAAAGTGTCCACTTAACATTCAACTTCAGAAAAATGTGAATATCTTGGAAACTAGAAGCCGAGATGTGGATCCTTTTTGCTTAGACGCCCACATATTGAAAATTAGAAATTATTACATAGGTACTTAGCCCAACATCGCGATTCATCGGTCTCGGAATGAACATATATAAGACATAAATCATGTTCAATGAACATTTTCTTCCGGGACCGGTAAGCGTTGAAGGTGTGGCACTAGAAGTTGTTAACAATTATGTAGATATATCTTGGGCAGACCATCCAATTCGGCTGGACAGCTTTTGCTATAATGCGTCAGCTCTTTTCGTCGCCTATACCACAATACTTGAAGACGAAAGATCTCAATCAGTGCGTCCTGTCAGTTATGAGGTATGGTGCAGAAACCTGGCCTCTGACTGTGGGCCTGATCCATAAGTTGTATGATAAGAGCCGAGGATCGTGTGTGGTGGCGTGCTTTGGGAGAAGCACTGGAGAGACATAGGCTGATGGTATGGTATGGTATAATAAAATAACTCGCGCAGCAACAGTCATACATATATCTCAGTTTGAACAGGCATACACGTCAGCTCATTTGGTATAACCCGTCAATCGGGCGACTGAATCAACAGTAATTTTATTCGCATCAGGCCTCTTCACCCTGTAGATAAAGAACAGAATGGAATCTTTATGCAAATTCCAAAAAGATTAACGTGTGCAGATGCGCGTTTTATATGACTACTTTCAAAACTGTTAAAAGTTATTATGGGTTTATGTGAAATTGGCGATACTATTCCTCTCGCCTTTTAGAATATTCTGTTTTCGAGGCTTCCGTATATGCTTTAGATTTTCGGCATTCTTTTAAATAGCCTAGAGTCTAGTCACTAGACGGACAAATCAGCCTAGTTACCATATTTTCATTTTGTTTCTTTTTATAACTAATTTTAACAATAATAATAACTAATAATAATAATATGTTTACGATGCGCACACTAGGCGCACCTGCCTCGCGTTACGCGAAAGCAGCCCGAGGAATATGTACTCGAGCCCAATTAAAGCTTAATCAATATCCACCGAAATGGTGGGTAAGTACAATAAAGAACAAAGGCCTCACTTACCCCAGGTGGTTTTGCCCACATACAAATCTGGAAAGTGTACCTACGCTAGTCCCTACTAGACGTGACCTATCTTAGTGTGATTGAATAAATACATACATTCCCAATAGATACTTGTGTAGTAATCCAAGTCTCGTCCTGTGGTGAGCCGGTGGCCGCTATCGTTCCGCAACTCACACACAGCAGCAAATCACCTCGAGATATCACTTCAAAGCACAAGCACAATCACAACAACCAAGTCCAACCAAAACACTCGCGTGGCTCAAGGATATCCGCGTTCAAATCCAATTAATAGGCGCGAATCACAAAATCAACTGTCCGAGGCCGCGATGTGAACTTAACTCAATTTAACTCTGCTCGCCGCCGAGCGCGCGTTACTACCCCAAATATCAAACCGCCTTCAATATGGCGGGGACAAAAAAATGTTGCTTCGAAATAATCAATGTATGCGGGTATGCAAAGACGCTCGCGCCAATTTCAAACATAATATCCAGATAATATCCAAGGTCTTCTTTACGCGCGTTTATGTTGCTATAACACTTTGTAACTTAACGAAGCCTTTGCTATGAAAGCGAGGGAAGTAATCTAGTAGAACCGACCTTACAGACCTTTTTAACTTACAGACTCTAGCTAGCTACCTCTAGCTAGCTCTCCTCTAGCTAGGATAGCTAGCTATCCTCACAAGGCTAACAGCTCTTATAGTTGCCGTGCTTCTAAAAAACTAAATTGAGCAAATTAGTTTAAAGCTTCCGCGATGGTTTAAACTATATTCTGCTATTCGGGATTAAGTGTTTAAATTATCTACAGTAGCAATAACTTACCTTACTGCTCATTGTGTGTATTGTGACAAAGCCTGATGCTAACGAGGTGTTCGAGCAAGGAAATTATTTGATAACGACAGCTGAAATTAGGTTAAATAACGATTTTCACTTGAAAGCTTGGATTTGCCTCAGGTCTTTATTCGCCCTAATCATGAGTGGCGTTTGACATTAATTTGATTTACAACAACATTGTAGCGACCTTGAATGTTTCGACTTAGACGAGGCAATGCCATTATGTATAAAGAACGCCTACACTAAAGTACGGTAGGCAAAACAAGATAAGACTTACAACACTTCGGTGGCTTGTATTAAATACAAAAAAACGAAACCATTTTCTTCAAAATATACTGTTGTTTATTCACTTGGTTTGGGTTCTTTGGTTGTCAAATAATCAAGTCCAGAGTTTGCAGTGATGGGTTTTATTGACTTACAATCAAAAGGTACCTTTTGTACAATTACATAACACTTGTTTTGTTTAACAAAACTGTCGGCAAACAATCGACGGATTGTTGCGCAATACGCAATAATATTACAGATACAATTTGGAGCACATTTGCTCTGATCGGCATTCAGTTTTTTTGTTTTTGTCACGTGAAGTTATCATAAAGACTTATCGCCTGCCAGCTTAATTACACAAAAAAGGTTTAAGTATATTAAATTACCAACTTTGACAATTGATCAATTCTCAACACTCCTCCTTGATCAATTTACAGCGGAGTATCTCAAATACTCTTCTGTTGAGTGGCTTGGTCAGGATATCTGCAATCTGCCTGCTGCTCTCAACATGTTGTAGTGTCACAGTATTGCCGATGTGTTGTTGGATGTACTTTCGTGGTATCTCAATGTGCTTCTTTCCTCTGCTCGTCTTTCCTTCGTGTGCATTCTGTAGCATGTGTATGGCTGACATGTTGTCGACGTACAAGGTGATCGGCTGATCGGCTTCCAGGATACCAAGTTCAAGTGCGATTCGTTTGATCCAGCAAACATCGTCAATGACTGACACTGCGGCTCGGTACTCGGCTTCTGCAGTTGAAGTCGCTACCAGTCGCTGCTTTTGTGAGTACCAGATCACTGGTCCTCCTCTCATCACTAACGCTCCACTCGTCGACTGTCCTGTCTCAGAGTCTCCTCCATAGTCTGAATCGGTGTAGGCCACGAGTGTTTTGTCTCCTCCAAAGTGAATTCCTGCTGTCGCTGTCCCTCTCAGGTACTGAAATACACGTTTCACCATTGCTTGGTGACTTTTCATGGGCTTGTTGCAGAATCGACTGAGGTAGTTCACGGCAAAGCTGATGTCTGGTCTGCTGATTGTAGCTAAGTACAATAAACTCCCTATCGCCTCACGATAGTTGTTGTTCGCCGGAAGTAGCTCGTCGTTCTTGAAGTCTGTCTTCTTGGTGATCATTCCTTGCTCAATGGGTGTGGATGCTGAGTTGCACTGCTCGAGTTTCATCTTTCTCAGTATCTTCTCCGTGTAACGAGGCTGATTCACGAAGATACCGTCCTGGTCAATCTTGATTTCCATACCCAAATAAGTTAACTTGTCCTGTGCTTTCTTGCTGAATGTGATCTCAAATTCCTTGCTTATCTTGCCTAGTAATTTGTATATTTCATCTTCATCCTTGCCAGCTATCAGTCCATCATCCACAAAGAGTGAGAGCATAATGCTCTTGTCCTTGTTATAGTAAATGCACGGGTCGTCATCTGTGTTGATCAGGCCTATTTTCTTTTCAATGTGTGTGGTGACCCTCTCGTTTTACATCCTTAGAGCTTGTTTGAGCCCGTAAAGACTCTTATCCAACTTGCAGACTTTCCCTGATCCGTCGTCGAACCCTTCAGCCTGATACATGTAGATGTCTTGTTCCAGGTTCCCATACAAGAATGCCGTTTTCACATCGAACGATACCAACTTCATTTTCTCTGACGCTGCGTGGCTCAAAAGCAGTCGAATCGATGCATGGCGGGCTACTGGGCTGAATGTTTCCGCGTAATCCACCCCCTCTTTCTGTTCAAATCCTCTTGCTACGAGTCTGGCCTTGAGTCTCCCGTCTGCCTTCTCTCGAAGTACCCAACGACAAGTGATCGGCTTCACTCCTTCTGGACAGTCCACCAGCTTCCAGGTTTTCATTTCCATCAACGAGTCGTACTCCTCCTGCATCGCGTGTCTCCACTTCTCATATTTAAGTGCCTCACTCACCGGGATGTCCTCCGTTTCGCCAATCAAAGCTACTTGGGCGCTGTTTCCTCCGTGACGAGTTTCCACAACGTAATCCTTGAGTCTTGGTGGTGGCTGCAGGATCCGACGATCTCGCAGATTTCTCTTTTCTGGCTCTTCTTCAGGCGGTGATGTCTCATACTCGTTGTCGCTTGGTTCCTCCGTGCTTTCTTCAGTCTCACTTTGCTCATCTTCTTCATCTGTCTCACTGCTGCTGTCTTCTTCTTTCTCAGGTGTGCCCTCTGGTGCCAGTGTCTCAAGTTCAGTGCCTTGCCTCAGTCTTATCTTCTCCTCGGTGAAGATTACGTTGTCTGAACTTACTACTTCTCTCTAGTCTTTCATGTAAATCCTGTAGCATGGTGAATCAATGTCATAGCCAACTAGAATTCCCTTTTCTGACTTTCTATCTATCTTGCCTCTTTTCTGTCCTTGCGTGAGCACATAACATTCACATCCAAAGGGTCGCAGCTTTTCGATCTTCATCTTCCTTCCAAACCATAGTTCCGCCGGGCTTTTCCCTGGTACGTTGCTGGTTCCTGTCTGATTTATCGTGAAGATCGCATGGTTCATTGCCTCTGCCCACAGTTTCTCGTTCAAGTTCTCAGCGTGTATTGCTGATCTGGCTGCCTCGACAATCGTTCTCATTTCTCTTTCTACCCTTCCATTCTGCTCTGGCGTGTGTACATTTGTGAATGTGTGAAAGATTCCCAACTTGTCCAACATCTGTTTTGTTTTTGCATTTTTCAGTTCAGTGCCGTTATCAGATCTCAGACTCTTCACTCTCCTTCCTAGCTGATTTTCCACAAGTCTCAAGTAGCTTTCCATCTTCTCTGGTGCCTCTCCTTTCGTCTTCATAAAGTAACAGCTTCGGTAGTGCGTGAAGTCATCCTTAAACATTAGCCAATACTTCATTCCTAGCGATGAGACGTTCATCTCGCCGGTGTCGACATGTACAAGATCTAATGGCTATTGGGCTGTCTTGGGGTTGGTTGGGTGAGAGGTTCGGTGTTGCTTACCATATGAGCACCCTTGGCATACATAGTCATTCCAGTCATCAATGTATTTGATCCCTTTCCTTTTCAAAATGTCCCTCACGTACTTCACATTTTGATGGGCGAGTCTCTCGTGCCAAGTTTTGATCGACAGTGTCATCAAACTTGTTTCTTCTTCTCTCCTGATCATCATCTTGAAGAGATTTCCTTTGCGCTTTGCAATTGCCACAATTTCCTTGCCATCTTGACTATAAAATATTGACTCGTTTCCATTTGCCTTTTGTGTATGTCCCTTGTCCAGCATCTGACTCACTGAGAATAGATTAAAGTTGAGATTCGGCACGTAAATAACATCCTCCAGTACCACTGGATACCACTTCTTTCCATCAAAAGCTTCCATTTCGATGTTCCCGACTGCAACGCCATCTAGCCTTGTTGAGTCTCCAATCACAATTGAGATGGGCTCGTCCAGCTCGACCAGTTGAACAAACCACTCTCGATGAGACGTCATGTATTGACTGGCTCCACAGTCCTGATACCATGAAGTTGCCCTGTCCTTCGAGATGTCGTTGTCCACAGTTGAGAGTGCTGTGGTCAAAAAAGCCTTCCTCGGTGGTTTCCCACTTGCTGACTTGTTTGCTTCTTCCTGGGATGGGCAGTCTTTTGCGAAGTGTCCTTTCCTCTTGCATATGTTACACGAATATTTCTTCTTGCAGTAAGCAATGTAAATATTTCTCACACGGTTTGCCTCTGCACTCCTTGAGTATGTGACCTTTTCTTCCACACTTGTAGCATTCGAGCGATGACTTGTTCGGTTTGCTGTTTGACGACTGTCCCTGTTTCTCACGTCTGGCCATGAGAGCGTTGTTGATGCTGCCCTCTAGTTTTGTCGTCGTTTCCCTGAGTCGCTCATCCTCGAGTCTCAGCCGTTCGATGAGAGTTTCCACATTCTTTGATGCTCCGGTCACATTGTCCCAAGCTGTCCTGATTTCGGCCATGCGCCAATTTCGGTGGTAACACACACATGATCCTCGTCATGATCCAACTTTCTTTCATAGGATCATTTTCAGTTGACACTTCATCGGCAAGTTCCAAAATCTCCATACAATTTTCTACTGCTGACTTGCTTTTATCATATTCAAAAGTAAAGAATTTAATTCGGGACATTTCTTTAGTTACATCAGTCTTTGTAAACTAGTTAATAAACTAGTTAATTTATCAATCATGTCTTTGGCAGTTTTGCAATTTGCAATTTTGTTCGCAATCTTACTGTTTACATTTAAACCTATCAACGTTTGAGCTTCGACATCTTTCTTTATCCAAGCTGAAATGCCTTCTGTTGACACAGCACCTGCTGGTCTGACTTTTGCACCTATCACAATATCGTACAGGTCTTTGTTCTTAAGTGCTAGGTTTAATTTAAATCGCCATGAAATGAAATTTACATTTCCTTGACTATCTTCGCTTAACATTTCCAACTGAGATTTTACAGTATCCATTTTGCTTTAAATTTTACAATTTGACTGACTTCTGACAATTTTTTTAAATAAACAAAATGAATTTACAATCTTTCGTGGCGATTTTCTGACTTAAAGCGACTTGCGTGTTCGTTGCAGAACGTTGACTTGCTGTGCGATGGCTGCTCCAATGTCACAAAATTTGTAGGTTATGTTGTCCTTGCCGGTTCTGACACTCTGGGCTGCTTTTCTTGACTTGTCTGCCACTTTCCTGTCATGACGTCCAAAGAAACCTTCTACAGCTGTTCTGGGCCCATAACCTGTTGTTTATTCACTTGGTTTGGGTTCTTTGGTTGTCAAATAATCAAGTCCAGAGTTGGCAGTGATGGGTTTTATTGACTTACAATCAAAAGGTACCTTTTGTACAATTCCATAACACTTGTTTTGTTTAACAAAACTGTCGGCAAACAATCCACGGATTGTTGCGCAATACGCAATAATATTACAGATACAATTTGGAGCACATTTGCTCTGATCGCCATTCAGTTTTTTTGTTTTTGTCACGTGAAGTTATCATAAAGACTTATCGCCTGCCAGCTTAATTACACAAAAAAGGTTTAACTACATTAAATTACCAACTTTGACAATTGATCAATTCTCAACATATACTTTTATAGTACCAATCCGGACTAGGACAGTATAATGAATTACGGCCTGAAACAACTGAATTCTTGTGCTTTGCAGTGGGACGTTATATACTGATAGGTATAATGGGGATGCAGTTGTAAAAAGAATTGCCTACTGGTTTTTCCACTAAGTTACAAAACGAGACTTCTCTAGAGGGTTGCGAAAAGCATTCTGCAAGGTCAACACCTACATCCCTCTTAGTGTTGCAAATGTTCACGGGCGGCTGTAAATGGGGAAAGATAGAATGGGATGGGATTGGTCTCTGGCATATCTTACTCACTACTGAAACACATAGGTACTTTGGAGAAATACGATAAAGTAGGAAATGCAGTATATTTCAAGGTAGTCTTCTGTGAGAGAGGGGTAACGTGGCCAGTCGAGCGCGCCCAGCAGCTGTGGGAATGCAGCATACACTCCCCCTACAAAATATTGGATTGGACTAGTAGTATTGCCCCTAGTATTGGACAGCAGTGGACGGACCATACATGAGTTAGTTACACCGGGTGTGGTTCCAAGTTGACTAAATTTCGGGAAGCGAAGGAAATGCCCAAGTTTCTGGTGGTAAAACCGGGTCTAGACTCATGCCATGAAGTTCCGCGAATAGCCGAGTGCAGATGGTTTTTGCGGACTTCTCGCGCGTTCACCGCTGTTTCCCAATCGGAGTCGGTAAGCTGCGTTCGCAACAAACGGTTTGAGCCGCGACAACAGCAACCGCGAGAACACTCGCGGTACGCAGGTTCAAGGCGTGAATTCTCGCCGTGACTTCACTGTGTGAGTCTAGAGCCTGCTTAACAATAGTGGCTAGAATTGCGAAAAGTCTGTAGCCCCAGCTATCCCAATGCTTAATGCATCCCAATGCACAGTTATTGTTAAGCTAAATTTATGTGGAACTAAACCAGCATGAAGATAAGAAATCTGTAAATAGTCACTTCCATTCCCGTATTATTGCAGAAACTGTCGCCTGTTTCCATTTTAAATTGAAACTTAAAAAGAAATTTTAAAACTACTTTAACTACTTCTTTCAGCGCTAATTAAACCGTTCGGAAGAAAAACATTTCAGTAAAAGCTTTATTATGGCGTTTACTTATAGACTGTAATTTTATTTCGCAAGTTAAAAGGAGAATTAAAATGCGGTATTTATTATCGCTTCACATTTGTTAATAACTTCCGGCAAGCGAATGGTCGTGTACCGATCAGCATTCACGGTACGACGATTCATCAAAGCAACAGTAGCCAGGTGTCCAGTTTTTCTAAAAAAAGAAGCGATCGTTTGCTTCGCGGCACTTTGCACACGCGCCAATTTGGTGGGGAGAACCCTGTATCTTGAATACCCAAATTGTCGATTTTTGCTTTGTTTCGGGGTCGCAGCTGTAAATCCATGTTTTGTTACCTGTTACTATGTTCCACACCAAATTTGACTCCCCTTCGTTGAATCTCGTAAGCATGGCATTGCATCGTGACGCGTTCCGTTTTTTGAGCCTTAGTCAAATTGTGTGGGATCCACCGCGAGCACAGCTTTCGCACAGTCAAGTGTTTGTGTAAGATTGATTGTATCTGACTATTGCCTATGCCTAAGGATGCCTGAATCTCATGATAGGTCACATGGCCTACAGAATTGATGTTTTGTTGTTGTTGTTGACCTTCACGAAATTCGTCACTGACATTGACACGACTTCGCTTGAATTCTACAAACCAGCTATAAATTGTCGTTTTGCTTGGTGCTTCATCGCCAAAAGTAGTTTAAAGCCGAGTGAGGCTCTGCTGAGCTATCAAATTACACTTAAAATCGTAGAAAATCATACAGCGAAAATTTATAAGAATTAAATATGCGGGTGCGCCGCCGTCCTTGCAAAATCCTATTTAAAGCTTTCTTGAAGAACCCCAAATCGTAGCTTAATGGAAATTCACGACCGGTGACTCTTGAAATGCCACTAGGGCTACAAGAATTTAGACATTCTTAATGGAAACTTAAATTTCTTAAAAAAACTTAATGGAAAGACCTCTTGAGGCAGCTCGTTCCAACGGGTTCGCGGTATAAAATGATTTTTGGACCGAACAGTACGCGACACCTCTGTATCGAGAAAATGCGGATGGACCGCACTTCTGTGACGGGAGGTGCGGTTGTAGAAAGCCGAGGTGGGAATTATATCGAATAATTCTTCAGAGCATTCCCCATTGCACTGGCGGTAGAACACACGGAGAGACGCCACGTCTCCCTGAATGCCGAGGGGTTCTAAACTGATTGTGACACAATTCGAACAGCACGTCGTTGGATGGAGTAAACGGATGACTATATCCGGGAAGCATGTCTACAAGTTCTGTTCAGGCGATTTGATTGAGTTTGTCCGCCTCCTTGCTCAAATTGGACTTGCCTACTTATTCTACTAATTGCCTATTACAGAGGGTACTACGGGTAAAATGGAGGGTAGATAAATATTTGTTTGTGATGCTTTCGCTGCTGACTTTGCAAAAAGTTTTATTTCTCCCACTAAAAACAAATCCTATTTATAAACTAAAAGAAATTGTAAATGCGCAGAAAATTCTAGTGTTAAGAGTTATGTAAATTAGCATTCCTTTGAGTCTGTTTTAAAATGAAAGATTTCTACCCAAGTAATCCTTATGAGATTAGGAAACTTAGGAAAACATTGAAATCCTTATGAGATTTTAACTGATAGTATCGTAGTGAGTGGTTTGTCTAGATTTTAAATACGAATTTCGCTTGATGCTTTTAAAATCTATTTAAAACATGAAAAAGTGCACAGAGTACTCTTGAACGAAGAGTACTCTTGCACTCAACTCTGAAGGACTATTTATTTTTACGAAGAAAAGCGTTGAAAGTGTAGCAATGAACTGGCTCAAATGAATTTCTAGGTAGATACTAGTACTGTTCTTATCAGAGCGGTGATAGCCTAAAGGTCTGCCTGCACTCACATTCACTGTTATTTAATTAAAAGGAAGATAAACGTCTAAGATTACTGCAGGGGTTGTGACCTACACTTTAATTCTTAAATATTGAAAGAGTTTATTTTATTTATACTTTATTATTTTAACAAATGGCGGACTTAATGCTATAAAGTATTTTCTCCCCGGTAACCTTGGTGCTATTTAATTTACTACAGCATTTCTAAAAGAGTGGACTCGACATCCCGCTTGGACAACGTGGCGTTTTGAAGCCATACGTCCCTCATGCAGAAGAAAAAGTGCGAACGAATGCTCAAGTCCTGCAGTGAACGAAAAAAGGGGCAAAAAGGGGCTGGTTAAGGTTTATGGTGTGCAACTAACAGAATGTGACTTTTGTATTAAAAATCATATTCTGTCTGATTCGTGAAACTTCCGCACATCCTTGACAATAGGTACCGAAAGTTGTGGAACGAACTGTCAGGTGAGGTTTTGCGCTATGCTTCGATATTTGGCTCTTAAAGAGAGCTGTGAACTGTATTCTGGAGGTCGACAGCAAGTCCCCTGCTGTTGCAGGTGTTTATGGGCTTCGGTGGCCAATTACCATCAGTTCGTATGTCAACCCCATCTCTTCTTTAAAAAAACTTTATGTGAACTTTCCACATGAAACGAACCACAAAAGTTCTTCAACGAGCTAACTAATGCCAAAACTTACACGTGCATTATTAAGACGCCATTACACAAGAACAGTACCAATTGTTGCACAACTACTATTACAAGAAATTTACATTTCTAATTACGCCAGGTAAAGCAACAGTTCTGAACATTTTGAATGCAGCGCTTTCACAGTTTAACACTTCATACGGAGATAATGCAGTTCTAAATACTACCAGAGCAATGATATTTTAGAAGTACCTACCCTATTCTTGACTCCTGTCAAGTCCTATCTTTTTAAGTACAGATTTTTAAATTATCACTAACTCGGCAGGCCAAAACTTTAAAAAACGTATTATATTAGAACATATGTAACATCCATCTCCGTCACCGGGGCTGCATGATGGTATCTGAAACTTTCTTGTGGTTGCAGGAGGTCTGACGAGAGGATCTCCGCCTGGGGTCGCAGTTTTCAGCAGCACAGCCGGTCCTAAAGAAGAAGCTCGGATAAAGAAGAAGGGTTCTTCGTTGGGCTAACCACCCAACACGGTAAAATCCCTTCGTGGTATAATTCACAAGAAATAGAAAGTCGGATCACCTAATACACCATGGATCGTGAGTGTAGAGGAAGAACAAAAGAGTATGAGGAAGATAGGTCAAAAACAGAATCAAATGAACGGGGATTGTAGATAGGCTAACTAAGACCCACAACGGGTTGTAGCGCCACTGAAATAAAAGTTTGACGAGAGGTTTTCAGTTTCAACTCTGCCCATCATTTTGATAGCATATCAGGTTAATACTTGATATTATTGGGTGTACGAATAAAACAGTTTTCAGTAAGAATATGTTTATATCTATGGCTAGACGTGGCTTTGAAGACACAATAACCATAGATTCGATGTGGCTAACCGTATCGTATCTATGGTTAATAGATCTTCGCCGTGAATATAATACAAATATGGGGATCTAAATGGAACACCATTTTAGGTACATTAGTAGCCTTCATCTACAACTATTTCATAAAAGTAATTTTCAGATGAAGGCCAATTCGCGCGATGCAGAGTAACATATTGGGTATTAGAGAAATTAACCGCATCAGGAATACCGTAAAATCCGTACTATTAAACTAGGTGCTAAAACCGCAAAGCTGATTATGGGACTGGGCTGACAGATTCATTCTGAAAGGTGGACAAAATCGTTGAGTGGATGCTACAGGATGGACACCAACTTACGAGTAGAGGCAGACCGAAAAGGAAACGGCGGGGCGACTTAGCATATTACAATACTTGGCGAAGTACATAATTGAACAGGACGGTCTGATATTTACTCAATAGTGAGACATAAGAGAAAAAATACACATTTTAGACAGTTTATGCCATAATTTATCCAAATTTATTGTATTGTTGTATCCACAAACAAAGCAATTCTATAGTTGCTGTTCAAAATAAACAAGCCATTACGGACAAAAATACTTTGCTATAGAAAAGAGTAGTGGACTGTAGGAAAGTCCGGTAGTAATTGTCCATAAAACGGACAAACGCATCGTCTTAAGCATCCTTTATCTCATCTCGAATTGAAACACGTAAAAATGGCAATAAAAAGCAGTTTATCACCGAAAAGAATCGCCGAGGACTAATAAAAACAGAAAAAACTTCTTATGTTTTATAAGTGGGACAAGCCTAGCGAGGGATCATTTTGGACAAACACGTAGTAATGGGGAAAGTTTGCTCGCAAAAACCTTGGAGTCGGTGTAAGCTGTTTTAGGGTTATGGAAAAAACGTGACGCCGTATGAAACTAACTTTCGCAGCCTTGTACCAATTTGACTAGTAACGTGGCAGATAATAGTTCTTAAAAACCTTTGTCGGAGCTGTTCCAATTTGAGTATTTTCTGTATCATTATGGAGCAACTTGGCGTATTGTGTCGGCCAATAACAACACCAGATCTCTACCCGTTGTTATCGTAAAAGGCGGCTAAGGGATAACAGAGCGGCTACTATAAGCCCTGAGGAACTAATTCACCTATAAAGCAGTGGGCTTGGCCAGCGTGAAGACCATACACCCCTCGTGCTCAAGACATTGTGCACGAGGAGGGCTCTGCTTAGCAGTGGATACTAAAAGAGCTGCTTACTTTTCAAAGTACAGTTATGGAGCAACTGTGCAGAGCGAAAAGGACATTTTCCTTGCAATGGATGTAAGAAGCGTATGACTTGGTGCTCATTATTGAAATGTTCTGTTTAAAAATTCCAAACTATTTATTTATTTTCTATTAGAGACATTCACATCATGATGTTAATTAATAATACAGCAGATTTTGGTCGGTGAGAGTGCACGCTGCATTCCCAGAATGCATTTCCCATTTCCACTTTATCCTATTTACCCAATGTACGTATTTCGGGGCGCCATTTTCCCAACCCTTTTTCCAAATCCATTCCCTACATCTCGAAAGGTAGGCAGAGCATTTGGGGGCGTGCCGACGTTTGTTATTCTGGACTGATGTTGGCATCTACCGCGGATGTCTATGGGTAACAGAATCCATTTACCATTAGGTAGACTGTATGCTCCTCTGTTAAATGATGTAAGTTGATTGTAATCTAACTTAATTATCACGAACTAAGTAAGTACATACTTACAATTATTTGCAGAGGTACAGTTAAAATAATTTACAGGAAGCGCCTTTTATCGCGATCAATAGCGCGATAGGAAGCGATCAATATCAACAGTTAAGTTATTGAATTTACTGCTTCTTATAATTTTTTTCTGTAATTTGTTGCAACACCTGGTACTTACATAAATTAGCGAATTATTATTAAACTAAATGTATTATTAAACTTTGTAGCTCAGATGAAATTTTAGTAGGAATTATGAAATTGAAAATTTACACTTAACAAGATTACAATATTAAATGTGCTGGTCGTCACAAGTTAGGAACGCTCATAAAACCTATGACATCTATCTCAACTTTGCCCAACTTAACGAAAATGCGCGGGCAGTCGTACCTACCTATAGCTCGTTTACGGCGCTTAGGTGCGGCGGCGCTAGGAGTAGCTACGGTATGTGGTTCATGTTGCTGCGTTATTACATCTTTGTATTTACATTGTTGGATACGGCTTCTCCTTGAAGTTCGCCACGACAAAAACTTTGCGTTCCAATTTATATAAAAAAAATACATTTTAAGAGAAAACAACGAACAAAGCTCGGTACAGAACTTCAAACTGAATTTCCTATCTCGTTCATAGGTGGACGCGTTTTCTATCCACCTGTATTTTGGGATTTAGGTCAAAATAAATTCCCTCGTGTCCATTTCGGTGATATTATTTGGTATGGTTCGATTTCATAAAAAAGATTTTGTATTATTATCTATTACTGTATTATTATATTGAAATTTTACACATAAGAAACGTGTAGTATAGGATATTTATCTATATACATATAATAAAATGAATTATTATTGAATATTTTATTTAAATTAATAACAAAATTTAATTTAATGAAACAGTAAAAGGATTAAGTATGTAAAATAAAATATGCGGGATGTCTTTAGAAGCTGATTATGGTTTTTGGTTTAATATTGCAGGTACCTCCATTTCCAGCAAGCTGTTAGTGCTGAACTTCTGGCATCGCTACGTGATGAGATTAGCACGGCATGTGTTCATGCGCCGCCGTGCTAAATTTACTGAACATAGAACTCCGATAATGCATAGCACCCTGCAATGCGGCAAGGTACATAGTCTTCTACTCTCTAGGTTCACATGGACGCACAATGCCAGCTAAAGACAATGCCAGCTAAATACTGAAACCAGTTCCAACGTAGATATATATTTAAATACGTCAAAGACCCGTTCAGTATGTTTTGATGAAATTTCCACGGATGTGTTATGATTATTTCATTTGTATATTTTAAAATGACATGTGAAATTAAAGAAACTGCGATCATGAATTATTATATTTAAAATAGTACATGAGCACACACACATATATATATATATATATATATATATTACTTTAGTAATTTTAAACACAGGCATTTAATTGAACATATGAATGCCTCTGGACCCTTGATAAAAAAGTCATAGTATATATCATTATGTATTGTGTTATTTAATTATCAAGATAAACTCGCGTGGGACTCGTGGTCATGCCGGGTTGTCACACTAGTATGACTAACGGGAATTTTATTTTCCGTTGGTCGTTCTACCAGTGGGACAAACAATAATTATTTTTGTGTGAAGGGCCCGTGGTCACACTAGTTTCTGTATAGATCAATTTTTAGAGTAAGATCTCGTCAGTGATACCGCGGGTGACTAAAAGTATTAATTTTATTAGTACTACCGATAAGTGGTCCATCTCTATTTTGGTTAAGCATGAAGCCTATACTAACGATGTGACTAACGGGAAAGAGAATTCCCGTATGTTTCCCGTTTGTCACAATGGCGTGACCACCTGGTGTGACCACGGGTCCTAAAGACACACTGCAGCTGCAACTAGTCCTTTCAGTGTCCACCGCTGGACATAGGCCTCCTTATGCACATTGTCTTGTGGATGAGGGATCTATGGCCTTAAAACACCGTGCTGGCCAAGCGGGGTGACCAGTCCACTCTTTGTTTTCGCTTGGTCGCCTTTTACATTACCCACGGGAAGAGATACACATGTCTATATATAAGTTATTCCTATTTCCTAGCTGTATAGTTCCATCACGTTATAAATGTTAACATAAGTACACAATCATGTCGGATACATGGCCGTGCGTGCATGTACAATCTTCCCTAATGCTATGTGTCATTTGAAAGCAATTTGCCTCACCGCATGCGGTCCTTCTTTCATTACCTCACACACCCGACTTCCTTGAGAAAACTTTCTAGATAATTCTCAAAGGAATTTCAACTCTAATCCTCGGGGAAAGAAGAGTTGATTTTACTTCTAAACTGTTGGTGTCTAAGACGATTCGCTTCTCAATATAAGGGTGGTTAGTTTGAGAAGGGTCCGCTATGTTTTTAAGTGAATTATTTTAAAGAATAATATAGCAGAGGAAATTGTTGGGTTTAAAGATAAACATTTTGAAGCTCGTCAAAAGACCTATTTCCCAGCTGTATTTTGGGTTAAGTAAGTACTCGTACTTGCCGACGGTACTTACCGTTCCATTCGGCAGAATTGCTTTTTTAAGGAATGTTGTTACAAAATTCTCTCTAATAATGATATACCTAATAATATCAAACAATTGCCGTTTAAATAATTTAAGAGTAAATTATTTCAATTATTGTTAGATAGATTATATTATACTACTAGCTGTACCCGGCCACGCGTTGCTGTGGCTGCCCAACAGATGGCGCTTACCCTGTTTTTACCTGTTTTGGGGTAAAAAGCATGTGATAGGTATACAAAAATACGCGCGTATTCGAATGCAACGTTGTGTCGAAATTCCAAAGCAATCGGTGAAGAACTTTCGGAGATTTAAGATTTTGAACAAAACGAACTTTTACATTTTTTTATTTATATAACTAGATTGAATAGTTTTTAAGGGACAAATTATAAATTGAATATATTCGTTATTGACATTATAATTTAATATTGTCTATTATGAATAATATTAGCAACTGACATTTTGATTACTTTATGAAAGATTTATAAATAAAGAACATGCTATTATATTCATTATAATTCACACACCGACTTGAGCGTTACAATATGTTGAATTATTATTTAAGTTTAAGGTCGTTAATGTAGAATATTCTGGAGAAATAAAGGATATTATTAGATTTTAATACAATCATTCAAAGATCACACAAAACCGCAACAAAATGGAACCCTCCTTAGAAAAAAAGCACAAAAGCATTTTCATCACATTCCAGAAATACCCAAAAATATTTGTATAATTTTCATTTAACGTTTAGAATTAAATTAAAGTTAAATATTTAGATTTAAATATTAAATAAAAATAATGACCATTGCTCATTCTCTTTGTTTTGTCAAAATGACTTATCCTTTTGTTAAAATTGTTACTAGCATTGCAGTATTCCAACCTACTGATAGGTACCGCCTAAGATCATCATTTTTGACTGATGATGTTCCAATGCATTGTATATAAATGTCGACCCGACCGACTATCTTAAGGATGTTATACTCGCCTGCCTTCTTTCTAAAAATTTCCATTCGATTTTATAATTCGAATCAGTAAAGAAAGCAAGGATGCTTCTTACCGTCGAAGAATCTTCAAAAACTTCTAAAAATAGATGCCTTGAAAATCATCTCTTAATTAGATCTAAAAACCTACGGGCCTTTTTAAAATTGAAGAACATTGGCCTTTTGGCAAAAGAAATTCTTATTCAAGAAAACTGCCTTGTGCTTCTTTCTACAAATGGAAATGCTTAGTATTCTCAATAGGAATTTTCAATAGAACGCGTAGAAAATACCAAAGAATCTGAGATAGAGAGTCACGGATGAAAATTGCTACAAACATCAAACGACATCAATAGAGCACACAGTAAGCACTGCAAACAGTGACGTAACTTAATACAGAATGAAATAAAATACAACTGCATCCTCTTAACAGTGAATTTCTAGCAATAAAAGTACCAATTTTTGTTGTACGACTTTTTCTAAATCTGATATTTTCGTTAAAATATTTTTTTTTAAAAGTTGTTTTCAACTCGGCTCCGTATTCTTTATCTAATACTAATATACCACCCGCTTGCAATATTTCTATCTCAAGAGTTTGACGTCACTTATTTTTTGTTATTTTTCACATTTTTTGATTAGTTAGAATTTTTTTTAATGCGAACTAACGTTGTTAGTTTTCACAAAAAACACAGTTGCAAGAGGACTCAGTTATTTTTTACTTCAGCCTGTATAAACGTATTGTATACTCGGTTCAAGTGGTATCCCTAGAGATCCCCGCAACATGACGTTTGTATGGGTGATTTATGAAGTAGGTGGCAGTCAAGCAGGCAGCTGAAATAATGTTTAAATGATTCATAGCAGCACATATTAGTCGTAATCATCTGAAATATTAAACCAGTAAAACTTGACAATGTTTGCAAAAACTTTGTGCTGCTCTAATCTATGGATCAAATCTAGTTTCAAACAGATTTACTTGTAGATCATTGCAATAAACAAATAATTTTTGGCAATGTCAAAACTCTGGGAAATATTTATAGATTGAATTTCAAAAAGGTTTCTATAATCAAATAATTTCTAAAAATGTGTACAATATTTCGATGAAACAAAAACATCAATGTTTTACGAATATTCATAAATGCCTATTAAGTGTAAGCCCTCAAACCCGTAAATTGGAGGAAACTAATGAAGGTTTCTGATCGAAATTGGAAGAGAAGCGAAGCGAGAAATGAATAAAAATAAACGACACGTATATCACACTTAAATATGTAAATAAATGTATAGGCATTCGCTCTGCTACCAATGCCGTGTGGAATGAGTCGGCTTTAGAATAGCACCACCCCATCTCTTCCTGCGGGTGTCGTAAAAGGCGACTAAAGGATAACAAAGCGACTACCACAACCTCTGAGGAACTACACCACCTCTTAAAGCGTGGACTCGCCCACCCGCTTGGCTAGCGTGGCATCTTAAGGCCATTCATCCCTCATGCAGAAGACATTGTGCATGAGGAGACCAATGTCCAGCAGTAGATACTGTAAGAGCTGGTTGCATTGAATTGCATTGTATATGCATACATAGTAAAGTATGCAGTGTAAATAATGACATTACACATTAGTAATTCCTCAGACCTTTCTTCTCTTTATAATTTCCTGCCGTTTTAAGGTATCTATAAAGAAGTTATCTTACTGGTTATACCGTGTTCTGGTTTGTACAACGTTAATTATCACAAATTTTGCTATTCACGACTCGTTTGTGTGAGTGACATTGATTGCTGTGGTAGTGCCAATTAGTCCTTTTCAATCAGGCCTTGGAAAACACACACACACGCACGCACACCCGTATATTGTATAAATCGTAGATTTAAAACACCGCAAATTAAAGGTCTTATATTAAAAATAGCAGCATGATGAACATCACTTTGTTTTGAAATAATGATAAATGCAACAAACAGTACAATTAAGTTGAATATTGTCTTAAAACAATATTCAAAACTCCGAGTGTTTTTCGCGGATCCAATAAATAAAACAAGTTTTGTTGGCATAAACCAAAATATTGAACTTTTAAAGCGGAATCGTAAGTCTCAACAGACTTATAGCTCGGTAAAAGTGAAAAAGCAGTAATGAATCTCAGTTCGAATTCTCGGACGAAAGATGGATTGTCACTGATTCGACGAATAGATTCAATGAGATTTTTGGAAGGGACGCGCAGTCGACCGGCCTTGTTACCTCACAGAAGATTACCTTGAGTAATTTGTATGCATTTGTATGAGTAAGATTGTACTGCATTTCCCACTTTATCCTATTCCCCAATGTATGGACGTGTTTTGGTTGGCAGTGAGATATGCTAGAGCCCATTCTCATCCCATCCTATCCATGGGAGGGATAGGGTTGTATAATTATGTCAATTATTATTTACAATTAGTTTACAAGTGCAAGTGCAGTATTCCCATAGAAAATTTACCCTAATTGTTTATTATACCAGTATGGTGTTAGCCATGTTTGGTAAATCGGTCATCTCCACTTCTTCTTCATGACAATGCCGCTCTCACACTTCTAATACGACAGTTTTAAAATTCCAGAGCTGGACCTGGAGACTCTCCCTCACCCACCATACTTACTGGACCTTGCCTCGATAGATTTCCATTTCTTTAAATTTGGAAAACTTTTTGCAAGGAAAAAATATTTGTTTCTGAAGTATCTGTGATAAGAACTTTTGAAGAATTCATTGATACCCGTCCACGAGACTTTTACAGGAGTGGTATCAATCGACTGTCCGTGAGGTGGCGAAAGTGTGTAAATAAAGTATACGTATATTGTTTAAAGTATACGTGAAAGTACAGTATACTTTATACTAAAGTATACTGTACAACATATACAATACCTGTGATTAAAGTTTTATTTCCTCTCTATCCACAGGTTGTATAGCAGAGATCGCTAATGAGACCGCCTTTTATGCATTTCATGTGTTACAATGTCTATCTATATGTTTGTTTTGTACAATGTGTGTTTTGTTATGGTGTGCTATAAAGAGTTTTATCCATCAGCTATCTATATAGGAACAACCATAATTGAAAATACGCCTCTATCCTTTACTGATTCTTTCCGCTTCAGTGGAGATCGTAAAATATGTAACGTTATTTGAGCAAAGGGACATTATTTTGGTATGGACCTACTGGTTTTGTTAAAGATTGTAACTTAACTTCATATATCGCTTTATATATTTTGTTTAAATGGAAATATGGTCTAACATCTGATTAAGAATAAACAATAAGGTATCTTATTTAAGATTAAAGAATAAAAAAATACGAAATAAACGCTAATAAGGTCCCCTTTCTCAGGTAATATCAGATGTTATCAAAGTAAAGACATACGAGTACAACACATCAATAATTGATCTACTGGTAAAAAAAGTCTCACTAGTTCAACAGTTGAACAGATCAATTGAACTAGTGGGAACGCAGACACTATAGAATAATATAAATTATACGCAAAATACATTATTTATACCATTTATTTATAATTATTTTAATATTTAATTATGAAAGTCGCGGCAAGTGTGTATTCATGATTAAATTATTATCTACAAATTCCAACTTGATGTCAAATAGTGCGTTTGTGTGCGTTGGGCCACATTACTGCGCGGCTGTTTCAAGAATCCGTACCGTCTCTTACTTATCTCGTTTTTCTAGGCGATAAATCTATCGAGCAGGCATGTGTATAAATCTACCGATTTGGGGCCTATCCGCATAAGTGTTCGTTAGGCGGTCCAGCCACATTTCACTGTTGGTTTGGCTCACGTAGACACATCAATCTTACTCGGATTTGTTTCTAAGGGGATGTTAATAAATGGGGAAAGTTTGGTATGTGTAAAGTTGAATGAACTTCAGAGAAAGTTAGACTTGATCTTGAAGTTTAGTAAATTGTAGCTGGTTTTGTACTAAAATTAGTCACTGGTTAAGTACTAAAATTCATTTTCAAATACGAATTTTATTTCTATCCTCGTTCTTCTTTTTAGGAAAAGAAAGTTTACGTGGTGGTAAATGGGTGCTGTCGGCCATCGATATCCGCGACACAAGCCAACAACAGTCCAGAATGACAAACGTTGTCACGCCGGATGCTTTGATTACTGCAAATATGACGAACGAATTGGTGTAGCAGGCCTTCTGATTCTATGAACTATGATGGTAATTTTTTATCTTTTGGTAAATAAATGGGCAAATCATTTTATAACTTAATGCATAATTCACTAATAATTATACAAAGGGAAATAATTAACTGAGCAGCAGAACACTGAATGCAAATGGCTGGCAGCACATTTAAATTTGATATAAGTTTGGGTTCTTGACAATAAAGACATAGGAAACTAGAGAGAGACTCCGTCGATTTGGTGATGACGTTCACAGTCAAAGTCAATTGATATATTGAGGTCAAAAAACATGTAGAGAAAGCTTAGCTACATCACTATAACTTCGGTAAGTGCAATATTATAAGGTCTTATATAAAGATACGTAAATTAAAAAAAAACTATTACATTCTAAATATAACATTATATACATAATTTCATAAATTTAGTCACAGACTATTCTATAAATTTTTTGATATTAGTTGATTTTTGATTAAAATAAGATTTGGTTAGAAGCATTTTTTTTTAAATAGTGACGTGACAGTATCAATCATGTCATATGATTACTTTCTTAGTAATTACAATTAATTACATACTTCACTTATTTAAAGGTACCTACCTGCATTTTTTATTATGATTCATGTTGTATTTTTGCATTTTGTTTAAATATAGTACAAGCCTTATATAAATAACTAGCGACCTGTCCTCGCTTCGCTTCGGTTTATAAAAGGTATTTTTTTTTCCAAATATTTTTTCAAAATTTCAAAATAAAATATAGCCTATATTAGACACGGATAATGTAGCTTCCTATTTGTGAAAGATTTTTTGAAATCGGTTCAGTAGTTCCAGAGATTACCCCCAACATACCTACAAACACACAATTTTACCTGTTTATTATATTAGTACTAGCTGTGCCCGGCGGCGTTGCATGCCCGTCACATCGTCATATTTCAACAAATTAACACAAAACAATATTAAACTATACATATAAACCTTCCTCTTGAATCACTCTATCTATTGATAAAACCGCATTAAAATCCGTTGCGTAGTTTAAAAGATCTAAGCGTACATACAGAGGGACAGACGGCGGGAAGCGACTTTGTTTTATACTATGTAAAGATAGATAACAATCCGCATAAGTGTTCTTGTGTCTCAAGCATAAGTGTCTCAGTGTTCCGCAAGTCAATGGTGCTTTTAGATGGGTATTATGGTTCCAAAGACACACACACAGACGCACACAAACTGTCCAGATCTTGAACAAAGTTTTGTTTTTAAGCAAATATTAGTTTGAGAGATTTCAGAGATTGCCATCACTATACAAAAGTGTAATACTTAACATTGTCTTTTCAAATCTTTATTTGAAGAAAGTATTATTTTCACTGCAGAACCGATAACTAATAGGGTAGAAGGATCTTCGAACGGGAAGCGCAGTGTGGGACGCGCTCCGGTGAGGTGGACTGACGACGTGAAGAACTTCGCTGGTGGTTAGATGAGAAGAGCCGAAGATCGTGCATGGTGGCGAGCCTTAGAAGAGAAATATATTCAGTGGTGAAGAGATATGGGCTGATGGTATCATCATAATAATCTAATCTTTAGAGATCTTTGCATTTAGGAGTTAGCTTATTTTTTAAAATGAAAAGCAAGCAAGGAAAAGTACAGTCGCGCGCAAAATCCACTAAAGCCTTATCATACACAATGCTATTTCAATTTCCTTTCTATAGGGAGTTATTCAGGGGTTCTGTTCCCCTGCGTATTTGGCACAATGAACCCTTTGAACGAGCCCACAAAGGTTTGGTGACAGGGTATTATCGCGGGCTACCTTCTGAAATGCTACAATAGATTTCGAAGCCCTTTTCTTTGCGACTGTACTTACACGTCTTTGGCTACCTCTATTATTTTTCGTGTGTGAACCTCCGATACTTTGTAGAACTTTGAAAAGGTTTAGTAAATAATGATGTCTTCGATACTCAAAGGGAAGTTCTAAAATTGTCCTGCGGCTTGCTGGCTCAATGTGTGTCACTACATTTTCAACTACTAAGTTCCAGAAAAGCCTGGGGTCATTCAAAAAAATGATCGCATGTAATATGTTTGAAGATCATGCCGGTTGATTATGCTTTATTCATATTAACAAAAAAGTGACGTCATCCGTTCAACGTAGAACACAGCGTTACGCTTCGATTCTCAAATGGATTTTCTAAAAATTGTCGTGCAGCTTGCTAGGTCAACGTGAGTCGGTAGATTTTCAACAGTTAAAAGCTAAAGGGATTATTTAAAAAAATATCCCACGTCATTTTTGAAGGTCAGTTCATGTGACTCACATTAAGGAAAAAGTGAAGTTATTCATTGTAATTGGTCAATCAAGCAAACCTCTCTCTTAATTGGTCAATAGGTGATATCACGTGAATGATAGTGATGGCATCACTTTTCTCTTGACTTGTTATATCCACATTGACTCACAGATTTGGAAATAGATTTTAAAGCCGGCAAAAACCCGAAAAAATGATTGGTGATATATAAATATTACAATAGCATAATTATTATTGTAGTTAGTTCTATTAATATTGTGATCGAAATAGGTAGTGCCATTTCAAATCAATAAACTAAAATGTATATATTAATTAATATGGATATTCGATCGGGTTTCTGAGATTTGTCAATTAAGTCATTTTTTGGATTTCTGGGTATGTCTATATTAAGTTATCAAAAACTAGTAAAATGGCATTCACATATTCCAATCACTAATTATTATTACAGTTAAGTTAGAAAAATATATAAAGTAATAATATAAGTCATATATAAAGAAAAATTATAATTTTATTATTATTAAACATTCGGATATTAGTATTGGTGATAATTGCATAACATCAGTTGAATAGTGTGTGTATTTGGTTCACATTTGGTTAACAAATGTTCCATATATTCAATTAATTAAAAATGATTCACAATATTATTCAGACTTAGTAATAAACTCACATAAGTCCTTCCACTTAAGGCTACAGTCTGTTCTTTCTTAAACCTTTCTTTCTTAGACTGTTCTTGTTATTTATTTTATATAAATAACAAGGGATTGGCGCGGACCAACTCCAATACAATACTTATCAAGAACCAGGCATAATACAGTCACGTGCAAAAGTATATCCAAACAGAATAAACAAGACGAAGTCACAGAACATGGAGCAAACAGTAACATTCATATCTATTCTCGAAATATCCTTTGTTTGACAGTAACATAACTTATAAATTAAGGTAAAAAATTAGTCGACTAATTTATCATGAGTCGACTGAGTGCATCCAACAGGCCAAATTACGCTTCTGTCAAAGAAATTTATCATGAAGGGTACCAACGTTTCAGAAATGAAAAAGAGAGATACTTGTACAATTTCACAGCCGCTGGGAATACTCGACTGGCCACACAGTTACAGAAAACTACCATAAAATGTACTGAATTTACCACTTTGTTCTATGCCTCAAATTTACGTACGTATTTCAGTAGTGAGAGACATGCCCATTTCTCTCCCATCCTATCCCTCTCCATTTACTTCCTCCAAATCCATTCCTAAACCTTCAAACGTAGGCTGCGCATCCCGGGGCGTGACGTCGTTTGTCATTCTGGACTGATGTCCTTGTATGACTTACCATCGGGTGAATGCTCTACTCGTCTGTCACCTTCTTTGTATTTAAATTATGACAACATTAACTCCCTCTAAACGTACTCTTACGCGAACAATAACATTCTTTGAAGGCATGCAACCTCTCGCAAAGAATGTAGCTGTCCTACGATTACTTGTACTTTAAAGGCTACTCTGTGAGCGTGGTACACATTTTTGCTTGCTTTGCGTTGAATCTATACTATTTGTTTACTTCATTGTGGCTGTTAGAATATAGCAGGGTAATCCCCGGGTTGCGTGTTCAACTTGTAATGGAAAAACTATAGGTAACTCTGATTTTGTTTTACGTTTGCGGGCTCATTTCGAAACAGTCCATACTGCCAGGGCCGTCTTTACCAGGGGGTGCAAGGGGTGCGGTGCACCCGGGCGCGGAGCGCCCGGGGGCGCCCGTCGAGCGCTGAATTTTTGGATATTTCATTGAACTTAACGCTATTGCACAGTTTTATATACTTGTTACTTACGACAAATATGTATGCGCAAGCAAAAAAAAAATAGTCATTAACAATAATCTTTTTTTTTACTTTTATTACGCTTTCGGCGATTGTCATACTGCATTAAGTAGGTAGGTATGTTAAACTGCTAAAATCTGAGTAAACTCTATATTCACCATGACAATACGAATGGTCCGCGGAGTGAATTTGTTAAAAGCATAAATCTTAGAAATCAAGAAAATGGATCTGTCTAATTGGGAGTAGGTACCTACCTAGACAATTAATTTTGTGAGAAATTTGTATTTTGATTAAAATCTAAGAATGAAATATTTCTTTAAGTAAAATTTAATAAGTTTAATATTTAAAGCAGCGTTCGAATAGTGCCGGCTTTACCTATGGTGCATGGTGTGCGGCGCACACGGGCGCAGGGTGTTAGGGGGCGCCGAGCGCCGCTCGCGACGCCTCCAAAGAGCCTACTAGAGGGCGCCAGGGTATTGATTGCACCCGGGCGCTACATGGGCTAGAGCCGGCACTGCATACTGGGTTTGGTTTTTACAACTGAACATGCGGCTGCACAATTGGATGCGACTTGTATGTATATTATTTATAGATACTTTAAATGCGAAAGTTAGTTTGATTCTTTGTTAAGGTTAAACTCTTTGTTAAGTTTGTTTGTTAAGGTTAAAGGTTTGATTCTTTTGTTAAGGGTGGACTTCTGTGGGTGGCGTCTGTAGCGACTGACGCGCGCGTTACTGACGCCGCGACACTTGCGACAGTATTAAGGAGTATGGAAATGTATGGGGCACAATTTTTATCTAAAACATTTTTTTCTACCTCATAATCTTAATAATCTTTTGATTATTAATCCTTTTGAATAATCTTAAAAAAACACTTTTCTTTATTCACCCCTTCTCGGGGTGGAAAAAAAATTCTTTGATTTATCGTTTTTATATACTTCAAAGTAACTTATTCAAAAATTCCTCTATTTCCTCCAAAATTTTGATTTAAAGACCTATTTGATTGGACTATTAGCCTACTTAGTACTGTCGTAAGTGTCACGGCGTACATGGCGCGCGCATCTGTCGCTACAGACGTGACCCGCGGAAGTTCACCTTTACCAAATGATTGTGTAACAATCATGTTTTACCAATGATTGTAGTTCGTAGACTCAATTGCATATTTTTATAAAACAAATAGGAACATTAATCTTCAATCTTAGTAGGTACATAAAATTAAACCGATACAATGATTTTATTTTCGATAAAGTAAACAAACCTATATATTATACATAATTTATGTAGCTGTTTAAATGTATCCAGCAGTAGGCGGTTCATTCGCCTATAGATGAGAAAGTAGATTGCTTTTTTCACTCCCCCCACTCGCTATTCTATTGAACGATTCGTTAGGGTGACTAGGGTTGTCAAAGACTGATTAGGTGATTAGGTTGTCAAAATCAGTATTTTACCGGTAAAGAAACACCGATTATTTATTAATAATCTTAGATTTCCCCTCACAGCTGAAACAGTTAGGAAAATAATTGAGGTTGTTACTATAAGTAATTTAAATTAAATAAATACATGCACAATTTTGGTTATGAAATAAACCATTAAATTGCATGTAGTTCAAATAATTATTCAAAGTTAAGTAGTGATTCCTGTGGTCTAGAAAACTTGAAATGTGAACTAGAAAACACACAAATATAATTTCTTAAGGTTTTAAGATTCAGTTAACTTGTTTTATTTATTTAAAACTTTCCATAGTTAGGTAGGTATACATAACGCATCAAATGAAGATGCTTAAAATATTTGCGATATTATATTCGTGTTGACAATGACAGACTTATTATATAAAGTAAATTAACTTAATATGTAAATAGTATTACGTAAAAGTTCTTCATAAAAGTTATGTTAGACTGAAAAAACACTTTATTTGATAAATAATAACCAAACAAAGAATGAAATAAAAACAAATTATTACATTTTTCTTCTAATGAATAAATGAATGAAGTATATGCAGGTATTGTCGATGTGTTATCGAAACATTACAGTTTATTTATCATTAGAAAATTAAACATAAAAATAAAATCCTCTACTCGAGCCTGACAACCCTACAACACCAATACGGTGCAAAAGATGAAGAAAGGACGGCCCGGCAAGAAGTTAATTTGGCTAAGTACCACCTCCCTGATAAGGTCAAACATAGCCCTGTTAACATACATGTTTATTTATGAGGGGATGTCATGGCTTGTGATGTAATATGCTATTCTGAAACATACTAGAATTACGTAGGTATCTATGCGCCCGCTCAATATTAGTAAACATATGTGAATTTGAGTATTAAATATAATTTACTGGTATCTATACTCAACTGACATTAGTGTGATTGTAAGTTTAAATCCTCGGCCCATACTACTGAGTTTCTTCTTAAGTACATATTTGTAAAAATTGTTACTAGGTCGGCGGTGAGGCAAAACAACAACATGGCATGTTCGATAAATGAAAAAAATATCTAGAATACCTACCTACCAATTCGCACTAGGCCCACGTGGTGGATTATGACCTGAACCCCCCCATCTCGTGATTAACTAGAGAAGGCCTGTGCCCTGCTGTGAGACACAAGTTGTGTTGCCAGGTGTCCCGATTTGCGCGGGACGTCTCGATTTTCAGGGGTCTGGTGACCCCTAAATTTAATTAGTCAAAACGGTTACGTTTGAATTTTGTTATATTTTAAAGAAGTTTATCTAGTTTAAGTTTTATTTGTTTTGTTTGTTGTACTAACCGATGGTAACATACCATTATAAAAAAAATGACCGACCTATAAAAATAAATGATGATTCACAAAAACCAGTTTTTTTTTGTAGCTGTCCCGATTTGAAAACCAAATTCGCGATTATGTTAACCTTCCGTCCCGATATTTGACACACTAGACCTGGCAACACAAAGCACAACGCTTGTCCTTCTGTCTGACTAAAAGTTTATAATTTGGTTCTATTGGACGAATTTAGATGCGGTTTTCATTATGTAGATTATTTCTTCTGGAAGGTATTAGTATGGGATGAAACTCAATTTATCGACAAACAGCAGGACAATATATTTTTAATGATTTTTTATAGCCCACACTAGGATTCCCTGTGTCGTGGGTCCAGAGACACATACAAAGACGAACACAACACGTGCAATACACAGACCGGCTAAACTATTTTGACCGCTTAAAATGAAATTCGGCACAACGATATGTAGTTTGGATTTATTGGTCGGTTAATTTCATAGTTGGAGCAAATCGGTCAGTAATTTAAAAAATACAGTTAGTGGATATTCTAAAAAAAATATGTTTTTCCGTAGTGGAATTAAATTTTCGCAATTGGTACATTTATTTAAAATCTCCCTCTTTAGAATTATTCGAGCAAATGAGGATTTTATCTCGCGAACTTCCGACCTAAAAACATTTTTGGCAATGTAACTGCATGACATTATTCCAAGGACAAGGAATTATTCTAAGACAATGACCTTGAAATAAGCGAAAACTGTTAGGAAACAGTTCACCAAGTATGTCATTTTAGTGCATAAATGTCTCATTTTTATTTTCCGTTTGAGTAATGTTTGCTTGCATTCTTCATTTCTAGGTTAATGTTGTACTTAGTCTATGGATCTTGGCATAATATCTACAATTTACTACGGATTTTGTCGTGGTTTATGCTCTGTTCACATTTGAATTTAGGATTCAAGGAAATATTGCGTAACTCGAAGCGTGTTCTGTTTCGTAGGAACTTTCCTCTATTATTTAAGAAATACACAATTAACTATACGTAGACCCAAAAGTTTATTTCCCCTGACGGATATGGGTTAGTCAATATACCAATCCATACCATCAGCCTGTGCCTCTCCACTGCTGGCTAGAGGCTTCTCCCAGGGCTCGCCACTACACACAATCTTTGGCTCTGTGTTTTATCTTCCATATACAACTCCTAAAATATCGGCTCCGTAGTTAATATACCTATTCAGATATCCATTTTCAACCCTTGATTCAAATGCAGCCCCCAATGTACAGCAGAAAACAGTTTTTAAATACACTAATTTCTAAACAAATTCACCTTACATTTATTATTATTATTTTGGAAAACAGGCGTCAAATAGATAAAGAAACAGATCTGTATATTTTACAAATTTATGTTTTTCCCATGTTGCATCCGTCAATGCTATATGTTTTAGAAAATAAATTAACTTCGATTTTCACTTCTAAATTACCCCTCTCGCAATTACTGATTTTTGTGTATTTAGATAGGCTTAACGTTTGACTGGCGGCTACTAATTATCTGTAATTTAATTATTTGTTTAATATGAATTATTAAAATTAATATTGAATTAATAATTTTATTTGAGTATTAATTTTTAATATCCGTTCTTAATTAATGATTAATTTAATTATTTGTTATTAATTTAATTATAAGGCCGCCGGTTGTACTTCTAGTTACTTGTACTTTGTATTACTCTGTATGTTTTTGGTGTACAATAAAGTGTATCTATCTAATACCTATACCGCAACCAGCCCTTTATTTATCCTCTGCTTGGACATGGGCCTCTTCATGCATATTGTCGTGTGCATGGTGTATGGTCTTCAAACGTCACGTTGTGCAAGCGACTAGTGAGTTCACTCTCTTAGACCTAGTTCCTCATGGCTTGTGGAAGCAGCTTTTTATCCGTTATTGGTGCCACTCTAAAGCTCAACATATTTAGTGCCGTTGTCTCCACTGATATCAATGGGGACATATTTTTGTCTACAATTTCCATTGTCCCCGCCAGTGGGGATTGTCAGAGGTTACAACAGTATCGAAACCTCAATCACACGGCCATTTATAATAATTGTAGATACATTGTATAAATATTAATTTAGTTTAAGTTCTTAGGCCTTTTTATGGTATGATCTTACTATGATATTGGTAGAGTTATGGTGATGGTAATATTTGCTAAAATTTGCACTGAAGTAATTCAAAAAATATATTGTATTTTCGTCCGCCATACGTATTTACGCTCCATAAATGCGTCGCCACACGATCATATTGTGTTTCCGTCACGGATATGAATCCGTGGCCGGCGATGTGCTTTTTGAATAGCGTTTCTGAATTTCGTGTTGTATATGTATAGTGCGAACATTTTCAATATTTTTTCTTTAATAGATGGCAGCACCGAGAAATCAAAGGATAGAAACTGAGAGAAAATTTTCAATACGACCTTAATAGTTATCATTTGTTGTTATTATTCGCATCTATTTAAACATTAATATACCAACTTACATTGTACAAAAGGCGGACTTAATGCTTAGTGGCATTCTCTGCCAGTCAACCTTGGGTTAAACAGAAATAAGAAGGGCGGTGAATCGTGCAATCAATATGATATAACTACACACGATACATATAAATAATACAATACACATAATATATTACTCACGTACATTCATGTATAATATACATTTATTGACATACATACACATATTCTCATATAAGTATATACTTTTATACATATGTACTTACAAACATAAATATACTTACAAATATAAAAACATACAGCAATATATTATCACTATTATCTATTGGTTTATGTTATACCCTACTCCAAAGTAATTAGTGTCTATTTACCTAGGTATCCTATTATAATTATAATTGTGCTTAAATTATACTTCAAATACAAGTTATTTTGAAGACAAAGGGCCCGTTAGTAGTTCATAGATAATATAATTCAGCAAATAATTTTCTAGATAAAATTTAAAAGCTAAAGACCGAAATTGGAAACTATTTCTTACAACAATTAATCAAATATTAATATAACAGAAGAAGTACCTATTCAAATGAAAAATTTAAACACAAAACACAACTAACGTTTGGGAGGAGTACGGTGCATGCTGCAATCCCACAGCTGCTGAGCGCACTCGACTGGCCAAGTTACCCCTCTCTCTCAGGAGACTACCGTATAATGTACTACGTTCAACTTATTAGACAGACTTTCGGTGCACTGGCTCACAGGTGTAAGCTCTCCATATCGGTTTTATTGATGCAACTAATTTATATAAGATCTGTAACGGTAGTTTTAACAGGTCTGAATTTTTAGAAAAGATCGATTATCAGGTACCTGCCAGTCACAATCGCACACATAATTTGCTCTTTGCCTTACCTGGTAGAACCAACGGTAGCACATATAAGATAAAATACTGTCAATAGAAGGAAATTACATTGTAAGTTGTTAGTAAGGAAGACTAAGAGAACTTGCTTATTTTTTTTTTATTTAATTATATTTACTGTACATGACTTTCTCTGTAATATCTCTATAAATAAAAAAACAGCTTTAATCAAACTATCAGTTAATGCAGTGGATGCCACTGAATGGACAAAGACATGAAGCAGATGGAGCATGTGGCAGGACAACTTAGACGCATGTAACAAATCATGGCAAAGCACACACTTTTCCCACTTTATCCTGCTCCCCGATGTAAGTACGTGTTTCGGTAGTGAGTGAGAGATATGCCAGAGCCCATTCGAATTCCTTCTTATCCTATCTTTAAATACCTTATTCAAATATCTTTAAATATCTATAAATTTAAACCTTTAAATAAACCTTTAAATTTGAACCTTTAAATATCTTATTCAAATACGACACACCCACATAGCTGCACGACAAATGATATGTCTTGAAGCCGGTAAAGAAACAGTCGAGATAAAATACAGTAAGGGTTCTCAGCCATTTTCTCATAATAACAGTCTACGAGTATATTCTATAGATAAACTTATTATATTTATTGAGAGTCACCGCGTGAGCAACATTATTTTATTCAAACGTCTTTTTCACAATGACCCTCTCTCTGTGTCTGCTAAGGCCAAAAATATTCTTAACATAGTTTTTTTCTCTTTATTTTATTTAGGGGCTTTTATACTTTTGTGTATGTCAGCCCCATCGTACCCTAAGGCTACATTTTTTCTTAAATACCTACTTAACTCTACTATGACTGATCTATGACTGACGGCGACTCGCAAATTCGCACAGAATGTTTGCAGCTTTCGATGTTGGTTCGGACATAATTTTATGGAACATCCCTACATCACACCTGTTCTAATTTGGTGTCCCTATTAGAGCCTTCCTCTCAGGTACGTTCCAATAATACTCCACCAACAAGTGGTGGACATCCACCTTGTTAGAGTAGTTAAAAAGAGTAGTTTTTTTTTTTTAAAGTGAGTGGAATTATTTACACGTTTTTGTAAATGATTGTCGGTCCGTATAAGATTCAATGTCATTATGCAATGTCACACATTATGGTCCGCGTACGACGCGATGTCATAAGACACTGACTACATTGTGGATTCAAGGATCTGGATTTAGACAACATATGGAGAAAGATGTTGTCTAGGGAGTATATATCAGAGGAAGGTTCTGTTTCTCAAATTGTCTTTGTGAACAATCCGGCAAAATCTTCTATCACTTTCCCTATGGCTCCATCGGTAGCGTTGGTGTACATTGGTGTGCGTGAGATTTTTCCGAGCGTTTACAAATAGAATCCCTACTTACTGCTGTATGCTATGGTAAATGTGGATACGAAATTAGATTTGCTCGCACCCCGCGTTAAATTAACCAAATATAATCAATCACATAGTTCGCCTCCCCTAAGTTTGCGCACCGGTTACTTAATTGATCCTATAATTAAGGCCGTCGCTTATTATGAGGTAAAACACTTAGTACTAATCTGCAGGAACTATTTATCACGAGGGTAAGGTTTGGCGCATACACGCTTAATCTAAACTATATCTATACTAAGCTTTACTAAGCTTGACACATATTCGGTCTTTGCATATTTTGCATCCACTTTTTTGCCATAGGCAGCGGGTTAAAAATGGCGGTTGATAAAGTTTAAGAGTGTTATCCTACCTTCTCGATCTACATCGATTGATCTCATCGAATGATGTTGAATTTCATCGATCGTTTGGTGTGGCAGTGCGGGCTGATTGATAAACTCATTTATTTATTTAGTATCATAATACAAATTACTATAATTAATACGTAATAGTCTTACTTATTACGTATAAATTGAAAAAAGGCGGCAGACGAACACACACGCCACCTAATGGTAAGTGGATACTGTCGTCCATAGACATCCGCGTAACATACACGTACACTGGCGAAATACCATAAAGTGGGAAATTCAGTACATTCAAGGTAGTCTTCTGTGAGAGAGCGGTAACGTGGCCAGAGTGCGCCCGGCGGTTGTGGGAATGCAGCGTGCACTCTCCCTATTATGTATTTATTTGTTCGTTTCGTTAATTGTGATTTGAATACAAGCCAATTAGAATTAATTTTTTTTTTCTAAAAGCTGACAAATAATCATTATATTAAATACTCAAATGAATTTACTATGAGATGTTCTGAAACTGAAATATTTTATACTAGCGACCCGCTCTCGCTTCGCTTCGGTTTATAATTTTTTTTTTTTCAAAATTTCAAAATAAAATATAGCCTATATTGGACACGGATAATGTAGCTTCCTATTTGTGAAAGAATTTATGAAATCGGTTCAGTAGTTCCCGAGATTACCCCCAACATACAAACAAACAATTTTTCCCCTTTATTATATTAGTATAAACAATCAACACTAAATTCAATAAAATTCAAATTCAATTTTGAAGTGTTCGTGTAAAAGCAAAATCTAGATCCGAGTAGATTATTAAGGTTCTGGAAATTCTCACTAAATTGAAACATTACATTTAATTTTACATTACGTTTCATCAGATTAATAGGATTAAGTTACTAGAGTGGTCTTATAGGTGTATTTATTTTAGACTCTCATGAGCGAGGAGTACCATTGAATTTCTACTTCATCATCATTTTCATATTGCTTGAGTTTCGGCATCTAGTCGAGCTTAGTGATCCCGACGCGTACCTACTCCCTCTCAGTATGGATGGCCGCTACGCTAATTACCTCCAAAAATACAATAAAAGTCACCGACATAGCTGACCTGAAGTGACATTGAGCAGGCCATGTCTGCCTCATGATCGCCAACCGATGGCGTAGACATGTCCTCGAATAGAGACCACATATCGGGAAGTGCAACGTGGAACGCCTTCCGGGCAGGTGGTGCCACTACTCGAAGAAGTTTGTCGGCAGTGGCTGGATATGAAGATAGGTCAACTTTCTGTGGTGGCGAGCCTTGAGAGAGGCCTATATTCAATAAAGAAGAGAAGCAGAGAAGAGACCATCAGCACAGTTGATGGTATGGTGTGATATGGATGTTCCGTGACAGACAGACATTTTTCTTTTCTCTTTTTTGATTCGTGGGTAGTCAGCTTGAGGTTTTCCACATTAGCATTTCACTATCTATACTCTAGTTATTTCGTTATCATTATAATTTAAACTTTATAATATGAGAAAAATGCTTTTAAAATTCAAAAGTAATAATCTCCAGAAAAATGTAGTTATTCTTCTGACCTAATTGAGTCTTTATTTGGAGTTGTTACTTATCGGTAACAAATCCTAATTACGAATATACCCAAGAAGCAACCTCCGTATAAGACGGCGCTGATAACCCAATATGTTTGACCTGACCCGAGTAACATCTCGTGGTGCCGAAAATAACTATTGCACGTGTGAATTGAAGTCATAATCTACGCTCACGCATTATGTCCTTATTGGAATCCTAAATTACTATGGAAGATCAAAAAATAGTTAAGAAAACCATAGTTGAGAGGCTAAAATTTATTTACGATGTCAGTGTGAAATATAATTTATAAATGTTGAAAATTGAAGTTGAAATTTTTTATTTATTTTCTTCACATAAATTAATTTATGTTGCGCGTAAATAGCACGTGGTTTTTTTGTATTAATGAAAATGGAGGAACAGAATGCAAGGACTACACACACGTACAAGCTATCGCGCGTATCCCTGTGTGTACGTCGTGCCCTAGATTATAATAGAGTCAGTTACTGTAGAGCATTAGCGCCGATCACTACAAATATACAATTTGACGGAATTCACACTTTTATTGTGAAGTAATTCTCGATACGCGTGCAAAGAATGGGATAGTCCTCGTTGGAGGATAATAAATAAGGACTAAGGACATCTCTACAAAAAAAAATTCTGCTGGAAGAAATCTCTGCACGAGATAAGCTTGCCTTTTGTACATCATTTCTTTCTCTTCCTAAAAAAAAATGTACTGTATAATCTTTATTATTTTAAAACATGTATTATATAAAATTTAACAATTTTAGGTTTATAAATATAAAAATAAACTTTAAAAAACCCTATAAACCTCAATAAAACAACCCAAGTGCAGACAACATAATAAGACTTGTGATTCCAACACAAACTATCGGTCACGAACATTTACGACAAAATGTGTTCCATACATAACAATATATAACAAGTTATCTTCCGCCAAAAGGTTAGTAAGAACAACCATTAGCAAGACAAATGGGGAACAATCGGATCGGACTTATCCTTAACTGCCGCTTACAGGTGGAATGAGACCGATAAGCCGTGTATTTCTACTTCTTTATAAACTTTGCGGGAAGAAAAGGGACACCTATTTTTGATGTTTTCTGTATATATTTGATAGTAATCATGCCTTATAGACATGATGTCTGGTCGTGCTCAAGATCGAGGTTAAACAAAAAACCGGCAGATGTTTTTTTTTTTGAAAAAAAGGCGGTGGACGAGCATACTGTCCACCTGATGGTAAGTGGATACTGTCCATAATTACAAACGTTGGCACGCCCCCGGATGCGCTGCCCACCTTTGCAGATTAAGGAATGGATGGGGAGAAAGGGTTGGGAAAATGGGGAGGGATAGGATAGGATGGGATAGGGCTCTGGCATATCTCACTCACTACTGAAACAAGTACGATCATTGGTGAAATACGATAAAGTAGGAAATGCGGTACATTTCAAGGTAGTCATTCCTTAATAATGATAATAAAATTGCAGTAAGAAATGGAATGTTTGGCTCTTTTTAAATAATAATAACATTCCATACCATTAGCCTATGTATCTACTCCACAGGTGGATATAGGCCTCTCCTAAGGCTTGCTGTCACATCTTCGGCTCTTCTCATTCGGCCATCATCGGCGTACTTCTTCAATCCGTTGATCCACGTGGCTGGAGGGCGTCCCATACTGCGATTCCCGATACCTGGCCTCGAGGACTCGTTGAAATAATAATACAAATAAATAATTTTATATTATAGAAATCGTTCCGTGAAATCGAAACTAAAATATTTTGTAAAATGACATAGTAGAAGTCACAAGTTAGAAAACTGTGGTACTCTTTCACTAACACAGCAGATTCATTATCACACGTCAGTGACAGAGTGATAGCTGCATACAAACTCATATCAAACTAAATTTGTATTCAATTTGGAAAAGTATTTTAATACGAATTTGTTTTCTTCTATAGTTGTGGAATCCCATCCTATTAATATTATAAACGCGAAAATTTGTGAGGATGTATGTATGGATGTTTGTTACTCTTCCACGCAAAAACTACTCAATGGACTTTAATGAAACTACAATAATATAGCTCATACATCAGAATAACACATAGGCTATAATTTAAAAGATATTGTGTAAATTGGCCAAAATATAACGATAAGTGTCAAGTAAGTCGGAAAAAAATTCTGCCATCTGCGAGCTATTTTGGCGTGCACTGCAAAAACCGTAAGAGTTACACGAATATAATGTATCGTGGAAATGTTTCTGAAATTTTGAAAAAAAAATTGTAAAAAAAAACTTATAAACCGAAGCGAAGCGAAGGCGGATCGCTAGTAAGTTATAAATCACTAGCTGTGCCCGGCCACGCGTTGCTGTGGCTGCCCAACAGATGGCGCTAAGGGTGGACAACCCTTATCACTAAGGGGTATGAAAAATAGATGTTGGCCGATTCTCAGACCTACTCAATATGCTCACAAAATTTCATGAGAATCGGTCAAGCCGTTTCGGAGGAGTACGGGAACGAACATTGTGACACGAGAATTTTATATATATAGAGATATCAATTTCAAATGCAGTCAAATATCATTTTATTTAGAGAATGTTAGAACCAACACATCGTAAAACCGAGACTGTTAATGCGTACAAAATCGTGTTCAACTAGTCATATTTCATAACGTCCCACCTTTATTCTTCGAAAGTAATTTATTAAGTTTCCTCTCTCTCCCATATCTCATAAATCTTCTAAATATGTTAGAAGGGTCTTAAATTTGTCCAATCGAATAATAGCAATGTATTACAGAGAAAAATCCAAGTGAAATATATTTGCGCCTTGCTTTGAACTTGCAATTGCGTTGATATTGCAAGAGGTGCAAGTTAAGAGAGAAAATCGTAGCAATTCGAATATTATGGACTATAGAGTATGAAAGACCATGGGAGGGCTTTCTAGAATCACTGATCAAGCGTAGCTTGGTTCATTCATATTGTTGAAAGTCAAAGGCAAGGATAGCTTGGAAGGATAAGTAATGTATTACAGAAAATAATGTCAAGAGGAATATATTTCGACATTATTTTAAACTTGCAATTGCATTGACATTGTGAGGGGTGCAAGTTAAGGGAGAAAATTATAAGAATATTAGAATTCTGACTTCGTGTGAAAGCATGGGCGTGCTCCCGTCACGACTCCTGAATAAAATGTCCTTAATTAAACGTACGACGTATATTTGATCTTTGTTTTAAACTTACAAATGTATAGGTGAAAATTAAGTAGGAAAATTGCAGCAATTTGTGATTTTTTTTATAGAAACACGGCGCCGTACCAGCAGCCAATCCACCTGATGGTAAGTGGATACTGTCGCCCATAGACATCCGTGATACAGTCCAGAATGACAAAAAATTGCACGCCCCCAGATAGGCTGCCTACCTTTGAAGAATTAAGAATGGATCTGGAGAAAAGGTTAGGAAAATGGGGAGGGATAGCATAGAATGGAATGGAAATTGGCTTTGATATATCTCACTCACTACCGAAACACGTATGTATATTTGGGGAATAGGATAGATAGGGAAATGCATTTTTCTGTATTTCTTAATCTATCCTATTCTAGTGTTCTGTGGGAGAAGGTTCAATTGCCAGTCGAGTGCACCTAGTGTGCGAAATCCTAATGTGGGCCGTTCAGTGTGGAGTTAGTTATTTATATATTATGTCCATTGTAAGTTATTCTTTTAACTTCCCAAAAAAACAAGTCAGGTAATAAGTTTTAAAGTCAAGAATCTGAACCGTGGACTAAAAGAAACGCAATTTTGTTTCTACCCACCTGGAAAGCCTATAAACCCGTGGGTTTACTACATCAAGCTTAAATCCACGTCCAAAATCCAAGGGCAGACGAACCCTCACTAGAAATTGAATTATGACAGATCCTCAAAAGATCCCCTCCTGTCACATACATCGCACCGTAATGTCACGAACTAATTCCAGTCTGCGGCTACGCTCGGGAGGAATTCCATTTACTTTTATTTTTTTCCATTCCTTTTCACCCATGACGAAAAACAGATAATCTTATCGATATCTGCTGTTAGTTTTCTTACGATGCGGTAAAAATGAAACAGGTCAAGTAATACAAGCAAACGGATAAAAAGAATATTAGTTGAAATATATTTCTCTTTTTTCACATTTAAAATTATTCATGTCATATAATTAATGTATACATGTCGTATCAACCCATCAATAGACATAGTATATTAGTGTCAATATATATGTTACGATCTACGTTAAATCATTATAAGCAATTGTTATTGCTAAAACAATATAGGGTGGGTGAGATCTGCCAGAGCTCATTCTCATCCCATCCTATCCCTCCCCATTTTCCCAATCCTTTCTCCAAATACATTTATATATCTCCAAAGGTAGGCAGCGAATCCGAGGACGTGCCAACCTTTGCCATTTTGGACTAATGTTGGCATGTATCGCGGATGTGAATGTGCGATAGTATCCACCTAAAATCAGGTGGATTGTGTGCTCTTCTGCAGCATTCATTCAGAAAAAAAAAAGGTCTTGTTACAAAAAAAAATATGAATACATTTTAATAAATAATTGATAATACAAAAGCGGTTTAAGTCATGCCTCGCCCACGGTGTGATATTAACATTAAAATATATAATAATATATACAAAATTTAATTTGAAATATATCTCGAGTGTGGTTGGTACATGTAAATTTTAGGAACCTTTTTACCAACAGTTTCCACTATAAAAAAAATATTTAATATACAGACAGTTTTTGTGATTTTATTATAGCACCGTGATATTTCAGATTCGTCTCAGGTACCCGTCCGATACAGAAAATTGAGTTGCACACTCAACTTGCCGGGAGGGAATAAAATATTTTTCGTCCAGCACCGGGAGCACGGATTACAAATTATGGATGATACTGTATGAATAAAGTATGACAAAATATTGGTGTGAAACGGTATACACACATACGGTATACAGTATACACACGTTCAAAATGTATTTGCTGTACCAATGAGATATTTACGTATGTACTATCCATTTATAATAGGGAAATAACTAAATGAGCAACAGATACTGAAAGTGGCAGCAAATCGATGACAGAAAATACATTTGGTTTAGGTTCTCTGGTAACAATGAAGATATAGGTAGTCGACTTTGTGTTGACATTCTTATTAAGTAATTAAAAATTAAAAATTGTTTATATAAGTGATTCAAAAATAGTTTATTTTGTTAATCACTATTTCCTGCCCATTTAATATTTCCTGCCCAATTAGTATTTGCTGCCTATTTAGTATTTGCTGCCCATTTAGTATATTCTGCCTATTTAGTATTTGCTGTCCATTTAGTATTTCTGTGCCTATTAAGTATTTGCTGCCCATTTAGTATTCCCTGCCTATATAGTATTTGCTGCCCATTTAGTATTCGCTGCCTATTTAGTATTTACTGCCCATTTAGTATTTCCTGTCGATTTAGTATTTACTGCCCATTTAGTATTTCCTGCCTATTTAGTATTTGCTGTCCATTTAGTTTTTTTTTTGCTGTTCGTTTAAATGCAAGCCTTTAAAATATAATGTATACCTAGTATTTTTAGGTTATCTTTTTAGGTTAGGTTACCGGGGTACCAATGAGATATTTACGTATGTACTATCCATTTATAATAGGGAAATAACTAAATGAGCAACAGATACTGAAAGTGGCAGCAAATCGATGACAGAAAATACATTTGGTTTAGGTTCTCTGGTAACAATGAAGATATAGGTAGTCGACTTTGTGTTGACATTCTTATTAAGTAATTAAAAATTAAAAATTGTTTATATAAGTGATTCAAAAATAGTTTATTTTGTTAATCACTATTTCCTGCCCATTTAATATTTCCTGCCCAATTAGTATTTGCTGCCTATTTAGTATTTGCTGCCCATTTAGTATATTCTGCCTATTTAGTATTTGCTGTCCATTTAGTATTTCTGTGCCTATTAAGTATTTGCTGCCCATTTAGTATTCCCTGCCTATATAGTATTTGCTGCCCATTTAGTATTCGCTGCCTATTTAGTATTTATTGCCCATTTAGTATTTCCTGTCGATTTAGTATTTACTGCCCATTTAGTATTTCCTGCCTATTTAGTATTTGCTGTCCATTTAGTTTTTTTTTGCTGTTCGTTTAAATGCAAGCCTTTAAAATATAATGTATACCTACCTAGTATTTTTAGGTTATCTTTTTAGGTTAGGTTACCGGGGTAGTTGATGCCAGAATTAAAAAAATAAATAACATAAAAATAGAACAATAGTACTATAACTATATGACACTAAACACATATTCTAAAAATATGAATATTCTTGTGAATAAACGCAGAAGAAATAAAAGTCATAGTGTAGATTTAGGAGTGTAGATAAAAGGTTTTATTGACTGTGGTAATGACGTTATTTATTTGAAGTAACTTTGGTCTATGTATTGACAGAGAAAATTTAATAGATAGTGTTTTAATAGGTTAATAGGTGGTCGAATCTTTTAGCAGTTTAGATGCTAGCAACATCGTTTCAAATGATCGCTGTACTTTTTATCCAATATTTCTGGGGAATTATCATTTTCATCACACGATAATGGTAAACGCCTGTTGACTTATAATAACAACATGTTGAAATGTTAGCTCTACAGGCGTTATTGAAGTTTTAGTTTCGAAAATTTAATCACAGTAACAGGAGAGCTCTGGTGACTTGACCAATTACAATTACGTATGAAAAATATTATAAATATGTAATCATTATAAAAAAATATTGTATGTAGGTACCTAATCATTACAATACCGCGTATGTAACGTAATACGAAAACCACTGGATGGATTTTATTCACCGAAATAAGTAACAGTCCGAGTTTCGTTCCGGAAATGGATGGATATTTTCGAAAACACATTGATCACTTACTGAATTTATCCTTACTGTGGTGTAGATTTGAAAGGTGAAGCTCAAATTTTTATACACAGCTTATATGATTGAACTTTGGCCCAGAGAAACCATTCGAATCCATATGTTTATTATTCCCATTGATACTCTTTCGGATTTAAGCTGCCTATACATTGTCGCAACGCTAAGTCGAGTTGAAGGAATTTCTGAGACACGCACATAGTTTTATTTATTTACTCTTTTTGTATTATACTTTACTGAGACGGACTTAATGACTTAAGGCATACTCTATTAGCGGGCCGTTTGTCAAAAAGAGGTAAATTAAGATAAAGTTCCACCATGTATAAGATGTATAAGATAATTCCACCATAAATTAAGATAAAGTTGACGACACTCACAAAAGCATAACATTAATTATGTTAAGGTTAAAATTTGATAAATCATGTGTGTTAAATTTTAACCTGATAAGTTTCAATTGATTTTATTTTAAGCTTATTTTCCAATATACTCGTACTAAAGGTTTTAATTTTTTTTTATGGACTTATGCGGCAGTCGAGCATACAGTCCACCCGGTGGTAAGTGAATACTATCACCCATAAACATCCGCGATACATGCCAACATTAGTCCAAAATGATAAACATTGGCACGATCCCGGATGCGCTGCCTACCTTCAGAGACATAGGAATGGATTTAGAGAAAGGGTTGGGAAAATGGGAAGGGGGGGATGGGAATGGGCTTTGGCACATCTCACTCGCTACCGAAACACGTACGTACATTAGGGAAATACGATAGTGGGAAATTCCCATTTCAAGGTAACATTTCACGGTAGTCTTCTGTGAGGGAGGGGTAACGTGGCCACGTGACCAGTCGAGCGCGACCAGCGGCTGTTTTATTGCAGCGGCACTCTCCCCCTCAGAAAGTTATTCAATTTGTAATAATATCGTTATCGTATCGTATCGTTATTATGTAATTAAATAAATAAATAAATAAAAATTAATAATAAGAGCTCCATCCAGAACTCGCCCTGAAATACGGTCTCTTAGAACATATATTGACTTTCTACAAGTACACGCCGTAGCCGATGCTCGACAACGACCGCGCAGAGCTCTACTGCGAGCGGTCCCTCATCCATTACAGACTGGACCATTCTTCCGAATAAGCCTGATATTGTGTTGACGGACCAGGCGCAGTCTCGGGTGGTTTTAGCGGACATCATTGTCCCGCATGACGAAGGCCACGTGACAGGCGAAATCGTGAAAATAGAGGTGTCTCGATCTGGCGCACGAGATCACGAGATCGAGCGCGTGGGGCGCGACTTCGACTAAAATCATCCCAGTCGTCGTGTGTGTAAACTGGTTAATCCCCACCAGCCTCGAGACCAACCTGAGGCGGTTGAGCTTCCGTGGTGGCTGGCTCTCAGCGAAGATGCACAAGCCATCGCGGCAGGATATACATATATGGCTGAAGTTTCACCGTTACAACACGCGACGTCGCGTCGCACCATTGTATAGTCTGCTCTATATTTTACTCACGAGCTTTGTTTGCCTTCCCTTTATTGCGATACTTTTATAGCTTTCACGTAACGTTAGACCGCGTATTCAGAGAGTGTGAGTTAAGCTAGATTAGCTCGAGAAGATAAACAATAAAGCTAGCTAAGCTGGAGTGAATGGAATTCAAAATAGGTTTAGAACTGTTTTATACTAAGGCGGCAGACGAGCATTCAGTCCACCTGGTGTTAACTCTCTACTGTCGTCCATCTGCGGTAGGCATATACCCAATTCAGTCCAGAATCACAAATGTTGACACACCCCCGGATACACTGTCTACCTGCCGTTGAAGATGTAGGAATGAATTTAGAGAAAAGTTTGGGTAAATGGGAAGGAATACGATAGGATGGGATGGAAATGGGCTCTGCCATATCTCACTCACTACCAAAACACTTACACTGGGGAATAGGATAAAGTGGGAAATGCAGTACAATTTCATATAAATTATGTACAATTATTATTTTTATAGAACAGCGGCAAGGTTGAACGGGTTCTTTAATAATACGAGTATGTAATTTACAAATATTCTGTTGACTTAGTCATACTATAATCCCCTGGTATTTGAGTATTTTCACACTCTCTGACGTCATGGTAAGATTATTAAATTCAATACTTCAACCAATATTTAATTTTATGTTTAGAAGAGGTAATTATGAATCGAAGTGTTTATTCCATATTGACAGTTTACAAATATCAATTCGGGAGAACTTCCGACCTCAAGGTGATGACATCATTCATAAATCTTTATAAGGTTTATGAATGAACCCCTACTGGGCCACGGGTAATTAGGATTAAGCTGTAGTTAGAACTTCAAATTTCATATCGTAGTTGTATTAGCTTTTAACGTCCCACTGCAGGGTACAGGCCTCCCCCAGTATATCACTGGTGGTTTCGGGCTGTAATCCACCACTTTGACCCAGTGCGAATTGGTGGATCACATACTCCAGATTTTTTTTATGTTTCCCTGCGTTAGGGTTCCTTGTGATGTTTTCCCTCGTCGCCGAGCAAGTGTTATTTTTGGAAAAGCCTCAACTCAGTTAAATAGTTAAGTTAACTACTGAGTTAAGTGGTACCTGGTACCAATTAACTACTACTGTTAACAACTGAGTTACTCAGTGGTGCGGGCCGAGGATTTGAACTCACGATTACACGAGTCGGTTGAGTATAGATGCCCCATATTATTACGCTACCCCACGCTACTCCCACGCTACATCACGCTACCTTACGCTACCCCACGCTACACTATGCTACCCTACACTATGCTACCCTACGCTACGCTACGCTACCCTACTCCACTTTACTACACTGCAATGCACTGCACTCCACTCCACTAGACTACGACTACGTAAGTCTACGACATCACAAAGTCGACTGGACTCCTATTTCTGCATTGTCACAGGAGAACCTAAATCTAACCCGTTTTGCATTACAGTTTTGCAATTACAGTTTTTTTTTATATAGAATAGATGGCAGACGAGCGGGCGGGCCACATGATGGTAAGTGGTTACCGCCGCCCATGGACACCAGCAACAGCAGGGAGATTGCTGCTGCGCTGCAGCATTTATCACCATGAATCATGGTGATACGAGGATTTGGTATATATTTTTGCTTTTCTTTTCGGATTATTCGGGATTAATACGGGATAAAATATTTGCTGTCATTAAATTTTCTTGCTGATTGATTGAGTGCAGCATTTTATTGATCGATCATCTATCTGCTGCCATAACAAATATATCCCTTTGTTTTTAGTTGTACAACAAAAGTTGTAAGTTGTCACGAAATAAATGCAATATTAAAAAGGGGGTAGGTACATTTCATTGAACCCTATATAGCGGATTACGTTAGGTATATAAAATAAAAAGTATATAGCTAATAAAATACCTAAAATCCAGATACCCTTCAGGTAAAATATATTTCTATGCGACACACGGTATAGCATACAGGTCATGCACTCGCATTACAGATTCCGCGCGACCGTCGGATAGAAACCTCGGTCCAGTGCACTTTTACAGCGATAAAATGTATTTGATACTTTAGTGGTGAGACCTGGTTTGGTCTGAAATGATACTTGTTATATAACACTCGGTGTTTGTTAAAATGTGATCTTTATAAGGTGAGGAAATTGTTGTCTGAATATACTGGAATATCAAAGACCACAAAGTAGTTTTATTTTTTATGGAAAGAAGGCGGGAGACGACCTTAAAAGTCCACCTAGTTGTAAATAGATACTGTCGCCCATGAACATCTGTGATACATGCCAACATCAGTTCAGAAAGACAAACGTGGCACGCCCCTGAATGCACTAACTTTGAAGATATGGAAATTAATTTGGAATTAATTAATATAAAAAGAGTTCGGAAAATGAGTAGGGATAGGATAGGATTGGATGGGAATAGTATACCTCACTGGAGGTTTGGGGAATAGGATAAAGTGGGTAATGCAGAACAATTACGGTAGTATTTTGTGAGGTCAGGGTAACATGGCCAGTCAAGTGCGCTCAGCGGCTATGTGTTGCCTACAAATATAATCCCCTTTATGCCCTAATCACCACGCTGGGCAGGTAATTGCACCGGTGATGCTGATTCACGTCACCAGACTCTCTGGTATTGGAGATCTAGAAAACCGTTTAAAGGTTAAACCGTCATTGATCGGTCGTCAGAGCTGCGTCCGTAATTCAGCTAGAAGGAAGCTATCTTCTTGCAGAAGGAAATAGCTCGGGTCCCATGTGATAATGATCGGAATGCCTTACACTTTGTGTGCGGTGAGGAGCCTAGGGAGAGGCCTATATCCAGTGGAGAGACATAGGCTGATGGTATGGTATGGTATTAATGAAAATAAAATAGTTTTTGGGCTGTAGAAACATGTATTTGTGGGACGTCACATGAACTCGCAGATGCCCTCAACTGTCTCTTTTTACTTGCCGTTTGATGATGCAAGAGGATCACGCCTTTGATCATCACGATCAAAGGCATTGATCATTAAAAAGAGATTTTTCAAGCTTCTTTTAAGCCCCTGTCTATATGGATTCTTACTGATGTTGACATAAAGCAGAGTTTATATCAAGGATGTGTGGTGTCGGTCGGCATTGGAATAGCAACACCCCATCTCCAGTGTGGGGTCGTAAAAGGCGACTATGGGGTAACAAAGCTGCTATCACAAACCCTAAGGAACTCTCTACTTCTAAAAGAGTGAACCCACCAACCTGCTTGGCCAACGTGGCGTTTTAAGGCAATACATTATTAAGAGTTCAATGCCGGTCTAATTCAGTTATTTATTGAGATAGGTTGTGTGTTCGTATTGTAATTGAGATACTTTAAAATATCCTCTAAATACTTTATTTTACATGAATACAATTACCAATAACGGTTACACAGATCGGTGAGCAGGAGACAACTGATCACTCAAATGAGCACGGCCGCACGACGTACGGTGCCCTTTGGTCTTTACTGCTGAGTTAACAAAATACTGTCTAGCAGGCGACAATGTGTCGACACTGTGTCCTTTACACATCCTTCAAACATAAGACAATTTGCATAATGAAGCCTATGTCCAGCAGTGAATGAAAAAGGGCTTGTTACGGTACGGTATGTTTAATTAATTATACGCACAAGTAAATAAAAAAAATAATCTTAAATCCACATACACACAGACAAACATACGTTATGAAACCTATACTAGTCATGGTCAAATAAAAATCTCATTTCTTTCAATATATTTCGCTTACAGCGACGCTTATTTGATACTTTAAAACGTAAAGTTTGTTGAACCTCAGACTATAGAAGGGGTTATTGATATCGACTTGTAATAAATCTCTTTGAAGTTGTGCCCGTATTTTACTTCAATGCAATATGGATGAAAAGATTATCTGCAAATTTCATTTATCAAATAAATTTATTATTTATTAAAAAGTAACGAAAAGCTCTTAAGAGTAGAATTTGATTTTATAAAATATCTTAATAAAACTTTAGTAAATTATGTACTGTATTATGTCTTCTTCTTTACATAGTATAAAACAAAGTCGCTTCCCGCCGTCTGTCCCTCTGTATGTACGCTTAGATCTTTTAAACTACTACTTTTAAAGATTTTAATGAGGTTTTCACCAATAGATAGAGAGATCCAAGAGGAAGGTTTATACTTATAGTTTAATATTGTTCTAACGAAACCGAAGCGAAGCGAGGGCGGTTCGCTAGTAAAATATAAAAATCTCTGTGTTTAAGCAATTCAGTTTATTTATTCTATAATAACATAGCCAACAAATGTGATCTTAAATTATAAACATCTTCAATTATATTCTATCTCATTAGGAGTATTCACTATTTAATCCCTATTCAGATAAATACTTATGATAGCGCAAAGCATTTAGAATTCAATTGAATAGGTTATGCAAATATTTAAATTAATTAGTATTCAAAATTGGATGTAATCAAGCAATTTTTTTTTCGTAACCCCCCATTGATTTACTAGTTCAGGTATGTGCTCTGCAGTAGCAAGCTATAAGCTGATACAAGTACATGCAAGATTTTAAGAATTACGGGTAAATGTAAATATAAATTAAAATTTAATTAAAAATAAAGTTTAAGTCAACGTTAGCAACTAGCCAAGAAATACTGAACGAGTAACAAATCATGATTATTCATGATCATCAAAACTAGCTTATTTAATAACTGAATTCAATAATTTTAAATTACTAAGAACTATATCAAAAAATCGAATACGTAAATTAATTACCGATTTTACTTATTTTAAATGTAATAAATCATAAAAAATACAAGTTATTTTTAGTTAGATATAATAGTTTTATTGTACTGATTGACATATGAAAATATTACACACTATATACTTTTGTAGGACCTTATATACTCGACAGAGCCTAAAACCACAATTGTTTATAAACCAAACAGTTCTTAAAGCAGTACGCTATATTGAACTTTAACCAGAACAGAACAGATATTACAGAAATCTTCTTACGTTGGTGGAACGATGTAAGCGTGATAAATGACCGCTTTCGGTATTACCTTGCATACAGTTTTCCAACTGTTAAACTTCGTTGAGAATTGCGTGCAGTGAAAAAAGTTATGTTTAGCTGTTTCATAAGAGATTCATGTTAAATGGGACAATGGTTTTTGAACTGGTTTCGGAATATATGATGTACATAATATTTACCTTACTATATGATGGTAACAAAGTGTAGATATTTTACAGAATTATTAATATAATTATACAGTTTGTCAGAGGATTGATTTATAGATATCCCGACATGAAATAGTCTCGTTCGAGAGTTAAATGTACATACGATTGCATCTATCAACTAAACAATTTATTCCAAAATATTGAAATTAAACGTTTAGAAAAATAGCAACCATGAAATTTAATATAAAGAGTACACATTTTTCAATTTTTTTCTAATTTACTGCAAAAACGAGAATCTTATGTATTTTTTTGGACCAGTACCTACGATAGTTTTTGAGTAAACCTACAACATAACAAGAAATGCGGTCACTACAGTCACACATCAATCACCCACCTTAAACACACTTGATCACACGTCTTAAACGAGGATCAATACAAAGTGTTAAAATTTGGAAAATATAAAACGAAACGTAGTTGTTATACACGAATCATTTTACAGCCAATAATAGGTTGTACCCGATAGCCACGAAGCTATTTGTAGAAACAATAATTTTAAGAAATAATTACACAAATAAAGTTCAATTAAGAACAAGTTTATAAAAATGGTTTTCCAGTCTCCGATGGCGTGATGAGTGAATTAAAACTATCAAAATAATATTTTCCAAGTTTATATAAACTTACATGAGTAGGTACTAAATAGGCAAGGGTTTGCTTTCTTAATAAGGCAAAACATTACCCTTTCTGCCCAAAGGTTTGATCAAAGTTAACTCATTTTGCGTCCCACGTTACTGGGTCATACACAAACGCCTAATTATCATGAACTACAAAATATAAAGCTATTACTCTAAGACCTCACCAATCGGACCCTCGTCATAATTTCTCATAATTTCTTGTGATTGGCTTATTCCAACTTAGGGGATCTCTTCACTGACCTTATTCTTATCTAGTGTTGTATAAATATCGATAGTTTATTCGTAAATCAGTATTTAAAATACTTATATTTATTATAAATTGTATATATTGTAAATTCGAGAAGTCATTTGTTTGTTTATTTGTTACTTAATAACAATAAAATTTATGTTCCATTTTATTTAAGGTATTCCTAAATTAACTTAACCAATAGGCCTGCGCCCTGCAGTGGGACATTGAAGGCTGATAATGCTTATTAAGTACAAGCAAATTTTATTTAGCTTAAAGAACCTATTAAATAATGACTTGAGGAAAATCGCCTTGTAGAGATTGAATGAGAAGCGCGAAAGACTTTAGTGGCGTACATTTGGAGAAGCCTAGAAGCATTGGATGCATCGGGAGACGCCTAGGAAAGTGAGTTATGCAACAGTGGAGAGATTGTGTGGTACTTCTACGTGGTGAAAAACCACACATTGATTACAACAATTGAAAACAAAGTATTCAAATTTATGATCTTACATGTAATTATTATTTCTAATTTCTCGTAATACTTAACTAAAATTTAGAATGTTATCGATAAAACAATTTTATGTTTTCACACAACACTATTCACTGTATCGATTGTATTCTTACCGTCTAACAACAATAAACCTAATTGCAATCGCAATAAGGTATATTTTCTATAATATATTGTCTTTTTATTTAATTAACAAATTGTAGGTGCAATATTTTGACTGCAGAGTGCCCCACGCTATAATTTGAAAGAGAAAGGAATATTAGATTTTTAAGGAAAATGACACTTTAGGGGAGATTTGTGAAAAAGGAGAGGTAGGGGCGAGAATTTAGTACAATAAGGTAAATTCGACTGCTATTTCCTTGATAATAGAGGCATCCTTGTAAAATTAACGAACACCATTTTGAGGAGTCGCATATAAAAATGGTAAAACTGTACCGGGCGTTTTGCGTTTTGCGATAGAGTTTTTATTTATGGAACACTGGTTTTAATGTCAATTAAAATTATGACTAACTATAACTGTGCAACTGTATATCGTTGGTACAGTGAATTTAAGGGTGCTCGACTAAGTCTGTCTGACGAAGAAAGAAGCGGTCGCCCTTTAACCGCTGTAAAGGTAGAAAACGTGGTGGCAGTGAAAAATGTTATTTTTGAAAACAGGCGAATTACATAAGAGGGGGTACAGGAGAGATTGCAGATTGGATCGGGAAGTGTATATAAAATATTACATGGGCATCTACGAGTCAGGAGGATAGTATCGCGCTGGGTGGCACACATCCTCACCGAGGCTCAAAAACAAATTCGTGTCGAATGATGCTTTGATATGATAACAAAATTTGAGACAGGATCATCTCGGCGCGTTTATGATATTGTCACATGTGACCAGTATGATCCAGAAACTAATAATCAATCTACTATTTTGCTGTTTCAAAGTGAGCCAACGGCAATCAAAGTGAAAAGAGCAAGAAGAGCTGGAAAACTTGTAAACGCAAGTTTTTTCACTTTAACTGGCTACCCGATATCTATACTCTTACGAAATCAAAGCAGCATACCACAAGCCCCGAGAAACTGCACCACCTCTAAAAGTGTGGACTCGCCAACTCGCTTGGCCAGCGTAGCGTTTTAAGGCCTTACATCCCTCATACACGAGACAATGTGCACAAGGACGCCCATGTTCAGCAGTGGATACTGAAAGGGCTGGTTGCATTTCATTGCAATATACTGTCAAACAAATAAAATAGTTTATTGGTGCATTATCTTAGTAATGGGACTTAGTATTGTCGGTTCTAGTTTCTCAAATTTTATATAAACTTTAGTGAAATCTTTAAAAAAATAACCTATTGTTAGTTATTGCTTTGTATTAAAAATCACATGTATGTACCAGTTTAAAAGGAATTTTGAAAAAATGATATTTTAATTTAGAAAATCTTCCATTGCTTAGAAAGTATATTATTAAGAGCAATGTGGGTACATAATTTAAAATGAAATCCTGACTTCCATCTTAGAACAATCTATGTTGTATAAGCTAATACTATTATCTAAATTAGGTTTTCTCATATTTCCAAAATTATTGTCAAATCCACCTCTTAAAAGGCTACAGGATAATTTCTGTGTACAATTGAACATACTGTAAATAGAATATTGAACTCTTATTAAATTAAACTAAAAATGGATTAAGTAACCCTTTTCGCGACATCATACTGCCGCGAATAACAAATCGATAGTTTGATTTGGACGAAATATTATTTGTAAAAAATGCAACATTTGTTTTAATTTTCATTTGAATATTCTAAATTACGAAATAACCATTTTAAATTCGTTTTATAGAAAAAATCAAGCATTTAAATTTTGATAAAATCTGACATATAACGATAATAATTTTCTAACGACCTCCAGACTTCGGAGACGAGTCAATAATACATGTAAGATTAAGATTTCAGTGCTCTTATATTTAAATTGGAAAGAAATTGTATGTCGCAGATTTGATATATTCGAATATTCTGGCAGTGCGTGAGAAATTTTCCAATGAAAAGACAGTACACGTTCATATTGACTATATGATTTCATATCGTTCATGGTAATTTCAGTTGTGGTAGGCGGCAAACCAATACTTTTGAAGGACGAGTTTGTACATACTGTTTTTTATAAATAAAGCTCTCCAAAATTTTTATTATTACAGCTATTGCCTTTGTCTATAAGACATTTAAGATTATAACAATAGCTAACATTAAAATAATCAAGATAAAATAGTTTTATTCTAGTCCTTGAAAAGTATTAGTTTGTCGCTTAAGTCAATTATAAAGTTTCCATACATATTTGCTAAATATATGCATGTATATTATATACGCGCCATTGATTCAAACGCACAATGTTTTTTTTTTTAATTACACATCTATTTACGCAAGGAGAGAATCTCGAGGGGTTCTGGCGAGAATATTGTATACGATTTTCGCCTGCAACTGTTTACGTGATGATAAAAACTCGATGTAACAGTGATCACAATTGTTTATACTCGATTCTTTGATCGATTTGATCTCCTGCAGCTTTCGATAAACTCTGCTTGTGTAAATAAATATTAACTTAAAATCATGATTCACAATCCATTGTTTCAGTCCACTGGAATACATTTGACATATTCCATATTATACTTATAAACTTATGTGTACACATTCTTACAACATAAAAGGGATTGAGATTAATACGTTAAAGGAGAAAACTATTCAAAGTGTGATTTAATAGATGCTGCTACCATATCGAGAAGAACCTGAGTGATAAAGATTCGTTATTTTCGTTTCAAATAATATTTATAAGATCATTTAATTTATCTTCGATATCTGTATCAGCCTATAACGTCCCACAGGCCACTCCTAGTATATCACTGGGGGGGTTTCCGGGCCGTAATCTACCACGCGGGCCCAGCGCGCATTAAACAATTCATATGAATACATTGATTTTTTGTATTATATGATTTTTTTTATTTTCAATTAGATATTTAAATAATTTAATTGCAACATTTGCACGCCATTGTTGTGGCAAAATTATGTACACACTTTTAAAGAAATAAAAAAAATACCATCGTCAATTGACTATCACCGCCACATATCAACTGACTGAGCGTTTGGCAGCTCAGCTCATTAATTCGCTTGTGCAGTTCATTCTGCTCAGTCGCAATTAATGAGTTGCGAAAGAGTTAATGAGTTGTCATTAGATAAATAGCTCACAAAATGACTTAGACCTAACTCTTCCTACTATAACGTCTAACGCTAACTCCTCTTATATGTGAATACATTAAATGAATAGCGAATTTCTCTTATCTCATTTACAATATGTCATGCTTATCGGACACTGTACAACTATTCACATTATGCTGGAATTGTATTGTATCAGTACAATGGAGTATGTTGTAGCTGCCGAGAATAACTGAAACAAAAAATACATTTAGGAGTCAGATATTCAAAACGAGATCATTTATTGCAATTCACTAAATGTTCAGTCGGGCGTCACCAATGTGGGGTTCTGTGGTAATGTGGTGGCGATGTGTAGGGATGATTAAGTAGCCTCGTGACTACGTGAAATAAAAGATGGTATCGTCTTCGAATAATTATGTAATTGACAATACGTAATTAAAGATGTTTACAATTTTGGCGGTCGGGAGGCATTTGGCGGGGCGGTACATGAGCTTAATTGAATAGATAGATAGATAGTTACACTTTATTGTACTGTGTACAGTGAACGTATTGTGTATATTAAATATTACATTATTGTACATTGTTTACATTGTATTGTAATTATTGTACATTATTTACATTGTATTGTAATTATTGTACATTAATTACTTGTACATTGTATTTATCTGTATGTTTTTAGTGTATCAAAAGATACAGATAGATACAATGTACAAGTAATTAGAAGTACAACCGGTGGTCTTATCGCTAAAGCGATTTTCTCCAGGCAATTGGATGGTAAGGAGAAGTCAGTAGACGAAATAGAGGTAGATGGTGCAATAAAGAAATAATGTCTGTAGGTATATACATTCATACATACAGAACAGAAAGATCTAAAGAACTAAAAAAGATAAAGGAAAAATAAACGGAAATAATTTAGGCGTAAGAGGACTCTTAATCTGCGAGGAGTGGTCTTTCACGAATCTTTTAAAATCTTTCACGAGATTGAGCGATTTAGAGATTAAAATTAAATACGTATTTTATCAAATAATGATACGAGTTTAGACTATTCTGAGCTGAAATTTTACCTAGCTACTTATTGTTCGTTACTCGTTACTTACTGACAAACTACTGACAGATTTCAAACGAGCAATTCTTTTTAATGAAATGATCAACCAGCATCGGTATCCGGCTTTTCGCAACAGGAGTCCCGTTTAACGAAGAAAATTTAATGAGATATCGCGTAGAAAATCGAATTCAAATTGATTATTGTCTATATGTTGCCTTAAAATAACGCCCGTGTTTTTAAAATTAACTTCCAACACAACTTCGACATCAAAATCTGGAAGAATAATACTCTACAAAATAATGTCGGAATACGTCAACACAATCATCTTATACATAGTCGGGATCATATACAGTCGGGATCATATACGATTTAAGTAAGTACAAAGAAATAAATAATGCGATCTATGTAAATAGAGATATTATTGACTATGATATAATATATTTCCAGCTGGATTAAATATGATAGCAATACGCGAGTTAACTAGTAAGTAGAACTTTTTAGCGGGAACTGGAGAAGTGAAGTTCGGGTTTTTTTCTATTAATGTAAAAAATATGTGGGTTTTGCCACAGTAAACCTACTATCACTATATTGATCGACTTTTGACTTGCTACAACGTGACTGGGCATTAAAAGAAGAAGAAAAAACTAGTATGTGAATTATATCTATAATTGTGTTCAATTTTCTGATAAGAATTAAGAACTATCAATTTTTTTTAAACGAGAATTCGCATTAGTACCTTACGTCACGGGATTTGTACATTTTACTTTTTTAAACTTTCGCGTTTTGTTTACATTTTATATTGTAAATCTGGTCTGAACGCGTAAAAATAAAGGTTTTTGTTTACCATTTATTTCTACTCGACGTTTCGCCACGGGTTACATCGGCCGTGGGCACGAGTTGACTCCTTAATTTTGAGCGTTCAACCCCGGTTTAAAATAAAAAAAATGTACATTTTATTTTGTGAGACATATCAGTATTATCCTTAAAGGCTGTTTCACGAGAGCTGGCATGAAAAAATACATTCTAAATATATAAGACAATGAAAGTATTTGTTCTTGTCAGGTCTTGGAAACAATCTATACTCGTGGTCTGAAGATCAAATACAAAAGAAAACAATATAAGATGAAATGTCAAAATATAGCTCCGTAAAGAGTAAATACATAGATCTTATAGAGTGATTTAAAAAATGTGGGCACTTACACTCCCAATCAAAGACCTATCCAAATTGAACGTCCCGAACACGTCAATCGCAAATCGCTTGTTCATTCTATGCCGTAGTATATTTTCCAACGTCTCATACGATTCGAGTTCATTGCCCTCTTCCAGCTGTTTTCCAAGGACATCAAGAAGTAAATGACAGAATTCTTCGTCCTGAAACGTTTTCATTAAGAGCCTATTCAGACGTGCAATTATTCTTATATAGAGTTAGCTTTATGGAGATTTTAGGATTTGAATACGCTTTCAAATGTGGAGCATTCACCTCGTCTGAAAGTTTATTGACATAAACATATTTTGATTATTCACCTAATATAAATATAATAAAAATATTTTGCAAGCAAATGTAAACAAGGAAACAAAATAACACATAAAGTAGGTAGTTACCAATCGAGCTTACAAAGACAAAGTTCTTTGCAGTTCACTATCAACCAATTGAATAAACGGTTAGGTGGTGCTAACCGCAAACATAACGTTGTAGAACAAACCGATAATTCAGTTTTAAAATCACCGCAATAACTTGTTTAGGAACGCAAAAAGTTTGTAAACGCAAAAACGAACGCTCAGTTGGCCAATGTTTTAAGTTTGAGCTGGTCACATGAAAAATTAGTATAATTTATGATGGGCTCAGCTCACATTAATATATATTCAGTACTTCTTAGGAAGAGAACTTAGAAAACTTTTGAACATTGACGTGTATGTTCAGGTGTCCACATGCGACGGTGACCACTTACCTTCTGATGAACCTGCCATCTCATCTCTAAAAAAATGACCATTTCAGCGGCCTAGTTATTTAGCACCAGATAAATCGTCTATCACCTTTGTTTGTGTCTCTGTATTGCTGGATATAGGCCTCTCCCGAGGCGGGCCACGATCTTTAGCTCTTCTCATCCAGCCGCCACCTCCCTAACTTCTTTAAGTCGCCAAACCGGAGGATGTCCCACACTAGGCTTCTGTTATCTGCCTCACTTGACAGTGATTAAAAGCAGAATAAACGGTATTATTAGATGGACCTAATAATTTAAAGTAGCATGTTTTGTCTAAATATAAAATATAGCTACCAAATAAACACTTAATCACAAAATAAAATTGGTGTACTTATTTTACTGACTAGATACTACAAACGGTTTCGTGTATCAACCAACATTAAATGAATAAAATAATTATGGTTGAAGTGATAATTACCAGATTCAGTATGCTTTGGTACGGTTCAACGGTGAACCAAAACCACAGGAGCTCGATCACAACTCCCAGGATATTCGGCATTAATAGCACGATATTTAAAACATTGTCTGAAATAAAGTTTCTTATAGTAATTCACCCGACTTCTTTTGAGGTAGCGAGCAGCATCTTGAAACTGTTGATCAGAATCCATGATAATAATTTCCTATGTGCATGAAAATTAGTAGTTTGTCCAGCGTTGTTGATTCCATCAACACGTGTTTGAACCGACTTCAAAATCGATTTCCAAATCGATTCAATAGTTTCTACTCATAGATCAAACTCTCTTTTAGAGTAATCTATTCATATACGAGTACATATAATAAAAAAGTAAAAGGGTTGAGACTGTACATTGACTTAATTTAAAAAAAAAATGGGAAGTCTCTTCAGAAGCTACAGAATCCAAAACAGTAGGTAGTTTTTAGAATTTTTGTCTGTATATGCATCACGTTTGTTGGTTTGAGCATCACGTAAAAACAACTGGAATGATTTTGATCGAGTTTCCACTAATGTAAAGCTGTGTATCCAGAAGGGAAACTGGTACCTATATATCTCATATGAGACATGGACACATTCATATGGAACTTGGGTTATAGAGGAAATTTAAAAAAAAAATCTTTTAATTGTATTACTCAAAACTACTGGATGGATTTTAACGAGGCTTTCACTGTCGTGTAGCTCAGTATCCCATCTAATAACAGTGCTCCGGATCTCAGATCGCCGGAGTCACATTGCATAGAAGTAAGTCAATTACCAATTGCTACTAATCTTTCTAACGAAACGTTATATCCGTAAATCGTTTCATAGTATTTTCTTTAATATTAAGTTAAATTTGCTGTAGAGCATATAGATCTTGACATTTTTGACTATTTGACTTTTATTTTGTATCTATTGATTATATGGGTTTATATATTTAGGGATCACATAATAAATGTGATTTATTATGTATTAAATTTCCTTAAAACACATTTTTAAACAAAGGTCCCGGCATAACACTGTAGGAGAAAGGAACCCGCCGGCCAAAGATGACTAGTTTGCGAGCCAACTAGATCGACATCTAGTTGGTCCGTATATTCAAGTGTTTAGTTTTTAATGCTCTTTCTTTATATATCTTTATCTGTTTTTGTAAATCTTGCCTTAAACATAAAATATAAAGTGTTATACCTGAGTGTGATCTTTTACTGAGAGGAGACCCGAGTGTTCACACGCAATCAATAACCACAGCACTTTAACACGTTACACGACATTTGTCATTTTGACACGACTATTTTGAATTTTTATTTTTTTGGCTAGGTTACGCCAACCTTGGTAGTGAGGTGAAAAATAGTTTAAGACCATTTTAATAGATAAAAACAGGTGTAGAAATGCGAAAACCTTAAAAGTTATATGAAATTAAGATCTCACCATCTCTTATTCTATTAACGATGATGCTTGGTTGGAGCACAAAAGTGGTACTATTACAAAGCAGCAATAAGAAGATTGACAGTTCGAAGGTCTTTGTGATGTTTGTAGCTGAGAACCGCAATTCGTTGTGGACTGTTAACATGCGACGAATTTCTATGTAATTCTTCTCGACAATTCTTATGTTGGAACAGTCTGAAAGTATGAAGAGATGTATAATGAAGATATATAACATATAATAATTTCGGATGATGCAGGTGGTGAAACCTGCAACACCAGGGGTAAGCGGATGCGCCACTGATCTTACACACGGACTGATTTTTGAGGGGAGAGTGTACGCTGCAATTCAACAGCTGCTGGGCATGCTGGACTGGCCACGTTACCCCTCTCTCACAGAAGACTACCTTGAAATGTACTACATTTCCCACTTTATCTTGTTTCTTTAATGTAGGTACGTATTTCGGTAGTGAGTGAGATGTGCCAGAGCCCATTTCCATCCTATCCCTCCCCATTTTCCCAACCCTTCCTCCAAATCTATTCCTATATCTCCACAGGTTGGCAACGCATCCGGGGGCGTGCCAACGTTTGTCATTTAGACTAATGTTGGCATGTATCGCGGATGTCTATGGGCGACAGTATCCACTTACCATCAGGTGTACTGTATGCTCGTCTGTTGATTCGTCCATAAAAAAATAATCTTTTCGCAGGTTTCTTGAAGAACCCAATGTCGTAATAAAGGAAAGATATCTTTAGGCAGTTCGTTTAATGACCTATGGGTTCGCAGTGTGGTTGTAGGAACTCGAGGTGGGAACCATATTAAACAGATATAAGTGTTTTCAGGTAGATTCTGCGAGATCATAATTTCTGCAGGCTTTAAGAACATTCACGGAGATAGTCGCTGAAGAAGACATTGGTGTTGACAACATTCTGTTTGCACCAATGTATCTGATTTTTATATATCTTATTTATGATTTTAGCTTGTAATGTCCCATTGTAGTGCACATTGCTCCTCTAATAACCATAGTCCACCACGCGGTGCTAGTGCAGATTGTAGGAGACATATTCCCCAATTTGTTTTTAATTCTCAATATGTGGATATTTTTCACCGCTGCTATTCCATACGATACCATCAGGCTATGTCTCTCCACTGCTGAATATAGGCCTCTCCCAAAGCTGGCCACCACACATGATCTTCGGCTCTTCTCATCCAACCACCACCAGCGAATACGACTGAGCTAGTGATAATTGACAAATCAGTATTTAAGGAGAAACTGGGTTCGAACTCAACTTCGTGAGTGAGAGTCGAGAATGAATATCCCTATGCAATAATGATGATAACCGCTCTTCTGTACTTTGGACAAATAACTACCAGTCTCTTATTATAAGTATCGTATCACCAAATAGTTGCTACTTCGAGTATGGTAAAGTGAAATCATCGAGACATGAGCTTTGCGTTTGAACGAGTGCACACCGATAGTGTACAGTGCTAACCATTTCGACAATCTGATTGGACACGGCACCCACTCACACATACAAAGATCATGTCTCGTTGATTTCACTATAGAGACATGATAAATTAGTAATTTTGTATTCAGCTATGAAGATAATTGTGCAACTTTACTATGGTATAAGAATCTAAGCTATTTGCCTGTTGATCTAAATAAATCAAGTATGGGAATACAATAATTTCAGGACATTGATAGCATTTATACAAATAGTAGGTAATTGTAAGATGATTTCATTACCTAATGTCTGGATCATTTGTTTCAATTTGTTGCATAGTATAGTATATTTTTCCTTAATCTTAGTCATTATGAACGCTAAGACTGATCTTTGTAAATTCATATGAGTTACATCGATTGTCAATGCAGTAAGCTCTATAATTTTTCGTAACATGTCGGTCTCTGCAATAGAAAAATTAGATTAGAGTTTTAGCTAAGTGTCGTATAATATCATAGATTAGATAATAGATAGATAATAACATTAGATTTGATTGATTACATTACGATATTCTTTTATAAATATTTTTGACATCGATTTAACACAGCAAATCATATTCTGTTTGAAATTGCACGTTTCCGAAATTGTCACACTTAATGAATCTAGAATCTACCAGTATAATCCAGAAACTAAGCGTCAATCTACTGTTGGGCTGTTTCAAAGTGAGCCAACGCCTACCAAAGTAAAAAGGGCAAGAAGCGCTGGAGAAAATTTAATCACATGTTTTCTCACTTAAACTGGCTACCTTATATCTATACCTTTATGGAACCAAAGCAGCATTAACGCAGAAAGGTACGTAGCCAGGTAATTGCCAAACGTTTCTACAGCAGTGAGTAATAACCGTCCAAACACCTCGCGGACTACACGCACCACTGCCGCACCACGACAACGCGCCCGCTCACACAACGCTTAAAAGGACTTTTTGGTCAGTACCCCGGTTAAAGTTACAGGCCATCCTCCTTACAGTCCTGACTTGGCACCTTGTGATTTTTTTATTTCCTAAACTTAAATTCCAACTAAACGGGAAGCTGTTGTCGTCGCCGGAAAACGCGCTGGCTACATTCGAAGAGGCTGTGAAAGAGGTACCCATACCTGAGGAAAAGTGGAAAAATGTTTTCAAAATTGGTTTAGACGCGTGAAACTTTGTATATATGCAAGAGGAGAGTACCTACTTTGAAATAATTTGATAAAAATTTTGGAACAAATAGAACTTGTTTTTTATTCGCAAAACTCTCTGAGTTCCCCACGTTCGTCAGATTTTCAAGGTAATGTCATTGTTTAAGTATCTAATTACTCACTTTTTATGTATATTAATATTGCCACTACGCAAACAATTATACGTATAATCATTATTACCCATATACTTAGTGACATACAGTTGAAGAAGGTCAATCTCGAATGATGATACTCTTTGTTCACGATGGGCTGAAAAAATAATAATTTGAAATTTTAAAAGTAGGCGATGTGACACGACAATCTTTACAAGACTTCTTCGTTCAGAAGGACCTAAAACTTGTTATAATAAACTTTTATGAGACAGCTTTTAGTTTCAGAAATTGATTAAATCTAATTTAATGAAATTATCATCGTATTTCAGGTCAATACAAAGCAAACTACGAATATTTATCAAAGTGATCAATGAATAAATTATACAGATTATTTATTTATGTTTTACTAGTATTTATGTAGTTTACGTAGATACACCTATTAAATTATCGACAAAACAGCTTTAATTAAAATTACGATTGTTCGTTTAACATCTTTAGGACCTGTTTTATCCGCGATACGCGGAGTCAAAAGTTGAAAATGAAATTAAAAGTTCTGACCTTGTAACCTCCTGTTCACCTACTCTCGATATTCCTGGGGGCCCCCGGAAGTGCTGAACAGGGATGCGCTTAATAGCGCTCTTGCAAGGTCGTCGTTACACTGCACTGGTTACTGTCTGTTATACCGACTATGTACACTCGCGAACGCCAAGGTCTCCCAAAAATGTGCAGCCTACTTGCACAACAATAGATTGCGATCGTACCGCATAAGGATCAATGGCCGACTCGTACGGCGAAGGGTCAAAGGCTAACTAACTAACGGGCGACCCGCGCCCGCGCAGCACGTGAATTCACCCCTCACCTCGCAGCCCCCGAACAATACCGAACAAACCCCCGTCCCATGCAGAAGAAGTCTGCATGCTACTCCACTGGCAGGCGAGAGAGAGAGGTGACCGCTCTTTTCAGGATTGAGCCACCCACTAGGACCTCCGCAACCCGGGGTATTCCATCCACTCCGCGAAACAAATTAACAATGCGGCCCCGGCGCCAAAACAACGGCGGCAAATTAGCATCCTTGATTAAAACGAGGTCACCGATGCCTGGTGGGTGGGTCTTATCAGTCCATTTAACGCGCTGTTGCAAAATGTGCAAATACTCCAGAGACCAACGTTTCCAGAAACTCTGGGACAATTGTTGCAACAATTCAAAGTGCGACAAACGATTAGAAGCTACCCCTGTAAATGGGTACTCCGGCAGGGCGTTAAGTGGCTGTCCTATCAAGAAATGACCTGGAGTTAGAGCCTCCAAGTCGTTAGGATCTGACGAGAGCGGACACAAAGGGCGCGAGTTGAGGACGGCCTCAATTTTACAAAATACCGTTACTAGTTCCTCAAACGTTAATACCGTTTCTCCGATAACGCGCCTTAGGTGAGTTTTGGCTGATTTCACGGCTGCCTCAAAAATACCTCCCCAATGGGGGCAGCTAGGAGGACTAAACTGCCAGGTGATGCCCCGGCAAGATAGGGACATTCCAAGATCTACCTGGTTAGCATCTAAAAACTTATATAAATCCTTAAGGTAGTGGTCAGTACCCCGATAGTTGGTTCCGCAATCAGATCGAATTAACGCTGGAAGTCCGCGCCGGCTAACAAATCTACTAAATGTGGCAACAAATGCCTCTGTACTAAGAGCGGAAACTACTTCCAGGTGAACAGCCTTGGTTGACAGACACACAAAGACGCACAAATACGCTTTCTCTATCTTCGCTTTTCGAAGTCGCGACGTCTTGACCATGAATGGCCCGGCAAAATCGGTGCCAACTCCGGCAAAGGGTCTGGTTCCCTTGACTCGATCTGCAGGCAAATTTCCCATCATGGGCTGCAGCGTCGCTGCCTTCAATCGATAGCAAGGCAAACAACGGAAAATTATGCCACGGATGGTCCGTCTGGCTGACAAAATCCAAAATTCACGCTGCAAGATGGCTAATAATGCATTGCAGCCAGCGTGAGAATTTGCAATATGCCGGTCAGTCACCAACAAATGCACTAAGGGCCCACCTTTGGGCAACAACAATGGGTGACGAACCCCAAAAGGCAAATTGGCGTGACACAATCTACCACCAACACGGAGATATCCCTCAGCGTCGATAAAGGGGTTGAGCCTTGCAACGGCTCCTTTGAGTTTAGGTCTGCCACTCTGGAGCGTCTCAAGTTCTAAGGCGAAATGTTTAGTCTGCACAACGCGAATCCAATGCAGAAGGACCATTTGGCGTTCTTCTGGCGTGAGAACAGGAGACAGCCGCTTTTCCTCCGGATGCCGAGCGTTATGAACGAAACGCTTTATCCAGGCAGTCACGCCAAGTAATTTGGACAAGGAACTGTAGCGATCGAGCAGAAAATCAATGCCCTTGAGGGGCTCAGTCAGGACACTCGATGTGAGCCAACCAATGGGGGGAGGAGTTACCAAGCACTGGTAACGTGGCCAATCAACTTCAGAATGTAACAACCACTGGGGCCCCCACCACAAATGGTGGTGAACCAGATCCGGCGCGTCTAAGCCGCGAGAAGCACAATCAGCCGGATTCAATTCCCCTGGGACATGTCTCCAAATTAAAACCGTCTCTGAATCTTGGATCTGTGATACTCGATTAGCTACAAAGGTTTCTAACGTGTGCACCGAAGTTTTCAGCCAACACAGAACGATCTGACTGTCAGTCCAGGCGAAAACTGTTCCAATGTCTACACTACGCCCGAGCGTAGAGCACACGTGATTTAATAAGCGGGCAAGAAGCGCCGCACCACATAATTCTAACTTCGGAATTGTATGTCGAGTCCGTATAGGAGCAACCTTGCTCTTCGACATAACTAAGTGAATTTTTGTCTCCCCTGTGGTACTTACAGTGCGTAAGTACACCACGGCTGCATATCCACGCTCGGATGCATCACAAAATCCGTGGAGGGACACTGAGCATTTCCCAACAGGAAGGAAACATCTAGGTATTGCAACCTGATTGATAGCCGGGACGGATGAGAAATACGATTCCCAATCGTGTAACAACTCTCCCGAGAGAGGCTCGTCCCATGAGAGTCCCGCAGTCCAAAGCTTTTGCAGAAAACACTTGGCCTTAAATATAACCGGACTGATCCAACCGTTCGGATCAAAAGTCCTGGCTACGGTGGACAGAACTGATCTCTTAGTCCATACCTTAGAGGAGGTTAATTCGACTCTGTAGGTAAACTCATCGTGGACTGGCATGTACTGCACTCCAAGGAGGGCTATCAAATTCAAGCTATCCGCATTCTCAAAGAGATGAGGGTCTTGTTGGTGGTCCTCCGGCAAACCGGAAAGGAGATCCGGTGAGTTGGATAACCATTTTCGCAACTCATAGCCACTAGTTCCCAGAAGCCCTATCAATTCATCTCTCAAGGCCCGAGCCTCTTCGAGACTAGATGCTCCGGTACAAATGTCATCAACATAAGCATCCGTCTCCAAAACAGAGGCTGCGCGGGGAAAATACAAACGCTCGCGCTCCGCAAGCTCCAACAATGAGCGAATCGCAACAAACGGGCGATCAAACGGCCCGAGCGAAGGCGACCAGTATTATTCTGGTAGAACAGCTCGCATTCCATTTGCTCTGGGTCAACCCGAGAAGCTGTAGGGGGCTCTTCCACTTCCCAAAATCTCTGAACCGCATCAGAGAGAACTGAACCTACAGCTACATCATCAAACTCTTGGGAATTGGCAGTTGTTGACACTGGGCCCATTATTACAAACCCGAATGAAGTCGGCACAGCGACTAATCCGTCACGCTGTAAAAGCCGCTTAGGTCCACACAACAATCATCCAAGGACATCCGCTCCAATCAGGAGATCAATCGGGCCTGGGGTGTGGAAGTCAGGGTCTGCTAAGTCCAAGCCTGACACTACACTCAACACAGCAGACGGTAATTCTTGCTGTGGCAAATCACCAATCATCTCTTCCAACACAATTGCCGACGCCTCAATCTCCGGGTGAGACGAGGTGACAGGTGTACAATTAAATTTTGTGTGACCGATCACACGCACCTGCACCTTACCGATACCTCGCACATTGTAGGTACCGGTGTGGACGCGTAAGCCTAACTTTCTCGCCAAACAAGATGACACAATGCAGCCTTGGGCCCCCGAATCTAATAGAGCACGAATCCTCATGTGTCCCTTGGGTCCTCGTACCATAGCCGAAATAGTTGGCATGAGTACGTACATCGATTGAACGGCTGCAGTTGGCGAGTGGGCATGTAATTCCTATAACTGAGGCCAATTAACCCCGGAGCGCTCCACATGCGCTAACGGGTCCCAGTTATGGTATACTGGTCGGCGATCCACCTGAGTCCGTTCAGGGGTAGTGTTGCCCTGCGAGCGTTGGGAATGCGGCTGACGTCGCTCCAAGCGCGGTCGTTCCGCTAAAGGGGTATAATTGGTAGGAGCACTGCTCCTTTGAGGCGGCAAAGATCTCCCGGCAATCACAGCATAATCGCGACGGCCGCCATCATCAACTCTTCGAGGGGGAGTTACCCGGCCCCCGCCCCTAGGGGAAGTGGAGCCCCCGCCCGTGCGGGGGGAATGACGGCCTTCAAACCTAGGAGGGGCCCGTGACCCTATTCTGGGTGCAACCACCCGACCGCGATTAGCCTCCCAGCCATGACCGTCACGACCATCCCTATGGTCGACGCCATTCCGATTGGCACATAGCAGGGGGTGATGTCGGCCCAAACAATGCTGACATGAATGCGATCTAGCAGGGCACTGCTGAATTAAATGCTCTCCCAAACAACCATAGCACCAGCGGCGCTGAAATGCTATGTTCCGCCTACCTCGGACCGCCAGACCCTCAAACCTTCTCCACGAGACCACCTTGTGGCCCTCCGCCTTGCAATATAGGCATCTTGGTGAGGTGCTGCCAGTGGCGACAGCATACCGTTGTCTGGGGATCCGAACATTCCGCTTAGACAATTCCCGTCTAGGGGGCGCTTGGGAAGTGGACGGGATGGGCGCATCCGAATTATCCGCCAACCTACATTCGTCCTCTAAGAATTTTAGCAAATCTACGAATTTGGGCAAATATGTTGCGCTATCACCACCGTATTTATATTCAAATCGGGCCCTTAGCTCCTGAGATAGCTTACCCAACACAATGTGGACTAAAAGAAATGACCAACTATCCACTGGCAACTCAAGTTTACCTAAGGTATTCACCGCCCCCAATAACGGGTTTAACAATTCTAATCTTAATGAAGAAACCCGGGTGACCTTAGGTAGTGCCAGGATTAGTGCCACATGTGTGTCCGCCAAACGTCTCACGTTCTGATAACGTCGGAACAACAGCGTACGTGCCGTGATATAATTTTCATTGTTAACATCCAAATGTTGGATAAGACTGCTGGGTTCTCCCCGAAGAATCGAACGTAGATACGCCATCTTTTGGCTATGAGTTAGATCCTCCCTGGAGTCTACCAAACTATCGAACAGATTTACAAATCCGATCCACTGTTCGAGCCTTCCATCAAAATGTGGGAGATCCAAATTGGGAAGCCTGCTCAACAACGCCGGAGGGGTTGCCTTCCCCTGCCCAGAATCCGACGGCAGACCTCCAGTCTCCTCCGAAAGGGAGACTGCCCTTTCAGTGATGGAATCAGCTAACTCATAGCACTGATTCACATCGGCCTCGATCCTATCCACAACCTCAGAGCCAAGATCCGGCGAAAGCTCGGTAAATTTCGCGTAATGTTGGCCCAACTTATCCAACCGTGCCGGTAAATCCTGATACCTTTTTATTAAGGCACCATGACGATCGGGTCTGTCAATCAGACTAGCGGCCGAAGCCAACCATCGGAGTATCGCCTTTATGTTTCCACTAATGGACAATGCTGACATGGTTGTCACTAAATGTAACAACAAGTGTACAAACAAACAAATAAAATTAATATACAGTATTCAGTTTAAGGATAGTGGCCTAACAAACAAACAGGCCACACCTACAAAGCAACAATAAATGATACAAAACAATAATCCAATATGTAATAGATCCCTGTTACCATATACGTAACTTACAACTTGTTATAAAAAGTAACCACTGCGAGAAATGTTAATATAAACAAACAAAATTCCATTCCAAGTTAGTAAGTGCTCAATACCTATCCGTCGCAGGTAACCGAAACAAAACCGAGTCACTAAAAAAAGGAATGTTAAGATTAAAAACACTTGACAACGGGTAGACCTTGGGATACGTTGCTATTAACAAAGAACTTTTTTAACTAATGTTTACGTTTCACAATATAAGGTCCATATGCACAACCACGCTCTGCTACCAATGTTTTATCCGCGATACGCGGAGTCAAAAGTTGAAAATGAAATTAAAAGTTCTGACCTTGTAACCTCCTGTTCACCTACTCTCGATATTCCTGGGGGCCCCCGGAAGTGCTGAACAGGGATGCGCTTAATAGCGCTCTTGCAAGGTCGTCGTTACACTGCACTGGTTACTGTCTGTTATACCGACTATGTACACTCGCGAACGCCAAGGTCTCCCAAAAATGTGCAGCCTACTTGCACAACAATAGATTGCGATCGTACCGCATAAGGATCAATGGCCGACTCGTACGGCGAAGGGTCAAAGGCTAACTAACTAACGGGCGACCCGCGCCCGCGCAGCACGTGAATTCACCCCTCACCTCGCAGCCCCCGAACAATACCGAACAGGACCATATCTCCTTGTAGGACATAAGTTCCCGAATGAAAAGCACTAAAAAGTCTTTAAAAGCAGAGAATTTGAACAATCATCTTTCAAGACACTGATTTCCTTACAGCCGTGTGACATGTGAGTCCGATTGACTAAATAAGATTAAATATCTTCAAGACAGCCGACGTATACGCTTATGGCATTTTCTTCTTTTGAATAAGTTCTGAAGACTATGTAGACGCAGCTTTAAAAACAGAGATACAAGACCATTATTTTTACGAAGATTCCTGCCTATTTTGGTTTCATGCAGATGACCACATGCTATAAAAAGATGTAATTTTAGGATACCACGGTAATAAATATCAGAATACTCAAAGAAATTTACTGTGAAAAATACTAATACTTTTAAGTAGTGAAAGTTCCCAGAGTTGGCATCTCTTCCCTTCTAATCTAAAGACATTCCATTCTCATTCCATCTGAATCTATGTCAATGTTCATCATTGACTCATGTTGTCATTTATCGCAGTTTAAAAATATATAGGCTTAAATGAAATAGGTATATATAATGTGCCATGTATGTCAGCCGCCTATAGTATAGAATCACCCATCACGTCCCGCGGGTGTCTTAAAAGGCCACTAAGGGATAACAAAGCCGCTACCACAAGCCTGTGAGGAACTACACCACCTCTAAAAGAGTTGACTCGCCAACTCGCTTGGCCAGCGTGCCATTTTAAGGCCATACATCCCTCATGCGCGAGACAATGTGCACGAGGTGGCCCATGTCCAGCAGTGGATATTGAAAGGGCTGATTGCATTGCATTGGTTGCATATATGTAAACTGAAGCACCAAACTTACCAACTTACATGTACTCATAAGATGTTGGTAAATGGAACACTTGTTTAAAGTAAAAGTGAAGGCGACATCTACGAATATTGCCATTACAAGTGCCCCTAATCCAGTAGACATTGCAATCGTCAATCTTAATCTTGACGCTAAATGGTAACATAGGTAGAGACACGATAAAACTGTGAAAAAAAGACACAAAATACTTATCGATATAAACCTGAATATAAATCCCTGATCCTTCCAGGACTAATCTTTGAATGTGGACCACGTACCAGGAGCCGCAGTGTATAACGCCTTCCGGCCAGGTGGCCTTGAATAAATTCATCTGTAGTGGGTGAATGAGAAGAGCCGAAGATCGTGTGATCCTTATAATATAGTTATAGATAGACACACAACAAGCTTCTTGAGAACACAATTCGTTAGAGAAGCTAGCTAAGTCAGAATGCGGTTGTAAGATAATAAATCACGACTTCTGCTAGATAGGTGGAACAGGTTTCATCGTACTTTTTGTCTTTTCAATATATCTATTGTAAGGAGAAAAAGTACCCGTATCTATCGATAGAGTATATAAAGATAGAGATATATACATATCTCTTGTATCAGTCATTCATGTATATCTCTTGTACAAGCTTTGCAGTAATTTATTTCTTTTTAAGCCAGTATTTCGCTTCTTCTGTCAAGCACTCTCAGGTACTGGCTAAAAGAAGTGTAGGAAATTTAAAAAAAATACCTCACCATTTAAAACACATTCCAATATGGATATTGCCAAATATTTTCTGTCCATGTAATATTTTTTCCCTTTGTATCGAATGCCAGACAAACCTAACATGGAAATGTACTTATGCATCGAGTGTATTTGCTTCATTGTTTCTGTAATGAAATGCTGTAATTATAATAATATATATCTATTATTCTATTATTATTTTTTATTATATTTTATTTTGTAAGCATTAGATATAGATACTAGATATGGAATTTTGTATAACTTTTGTGATACATATGTACCTATATCACATACATATATATGTATAAACTATTGAATATATTATTTTCAAGGGAAATTCAACTTTTTGTGATATAACAAGTATTGTTAAAACGAAATCTCATTGAACTGGTAATCGAAAACGAGAAGATTGTTCGCGAGATGTAATTCTGTACACCAAATATAAACTTAATAAAATTATATTTCAATAAAGTGTTTCATAAAGTGACCAAATGTGCGGGTAGGTGAACAAACTGCTCGCAGCTCTCGGCTTAGACTACCCGCCTCACCAGTTAGCTCGGTATCGTGGTTACGTACTCGAAAAATTTATTTAGGACCATTTAAGAAACAAATGTGTGGTAAAAACGAAAAAAATATAAGTTATACAAATACTGTATATTTTTGTATAAAAAGTAGTGCCGAATACCATGTAACAATTAAACGCAATTGAATCTATGCAAATGAAGTCGTGGGCAAAAGCTGGTGGAGTATAATAATATAGAGTGTAATAAGATATACAATAGTATATAGAGTAAGTATAATATTTTGAGTTTATTATAAAAATTATCCCATGCATCCCATGAGGTAGATAGGGGAGAGAAACTTACTTCATTCCATTTTACTCCCATCTTAATGGGATTACAATTTATGGCAGAAAAAAGAAATTGATTGCAGATTTTTAAGATTTTTTTTAGAAGTTATGGTACAAAGTAAAGTCTATTATTCACAGTAAGTAAATAAATAATAATCATGTACGAAATAATACATACGCTATTACGCAATTTCAAAGTGACACTAAAAATTCCTACCCGGATGTAAAACACAAAATAATTAATTTTTTCATGAAAAATGTCGTAACAGAAAAATAAACCTTCTCCCCATAAAAGTTCCTTATAAACTACAAAATAACATTTAAACGCTTCCGACCGAGACTTGATGGCATTATAATATGATTTTAATGTTGTTTGCTTCAGTGTTTCTTCGTATATTTGTTTTTTAGCGCACGCAATGGGCTGCGCCAGTTCATATGTTTTAACCTTTTATACATATAATTTATATAATCTATAATTTTAGCCCTTTGTGTGTAAGCTATGATTTGGATTGTGTCACTGGTTTTGATTCATCGAAACTTTTTTTGATAGAATGTAATGAAATGTGTTTTGTCGATTAATTCTGTGGTGGTATGGAAAAATGGGGGATAAGTCACAAATATTGAGAAATGTCTTAATGTTAATCTTAATCTTAATAAAAACCATGTATTCTATTCGTGGTTCTGAATTTAAAAAAGTGAATATAAACAACATTAGTGTATTACAACAATACAAAATAAATAAAAGACACTGAGTTATTAACTAATTATAAACTGAAATTCGGTATAAAGTTTAAATAATACTCGTATTAAAAAAAAAAAAATTTTTTTTACATATATATATTGCAATGTAAAATAAGGGATTCCAAAGAAACGTTATTATATATATGTATTATATTTACATATATTAGATATAGGTAAAGTACATATATTTAAAAATACATTATATCACATCTCTTGAATTTTGAATGTTTCTGTTACAGTTCAATATTCGTAATGCGTAATGAATACCGAATTGATCAATCACAAATTCGCCACATACAATTTTAAGCCAACTGTAGACACATACATACATAACAAGCTTTACTGGTCGAATAGTATAAGTTGGGAAAGGCAACGTTCCTCAACTGGATTCCCGAAGGCTCGATTTATCTCAATAATTGGGGCTGCCCCGTCAACTGCTCCGAGAGCGATTTATCTAAAATAAAGGAAATTCCCGTCTATATACCTTGGGGCCTTTCGTAAACTTCCATTTTCTTCAATAATTTCCTTTTGAAAGTTTTTTCTTAAGTCCGTAAAAGAGTTATCTGTTTTGTAATACCTACTTCGAATTTCAACTAAGGATTTACTGTTTAAGTAAGAATTCACGCGATCTTATAATACAATAGAATGAGTTTTTTCTTTCTTTTCTTACATGGCAATAGCACAATTAGCGCATTGTGCCAGTGTCAATTTTTCTTCTTAATTAACAATCGTCAATGTCCAGTTCTGTCGAAATCGCTCAGTAAAGTGGTAGGAAAACGTAGTGGGTTTACTGAGGACAAGAGAGTTAGAATTCTTAGAAGCGCGCGCACGAAAATTATTCATATTTTTTTTGCATATCCTCTAAGTACGTTTGTCATTCTGTCATTGTTTTATGTAATTAATTAGTTATAATACAACAGGCATGCAATAAAGTATTTTCATTCATTGATTCATTCATTCTCACCTTCCAACTTACTCCAACCCCACTTCCCCTTGAATGGTAGCCTAATTATGCAATCAACCGGATAAGATATTATGTTCTAATAAAAAGACAATATGTATCAGTTATTATAGGGTTTATAGAAACATGAAAATGGTCTCTTTCGAGAGGTACAGATCATCGATTAATTAATCAATTTATTCACAATATTAATAACTTAATACTTAATAACAGTAGCAACCATGAAATTCTATACCAAAATTACACTATTTTGTATTTTTTTTTGTAATTTACTGTAAAAACTAGATCCTTAATTTACATTGTTTTTTGTGCTAGATCGTTATCTTTCAATGAAACCTACAAAATGACGCAAGGCCTATATCCGACCATGGAGAGGCTTATTAGATTAACACAGGCTTTGTTGTACAATATCTATCTGTCTGGATTTATGACTTAATAAACAGTTTGCACAATTTATTCAGTACATAAGGAAAGATAAGGCAAAAGGTCTTCATTAAATGAGTCATTTTCGGAAGCAAATCATGCAACGAGCCGGACTGACGGTGCGTAATGTAATGACATCACTCAAGTAATGTGAAAAGTACTCAATGGCTTTTCTTTAAACGAATGCTCTTTGGCGCTGGGTCTAAGCGATGAGAGATTAGCAGATTTTTTTTAATGAATAATATGTGAATATATCTTATTTTTGACAACTTTATTTTTGTAGCAATGGTGACTAAGAAACCTGTATGTTCGTTGCAGCACCCTTTGTTCTACTACAATATTTAAGCATTGTTAAAAAAATTGTTATTGTTAGATACTCATGTAATGTAATTTAAATTGTTAGATACTGAAAAAGGACACATATAAAGGATTTAGAATCCAAAAAGTCAAAAAAAAGGTCAAAGGTCATTACAAACACCTCTATTTCTAACGATGTCACTCCTTATTAGTACTGCTACGCACGAGTGGCATAAAAAGCGACATCTCCATAAATATTCACAGTTTCATAACTAAATACATCATATATCTAATTTTCCTAATAAATTTGAAAAATCTTCGGAATTTTTTTCTATAAATTGCGGAAAAGTTATAGTAGGTAATAGTTTCAGAAACAGTCAAATAAAATAAAATATAATAAACAAAAATATACACATTTGAAAAATAAACAAAATAATCTCAGGTTTTAAAATGTACCTACCATATTTAATGGAGTTTAATGGAGCAAAGGAATTGTAATATAGTACGCTGGTCTCTCATGGCTTGGGACTACCTTTATTCTTTTCCATTTACTAAATTTTTATCTGGAAGATTCTGAAGATTGCTTCGTTTGAGTTGCCCTTTTAAATGTAATTATAATTACGTTGTTTCATTTTTAGGATGATATTTAAGATTTTTTAAAGTTTTTTATAATTATTTGCTTATGATTGTCCATTCTGAGTTAATGAGAAAAAAATATGAATTGGGTAATTTCAAAAGGTTTTTTCTAGATGTTTAATTAAATATCACACTTTATAATAATGATATTATAATAACCCATCTTTAAATTTTGTGTCATCGATTGACTGCCATGTTCAGTATTTGTGCTGCTCATCAAATTATTTTCCTTAAAAAAACTGACTTGAATAGATAATTATGTTTGAAATACGTATACAATTTAAAAGGCACAGTTTCCATCACCAATGGGTCTTTCCTCTCTTCCCATAATATTTGTCATAAACCAAAAATTCCATGTCAGCCAAATATACGTTAGGGAATTCCCCACATAATTGCCTCTCATAAAATGCAACAACGGGACAATACATTCGATAGCGGGTGCAACAATACGATTTTTGAATGCCAAGAATATTGCATTCCTGGCGAACCAACCTTTATATGGGGTAAAATGATTTATATTTCTGTGAAATCGACTTAAGCTTAGTCCACACTAAGCGGAACGAAATACTTTACATGAAATAACGTAACCAGTTCTTTTATCGTTGACTGCAGAACATGGGAACATGGAACATTGTCTTGTGCACGATGGACGTATGGCCTTAAAACGCCGCGCTGGCCAAACAGGGTGACTAGCCCACTCTTTTAGAGGTCCTCAAGGCTTGTGGTAGCGGCTTTGATATCCCTTAGTTACCATTTATGACGCTCACGGCAAGAGATGGAGTGGTGCTATTTTATAGCCGGCCGATATCACACGGTGATAAACTTTAGATTCCTTTTGTTTCCTTTAGGGAAAGGGATAAGAGGAATCTTTTTCTGTAAAAACATTACTAATCTGTGACATGCTTACTAAAAACATTACTAAGCTTTACTCCCACGCGGACAAAGCAGCAAGTGAAAACTGGTCTGATCCTATAAAAATATTAAATTTTTAATATTAAAGTATAATCTAAAAGTTGCTAAATAGATTTCAATGTAATTACCAATTACGTTTTGTTTGAACTCTTTCTAAAAATAGACTAAACTTTTTATTGCATTTTCTAGATTATTAATTCTTAATTCTTAGCTGCGCACTCACTCCTCCCGTCGTTGTCTTTACGGCTGAGGGTCATGGCCACGTCCATGGAACACATTTTATGGGACTATATTGCGTTATCCATGATAATGACGCTATTGATATTGTATAATGTTGCTAAAGTATTTTAATGATGATAACCAATGATGAACGTAATGTAACATTTTTTGCACGCCTATTAAAAGCAGGATATACATGATACGACTTTAACACCATTTTTTGTAACCTGTGTTCTGGGGAAATAAATGATTATTATTATTATCTGTTTCTGTCCTTGGTGGTATTCATGGCATCGAGAATGTTGGTGTTGAAATTGGTGCGGATCTGGTTAGATCAACACATCGGGCCTTGTGCTTGTGGTCTTTTTCCGTTAAACCTTGTCAGACACTGTAAGTCTCTCCAAATTGTTGTCTTCTTTTCTGACTGGAGGCAGATCGTGGATAGGCTAGTAGTCATTCTGTATCTTTTTAAAACTGGCGAGTTTGTCTGAAATACCTACTGCCCATGGAATCCGAAGCATTTTTCTCCAGCACCACGTCTCGAAAGCATCAATGTTCCAGTCTGCCGCTTTCAGAGTCCATATCTCAATACTATAGGAGAATATTGTCTTGTCTTGGTTTTCAGACTCTATGGAGCTGAGACATAGCTAACTCACTTATAATTGTGAATCGAATCCAGTCAAATAAAATACGAGCACATTCGATTTATCAGGAACAAATTAATTTATGTTACGTAATACTGCATCTGTAAACAATCGAGTAACATAAAAAATCAGAACAATTCCAACAATTTTAACTGGAATAGATTTATGGTTGGACCGTTTTAGCGTTGCATACAGCTATTAATAAAATTTATCGGCGATCATAAAACCTTTTATTTACTGGATTGATATGAAAAAGATACTTTATTGTTTTACAAAGAAATGGAGAAAGAAAGACATTTTTATTGCAAGCTTTTATTGATAGTCAATTCGCATTTAGCTGCAACAGTTTATAAACTTCATTGACCCAGTTTGACGAGTATTTCTTATATTAGAACGGAGACTTGATTGTATATGGATATACATAGTAGGTATTAGCTTGAAAGTAAATTGTGTGTAGAAAAAAATATACTTTCAATCTCATAAATAGTAAAATGGATGCCCCATGCCGAGGCAGAATGAGGGAGTGTAATGGGAAGAGAATTCTTCCTGTTATGTTCTCTATTTCCCAATCTCTTCAAAACCTCAATATCTCGTAAAAACTAGAACCAACAAGAGATGCCTATTCTCAGATAATGTCGCATATGACCTTTGACCGTCAATTGCTGTCTGTATGTCTGTAAGTAATATGTAAGTATTTAGGTATGTATTTAGGTATGTATTTTTGTATTTATATTAACTTATATATAGGTATGTATGTTTTGCGTTACATTTTTTCGTACTTTCTTAAATTAAAACTGTACCTCAATGATATAATACATATAGATACGTTACTCGCGCTCTAAAAATGGCGATATGAAAGGAAGGCAATTTCCTGGAGTTCACTTATCGCGCACGATCGCTATACCTACGATCTTTCTTCTGTGGTCAGCCGGTAGATTTCACTGTGGGCTTATGGCACTAAGTCTGCTTTTTGTGGATAGTATTTAATTGTTAAGCCACTATCCTTTATTTTTAACTAGCGAACCGCCCTCGCTTCGCTTCGGTTTCGTTAAAACAATATTAGACTATATGTATAAACCTTCCTCTTGAATCACTCTATCAATTGATGAAAACCGCATTAAAATCCGTTGCGTAGTTTAAAAAATCTAAGCGTACATACAAAGGGACAGACGGCGGGAAGCGACTTTGTTTTATACTATGTAAAGATTTGGCAGTCTTATACAAACATCGACAACATACTCGTAATATATTTATGTAATTCAATGATATCACGATATATCCGAACACGACAGTATTAAAACAAGGCAAAGTTCAGAATAAAGGATAGTGGCGCAACAAACGATAGTACATATCATTGTGTCATAAAGTTTAATTAAATAAATGATTTTAACTCATATTATCTAACAGATTTTGGAGGCAAACCCCAGGCCCCACGTGTTCTCTAATAGCGTGGAACACGCGTCTAAGTGCCGCGACCACAATTCATTCACGGGTCGTGACTCCAACGTGAGGCACATTTTTCTATTTAGATTCTATACTGGGGTAGATTTTGATATGTAGAGGGAAACTTAGATTCTATATCGAGACAGTTAAAGAAGAATATCGCGATAAACATCCATCAACCAAAATACATAGATGGATAATTCCTTGTGACAAACTGGGTAGGTACCAAGTGATGCCAGCGGTATAAATAAAATGTTACCGTCACGATAAACGTATAGTAATAATTATGTTTTTAAGTACACTTTAATTATTTACTCAAAATTAATTACGAAAACACATTTACCGCGATATATGAATAATATTATGAATATTATTTCAGGTTATATATCAGGCGATGCCTTTCAAGATTTCTTTCGTATAAAGCAGATGGTAGACAAGCAAATATGTCAATGTCTTATGTCAATCTCTTTAAGAGCCTACATAGATACCTTAATGTCGTGCGATAGAAGACCAGTCCGTACCATTCATATTTTAAATTATCTCTAGAACCCGAAGGTGAAGAAAAGTGTACCAGAATTAGGAATCTGGAACATCAACCAATGTACCCAAGGGCCTGCGTGTTGAGATTATTAACTATCACATATATCTTTGTGTGGGTGGTGTTATTTGATCTTACAATATCGCGCCCTTAAAATTAATTAATACAGTAAACAGTTAAGATATACAGGTCACAGTTCCCATTAAAACTACTCTGAAACCGATCCGCCTCACCTCGATACAGATTTCAATCTCCAATATTAACAGAAGGGTTTCATAAATCGTAGGTTATTGCTTGCGTTTGGGACTATTCTTCAAATCGATCGTTTTCATATTGTTAGGTAAAGTAATTAATTTAAAAGGAAGATAGTTCGTATGAACTCTTGTAAAATTAAGTTCATTGTTATTATGATAAAAATAAAAAAAATATTCAATTGGCATCCAATGTATCAATGGCATCAATTGTGTAAAATCGCAAATGAGTAGGAGAAACAAACATGTGCCGAATAGGTTTACTTATTATTTTATCTTTTTTATTTATTATTACCAAATCTACAAAGAATAAGTATAAAGCTAACATAATTGTATGTAATAATCCATACAGATTTGTCTAAGATACAATTACTACTGAAATCAGTAGTCAAGACATTAAATGCTTACCTGTGAGCAGTGAACAAATTATAATTTGGACAAAAAATATCTTCTTAATTTATATTATACATTTTTTTCGCTGGTATCTGTTTTCAATTAAAACTGGCATATCAAATGCATACATAATATCCTGAAATGCTACGACCAAAATTATGTTGATGACATTGCTGTGACACGCAAGTATTCATTACACGTGTTAGCTATGATTAGCTCAATTGTAAAAATATATATATAAAATGGACAAATAAGTTTTGTAAATAGTTTTAACAGGAACAGGAAGGAAGTATTTAAAAAAAAAAATATCATACCATCAGCTATGTCTCTCCACTGCTGGATATAGGTCTTTCCCAAGGCTCGTCACCACATACTATCTTCGGTTCTTCTCATTCAACCACCATCGGCTAAATATAATGATTATTAATTTAAACTTCGTTGCCAAAGTATGTTACACTAGCGACCCGCCCTTGCTTCGCTTCGGTTTATAAGTTTTTTGTTTTTTTCAAATATTCAAAATAATATACCTATAGCCTATATTATACGACAATGTAACTTCCTATTTGTGAAAAAAAAATTGAAATCGGTTTAGTAGTTCCAGAGATTACACCCAACATACCTTTTGTAACACAATTTTACCTCTTTATTATATTAGTATAGATGTAGAAAGCTTTGTCTACCATTCAACCACTAGATTGAATAGAAAATAAAACACGGTTGAAGTTTTAGTTTATGCACAAATACATATCTATATATATATATATAAAAATGAACGTTTCTTTGTTTGTCCCGTATGCATTCCTATACCATTCATCCGATTGCGATGAAACTTCGGTGAATTGCTGTGCGCACGCTGCGAAGGTTTCTGAATTAGTACTTGAAAACCACGCGAACGAAGTCGCGGGCAACAGCTAGTTATTATATAAAAATACTACCTTACAGTGATTCTTGTTTTAAGTTCTTGATGTAACATATCGAAGACTTTGAGAATACATGTCCCCTATGGCAAATAAATTTATTAGTGCTTCGCCCTAAGTTATATGTTGGGTTCGAGTGTAATCCGAGTTATTGCATTTATGTGTTTCAGTTCAGTTCGGGACAAGTTCGGAATATAAAGTGCACATCGATTTGTGTTACTTCCCGTTTCTCTGACCCCTGCTTTTATGTGAATCTACAGAATTGCTCTGTGATGCACATTAAAGAAATTCGTATACCGCGTTGTGAGGGAGATGTCGAAGGGATTACACGGGATTACAGGGTAACACCTATTGCATTATCGGAAAAATATCTCGACATAATCATAAGAAATTTTTGAATGAATTGCAGAGCACATGTTTTTGTTTATTCAAAAACTTCATTGCACAAATATTTGACGTGTACAAATGACGAACTTAATGCTTTATGGCATTCTCACTAGACACCCTTTGGGCAAACAGAGAATCAAGCCACCCCGGCTTATAAAGTTGATATTTTATATTCGATTCAGTTTAGTTAACTTATATTGCTATGTAGATTTTACTGTTAATCTTTACTTATTACATGGCAAGGTTTAGTGTACAGATGTCATGTTCTCTACCGCGGAAAGTACGTGGTCATCTTCAAGTCAGCATCGTAGTTCACGCTGCGGCTTTTGTTGAGTTGGCGCCGAATGGGACAATAATAAATATTTATTTGTATTTTTAATTGTCACTTGATTTGAAACGTCGTTGTCAAGAAGTTAATTTTATTTATTTATTTCCTTCTATATTATGATTTTTTTTTTTTTATAAACGGTACGCGACACCTTCGTATCGAGGAAATGCGGATGGACCGCACTTCTGTGACGGGAGGTGCGGTTGTAGAAACCCGAGGTGGGAATTATGTTGAACAATTCTTCAGAGCATTCCCCATTGTACAGGCGGTAGAACACACAGAGAGACGCAACGTCTCTCCGAATGCCGAGGGGTTCTAAACCGCCCGTGAGAGTGGGATCGTCGACAATACGAACAGCACGTCGTTGGATAGAGTCAAATGGGTCTAATTGGTATTTCTACTTCCTACAAGTAAAAAAATGCATCGATATGCATCGAGTATATCTAAAATAGAATTCGTCACGCGAAAATTTGTCACTCCTAGTTTTCCCGCCCGTAATTAGATATAATATTAACTTTTTGCTGACATAAATCATCTTCCTTAAAATACTTATAATACGTTGGATTAAGATAATTGATACGTGCGTGACAAAAGCTAACTCAATTTCTTAGAAATTTATTTAAGTTTCAATAGGTGTGACGAAAGCTACCGTAATTCTTCCAGGCGTGACAACATAACTAATTTCGTGTGACCAATAACTACTTCTTAAAAAGTTTAACTATCCAGTCGTATCAGTTCGAAGATTTTTTTTTAAATTCATGAGAGTAATTCAGGCACCTCGTCGGAAACGGCATAATAAATAATAAATCTACATTACTGCCGGAAAACGCCCCCCCCACCCCCGCCCTCACCGGCATACGTTAATCTCTTACAGCGCGGTCTATGAAAGTGGCCCATTTTTCATCGTGACTAGCCCATGGGACCGCTTAGTTTCAATAAAGGACAAGATAAGAGGTATGTTAGTACTTTATGTTGGGGGAATTAAATGTTATGGGATTTGGACGGATCATGGAGTACAGTTGTAAAATAAACATAAACTCAATAAACAAAATTATATTAACTAAATCAAAACTGAAGATGCATATGAATGATCCATATTCGATGTTTATTAAAATGTATAAAAAAATAACAAGACCAGTTAAAAAAAAATTAAAAGGTTGTGGACTTTTTTTAGTAGAAAAATTTAATTACGATACTAAACAATTCTTATTATAAAAAGAAAATAATTTAAAATGATAAATATATTGGGGTCCTGATCCCCGGCCGACTGTGGGATAATACCGCATATCCGTTATTTTGGCTCATCGAAGGAGAGGCGAGGTGGTTTAGAACCATGTTTTAAATAATAGTTATAAAAATTAAAATAATAATGAATGTTAATAATAATAGTTAATGCAATGCAACCAGCCCTTACAGTATCCACTGCTGGACATTGTCTCGTGCATGTGAGGCTTTAAAACGTCACGCTGACTAATCGGGTTGACGAATCCACTCTTTAAGATGTGATTTAGATCCTCAGGGCTTGTGGTTGCTGCTTTGTTATTCCTTAATAGCTTTTAACGACACCCACGGGAGGAGATGGGTGGTGTTGTTGTACATACAATTATAAGTATATAAAAAGGGATTCACAAAATAATGTACATGTACTTAGGTACAATGATTGTAATTTCGCAGACCTAGCCCTAACAATCCAACAGACAGGATATTTTGCAAACACACGCGTACGAAAATTTTACAAGAAACCTTTTTTTTTAAATAACGCTTATTAATGACGTACCAATATTTATAACAGATAATTTTATAACTTTTAAAAGAAATAGATAAAAGAAGCACTCTCACTTTTAATATATATATATTATCATATAAGAATATATTTCGCGTTATTTTATTGCATAGCCTATCTCTTCCTTCATTTCACTGTCCGTTGGTTGCCTGGAGAGATTGCTTTCGTGTGGTGTCGTAGCGACTATGAGATAACAAAGGGGCTACCACAAACCCTGAGGAACTACACCATTTCTACAAGAGCGTGAACGCCAACCCGTTGGTCAGCGTGGCTTTTTGAGGTCTTACATGTACAAGTACGTACGAGATAATTGTCATGTACAAGACAATAGTGGACAATAAAAGGGCTGGTTGCAGGAATGAATGCAAAAAAAAAAATTACATTCATTAATTTATTAAATTACGTAGATAGAACAAAAATCCTTATTTCTCAATCTTATAACATCTGTCGGGAAGTTGAAAAGTGGATCCTATCTAAGACCGGCTATTACATAAATTTAGCGCGTATTTTTTATATTCTCATTCCCGTAAAAAGGAAACAAAGAAAGAGAATCCCGGGATTTTTGTCAACAAAACTTGAAAACGCAGTCCTTACGGGCTTCTGTACAAAAGGTGAAATATCTTTGAGATATGGCGGGAAATGAAATAGGTGCTGAAAGCGGACGGTTCCGTATATTTTATGTGTATTTCAAAGAGCTTCTTATCGTGAATTTGCTTCTCAGTATAACGGTGAGTTTTTCACTTTATTAGTATAATACGTGATGTTATTGTTAGTTTCCATTAGTACATTTGAACAGTTTAATTACTGAATTAGTAAGATTTTTTTACATATTTATATGGCAAATGTACAATTAGCACATTCTGCCAGTGTTGGTGCCGTGTGGTGTCAGCCGGCTTAAGAACTACTTCATCTCTTCCCGTGGGTATCGTAAAAGGCGACTAAGGAATAACAAAGCGGCTACCACATGCAATGAGGAACTACACCACTTCTAAAGGAGTGGACTCGCCAACCCGCTTAGCCAGCGTGACGTTTTAAGGCCTTACATCGCTCATGCATAAGACAATGTGGATGAGGAGGCTCGTCTAGCAGTGGGTACTGAAAGGGCTGTTTGCATTGCCAGTATCAAGTTTCCTTGTAATTAACATTTTAAAAGTCTAAAATGTATCCTGTCAATGTGCAGTCCCGTCGAAGTAAGTCAGGAGTCGCTCAGTAAAGCGATTGTAGCTTTACTGAAGACAGAAAAGGACTCCTTGGAAGCAAGCACACTAAAATCGCAGTCCCACGCTTGTGTTTGATATCACAATCTATCACTATTAAACCATAAAATGCACAAATACACATTTTTTATATTGTAATAAATCAAAGAAAAACTCATCACCAATTCTCGAGTTCTCGCCAAAAAGTCCCAGTGAGACTTTATTTCCAATAGTTCAACTGAAGTCTTAGTTGAACTACTGGGACAAAAAAGTCACACTAGTTCAATTTTCACCTAAAGTTGGAATTTTAATTCGATTCCAGATTTGACAATTTCAGTGTTGCAACGTTATGACAAGTACTAAATAGTAACGTTGCGAAATTATTCGATACGGAAATGGAATATTTCCGGATCGATTCTTCTCGTTTATAATTTTATTCTCGTAAACTAAGTATATCAGGAAATTAAATATTTGTGAACGGATAATTTAGTTATGATGATTAATTTTATTACGGATCTGAGAGTTTTCTTTAATAATTGTGTGTGAAATAAATAAATAAATGTGATCATGAAGGAACATGAGAAATAAAACAAATAGATGTATTATGGTAATATTTTATTTCATAAATCGTCGCCGTCATCGCTATCGCTATCGCTGTCACTTTCTGTAACATTTATTATAAATGTGTCTGTGATATTGTCAATTAACATATCTAGCCTACTCATTTTTTCCTCTTCTTTGACAACATGGGATACGCATTTAGACCATTCGGTGGCCGTAATTTTTTGAATGCCTTCCTCAAATAAATTTCTCACGTCTGTCAATTTGAAGGTTTTATTATTTTGAGCTACATGCCCCTTTACCTGAGCCCATATCAATTCGATAGGGTTCAGCTCGCAATGGTAAGGGGGCAGTCTTAAAACCGTGATCCCATGTTGTGCTGCCATTTCGTCTACAGCGTACTTATTAAAAGACTCGTTATGTGGAATCAGTTCTAAAAGCGTAGCTTTAACCATATCTGGTTCGTAATGAATATTTTTATTTAAAAGCCAGTCTTGAATGGCAGCTTTTTTCCAGCTCATTTTTGGTGCCGTTTCCAATTTTCGGGAGTGGTAAGGTGCATTATCCATCACCACAATTGAGTTTGGTCTTAATTTTGGTAAGACTCCAGCGAACCACTCCTCAAAACAAACTGCATTCATCTCATCATGGTAATCTTCACAATTTTTCTTTGCTTCAAAAATCATGAGCCCCTCTTCCAGGAAGCCTTCTTCACTACCTATATGGCTAATTATGAGACGTTTGCCTTTTCCAGATGGGTTTTTTAATCCAGTGGTCAGTCCCTCCAAAAACGCTTGCCGAGATGATGTGACTTGCTTGTCCACCCAATTTTTTTTTACAGTATGACCTTAAATCACATATAGTACATGAACATTCAATATTACTATTAAATTTAATGTAAATGTATATTAATTCAAAATGTTAGCCTTACCTGCGTTAACCCAAGTTTCATCTTGATAATATATATGTCTCCCTTCTCGTCGAAACTGACATATAGATCGCAAGTAACGCTGGCGCCATGTTATTATATCATTTCGATCAATAAGTGTGCTCTTGCGTGACCGTGCAACAAATTTAAAATTAAGATGCTTCAAAATTTTTCTGAGGGTGTCTTTGGAAACCTTGGGCATTTCTGGATCATCGTTCATCACTTGTAAAATCTGAAATAGTAAATTTTATAATAGTTTGGAATCATTACTTATATATAAAAGATGTAGGTATAAAATAATACTGTCTGACTGATTGACTAACCTTTGCAATGGTTGGAGGTTCATTTCGGTAAAAGAACTGATGAACTATTCGTCGTATTGCGGAGAATGTAAATTCATCAATTTTATCTTTGAAACTTCGCTTTGGTCCAGTTTTTTTAGGGGGAGTTGGCGGCGCACCTTTATTTACTTCCTTCAAAACGTTACAAACAGAGCGTGAGGTTATTCCCAATATGTGAGCAACTTTGTTCATACATTCATTTTCTTCCACAACTTCAAAGGCCTCCAATTGCGCAGAAGTTTCATTTTTCACGTACTTATATGCGTTGCGGATCATTACTTTTTCAGTAACAGTGAAAGCTTTTCGTGGACGTTTTTTTCTTGGAGACAAGAAAACATCCACGTCTTTTTGTGATGTACTTGGCGGAGGATCCATTTTGATGGAAAACCAAAACAAATAGATTCACTCAAAGTTCACAAAAAACTATAAACGTAACAACAAACACAACGTAACAAAACTTTAACAAAAACCCAACAAAATAACAAAATATCGATTCGCAATGAAACGAGATATTCGTGCAGTCAGACTAGGAGAATGAAGCCGAATGACAAGATAAACAAAATGGCGATAGCTGCACGAGCGCGCACGGGTTGCCAATACAGAAAACTATCTAGGCTCTTTTATTATAAGTTTTGTTTTTAATATAAAAAAAAACAAAAATATTAACTTTTTATAAAATAAAGCAGCGGTTACTAATTAATAAATAACTGTTATGAATAATTATGTATTTATTTAAATAAAAATCAATAATTTAGTCTTTAATTGGCACACCAATATTATGATTACATAAATCATAATATTGTTGATAAATCGCGATTTTTTATCGATTTTTGTGTTCATCACTACACTATTATATGTGGTATCATTATTTTACAAAATGACAGTAGCTAATGTCAAATGTGGAATCGAATTATAATTCCGACTATAGATAAATTTTGTTTAACCAATAAGAAGGTAAAACAACAAATCGTTATGAACGAAAATTTAAAACAGAGAATCAAAATGAAACAAGTTTTTTTTTATACCTTGATCATCAAATATTTAATGGTCTAAACAAAAAATATACAAATGTATACTGCACCATACAAATATTATACAAAAAAAGAAATACTCTTTGTGTAAACTTCATAATAGTATAGAGGAAAATTCTTAAGGCGCTTATACTCCTTATAAGGCGTATTTGGAGGCGTGACAACATTCGTAGTTTTAGTAGGTAAGTTTTTTTTATAGAAAAAAGGCGGCTAACGAGCATACAGTTCATCTGATGGTAAATGGATTCTGTCGTCCATAGACATTCGCGATACATGCCAACATCAGTACAGACTGACAAACCTTGACACGCCCCCGGATGCGCTGCCTACCTATGCAGATTAAGGAATGGATTGAGAAAATGGGGAGGGAGAGAATGGGATGGGAATGGGTTCTGGCATATCTCACTCACTACCGAAACACGCACGTACAATGTGGAAATACGATAAAGTAGGAAATGCATTATGAAAGTAGGAAGTAGGAAATAGTAGGAAATGAAAGTTATGGGAATGCAGTACATTTCAAGGTAGTCTTCCGTGAGAGAGGGGTAATGTGGCCCGTCGAGTGCGCTCAGCAGTTATGGGAATGCAGCATACACTCACCCCCTACAAAGCATGTGCTTTGTATCAAGCTTTGTATTAAGTATCGCAGATGTGCTGTTTGACAGTAAACACTATTTTACATCAGGTGAATTGTCCGTTTGTCTGTCATCTTCTCTCCATATAGTAAAATGGACACAACAACAATGATACGTAGGGCAGTGCAGGTATATTTAAAATTAAAATTTACATCTATTCTAACGTTTATGTACATAGGTATATATATTACTTTTCTTATGTGTTGTCTAGTTTTCCAATGTAATGAATCAATAAATAAGCATGTACTTTTTGCGCCAACACCCATTGTCAATTAATGTCCGACGGGACCCTAACATGTAAACTCCACGACACGCTAACTATAATTGCGCCTTCAGGATAAAAAGGAGCAAGCTGAAAGGACACTTCTCCCGTGAAAGTACTAAGGACCTATGAATACAAGTTTGCAAAACTATCTTTACCGCCCTCACCACCTTAACGTTCTTAAAAATAAGGGCTGTATCTGATTGAAAGGGGTGTTAACATGAGCTTGTCAAAGCACAATGTCTAGTTTCTCTCTTGATTGCCGTGAAAAAGGTTAAACATTTCATCGTTTAAATAAGATGGTAAATAAAATATGGGGTTCAGTTATCTGTAAACGGTCAATGAGGTGACACAGACCTTACCCCAGTCATTTTAGATAAACAATCAAGCAATCTTCTCGAAAAAATCCCAGTTAGCTGAATTTTGGCACTTTCGTATCAGTGTTCTAAACAAAATATCAAAAATTTACATTGATATCGAGTGTGCATTTTGATATATTCAAGATAAAAAGTCACAAAATACAGCTATTTGCAAAAATCTCGATTTCCATGGCTCAGAGGTCAGTAGAAGTTATTACAAAAAATATTTAACGAAAAAATTATAGTAAATAGTAAACAAAATTCTGATAAATGTATAAGGTACTCACACAACTCTCATATGTATGGTCAACCTCAATCCAACTTATTTTAATCCATGTAAAGCCGAGCTGACTAACTAAAACCTTCTAGTTTTGCAGCGTATAAATAAATATCATACAGCCTTTACAGTAAAATAAACGTGAATTAAACGCCAGACATTTGGTTTTCCAGATGGCAATTCTTTGAAAGACGGCCAGCAAAAGGCAAATGCTAGCAAATACAAACTGCCATTTCTCTTCACTTTCATACATAATAATGGAAGAAAAAAAATAGAATTTAAACAAAGTGAGTGCCGAACAATGTAGAGAACTAGGAACAAAAACAATTAGTGGAAGAGAGATTGGTAATGCGGAAATTACTGAGTCAGAAAATGCTCCTTAACAAGGTTTTTAAAAGTAACTATTGTTGGAATGCACCTGTTAGAGGTAGAGCATTCCTTAACCGTACTGCTTTCGCAGTAAAAGATCGTGAATAAAAAGTGGGACACGTAGAGCAATTCGTAGGAATTTTAAGAAGAACATTTTCTGATGTCCGTAGGTTTAAAGAATGACAGGAGAGATCGTGAAAATTTAAACGTATATGGTGAAGGATAAAAGTCTAATTTTACGGTACTCACCACTATACATTATTATATATACGTACATACAAACTTACACATGTGTTACACATATATCCATAAGAATAAATATAATACATAGGAGGTATACATAATCAGTGAATAAATTATATTAGGGCACATAAGTTATATTAGAAGAAACAAAAAAAAAATATGTTGCTGACGAAAGTAAAATAAAAATGAAAGAAAAGATAAAGCGAAAGGAGCTGACTGAGCCACTAGCGGTGCCGAATAGAGAGGTAATGTCCCCGAAGCATCTTTTTATGGTACAAACAGGCGAGCTTAATACCTTAAGGCATTCTCTACCAGCTAACCTGTGGGTTGATCAGAGAGATACATTGGGAGGTACGATGAGAGCTATAAATATAGAACTTAAACGACAAAAAGAATAATTTATTTATCTTTAAATAAAAACGATATCGGACCTTATGTCTCTCCATTGCTGTGTCCATATACAGTATGGTATAATACATATACAAGTTATTTATTCAGTTATCTGGTTTAATTTAGCTGCAGAAGACGAAGGACTCTTCAAGACTATAAAATAATCGTAAAAGGCGCTTTTCCAACTGCCATAATTGATACTTGGCCAACTCGTAAAACTATATATTAAAAATAAAAAGAATAATTCTACTATTCAGTAATTTCTGAAAAGAAAAGTATTTTCTCATTTTAAGTAATAATACGAGTACTTACTAATTAATGGGTTGTAATTGAAAACTGTTCAAGAGTTAGCCGATTCCACTTGGTCTGGATTTTTTATTTACCCACTCGTATGTTCCAAGTTATTAAAAAGTAATCAAAACACATGATTTATAAATACCCTATCTAATTCTATCTCACCCCATTTTATTCCCCCCCATCCCGCCCAAGTACCTACAAAATATAATGAATAAAAGGAACTCCAGATTCGATGTACAGTAGAATATGGAGTTTATTACTCCCCATCCCATCCCGAAAATCCCCCATCCCATACCAAAGTCTTCTTGCTGTCCTTAAAAGTTATCATTTTCGGATTATGTCTTCATTCGCACTTAGAGTGCGTTATATAGGCATTAATTTAATCATATCTATACTAATATAATAAAGAGGTAAAATTGTGTGTTTGTAGGTATGTTGGGGGTAATCTCTGGAACTACTGAACCGACTTCAAAAATTCTTTCACTGATAGGAAGCTACATTATCCGTGTCTAATATAGGCTATATTTTATTTTAAAATTAAAAATAAAACTAGTGCGTTCAGGGGACTCCCGTCAGGAACGAAGATCCTCGCGCATTTTTTTAAACTCTGAATGTAATTCGAAATAAAATCGCGAATCGCGACCATACCGTGTCCGAGCGAGAGAAAAGCGAAAAAAAGAAAGAGAAAGGCGTATGGAGTGGGTAAAAATCTTATGTGTACATTTTTCTCGAATCACATCTACCGCAAGCCGCGTAAACGAACTTCGTTCCAAAAAGTTGAAAAAAAAATCTTATAAACCGAAGCGAAGCGAGGGCGGGTCGCTAGTATGGTACCTAATAAAAATGTAACAGAGCCTGTCTGCACATATTTTTTTTTTTTTTAAAAGTGAACAATATAAAGTACGAATGATATAGAGCCCAAAACAACATTTTTTAAATTTTATTCTGAACGCGCATCACGCAAAAACCACTTTACAGAATTTAATGAAACTTGGCACACCTATAGCTTATAACTTGGGTTAACATTTAGGCTACACTTTATTCCGATCTGTTACTGAGTTCCCACGGGAATCACTCTAATCACGCGAACGAAGTCGCTGCCACCGCTAGTATTGTAATATATTATTAGTATATTAGTTATAGTTTTGTATTAACGAAATCGATTCTACATTAGTGTATCTTATATTTATCACTTGTTTAAGAAAGTTTACAATTAATACTGAACCTAATCTGAAATCTGAAATTAATCTAAATCTAAAATTTAAATTGCCATACGTGTGAAAGCACATGTTTACTCTAGACATTATTTTAGTCATGAATACAATTAAAATTAAATAGTGTCTCTAAGTTAGTTCAAAGCGATTTAACCTGGAGTGTGGCATACTACAATAATTAGGAATATTGTGTTTTAAGCAAAGACATCTTATTCGACAAGCTATTTAAAATTGTGGCAATGAAAAGCGCGTTTTCATTACCTAAACAGATGTATCTAATTATAACAGTGAATAGAACTAATTTTAGTTAAAAAAATATAGAAATAAATAACTGCAAATTCTAGAAATCCAACAGTAAAATCTAAATACATATTTTGAAATGTGACTGAATTATATTATTGAAAAATATGATTGATTTAGAATTCGAATTCAGAAAAGGACCGCACTACTATATGTTTGTACATAAAGGCGGTACTTTCACAGTGCCATTAGATACACGCATGGGTAACAGAGACAGCCATAGCTTCTGACATAAAATTTCAATCTTATTTTCTAATGGATCGAAAAAAATATTACGAATTTATTTGCTACTAGCGGTGCCAGCGACTTCATTCGCATGGACTTGTGATTCCCATGGGAACTTCATAATATGTCTGAATAAAAAGTACTATAATTATTAACCCAACATATAACATGTCCAAGGATTTTTGCGTGATACACGTTCAGACAGACAGATAGTCAAAAATCCAATAATTGTCTTTATATCACATGTACGAGTACTTTACACTGAAATGATTTTTTTTTTAAACATATTTCATGCATTGACACGGCTTTGTTACTGTTATATGTATTATTTAATTATATGTATAGACTAGCGGTACCAGCGACTTCATTCGCGTGAGCTTGCGATTCTACACTAAGTATTAAAACAGCATATAATTTAAAATCATTAAAGGTTCATTAAAATCCGTACAATGCATTGTGCGTGTTCAGACAGACAGACAGACAAAATTCCAAAAAATCTTGATAAAGTGTTTTGGGCACTTTATCACATGTAATTTACACTGAAATTACTTTGTTTCAAAAATATATATATTATGTACAGACTGCTGTTACGATGTACCTACTGGGTGGGACAGAATGACTGACTTTCCCGAAAATGTCAGATTGTGTCGCCTTTATGTCGCATTTAGCCCCAAGAAACTGTATTAATATTTTTACCCGTTTTCAAGTTAGAGCTTGTCAAAGTTTAACGTAATAAATGAGAAAATTCAACCCTGAACGGGTGATCGGGTCAGCGACACTTCTAGGATTACTAGTGTTTCTAAAAGTCACTCGATTTTAGTCCTTTTGACACAAATGATTCATTATTCAGACTACAAAAAAATATTTCAGCAGTGAGCTGAATATCGTAATATCACTTACGACTTCAAAATAAATAATCTTTAATTATTATTTTATTGTCAATCGATTTATTATCCTGTTACGATAAGTCATTAATTGTAGTGATGAAAAGTGTATCCAAAACCTTTAGAAACGTTATTGGCGGGTGGTGTACGTAGGTCTGACACGTTGACACGTTACGCGGACGGATTGCGCCTGCCTTAGGGTTGACACACGAACAATTATTCATTTTGATTATAAAAAAATATAAATAAAGATATCTTCAACATTTACAAAACGATTGGACATCTATAATACGATATTTGCGGAAATGTTGGTCTTCGGAAATCTTCTGTCGGAAATAACTTATTTTATCAATCCGAAGAATACTTTATGACGTTAGATAATAGGCAATATATATTTTAACATACACAACACGCATAATATATACAACAAAAATAGTAGAGAGAAATTAAAATTTAAATAGAATCCAAACGCAAACAAAATCATTTAATAAATTACCACGTTTCGTTGGTGAAAGCCGTATACGGTCTCCAACTTAACATAAGTTCGGTGACGATATAAACAAGCCATGTAAGTCATATAGAAATAAAGTGAATAAAATCGCTAATTTCGTAGCCCCCATAGGGCATTCGTAGGGCATTTAGTTCGTCAACCCCCAGGGGCCATTTCGGGGCGTAACCAAGATCTTCACGTTAAGTATACGCAATTTACGTGTGATATTTCGCTGAAAATTAGTTCTCCACACTTGTAAAATGGCTGTAGAACTACCACAGTCATGAAGTTGTTGAACGTAGCAATGTGAATATTGCAAGAATTTTAACTGAACCAAAACCCCCTTTACTGTAATGACAACTAAAACATTTCGCGTCAAGTTGAATGTAGCAATTTGGAATATCAAGGGAACTGAGAAAGTTTTATAGTAATGAATAAAACGCCATTTTCTTATTATTGTACATTGTACACCTATAATGACTTCATGTAGGCACATAAATAACTCAGCGGTTAAGAACTGGATTTAACTAATTAGCTTTGATTGGATTTTTTTTTAATATGAATTATCAATTAATTGTTATGGAATATGAATTATTTTAAACAAATTGTTGTTAAAAAATAACCACAAACTTTTAACCTAGACGAGTCAAATCGTTTCTGGGTAGGAAATATTTCCTTTCTAGTCAAAAGTGATTGGCCACATCTGTATGTAGCCGTTAAGAAAAAGGCTGCACGTAGTTCTAGACGAATGCGACCGGCTGGGCCTAGTTCTAGCAGTAACATGTAGAAGTATGTTGTGATGGGTTATGGGCATCGATTTCATAATACATACGTACTAGATATGTTATACAAGCACTGTAGGGCTGGCACGCTACAGTTTAATTGTGTTCTATGTTCAGTTGCTCTAGAATAGGTACTTTAATTCATATGTGTTTGTATTTTGAAAATGGAACATTCTTATTACTTAAGTTACAAATTTGACTTTTTAATAAACCCCTCCTCATCTATTAGAATGTGGCTGCAGAAGTAATTATTCTTGAATATGCTCGTTACCTCTCCATATTTAAGGGTTTACAATTTATTCAGTGGTTATTAAAAACATGCAAACAAAGTCGCTGACAGAGTTAAGTGGTGTCTAATAATTGAACGATAATTGAGAACGAGGTCTCTTTTTAATTGACGGAATTGTTTAGGATAAGGACACAATTCCATTTAAAAATTTCCAAAAATAGGCTCACAGAGTAAGTTGGAAGTACTAATAGTAAATACATCAATTACAGAAATTAGTTCCATGAAAAAGAAGACAATTAGCTGAAATTAGGACTGAAATTGTTTGACAAATAAATGTTAACAATAATATCTACAGGAAAGGGGTTGTTCAAATCATAATTAACCTATTCAGTCACAAGGAACAAGGAAAAGAGGAAGAACTAAAGAAGGGCAAAGGTCAAATCCTTTATAGGGTTCATCACATGTGAAATTATATGAGAAAATAGACTTCATTACAGGTTCCTGTGAGACCAGTGAAATCTTTAAAAAAAAAACAAATATTGATTGCCTTATATTAAAAATTAGATGTTAGAGCCTGTTTCTATTCAAACGAAATTTAGTAACAAAGAAATTTTAAGTTTAAAACTTAAAAGAAAAGCGATAGATTAGGCTTAAAAACTTAAAGGGGGGTTAGGTTTACGCTTTCTAGTTTGTGTTGACTTTGTCTTGGTAATTTAAAATTATTTATTTGAGTTGTTCAAAAATGTTTGAGGAGCCGGAGGATAAATCTGTAATATTCTCAGTCGTTCATTTTCTAAGACTTTTACATTTATAAATTGTTACGCTTATCAAAAACGTGACACACTCAACAATCCAACTACCAAGTGCTGCCAACAACAAATGAATAAAGGTTTATTGCACATAGATATTAAAAAAATGATGATAAAGCCACGACAGGTAAAGCCATGAATATTTAGCATTTTTTGCTGCCGTTTAAATACAAGTCTTTTTATAATGGGACAAATTAGAGAGTACCTATCCCTACAGTTAACATCGGCCGGTATTATTTATTAAAAGTTTTGTAACGCGGTCTTTCTAGAATACTTGGCAGTCCAGTCTTTTGTAGGACCGCCTTGGGGCACAATTATTGCTGGAGTCTCTCGGTCTGTTTGCAGAACCGTTGTTTCGTTGGTGGCCTTTGTTTCGTTCTCTTGCAGTTTCATGATTTTTAAAAACCGCTTAGCTCCTTGCTTTGAACGACGCTTTGTTGAAACAGATGACGATCGGTTGTCTACCGGCCTCTTTATGTTTTTTTGTGTTTCTGTTGTTATAATGACAAAGGAAAAATACCGCCGATGGCGAACGCCAGTCAGTAGATTTTACTATTTTCGGTTGGTACTTTCAGAAATTTAAAATAATACTTTACGACCTTTCTCCAGCAACATATTCTTTGTATACATACCAGTAAGATCCAAAAGTTTCTGGTTCGACATATTTCTAAATGTCTAAAAAAAAAAAATATACGTCATTAAAATTACAATTATTAGAGTTTAACTCCCGTTAGTTTTGATTCCTCGCCTCTTAGAACAACAAGAAGTCACAAAATCTTTAAAATGTTTAAACTGGAACATCGTTTCGTGATTAAGTTCTTCACACGCCCGACCGACCGATATAAAACAGAGATTGGTAATTTTCTACCGTTAAAGATTGGTGTAAGCAATTTCGTTTAGGACGAGAGTCCATCGAAGACGAATCTCGGACTTAAGTGGTAGAAGATTTCCCACTGATGATAAAGAGGCCTCTGAGGTTTTCGCCTATTTAAAGACAAAACTTCCGCTTATTTTCATACTGGGATAGAAATGCTAATTAAACGATCCGAAAAGTGTGTTCAAAAACGAAGACCATATTGAAAAATAAAAATAGTTTCATGAATTTGAGTGTCCTTTTTCTTAGTCAGGTCGGAAACTTTGAGACCTCCTCTCGAATGTTCGGATTAACATCCGAATTTTTTTCGTTAACGTTATAATATAAGACAAATAATTATTATCTTTAATTATCTTACTATCTGTTAACGGCTATTTAAAGTCAGATTTATTTCACTATCAAATAAGGTTGATTTTACTTAAATTAACAATCGCGTACTCGAATAAATTGCTGAAGAGAAAAGAAAACTACACAATGCCTACGAAATTCAATTCCTATTAGAACCTATATCAAACTCAAAGGAATGAGGGAAATTGTGTGTAGACAAGAATGCGATAGTGTGCAGAAAAAGGGGAAAACAGATCGCAATTTGGATTAAGAGTGCGCGGGTAATGACTTTGTACATGTATTTGAAGTCACATACGAAATATGTAGTAAGCTAGGAATATTATTCAGTTGAAGAATATTTGATACTGTCTGGTTTGAAACCGATTCAATCAAAGCAGTTTTTAAAATAGATTGGATCGTATTATACTTAAAATTTGTTTTACCATGGAGGGTTAGGGCTTAAAATGTCGCGATGGTAATAATGATTTGACGAGTTCACTAGTTTTAGAGGTTATTTAGACTCCTCGGCTTGTGGTGGCCAGGATCAAGTATTGAGTTCTTAAATGGAGATCATGCGCTGGGAAGCGGAGTACGGCACGCGATGCTACCAGTTGAACCGACTTGAAGAAGTTCGCTGGTAGTGGCTGATTGAGAGCGGAAGATCGCGTGTGATGGTGAGCCTTGCAAGAGGTCGATATCATCAGTGGAGAGACATAGGGTGATTGATTTATTTGAGTATTAATAATGTTTATAAGGTTATTTATAAGGAACACATTTTGTGTATTATAAGTTTTTAATTTTAGTGGAATCCACACTATAAGTATAAATTATGTTATTGCATAAGATGTCCACATTGTGTAACATTGTTATTAAATAACGTTAAACATAACAATACCTTTCACATTAACAGTGTTGTGGAACATGTGGTTAGTAACATAATTATTGCAGCGTCTTTTAAAATGTCTACGCGAAGAGGCGTTTTGTTAGCGACTGCCATACTTGTGAATGAAAAACACGAAAACATAGATGTTTTTGCGTTAGACATTATTCCTAGTTTATTCGTTACAATATGTTGTAAGATGTTTAAAAGGCGACTAAGGGATAATAAAGCGGGTACCACAAGCCCTAGGGAACTACACCACCTCTAAGAGAGTGGACTTGCCAACTCGTTTGGTCAACGTGGCGTTTTAAGGTCATACGTCTCTCATGCATAAAACATTGTGCATGACGAGGCCCGCGTTCAGCAGTGGACGGTAAATGGACTGGCTATTATACGTAACATGTTAAATTACACATAGCGTTCACATCATAACTCAAAATTAGAGGAATTTTAGTTTCCATCAACAAATGGTATAACTCTGTTTCCTTTATGAGCTCTCTTTTTTACAATAGTCAAAGTTACGTAAAATATAATGATAGAAAAAGTTGACCGTTTTAACTTTTAACAATCATTAACAAGTTTTGACAATCATTTTAATAGTAAAATGGCTAACTTCATTAATGTTTGCGAGAGTGATAACTAATTGCCTTTTATAAACCGTATATTTAATAATATAATATAATGTAACATTCCCCGTTGAAACTCACAATTCTATAATTTTGAATCTTCGTAATCTGATTTATAACAATTATTATCATCATATTTAAACTTGTAATTGTAATCACCTTGTAATTATCATATTTAAATATAAAAAGCATTTTTTAGATCAAAAAATGCTTTAAATGTTTTTATGATAATGTGGAGTGTCTTCACACCGAAGTTTTTAAACAGTTAAATTCATTAGTACCTAAACAAAAATCATTGTTATTTTAACTGAATATACGAGTAATTACGGTAAATAAGGGTATTTATAATTATAATCATGCCTTAAACATTCAATGAATTAAACAAATATAGTCATCTAAAGTGGAGCCATGCAAATTACGAAAACATTAAACTTCATTTCCCACGCTATGTAATTCTTCATTGTTATAATAAAAAAATGAACTCCGATGGCAGGCGCCAGTCAAAGAGGCAGATTTCGTTATTTCCTGTACGTTTTCGAAACGGAATGTTTAGTCAAATTTGTAGAGCTTTATGAGCCCTATCCAGCGACGTATAATTTGTATAGACCTCGAACGTATCTTTTCTAGGATTTTTTGAATAGTTGTCAATAATTGATTTCCTTTTTTTTCTTTTTTCTTCATAGGAAAAGGTGGTAGACGAGCATACAGTCTACCCGATGGTAACTTGATACTGTCGTCCATGGACATCCACAATACATGCCAACATCAGTCCACAGTGACAATAGTGACAATCGACTCCTTGGTGATATAGGAATTTTGATTTGACGAATGGGTTTGGAAAATAGGGAGGGATAGGATAGGATGGGATGACAATGCGCTCTGTCATATTTCACTCCGAAACATGAACATTGGCAAAATAGGATAAAGTTGGAAATGCTGTACCTACCCTGCGTCTACAAATTTGTCTCAAATTTTCTTTATATCTCATATATCTTCAAAATCCACCTAAAATGTTTTATAACGTGAAATGTTAACATGAACTCGGATTAATAAACAACTAATGAAATTATCAAAATTCATTATATCAAATTTACAACAGACACGTTTCGGGATTTTTTTTCATATTATTCATATTATATGTATAAAATGATAATTATTATGTACTTGTCAGAATATGGAAAGAGATTCTTCTTTCATAATAATAAAGGGAACGCATTTTCAACGTGATCCATACATGCTCTACTAGTAGCAAGATACCAGTAGGGATGTGGAATATATATCTCAACTAGTTAAGAAGAGAGGAAAAATCTTCCTTTCATTGCAAAGAGCAATGACATTGAAGTGCCAAGGTCATAACTGCTAATTTCGTTTCATCAATTTGAAAGGTTTAGTTCACAGGACCATTAACGAAATGTGAACTAGTACATTACAAGATAAAGAAATGTTAGCATCTGCGTTTGATAGTAATTACTTACCATGGTAACACAATAACACAGAACGTAAGTAGATAAAGTAAATAAATATAAATGATTGAATTAATTAATTTTATTTATTTACTTTTATGGAAGATTTACAGTCATTTGAAATATAAATCTAGGTAAAACTACAAATGTTATAATACGTAACAAATGCTGTTAATGCTTTTCTTTTTAGGAATGGCTAAATTCTTGTGGCCCTAATGGCCTAAGAGTCACCGGACATGTATAGTTTAGGGCGGGCGCAGAAGGCAGCGCAGCGCAGAGCAAAGAGTGTGTGCAGCAACGAGCCTAAGGGCTCCCCCGCTGGTAGGCCGGCGGAAAGGATGGACCTCGGCTTAGGGCGTTGCTTTGGGAGGGTGCCGCGGGATGGCGAGTCGGTGAGAACGCTTGCCCAAATGGAGATTGGAATTATATTTTACCAGTTTATTGAAATATTACCTTTAACTTTATCATTCACTTGGCACTGAAAAGGTTTTATAAAACTCATGCATTGCGAATGGTATTAGATTCCTCTACGCCCTGAAACCCCCCAGTTTACTAGGGGAGGCCTGTGCTTACTAGTGAGATGTTATAGGCTAAGACAAGTACAAGTATTATACTAGATTCCTCTACTATTTGTTACATCTACTGTGCTCCTCATCGCTTCGCATTCGCATTCACGTCAGATCGCTTTCAAAGCCGTTGACCTACACTTCGCACATTGAAGTCCCATTAGGGCCACAATACGTGCGTATAATATACACACTTTAAAAAGCGGTTAATTCTGAATTCCCACTATTGCTTCAGTATTTTCCTACAATATTATAGAATTAATGTATATCACTAGTCAATAAAAAATTGTATTTTGTGTAGTTGCTCCTTTGAGGAACAAAGTAATTAGAAAAGGTGGTAGTTATTGGCATAGAAATATTGGATTATAGATACTTAAGCTACGATAAGGTCTTATAGAAGTGTGACCTTATCTGAGCAAAGGGACCTATTTTTTTTATAGAAAAAACGTGCCAGTCGAGCTTACACACCTGGTGGTAAGTGGATACTGTCGGGCATAGACTCAGCGATACATGCCAACATCAATCAAAAATGGCAAACGTCAGCACACCGTCAGAGATTTCTTTTTTGTTAATTATTGCATGTTTTTAATGTTTGTGATTTTCTTTTGTTTCTCTTATTGCCTACATTGTATTTTATTTTATTTTGGTTATTGTTATATATATATATATATATATATATAAATATATATATATATATATATATTGAATGTGAGTTATTGTATGTCGGAATAAAGTTTGTCTTTTGTCTATAAAATGGGGAATGGGAAGTTTAACAAGACGAGGCGTTTTATACATCCCATTACATCTCCCAATTCTTCCAATTCTATGGGATAGGAGGAGATAGGATGTGATGAAGCGTATCTCACTCACAATCGAAACACGTACGTTACATTAAGGGAGTAGGATAAAGTGGAAAAATGCAGTAATGTTGTCGGTAGTCTTTTGAGAGAGAGGGCGAGGTAACGTGGCGAGCGCCTAGTGGCTGTGCGATTGCATTTTATGGAGTGCAGGGTGCACGCTGCAATTTCACAGCCAAATGTGTAGTAAGTTCATTGTAATGTGTATTATTTATTACAGTTTTGTAGCTATTATATTTTCTAAATGTTAAATATTTGTCATATTACATCAGAAACATTCTACAATCATTTGCGTTTTATCAAAAGTGCATTTCTCGACAGACTTACAGAGAGAGTCATGTTGGAACAAAACAACATTCAGCATGTTCGTAGTTCTGTGGATTCCCCAGAAAGATTTGCTGAAGTGAACTCAGACGAACAATTTTAATGAAAACAATATATACTTTCAACTAAAGTTAGTGCTTTAATGGAACTATTTTTATATCTCTCAACTTATTTGAATAATGTGTCACTGAAATAATGCAGAACCTTCCAATGGAAAATTAAATTATTTTATTGATTGAAATTAAAGTTGTCCAGTCTGAAACGTTCGTAGTGCTCACTACTGAGACCCGGAGCTGGTGACGGAGAGAGCGCTCTCGCGTTCCGGGTGACGCGCGTAGATGTAATGATTCTCACGATTCTACTATTGATACTGCCTATTACAAACCGTTACAAACAACGCAGAAGCTGATTATTTCAGTGACACGTTGTATCTGGTCCTACAAAAATAGTTTGAATTGTTTTAATATGTCAATCAGCACAATAAAATTATTCCAGCCGCACCTTCCGTCACAGAAGTGCGGCGCATACGCATTTCCTCGATACGGAGGTGTCGTGTACTGTTCGGTCCAAAAACCTACTTCCCGTAGGCTGTGGAACTGACTGCCTCAAGGGGTCTTTCCATTACGATAAGGGGTTCTTCAAGAAGGCTGATGTTGCAAGTGCCCATGGGCTTCGGTAACACTTACCATCACGTGGGACCGCTCGCTCGTCCGCCTACTTCCCTATAAAAAAATAATATATATCGAACTAAAAATTCTCATATACTTATGTATATCATGATTTATTTTGGTACATCTTCTCTAATATATAAAAATTAATGTTTGTTTGTTTGTCCCGTATGCGTTCCTATAACATTCATCCGATTGCGATGAAACTTTGGTGAGTTGTTGTGTGCACGCCCGCGAAGGTTTCTATATTATCGCATTAAATTGAAGACCACGCGAACGAAGTCGCGGGCATCAGCTAGTTAAAAATAAATAGTTGGTGATTAATTTACTTGTATGTGCATAACACGTTACTTGTTCATACACACATAACAAAAGGCAAAGACATAAGCAGGCCAGTGAGTTTACAACTCATACATTTCGATATAGAAAAAGTTTTTTTAAAATTTTCTTTGGCAGTTTCGTTGCTTTTCTCTGGAATTTCCCCAGCATTTCTATGTCCTTTGAGAAATATAGGTTAAATATTTGAACTGAATATTCAAGCAGTGGCCTAAGGTATGTTTTTATATAATAGTTTTACTAAAAAAATGGAATTTGTACTAACTTTACATTTAGACGTATGACGCAATACGGAACAGTATGTGTGAGTTCACCTTCATATAAATGGAAATAAGCGTTTCTTGGAGACTCGTACGTAACAAAATCTTATGCAGAATTCATGCAAAGGAAACGAAAATGTTATTTCAGCTACATTTTACGTACAAAACTGTATACGGAGTTCAATATAATTGATGTGTCTGGTTTTTGTTTACTGCATTGTGTACACGTGGAAACATTTATTCTAAAACATTTAGTACACCACAGATTTAGAGAGAGAGATAACGCAAGCTGTCCGTCGCTGCGTGCCCGAGGTTGGTGCAAATGCATCTTCTATTCGCGTCGCTCCTTCACTTTGTTCGATCCGTGAACTCAATTTCGCCCGCACTACTATGCATTAAAACACCTTATTAGGTATTTTTAATTTATTTCATTTGCGTCTAAATTAATTGCTGAAATGAAGGCTGGCTGTTATTCTTTCTTTGAAGAACCCCTACCATCTGAATGAACGTCGAATTTTTAATGAATTTGTTTTTAATGATTATTAATTATTAATTATAATTTGAAGACATTCAGCAATTTTAGTAACTTATTGTTGTATGCTTTCGTGTTTATTAAGGTTTCAATTATTCATAGCACGCAGGTTGAGGCAGAACATATGGGAAATATCTAAAATGTAACGCCATTATGCTACCTATGTTCTAGCAAAATAAATAAATTGTAATGAGAAAAAAATTTAATTCAATCTCTTTGATTTAGTCAGTATACACGTTACATTGAAATATAATATTTCATTTGAAGACTAATATTAGTCTCCAGTTTAGAAATGAAACCACGAACATTATTTATTTTCTTGGTGTTTTCTACTGAACAGTTAACAATAGAATGCAATCGATAACGTTTATACATACAATCGTAATATTGTAGGATTTTTAAGTGGGTCGAGAAATAATCTAGTGGGGAATTGTGTGGGTGGACAAATGGAACCTTAGAATAAATTAGCAATAATATTATACTAAGAACTTAGTTACTAATAAGTACTTAAATACTAGAATATATAATAGAACTTTAATAAATATCTCACACATTTTAATACTCACGGATATTGGTATAGTACTAAAACCACCAGTTACTTTTTTTTCTTTATATGGCAATGGTGCAATTAACACACTCTGCCAGTGTCAAGTTTCTTCGTAATAAAGTATTTCAAAGCCTAAAACGTATCCTTTCAATGTCGAGTCCCGTTGAAGTAAATCTGGAGTCACTCAGTAAAGCGGTAGTAGGTTTATTGAGGACATAAGAGGCACACAAAAAATGCAGTCCCACGCTTTTATTTGATTATCACAAACACCACGCACGAAAAACACTTGACGTTTAATAAACTATCACTATTAAACGACATAACGCCAAATACATATTTTTTTACAATAATAAAAAAAAAACTCATCTTCCAAGTTCTTTGCGTGTCTCGATATTACAATTTGAAAACTGTAAACATGCAACTGTCCTTTTGCCCTCACATTAAAAAGTAACTTTTACCTTACTAGCTGTATAGGCACTTTGCTAGGGCGAATTGCCCGGGGCAAAAAACCTCAATACCAAATCGAGAACACTTCCGACCAAACTACCTATATTTCTCGTTTTCTCGTATATTTCACGTACCGGTCACGCTTCACAAAAGATTAAAATATTCACGCAGCGCCCTGAAAAAGGTTTTTCGAGTGATTTTCACACGTTTTTGCACAACTTTTGTGTCCCAGGCGACACCACAAAAAAGAATTCCTACTCGATCGTATCGAGATTTGTGGCCGTTTTCAAAATACCATTCAATTTTCCGTCAGACTATGATTCTTACGAACGAAAATAAATAAAAAGAAAAACAATAAAGTATTCACGCAAAAGTTCACAGTAAGTTATTTATTTATACAAATAACTTACAATAAAGTCAAATTATGTAAATTAAACCCACAATTTCCCTTGGATCTCCGGCTTTTTTTCATGATAAATAATGCAAATATAATCTAAACATATAACAAATAATAAAAAATAGCAACAAACCAGTGCCTGTATATACAATCTTTTTATGGATAAATTATTTTAGAGTAAGTACTTAGAGTGGATACGAGCCCAAAACATTTTTTTTTGGGATGTCTGCTCGTTTGTCTGTCTGTCTGAACACATATAACACTGGACAAATTTAATGAAACATTGCATAGTTTAACATTTAGGGTACATTTATCTAGATTACATATAAAGTTCCCAAGGGAATCAAACTAACCACAAACATTTTAACGTTGAACGCGAGCACTGCTAGTAGGTATTTAAATAAATTTAAAAGAAACATAAATTATTTTATGCAAAGAAATAATGAAAGTTTCTTCTTGCTAATCCAAACTTCATTAAAGAAGGAAACTTCCACCTACAAAATTTAATAATTAAACGGAACGAAACTAAATATTATTGAAACAGAATTATGAGTTTTTAAACTCAGTTTAAAAGCCAATTTGCCGCGGATTATGAGTTCAAGAGTGGCAGCACAAAGAAAATGTAAAACAAAGAAAAGTTGAAAAATACAGAAATTACATCTGTGAAAGTGAATTTTTAATGTTCCATTACCAACGTGCAGCGCTTCACTGGTTCGTCTATATTCATGAAAGTCGATCTAATTTAAAACAAACATTAAATACGTTACATCTTTTCTTGTTTATTGAAAAAAATTAAAAAAAGGTAGCAAGTGATTGTAAAAGTATACTATTTTGTAGCCACATTGTAATTTTAATATTTTACTTCTTCCAGTGGTTCCTCAACTAGTGGAGGTTGGCAATAAGCTGCGAATATTTTGCCGTGTCTCTCGCCAGGTGAAACAGTTCGGCGGCACTCGCGATGCTAGTCCACTCCCGTATGTTACGCAGCCATGACTGTTTCCTGCGACCAACACGCCTCTTTCCGGCAAGAGTGTCCATCATTATTAGTTGCAAAAGTTCCTATCTTTCATGCCTTTGCACGTGACCCAGATACGCAACTTGTCTGCACTTTATTTTATTAATGTAATAATTGTAATTTTATAGTGCTGTTCTTATTATTATAATGAAAACTCATTGTACGCCCACGAGGTATATTACAGAAGAGCATACCGTTGTACTTGTAACACCTTTTCTCCTGTAATTATCACAATGAATTAATAAATGATTTAATGAATACTGTCCTCGACGGACATCCACGATATCTGCCAACATCAGTTCAGAATGACAAACGTTGGCACGCCCGTGAATGCTGTGCTTATCTTTAGAGATTTGGTAATGGATTTGGAGAAAAGAATCCGGACGATGAGGAGGGATTGAATAGGATAAGGTGGGAATGGGCTCTGGCATATCTCACTACCGAAACGCAACATTTAATGCATTTTATCGAAATGCAGCATTTTATGGGAGTCACACGTACGACACGTGCGCGCTAAGCGCTATGAGATTGCACACCACATTTTTTTTGTAATGTGAAGGTGTAAGTTCACGAATTATTTATTTATCTTAACATAACAGAAGGTAAATTACAGTTTATAAAAAAATGCGTTAGTACCTACCTTTTTTATTTATTTTTTATTGTGCACACAAAATAAAATAAATAACGTTGAATAAAATAAATGATGTACAAAAGGCAAACTTATCTCCTGCGGAGACTTCTTCCAGTAGATGTGGGTGAGTGAAATATATGTAGGTTCTTCATAATTATTTCTCTAAGAACTCTACAGCATACCTGCTCAAAACACGCTCATTTTAAAAGGAAACATCTATGTCACTAGGCCTCGCTAACAAATTATTAATATAGCTTAGAGCACGTGACACCGGTGCATTACGTTGGAGGTTAGTACGGGATGGAATTTCCTCCAGTAAGTGATGAGTGCGCGTGCTCATATACCGATCAGCTAACAATTCAATCACAGAATGTACGGCTTAATGCCCCACGAAATGACTTACAGCAAGCCAATGAGTGAAATTAATGATCTTCCGAAATAGCTCACGGTCTGCTTGCTAACAATGAGCCACTTATACTTCGTTTATTTTTGGATTCGGTCTTAAAGTATAAGTTAATGTTGAATTACTTATTGAAGCAACGAATACCTCCAATTTAACCACGTCTGAAGCACAACACGATATTAGAAACTATTTCATGCAGTAATAGCTACAATTGGCTGTGTACCGAAGAAATTGCCTCGTTTAAGCGGCTACAGCAATTAAGTTAATTTCGCTCTGGAGCAAAAACATTTTCCACTACAACTGGAGGATATTAGTGAAGAAGGTTTTTAAGATAGTTCCGAGGCTAAGGCGCTAACTATACTAGCGAGTCTCTCGCGGCGGCGATTATCTCGCCGTGACACTAATTTTAAGAGTAACTATATGAGCTATCGTCGAGTCAATCTACACTCGGCAATATCGCTGCAACTCGATGAGCTGTAGGTTGATCTAAGATCGAATGTAGATCGCGATATCGTCATGTGTAGATTCAGGATTGGCTCGGCGATAACTCATATAGTGGCGATAACTATTGATATTAGTGGCATGGCGAGATCATCGCCGGGCCAGACTCGCTCGTGTAGTTGGCGCCTTACGGTTTATCTGATGAGGTAATCGGGACGAATGTGGCATTAGACTGGCTTTATCTCGCCCCGCCCCAACTGAACGTGGGTAACAGTATTGAACACTATGGTTTAGGATAGGATGTAAAAAGGTGAGTTGAAAGAATAAGGAAAACAGGGTTTGGAAATCTCTCATTCACTCCTTAAATATATTGGTACTGAAACGTTTGCTCAGTCATTTGCTCCTTGAATGAATAACAATCAGTGCTTACTTCAGTAATTTATTTATGTATAAATTACACTAGGCAACACTTACGAGTAATATTAAAAAGGCAAAATTAAAAAGGTAAAAACTGCTGTAATATTAAACTAATTACTCTAATAAAGTGTTATATATAGCTGTACAGACGAACAGATGGTGCTAGTTGTAACACGAGACTGCCCAACAATTCTATGGTTCATATAATAATGAAAATTTGAAAAATCCCAGAACCCTCGAGTGGGATGTTAATTTGTTAATTACGGACAGCCCCTTAAAGAGTTAATAGGCAAATCACTAAAAGTAATATCATACCAACGACCTGTGTTTCTCCACTGCTAGAAGTCAATCGTAAGGCTAAATCTTCTGCTCGATTTTCTTATCATCCAGCTACTGCTGGCTTTAAGCAGCAATGAAAACAAACAGCCGCACTTTAAAAGGGTTTAAACTAACAAGGTTGAATAAAAAGTAGACCAAATACAAAAATTGAAATGCTCGTAATAGCGCCTACTTAAGACTACTTTAATGTTAAGAGATTCTCTTTGTACCGAGGTACTATAATTGTTACAGTTTACCTTAACAAAGTTACTGGAGTTATTTTAAATAAAGTCACTTACTACCATAGACCACGTTAATTTCTAAAGTGGGCATGTTGATTGTTTTATTAGATACCACGCGTACCAACTTTGTTGTTATCGCATCGATAACATTTATAAGATTATACCTATTTAAATAGGTAAAAAGGTTTTGATGAGAAAAATTATCAAAGATAATTGATTTTTTTTGTCTTTATATTATTGTTATTGTTCCCTTATGGTATAAATATTTATTGGAATTTCACTGTGTAAGCAATTTCTTGGTAATATCGTCTTTTACAATGTTCATCGCCAAAAAAGTGAGGGCAATACGAAAGACGCCTTCGCTGTCACCTGTTACAATAGCTATTCTTAGTAGGTCCATCAGAGTAGCTTACGAGTACATCATTTTGGTTTTCTACTCTTTTTGTGTCAGTATTGATTCAATGTCAGTGTCAGGCACAGAATAACTAATAGTACAAGTACCGAAGACTCACTCCTTAAGAACGCTCCAGAAAACCTAGAAAATAAAATTTCTATCCATATTAAATCCAACGCGCATCGGACCAAGGCGATATTACACTGAACCGATGAAGGTCACGCACACAATGAAACTGTGTGTGTGAATTGCAACGGTTGTCATCCGTAATTATAATATAACTAATAATAACGTAATTATTCGTTTTAAAACACAACTTTAAATTGATTCGAATATAAAATTATATAAAAATAATTATACCTACTTACACAATATGATGTTGGTTTTTAAACGCTTTTATGTGCGCGTGCGTTAAAAAGGGCTCGCGGCAACCGACTGAAATAAACCACTGCGCGGGGGCCCGCCGCTGCACTGTAGGCATATTTTCGTACCTAACGTGCGCTGCCAGCGGGTCTATTCTGATATTGCGCTTCCAAAGTTACGGGCCCGACCGAAGTTCTAACGAACGAAGTGCTGTATACTTACTCTGATTTTCCTCCGTTCGGAGCTCTATAATATTTCGGGCATCTCCGATTATTTCTCTTTCTCTCTCTCTCTCTTGTATCTCTTGTTAAAATCTGTTTCGATCGTTGTCTCGAGCAATCGGAATAGTTTCAAATCTCAAATGAACTTCGTTCTGACCGACATATCGTGGTAGGAATCTACTGAAGTATCAGCCGAAACTTCGTTTTTCGTGTTTTCAGAGTGGACCCCCAGTTCTTTTATCAACCACTTTTATCAATGGACTTTCTCCTACATATTGTATTGTGTGCATTAATATTTATATATATATATATATAATATTTGTACATTCATGTTCTGTAATAAATTTATAATTATTATTTGTTGTAATCTGGTCTAGTTTTATTGCCTTATAAATATCTTGTAATTTTTATTGTAACTATATATTTTAAGTACAATAAAGAGCAATAAGAACAACAATGATTATAATAGACTTTTTGCATCACGCAAAATTTTAGTTTGTCAGTATTTACAGTATTTACAGTATTTTAGTTTGTCTCAGCCACTCTAAATAAATCCTTTATCCGCGAAAGTTGTATCGTTAAATGAACTGTTAACTCAATTTGCTGAAGCGAGCTATATTTTCAGCACTTGTCGGGTTCAATTACAGCTGTTTACGTTTCATTCCATCCAACCGAGGTGCAGTTCATTTTACGGTGATTCTAGGAAAAATGTAGCCTTAGATAAATGGAAACTTCTTGTGTCAGAAACTAAATTACTAGTTATCTTAACGATATGTGATGTAAACCTTAATACCTATGTTTCATCTATATATATAAAAGAGGATGTTGGTATATCTGATGTTAATAGACTTCGACACCGTTTGACCGATCACCATGAAAATTGGCACATATATGTATTTTTTCATGGAGAAAGTTTCTATGCTATCCACTTTGTTGTAACTCGCCACTATATGGCGCTGCAGCACATCAACTTTTATGGCAGTACAACGTCTGCCGGGTTTTGCTAGTTTAATGTAATTTGTATTTCTTGTATTTGTAAGCATTTCATATTTTTTATCACATTAAATATAGTTGTTGATTACATTAAAAATAGGTAGTTACATTAAAAACAGGTAGTTTACAGTAAATTTACTCCTATTATAACACGTTACGTAATTCATATCTACTCACACGTAGGTACTTACTAATAGAAGCGAAAGTCAAAGACCTAAGCGAGCTAGTCTAGATCGTAGACAGAGAAATCGAATGTGGAATAGTATTATGATAAGGTTAAGATTATATGCCCAATGACATCGAAGTGTACGCGCCGTAGTCCCCCCCCCCCCCGATACATAGATAGATATACTCTTTATTATACACAAACACACGTTGCAAAAAGACAATTTAGTAAGTAACACGAAAAGTGCCCACCAGCGGCTTATTTTAATTTATTTACACTTTATTGTTTTAACAAAAGGCGGACTTAGCATTTTCGCTACCTACAGCATTTTCTCCCAGCCAACCTTATCGTCAGAGCGACAAGGAGAACATATAGGAATATGAAATAAGGTGGATGGTGCAATTTTAAATAATAGGTATCAACATGATAAAACCAAAATAAATTCTTTTCTACATACTAATTAAATTACGAGTAAATATTTTACACTATTTTCATAGGTAGTTTCAAGGCCCATACATCCCTCATGCACCGTTCACGAGAAGGACCATGTCCAGCCGTGGATACTGAAAGGTCTGATTGCATTGCTCGCTATTCTAAATATTTCAGTTTTATCAATTTTAGGACAACTCGGCTGCAACAAATAGAAAGACCAATAAGTTTTTATTTTTCACAAAAAATGTATAATATTGTGAGAAAATTTTGTGTTACCAATGTAACGTCCTACCAATGGAAAGACACCAATATGAAAAAAAATCGTATTTATGGAGATAATAATTTGATCATCTCGATAACTCGGTGAGTATCACTATGTGTAGGTATGTACACTTAGCAACTATGTAGGTACCTATGTGTACATGTGCGAGAGAGAGGAGAGTGCGCGCGTGTGTGTGAGAGTTCGTGTGTACGCGAAGCGTTCTTTCCTTCTAATGCTATGCTACGTACCGTATCCTTCTAAGAAACATCTGAAATAAATTCACATTGCAATTTACACAATCAACTTTAGCATCGTTACATGTGACCACCTAAATATAAATGAGGTAGGTATAGAAAATAACAAGATCAACCTGTCACTGTGACGGTGACCCATGTCATTTGGACGTCGCGGTCGTCACCATTGTCTCGAAACAAAATTGGTCACGCGAAGTATTTTTTATTATATAAACAAAAGAACGTAAAATAGACACGCTTCTTTTGTAAGCTCAAAGAAGGCAATTCTTATTCGTTTCACATGTTTAAATTTATAATAATTATAAGTTTAATGTTTAACTCAGACATTTGATGCAATATAATTTTGCATTTGTCTTAATACAAATGACTATATCATTAATTTCGTTTTCGCTAAAACTCGTAGCTAAAAAAAACGCGCCTGATCATTTCAGTATAGCAAAGTGAAGAAAACTCGCTGAAAATGTCAAACTTTCGTTATACACGAAAACACTATGCACAAAAACCGTACTTTTTGGTTTAGAAAAATGAGATAGGACAGACTGATAGATAGACAGATAGTGATAGATATTTAATGTAATTTCTTCTAATAAAATAACAATTTTAAACCGAAAAGACTAAATAATTGCGACAATACAGGTTTGTTAAGAAACATCCATATTCCACGATAACGATACGTTTATTTGTCGTACTATACAGAAATTACAGTTTAACAACTTTTTAATCCTACGTCTTCTTCCCTTGGAAGCTTACGATCGAATCACCCCACGAATGAGTCCGACCAGGCTTATAATCCATTTCCTTTTTATTTTTTTCAGTCACTGACACTGATATTCCACAATAATTATGAACTAGAAAAAAAACGGCATTCCGGTCAAAATTAAATTAAAAATTGTTAAAAATATGTATTTAAAAATTTGAATTTGAATTTGAATTTGAAAATCTAATCTGAAAGGAATTGTCTTTTACAGTCAATTCGGCACTGGTATTGATCAATACGGAACTCCACTCATCCATTTTTTATATCTTTACATATAAGCACATGTCATATTATAGTTACGAATGACATTAAAACTTTATCCTAATGTGATTTCCTCGGAAATTGATATTAGTATAATCGAACAACCACAATACATTAATCGATGATTAGCATGCACATTACAAATATTGAATAGGTAGATATTCAATATATATAGATAGATAGATAGATACATTCTTTATTGCACCAAAATGTGTGTACAAAGGCGAACTTTATACTATATAGCATTTTCTTCCAGCTAACCTTTGGTGGTTGAGAGCAGGCTAAGAGCAGGTATGTTGATAATGAGGTGTAAATGTTTTTCCATTTGTTCTGCCATTCGATTGACGTACTTTAACGAATCGCCCGTCCCAAACGGCAGTGGAGTGCGTTGATATTTCAGTGCAGAGCGGTCGGTGCATGCTTTACTTCGAATTCGCCGCATCGACTGATTTTTTTCTTCCATTATGTGGCAATAGCACAATTAGCGCATTGTGCCAGTGTTTATTCATAATTAACAATTCGGCAATGTCCAGTTCCATCGAAGCGCAGTGAAAAGAACACCTTTTTCGGTGTTACTCGGTACTTTTTTTATGTAATGTATGGTGTCAGTGTTTCAAATAGGTTTTCAGTGATTTACCGATGATTCCATTCTCCGATGAATGAAACATCTGTTCTCAAATTTGCCGCCGTGTAAAGCCCTATTTCATACTTAAAGTGCGAAATAAACCAATCCTTGTAAGTAGCCGATTTTTTCCTGACAATTTGCGATCAGTTGCAAAACTATGAGCAGATGTAGTCGACGATATGTCTTTTAAGGAACAGGAAGACCATTTACTTTAGTCTATATGTGAGCAAGCACTTCTGTCTGCTTTAAATCTTTCACTGCTCTGAACTGCAACAATGTACCCCTTTGGCATTGTAGCTTTGGTGTTCAGTACTCCCCCCATCCCATTTTTTAATCTTTTTTATCCCCATTAGTAGTTTACAGTTTTATTACCTACTAGCGACCCGCCCTCGCTTCGCTTCGGTTTATAAGTTTTTTGTTTTAATTTTTTTTTAAAATATCAAAATAAAATATAGCCTATATTGGACACGGATAATGTAGCTTCCTATTTGTGAAAGAATTTTTGAAATCGGTTCCGTAGTTCCAGAGATTACCCCAACACACCCACAAATAAACACACAATTTTACCTCTTTATTATATTAGTATAGATATGTATAAATAGTTTGTCTTCTTTGACTATTATTCACGTAATTCTAATATAAGCTCAATTCACTAGAATTTAATTAACACAGGAAGTTGCAGTAGACTGAGCGGAGCCGGAAGCCTTTGCCCGTATTTCCGGTTTAAACAATGGTAACGAAAATAAAATTTATTGCGCGTTTCAGCGCTGTTGGGTTTCAGACACGCTAATATTAAATCTTGTACACACCAGGGTACAAGTTGTGATTTACGTCGCGCCCAACTTCTATATGTATATACAGAATCTATTGTAGCTATATACGTATAATGAAATCGTAACAAAGCCGTGTCTGTACGTTTAATATTTTTTGAAAAAAGTCATTTTAATGTAAAGAATGATACCAAACCCAAAACAACAATTTTTGGAACATTTTTCTGTCTGTTTGTCTGAACGCGCACCACGCAAAAACCACTGGACAGGATTTTATAAAATTTGGTATAGTTATAGCTTATGACATGTGTTAACAAGTAACAACAAGTAGGGTATACTATATACCGATCCGATAAAAGTTCCCACGGGAATCAAATTAACTACACTTAACGTCTACACACAAGGTCACGGGCACGTTAGTTTGTTTGTTTGTTTCTTTACTTGAGTAGGCTTTACAGTTTTTCCACCAATGCGCCTACTCAGAGCCCGTTACAAATTTTATTTATATATGATAAGGGATAACAAAGCGGCTATCACAAGCCATGGCGAACTACACCACCTCTTAAACAGTGGACTCACCAACCCGCTTGGCCAGCGTGGCGTTTTTGAGGCCCGACACCCCTCATGCACGAGATAATCTGCATGAGGAGGCACATGACCAGCAGTGGATGCTGAAAAGGCTGGTTGCAATAATTCAAAAGCTGGTAACAAGAAAAACGATTTCATTAAAGTAAACGTAATGAGTATTGCGTACAATCTTCAAAACACTTTATGCCGTGAATCCGAAAGTTGTGGTACGAATTGCTAATTGAGATTTTACCACTTAGTTGCAAAATGGATCACTTCAAGACGGCTGTGAATAGGATTATCTATCGGCGATGGACTGGTAGAGAGTGACAGAAGGTATTAAGTCCGTCTTTGTACCTCTTAGTACTTAAAGTGAGCAAAATTTTAGGATAAAAATATGCAGGTAGGTGCAGTATTAATATATGTAGTGTTCAACTGTTTTAACACAGTTAATAGTTGTATGCAGCAAAGTTGTAACAAGCCGCCGGCCTCTGGCACAGCCATTAAGCTTTTGTTTATGTTCCGTAACATAATATAAACTTGGAATTTGCATGGACGTGGAATTTTTGTAATATGCTCCACCGGGGTTCTGGCGTAATGCAGTCGAATTATGGAAAAAGTAAAAATCAAAAGCTCCAAAAACTAGATCTTTAGCCGAGTCAGCCGCGTCGCCTGCCCTTTGGTAAACCGTATAATGTTCCTGATTCATGACACTGCGAACCACTGGTGAAGAAATTATGAGTGTATTATGGCTAGTCTGTTATGGCTAGTCTGTTATGGCTAGGGTATTATGGCTAGTGCATTCAAAACTATATAGCTAGTGTACTATGGCTAGTAGTGTATTATGGCTAATGTATTATGGCTAGTGTACTATGGCTAGTGTGTTTTGGCTAGGGTATTATGCCTAGGGTATTATGGCTAGTGCATTATGGCTAGTGTACTATGGCTAGTGTATTATGGCTAATGTATTATGGCTAGTGTACTATGGCTAGTGTGTTATGGCTAGGGTATTATGGCTAGTGCATTATGGCTAGTGTACTATGGCTAGTGTAATATGGCTAGTGTATTATGGCTAATGTATTGTGGCTAATGTATTGCGGCTAGTGTATTGTGGCTAGTGTATTATGGCTAGTGTACTATGGCTAGTGTGTTATGGCTAGGGTATTACGGCTAGTGCATTATGGCTAGTGTACCATGGCTAGTGTATTATGGCTAATGTATTGTGGCTAGTGTATTGTGGCTAGTGTCTTATGGCTAGTGTATTATGGCTAGTATACTATGGCTAGTGCATTGTGGCTAGTGCATTATGGCTAGTGTACTATGGCTAGTGTATTATGGCTAATGTATTGTGGCTAATGTATTGTGGCTAATGTATTGTGTCTAGTGTATTATGGCTAGTGCATTATGGCTAGTGTATTATGGCCAGTGTATTATGGCTAGTATACTATGGCTAGTGCATTGTGGCTAGTGCATTATGGCTAGTGAACTATGGCTAGTGTATTATGGCTAATGTATTGTGGCTAATGTATTGTGGCTAATGTATTGTAGCTAATTTATTGTGGCTAGTGTATTATGGCTAGTGTACTATGGCTAGTGTACTATGGCTAGTGCATTATGGCTAGTGTACTATGGCTAGTGTACTATGGCTAGTGTATTATGGCTAATGTATTGTGGGTAGTGTATTGTGGATAATGTATTGTGGGTAATGTATTGTGGCTAATGTATTGTGGTTAATGTATTGTGGCTAATGTATTGTGGCTAATGTATTGTGGCTAATGTATTGTGGCTAGTGCATTGTGGCTAGTGCATTATGGCTAGTGTACTATGGCTAGTGCATTATGGCTAGTGTACTATGGCTAGTGTATTATGACTAATGTATTGTGGCTAATGTATTGTGGCTAATGTATTGTGGCTAATGTATTGTGGCTAATGTATTGTGGCTAATGTATTGTGGCTAATGTATTGTGGCTAGTGTATTATGGCTAGTGCATTATGGCTAGTGTATTATGGCCCGTGTATTATTAGGCACGAGCTTCGTATATCGTTTCTGAATGCTAAGCTGCTGACGTTTATTTTAAAGACTATCAATATGAAAAAAATATAATTGAGTACTATATGTGCGGAAAGTTTAAAAATAAAGAAAAATTAAACGTAAAGTAATAAATTGCGTACTTCTTTTAATTAATAATATAATAGTAATTGAAAGGCCACAATACTCGAATCAGCATAGGTAAGCGATTGTGCCGAGATGGTTGCGCTCCGTGAAAATGTCCGTTGTCATTAACAGACTCTCAGATTCTGTAATTCAACGCTGCTAGATATCCCGTTGTGCGTTTACGCGGTGCGTTGAGGGATTTACACGGTGCATGATTATTTTTTTTTTAGGAAAGGCTTCAGACGAGCATACAGTCCACCTGATGGTAAGTGGATACTGTCGTCCATAGACATCTGCAATACATGCCAACATTAGTCCAGAATCGCAGACGTTGGCACGCCTTGGATGCGCTGCCTACCTTTGTACATTAGGGAATGTATTGGGAATATGGGGAGGGAGAGAATGGGATGGGAATGGGCTCTGGTATATTTCACTCACTACCGAAACACGTACGTACATTGGGGAAATACGATAAAGTAGGAAATTCAGTACATTTCAAGGTAGTCTTCTGTGAGAGATGGGGTAAAGTGGGCAGTCGAATGTGCCCAGAGGCTGTGGGAATGCAGCATGCAATCTCCCCCTACCGAAGGCACGATGAGGTACCGAGGCAGCATAAGGTACGATAGTTAATATCTCTTCTTAATTGCCCCTCAATTTATTATGACTAATATGTTATTATCAATAAAATCATTTTCTTCCTGAACAAGCTTCGGCCCATAATCCACCACGTTCAAAGCGTATTAGTAAACATCTTTAAGAAAAATAAATATGACTCCGAATTTAACACTACCTTAATCATTACCAAATCTTCTCACAGCTTTCACTAAATCGTTAAACCAAGGTACCGGAAGTCGCCCTACGACGCCGGAAGTGTATCGTGTCGGCGGAATTAACGGCTCGAGCTTCCTTGTTAAAACACTGATAAGATGTCTGATTAATGTAGCTGTTATGTCTCCTCTTTCCTGAAATTTTCAGTGTAAATATGGCCGGGGAAATATGACGACGTGCTGCGCCGCTTTTGCTATAAATATGTATCGTGTTTTACTTTTGTTTTTGAGAAATAAATATCAGTAATGCTCGAAACGGGTTTTATAGAAAGAAGGTGGCAGACTGTCCACCTGGTGGTAGGTGGGTACTGTCGCCCGTGGTCATAGCTGCAATATTCTTTCTGCTAGGGTGCGCTTTGTTTGGCCTATGTAGGAACTATCACAACTGCAGTTTATCTTATAGACACCTGGCATCTGCATCCATTTGTGTGCGTAGGTTTTCCGCTACTTTGGAGGACGATGTATATAACTTATTTTCTTAATTCTCTTTCAACTTTGTCCGTCAGTTCTTTAACGTACGGTTGTTGCAACCCATCTGAAACGTCGAGTAAAACAAATAAGGTAAACATTCGCGTCAAGATCCGTTTAAATAGATAAATATGAGTGAAAAACGCGAAAATATCAAATGATATATCACCAGCTTCAGCTCATAAAATCAGGGTTTTTGAGAAGGTTTTCTTGAGTATACGTCGCCCTTTTTCTACCAATCTTTCGACCACCGACGCTTTAGTCTTTTATGTTTAACGCAAGTAACGCGACTGGCGGTCAAATTTTTCTCAGACATCTTGCTCACTTGAAAACATTGACGAATATGAGCCGTTAATTTTTTGCGTGTAAAAACAATGTATAGTTTGGGTGCAAGGCGCAATTCATTAATATTGTGCAATGACATTAATGTACAGTTTTAACGTAGGTCTAGGGCCGTCTTACTCCTAATTCACTAACTTCAAAAGGTTTTTTTTATAATGATAACATTTGTGTGTCCTATAGACAGCAAGCAGCCTAACGTACTAAGGGCTGTCGTGTCGCCTGTAAGAAGACGACACGACAGAGTATATAATACGTATATAAGAGTAGAATTGCGTTTGATGTGCCAACTTATTGACGTTTCTGTGTCAATAGGTGTGCTTAAACCTAAGTCAATAATCTGCCATTAAATATATTTTTGTCAAAAACAAAGAGATTTGGGTCACCCAGGAAGCAATATTTTTCCAAAATACTCTCCTCATTTCGTCCAATAAAAATTTCACCGTTTCGAAACTACAGTTATTAAACTGTAACAAACGCTGCCATTTCGAAAACAATTTTCTATTGACTGAAATCCGTGTCGGTGACTGTTTCAACTTTTCACGGGAACGACGGAGAATTGGTAGGGATGGCATGTAATTTTTGTTTATCGATATCAATTTATTATTTTCCGTAATCGGCTAAGACTACCTTGAAATGTACTGTATTTCCCACTTTATCGTATTTCCCCAATGTACGTACGTGTTTCGGTAGTGAGTGAGATGTGCCAGAGCCCATTCCCATCCCATCCTATCCCTGCCCATTTTCCCAACCCTTTCTCCAAATCCATTCCTATATCTCTAAAGGTAGGCAGCGCATCCGGGGGCGTGCCACTTACCATCAGGTGGACTGTATGCTCGTCTGCCGCCTTGGACCATGAACCAAGGCCCTTGGTACATGAAAAAAAAAAAAAACCTTTATTCGTTACTCGTACTCAACATAGTGTATGCAGCAAAGAATAAATAGTTTAAGTACTTATCTGAATTATATTAAGTAGTTGTTAGGTACTATTTGAAATAAAGTAACAACTGTTTGAAAAAAAAAATTGAGATATTTTTAAAGAATGTAATTAACAGTGAATATAAGTAAAAACTGTAAAAATAAGTAAAATATAGTAAATATAAAGGGATCAGGAATAAAAAAAGAGCTGTGAAGATATAATAACAAAATACCTACTTTCCTTTTTATTTTTCTGAAAACACATTTTATTAGGATAATCTCCTATAACACCAATTCGTGTGTTGACCAAACAAAACAGTAATTGTTATATTAAATGTCGATAATAATCTTTCGTGGAGTGTGAAGGAAGCGTTGGTACCTTGAAGAGGTACCGTTGAAGAGTGTGGAGGTATGGACATATAGGTATATATCAATTTTTTTTTTTTTTTTTTATGTACTAAGGCGGCAGACGAGCATACAGTCCACCTGATGGTAAGTGGATACTGTCGCCCATAGACATCCGCGATACATGCCAACATTAGTCCAAAATGACAAACGTTGGCACGCCCCCGGATGCGCTGCCTACCTTTGGAGATATAGGAATGGATTTGGAGAAAGGGTTGTGAAAATGGGCAGGGATAGGATGGGATGGGAATGGGTTCTGGCACATCTCACTCACTACCGAAACACGTACGTACATTGGGGAAATACGATAAAGTGGGAAATGCAGTACATTTCAAGGTAGTCCTCTGTGAGAGAGGGGTAACGTGGCCAGTCGAGCGCGCCCAGCGGCTGTTGGATTGCAGCGTGCACTCTCCCCCTCCTAAAAATCCTATATTCCCCCTCCTATTTATGTGCATCAGTATATATTGTATTATTAGTAGTATTTTGTATTACTGTAAGTATCGCATAGCCTACCTCTTTCTCTTAATAATTTCATTACGTTTCATATTGTGCCTACCTATCGTTCAAATGACATAATATGGCCTACAATATAATGGTGAGATTTTTATTGGAGGAAATGACAGAAGAATCTTGAAAAAAATAAATTTCTTATATAAATAAACTACATATGTATTAATTTTGATTCTTTTTCCAAAAATAACACATTAAGAAAGCCTGGTCAAATAATTGTTTTTCTTCCTCTCTATTTTTTATCTTCAGATGTAGTTTTCTTTAAATTTCTCTATTTTTTTGTTATTACAATATCGTTTACGCCTCAATTTAGTCTTTGTATAGGAGGGGGAGAGTGCACACTGTAATCCAACAGCCGCTGGGCGCACTCGACTGGCCACAGCCACGGCCAACTCTTTCTCACAGAAGACTACCTTGAAATGTACTGTATTTCCCACTTTATTTTATTTCCCTAATGTACGTACGTGTTTCGGTAATGAGTGAGATGTGCCAGAAGCCCATTCTCATCCTATCCCTCCCCATTTTCACAACCCTTTCTCCAAATCCATTCCTATATCTCCAAAGGTAGGCAGCGCATCCGGGGGCGTGCCAACGTTTGTCATTTTGGACTAATGTTGGAATAATCACGGATGTCTATGGGCTACAGCATCCTTCCTCTTACCATCGGGTGGACTGTATGCTTGTCTGCCGCCTTCGTCCATAAAAAAAGCTAGATATTTTTGTACATCTATAAATATAATTTCTACTCTTTTTCGTTATATTGTTCTATTTTGGATATGTCTATAATCTCCCAAAATAAAATAAATAGTTGTTACATAATTATATCCGTTGTTTGTTACATAAGAGCCGCCTATTGCTTGCTGTATGTCTTACTTACTATAAATGTAACCAATAGTTAAAATAATAACTCCCACTCTCACAGGGGATTTGCAACCTCTCAGCGTCCGCAGAGGCTTTGCGTTGAGTCCCTCTGCGTGTTCTACCACCCATATAACGGGGAATGCTCCAAAGAATTGTTTGATATAACTCCTACCTCTGGTTTCAACAACGACACCTCCTGTCACAGAAGTGCGGTGCATCCGTATTTCCTCGATACGGAGGTGTCGCGCACAGTGCGGGTCTAAAATCTGTGGAGCGAACTGTCCCAATACATATTTCCCTTATGCTACGACACGGGGTTCTTCAAGCAAGCTGTGAATAGGGTCCGTCAAGACCGACAGCGCACCCGCATACCCTCGGGTGTTGCAGGTGTTCATGGTTTCTGCCTCTTGTTATATAAAATAATGCAATAAAAACTAATAAATTCAGTCATTTATTTCAAGTCGATAAATGTAGTGTACCTCACTAGTAATAATGTTTTGCGGCTTATACAACTGGAAAAGGGTAATTTTGTTTGAATCTACCAGGCCAGCGCTACTTTAAGTTCAACTGTGGCCATTCCTACAACAAGTGCCTTGGAAATAGACTTTATTTACTCTGCCTTAATAATTTCAAGCACTTTAAGGTTCTCATTTAAATTATTTGAGAATATCATGATACTTTTCTATATATGTCGTGCAGCATTACTTTAGCTGGTAATTGGCCGGTAATTGCTAATTGGGCGGCTTGTAGAATAGCACCACCTCATCTCTTACCGTTGGTGTCACAAAAGGCTACCAGGGGATAAAAAAGCCGCTACTGCAAGCCCTGAGGAACTTTCAGCACCTCTAAAAGAGTGGACTCGCCAACCCGCTTGGCCAGCGCGACTTTTTAAGGCCATAATGTGCACGAGGAGACTTCGCTATCAGTACGCATGTAGTGAAGTTATTAAAAATCATAATAATATCACGCAACTTCAAGTGCTCATAGCACAACTACTACAAAATGTTGGCCTCGTTGTAAGAAAAAGAAACAAAAGTAAAGGCTATGAATCAAGCTCTAAAGGGTCAAATGAACTTCGTAGAACTCTTTGTCTGCCTTAAGAGTTGGGAGCACTTCTGATGAAATGAAACTGTTATTTAAGGAGAAATATCGAAGGCTATTTGTTGTATTTTAACAAAAGCATTAATACCAGTGAGGTCCAAAAGTTTCTGGCCTGACATATTTCTAGATATAACATTTTAAACTTTCGCGTTTGGTACACTTTATTCTAAATCGGGTCTGAATGCGTAAATTTATCTTTTATTTATTTGTTAATCTTTTATTCCTCCTCGACGTTTCGGCACGGCCAGCCGTGGTCACTGAGAGTTGACTGAAGAGGCGGGTAGTCCAGGATGGGAGCTGCAAGTAGTTTTATCAACACTTGATGTTCACATTCGGATAGGCTGCTACACATTACACTAACAAGGTCCCCGAACGTATTCGACGGTAAATCGCAAGGTTTAAATTTGTTAATCACTGGATTCCACGATGACGACAGTAAACTGTATTCTTTTTATAATTTTTAATTTCAATCGCTTCACGTAAAAGATATCCACCAAAAAGATTATGGCTTCGATATTTTTTTTTATAGAAAAAAATGCGGGGAACAAGCATACAGTCCACCTGATTGTAAGTGGATACTGTCGTCCATAGACGTCCGCGATACATGCCAACATCAGTCCAGAATGACAAAAGTTTTGCACGCCCCCGGATACACTGCTTACCTTTACAGATTAAGGAAAGGGTTGGGAAATTGTGGATATTGCGGGATTGTCAAAGAAGCTTATAAACTTAAAATAACGCAATACTAGGTTTAGCTTCGAGTCACCACTCGAAGCTCTACCTTATCGAGCAATTACGAGAAGTAATCCAGCAGATACGTCGTGGAAAACTAAGTAAATGTGTGCGGCTTCTCCACGACAATACATCCGTCCACGCTACCGCAGGTGCGAAAGCTGCTGGTTCACATTGTGGCTTCACGGAAATTCGCCATCCACCCTATAGTCCTGACTTGGCTCCCAGTGATTAGTATTTGTTCTTAAAACTCAAGGCAGACTTAAGGGGTAGAAGATTTTCCACGGACGATGAAGTAACCGCTGCAGTTTTCACCCATTTTGAAGACAAAATTTGTGACTATTTTTATATGTTGATAGAAATGCTAATTAAACGATCCGAAAAATGTGTTCAAATAGACGGAGACTATATTGAAAAATAAAAAGAGGTTCGTGAATTTCAGTGTCCTTTTTCTTCATCAGGCCGGAAACTTTGGACCTCCCCGTACCATCGTAATTGAAAAAAAGTCATATGATATTGTCTTCTCTACTAAAGCCGTACAAGGAATCCGTTCGCATGAGCGTTAAACACTACTCGTACTCCGTACTGTTGAGGGAGTGATTTTATAGAACTAGCTATATAGATAAATGGAAATAGATCTTTATTTTATATCTATACTAATATAATAAACAGGTAAAATTGTGTGTTTGTGTGTTGGGGGTAATCTCTGGAACTACTGAACCGATTTAAAAAATTCTTTCACATATAGGAAGCTACATTATCCGTATCTAAATATAGGTCTAATATATTTTATTTTGAAACTTAAAAGAAATTTAGAAAAAAAAAAAAAAAACTTATAAACCGAAGCGAAGCGAGGGCAGGTCGCTAGTTTGTTATATTATGATAAAATTAAGGAACAATGTTATGCGAAAATAACCAGGCGGTCTTATTTTTGTATGGCAATGTTCAATTTGCCCGAATCGTACTTTTTTCACGTTTATTCCCACTAGTTCAGTTATCCAGTTCAGTTGAACTAGTGGCACCTTTATTCTCATTAGTTCAGTCAACTGAAGTAGTGGGAATAAAGGTTTGAATTTTTTCTCTGAATAATCTTTACCTGTCGGTTCCGGTAGGTCAGACATCTATTCTAGTTTCTAGATCTGTCCATACTTCCATTACCGCTTATTTCAACCCCTTTCTCTTGGACGCTCACATAATACTAATTTTATAGTATATTTATTGTTTTATAGTTATGAAACAATTTTATAGATAAAATTTCAATGAATTTCTAAATATTTAGGTATCTTATATTTTTTATATAAATCTGTGTGAAAAACGCAAAAATCTCTTAACGAATTTCTAAATTCCAGTATGTGTTGTATTATAAAAAAAAAAATACACGTTTTTTATACCCCAAAAATTGATATTTTTTGGCATTTAAACTCAATCAAATAGATTTAGTAATATAAGCATTGAATAATGAACACATTTTTTCATATACCGTCTATTATTTTATAGAAACATGCCATTTGCCATTTTGGTCTGGTGTAAACATAAATGTCACGGATATCAGTGTGCGACAGTATCCATTATATACCGGAATGACTTCCGGTCTGACACTTATAAAAATATATAAAAAGCACCCCCTGGCAATACGAAAACTTTGTTTGTAATAAATCAAATTTTAATTTTAATAGGTTTTAATTCCACATAAAGACAAAAAAATGCTGGATCGAAAATTTGACATACATTTCATAGGTAACAATAATTATAACATAACAATAACAATTAAAACGGAAACCATTTCATTCTAGCTCTTATACCACTTCAATACAATACTATAACTTTTGGTCGACCGTACTTGCTGATTTGTAACAACATTAATACTTTTTGTCACTAGATGTCGCTGTATGGATAGCCTACAACGCGCTATTGTTTGTGAAATAGCACAAATTTTAGAGGTGTTTCTAATAAGATCGCGCTACAACTAATCCGTGCTAGGTGTATTTTTCATTTATACATTTAAATCATTTTTTGTAAAGTCTCAATGCCAAGCAGAGGAGACTTTGATTGATTGGCTTTGCATATACGGACGTACGCTTAACGTACGCTTATTGCTGTAATCGCATTACACAAAGTAGGCATGAAGCCAAATGCAATTATTAAAACTCTCCATCCTTGGTATTAGCCGACTGTTTGTGTAACGGGCTGTTGGTAGGTACATTAAAACGTCCTCTATTTGTGACAGGAAAAGGTCTGACCGTCCACGCACTATTCGTACTAAACAGACAATTAAAGCTCTGAAGGGAAGATTCCGACAAAAGACCATCCAAAAGCAAAAGATTTTATCCAGAGAGATGAATGTAGTACCCAGCACCATGTCACGTATTTTAAAGGATGATTTAGGAGTGTTGCTTACAAAAGTCGTACTGGTCATTTATTAACTGAAAATTTACAGAAAAAGGTTAACAAGTCAAAACAACATTTTCGATGGTACGCAAAAGAGGCTCACAGACAAATTTTACTTACGGACGAGAAAATATTCACCATTGAGGAACATTTTAACAAGCGGAATTTATGCTCATAACTCTAGAGAAGCTACTCAATTGGACAATAGGGTGCAACGTGGCCATTATCTGTTATCAGTGATGGTTTGGCGGGGTGTTAGCTATCAAGGAATGATTGAACCATATTTTTATGAAAAAGGTATTAAAACGTCAGCTCAAGTGTATCAAGATATGATTCTTGAGGTCGTAAAGCCTCTTAACAACACCCTGTTCCATAACCAAAAATGGTCCTTTCAACAAGACTCAGCACTAGGTCATAAGGCTCTCTCAATACAGGCGTGGCTAAAAAGGAATATTGCCGACTTCATTAGAGCTGAAGACAGGCCGTCATGTAGTCCGAATTTTAATCCCCTCGGTTATGATTTATGGTATGTTTTAGAGAGGATAGCATGCTCTAAACGCTATGATACGCGTAATATTGAATCCTAAAAAATATCCCATAAGGGTGCCAGTATTAATATAAATGGTGACAATTTCGAACATAAGTTAAATTTTTAAAATGCTAACCTATTTCTATTAAAATGATAATGTAAAAAAAATATCAATGTTTTCTTTGTAACAATATTTATGGCTAGACTAGGTATAATTTATAAAAATTATAACACATATAACCTTATTTGATATAGGTGTTGATTGATATACATGCATATACATGCCGATTCTTTACTAAATAGGTAATTTAAGTTTCTTTTAAGAATAAGGCTTGTTTGAATATTTAATAAAAGTTTTCATTAGGTTTTACAACTTCAGTCAGCTGTAATGTAAAGTTAATAATTTCAAGATACAAGTACGTTATAAGTAGGAGTCATTGACGTTAACTTATAACAAATTAATTATTTTTGTCACCAGATGACGCTGTACGTCGCTTTTGTCGCTTTCAATTTTGTTTAAGTCTTGACAAGTCTCAACTTTAATGAGCGAAAGCGGAGTTCAAAATAGGTATTTTCATAAATTGTTGCTGTCTCCAGTCCCCCTCCTACCTTTATTATTTTTTGCTATTTCTAAAACGCTCTCTGTTCTAAAAGCTGTCACTCGAAAGTAGCGCCATCTGGTACCGTTTCTTATCATACTTCAATCAACTAATAATGTTTATAGGTAAACAAGTCAATCTGAGGTAAGGTCTGCAATCAATACTAATTCAACTACTTTCTAAGCTGCGATAAGATTAATGAGGTACTGTAAGCGCGAAACTTTATATGGCAAATAGTAATAGATGGATAGGCTACCTTTTCTATTTTCATAATCGTTATAACTGGCACTGTCTTTTATTTATTTATTTTTTATAGACTAGTGGGCGGACGAGCAGGCGGTCCCACATGATGGTAAGTGTTACCGCCGCCCATGGACACCTGCAACACCAGGGGGTATGCGGGCGCGCCGCCGACCTTGCAGTCTGGCACATAAATATAAACATAAATAACATATTAAACATTTAAACGTAAACAAATACACATGTGTAGGATACATACGTGAATGTAAGTATCTAATGTATCTACTTAACATAACATAATTTTTTATGGGGTTGTCCGAAAATATTCATACGCAGGCGTCGCACAGTCGCGGTACCTTTTCTGGTAATGATTAGATTTTCTAAATTTTTTCACCGTCGCATTTATCTTGGTCAACATTATCTATGTTTAAATTTTAAGCTGTCGCAACTCATAAACACCGGAGATTCTGCAAGATTTTTGGTTCTAAATTTTCAACTTTAGACATATCACTGCACTCGCTGAGATGATTTAGACACGAAGATCATTCTGAACTCATATGACTTTCAAGACGGCCGCAAGCAGAATGAGGCGCGCGCGGGATGCGTCGAAAACATATCTCGCGTCGTTCCCTCCCCCGCCTCATCTAATCTATTTAGAGCGACTCTGAAGATTTGTATGTAAGGTAAGTCCATTAATTTTATATTGGTTTAAACGCGAACTAAATAAATCATTAGACTTATTAGGTCCATTAGATTAGCTCCGACAACTTTCTGTTTTGTTCTACTTTTCCTACGATTATTATACTTTATTACGTAATTAAGCATCCGAACTAAGTACTTGTAAGTTAGAAGAACTAAGTACCATAGTTAGTATTTCATTTATTATCAAAAAATGTTTTAGTGCTTTTTTCACAGCCATAATTATTTAAGTACTACTAGATAACTAAGACAAACAAAATATTTGAAGCCAATTACGAACTAATAATTAAAAACAGTACGTACGTATGTGTGTGATTTCGTGAGCGCTTGTATGTGCGTGTGTACGTATGCGTGTGTATGTATGTATGTGAGAGAGAGTATTATAGGTACATAATATTATTAATATCGTAATAATATATTTTTGTAATTCATACATTATTGATGATACCTTTATATTTTCATGTTTTATTTATCAACAAAGAGGTTTTTTTTTTTGTTTATGTTCACTTAAACATATACAAAAATAATATTCTCGAGATGATCTTAAAATTTCGTACTTTCGTATTTGTTAATATTTGATGATTACGAAGCAGCTCCCAAAATAAATTTAATACCGCAAACGTCACTTAGCAGACATCGACAGCCTCGAGCGTCGCTAAGTACAGTCAGCGCTTAGAAATGCCAACAAGTCCTGTGTTCATTTTGCGTTTAGAATTCTTAGATATGTTCCACGGTAAATGTAAATTTCAACTTCTCAATACTTTGTGTGGATCGGACTTGATTCCTAAAGTACCACGATTTTAAAACGACCACTTCCACGTTGATTATTGTTAAAAATAAAGTGGATTAATAATACGCACTGGAAATAGAAAATCTATAAACAAATACAAACAGATTGAGAATAAATTATTATTATAAGTTTCTTTACAAAATAATTAACATTTTAGTGCTGTATATAAATAAATTTTTGGTAACAATTGTTTACAAACGATGAGTCACTGCGTTTTTAACAAGAACAGGCAATACGACAATATTCTACTGCACGTCACTAAATGCTGAGAAATTATTATCACTGAATATAATAGAATTTTGACACTTGAATTCAATAATAAAATTAGATAAGGATTGAATTCAAGTTTCAAAATTGTTTTTCCAACTATATTTAGTGCTAATTTTTTGTTTTAATTAGCGACCCTTTTCGATTTCCTTTGATTTGACAGACTAACATATTTATCAACCGACGACTGTACACAATTCGTCGCCGTCGTGTACCGACGTACAAATATGTCCAGTCTGTCCCTTGGGCGATGAAAATGGACGAACGGACAGACGTAATTAATTAATCCGTTCCTCGCATCGGGTCGTATTGTGGAATTTGGATTTGGATTTTGGACTGTTTATGCGTTAACGTATTTATTAACTGGGAGGCGAATTAATCTTGGCGCCTTAGGCATAATACCTTCACGGATATTCAGCGTGTCAAGGAAATAACGCAAAAGCTGAAATAGGCCGTTCAGTATCGAGAGTAGAATCGATTCTACCAGATTTTACAATAGCTTGTTTTTCATTATTTATAATACAATTCTAGTACTTACTATATGTTTCAATGTACGCACGTCTCCCGAGCCACTTCACGTGCACCGCCTTGGCAACCAGTCTGAGTAATGAGCGCTACGAACGTTTTAGACAGGACAAAAAACCTTACACGTTTGGAACTTTTGACTTATTACTTGAAACAATTTTGTATTTCGCTAGAACGGTTTTATATATTTTAAGTTGGTTGGCGTGTTTCAGGTTTGCGTTATTTCGGTTATAAGTTAAATACTTTCTAAAGCGCGCGTCACGATCAGTACCCCTCATATTATTGAACCGTAAAGTTCCAACTGTCTAGTAAAGTGGTCGGTGATTGACGATTTCATACAAATCTCTTTACGGTCCAGTCTTGGCTGATCTCATGTCAATAACAGAAATTGTTCCTGTTCGTGGCGCGCGCTTTACACCAAAACATACATAAGAAAAATACAAAAATACAAGTTGGTAACTAGAAGTAAAATCTGCGACCTTATCGCTAAGGGCTGGCGCAGACCAAGCGAAGCGCAGCTCGGTTTTTAATAACAAACAACTATCAACTTTGTCGACATTGGAATTAGATCAAAAATTCACCAACGTACCTACCAGTCTTCGAGCTCATTAAAGTGGACGTAAGCGGCGGGAATTAAGTCCGCCATTTGTACACGCCTAATACTTGTGCAATGTAGTTTAAATAAATTAATTATAAACAAACTAACAAGCTGCGGTTGACATATGTAATGTTATGGAAATGCACTGGTCGATAAGATATCATTAAGATCTCTGTGAAGATACAGCTTATATAATCGCATTGCTCGAGGAGTCGTGTCACGTAGATAATAACTTGCAAACACGATATCATTATACGCTTTTTATACACAGTTATTGTGATTACACTACAGCCACAGCTCTGTTGTTAGTGACACTAGATTATGTCCTACGACGACCTACGTCGGCTCATTGATCTGCCTTTACAAAACAAAAAAAAAATGTATTGAATAGCGTATCATTGACATTTTATTATCTACTAGCTGTGCCCGGCCACGCGTTGCTGTGACTGCCCAACAGATGGCGCTTACCATGTTTTTACCTGTTTTTGGGTAAAAAGCATATTTTTACCCTATGACAGGTATATAAAAACACGTGCGTATTTGAATGCAACGTTGTGTCAAAATTTCAAAGCAATCGGTAAAAAACTCGGAGATTTAAGATTTTGAACAAACGAACTTACAATAACTGAACAATACAATAACTGACATTTTTATTTATATAGATTATCTTTCCTAGGGTTTTCTTGCTTGAAGCATGTCAGTTATTGACTGGATATCGATAATGATAAATTTGTTTTGCCCTTAAAATTTTATTCATTTGATAACTGTATAATACTTAATTAAATACTAATATAAAAATATTTATGCTAATACCTACGAGTATATACAAAATGTACTTACTTACTCACAAAACGAAAATACGAAAATACGCACGTCTCCCGAGCCACTTCACGTGCACCGCCTTGGCAACCAGTCTGAGTAATGAGCGCTACGAACGTTTTAGACAGGACAAAAAACCTTACACGTTTGGAACTTTTGACTTATTACTTGAAATAATTTTGTATTTCGCTAGAACGGTTTTATATATTTTAAGTTGGTTGGCGTGTTTCAGGTTTGCGTTATTTCGGTTATAAGTTAAATACTTTCTAAAGCGCGCGTCACGATCAGTACCCCTCATATTATTGAACCGTAAAGTTCCAACTGTCTAGTAAAGTGGTCGGTGATTGACGATTTCATACTTAGAATTTCATTTCATTCTTGCATTTCATTCTTGCGTTAGAAATGTAGCACAGACAGGTTGTCAATATTTTTTCAATAACCCTTCAATATCAAAAGTGAATTTTAATTTGTGTTAATAAATACCTTAGATATTTGAAAAGTTATTTCACGTGCGCTTTTTTGTTTGTGTAAAATATAATGTTCAGAAAAAATTCGTACATCAAAAGTTAGTTTTAATGAAAGGAATTTAGTTTTAAGTGGATACTTGTATTTCTATCAGCCAATAACGTCCCACTGCAAGATACAGGCCTTCCATAGTAAATCACTGGGGGTTTCGGGCCGTAATCCACCACGTGGATCCACTGCGGATTGATGGATCATATACACCAGATTTTTTTATTATTTCTCTATCACGCGGGTTTCCCCACGACGTTTTCCCGTATCATCGGGCTAGTGTAAATTTAAAAAAATCCGTAGTTAAATTGAAACTCAGGGGGTAAGCGCCGAGGATTCGAACTCACGATCACAAGAATGTGAATCGAGTATAGATACCCTTAGGCCATCACTGCAATGTTAAGTGAGTGCAGATGTTTTTTTTTATTTAACCCTGTAATGACGTCCTCTTGTTGACACTTATTAGACTGCGATAAGTAGCCTTTCCATTTCATAAATTCTTCAGACAATCCAGATATTCTACCGAAAACGCTATTACAGTTCACCGATTCTTTCACATGTCCGTCGAAACGAAAATCCAGTGACAACCGATTCGATTGTCATTCGATTCCTTGTGTCACAATCGATTACGGGATAAAAAATACAATAACACGTGTCAGTTGATCTCTGCACTTGACAGGCCGCTACGATATTGGAATACAAGAAAATTCGTTTTTTTTTCTTTTTTTTTACAAAAGGCATATAGAGTGGTCTTATTTTCAGTATGTTATTTTTACAAAATACTTTTTTTTTATAGAAAGAAGGCGACTGACGATACCGTGCACATGATGGTAAGTGGATATTAGCGGTAAATGCCAACATCAGTCCAGAATGACAAACGTTGGCACCCTCCCAGATGCGCTTTCTACCTTTAGAGATGTAGGAATGGTTTTGGAGAAGGGGTTAGGAAAATGGGAAGGGATCGGATACTGAATACAGAAAGAATGATTTGTTTACATTTTGAAGTATGCTTATTTTAATTTTAAAGTAATATAACAGTTTCTGAGTGTTGTTCCAATTTTTAAGTTCAGTTGCAATAAACCACCATAGAGTGCACACGTACACAGTTGTTTTCATATCCCGCTAAGCTAAAGTCAATCTAATCACCAAGCAATACACTGAGTTTCTACTTTAAAAATACTACTAGTTTGCCTGTTGCAGAATTTAAAAAAAAAATTGGTACCAATTCGCACTGAGCCCGAGTAGTGGATTAGGGCTCAAAACTTTCTAGTGATTTACCAGGGGAGGCCTGAGCCCTGCATAAGGACGTTAAAAAGGGTATGAGATCAGTTTCTTTAAGAACATGTATTTTACATTACCTACTATAGGGTTTTGGGTCATAATCCATCAAGCGGGCTCAGTGTTGATTGGTGTATACACATGCTTCAATTTTTTTTAATATCTAAGCATGCGGGTTTCCTCACGATGCTTTTCTTCATCGCCAAGCTAATAATAATTATAAAAATCCGTGCTTAAGTAAAAACTCAGTGCCACGAGCCGAGAATTTCAGGGTTGAGAATAAAGACCCCTAGGCTATCCATAGCTTTTAAATTAATAGTCACCAGCGCCTTTATTCTGCGCACATTGTCTCGTGCAAGAGGGATATATGTCCTTAAAACGCTACGGTGGCCAAGCGGGTTGGTGTAGTTTTTCAGGGCTTTGATAGCGTTTTTGTTATCCCTAAGTCACCTTTTACGACACCCACGTAAAGAGATGGGGTGGTGCTATCCTTAAGCCGGCCCACACCACACGATCCACTTAAAAGTGCCTTTTCCTGTACTGCAATTCACTTCTCAATGCGCGCATGAACTAAAATTACTATTAAAATTTCAACTTCATTCTCGTGAATACCGTCCGCTATTCGAATAAAGATTAACCGATTATATAGTCGCTAATTCTTTCTTTGATTCTAATTCCGAACACGTAGCAAAAAAGGTCTCGGGATACGGAATCGGATCGTATAGCCCACATACCCTGGAATTCATATAATCGCATACCGATTATTATTATGCATCGAATGAACGAATAACTCGATTCGTGAGACCCAAACGAGACGTGCGATGATTTTTTACTGTACGAGTTTTAATGGGAATTCTCCTCTGATGTTTTTCTGTATGATTTGTTATTAACATTAAGGTTATTTAAATCTATCGTATATGGATATTTCGTTTTGATCATTCAAATTTAACCCGATTGTCTTTGATCTCAAAATTCATGTCTGTGTGACTGATTTAGTCAATATTTTTCTTTTTGAAGTACGTTTTATAAATTATACTTTTCTATTCAAGATAGAAGAAATTTATCAGAATTTGTACATATAATATAATTTGAATCAAAGTCGTGTCTGTACATTAAATATTAAAAAAAAAAATATTGTGTACACCATGAATGACAGAGAGCCTAAAACATCAATTTTTCAAATTTTTGTTTGTCTGTCTGAACGCGCATCACGCAATACCCACTTGGCGAATTTTAACGAAACTTGGTAAAGTTAAAGCTTATGTACTAGGTTAACATTCAGGGTACTTCTTATGAAGATCCATTATAGAGTTCCCACGGGAATCATTGTCAAGACGATACCAGAGCATTAGACTAATATTAGCATGAACAATATCTGAGCTCATATAAAAACCATTGTACGGATTTTTATGAAATTTAGTACAATGTTAATTTGTGTCCTGAGTTCCAAACCGTTATAACTTCCCGCGGGAATCATTGCAAAGTAACCACATGTACTTTTGAATTCATATCAACATTTTCAAAGAAGCTCAGAGAAGTAAGTTTTCAGAAATATTTATACCAAGCTCATCGGATGGTAATTTATTGAAACAATAATGATTGTTTAATAATAAACGGTAATAATTGTAACAATTATTAATAATAAACAGTATATAATGTTAATAATAATTGTTAATACTAAAGAGTAATAATTGTTTATTGAAACAATAAATATACTTTCCGATATTAGATTTTTGATCCACACCAACATGTTCAAAGAAGCTCAGAAAAACATATGGGTAAAAGTATTTATATCGAGCTCATCACGTAAATAATCGTGCTCGGTACCAACCTTTGACATTACATGGATGAGTTGAAATCCCGCGGGACAACAACCATTTTTGATCTGCTTGAAATTATTTCCGCTGTCGGTTCCCACAGAATTACTTGTTAAAATCGTTTTATTAAAATTGGGGACGATTATGATCTTTAAGGGCTTTTAAGTGTGTAATGCGCGACATCTGTGTTTTCTTCTTCCATCTGTATCTTAAGAATTGCCTAATAGATAGGATTGGAGTAGTACTATCATAGATTCTCACATTACTTATCCCTTTAAATCTGTGTTTAATGATTTATCTAGACACATATTAAACTTGATTCAATAACAGGATATCGATTTCATAACAAAGTATCGTACATCAATTATCACAATACAAACTAGTGAACTATTGTGCTTCATTAGAAATTTCAATTACTTAGTCAAACGATGATCCGACTTGATAAATTTATCTTAATTAATACAGGGCTGCTTCAGGTAAAACGTGGGTAATTCACAGGGTCAGACGGGCTGTTCTCTCTTCGTTAAATTGTCATTTGGACAGTCAGCGATATTTATTTATTTTATCTATTTATTTAATCCCTAGCTTCTACCCGCGACTTCGTTCGCGTGGATTAAGCAGCTGTAAAATATTTTTACCACATGTAAAAGCACAAAAATGATGGATTTCACGGATGAAAATCTATCAAATATAACTCAACTTTCTTGTGTCGTATGAAGATAACACATATACCAGTTTTCCTTCTAGATACTTAGCTATACATTGGTGAAAACCCGATCAAAATTCATTCAGTAGATTTTACGTGATGCTCGAGTGCCTTACATAGACTAAAACTGTCTGGTCTATGGAAACCGAACATGCCGATGACTACTCACACTAAAATGGAGTTCAATAAAGAACTCGATAGGATGATGCAAATGGGAAGTGATAAACAACTTCCATTATACATCTTCAAAACTGGATGAACGATCAACTAGAACTAAAACGATCTACAAGTGATAGTCAAATATGGTACACCGTCGATTGAAGTCCGGTGCATATGTAATAATTACTTCTATTACGGAGATAATGAGTAGACTTACCAATAATAAGACTATTTATGTTCTCAGTGACAGTCAAGTTGCTCTGCAGGCGCTCATGTCCTATAAAACCGATTCCAGGTTGCAGCTCAATTGCGTTAAGGCCCTCAATAGTCTAGGCAAACGCATTAGGATGAACTTAATTTGGGTCCCGGGACATGAAGGTTTTAAAGGAACTGGCAAGGAAAGACGAAATCAGAGACGAAATTCATTGGACCACAACCCTTTGTAGGTCTTGCATTAGGAACATTGTATAGGGTATTTAGAGAAGTGGCAATGATCTATTTGCAGCAGGACCGATACCGATAGGGTAGACGAGTCCTCGGATGGAGGCCACGTAGCGGGAAGAGCAGGGTGGGACACCCTCCTGGCAGGTGGACTGACGACTTGAAGAAGGTCGCCGGTGGTGGTTGAATGAGAAGAGCCGAAGATTGTGTGTGGTGGCGAGCCATAGGCTGATGGTATGGTATGGGTACGGTACTTATGTAGGTACATGCTAACATACTTTTTCAACATACTTATACCACGGTCGCTTTAGCTATTGAACTGTAACTGTATTTTTTATCATACGAATATTGTACAAATTGGTCATTGTTATTTTATACATATAAGATTTTTTTGGTAAACTTAATAAATAAAATCAAAAAACTAATTCAAGGCCCAAAAGGGTTCAAAAGGTAGATATACAATATTACATTTTATTTTATTCACCTTAAACAACTTATCGCAAATTAATTTGGAAATGGATTCTACAGATATTTTTAAATGTAAAATTTCAGCAATTTATTACTGTTTAATTCACTTAAAAACATAGAAAAAATACTTTACACATTCGTAAATGTATTCTATAATTCCATAAAAAGTACTGAAATGGAACGTTTTTAAATTATTTAATGAGATAATACTTATATTTTTTTTAAAAAGATCGAATTCTGTTTTAGGAAAACAGTTCTATAATATCGTAAAATTATAAAATCTTTGTAATCTCAAGTTTGTGGGAAATATTTTGAGATTGAAAACAACAAAACACTTGTTAAAATTGTAGGTAAAAGTGAAGCTACCTTTTAGAAATCATTTTATCGTTTCTATTAAAAATATTGAAGCAAACGTTTACAATTTCGACCGTTAAATAAAAATAAAACTCAAAAAGTCAATTTTCAAATTTATTGACTACATTGAAGGAAAAAGAAAATAAAATTAGTTAGGGTAAAAAAATTAAATTTTTCTTTTAAATTTTTTTAAATATAGGATTTACATCTTAGATATATCTTATGAAACAAACATAATGTGTGTCTGTTCTTTATTCGAAGTAATCTCACGAATTATTTGTTTGATTTGCAGTTGTAATTTTGTCATTGTGTAGATCATTTATTCTGAAAGGTCTTACCGTATAAATAAGTAATTTTAAAAATATGTAGTTTTTGATAAACCCCTGACGATTTATCAAAAATTACAAAAACTTCTAATTACAAAAAATCTTAAGAATGTTTTTAGTATTGAAGTATAATACATACGTAGGTACGTGGAGCGATTGAAATTAAGAAATAGAAAAATTTCAATCAGAAAGATGAATATAAACTATAAATTTATGTTTGAGGTACGCACTATGCATGCTCATTTCATTGCTCACCTATCGCTCTTCCAGGTTTGCTGGTAGAAATCTCCTAAGGGAATAAGCACGCCTTTTGTATATATTTTCTTTTGTAACTATTTTTATCATTTGCGTGTACAATGAAGTATTTACATAAATAAATAAATAATTTTCTCAACTGAACGCTACTAAGGAGAAATAATTAAATAAGCAGCAGAAAATTCTGAATTCATCTTTAACCAACGGTCGACTGGTAGAGGATATCTTAAGTCTTAAGGCTAATGCTTTAAGATGTACTGATGTAGGTAATGCTAATGCTATCAGTACATTTTTTTTTATGGACGAAGGCGAGCAGGCAGTCCACCAGATGGTAAATGGATACTGGCGCCCATAGACATCTGTGATGCATGCCCACATTAGTCCAAAATAACAAACTTTGGCACGCCCCCGGATGCTCTGTCTACCTTTGGACATATAGGAATGGAATTGGAGAAAGGGTTTTGGAAAATGGAGAGGGATAGGATGGCAATGGGCTCTGGCACATCTCACTCACTACCGAAACACGTACGTACATTACGGAAATAACATAAAGTGTGAAATACAGTACATTTCAAGGTAGTCTTCTGTGATAGGTGACCATTCGAGTGCACCCAGCGGCTGTTGCATTTCAGCGTGCACTCTCCCCCCTCAAGAGTGCAATACAATAAATACAAATATGGTGGAAGAGAAATAGAAATGGGCAGCAACTTGATGGCGGTGTTGAAGGTTGGTTTAAGTTTGGGTTTTCTGGTTACAATAAAGATATAGGAGGCCGTCAACTTTGCGATGACATTCTTTTGCATTATTATTTATTTCAGTTAAGTTCTCAAAACTTTAGTATTTTATGTCACTTGCTTAAATACAAGCTCTAAAAAAGGGGGCATTTAGAAACTTAAAATTAATTAAGGAATACTGAAACAGAAACAAGCCGTATTTGGAAGGTTGCGTAGTTTATGTTGACCCTTCAACAGTTATAAAGGCTAGGGCCCTGACCCACTCCCTCGTAATGTCCCCGAAATACTAAGTGCTAAGCCGAGTAATCCAGTTTTCGGTATGTACGGCGATCATTTGTATTTAAGTAGTTTGTTACTGAAAGTAGGTAAGTAACTTGTGTTTACTTTGTAGTCAATTAGCGGTGCTCGTGACTTCGTGCGTTATAGTATGTGTGGTTAGCTGGATTCCCGTGGGAACTTTATAATTGATCTAGATAAAAAGTACCCTAGATGTTAATCTCGCACATAGGCTATAACTATGCAAGTTTCATTAAAATCGGTCCCGTGGTTCTTGCGTGATGGGTGTTCAGACCGACAGACAAAAACTACAAAAAAACAAATATTTTAAATCTCTATCATTCGTACTTTACGTAGTGGTGCATCACTAGCTAGCGTGCGGACCCCGTCACACTTCCGCCCACAAGAAGTTCATAATGGTTATGACGGATTAAAGTGTTGAAAAAGTAAATAAAGTCTTAGCAGAGATTCGGCAGTTTAATTAATTTTATTTATTTAAATGTAAAATCTCAGATTACAAAATCCATTAAATGTGTTAGTAAAACTTATCTCATGAACTAAGCGTTTGTAGATATAATTTACAAACTTATGAGACATGAGTCGGGCGTATTCATCGGGCACGCACGCAAGCGAGAGGATGCCTACGTGATCAACACCCCTATCCAGTTCCTGATTATCGGACTATCGTATATGCATTGTCGTAATATAGTATCTCTCGTACCAAGAGAGTAAATTATACAGTTATTATACTGGTTAGGACGATGGGATCGATATTATAAAATCTACTGACATATTCGTTTTAGGGTTCATTTTTTAATTTTCAAAGTAACTTCTAACAAACAACAAGAAAGAGAAGCAATGCATATCTAATTAAACGAGAGCTGGCGATGAGTAGGAGCCATAATATAAGTGGAATATACAGTAAGGTACCTAGCCTTATTGAAATAACTATTCCTTATTCATATGAGCAGAAGAATGTTGCGCTACCCAGCGTTGATTTAATGCGGACATCGCGGATTTTTACATCGGGGTGACGATAACAGATGCTTGTTGCAAAATGATCTCGGTGTAGATTTCTCAATTGATCACACGATTCGATGATACTATGAAAGAAACAGAAATATACTTTTTAGATCACTTTTTGGAACGAAGTTCCTTTTGGCAGCTTGTGGTAGGTGTGATTCGAGAGAAAATGTAATGTCACGTAAGATTTTTACCCCCTCCATACGCCTTTCCCTTTCTCACCTTTCTCTCACTCGGACACGGTATGGTCGCGATTCTCGCGATTGTGTCAGCTCGTCGGTATTCGGTAAATTTCGGTAGCGGGCCGATCGCTAGTTCTCTCTCTCATGCCTCGCTCGATCCGAAACGAAAATATCCGATTCGACTACATCGCCATCGCTGATTCGCTGAATCGTATCGTTGTTTTTCGATGTAATATATCGCATAGTGATATCGATATTAGAATGATATATTGAAAAATACATCGATATTTGCAATACATCGATTGTTTTTAGAGTTCACTAAGATTATGATTATAACATGCCTGAAAATGAAAGTATACGGATGCGTGAATTACATTCGGAGTTTAAAAAAATGCGTGACCGCACACGTTTCTTTAACTTTTAATGACAATATAATGAAATAAATAAAATAATAGCTCTTAAAATAAATAGTGTAAAATATTTTAATACGCCAATCAGCACACTAAAATTATTATATGTACCTAAGTGAAAATTAATATATATTCTGTTTTTTTAGTATATTAAAAATAAATAATTGACGATCAATTTACTTACTCATATGTGCATAACACTATCCACAATCGCACTAACAGAAACAGGCGCGTTCAAAGGCGCGTTCAAGTAGGTACTTGTAGCATAACTACGTAACGTGTTATATACATACGAATAAATTAACCAATTATATCTTTTCAATATAATTTAAAATCATGAATGACGTCTTACTCTAAATTTTTAGTTATATGTAATAGTTTTAGTTTAGTTAGATATAATATGAATTCATTGTAATAAAGATAGTGGACTAATAAATCAAACCAGTACCAAAAGCAGCTCTTAAAAGCTCCTGTCAGTTTGTGTTGAAAACTTTTTCAAATTAGTTTGTGTTGCAATAAGTACTATTCAATAGATTTTTTAAAAAATGTGTTAAACCCTACATTGTTAATTACATGTGTTGAATTTGGTAGTTTATTATATATTTTTGGGGTCATGCAGAAAAATCTTTTGTTTAGAAGTGTTGTTAACACTTAGTATCGCTCGGTATTGTTCGGGGGATGAGAGGTGAGGGGTGAATTCATGTACTCTACAGCCATCCATCATTGTGCGGTACGGTAGCAATTTGTGTGTTGTGCAAGTAGGCTGCATATTTTTTGAGAATTTTCTAGTTCGCGTGTGTAATGATTATTGTTGAGTTCAATAGTGTAGTGTACGGAAGACCTCGCAAAGGCGTCATTTAGCGCCTCCCTGTTCAGCAGTTCCGGAAGCCCCCAAGAAGATCGAGAGTGGCTGAGCTGGCGTTACGAGGACGGTACATTGTTGCTTTCTTAATTTTGAATCCGCGTATCCCGGATCAAACACTTAGTAACACTTCAGGCGTATTTTAAAGATTAATATGAAGACTCCATACTATTCTTTATCTGTTCTATGTAACAAAGTTATTTACATTCAGATATGAGCACTCTGTTTTACCACTCTTGCAATATGAAGTAATTAACCGACTTCGTTCGCTCGCAAACATGTTTACTGAGTGTATAATGAATGTGAAAACTCGTATTTGCATTGTATTTTGGACGTGATCGTGCGAAGTTTAATCAATTGGAGAATTTCAATGAGGATTGCTGATTCAAAATTGTGGACAAAGTGCAGGACACATTTGTTAACCCATAACCGTAACCAGCCCTTAATCGTCTACACAGGCTTCCTCATGCACTTGGTACCGTACATGAGGGATGTATGACTGTAAAACACCATATTACCCAAGCGGGTTCACGAGTCCGCTCTTTCAAAGGTGGTACAAGTTCCTCAGGGCTTGTGGTAGCGACTTTGTTATATCTTAGTCGCCTTTTAAACACCCATGGGAAAAGATTGTACTATTCTAACAACACACAACACAGCTGACTTCTTAACCCATTGAAATGAAATTCGGCAAAAAAATAGGGCTCATATCTCGGTGAAGTGGCAGAAAGTATTGGCAGATAGAAGGTTGGCAGACGAGCAAAGAGTCCACCTGGAGGTAATTGAATATTAACGCACATGTACATCGGCGATACATGCCGACATTAGTCCAGAATGACAAAAACATTGGCACGCCCCCGAAAGCGCAGCTTACCTTTACAGATTTAGGAATAGTTTTGGGGAAAGTAATGGGAAAAGGAGGTTATAATGGAGTAAGGAGTTACTTTTATTCATGGCATAGGAGAGGACAGATTATAATGGAATGCGAAATATTAAATTATTATACGTAAATTATGCTTAAGTATGTTTGTATGGTATGTATGTATTTATATATATATATATATATATATATATATATGCGTGTATGTATATGATTATTTATGTTGTGCTATTTAATTGATTTGCATTCACCATAATTCTACTTAATCGTTACTGTCATTGCACCTAGCCATTTCTACTCGAAGGTTGACTGGGAGATGATGCTTCTAACTGTTAAGTCCGCCTTGTGTTACTTTGTGCAATAAAAAAATAAATAAATAAACGGCTGTGCCATATTATCCCACTCAGTACCAAAACACGAACGTACACTGCGAGAATAGGATAGGGTGAGAAATATTGAACATTTTACGGTAGTCTTCTATGAGAGACGAGTAATTTGGCCAGTTGAATGCGTCAAGCGGCTATGGCATTGCAGCGTGCACCCGCTTCCTGCCGAAACTATTATATTAAAATTCACCTTTCTAGCTGGCACGCCACTTTAGAGATTTGCTAATGTTGTCATGTCATGGTCATGGCAAAATCCATGAACCAATTATCTTACTATTGGTAATCAATTTACATTGCTGTTTACAGCGACATTACATTGTATGAGCGACGACGGCTTTCTTAAATGACGCATCTCGTATTCTGCTCATTTTCAAAGTGAGTACTAATTTTTAGTAAAAATGGTAACAATATTATCATTAAACGATACTTGTTTACATTTGTAGGATTTTTTTGCTAACCGTTGTTTGTGTACAAGCATTACATACCGACGCGATAACGTGAACGCTCTTGACGTTCATCTGACGTGTAAATTGAAAGATTGTCTGTTTCCCGTTTAATAAAATCGTTGAGTATTCCACGCATCTTCAGCTGAGAGTATACGAGACGGTTGTGCTTTGATAAGTATTCTTTTTATCACTGGGTGATAAGGTGATAATTTTATCACTGGTTATAAGAGGTGGCCAACTTGTTTAAAACAGTGTTCTACTTTTAAAAAAGTTAACTACTCGCGATCGACTTAATTGTGCTTTAATGAGAAGGTTAGATAGTTTTTTATATTATTTATTACTAGGTAAAATTAATATCAATACGTAACAAAAAATAATGAGAAGTTTGCGTTGTGCTTTCATTTCTTCTGTCGAATTAACAAAATCGGGAGTATATGTCGATAATATTGTCAACCTTAAAGAAAATTTTGATACCGGTCAAAAATTTTAATTTCCTTTCGCGGTGGACCGAGCGTCTTTGGCGATCGACTTGTTGGCCACCCCTGATTTATAGTGTTTTTAAAGCGCAAATACCCTTGGCAAATGATGAAAAGTCCTAGTCCAATGGCTCGAAGTTTCTTTAATGGACAAAATCCGTAACGAAGAACTAAAATTACCTACATACTTTTAGCGCAATAATCGTTTAATTCCAAATAAACTTATCCATGCCTTCATTTGAGTTTGACCTTTACATCAAATTAAAATTAAACAACTGAAATTTACTTTTTGGCTGCACATGACCACGCCAACGAAGTCGCGAGCAAAAGTTAGTAATTCAATCATTTTCAATTCAATTCTATTCATTTTCAATTTCGACTTCTGTCAATATAAATATGTGTAGGTACATGAAAATACATGAATTATATGATAAGATTATGAAACATAATCTTATGATATATTTTTTTTAAATATGAATCGTGTCTTACTTAACGCGTACAATAAAAGGCTTTCTTACTTTTTATTTATCCTCAACGTTAATTATATTATCAGATAAGTATTACAAGTGTAAGAGCGCTGATAGGGTATCTATACTCGACTCACAATTGAGCGATCGTAAGTTCAAATCCTCGGCGCAATGGTTTCCACTTAAGTACATTTTTTTTTAAAATGTCACTTGCTCGGTGGCGAGGGAAAGCATCGTGAGAAATCCCGTATGTTACAGAAATGAAAAAAAATCTGGAGTATGTGATCCACCAACCCGCACCGGTCCCGCGTGGTGGATTACGGCCCGAAACTCCCCACTGATTTACTAGGATAGGCCTGTGCCTTGCAGAGGCACTTTATAGGTTGATACACATCACAAGTGTACTAATTCTTTAAAAAATCTGGTCAATACCAGAGCTGCGAATAATAATAATAATACCTGACATTTGTGGCTGTACCTTGTGGTAAGTGGATATTGCAGTAAGTGGATATTGTGGTAAGTGGATATTGTCGCCCATGGACATTCGCGATACAAACAAACATCAGTCGAAGTATTAGACGCTTCAACATGACCGTCCGCCGACTTCGTACTAAAATAAACCTTCAAACGAAGTAACAGATGTAGCTGATTAAAAATTATAACTAAGTACCTGTCATTAAAGTAATATAACTACCAGCTTTTATTTCTGTTATATAGCTGAATAATAGGTTCAGTAAATAATCATTGTCTAGCAAGTTATAAAATAACAAGGAACCTAATCCCCATAATACCTTTCTCTAATTATGGAGACAATGGACTCCTTTATCTTGCTGATAATGACATGTTTACAGTTTATAAAAGAAGAATTTGTATAATCATAAAAAATATCAGAAGAATATCGTCAATTTAATTAATTGTAACTTAAACCTTTTCAGAGTAGGACGTTTCCAACGAACAAGTAAAGAAACAAACGAATACTCGTGGTTACGGAAAAACAAACAAAAAATCTTATGGAGTCTTCTTCGGAATTACAAAAAGTACCAGTTTGGAACATTGGAGCAAACGTTAAACCTAACATTTGGAATGGCAGACGAAAACGGCACGTTATTAAAAGCGGCTGAACATACCACCACATTAAAAAAATACCCTCAATTAAAAGTATATAAAAGAAGATGGTACATTCTTCTCCTGTACGTCATGTATATGGTGTGCAATTCGTCGCAATGGCTCCAGTATTCGGTCATTTCGGAGAAGGTGTGCAAGTTCTATGGAGTTAGTAATTGGCACGTGAACTTGACTTCGCTAATTATGATGGGTTGTTATCTGCCGTTGGCGTTGCCTGCTGCCAGCTTTATGGATAAGGTTGTAAGTATATCGGTACAACATACCCACCACAAAATTAACATAGATACAGTGAAATCAACGAAACACGAGCTTTGCGTTTTTGTGAGTGCACACCATGTACAGTACAGTGTACAGTGTATAGCGTACAATGCGACCATTTCAACAATTGGATTTGACAATTCGGCACTCACTCACACAGATACAAAGTTCATGTCTCGTTGATTTCACTATAGCAATCTCTATCTAGTTTTAAAAGGCAAGGTAGGAATAATTAAATTAGCCACATAAATACTGAAAGTGGAGCCAATTTAAAGGTGGGTTTGGTTGAGGTTCTCTGGTGACAATAAAGATACAGGAATCCCAAGAAGAAGGACTCCGTCAACTTTGTGTAGACATCATTAGTAAATAAAATTTGTTTATTTCAACTATACAAAAATAGTTATCCAAAAAAAAAATTTTTTTTGCTCGTTTAAATACAACCTTTTAGAAATTATTATACTATTTTAACCTTTATTAGTTCCTTTCTTTCTTTTAAAAGTAATTTCCTCTCATTACTAATTTATTTCTAATCTGCTTCATTTCGTTCTCTCTTCATATTCAGTCCTTGTGAATGCAGATGTAAATATGTAATCCCACATGTACAATCTACAAAACCCACAATGAATTTTAAAAATGCATACAAACTTGAGCATTTCAGTCATAGACATATATTATTATAATTTTTTTTTATTTTATTAATAATGAATTAGATTATAAAAAAATATTTTTTTAAATCTATATAAATAGATACTACAAAAACTTTCAGGGTTTAACCGAAGCCGTTCTTTAAATATGGGTTTCTGTCTCACTTGGTGTTGAAAAATGTTTTTTTAATAAAAGTTTTATTTTGTCGTCATTCATATATTTTTGCCTGGAGCTATTAAGCTCAGGTAACATTGAGGTAAGCAGTCCATTGACTAAATCAGGTAACAGTGTAATTAAATTTACAACAAAAGTAAATTCAGGTTGACAATCTTGAGCGTTTGATGTAAAGGCGATTGTACACAGTGGTCCAATGCATTGGGACAACGAGCTGGGCTACCATGAGGCAAAAATAACGTAACGATTTATACATTGGTTGTCGGATTGTTTATTCCTTGGCTATTGCTTAAAGATGGACGTGAAAACTATGGCGGCCACCACAATTTATTTTTACAGCACATTTCACTATTATTTAACTGTGCACCGGACAAAAGTAATAAACAGGAAATGGAGAAAAGGAATATGGTGGATTCTGAGTGTTCATAGTCTATGAATGTAAATGGTTCCTCATTACACCACCCCGCCATCGTAACAAACTCAGACGCATTTCACGCGAGATGTTTATGTTTGATAAACTGTTTATAATCTTTTACATCTCTTCCCGTGGGTGTAGTAACAGGCGATTAAAGGATAACAAAGCCGCTTGCACGGGCCGTGAAGAGCTACACCACCTCTACAAGAGTGGACTCGCCAACCAGCTTCGCCAGCTTGGTTTTAAGGCCCCACGTTCCTAGTGCACAGGAGGCTCATATCATGCAGTGGACGTTAAAAGTTAGTGTCTGCGGTTACTGATCTGTTACAAGTAAATTCTCGAGTTCATAATCACGTGATATTCCACTGGTTATGGATATTCCACTGGTGATTTCCACTCATTATCTGCGAATGAAATGTTAAACTGTTGATAAAGCGCGGCATTTAATGTAAATTTCCTGTGACAACACGTAGTTGTACAGCAATTATTACTGTTTTATATTGTTAATCGAGTTTAACACGTGGGTACAATTGAAGACTTTCGTTTACCTTTTCTATTCATTATAATCGAGTTTAAACGAGTACAATTTAACGTGTACGATTAAATTAGAAAATTAAGTGAATATAAGCTTGAAAATGTTTAATGTGGCTATTGTTATCTTTGTCACTCATGCGTGGGTGTAGCGTTATTACTATATTAGTATCGCGGTCTTTTTCTAACTTCCGATTTCTGTATATCTCCGTCATTTTTAAGATATTTTGATTTCACGGAAAGAATACTAGTATCTTATTATAAATTATTATATATATATATATTATTATAAAGGCTAAATATCACCTACTTTTATCTAAAAAGAAATAAAAAATAAAATACTGACATCTTATGCCTACAGATAATCATTAATCATCTATACTTACTAATCTGTTCAAGTTAAGAAAAAAGTGTTGCCGTCACTATGAGAGGGAGCATTGGTCGATTGACCAATTAACGCTACATTCGACGGATGACGTCACATTTTTTTAAATGTGAATTGAGCATAATTTATAATTTATAATATTAATATTTTATTAATTAATATCTTATTAATATGATAAATATTTCAGCAAAATTACTGAGTCGGTTTCGGCTTGAAACTATAATTACTTAGTCATAAACGTATAAAATATACCTCATTTAAAATATACTGTAAAAGCTTTGTTCTCATTAATTTAATTAAAATTGGAGCTACAATTTTAGGTTCACTTACAAGAACAAAATTTTATCAAGTATTAGGCCTCGTTTCTATGGACAAGAGCAGATTTATTTTATTTCACACTCAGTGGAAATAAAAAAATTACCCGAAAAATTATAATTTTTCAGTATAACAGAAAAATTGAAAAATGTTGGGTTATTTTTCTTACCAGTTTTTATATAATATATCATTAAAATAATAAAATCCTAATCATTATTATATTCTGTAAATTAATAATTTTATGCTTATTATTTTCACAGAATTCTTTAAAAAAAAAGTTACCAATCGACCAAATCGAATTTTTGGCCATAATTTTCCCGAATTTAGTGATAAAATTATGGAAAAAAGTGTGTAGTTTAAAGTGCTCTTTTAAATATTGTTTAATCTAAATTTTTACACAATACAATTTAGGGCTTTGTTAAACTGAGGGTGTGGTATGTAGGCCGAAAAGTAAACAGAAGTATTTATACAATGTATGTTCCAAGTATATTATTACAAAAACCTTAACTGCTCCATTATTTAAGTTCGTTTATATAGACTGTCAGATGTTGAAGGTTGTTGGAGATTTCCTTAGAAGACTGATGATTATGGAATGGTTCTCTTGGGGAGAAGTGAATATTTCATGGGAGCATCCAAAATTTATTTATTTGTAAACCTAGTTGTGCCGTGAAGCGTACAAACTGACAGATGATAAATACAGTGCTCTCTTCTATACTTATAATAAAACTGAAGAACCAGTGTGTCTGTACATTGAATATATTTACCAAAAACTAATTGGGGGCTATGAAGGAAGAGTCAAAAAGACAAAAAGACATTCGCGGCACATGCCAATTTCAGACCAGAACGACAAACATGGGCAGGCCCCCGGATTTGCTGTCTTTGGAAATAGGATAGAATGGAATGGGATTGGGCCGAAACATGTACATACATTGGGGAATAGGATAAAGTGGCATGTGCAGCATATTTCAAGGTAGTCTTCTGTGAGAGAGGTATAACGCGGTCAGTCGAGCGCGCCCAGCGACTGCTGAATTACAGCGTGCACTCTCCTCCCATGTACTATAAAATTACTTTTATTCACAATTTTATTTTAATCCGATGCGAAGAAATGCGCACAGTAGTTTAAACACAAATTGAAATGTACTGCATTTCCCACTTTATCTTATTTCCCTAATCTTCCCTCGGATCAACCTACGTGTTTCGGTAGTGGTGGTGGAATCAGCGGTATTTTTCTTAACAAAGATCATTTTCAAGTCTTTTTAAACTCATTTTAGGTATTTCATTGTTCTATCTTTTTTCAGAGCCTTCGATGGACTGCCATCCTCGGATCAACAGGAACGGCATTAGGCTCCTGTATCAAGTTATTCTCGGCGTCACCGAACCGCTTTACTGTGACCCTGGCCGGACACACAGTGGTGGCGATATCACAGGTCCTCATGCTGAGCGTACCTCAGAAGCTGTCCAGCATTTGGTTCGGGGAGACACAGGTAAACATGAAAACAATATTGAATTAAAACGATGTCAACAATTTAACATGAATCACTTCATACTTTATCACTCTCTTCCTAATTGTAATTGTTCAATATTCAAAATAAATACTTTTAAAAAATATATACATATTTTAGTAAACCTAAATGCATATAGAAAACTAAATAAATTCAAGATGCACTAATAATAATAATAAATTAATAACTATTAAGTGTATTTTAACATCTGTACCAAATATCTGTACGTCTGAACGCACTTCAAAGGCGAACGCGACACGTCTTGTGCCTCTCCCTCGGGCTAGCTGTCTCGCTTCCTCTTACAACGCAAGCTTTACTACAATTTGGGCGTGACAATTTGTATTAATTTAAAACTTCATTACACACACATTTTGCATTATGCCTACATTAACCACACACAAATACAGTCCATTGAAAACAACATTCTCGCACAGTAATCATTTTTTATTTCATTATTAGTGTCAATAAATATCAATATGTCACGGGTAAAGTTTGCTTGGGGTGCAGAGTAAGCACTGTCCGGGAAATGTCTGCATAGCACATCATTGTTGGTCAAAATCCGCAAGCTTTGCCCGCGTCGTAAAAAGCGACTAGGGGATAACAAAGTAACTACCACGAGCACTGATGAACTGCACCACCTCTAAAAGAGTGGACTCACCAACGCGCTTGGCCAGCGTGACGTTTCAACGTGAGGAGACCCATGGTCCAACAGTGGACACTGAAGGGGTTGGTTATGGTTTCAGTACATTGGAATAAGATTATCAATTAATCTAATGATTGTAAGCATTAAGTTCCGCTTTTGTCACTCTGTGCAATAAAGAATAAATAACTAAGGGATATTACAAAACATCCTCGGTACGAAAAAAGGAGGTATCTATGAGCGTATTCTGAAATACAAAACGTCTGTTAGATATTGCGCTGAGCGAACCACAGGCATTCTAACAGCAATCTAGGCTGTGATAACTCACCACCGTGCCATAAAGTGCAGTCTTCGCTCACATTCAGGTTAACCCTAACAACGCTGGCTGGTCTCTAAGACCAAAAATCATTGTTATCAAGGAGTCTAGTTAAATATATGAAAGTTACCCACACGACAAATTTATATGTTGATTGATTTCAGCCTATAACATTCTAATTATAACTAAATTATAATAAAATTATTTGTTTTAGCTCTCTCCGTCCTTGGCAAAAACCTGTGATTTTCAGGTTTTTATAGTTTAATTTATTAAGGTTAAGGTTAAGGTAAGGGTTTTTTAAGATTAATTTATAGTATTTTATAGAGTACTATTCGAGGTACTTTGACAGCTGTCATTCTCATCAAGCTAGATTTAAAAATCTATGAAAGAGTGGACTCGCCAATCGGCATGGTCAGCGTGCCATTTGAAGGCTATAGATCCCTCGTGTACAAGACAATGTGCTTGAGAAGGCCCACGTCCAGCAATGGATGTTAAGGTTAACCAGCTTTCTTAACATAAACAAATAGCGTAGAAATCGATTTGTTTTTAAACTAAACGTCACCAACAGAGAATACGTTCCAAGGATTATTTATTATGTTACGTCTAACTCGTGATATGTGTACCGAGGGAATTACTACGGTAAACATACAAAATTGTGAGACTTATGCACACACGTAAAGCTGTTTGCTTTATTACATGGCTATGAGTATGCAATATGCTTTCATATTTGGGCAAAAAATTGTATTGAAATTGAAATACATCGCAATATATAGTATTACACGCGTCTTTAAAAGATTGCTGGTAAATATCAAGTACAAGTGTACTTGATAATACACATCGAAAGTAAACCGAAAGTAACCCTGACCTAAAGAAATACACTTCGGCCTTTAGAAAGAGACTATCGGCTAGCTTCGATATTGTAGAGCGTCGTCTCTGTCGTGTGCCGTTACGACAGAGACGACGCTCTACAAAACCGAAGCTAGCCGATCATAGTCGATGTGTGTTACTTTCGGCCGGGATGTGTTCACAGGTGTGTTAGATATGGAGTTGCCAACGTCCTGTACAACAATTTCAAATTGTAAAACGTATTCTGTAAATGTCCAGTTCCGTCCAAGTAAGTCAGGAGTCGCTCAGTAAAGCGATAGTAGGTTTACTGAGTACAGAAGAGGCCTCTTTGGAAAACATAATAGCCCTATACGAAAAACATAGCCCTATGCTGTTATTTGATTATCACAAATATTACTTACAAAAAAATACTCTGAAGTTTAATAAACACAGTTTTTATAATAATCAAACAATAACTCAATTTCATTTCTCGAGCTCCAATACTCTAAAATACTCTAAAATTAAAGTAGAATAACAATAATACAAAATAAAACGTTATAAATAATGCATATTCTCCTCGTTCCTATTTATGTCTTAAATTCGGACCAATTATTTTATGAAAAAATTTTTTTTTCTTACAACAGCTTTTGTTTTTTAGAAAGTACACAATTACACCATTATTAAAACATCCAATCAAAAGAATTTTTGTATTCATGGATTTTCTTATTCTTATTTTATCTGTATGAATGAAGTAACTGAAGTTTTTCAAGTATCGTTCACTGATGGACGTGTCACATGCACAGCGCACATACGATGCACATTGTCACATTCATGAAGGTTGTACGACCTTAAATGGCTGTCCAACTGTCCACGTTGTCCAAGCGGATTGTGGAGTACACTCGTTTGTAGTTCCTCAATGCAAGGGAAGAAATGGCGTAGAGCTATTATAAAGTCGGCCCCCATCACGCAGCCCGGGATGACTGGACTGTCCCTGAAACTAATGTTTCTTGACTTATTCTTCTAGAGAAGAAAGTAGGTAAATTGCTATTAAAAATAGGTAATTAAGTTTAGTTAGAGAGAATATTTGTGGTGGGATGTCATCGCTATCTCTGTCACTTCTGCGCGCCACTAATTTATTAGTGACGCCATAATACAGTAGAGCGTTCCGTTTGTATCTTTAAAGTCTAAGCGCTGTTACTTAGTATTTTTTCAAAATATTTTAACTTTATTTCGCCGATTGATTTTTAATATTTTCAGCTATTTATTTTACAAAGAAATAAGAAACCTGTGTATATACAGGATTAAATAATCAATACCCGCATACTCTTAGCACTTAACTTCAGTTATTACAACCTGCATTTTTTCTGAACTTTTTATTTTCTCCAAAAAGTTATTTTTTTTAATGAAGTCTGTTACTTTGTTACCCTACCTATTCACTACAAGCTACTACGAACGGTAACGAATGAACAGTATGTACAGTATGAATGAACAAAGGTACGCTTCATTCATAAGCAGCTGCTCCAGTAAGAATGCTCCAGAAAACCTACAATATGAAATTTCGTTTTGCGAGAGCCAAGATTCACTTGCGCACATCGGAGAAAGGCAATATTATACTAAACCGCTAAAGTTCACGCACACAATGATACTACGTGAATCGCTAGGGATGTCACCCATAATTATAATATAACTAATTATAGTAGTTTTATTCGTTTTAATAAACAATTTTAAATTTGTTCTAAAATAAAATTAAATAAAAAGAATTATACCCACACATAATATTTGCGCGTGCGTTACAAAGAGCTCACTGCAATCGACTAACATAAACCCCCGCGCAGGGGCTCGCCGCTATAGGCTATAAAGTGCGGAGTGGGTTAGGCCTGCCACTACTATTAGATGGCTATATCTATTTATGTAAATCGATGCGAGTGAGTGAGTGGTTTATGTAAAATTTGCTCTTTTTTAAAAAGTGGTACAACATAATTTATTAGTTTTGACGAAAGAAATTCAATGTTAAGAGCGTATAGATATTTTTTATTTAACCCTGTTGTATGTATTAATTCAAACAATATTTATTTACAGTTACATAAAACCAAACGCATGCACTTTAGGGTTAGACGATGGCGATTGCGGTTTGCACGAATGTACAAATTTATCCTTGCTTCTGATTAGGTTTCTATAACCGTCTGTTAAGGCAAATTTTGCTTTGGCGTGTCTTCACAATCTGTTTGTGTTGAATGGTATTTCGATGGCAGCTTGTTTTGTCTGTTTCGCATAGGGTTTACGAGTTGCATACACTTGTAAATCTACTATAATTTTTGTATTGTGAAAAAAAAGGAAAATTAAAGAAAAAACATTTATTATAAATTGATTTCTTGAAAAATAGAAATAATTTAATCAGACTTAATAATAGTTCGAAGAGGATGCTGTAATCCCATAGCCTCTGGGCGTGTCCGACTGGCCAAGCTACCCCTCTCTCGCAGACTAGAGTAAAGTGTATTACACTAAGCACCCTATCCTATAGCCTCCAATGTTTACACGTGTTTCGGTTGAGTGGGATATGCCAGAGCCCGTTTGCTATCGCATCACTTCCTATCCTACCATCTCTACCATTATTAACACACTTTTAAAAAAATGCAAATTGTATTTTATAAATACGAGGCACTGGGTAGTTGATTATTTTTTGCAACGTGTAATTTAAACTTTCACTAATTGATATCGGAGAAAAAAGTTTTATTTTAGTGAAAATATTCAGATAAATTCGGATTTTCGTATAACTTTTCGACAGCCGTTAAGTAAAATATCGAACTTGCTGTACTTACTTACTTTTTTCATACTTAATTTTTCACATAAATTACTTTTAATTTAATACACTGTTCAACAGACAAATTAGATAAAAGCAGTGTTTTTGTAAATACCTAAAATAATAACTATTAATACATGGATAGTTGGCCGTCCGGGACACCGTAGCCAGCGTGGCGTCGACAGGCCGGGAAAACGCCACGCTGGTCAAACTGGTTGGCAAGTCCACTCTTTTAGAAGTGGTGCAGTTCCTCAGGGCTTGTGGTAGTCGCTTTGTTATCCCTAATGTATTTTTATGTACACGCTTTATCACATCACACTGCCTTTCGTCAATACGAATGAAGTTGCGTCATGACTGTGAATGCTAAGAAAATAATTACCGAAATTTGTTGCCGACGTCGCTCAAAGTGAAATGTTAATTTATAACCAACTGCAGTGCAACTACTGAAAGCTATTTCAGACACTTGAATTCAGTTTCAGCATCGACGGGAATGTTAAATACTTCTTGATAATTAGAGAATTGCATTGAGACACAATCGAACTCATGTATGCCACTTCTATACATATCTATACATATAATAAAATTGTAACAGGCATATTGTAGCACATTCTGCACATTATAGATATTGAAAAAAAACTAATATGGGGGTCTTTATTAGAGCAACAGAAGCCAAAACAACAGTTTTTAGAAATTTTGTCTGTCTGTCTGTCTGTATGTTTGTACACCGATCATGCAAAAACTACTGCATGAAATTGAATGCAGTTTTCACCGATGTATTGCTAGAGGTCTAACTTAAAATATAGGTTCCATTTTACCGCAGAAAAATATCTAATTCCGATTGTTTTAAATTTAATAAACCGAAGCGAAGTGAGGGCGGGTCGCTAGTCTACTATAAAAATTGGATAATATCCAACAATTTCGTTTAAAATCCTCTTAAATTATGAGTTTATTTATATTTTTTTATTATCAGAATTGAAAATTAAATACATATATGAGTATATACAGTGGAAATGAAAATATTTTTTGAAATATTTAAAACGTCCACTTTTTCACATTAAAAATTAATATCCAGGGGTGTGAATAATAGGAAATGCACTTTCTATAAAAACATACAAATTAGGTCTTGACAATATAATTGTAAGGACTCTCACCACCACAAACGAGATAGATGCACCCGCTGGAGATGCAAGAACTACACTATTCGGAAAACTAACTCATTTTTTTAACCTAATTTTAAAGGTTCTAAATGTTATAATAGATCGATAACAATCCACCACGTTCTACTCTACGGTAGTGTACCGAAGTAATCATTTAGGGGTTTCATCCACTACGCGGGCTCAGTATGATGGATACTCATGTCATAAATTTTATTTGTTTAATTCTCGATTCCACGCTATCTTATACCGCCAATTTAAGTAAAAACTCCTTAAGTATATACGGTCAACAGATTAGAAACATAGATCAGTTTAGAACCCTTTCACATCAACGAATATAATCAATTTTGCCCGACACCCGAAAATAACCCCTGTTGCTATTTTTGTGAGAAGCTTAAAAACCTTTTAAGTATGTATGTACATGCAGGGGCCTGAACTCAAAGACTTCCTGTAAAAATCAAGAATAGATACTCCGAAGTTATCAGTATCAGAATCAGTAATTTTCTGATTCTAAATTCTACCTACTGCCGCCTCTAATGTATTTTTTCTTAATCTTTACAGGTATCTTCAGCCTGCAGTATCGGTGTGTTCGGATTCCAATTCGGTTTAGTAGTAGGATTCTTTTTACCACCTCTTTTGGTGTCCAGCCATGATAACTTGTACGCCATTGGTCAGGACCTATTCAAGATGTTTTGTTACTTTGCTGTCGCTTCGACTATTGTCGCTTTACTTGTCATCTTTAGTAAGTATTTTGTTATTATCATTAACTTATTATCTTAGTGGAATCAGCATGCTAAAACGGCAATGGGCAGGTCATATCTACCGCTCGACCGACAACCGATGGTGACGACGGGTCCTTGAATTGAGGACACGTAACGGGAAGTACGGTGTGAGACTCCATCCGCTCAGGTGGATCGACGACTTGAAGATATTGGCCGGTGGTGACTGACTGAGAAGAGCCGATGACTATAGGGAAAGCGCGAGGTTGTATACCTGAGCGTTCCGTTGTATATTCTCTCATAAGAAACCGCCCAGTTCACATTCTCTTGCCGCTCGAAAGTGCTTACTTTTGAGAAAGGGACTTAAAGGTTCATTTTCTCAGATAATGTCACGACATATATTTATTTATTATTCATTGCACGCAGTGACAAAAGGCGGTCTTAATGCTTTAAATCATTATCTCCCAGTCAACCTTTAGGTGCGGTAGGTAAAATTACAGTGAAAATAAAGAAAAATTATAATACTAAATGACGGGAACTTAATATTTAAATTTAATTACATAAATATAGGTCTACCGGAATCTCATGGCAAATGGGGAAATAAAAATTTGTTGTGTGCAATACTGGGGAAATTGGATTAAACGACCTTGATACTGTTTAATTTTTATTTATGTCTAGTATTAATGAACATGAAGTATATTAGGTATGTGTATGAAGAATGTTGTTATACATCGGGTTCTTAACATAGGAAAATATGTCATATATTACTTTATATTGATTGTATATTACTTTATGTACTAATTTATTATATATCATTTAAATCATACTACTAACTTAACACCTCATTCAGAACTAGAAAACGATTCCAAGAACTCCACTTGCATTTCTTGTTCTTCATCAGATGATGAAGATAAAGAGATATTTATTATAAATCGCTCTTCCAGCATTTCAATTATTCTATCTTGCTCGATGAAATCGTTTTCAATTTTCTTTACATGTTCACAACATTTTCGCCATTCCTCTGCACCAATTTGTGAGAAAGCTTCTTCTGTTAATAATTTAATGTCACTTGCAGGCCTATTTACATTTTTATCAGCAACTTTTTGCTTCATTATACCCCAAATCATTTCTATGGGATTCAATGTGCAATGATAAGGTGGGAGCCTTAAAACTTCGTGACCGTGCGATTTTAATACTTCATCTATCTCATATAAGGGCGCAGACATGTTTTGTTTCACTACTTCAAGTAGTTGACATTTACGCCAAAGATCATCATAATGTACATCATTTGCACGAAGCCATTCTTTTATATCACGATTGGCTTGTGTGGGCGGTTTGTTCATCCGTACAGAATGATAACTAGCATTATCCATAACAATTAGTGATGGTCTTGTCAGATTTGGAATTAGCTTCTCTGTCACCCATTTTGTAAAATTGTCCTTATTCATATCGTGGTGATAGTCAGCAGATACACTTGTTGACCTGTACACCAGACAACAATTTGGTACAAAGCCATTTTCTCCACCAGCGTTTACAATGATCCACCTCGCTCCAAGTGAAATACTTTTAGATGGACCTGCAATATCTTTGCTTTGCCAGCACTTGTTCACAGAATCACAGAATTTGCCAGCACCGTGAATGTAAGTCTCATCTAAATAAATCACATCCAATTTATTATGCTCTTCAGCTTCGCGGTTTTCGTTTATACGCTTCAAAAACTTGTATCTTTGTAGTTTTATGTCATCTCTCTCCATTAAAATGGTCCTTTTTGATTGGCATTTAACATATTCAAAACCAATCTCCTTAAGTATAAGTCTGTAAAAAATAATAAAATTTATCATGTTACTCAAACGATAGCTTAGTCATTCATCATCATCATCATCATCAGTCTATATACGTCCCACTGAAGGACACAGGCCTCCTCTTACGAGTGAGAGTGAGAGGGATTATTACTTAATATTTTTCTTACCTCAATGATTCTCTACCTCCGTTGAAATCAATATCTTGTCGAATAATTTGTAACAGTTTCATTACTGTTGGAATTTCCTTCCGAACTGTATAGAATTCATTTACTTTATTCCTAATCAACTCTAAATCGAAACTGTTCAAGTTGATTTTCTTCTTCCCCCCTCTCCTCTTTTTACCAGGCGTGGAAAATACACCATCATTCGATGTGCCCTCACCTACGATTCGCCGTATAGTAGTACTGGAAACCCCTATAAAGAAGCTACAATTAAGTAAGAAAAATATAAAATAAACTAAAAGTATCAAAACAACTCAGTCCAACTTACCGGTCAACTCTACGACGCGCTTTAAAATCAATGATTTACGCCTTCTTCTTCCCTTATTTTACGATACACATTGAAAACAATATTTCTCGCTTGAGATCGAAGTGGCTTTTTCGACATTTTCACAAAAACAACTAATTGTCAAGAAGATATATCAAAATCTCAGCAGCGGTTGACAAATCTCGTACTTTGATTTGACAGGTGACAATTGACATTGCCATATGAAAATCACAATTTTTTATTTTTTTTTATGCCATGAGATTCTGGTAGACCTATACATATAAAATTTAAATTATATAATAATGTAATGAATAATAATAATTACATAATTGATAAAATAAATTTATAAATTTTAAAAACATTTATAAAGAATAATAAAAATTGCGGCTAACACACAAAGCAGCATAAATTTAAAATTACTTTACGGTATTAAATTATTTACTAAAATTAAAATTTATTTTTTACAGCATTTCAATCTGAGCCACAATTACCACCAACGCGAAGTCAAGCCAGATCTCGGTCAGAAATTTCTAGCAAAACTAGTTACATCAAGACTTTGAAGAGGTTATTCTCACACCGCCATCTGTCGGCTTTGTTTATAACTACTGGAATAAATAACGGATGCTTCAATGGACTTTCGACGTTACTTAGTCAAATATTTTTGGAGTACTTTCCAGTTAATAATCTTAACTATATTTTATTGCAGATTTACTGAGATATTTTAAATTAATAAAGGCCTTATATAGTGAAATTCTCTTATATTTATAGGGTCGCGACGAAGATGCAGGACGAGTAGGTGTTACGATGATAGTTTTCGGCATGACAGCGTCAGTTACGTATGGCTTTATACTAGACAGAACCAAGAAGTTCAAATTCGTAATTATCTTCATATACTATATGTCCGCTGTCGCCATGGCGACGTTTACCGTTTTATTGTTGTGCGGAAAAGCGGTTTGGTTGATGTACGTCGGAGCTGCTTCTGTGGGGTATGTGTATACTTTATGTTTAAAGGCAGGCACTTCTTATTTTTCCTTTGGCGCTACAACTCATTGTGGGTTTTGGCGTCCTCCACTATTCTTTTTCAACTGCCTCTAATCTTCGCTTCCTTCCTTCATGCCATGAACTTTCCCATCTGACTTAGATGCTCTTTCATATCTTTCTAGGCCTGCCTTTGGCATTTTTTAGCTACCTAGTCTCTTGGCCTTACCTATATATATTTAATTATTTAATGGTATTAATGGAAGGAAAGATATTTGTCTTTTCAAATATCTTTATAGGCAATCTCATACCGAAACATATAATATAATACGGCTCAGAACATGGAACCGGCTGATGTTAAGAGGACTGTCCTGTCATTGTACTATATTACAGTGAAGTCTAAAAAAACATGAGCTTTACATCTGTGAGAGTGGGTGCCGAATTGTCCAATCCACATTGTCGCACCGAGACATGAGCTTTGGATCTGCGTGAGTGGTGCCGAATTGTCCACTCCGATTGTTAAAATGGTTCGCACTGTACACTATCGATGTGCACTCACACAAATGCAAAGCTCATATCTCGTTGATTTCACTGTACTTGTAGCTAAGAAACTGATCAAAAGCAACTAGGTTCAATGTACCACCTTGGGGTCAAAGATACTACCCTATATATAACTCTTCTGCAAACGAGCAAAGAATATAAAAGCATGCGGATTCGACTGGCTAAGTTACTCCGCACTCATAGAATACTGCCATAAAATGTCGCCAATGTATATAAAGTCGGAATTATAATTCGATTCCACATTTGACATTAGCTACTGTCATTTTGTAAAATAATGATACCACATATAATAGTGTAGTGATGAACACAAAAATCGATAAACAATCGCGAATTATGTTTATGTAATCATAATATTGGTGTGCCAATTAAAGACTAAATTATTGATTTTTATTTAAATAAATACATAATTATTCATAACAATTATTTATTAATTAGTAACCGCTGCTTTATTTTATAAAAAGTTAATATTTTTGTTTTTTTTATATTAAAAACAAAACTTATAATAAAAGAGCCTAGATAGTTTTCTGTATTGGCAACCCGTGCGCGCTCGTGCAGCTATCGCCATTTTGTTTATCTTGTCATTCGGCTTCATTCTCCTAGTCTGACTGCACGAATATCTCGTTTCATTGCGAATCGATATTTTGTTATTTTGTTGGGTTTTTGTTAAAGTTTTGTTACGTTGTGTTTGTTGTTACGTTTATAGTTTTTTGTGAACTTTGAGTGAATCTATTTGTTTTGGTTTTCCATCAAAACGGATCCTCCGCCAAGTACATCACAAAAAGACGTGGATGTTTTCTTGTCTCCAAGAAAAAAACGTCCACGAAAAGCTTTCACTGTTACTGAAAAAGTAATGATCCGCAACGCATATAAGTACGTGAAAAATGAAACTTCTGCGCAATTGGAGGCCTTTGAAGTTGTGGAAGAAAATGAATGTATGAACAAAGTTGCTCACATATTGGGAATAACCTCACGCTCTGTTTGTAACGTTTTGAAGGAAGTAAATAAAGGTGCGCCGCCAACTCCCCCTAAAAAAACTGGACCAAAGCGACGAATAGTTCATCAGTTCTTTTACCGAAATGAACCTCCAACCATTGCAAAGGTTAGTCAATCAGTCAGACAGTATTATTTTATACCTACATCTTTTATATATAAGTAATGATTCCAAACTATTATAAAATTTACTATTTCAGATTTTACAAGTGATGAACGATGATCCAGAAATGCCCAAGGTTTCCAAAGACACCCTCAGAAAAATTTTGAAGCATCTTAATTTTAAATTTGTTGCACGGTCACGCAAGAGCACACTTATTGATCGAAATGATATAATAACATGGCGCCAGCGTTACTTGCGATCTATATGTCAGTTTCGACGAGAAGGGAGACATATAGGTATATTATCAAGATGAAACTTAGGTTAACGCAGGTAAGGCTAACATTTTGAATTAATATACATTTACATTAAATTTAATAGTAATATTGAATGTTCATGTACTATATGTGATTTAAGGTCATACTGTAAAAAAAAACCTGGGTGGACAAGCAAGTCACATCATCTCGGCAAGCGTTTTTGGAGGGACTGACCACTGGATTAAAAAACCCATCTGGAAAAGGCAAACGTCTCATAATTAGCCATATAGGAAGTGAAGAAGGCTTCCTGGAAGAGGGGCTCATGATTTTTGAAGCAAAGAAAAATTGTGAAGATTACCATGATGAGATGAATGCAGTTTGTTTTGAGGAGTGGTTCGCTGGAGTCTTACCAAAATTAAGACCAAACTCAATTGTGGTGATGGATAATGCACCTTACCACTCCCGAAAATTGGAAACGGCACCAAAAATGAGCTGGAAAAAAGCTGCCATTCAAGACTGACTTTTAAATAAAAATATTCATTACGAACCAGATATGGTTAAAGCTACGCTTTTAGAACTGATTCCACATAACGAGTCTTTTAATAAGTACGCTGTAGACGAAATGGCAGCACAACATGGGATCACGGTTTTAAGACTGCCCCCTTACCATTGCGAGCTGAACCCTATCGAATTGATATGGGCTCAAGTAAAGGGGCATGTAGCTCAAAATAATAAAACCTTCAAATTGACAGACGTGAGAAATTTATTTGAGGAAGGCATTCAAAAAATTACGGCCACCGAATGGTCTAAATGCGTATCCCATGTTGTCAAAGAAGAGGAAAAAATGAGTAGGCTAGATATGTTAATTGACAATATCACAGACACATTTATAATAAATGTTACAGAAAGTGACAGCGATAGCGATGACGGCGACGATTTATAAAATAAAATATTACCATAATACATCTATTTGTTTTATTTCTCATGTTCCTTCATGATCACATTTATTTATTTATTTCACACACAATTATTAAAGAAAACTCTCAGATCCGTAATAAAATTAATCGTCATAACTAAATTATCCGTTCACAAATATTTAATTTCCTGATATACTTAGTTTACGAGAATAAAATTATAAACGAGAAGAATCGATCCGGAAATATTCCATTTCCGTATCGAATAATTTCGCAACGTTACTATTTAGTACTTGTCATAACGTTGCAACACTGAAATTGTCAAATCTGGAATCGAATTAAAATTCCGACTATAGGTACATGTTTCGGTAGTCAGTGAGATATTTCAGAATATTTTTCCATCCCATCCCATCCCATTCTTCCCCATTTACCCAACCCTTTCTCTGAATTTTTTTCCTAAATTTCCAAAGATAGGCACCGATCCGGGAGTGTGCCAATGTTTGTCATTCTAGATTCATGTTGATATGAATAGTTGATATGTATCGCAGATGTCCATGGGTGACACTCACCAGCAGAGGGATTGTCCATTCGTCTACCACCGTCTTTCAGTAAGAAAAAAAATACAAGAAATACGTGATTTAGATTCATAAGGTAAATAAGAAAATAGTAGCCATCTAAATAAACATTGTTAAATCTCTCCTATTAGATTATTATTTTTAACTCCAAACACATTTTTTTTCCAGAACATTTCTCTGCGGATTCACAGCAGTTTCCTTCGATGTAGCTACAGAATTGACATATCCAGAATCAGAAGTGATTGTAGGCACTATCATGAATATGACGTCCCTTCTCTTCACTTTCGCAGCCACGTTAATCTTTGGATACATGAACGAAACTCTTGGTTACCTGTGGGGCAACATTGGTTTTGTATTAGCTTTAGTAATGGGCGCTACTTGCACTTTGCCGATTAAGTTTGAACATAAAAGGAGTGAAGCGCAGAGCCAAAATAGTGAAGGAGATGTTTTGAAATCAGTGTGAAAAATAATCGTAATAAAATATTATAAAAATATCATGAGATTTCACTTATATTTATTAATTTATACTTTACTCATAAACTATATTTCAATTAACTCTATGTCTAGTACATCATGAACAGACAGTAATTACTGATTTTCGTATCTGTAGGATATTACAATAAACGAGTTACGTCAGTGAACTGATTTTTTTATTTTAATACGGAGTTTCACCAGTTCGTACAATCTGGTAAATTGATAAAATGGCGGCCCAAACATATAATAATGTTATTCAATTTTATAACCGGTGGCTCCATTTGTGGTTCTTCCTTTTGAAAAATGCGAGGACCGTTGATATAAATTAAGTAGAACTGTCCTGTTTCTACGGGGGTATAGAAAAAGGGAATGAGTCAAGAAAATTAACAAAATAAATTATTTTAAAAAAAATGCCTAATAATGATGAGTTGAAAATATACCTTACCTATCTATGCATATTATAAAATAGTAAAAGGGTTAAATTACGAGTATAATGACTTTAAAATAAATGGTTTGTCTCTTCAGAAGCTACGGAACCCAAAACAGTAGTTATTAGATCTTTTGCCTATATGTTTGTCATAAAAACTACAGAACGGTTTTTAATCGGGTTTTCACTAATATATAGCTAAGTATCAAGTAAAAAAAACGGGTACGTGTGTCATCTTCTTATGACACAAGGTAGAGGAAAATAAAAAAAAAGACAATAGAAATACTCAAAAACTGACTGCATGGATTTTCACGAGGTTATTATTGTCGTGTAGCTCAGTATCCAATCTAATGACGACGCCAATATTTTATCCTTAAATGCGTTTATATCAAGAGTAGGCTGTAAAATTATTAAAATATTTATTATCCCTTAGTGCAAAAAGGAAATTTGGAAAATTTTATTTATTATCCGAAAGGAAATTTGGAGTTACGTACTCCAAATTTCCTTATCGCTGCGAATTTACGAAGCTGAGCAATACATAAATAAAAATGTCAATAATACTACTTAATATTGTAAGTATTTGATTTTTATCAAGTATCTTACGTTTGAAATCAGTTAAGTATTATATTAATAATTATGAATACTTAAACTGTTCATTAATGACAGTACTCGGTAAGAGAGGGTTCTGCTACATCTTAGTAATAGAGACTCGAAAAAAGCATATTAATTTGGATATGCGAAGTGGTTAAACGCTTTGTTACACATCAACATTGGCTTATTAAATAAGTTTCCTTATCTATATATAAATAAAAATTAAATGCTGTTCGTTGGTGCTTACCAACGAACAGCATCATCTGAGAACGGCTGGATCGATTTGGCTAATTTATTTTTCAAATGTTCGTAATAGTTCGAATAAGGTTTTTAGCGTAAGAAAAATTGGAAAAGTTGTCATAGAATTTTCATTAATAGACTAAGAATTAGCAAATGGCTAATTTTACTAATTTTCATTACTCAACTCCCTTTTCTATCGATTGATACCGCGCGTACCGTCCGTCGGTTTCTCTCCCTAGGGGATTATACCGTCTCTCCCTATTCTGGCTCAATTTTAAACTTATAATATTTTAAACAATAATTTATTTTTATAATCCTCGCAGAAACTCATGAATTAATAGCTAGGTATTTTACTATTTATTTTTGAAAGAAATCTGCTTGTGAGAGAAAATGATTAAAATAGACAAATTAAAACATTTTTAAATATATTTTATTTTTATTAAAAAAACCAAAAGAATGGTACAAAAAGCGAGTTTAATGCCACAAAGCTTCTTGAAACTAACCTTTGGTTTAAACAGAGCATTACATTAGAAGATGCTATGAGAGGTAAACGACAATCAAATTGTCTTCTAAGAAAATTAAATCGTCTTCTATATAGAGATATGTTATGTCCATTCCACATACATTTATTTCTGTGGTGACGAGAGTTTAAGGTCATGATAAGACATGCGAAAAATTACAATTTACCTTGGAAATGTTGAGTGAAATTATTTTTTTGCTTTTTCATGTCTGTGATTCTGGGACTGTTTATTGGCGGGTTCCAAGGAGTTATTATGGCAAGTGCACACTGTGTGACAGAACACACAGTACACATAATTTATTTTTTATAAAAACATAGGCCTATGTTTGTTATAAAGAGTGGCTATGTGGTGCCTAAAACTCTAAAAGAGTGGACTCGCTAACCCATTAGACCAGATTAGCGTTTTAAGGCCATACATCCTTCAGGCGCAAGACAATGTGCAGTGGAGGCTCATGTTTAGCAGTGGATGAAAATTAACGAGTGGTTACGATATATTTACCTATTTTATTTTACTCGAGGTTTCTAGAACTGACTCAGCTCATGAGTTAAGTAGTGAGCTTAACAAAAGTTTAAAAACTTTATCACAAGTTACGAAGCTTCGTAAGTCATATTCAATAACATATCATTTTGTATTATTTACCTTAAAATTCCTCATGATATTTTTTGAAAAATTAAAATCTACGCATACACAAAAAAAAAACGCATACACACACACCTGAATTCATATAAAAAGTTATTTCAATGTGTAACTTTATTAATTTTTCTTTATCTTTACTACAATAGCGACATCTATATCTCAAGAATTTTTGTTGACATATGGATATAGTGTCGGATGAAACTTGCTCCTGAAATACAAGTTCCCTAGTTTGGGAGTCAGGGCAACCTGTGTTTTTTTTGTAACCTGTGTTTTTATTAATGTTTTTATTTATTTAGATATTTATAACTTGTGCTATTTCGATGAAGAATTGAATGATTTAAATTACAATATATATTAAGCAATATTTTCACAAGAAATCATTAGACACCATCAATTTGAAGGAATAAATTGACACCAGGCTCTCTAAAGAACATTTAAAATGTATCAAAATGTCATCTCCCTAACTGCTCGGGTCATTACATTTCAGTAGGGAGTCGAAGTTAATGAAAGCTGAAAATGGATGGATTATTATGGAGCCGCTATGTATTGATTTTTGAAGAATTCGATACGTAATTCACAGCCTCGTCGTGTTGCATGATTACTTCAAACGGTTCTTTTGTAGAAGAAGACGTAGACGGGCCGATCACCACGCGGGCGCCCATGTGGGTGGCGGTACTTACCACCATCATGATGGTAAGTGGTCATCGCTGCCCATATACGTCTGCAATACCAGAGGGCTTGTAAAAGCGTCGACGATATTGCAAGATGGTTATCACAGCTGTCTTAAACGACTTCCTGTCCTTGTCAATGGCATAGTTGGCCATCTGATTGTGGCTTCCTACGTGTGATTTATGGCATCAAATAACACATCGAGTCGGCGCTTCGAACGTCTATAAAATAAAGATAAAGATAAAAAGCTAAAGAAAGTCAATTTATTTGTCACCACAGCGAGCACACAGATTTATCAAAGTAACAATTAAAATAGTAATGTGGTATAAAAAGTGTGTACATGCTGCGGCAACCGAGATCCCTTTGTGAAGAGAGTTAACTCTGCTATCTAACAGCCGCTGGGCGCGCTCGACTGACCACGTTACCCCTCTCTCATAGAAGACTACCTAGAAACGTACTGCATTTCCCACTTCATCTTATTTCCCCAATGTACGTACGTGTTTCGATAGTGAGTGAGATGTGCCAGAGCCCATTTCCATCCTATCCCTAGCCATTTTCCCAACCCTTTCTCCAAATCCATTCTTATATCTCCAAAGGTAGGCAGCGCATCCGGAGTCGTGCCAACGTTTGTCATTTTGTACCAGTGTTGATATTTATCGCGGATGTCTATGGACGACAGTATCCACTTACCATCAGGTGGGCTGTATGCTCGTCTGCCGCCTTCGCCCATAAAAATAAACCAAATAGCATATTCCTTCCCCAATCGAAAAGAAGCTCTGATATTCTGTTGGGGCCTGTAATGAAATTGATGTAAAATACGTATTTTATTATTAATCACATATTTTATACTCTCATCCTATCCTATCGAATTGAAAATACATTGGGACGCAGTTAAAGCTGAAGTTTTCTCCAATTATTACTGCATAGGCATCCGCCTATGCCTAAGGATGCCCGAATCTGTTTCGATCATATGGCGCACAGCATTCATGTTTTTGGTGTTGACAGCGGTGGACGGGCAACCTTCACGAAATTCGTCACTGAGATTGACACGACCGCGCTTGAATTCTGAAAACCAGCTATAAATCGTCGTCTTGCTGGTGCTTCACCGCCAAAAGCAATTTGGCAAGCTGTCCAACCTGTCAAATTACACTTAAAATTGTAGAAAATCATACAATGAAAATATTCACGAGTTAAATCCATCGTAATGCAGACACGCAATTTTTAAAATGACGCTGCAATGAACAAACAAATGACTGTTAGATGAATCAAACTTTATTCTACAGCCAAAGAGTTCCATTTTCAAATATTGTAATTACTTTTTAAATATTGTTTTATGTAAGTGGCCAGTTCCGGAATTTTTCAGTGTGACCTATATATAAAAGAAAATCCTAGAAATGTATTACAAATTATGAAAAACCTAACCTAACCTAACCTATTGTAAAAACTGACAGAGTAGATGCGATTCTCGACAACGAACAACCTATTTTCATCTTTTGCATTATTTCTGTAAAACATTAGGTATATAAAAAAGTCTTTATAGCATAAAGACGTTTGACGGTGAAGCAGTGACAACGATGACAAATAAAGGTCACGGACGACGTATCGAAATGGCAGCTACAATGGTTAATAATATGGCTACTCTCTTTCTGGAAAAAATGTTCCATATATATTTCTTAATGTTAAGTCTTATTTTATCCGATTTTACATTTCTTTTATTTTTTTTAATAAATTCTATGTATCTAATTTACATGTAAGTATTTAGACATATCATCGGCATTATACACTGACACATTCACATTTATATTAAACTAAATTAATTTGTATTTAGTTTGTTAATTTAAATTAATTTAGTTTGTATTACAAATTGTTGTAGTTTTTACTCTTCGTCCTTGCAACCCAGCCTATGACTCCATACGTTTCTACTGTCTCTGCCTGTCTCTTTCCTTTCTTGTCTCTGCTATTATGGCGTATGAAACTATTTCTCAGCGTTGTGTATATTTTGTTTGTAAAGTGATCACAAATACAACAAGTTTGGAATTAAATCACAGTTAAAATTAATCCACAAAACCGTCTGCGTATTAAACCACATACTCTGCTGCATTACATCGTGATCACAACAATCACACAAATACGTACGAGTACAGCCTTGACAAAATAACCGCGCGGTGTGATTAGAAAAAATTCAATTACTAATACAAAAAATAAGAGTAAAATAAGATTAGTAATCTAAATATTTTTTTTTCATTTTTTAATCAGAAAAATAATGATTGTTAATTGTTTTTTTGTTTATAGAAAAAGGCGGCGTACGAGCATACAGTCCACCCGATGGTTACTGGACACTGTCGTCTATAGACATCCACGATACAAGCCAACATCAGTCCAGATTGACAATCGTTGGCACGCCCCAGGATGCTCTGCCCACCATTGCAGATTAGGGAATAGATTGGAAGGGAGGGTTCGGAAAATAGGAAGGGATAGGATAGGATGAGAATGGTTTCCGGCATATCTCACTCACTACCGAAACTCGTACGTACATTGGAGAAATAGGATAAAGTAGGAAATGCATTATATTTCGAGATAGTCTTCTATGAGAGAGAGGTGACGTGGCCAGTCGAGTGCGGCCAGTGGCTGTGGGAACGCAACGTGCATTACCCCACTATCTAATGTACACCTACGGATTGTTACTTGTGTATTGTATTGATAATAAGTCGCTTGTGGTCTTTTCAGCCATCCTACGAACTTAATATTATCTTTGTCAAATATATCTACTGACAGACAGAATTTTATTAGGTTCAACAAAGGACGTGAAGTAAAATACAAGAGATAAGAAAAAAGATCGATTAAGCGAAAAGATTTAAGGGTGGCTCATCGTGACACAGTTATTTTCATTTTACGAAAACATTCTCTCGAGGGGTAACCATGACAACGGAGGAACTCGATACGCTGAAATTTTACATAGTATTCTTGACAGTTATGGACTTTCTTGTTAATATTTGGCTCCGTGTTTTGAAAATATCCGATTTCTTTAATTAATATTTTGAAAGCAAAGTGATTTGATGTTTATTGATAGAAACATAAAACCACAGATTTATTTTAAGAGATAGACTTACTTTTGTCAGAATATCAGATTGTCTGACAGAGATCGCTAATAGCGATAAGAGCGCCATTTGTGTATTTCATATGTCACATTGTCTGTTACTGTCTAGTTTTGTTTTGGTATACAACAAAGAGTTTTAACTATCTATCTATCTTGCTTGCTCAATTTAATGTTGAATTTCGTAAACATTTTTGAAGTACAATAATAAAATTAAAAAAAAATGTATAAGAAAAGGTATCATCGGATCATTCAGCTACTTTAAATAGTATAAAATAAAATAGTATAAAATTGAGTACTTGTAATTTTTTTTTCTTTCGTTCATCTAAAAGTTTTTTTCTTTCATTATCCAGTAATTTATATATAATATATATATATATATATAGATAGAAGAAAGGCGGCAGACGAGCATAGAGTCCACCTGATGCTAAGTGGATACTGATGTCCATAGACATCCGCGTTACATGCCAAAATCAGTCCAGAATAACAAAAGTGGGCACACCCCCGGATGCGCTGCCTACCTTTGCAGATTAAAGAATAGATTGTGAAATTGGGGAGAAATAGGATGGGATAGAAATGAGCTCTGGCATATCTCACTCACTATATATATATATCACTATATATTTACAATCGTTATCCTTACGTGTGGTGTTACACGTAAGGATATTTTTTATGACATTATACAATGTAAGTACTGCTATTATTAACCATAGGCTTTCATTAAATAAATATTTTTATATGTATTGAAATTAATAGATTTTTATTGATTGATTTTCTTTAGATTTCTATTGATTTATCGTCGAAATTAGTTTGTTTAGAAATTTGAAATCTCGCAATTCCATAGGTGTTTATTATTTACATAAGTTTCTTTCAAAATGTATGGTCACCGTACAATAGTGTGCGGATGTGTGGGCAGCCGTTATTATTTCCCGTTGGTCGGCCAGCGATAAATCATCCCCTCGATAAAAGCGTAAGCGATACACGGCAAGTTATATACGTTTAGCAATCGCTTTAATAAAGTGCCCTTTCTCTTAATATATTGGGTTAGTACACGTTTTTGTAACGGATGGACCTTAACGTACCATCAACCTATGTCTCTCTATTGCTGTGCATAGGCTATTAAGGCTTGCAATTATAACCATCTTTCGCTCTTCTCTTCCAACCACTACCGGCGGGCTTTCTTCAAGTCAATTATTTCACTGGTCCGGAATAGTATAAATTTATTGTTTATTTACCACGAACACGTCTCACATTGCACTATCCGTAATGACGTGGCCTCCATAAGGACTCGTCTATCACATCGGTTGTCGTTTTTACAACCAACAACAATAGATTAATTTAATTGATTTGCAATGACTCCACCCATAACCGTGTAAAAAGTAAAGTCTTCTTACATAATCTATCTTTTGGGGAAATTCATTCAAAAGGAAGCATGTTTTTTCTACAAAGATAATGGCAAACTAGCAGATAATTTGCATAGTGGTATTAAAATCGCATATTGTCGCTATTGATCTGCGTACAACAGCACATGTCAAAATTTTCAAGCGTTGAAATCTGCATATGCGCTGCTTGTTATATTCATTTATCAAGAATTCCGGTTTAAAAAGAGATATTAAAAATTTTCTTATTGTCTCTCTATTCACATTAAGTAAAATATGACGTCATCGATCCAATGGGCAATTAAAACAGCGTTAATTAGTCAATCAAGGAACGCTCGTTATTGGTCAATGGGTGGAATCACCTAACTGATAGTAAAGACATCACTTTTTTCTTAACTTGAGCAGATTAGTAAATAGTTTGTAACTCCAAATACAGTCCGATTTTTATTAAACTATGTATATAATATTTTTAATCAAAATGCAAAGAAAACCCCAACACTGCAGGTGCACAAAAAAGTCTACAACGCAATATTGCGAGGCACGTGTTACGATAAAAAATGCAATATCAGACGTATTGCAGCCAGCATTGTGTTCGGATCTTGAAGATCGTAAATCTCTGAGGGTCACCTACGGATACCTTACTAGTGACGTAAACTAAACTGCCGAAAATATTTTATCGATAAAATCTTTTCCTTTGTATTTATAAAAACTACTTAAGTCTGATTAATAAGTTAGGCGATAGGTTTGAGAAACGTTGAATTTAATATAAGAAAAAGTGGATGTATTCATGACAAACTCAAAACTACAAATACGAGTACATGTGATTTGGGTCAGCAGAGTGAGTATTCTTTATCAAAACTTTTTCTTTCAATTCAATTTACTAATTTGCAATGTGCATTACGATAAATGGAGCATTACGATAAATGCATTACGATAATTTTAGGAGGGGGAGAGTGCACGCTGCAATCCAACAGCCGCTGGGCGCGCTCGACTGGCCACGTTACCCCTCTCTCACAGAAGACTACCTTGAAATGTACTGCATTTCCCACTTTATCGTATTTCCCCAATGTACGTACGTGTTTCGGTAGTGAGTGAGATGTGCCAGAGCCCATTCCCATCCCATCCTATCCCTGCCCATTTTCAAAACCCTTTCTCCAAATCCATTCCTATATCTCCAAAGGTAGGCAGCGCATCCGGGGGCGTGCCAACATTTGTCATTTTGGACTAATGTTGGCATGTATCGCGGATGTCTATGGGCGACAGTATCCACTCACCATCAGGTGGACTGTATGCTCGTCTGCCGCCTTAGTACATAAAAAAAAAAAAAAAATGGTAAGTATATACTCGTGCAGTGAGATCGTCACATTTACCAGTAATGGCGTGCAGAATTACATCTATACTATCTATACTAATATTATAAATGCGAAAAAGTAACTCTGTCTGTTACCTTTTCACGGCTAAACCACTGAACCGATTTTTATGAAATTTGGTACGGAGATAGATCGAAACCAAGGGACGGACATAGAGTACTTTCCAGGGACGGACTTAGGGTATTTACCGCGATAACCGAATTCACAGCTAGTAGAAAATAAATATACAAATGCTTACAGAAATATACAAAGAATACCAACACTTAACAGACACTTCTTCATCTAATCCCTATTCTCTTTTATAATCCCGGGATTATGATATTTATGACATTTGATTTTGGGATTCAGGAAACGTAACTTATTGAGAATATTAATATTAAAAATATGTGTCATTAAAAAACTATATCGGATACGTGAAATTGTTTAAATTAAATAAACCCAATCCCGCAAATCTCAATATTGATAACTATAATTTTCGGTGTTTTTGGGATTAGAAAGCGACCTAGATCTCGAATTCAGGTTGTATTCTCTAATCATTGTCCATGACTACTAAAAATACATTTGAACAACATACATTCTACGACTTTAAAAGAAAGTCTCAAATGGTTGTCTAGGAAAAGTATTCAGAAAATTATCCTTTTTAGAGTCTATTCATGAACTTTTATGCACCTTGGGTTTTGTACAAATTTTAACCATACCATATTACATAATCATCATATGTCTCTCAGCTGCTGTGTATAGTAGCAGTATCCCCATATTTCCCATAGCAGATATTTCCCATAGCACATCATCACGCCTGAAGATTTGTCATCACTTCTAGGATCCAAACATACTTTCAAATGATTTATCGATAGTTCAATAAAGTGAGAGCTCAATGTCACTAGAGATCAGGGTTCTCTTATAGTGTAATAACAATAACAATTGTTGTTGAACCCTTGTGAGGGCTGGTATGTTTATGGCAACATACTTCTTATTATTTTTAGGGTTCCATTATTTCTTATTATCAGCATCACTTTTTTTTTATCAACGGAAGGGCGGTTGATTTTTATCAAAATCGGTTGGATTTTTTTTTAACTTTTTAATAGTTAGTGCTAGAAGATCATCAAAACAAATTTAATAGAATGACGTGCAATATATGCCAAGTTGAGGATAATAGAGTATGACTAGTATTAATATACGACCGTGCCTGTGTTTATTAGATTTCTTAATTTGTTTCTTCTAGGTTCTGTTTAATTATACATATGAATTTGTATCAGTCTGGCTTATAATACTGTGTTACATCACTTGGTATAGTCCCACCGCGATATGAATGATCCTCCCCATTGTCGTCGTCGTCATCCTCGACACGTCTTAGACGACCCCGACGACCCAATTACTGCTGCCAATGCGGTTCTTACACTACACTCACATACTTCACATATATACACCGTCCCGAATAAAATGTGTTTTTCGGACAGATACACCGGTGTTATGGTACACAAACAAATTAATTTATTATTAAAAAATGTCCTCGACTTTGGAATAAAAAAACTTTTCAAAATACGTTAAGACTCACATTTGCTTATTTTGTACAATACATTTTTATAACTTATAACAAAAACTTATAACTTTATAATTTAACTTATTATAATTTTAACTTAACTTATTATAATGACAATAAGAATATAAGTATATAAACAGTTATTGGCATAAATTCGTTGTTGAATATACTTCAAGCACAATGAGTCGAATATTTGTTTTTTCCATTTATTACGTGGAAAGGTGATCGGTCTGGCGTAGAGGGACCGAACAATTATAAAGTTCCATCCGCAGGGGTTAACGGAGAGACATCTGTTAATTTGTACAGTGAAATGTATCCACCTTATTTGTGAATTATTTTTTGTTCATAATATGATGATAATTGTGATTATCACAGTGGTAGCCCTCGACTCACATTCGTGTGATCGTGAGTTCAAATACTCGGCTTGTACCACTGAGTTACTACTTACATACAGATTTTTTGAAATTATCACTAGCTCGTCAGAGAGAGGAAAACCCGTATACTACAGTTACTAGGGGAGGCCTGTGCCCTGCAATGGGACATTAAAGCCTGATTACTGTGACATTATGTGAGAATAGGGACCTTATTGTCGGTTAAAACTTCTCACATACATATTACTCATACTGAAAAAATTTTATTGCCCTAAAATGCTTTGTCTATAAAATTAACAATGGCAAATCCAGTATTTTCAAATTTATTTGTTGATTATGGGGAAAGTAACATACCTTAATTAATATAATGTTAATGACTTCAAAATTTGCGGGTAATATGTATTCTACACAGAAGGTTCTCATGTCTAATGTGAGGGTAAATAATTACATTCTTAATATACCGCCACTTTGTATAATTTCTGCCTTTTATCTTGCTTTCTGTATAGCTATGACTTGGCAGAAATATCATATAAATATCCAGAGTTTTAGGGTACCCTAGATACGTAGAAACTCCTTAATACTCCTTAATGCTCCTTAATACTGTTAGCTAAGGTTAGCCGAAATGCTCTTTGCGGCCCTTGACCAGTCAATCGCGGTGTGGGCCATACAGGACCACTAACACAAAAGAAAACAGTTAAGGTTTCATTCAATCATTTAAACTGCATTGCACAAGTATTTAAGGTGTACAAAGGTTTATTTAATTTAAATGTTAAATATGTATGTATATTTATGTTTAACATTAAGTTCAGGTAGGCAGCGCATCCGGGGGCGTATCAACATTTGTCATTCTGGACTGAAGTTGGCATGTATCACGGATGTCCGCAGGCTACAGTTTCCACTTATCATCAGGTGGACTGTATGTTTGTGTGTCGCCTTTTTTCTATAAAAATAAGTTAATTTTTGACAAGTTATCCTTATACATACAATTTTAAAGTACCCAAGAATTCATTAATATGGAATTTTATGTCAAAATTATTCATATATATTTTTTGGTCTATCTGTATATTTATGAAAATATATTTACAAGTCAATGTCAAAGTAAAAAATGTAAGGGGTTTTCCAATAGGGACTTGACAACTGAATTCAATTTGTGAACGCACCCTTTCACTAATCATCGAACTGTCACTGTCAATTTATTCAGTAAACTTAACATTTTCATCATGGTAAAGTACACGAACGAACAACGTCTGCAAATTATAAAAAATTACTACAGAAATTCGGAGTCGGTCACCGCTACTTTAAGAGCGTTAACTCCGATTTTCGGTCGTAATTCTCGCCCTAGTAGACAGGCAGTAACAAGTTTAGTGCAAAAATTTGAGTCTACGTATTTGTTGTGTGATGTTGCCGTGCCAGTGAGACAACGGGTTGGTCGAAGTGTCGAAAATATCGCTGCCGTTGAATCGTCCGTAGCAAATGATCCAAAGCAGTCAATTCCACGGCGTTCTCAAGAGTTGGACATCGCCCAGACCACTTTATGGCGAATTTTGCATAAGGATCTTGGTTTACACCCATACAAGATCAAGCTGACTCAGAAATTGAAGCCGATGGACCATTTGAAGCGACGTACGTTCTCCGATTGGGCTCTGGAAAAGATGCGCCAAGATGATCAATTTCATCGCAAAATCATCTTCAGTGACGAAGCTCATTTTTGGCTCAATGGGTTCGTCAATAAGCAAAATATGCGTTATTGGTCGGGTGAAAATCCACATGTGCTTCATGAAACACCACTTCATCCACAAAAAATAACTGTTTGGTGCGGTTTGCATGCCGGCGGCGTCATAGGGCCATATTTTTTCGTCGACGATAATGATCGTCACGTTACTGTGAATGGTAATCGTTATCGCGCCATGATTACCGATTATTTTTGGCCCGAATTGGAAGATATGGACTTGGACAACATGTGGTTTCAACAGGACGGTGCCACAAGCCACACATCACACGTTACAATCGATTTATTGAAGAGTAAGTTTGATGAGCGTGTTATCTCAAGAAATGGACCAGTCGATTGGCCGCCTCGTTCGTGCGATTTAACGCCTCTAGACTTTTTTCTTTGGGGCTACGTCAAGTCATTGGTCTATGCCAACAAGCCGACGACGTTGGAAGAGCTCAGAGCCAACATTGAACGCGAAATAGCAGCCGTTTCGGCCGAAATGTGTGGCCGAGTCATCGAAAATTGGGTCCAACGAATCGACCGCTGCAAACGTGCCCGCGGTGGCCATATGAACGAAGTCGAGTTCCATTCATAAATGTTTTGATTGTACTTCAACCCGATAATAAAGTTTTTGAAATATCTCAAATGGTTTGCATTTTATTTTGAAAAAAAGTTGTCAAGTCCTTATTGGAAAACCCTTTATTTATGAATTTCATTTATTAATGTTAATTTTTGTAAATTTATTTTTATTTACTGTTTTTTCACGATAAATTATTTTATATAGACACAGAGCCTTAAGGTATTTTCTACCGGTCGACCGCTCTACCAGAGTTAATGAGATAAATAGCTCCAGCAGTCTAAAAGAACATAAACCATACAAATTCAAAAACCATACAAATTTATGAATTCCAATTATATCACTAGATCTTATATTTCTTACGTACGCTTGCTTCTCTCACTTTTCCCGTCCACTTAAGACCAAACTCAAGCATTAAAAATTGGATAAACATTTAAAAAAAACGTTTGTACGTAAAAATATTCGTATAATTTTAATGGGACTTTTTGGAGGAAACTCGAGTAGTGAAGTTTAGTTTTTGTTTAAAAATTGTGTGTTGTGCCTTTTGTAGTTGAATATTAATAGTTTATTAAACTACAAATATGGGACTGCGTTATTCGTATGCTTCCAAGGAGTTTTCTTCTGTCGTTAGTAAAGCTACTATCGCTTTACTGAACGACTCCTGACTTCAACGGGACTGGACATTGACAGGATACTTTGAAATTGTTTATTAAGAAGAAAACTAGACACTGGCAGAATGTGCTAATTGCACCATTGCCATATATGAAAAAAAAACATGTCAATGAACTCTGAAACATAAACGGAATCTATTGTTTCGGATTTTGAAACAGGTATAATGTCAAAAACATCTACGAATTTCCAATAACGCAAAAACACGATGTATTTCGTTATTGAAATTCAATATTATCTCTCTGTCTATGTAGATGTTTATTTTATACGGAATCCCTCATACCTTATTCCATTTTCCTCTTCTATTTAATATACTGATTGCTTCCACAAACAGATCAGCTCTCCAAAAAGTAGCTTGTAATTGTGTTTTTGTATCATTCCCCTAAATCCCACTTTCGATTTGTGTAGCTAAATCCAAATTAAATCATGTTCATGTTTATTAAAACATTTGTTTAGACAGACTGCGTATTATAATGAAATAATAATAGTTCTCGTGTATTTTGGTGAGGAATTGTTATTTTGTTTTGTCTGTATTCATTGTGATACGGATCGCACCCGCATCCCGCATGCGTGTTATCTGCGTCACGCAAGCTGTACGCGTCGCGGAAAACTAAAGGGATACATTTTGTATATGGCTTGGCTCGTTCCTAATCAAATCGTGTGGACACAATATTTTTATTTTTTGGAAAAAAAGTATATATCTACTTGATAATACCTATCAACATCGTACACGTGTCACCTGAATGGCACCTACTAGATCTTTAGCACCACAAACATAACGCTCTATTAGCAAAACGACATTGAATATGGAACCGCTCGTCGACAACCCGACCAGGCTTACTAGAATGACTGTCACTTCTAACATACAGTCTAGTAGTCAATAGTCAGTCATTCTTGTCCTTTATTCTAGTGGGACCTAAATAACTCCAAAAAGTATTTTAAACACGGTATTAAAAATTAAAAGGTCTATAAACTCCCTTATGCTACAAGTGTAACCGCGTGAAGTCCGCCGGCTCTAGAATAGCATCACCCATTTCTTCCCGTGAGTGTCGTAAAAGGCGACTAAGGAGTAACAAAGCGGCTACCACAAAGCCGGAGGAACTACACAACTACTTTAATAGAGCGAATTTGCCAACCAGCGTGGTGTTTTCACGCCATATATCCCTCATGTGCTTGAGAAGGCCTATGTCCAGTAGTGGATGTTAAAAGAGCTGGTTGCGGTTTGGCTTCAAGGTGAGGCTTATTTAAACGTAAAGCCAAAACTGAATGAATAACAAGTTGCAAGAGGTCTTTGACAGAATATTTTAAGACTGCAGTTTTTTTTTTCGTGTGCCTAAATTTCAGGCACATGTACGACCGATAATCACGGGGATGCATACGAGCACATGCACACGGAAATTGGAAACGATATAAAACCAGCCTTAGTTCTATTGATTATAGCTTGAGGCGTTTTGAAATCGCGCGGATCCTTGAACGGTATGTTGGTTTTCTACGTGTTTCGTTCTCTGTAAGGGTATTACTATATTTTGCTACTTTGTATTGCCTGTTATGAACAACAGAATAAATATGAAAAACAAAAAATATGACGAGTACAATGAACATAAGGTTATATTTAATTTATTAGCAATAGTTTTGATAATTACAGAAATTGTCATATTATCTATTATTATTATGACCTTCTGCTCAAAGGCATCAAAGGTAAAAATCTGGTGAGAGCTGCTGGGTGCACTCGACGGGCTACGTTATTCCTCTTACACAGTAGACTACCGTAAATTGTATTTCTAATTTTAACCTATTCCCCAAATGTACGAGTACGTAGTGATTCAGTAGAAAGTGAGATATGAAAAGTGACTGCGATTCTTTTCCATTATCCTAATCCTTTATCCAAATCCATACCTATATCTCTAAAAGTCCAAATCCGGATGCGTGCGGATGTCCATGAGCGACAGTATCTACTTACCGTCTACCGTCTTCGTTCCATAAAGGAAAAAAAAAATATCAATTCAAAGATCAAAATGAATACCTGATTGAAGTTTTTATAAAATTAGGTAAGGTTATTATTTGCCTAATTCACTGTATTTACCAAATTGTATTCAAATTTGCTGAATACAAACTTCAACGTTTAAAAATATATCAAACTGTTATAGTAACCAGCCCCTTTATCGTCCACTGGAGCTTTTTAAGATGTAGATTTTAAGCCTTAAAACGGCGCGCTGGCCAAGCGGGTGGGCCAGTCCACTCTTTTAGTGGTGGTGTATTTCCTCAGGGCTTGTGGCAGCCGCTATCTTATCCTTTAGTCGCCTTTTACGACACCCACGGGAAGAGATGGGGTGGTGCTATTCTATAACCGGCTCACGCCACACGGCACAATTAGGAAATAGAGTCAAGCCATTAGTCACCTAGACAGTTAAGCACTTAGGCTCAATTCATAGAAGATACCTTTTATCAAAATAAGAAAGCGGGGAATTTTTCCATCACTTCAACTCTTTCATCATAAACCAGCAGAAAATCCTTTCTTTCATCATTTATTTCTCGTAAGAATAATTCAGACCACTTTTATTACATGTGAAACCTTATTAGACGAGTCTCCAGTTTCCCTCGTAACAATGGCAGAGAACCTAATCATTATGTCATTTATGAACAATTCTCTCTTCGGTGAGGAATAATATCGTTCTGTAATATACGAACACACTAGACATGAGTTTGGCGAACATTATTGTATTCAAGCAGAAAAAACATTCGTTTATTTGTTTTTTTTTTCTATATTCAGGCTGAAGACATTTCTTCTGCCATGCACTGGCGGTTGTAAACCTTTTCACGATGACGCCATCTCTCCGTCTAGACGCATGACGCAGTCTCATTCACTGTCTTGTGGTAGTGTGAACAGTCATCCGTTCATCTTGAGGACTTCCTTCCAGCATTTGATATCCATTTCTGGGTCACCACTCAGTCTATTCCACTAGCCATGTTTAATTTGATAAGCCGCTCAGGTGTCCACTCCTTCGCTCCATTACTCGGATATTTAAATGATTCAAATACCGAAGAGACTTTGATTGAAAAAGGTTAATAAAAGTTGACATTGGAAGTAAAATAAATTAAAAAAGCTGATTGGGAAAATACTTTGTGTTTACTCAAATGTGGGAAATTTTTTATCATGACGACGGGATGTTTTTAAGAAAGACATACTTATTTATTTACAGAATACACATTACAATTTCACAACAAAAGCGTAAATTCAGGACTTTTTAGCCAAGAAATTTCTTATACATCTTATAACGTAGCTGTATTCACACAACAATATATAGATTTATTTGACAAAGTTGAGTAAATAGCACTAAGGAACAGACGTAACGTTAATAAAGACAACCCACTGCTGCCGGCATGTAAACGAAACTGAGACAAAACAGTGCATATATAATGTACATAAAAAAGTATTTTATAAACTGCCTCCCTCCATCAAAATGTTGCCAATCAAATGTTTAAAAAAAGTACCTACTGTTTGACATATTAATCCATAAATGCTGTTATACAATTACAGAATATTGCGAATATAATTTGTGACATTATTCATGGATAAATCATACATATTATGGGAATGTGGAGTTGGGGGAGAGCGCATGCTACATTCCTGGCCACGTTACAAGTCTCTCACAGAAGACTACCTTGAAATGTACTGCATTTCCTACTTTATCGTATTTCCACAATGTACGTAGTGTTTCCTTAGTGAGCGTCATATGTCAAAGCCCATTCCCATCCCATCCTATCCCTCCCCATTTTTCCAATCCATTCCTTAATCTATAAAAGTGGACAGCGCATCCGGGGGCGCGCCAACGTTTGTCATTCTGGACTGATGTTTCTCATGTATCACGGATGTCCATGGACGACAGTATCCACTTACCATCAGGTGGACTGTACGTTCGTGGGCCGCCTTTTTTCTAAAAAAAATACTTATTACCTTTACATGAGATATTTAGCCTTAAAACGTCACGCTGGCCAAACGGGTTGCGAGTCCACTCTTTTAGTGATGGTGTAGTTCCTCGAGGCTTGTGGTAGCCGCTTCGTTATCCTTTAGTCGCCCTTTACAACACCCACGGAAAGGGATGGGTTGGTGCTATTCTATAGCCTAGCGACATCACACGGCACATAGGTAATTAGAATGTCAAAAAAAGGAGTTAGATGAACTTCATGTGCGTACATGACAATTCGTAAGACATCTTTCGCAGGTTTTACTTTGTTGTAACTTGAATGGTCCACTCCTTATTAATCCGAATTGCCTTGAGGCGGGCAAAGGTTTTTATTTTATAGCCTTGTAAGAAGAGACATTTTGGTAGACATTTCATTTTTTTTTTTATGTTTTAATTCATTACGATTAATAAGTAATTAAAGAATTGCAGTAATTCCACCAGCACTCTTTCACATGGTCATAATTTGCCACAAATATATAAAATACAATCTTCAAAGCACCGGATTCGGCTTTAAATACAAACGTAGGAACAAAAAAATTCGAAACAAAACACAAAAAGGGTAATCCTTATCCCAAGATAAGGAGACATGGAATTCTAAAATAAAGAGATTCCTAACAAGGAGAAAACTAAACACTGTACTTTAGCTTTTCGGCTTCACTATTCATTATAATAATCCATAGATGTAAAAAGGTATCAGAAAAAATACAGATAAATTGAGCTAAAATAATGGCTTGAAAAGTTGTAACTTGATTATGGCTAAAATATGGTTAAAGGAAATTATTTATTTGTTTATGTAAATGTACACAATGTAAATGTACTACATCATTTAAATTGTGACTGTCATGCACCTCCTAATTGAACTTCTCCAATCAACCCAAAGGTTGGCTGGTAGAGAATGCCTTAAGGTATTAAGCTCGCCTTTTGTGCGATATTGTGCAATGAACTATGAATAAATAAATAAAACAGTCTCTATAAAATATATAACAAAACTTATGACATTATATTGAAATTCATTGTTACTAAATTGAAAAAACAAATACTATATCTTTAATTAATATAGAAGAAAGATCAGGAATTAGCTGCAGTTTCGGTTTAAAGAAATTCATTTGTCAAAAAAAAAATTACATTGTTTACTTAAACTATAAGAAAACAAAAAAAGAACATAAATTTAGAGTAGGTACTAATACATTTGGCATTCAGGCCATTGGAGATACAGTATTGAAAAATAAATATTCTATGGGCTTATTTTCATTTTTACTATATTTTCAGGTAATCTAGGTGAGAACGCGCGAGATCGTTATATGAGTCACACATTTTTACTACGGCATTGTAAGAAGCTACAATGATAGTGTGGACAGGGGTTTTAAACAAATTTGTCTTTCAAAACATATGATTAGTATTTAATGATATCCTAGATAGCAATATTGTGTGAGTGATTGAGTCGATAATTTTATAAAGAAAGACAAGGCTGGCTAGATACCTTCCTATAGATAATTCCAAGAGATAGTCTATTTTAAATTCGATTTCAAGTCAAAATATTTCGTCATTCTGTCCCGAAATTGTCACAAAACCCATCAAAGGGACTCAATCGCAGTAATTTGGACTCTATAAACATTGTCACATAAAAAACTGAAGTGTTCCGAAGCCCGGCGGCCGTCAATCCAACTTTTTAAATTAAAGCGCGCGAAGAAATACGAAATAAATCCGAAATGAAAGAAACTCGAGTTGGACAATTCGCAATTTATGGGATTTGGCGCGTTTTGCCACGTCACAGAATCTTGTATTTATTTTTGCGTAGATAATTACCTACCACCGTGAAGATGGGAAAAGTTACTTGAAGTTATCTACATATCAAATGATACATGCCTATTTGTATGGGTGTACCGCTGACACCTCGTACTATATGTTGACCAGTGGAACTCGCCTAAGCACAACAGGTTCACTAATATAAAAGAGAACAATTGATAGACAAGGTCATATAACTCGATAGGGAAATGTATATTTTGTGATTAAAGAATGTTTATTATAAGTACTATTCAACCTTAAACAAGTAGGTGATAAAGGATTCCTAGTGTGAGTCATAAGTGTAGCATTATTTAAAAAAAAGGTATCATTTTATTCAAGGATGGGGGGCGATGACCACTTATAATCCTGACCGCTGCCACCGTCCGGCCCGTCTGCCATCCCTTTTAAAAGTTCAAAAATATATTCAATGGTACTGCTCCCTGCCTTTGAATATACATACCTATAAAATTAGAGGAAGTGAGAGAACAAACGAGTTAAACAAAGCTTTGGATGGGGTGGAGTGATATTTATTTATTTGATATTGGGATTTTTATTTAGTGGAATATGAGAAGGAAGATAATAAAGGAACTACACGACGAAAGAAACAGTTTTTCGTAGAACATTCAGGTTTATGAAACTATTTCATGAAAAATAGGTTAGTCTTTAACAAAATACAGCGTACTCCTACTCGTATAGCGTAATATCCCAACAAATCATTTCTTGCTTACCCAAGATACACTTCGGGGATACCTTTTTGGGCAACCTCCCTGATAATATACACTAGGAATACATTTAACCTATATCTGTCTTTCAAACACTAATAAAAGACCTTTGAAATGTTACCCAGAGATTCTCAAAACCTCTTTAGGTCTAGCTAAGAATGGTAATTGTGGTTGTCGTCTGAGAAATCTGAATGGCTTTCACTTGGACAGTTGAAAAGGGTTGCTTTGTCAGTGATGAAAAAAAATTTGTAATAAGGCTGCAGGATGCGAAAAATCTGTTTTAGAAAAGATTTTGAATTAGATGCTAGAAGCAATCTTTATGTAATTAAAAGCTGTACTTCATTAATAGTTGTACTTCAGACGACACGTAATAGTGTCATCCTTCTAAAAAAAGGCGAAAATGCATTGTCTGGACTCTTGTAATTTTACTTTGAAGCATACAATTGTTCTAAATAGGATATTCCTTCTTTGGATAACTCTCAGGACATTTCCTGACAGCTAGATTACTGTAGTGTGAATCACTGAAGTTAAGAATATCCAATGTGATAGAATGTTTTTTATTGGAATGTGCAATAATTAATGCACTTTAATAATTACTTATAAATAACGCCAAATTCAAGGGCCCACACTAGGATTCCCTGTATCGTGAATCCAACGACACACACAAAGGCAAAGACATACCCAGACTGGAACAATATTTGTCTTTCAACAATATCTCTCCGACCAGTAATCTAATCCGGGACATTTTGTACAGCAGAAAGGCAGGAGCACTATCAACAGAGCCATTCGGTCGCCATTTAAAAAAAATCTTTTTACCCCGCCTAGCCTAGTCGATCGCTTTCCGCCCAATTTTTTTGATCTAGTTCGCCGACAGTATAACTTTGAACATCGCTGGCCTACACTATCAACGGCCCTTGATAAAAACGCAACTTAATAACTTAACTTAATAATAATAAAAAAATTAATGGCACTGAATTTGGCACTACAATCTTAACATTTAAAGTATCATGTTACTATCAGTATAACATAAGTACCCACAAATTAAACCAGTCTTAAGATCCTTCAAATGCAGTTAGAGGATCTCTGGACTCCTGGGGATCCTACGGAACTTATTACAATAAAACCACATCTATCTGTTAACAGCTTTAATCGGAGACTGGCTTAGAACTGACTTACCCTCAACAGACTAATTAATAAAATATATACTACCTACATCACACCTCCACACTTAAACTACGGCATTTACCAATATAACAATACTTATTAAGAAACTATGTATCTTACTTATATCTATTACATACACACTATCTACTTAAATACTATGACGCTATTTAAACTTAATACTAAACTAAACTAAACTTAATACTAACTAAATATTAACTTAATAAATGATTAAGTAAGTCTTAGATTTAGTATTCTCGAATAACTAACCTAATCAAACTCAAACCCATATCTAACCGGCTCCTTACGCATACGGGTGGGACGCTTCACGGGACTCGCGGTAGGTGCGGTCGGTGATTCCTTAATAATCAACGGCGACTGTGGCGCTCTCACGTTACGGGTTGGTGAAACCTTTGTTCCAGTTGCATCAGTCACCAGCGGTGGTTCCTGACTTCCTACTTCACCACTACCCGTCCCCTCCCTATATCTCAACGTCGCTACTGTCGGTGGCTGCTGTTGTTCGACGACATCCTCACTGGCCTCCTCGGGCGTTGCGTTTGGATACATTAGACTAGAACGTCGAAATCTGCGCCTAATCTGATCGTTATGTCTCGTTAGAAGTCGACCGTCATCACTATTCACTAAATACCTACGCGAACCTTCTTGACTTATAACTGTTCCCTTTAACCATTTGTCCTGACTTCCGTAGTTCCTAGCCCACACCGCATCCCCCGCCGCGAGTTGTCGGGGCGGCTCAGCGCCGGAGCTCGACATTTGCCGGCGCTGTGCCTCCTCCACCTGGTTTTGGCGCGCGTGATCTCCACGCAAGAGGTCTAAACGCGACCGCAACGGCCTGCGCTGCAACAGCATGGCAGGGCTTTCCCCGGTTGTGCTTTGAATACTATTTCTATAAGCTAATAGGTATGTTTGTAACGCTGTGTCAATGTCTACTGCATCTCGGATGGCTTTCTTTATTGCTCGCTTGCATAGTTTGACTGCATTCTCTGCTGCCCCGTTGGAAGCCGGATGATACACTGGAGAAAACGACTGTTTAATACCATTTAAAACTAAAAATTCCTTTAACTCCATACTAGTAAACGGCGGGCCCTGGTCGGATACTACCTCTAATGGTAGGCCAAAACGCGCAAATAGCGACCGCATTACCTTTATTACAGCTGTAGCGTTAGTTTTATTCATTTCAAATATCTCAATCCACTTTGAGCTGGAATCAATAACTACAAAGAAAGTTTTTCCCTGATACGGGCCTAAAAAATCTACATGCAATCTACTCCACGGCTGAGCTAAATACGGCCAACTGCGAGGTGCGGCGTGCGGCGGTGCGGTCGCTTCCATCGCACAAGTCTCGCACGCGCGGCACGTCGCTTCTATGTCTGCGTCTATATTGGGCCACCACACATAACTACGAGCCATAGATTTCGTCTTTACTATGCCCATATGACTAACATGTAATTCTTTTAAAATCGTGTTTCGTAATGACGATGGTATTACAATTCTGTAGCCCCACATAATACAACCCCGTTCAAGATATAGCTCATGTCGTCTGTTAAAATACGGCTTCAACACATCGTCTACACACTGTGACGGCCACCCTGACTGTATATAAACCATTGCTCTGTTCAGTACCTGATCCCGAGCCGTTGCTACGCGCACGTCATCATTTGTCACTGGCAAAAAACTTTCCGCAAAATTTAAATACGTATATTCGTTCACGGTGTTATTTTTCTTTGTTGGTTGCGGCAGTCGTGACAGCGCGTCGGCGCAGTTTTTGGCAGACGAAACATACTCAATATCGTACGAATAACCTGACAAGATAATAGCCCACCTTTGTAACCTAGACGCCGCCATAACTGGTATACCTACTTTACTACCAAAAATGTATGTTAACGGCTTATGGTCGGTCCGCAAAATAAATTTCCTACCGTACAAATACTGGTGAAATTTCTTGATACCATATATAATGGCTAATGCTTCTCTGTCTATTTGGGCGTACGAACGTTCAGCCGAGTTCAGTGTCCGCGAAGCGTACGCAATGGGCCGCTCGCCCCCGGGCGTGATGTGTGAGATGACGGCGCCGATCCCCGTGGCGCTGGCGTCCGCTGTCAGCACCAGCGGCAGCTCCAGCGAGTAGTGCACCAGCACCTCACTCGAGCTCAGCGCCCGCTTCACCCGCGAAAACGCCGCATCGCACGCTTCACTCCAATCGTATCTCGCACCGACACGCAATAAATTATATAGGGGTGTAAGGATTGAACTTACATTTTTTATAAACTTTCCGTAATACATAACCATCCCAATGAAAGCCCTTAACTCTGATACGTTTCTTGGAATCGGAGTTCTAACGATAGCTTCTACTTTATCTTTGGACGTATGTACTCCTCCTTTACTTATGACATGCCCTAAATACTCAAGAGATTCCACAAAGAAAGAACACTTTTCTTTTTTTACTTTTAGACCACTGGACTTCAGGCGTTCGAAAACTTTATGTAAATTATCTAAGTGTTGAGACGTGTCCCTCCCCGTTATGATAATATCATCTAAAAATACTCCCACGTGAGGCAAATCTGCAAACAATTGCTCTAATCGCCGCTGAAAAATCCCCGGGCTCGACGACAATCCATATACTAAACGTTTATACATGAAAAGCCCTTTATGTGTGTTAATTACCGCGTCTTTCCTAGTATCATCCAGTTCCAGCTGAGCATACGCTTGTGACAAATCTATTTTACTAAATCTTTCGCCCCCATGCAAGCGAGCCAAAAGATCTTCTACTTTAGGTAAAGGATAACGGTCGACCTCCAAAACCTTATTCAAGGTCAACTTAAAATCGGCGCAAATTCGAATCGTACCGTCTTTCTTCACAACGGGCACGATCGGTGTTGCCCAGTCCGAGTGGTCGACGGGGGTGAGGATGTCGTCGCGCACCAGCTGCTCGAGCGCGCGCTCCACCGGCTCCCGCAGCGCATACGCCAGCGGCCGCGCGCGCATGAACACCGGCCGCGCTCCCTCGCGCACATGAATGCTCACTTGTCCTCCCGTGAACCGCCCCAGGCCGTCCGAAAACACTTCACAATATCTGGAACGAAATTCCGTGAAGTTAAAACCGGTTTCACAACTATTATTATTAATTGTATTGTACTGTAGGGTTGACACTAATATATTTAACTCCGCCATCCATTGTCTACCTAATAAAACGGTATTTCCATTTTCCATAATGTACAGATCCAATATCTTTTCCGTATTATTATATTTTACAACTGGCCTGATTACACCCACCGGGCACACTAGTTCACCCGTATAATATCTTACAACTAACTTAGTGGGTTTAATTTGTAAGTTTGAAAACATTTTCTGATATAACTGGTAATTAATACAAGAGATTGCACTCCCCGTGTCACATTCCATTTTTAAGTCATAGCCTTGCACACATAAAGAAATCGTAATAGGCTTACACTGTCCAATTGATAAGCGATTAATAGGTACCATTACCTCGTCACTGTCGCTATCCGCCGAATAAGCACCACTGATGCCGTCGCCGTCGCTGCTCTGTCTGTTTTCTTGCATATTATGCAAATAAGTTTTTCTCGCTAACTTCGGACACATCCTCTTTAGATGCCCCTCTTGAGTGCAAATTCGACATACGTATAGCTTAAATTTGCACGTATTTGAATTATGTTTGCCCCCGCAAACTCTGCACTCGTCCTGGCCCGCTCCGCTCGTGGTACTAGGACCGCCGCCGCTAGCTTGCACTGACTCCCGCGCCATGCGCGTGTTTCGCCTCGCCGGCCGGTTGCCGCCGCCGGTCGCCCCGCGCCGCCCGCTGCCGGTCGCCCCGCGCCGCCCGCTGCCGGTCGCCTCGCGCCGGCCGCTGCCGGTCGCCCCGCGCCGCCCGCTGCCGCCCTGTCCAAACTTATGCACGGGTACGGTCGCGGTATCCTGTGTGCTACTGCCGTTCCTGCCCCTCGTCCACTAATGCTGCGTTCGTCTCTGCCGCCTCCATTGACAAGGCTAGCTTAAACGCTTTATCGATAGTGATGCTGTCGTCTTCGGTAAACAACTTCTGCCGTATGTCATCGTTTACCAAGCCGCACACGAATTGGTCTCTCATGTTTTCTTTTAAACTGTCTGCCGTAAAAGAACAATCCTTGCTCAGTCTTTTTAGTTCCGAGAAGTATGTCGCGATACTTTCACCTGGTTTTTGGATCCGTTGCCGAAATTTAAACCTTTCAGCCAGCATACTCGGCTTGGGGTTTAAGTGTACTTTCATTACTTCCACAAGCTCCGTATAAGTTTTTGAAGACGGTTTGTCCGGGGTACAAAGGTTAACCATCAACTCATACGCACTATTACCAATGACCGTAATTAAAGCTGCGACTTTCAACTCACTTTTTACATTATTGGCAATAAAATATTGATCTAGACGATCCACATATGTGTCCCAATTGTCATTAGCCACGTCAAACGCACCGATCTTTCCAACCGCCATTTTTTGTAATCACTGTTCGCAACGCAATAGTTAACACCGCACAGTTCCGGCACTTTTACACATATTACAGACAAACACTGTGTTTATTTAATGTGAACGCGTGATACTCGCTATAATCGTCGCCACTAGAGGATCTCTGGACTCCTGGGGATCCTACGGAACTTATTACAATAAAACCACATCTATCTGTTAACAGCTTTAATCGGAGACTGGCTTAGAACTGACTTACCCTCAACAGACTAATTAATAAAATATATACTACCTACATCACAGCAGTGTTCTTGAAGTATGTAATTAAACATGTCCTTAACTCTATTAAGACATCGGATAACACACCAGATAAGTTATTAACTTCAAGTTACTACACACCTACTTTACTAAGGAACATTAAATTAGTTAACAATTAATAAACTATTACAAGCGAATGTACTCGTATCTAAGTTGAGTACGTACTTAGATGATAAGTGGGTAGTATTAATTTATTGGCTGTAATGAGGGTAAATTTACGATTATGAATCTTTCTTAAATCGTTTTAATTGTTTTACCGAAATTATTTAAGATAATATATACAAGAACCAGGCACGCATACACGCACACGCGGATTTCCGAGGATCTCCGTCCAGCGTAATGCCACACCTGCACGCTGCACGAGTACATGGGATGACAGTATCCTCTACATAGTGGCCAGTATGTAACTACAATAACGCGACTACAATAGTGACATACTCGTATATACAAATAGTGTCAACGCAAGTTCGTGAAAATGGATTGTGTGTATAAACTCCCGTGAAAACCTCTCATCTATGAAACAAAAAGCTGTACACGGATATTTACATTTGATTACAATACAATTAAGTATTTTGCAACAACGAGCAGCATGAAAATCGGGAGCTTAACACCAATTTTGCGCACATACCAACTGAGAACTTGCGATATCTGTGAGTATCCCTCTGTGAGTATATCTGTGGTAACACCCAAAATTTAAAGGTGTGAAAATCGGTTTCACGGGGTATTAACCCCGTGTATCTTATCTCATCCCATTCCTTTCTCCTCCCAAGCTAGTAAGAGGAGTGCGTTGAAATGAGAAAAACTTTTCACTTCGATACATTCCTTCGATATATTCCTTATTGCATACATACTTCATCCCACCAACCCCTTTCCAAGTCCAATCCTAAATCTCCAAAGGTATGGTGCGTATCAAGGAACGTGTTTGTCATTCTGGACTGATGTTGGCATGTATCGAGAATGTCCACTGCGACATCGACAGCGACACGAGGATCGTATGCTCAATCGCCTAAAAAAAGAAAAAAGGGTTCGTAGTGTCAATATTACAAAAAATGTGTAGATCTATGTATACCCAAGGGTTGACAAATAATTTTCTCTAAAAGCCTGTTTAGATATAAACGATATTCACTACCACCTGCGGTAACGATATTCGCTAACGGTAACGATAGCGGTAACGGTTCAGACATAGGCGACATTCGCTAGCCGCTTCGGGTAGCGATAGGCCAAGTGTTGACAGTATCGCTTACTCAAGTGGTAAAACACGTGCCTAGACGATATTCGCTCCACCTGGCGAATTCGCGCGACTGGCGGTACTCGTACAAAATACCCGGCGGGATATTATAGACATTATGGTTACTGCAGGCGGCAGCGAATAGTGCTTATATCTGAAGAGAACTTAAAATTAACGAACAGTCAAAACTACCGTTTAGAACTTTTGTGTCTATGTTTTTCTTTTTATAGCTAGGATCAATTTTTAGAAATTCGTACTCAACTAGAAACTCAGGAGCCGAGGATTGAACTCGCAATCACACGAATGTGCGTCAAGTATGTATAGATAGATTCACCTAGGCTATCACGGCTCTTCTAGACGGTTTGTAGAGAAGTCGAAAATGTATAGATGTATTTTGGGATGTATCTCAAAAGGTAGATTTCTCTCCCTAAAATATAAAATAATATCAAAATCCCAAGGTAATTTCGGGCCATAATCAATCATGCGAACCCAGTACGGATTTGTGCGGATTGTGTGCGTATTGAACAATTCTAATTAATAGACATAAGGTCCTTATTGAAATAGTACTGTTAATTAATGGTCGCTTTGAATAAATTAATGACATCTAAAAAGTTGACATTTATGTTTTTAACATTATATGTTGTATGAAAGTGTCCGTTAAGCCAGCAGTACTGTAACTGCGCAACGTACTAGTATACAACTTATCTCAAGGTGAGCAATTAAATTCAAATTAGTCTTTCAAAGCGCCTGGTCGACAGCACTAGCGACTCTAGGGCTGACCATTATCTCGCGCAACGCATCAGCCTTGCCGTCCAGCGAAGTAATGGCGCCAGCATGCTGAGTAACCTGCCACAGGGACCAAATTTATGCGATATGCTCAATATATAATCGGGTACTTTTATAATTTTCCAAAAATAGGCGACCAGCAGCGACGTTACGAGTCACGATATAAAAATAATTTAATAACACTACAGTCCAAATTAAAACTGCATACATAGTTCGGGGCCACGTGCAATGTCGATAAAATATATACAATAAATTGTCATACAATAAGATTTATAAAACATTTAACCAATTTACTAATAGAAAAAGGTCATTACTGTTTAAAAGAATATTTTGACGATAAATCTAATTAACCTCCGTCTTTCATGTCATCCCTGCCGCACCCCACCACCGGGCTCATTAGTTTAACTGTTCCTTTTTATAATTATGATCTCATACTGTACATATGTTGTAATCAATATTTTGAGTTTGAGTTTCGCTTAAAGCGTTTTGTACAATAAATGCATAATATATTTTTAATATTTACTCTAAGTTAGTTTTAGTTGCTTTGAAATTTGATAGTTATTCATAATTGTAATCGTGAAATAAAGTATAAATTAATTACCAGACCTTTTCTAAGAAACTGTTTCGGAAGAGTTTGATCATTCCATCTGCTCCTAAGTCTGAAGTATTCCAGTGTGAATTCTTCCAGTCTAAAGTCTTCCAGTCTGAAGTCTTAAAGTCTGATGTCTTCCAATGTAAAGTTCGTCGCTGAGTTCACGTGGTCTTTCTAATATTTATACCCTGTAAATGTCAATAAAGATTTGAATTATATATATATTTCACTAACTTTGAACGACATAGGGTACTACGTTAATGCCCCAAAAACTTATAGACAGGAATAAAGAAAGAATAATTTTATTGACAACAATATATACTCGTAGATTGCATTTCATGCAGAATTGACATTAGACGGGATCGCATCGATGAGCACAGACTGCACACAGCAGAGGTTTTGACATCCTTCACATCTTTGCCTAAATATTATATATCTATACATATAATAAAAATGTAACTGATCGCTGTCTGTACATGGAAGATATATGAGAAAAATATTATTGGGGGCCTTTATCAACGCAATAGAACCCAAAACAATCATTGTTAGAATTTGTGTCTGTCTGTCTGTTTATCTGTTTGTCTGTGCGTTTGTGCGCGCTAATCTTAGAAACGGCTTAACCGATTTGGGTGCAGTTTTCACTAACGTATTGTGGTAAGCTTCACTTAAAATTTCATAAATAAAAAAAACATATCAATTTAAAGAATCAGGTCGAATATTTGTTCGATAAAAAATAAGCTATAAGAAATAATGTGTGTGTTTTTAAAAATACCAAATACCCCTAAGAAGGTAAAGAGGGTGTTTATAAACTAAAGTCCACGCGGACGAAGTCGCGGGCAACAGCTAGTATTATATATTGATAGAGAAACCTCCAATAAATGGAAAAAAATAACATTATGCATAACTTAGGATGTATGATGCCATCATATATGTAGAGATTTATGTGGTAAACTGTGTTAAGATCTACAATTATACTTCGTTGGTATGACCAGTACAACATACACATTTCACAGGGAGATTACGTGGAATGCATTAAAAAATTAATTATGTCACGTGGACTGTTAATTAAAAGAAAATCACGCTTTGCGTTTGAAATACTTTTTTACAAAACTTTAAGAATGTTCCGCTGACTTTCCAATTACCTAGTTGGGATTTATTACTTGAAAAATGTTTTTCCGCTTCTCAAAGGGTGTTAAATTGACCCAAAAAGTTTTACCTTTGAGACACATCCGAAGGTAGTTTTTTCCGGGCCCAGGTAATCTTCGCAGATAAAAGGGCATAAAGTAACGAAAAGATTCCACTGAACCCCGCTTTAAGACCTATTATTAACAACAACTCCTACCTAATAATGTATTTCAGTTAGTCGAATGAGTTCGCGACCTTTTTATAGTGAAAATAATAAAGACTTTTTTAGTATTACATACATATTTATTGAACGGAATATTTTCCATTTAATTCGACTACATTTCGCCATTTTTCTGGCAGAGCCATTATTACATCGCTTAAAATTTTTAGAGTTTCTGAGCGAAAAACTGATTTAAATGGTTTATACAGGCTTCTCCTAATTGTAATTTTACTCCATTTAGAGAAGTTTGTAAAGAGCGGAATAAATGATAATCCGAAGGTGCTATGTCTGGACTGTATGGAGGATGCATTGAAACTTGCCAGCCAAGGCCCATTTATTTTTATTTAGTCATCAAAGATATATGTGGTCGAGCATTGTCGTGATAGCAAATTGCACATTTTCTATTCATTCATCCTGGGCGTTTTTCTTCAAGTGCTTGTTTCAATTTTACTAATTGCTGACAGTAGACATCAGAACTAATTGTTTGGTGGCAAAAGCTCGCGATACACAATGCTTTTCTATTTCCACCATACACATAACATGACTTTGAGTTAGGCCTGGCTTTGGGACTATTTGTGATGGCTCACCTCGCTTAGACCAAGATAGTTTTCGAACAATGTTATCGTAGGTGATCCACTTCTCATCGCCCGTTACCAATTTCTTCAGAAATAGATCGATTTCATTTCGTTTTAACAACATCTCGCATATGGAAATTCTATTCACCAAGTTTCTGTCATTTAAATCATGCGGCACCCAAATATATAGCTTTTTACAAAATTTAGTTTCTGCAGGTTATCCTAAACTGTTGAGTGGTGAATGCAAAGCTCTTCCGCAATTTGATGATTGCTTATGTGTCGATCTGCTTCAATATTTTCAATGATAACATCAACATTTACTTTAATAGGCCGACCACTGAGAGCAACATCATTCACATCAAAATTACCAGACCTGAATCGACCTGCAGTTTTAGAAAAAGTATCCCCGTAAAAACCAAAAATCTCTTTTTGAGCACTAGAAGAATTAATACCCTTGTCGATAAAAAAATGTAAACCATATCTAATTATCTTCCTATTAACTTCAATTTTAAAATTGTTAAAAAATATGAAAAGATAAAAGATCTAACTTGTAATTTACATTTGACGCAATTAAAAAAAAGTCAGCTGTCAAACGCTATATCACTTTCCCGCCATTGATCAGTGTTGCCTGAAATATAGCAAGCTAAAGTCATTCGTTTAAATAGGCCGCGAACTTTTCCGACTACCTATTATTATGCACCATGCAATGGTCTAAACAAGTGCATATTTATCTGTACGAAAGCAACCCGATCTTATAGTACAGGTTTTGCCTAGTTTTAAGATTCGGTTGAGATGCATAAGCTGTATCCTTTTGGCTAAGATAATTGGAATTTTGATATAAATAAATAAATATATAATTATGTATACGTACTGTACACCAACTATCTACCTGGGATTAAAATATTTATTTCCTCTACCCTAAAGTTGTCGGTTGAGATAGCTATTAGCGTTAAAATCGCTTTTTAGCATTTCATTTGTTAAGATGTCCGTTACTGTCTTAAATTGGAATCAAAATTAAACTATCTAACTTATTAAAAGTTCAATTTACTGAGTACGCGTAAATATTTGTGAACTACGAATACAGAAGCGTGAAACCCAAGCGTCGGAGTGCGGGTATAATTTTATTATTCACTGATTGATAATTAAAATATTTTGTAAGACCATATATTTATATTAACTTGATAGTTATTATATATATTATATATTAACAGTGTTCTGTTAAATGATCCATGTCAAACCTTTTCACGTTTCTATTATATCAATTCAGAGCACACTCCGAATGGGACTTGAAAATAGAAAAGTCGCATCCCACATCTGCCAATAGCCCGACACCGGAAGTAATCAAGAGGCTGATGACGCGACAGTTTCATAATGGCGGATCGGGGTCGTCGGCCGGGTCATGGCGAGCAAAAAGGTTGGACATAGTTTGGGTACCTATCTATAGAATACTTAGAAGACAGTTGTTCTCTCTCTACATACATTGTTGGCTATATTTTAGACAATGAATTTGTAATTTTTTGCTACATCCATTTAATACTTACTCTGAACTTTGTTTAGTTGCATCTGCGAACGCTGACTTTGAATTCGTATGAATTTTGAATTTAGATTTTCCTCTTTTTTTCTATGTCTGATAATTGTTCTTATAATAATAATTGTACTTATGTACTGTATGTGGGCGACAGCGTCCACTTATCGAGTGGACTGTCAGATCGTTTGCTATCTTTTTTCTAATAATAAAATAATAGTTAGCAGATTTTAAAGGCATAGGTAATAGTATATTTCTCCATATGATCCTCTGGTTCGTCCTCTTTCGTCTGATTCTAATCTAATCAAATCAAGCGATAGCAATAAAGCGATAAGCTATAAATACAATTAAAAAAGAATACAATTCATGTCTATACAGAAAAATATAAATGTCATTTTTTTTTAATGTACGAAGGTGGCTTACGAGCATACAGTCCACCTCATGGTAAGTGGATACTGTCGCCCATAGACATCCGCGATACATGCCAACATTAGTCCAAAATGAGAAACGTTGGCACGCCCCCGGATGCGCTGCCCACCTTTGGAGATATAGGAATGGATTTGGAGAAAGGGTTGAGAAAATTTGGAGTGATAGGATGGGATTGGAATGGGCTCTGGCACATCTCACTCACTACCGAAACACGTACGTACATTGGGGAAATACGATAAAGTGGGAAATGCAGTACATTTCAAGGTAGTCTTCTGTGAGAGTGGGGTAACGTGGCCAGTCGAGCGCGCCCAGCGGTCGTTGGATTACAGCGTGCACTCTCCTCCTCAATTAATATGCAAACAGTCAGATAACAAAAAAAAATATGCAATTTCTTTTTATTTATTGGGAAAATCAAATAATTGTACATAAAATGTTTCACATTGAAGTACTCGTGGGTTTTTTCACAGATGGGTTATAAAAAAACGATTATTGGCTATAGATATAAAACGTTGATTTATTGAAAAACCAGAGGACCATTCATGGATAATCCTTATGTAGACAAACATAAAAAAGATGCGAACAATAAAAACTTAGTCGCTTAGACTTATTGGATAAGAACGAAAGAAAGTCAAAGCTGAATATATTACTTACGAGAAAACATATTGTTCTAGTTTCACATATTTTATACTCCAGTATTTTTATGTAGAATATATAGTATATATGTGATGTAATCTAGGCAAAGGGTCATCGGAATTATTGTGAGTATGGAATTATTGTATTTAAGATTTTGTAACTAAAATTTCATTTTCATGATTCTGTTTAAATAGAAACGCGTTCTAACATCTGATTTTTAAGATTAAGCAATATTTGTGATATTATCGTATGCTTTTTTTTTTTTTTTTTTTGGTAGGGGAGAGTGCACTCTGCATTCCCACAGCCGCTGGGCGTACTCGACTGGCCATGTTCTCCCTCTCTCACAGAACACTATCTTGAATTGTACTACATTTTCGATTTCATAGAATTTCGTATGCCCGTTCCCATTCCATCCTATCCCTCCCCGTGTTCCCAACCCTTTCTCTCAATCCATTCCTTAATCTGCAAAGGCAGGCAGCGCATCCGGGGGCGCGCCAACGTTTGTCATTCTGGACTGATGTTGACATGTATCGCGGATGTCTATGGACGACAGTATCCACTTACCATCAGGTGGACTATATGTTTGTCTGTCACTATATATTCTTTTCTCAGATAATTTAAATTGTTTAATTTACACATCGCCCCCTCAATCCAATACCGTCACTATTTAAATTTTCGTAATCTACTCCACTGCTACCGTTGCATGAAATTACCGAAAAGAAATAGGACAATTTCTCTCCTGCACACGCTGTTATCAGTTATCACTATAACTGTTATATAAACAACTGTTATCATCGATTTTTTATTATTATGTAAACAACTGCAGGCGAAAATCGTATGAAGTTGGGTTGCATACAAGAAAATTATTTTATACCGCGAACCCGTAGGCTGTGGAACGAACTGCCTCAAGAGGTCTTTCCGTTAAGCTACGATATGGGGTTCTTCAAGAGAGCTGTGAATAGGATTTTTCAAGGTCGGCGGCGCGCCCGTATGCCCCCTGGTGTTGCAGGTGTCCATGGGCGGCGGTAACACTTACCATCACGTGGGACCGCTTGCTCGTCCGCCCACTAGTCTATAAAATATATATATATATATATATAATATTCTATACAAAATCTCCTAGTATAAATGTGCCTTAAGGGTATCTATTCTCTATTGAATTATTTAAGCACAACTTTTTTGCTCAGCTTTGATGGAAAACATCGTGAGAGAATTCGAGAATTTACAAAATCTTAGGTATGGGTTAGAGAACTAACTATCTTCCTTTTCGCACTGGGCCCGTGTGGTGAATGACCTGATTACCCACTCATTATTTCAAGGGGAGATCCGTGTCCTGCATTCGGACGTAAAAAAGTGATATCGAATAATGTGAATTAGACAATTACCAAAATATAAAAATTCGGCCGCTCATCCAATTGTTTAGAATGTAAGTTGTAAGTACCAAAAATGTTTCGCTCAAATGCCACTTGTTTCAGTTGCAGTTATGAAGAAGTCTCAAAACTGTATCCAATCCCCGTGAAAAATAACAGATAAAAAATAAAATGGAACTCGAAATGGAAGCGCATATCAAACTGCGGTTCCGTACCTACACAGACACAAATGTCAAAAGGGAATATGTAATACACAGTAGTTCAACTTCTTACAATCAATGCTTAGAAAGAATTTCACTCACACATAATCTCATTGACACTTCCGAATATTCAATCGATATTCGATATCAGCTTATAACGGCACGGCACAGGCTTCTCCTTGATCCACGGGGAACGAAAGCTTTGGATGCATGTGCAAGGTACAAAGTTCTCTGCAGCATGCCATGCAAATTTCGATTACCCTTTTTCCTTCATTCACTTAAATACTGTAGTCTAAAGGAGCGCTGAGTAGGTTTTTCTAAAAGGGATACCTTCCCAAATATGTTAGGGAACGTATAGTTTAAACAAACGTCATATGACGGAATTTGATTTGAACGCAATTTGATTCTTTTGGTGTATTTATTCAAATACACCAGTTTAGCCAAAATAGAATAATAATATCGTGAGTGTAAGACTTAATTTATCAATATTAGCTTCTAATATCCTACTACAAAGCACAGGCTACCCTTTGCAAGTATAAGGAGGTTTCAGGCTATAATACATCACGCGGGCCCGGTGCACATTGGTGAATATTATAATACAATATATGTCTCAGATTTTTTTAATTCTCTGTTTTTTTTGGATGTTTTCCTTCACCGACAATTATAAAAACTTAAAATTCATGCTTATGTAGAAACTCAATTGTAAATAATGGAGTTCATCAAACTTAAGATCACATGAATATAAATTATCCTCTTATAAGAGTTATTTGGCATCACCATTTAATCCCTCGTATTTCGTGTATTAATTCATAATTGGTATTTTTGAGTTCATTGCCGATTGATCTACTGTATTCTCAATATATTATGCACAAGTACCAAATTTGTAATTCGATAGCGTTGCACCGGATGCGTTGGGACGTATCCGGTCGACTCCGGGCCGGGTGTCGGCCTCGGCACTATCGGCGAACGAATCATTCGAGATATGACAGTCGAATCGATAAATATATTCGATTCGAAGGTGGAATTCAGGTTTAGACTATTTTGTCGACAATTCTTTACTTATTGCGGCCTAGACTGATACTTTCTTTAAGGTTTTATCTTGTATGACATTTGAAGCGTATAACGCAGCGAAATGTCCAAGCAAACAAAATACGAATAAAAGCCAACAAAAAATGAGACAGAGGACCTTATTGTCGGCTCTACTTTCCCAGATATTGAGACTTTAATAACAATTATTTTATTGCTCTCTCTTAAAAATCAAAATTCATACAAAATACACAAATATGTTATGTACAAATACAAAATACATTATATACTGAAGAACTTCAGACCATTCTGGCATACAGAATGTTTAGTAGTTTATGTGAAGGAGGGTGAACGCTGCAGGGGAATACTGCAGCCACTGGGCGAACTCGACTGGCCACTTTAGCCCTCTCACAGAAGACTACCACACATTATTCCATTTCTCCTATGTAATACGTAGGTACGTGTTTCGGTAGTGAGTGATATTATTTACCTCCGTTTTCCCAAACCTATCTCCAAATCCATTCCTAAATCTCCGAAGCATCCGGACATGAAATAAAATACCTTCTATGTAAGAATAAACAATGATTTTCAAGATACAGATTTGTAATCTATGATACAGAAATATTGAAATGTAAAAATTGAGAGAAATAAAGAATTTCATTTTAAAAATATATCAATTTATAACGAAGCACATAAACAAATGGATTTAAACAAATCTGACGCCCAAAAACGAATGTAGCTTTAATTCGAAAATCAATCTGCAAAATTCACAAGTGTTACGCGCTCAAATATGAACGAACTGAAAATTCCTAGTCAATTTCCAATCAATGACCAAATCGAGACAGAAGGAACGGACGAATGAATGACCGAACAATGAGTCCGGTGCGACATCAGCTAAAGGAAATGAATTTTATTACTGGTAGCGAACTGCAGATGAACCTTTAAAATTAATTACGGTTCGATCTACAAAAAAGTAAAGTGCACTTTTGGGGTTCATCGTATTGTAACAATACTCTATCGAGTATTGTCCCTTTTCGGCTTATTAATCTATTTAACTTAAATAAGGTGTTTTTTCTATACTAATGTTGTAAAGTTTAAATGTAGGGGGTAATCTCCGAAACTACTAATCCTATTTCAAAAATTATTTTACCTTTTGAAAGGTACATTATTCCAAATGGACATAGGCTATATATTATGTGCAAAAAAATTGACTCGCATGCAACGCACGCCGGGCACAGCTATCTATACTATCTATACTAATATTATAAAGAGGTAAAGTTTGTAAGTTTGGATGTAGGAGGTAATCTCCGAAACTACGAATCCGATTTTAATGGTGATTTTCTTTCACCATTTGAAAGCTACATTATTCCAGATGGACATAGTCTATATATTATGTATATATATTGTGTGCAAAAATTGCCGGGCACAGCTAGTTGTTAATAAAGCTGTATCAACTAGTTGAGTTGCATGCGTAATAGGATCTTCCCAAGCTAATATAAAATATTTACTTAATAGTGAAATATTCACAAATATAATTATAATAGTATTGACATCTTTACGGATCAAATGATACATAGCAAACGAATCAAATTGCGGGCATTTGATATTTGGAGCCAATTTAAATGGCGGGGCTCTTAGGGATTTAGGAGAAAGCAGTTCGGTAAAGGACAATAGTATTCAAAAGAGTATTGTCACAATATCTAGAAAAACTAGCTTTTTATTTATAGACCCATTTTTTTTCGATTCACTGTATTTATGGATCCATTATATTGTTAAGCATTGTGTGGTGTGCTGCAAGAACGTTGTGTTGTATGGTGGAGTAGCGCCATCTATTCTGGTAGTGATCAATGTTGTGGCAACGACATTTACCGTATTGTAAAACGGTAATCGTAACCAGACCTTAGATTTTTTGGAGGAAACTCGAAAAGTGAAGTAGAGTTTTTGTTTGATTATTGTAAAAACAGTATAATAGGCGTTATGTAGTTTAATAGTGATAGTTTATTAAACTTCAAAATGTTTTTTCGTGCGTCGTGTTTGTGATAATCAAATAAAAATGTGGGACTGCGTTTTTCGTGTGCTTCCAAGGAGTCCTCTTCTGTCCTCAGTAAACCTACTATTGTTTTACTGAGCGACTTCTGACATACTTCGACGGGGCTAAACATTGACAGGACACCTTTTAGACTGAAATTATTACGAAGAAAACTTGACACAGGCAGAATGTATTAAATGCACCATTGCCATATATGAAGAAAAAAACTAGCCCTTAAGAATAAAGGATAGTGGCTCAACAATTAAATGTTGTGACCGTATACGCTGGTAGGTACACGTGTTTAAAAGTTTTATTACGCAGAATCCTTTTCAAAATAAAAATTCCTACTACTTTTTTCTCCAAAAAAATTTAAGGAACAGGGACTAAAAGCCTCAATGCCGCCAACGTAAAGCCGAATATTACATGAATTTGCATGTTATTCGGGAACTTTCGAATATTTTCGCATGAAATATGCGTATGTCAAATATGATCAAAGATTGGCAATATTCTTTTATTAGATGTAGCAAAAAGGATAAATGGTTATGTAAGGATATGTCTTTCTAATATTATTAATACGATTTGGATATTTTTTGGGAGATTTTAACTGATTGAAATTGTAACGTATATTATGTTTTTGGAATTTTATCTCCACCATTACAATCCCTAGTTGCTATTTCAAATATTATAACAATTGTTATAATATGTACAATCGGTAACCTATAATCATAGTGTGCACGACAGAATAAATAAGGGCGTAGCACAAGTGCAGTACAATTAATGTGCACGACAGAATAAATAAGGGCGTAGCACAAGTGCAGTACAATTAAGATATATGTTATTATGTAATGTGTAAATTATGTAAATATTATGTAAATCAAGTGTACATGATATGTACGTGCTGACATCGCACGGCTCGGGGAAGAAAGGGGGTTGTCTCACAAGGGTTGCGCAACTAGCGAGGTGAGGACGAATGAATTCTCACATTAGACTAATAAAAGCGTACGAGACAAATCCATACACCTTTCCTACGAGACTATGGGATGTTAGTACGTACATTTATTATATATTATATTTTTTAAAGTGTCTTGTTTATAAACTGTATGTGTTTGTATTCGCTCTCCATAAATGTATTAGGGAAACTAGGTTACAGGTCAGGGTATAGGCAAAATAAAGGCTACCGCCCGCAGTGTGTTTTATTGAGCATTGAATTAAACATATAAAGTTGCGGGCTAGATGACGAAGTTCCGGTATCGGCGCTACTACTTCCCCTTTACCTTCAGTCCTCCCATTCCCCTTGCTACTCAACGAAGGAGGGAGGGAAAAAAGGGCTAAATTGCCCAGAAAGATGTAAAATCATCATGCATCGTCATCGAAAATAGCCTTGTTCTCCGCATAAGAGGAGAACCGACCCTAGGATATGTGACTTGTAACCTAGAAGTTATGTATGACGTTGGAGAGCGAATAGCACAATAAACTACCCCAGGGAGCAGGGGGATCGCACGGGCAGCAAACTTGCTATAAAAGGCATAGGTTCCGACCTCTCTTTGCCAGTTCGTCCTCAGCACTTCAAGTAGTAACTTGAACTGCTAGTTTTACATTTATCACTTCAAGCAGTAACTTGATCCAACAGACTCCTCATTGTGGAGATACCTAACAAGTTCATACAAGCAAGCTCGCTGCCGACTGCCGCTTCCTCTCTGCCCCCCTGTGGTTCAATGTGAATTAGAGCAGCGTTTTTATTTCCGTATTTCACCCCTACACCCCCCCGTTGGAAGGCAACGTGCGGCCTGCAACATTGGCCCTGCGGTATAAGATCGATCGCGAGCACCGCCTTATATATAATATATATATCGTAGCCAACACATAGGCCTTTTAATTAATGAGTAGAAATGGCAAAGAGAAGATTATAAATGAAAGGGTTTTTGTATATTAGTGTTTCCAACTGTGCAATAAAAATAAAGAGTTTTTAAATTTATCTCGTTTCTTGTATATTGTGTATTTTATATAATATATATACAAGTATATGTAATGTATATGTGGGTTTGAAGGTGAGCGGTGTGAAGATCGTATGTAAGTGACTGAGCGGATAGTTGACGAATTGAAGGTGACCGGTGTGAAATGAGCGAATGAGTTGATGGAATGAAAGGTGAGTGTGCTCTTGCGTTCCGGATGTCGTGGAGAACAGGTGTTACAAAAGTTGTTTTAATTCGTAATGTGAAAAGTAAGGTGTTAAGAAGAGAAGAAAATAAAGTATTAAGGCGTTGAAAGATTAATTTCAGGGAAACATTCATTCATCAGTTTCATTTGGCTAAATCCCCACATTTTTGGGGGCATCGTCCGGGATTGCCACATTTAACTGGAAGATGCCATTATCAAGCGACAAAGAGGTTACCGGCTGCGTGCAAATGGCGTCTGGCGTGCTTAGTTTATCAGAAGGGATATACGGAATTGCAAAATTTTGCGGCTATGATAAAACCTACTCGTCAGCAAAGTGGACTCAGGACAAGAAGACAATGCGGGAAATTTTGCACGGACACTAAACCACAGTAAATACGCATACTTTTCCAGTCCTTATTGGGTATCTTCCAAAAGTTTATCATGCTCGTTACTGATTTTAGAAAAACTTATAAATGTCCAGGTTGCACTCTCTGCAACCTTCGGTTACGTGATATATATCTATTTGTTTACCGGATTACGGAAGTTTATCTGAGGTGAGCCTTGTAACTAATTCTTATGTGCAGTAATTGCGTTGTATATCTAGCAGAATACGAGAAAAGAGCCAATGTCTCTCCGGATGCTAAGAGTTCTAAACAGCTTGAGATTATTATACCATATCATCAGCTTATGTCTCGTCACTGCTGAATATAGGCCTCTCCCAAAACTCGCCACCACACACGATCCTCGGCTCTTCTCATCCAACCACCACCGGCAAACCTTTTCAAGCCGCCGGTCCACCTAGTCGAAGGGCGTCACACACTGTGCTTCAAGATACGTGGCCTCCACTTGAGGATTCGTCTACCCCACCGGTTATCGTCTCACAACCCTGTGATCGCGAGTTCACATTCTCGGCATTTTAGTTATGAATTAATTTCGCATTTGAATTTTGTCAGATTTTAACATTGACATTTGAATTCTGATACTGTCTTAAGCAGAAAAATATTTTTATAGAAAATCAAATTTAAGAAGGATAAACAGAAATTTACTACATCCGGTCTCACTGGGAAGTTGTTCAAAATTTTAACATGAGTATAGGTAGAACGTTTAATAATAATAGTGAAAGTAAATACAAAAATCGCCAGTTACTAATTGTTACAGTACTATGTGCTTAGTACATAAAAGTGTACTTACTTTACATAAGTACATTTTTATGTACACCAAGAGGATGAGGTGAAAATGATACTACAGTTCGAATTACTGGACATACAAAAGGCTAAAGTGATATCTCCCAGACACGTTTTAGGCGGAAGGCAAGTATGGTATCTTTACATAGTATAAAACAAAGTCGCTTCCCGCCGTCTGTCCCTCTGTATGTACGCTTAGATCTTTTTAATGCGGTTTTCATCAATAGATAGTGATTCAAGAGGAAGGTTTATACGTATAGTTTAATATTGTTTTAACGAAATCGAAGCGAAGGGAGGGCGGTTCGCTAGTTAGATATATTATGCAGATATTCTGAACATCCCTTCCCGTGGGTGTCGTAAAAGGCGACTAAGGGATAAGGGACTACCACAAACCCTACCACAAACACCATCTCTAAAAGAGTGGACTCACCAACCCGCTTGACCAGTGTTTCGTTTAGGGCTATACATCTCTTGTGCGCAAGAAAATGTGCATATTGAGGTAAATTGTTGGTGATGCTCTCATTGTAATAAAAACATTAACGAATAGTAGTTTTCTTCATGTTTGTCTTCATAAGTAAGAAAACTGACAATCTTAATAATTATTAATACCCAAACACTGTAGGATATACAAGAAGGAGTTTTTATTAAAGTACAACTTTTTTTAAGAAAAACACTCGCTCTTAGGCCAGAGAAAACGTTGTGTGGAAGCCCGCATGCTCGAGAAATTAAAAATAAAATGTAGTATGTGTATCCACTAATCCACACTGGGTCTGCGTGGTGGATTATGGCCCAAAACCTTCTAGTGAAATCTAGTGATTTACTACGGGAGGCCTGTGCCCTTGTGGGATGTTATAGGCTGATATCAAAGTTCGTTTTACTCTATTTACGAGTATTTCAATGTGCTACGAAAACTTACTCCTCCATAAACATAATATGAGCTATCAATTCCCTCTGCATCATCAATCTAATTGCCTTTGTCTGTGCACACTCATATAGGACACCTTCATTATGTTAACCCTTTGTTATGTTGACAATGTATTGACACAATTTACATATAGATATGTAGCTTATCTGTCTTATTAGGTTGGAAATACTTTGACTAATTGGTATTCATTAGATTTCGATTATACAGATCCTGATTAAGCACGCGTAATGAAATATTTAGTAGGTATATATTGAGAAGTAATAATCAAGTGAGCAGTAAAAATATTAAATGAGCAGAAAATAAATGGTAGCATATTTAAAGAAACATGAATCCCACGAAGTGGGACTCCGTCATTTTGATGATGTTGCATTCAGTTATTCAAGTGGACAAAATAAAGACTGGTTACCGTTTAAGTATTTATAACTTTAGCAAGTGTCTGTAACAGTAACAAGCGGCGACGAAATTAAAATAAAAACAACTTCAATTTGCAGCTCAAATCGACGCGACGGCTCGCGCGTACACAACGATATGTCGAAAATTGTACTTTACAGGAGAGACAATCAAAGTTTCAAATATTTCTAGATTCAAGAATAAAATATAATAATATAATTATTCTCGTTGTTATATTGTATAATATTTGAAGAGTATACTTGTGGTGCAGTTGGTTAGTTATTTTAATTTGGTCAGTTAAGCGTTTATACTCCAACTTATGGACATCCCAAAAAAAAGGTAAATCTTAGATATCTGTTTATACTGGGGAGAAAAAAATAAAATAAAATAATTATATGAAATTCGACAAAAACCGCGGGCGGCAAACTTTTAATAGATAGTGAAGTTATTGAAGTTTAAGTTTGTGAAGTTTGTAAATTGAATACAGACATAACTCGACAAATCCCTCCCCCCCCCACTCCCGCCCCTCCCGTAAATGACGTTAACTTCGATTTGTCCGCGAACATGCTCCCGCGGCGCGCTATTCCAAACTAAGTAGACAGGGACATACTCGTATTGATTGAAAGTCAGTTTCAATCAATATATCTGTACTTATTTGTAAATATTTCTGTAAATAACCCAGAAATATTGATTTTTATAGATTTTTTTTTGTGGACATGTGCATATTCACAAACTATTCAGCTTGATATAATAAAAAAAAGATATTTTGGCAAGTTTTTCTGTACGTAGGAGCCATCGCAATATTCATGATTCCTGAAATCAGAATGAGTAACTAACCATGATTTATTTTCCCAGAAACAACTTCATTCCCTGAAAATCACAAAACTTTCCAATAAGGGTTAACAAAACAAAACCTTTAAACATAAATAACCCTTTAGAAAAAAAGCAATAATGAAGCGAGGATAAATGAACGTATCGTTTATCATTTAACTTCACGCCCTATGAAAAGGCGCTTAACAAAAACATGGAAAGGCGAGTAATAAATCAAAGTGTGGATACAACAATACAGTTTGATGTTAAACGTGGACACACAGGTATGATTTACGGTTTCTTATGACGACGGAAGGTTTCAAAGGATTTTACGTCATGTTTACTTTTTCTGATACTAAATGATCTCTTTGCTGGATAAAATCCGTAACGAATAAATTCGGTGAAGAACTAAACATGCCCATATAGCTTAAAGGATCAACAAGCTGATGCCACCTGCAATACCCTGATATTGCAGGTGTACGCTGGCGACCTATGAAAACCCTATTCACAGCTTTTTTGAGGAACCCTTCGAATCATGTCGTAGCGGAATGGAAAGACCCCTTGACTTAGTTCATTCTGCAGTCTATGGGCTGGCGACATAGAACGATTTTTGGAGAGCTGTGCATAACACCTGCGGAATACGGATATATTGCACTTCTGTGACGGGAAGTGTAACAGTAGAAAATCGTGGTGGATATTGTTGAATTTACTCTTTCATACGGAATAGCTCCGTTGAAAAACAATAGAAATACCTACAATAGTGTATTTTTAATGATTTCTTCGCGAACTTAATAATTGAATAATTAAGTAAATGGAAGAGTGCACATATTTCAGCGAAAGGTAACCGGTGCTTCCTTCAATTTTAGTTTCACAAACTTATTTTAGAGAAACAGAGACGGTTTGTGAGGTCGTTTTTTTTTATTTATTTCAACGTTTACAGACCTTCATATAAATATAGCGGTTATTTGGTGCCATCAAACTGAATAGTTTATCTTGGCACTGAACATTCACTCTATTTGTTAAGTAGTTATTGTAATAAAATAACGCGCGTCGTCACAATTCTTGCCACTCCACTCACAGGTACAAATATCCGGTTATAATATTGCGCATACACACAAGTCGCATTTTTAGATCTTATGATATAATCTTTATCTTCTTTATCTTCTGCAGACGTATTTCTGTATATAAAGTGCTGAGGGAACTAAAACTCTCGTATGCTTCATTTTAACTAGCTTCCCCTTCTCAAACTAACCAACCGCTGAGTAATAATGTGTTCAATTTGAATTTTAATCCAATGGCTTAACTATAAAAATTATACGATAATTCAGAGTTAAGATGTTAAATATAATGGAGTCAGGGCTCGCCATTCTACATTAATGGTTGCCTTTTGTGTCGTGTGCACGACACACAGATTCCGCGATTACCGAGTGATGAAAATTTTGGAAGGGATTCAATGCAATGCAATCTAACCAGCTCTTTCAGTATCCACAGCTGGACGTGGGCCTTCTCATGCACATTGTCTTGTGCATGAGGGATGAATGGCCTGAAAAAGCCACGCTGACCAAACGGGTTGGCGAGTCCACTCCTTTACGTGTAGTTCCTCAGCGTCTTTTACGACACCCACGGGAAGAGATGGGGTGGTGCTATTCTATAGCCGGCCCACACTACACTGCAGGGAAAGGATTCGTGTAGATTAAATTAATTATTTTTATTTAATAATTTATTGTACACACATTATATGAAAGAAATAAAAAGGAAGATAAGGAAGAAATTATGTTCCAAAGGCAAGCTCATGTCCTGCGGAGATTTCTTCCACCAGACCTGGGAAAGTGAAATAGAGGACAAGACTAAGACAAGAAATATAGGGAAAGTGAAATATAGCTAGTTTTAAATTATAACAATATTAGGAGGCAATGATTCCTGGGTCCACCCTTTTCAAAATAAGTACGTAAGTTCGTGAATACGTTAGTCAAGTCGTAACGTACCTACGCTTGTGAGAGTGGGATCGTCGACAACTCGTACGCTGTTCAATTAGGTCCAGCTGGAATTTCGGTACATTGGTTCATAAGTGTTAATAGTACTCCATTTGGGCTTTGTAAAGTGAGCATTGCCCTGGCGTGAAGTAGGTAATGCTTCGATCTATACGGTACATCGAGTATTTTTGGAGCCAGTTTCGTCTTGTTCTCAGATGTCTTGGGAACTCGACTTTTCTGAAAATGTCGGTTTGTTACCGTTGTCCCCACTGATAATTCCAACTAAAATAGTAACAGGAATTGTAGGTAAAATTATTAAAATTGTCCTCGCTGACATCGGTGGGGAAATATTAGTGTTGTATTTGAATTTTCGTTGTCCCCTCTATAGTTGTTACGAAATACCCTCAGGAAGGCCAGAATAAAAATGAATTTAGACTAGTTGAAATTTTAGTAAATAACATCTGACATTATTTTACGTTAATTTCCTCATTGGAAGACTTATTTTGGCCTTAAGGTAACAAGCAGCTACAGTTGGGACAGCAGACATTGGAACACAAAACTATTTACCGTTGTCGTAATAATTTCCGTTGTCTACATCAGTGGGGATTGTCACTAAAGACAACGGTACCAAACCGAAATGTAGACACTAAGGGCCCTTTAACTTTAAAATCTTGAGAGCGGTCGCTGTATGAACTATGAAGCAATGGGTCACATAATCAAGGGTCTCTTTTCGACTTTTCGGATAATGAACAGTTTTCGCTTTCGAGCCGAACAATAAATCGAATACGTATTAAATAAAGCTATTAAAAGTTTCGGCTGTCGCTTCGCTTCTGATTTTATAGCTATTTGTGCTCGATTTTCGAGCCTTGACGAATTTAATGCCAAGAAATACAAACTTTTTAGACGCCCATTAAACAATAATTTCAAGAGGTTTGTAGTTAGTATTTATCGTAACGACAATTTTGTTTAACATAAGCTTTTTGGTCTGTTCATAGAATATAAATATTAAGTCATCTAAAAACTTCGTCATTATAGACTTTAGTCTCCGGTCGTCCACGGAGCTTGTTCCTGAGGTCGAAATTTTCAGAACAGAAACGATCAAACTAAAAACGCACCGTGCTTTCGTTTGCAGTATTTTGTCCGTACACATCGTTCATCATGTGCATGTACGTTTACCGTACATTGCACCATCTACCTCTATTTCGTCTACTGACTCCTCCTTACCACCCAAAGGTTGTCTGGAAGAAATCGCTTTAGCGTTAAGGCCGCCGGTTGTACAACAACTCGTACTTTGTATTTCTCTGTATGTTTTTGGTGTACATTAAAGTGGATATGTTTACCTATCGTGGACATCATTTTTAATATTGCGTGCCGTGTGCTGCCACGATGGAACTTATTCGAAAATAACACGTTTTTTTACTTTTCCATAATCGCAAACACAACGATATATAAGCAAAAAATCGTTTGACGGAAAAACAAAAAAAAGAAGTGATTTTTGGAAAGGAATAGCTTTAAATTGAAACTAATTTGAATTTAGAATTCGAAATCAAACGCAATATAGCTAAGTTCAAAGTGGCCACTATGAACAAACGGCAATTTCATAGGTAAGTCACTAATATATTATATTTTCTCCCCTATTATATTTTATTATATTATATTATATTTATTATGTATGCATCTCTCTTGTGTATTATTATGTATGCAAGTATGTGTACGCATATGTGTATTTATAATAAAACATTAATTTACTGTACCCGGCATGCGTTGCAATGCATTAGAATTTTTTTTTGTCGGCAAATATTTTCGGTCGTGCGCACAACAACTCACCAAAGTTTCATCGAAATCGGATGATGGGTTTAGAAACGCATAGAAGACGAACAAACAAACATTGTTTTTTATATATTATATTATTTAAGTATACTATTATTAATTTTGTTTATATTTGAATAAAAATTGCACCCGCGTCAGTCACAGAAATAGGACTGTTTGAACTGATGGTTGACTGCTGGAAAATGTCATATGGCATTAAGTCCGCCATTTGTACAGTTAGTTACTTGTGCAACGAAGTTTAAATAAATAATTAAAATAGTTCAATTCTTTAATCACATTAATAATATTCTTGAAACGACTTCATGGATTACACAAAATCCAATAACCACATAACCGGTACATTATTATTAAATACATTTTTACAATTTCACAGTAACTAGACGTATATGGAAGTAAAAAGTTATTTCAAAAGTATTGAAGTAAAATCTATAACGGGACAAGTTTCATGTTTATTTTTCCGGAAAATTTGCTTCATAATAGAACCTTCCAGGCAAGCGAAGCGGTTAACTACCAACGCTCAGCAAAAACACATATTTCTAACTCCCACGAGCGTACGAATGTTTTTCTGATATTCACTTAGGTCACAGTTCATAGAACGCAAACAGTAGCCAATCTTTAGGCAAATTCTTAAAATTCTCCTTACTCATAAGAGTACAAATGCACACAAAAATGTTTTCTACACACATAAACGTTAGTCTTGTCTTGATGAGTTTCGTCAGGAACAAAACATCTCAATTTAATTCTGATGTCATGCGTACAAACGGTAAAATAGGTACCTTTACTTCCAAAGGCTTTTTTACATAGACTAGATGCTCATTTAAATGGGCTTCGAAAGCTATGAGAGTCGTGAATTCAATTTTGTTACACATTCAGTGAATCAGTTAACGTCGGATCTAGCTATGTATACGTGTGTTGTTGTATGAAATAGGCAGGACCAGTCCTGCAAACTTTTCTAATTTGCCGTCCGTTATATATAGTAAAATATTAATATAGAAAGCAACTACTATTTACACTTATCATGAGAAAAAAAAAGTGAAAAAACTTTTATTAAAATGCAGTAAAAGGAAGAAAATAAACATAGAAGTTATTATTTGACTTATTAAGTTATGAAGCTCGTCGCGAGATTTGTAATTTAAACTGATTGTGTTACTAATTAATCAAATTGGTACGAAAATATTAAATAGCAACAAGCTTTTAAATCACATAAAAACATTAACATAATTAATTACATCAAATAATAGTAATTGTCGGCGTCGGTTTGTTGTTTTGGCTACGATTTGGAACGCGGCCTTTTAGCCAGGTGACGACTGACGCGGTGACCGGGAGATAACTATGCAATTTTAACCTCTCCTCAGTGCGCGTGCGTTCGTTTTAGTCGCCACTTTCGGCGCCACGCAAAACACCAGTGAATATCATTCTAGAGACCATTAATAGGGTCGCAACCTCAGCGTAGTGGTTTTAAAGTAAGTGACCACGTCTTCGCCAGCTGTTGAATGTGCTGTCTGGAATCTTCCTGGTATGTACCAATGACATTTTCTGTAATTAATCAATTTCGTGGTCTTCCCCAATCATTTATGCCCCCTAGTACCTCACCCATATTTAATAGTCATTCCTCTTCATTTTATCATCCTGCAGATCTTCCATCCTCTGGTCCATAGTGGTAAATACATTTAGTGATTTCCTATGGATATTGTAGACGTTATATTTACATCACATCGCATAAACAGTAATTAATGACTTCTATGTTTATTTTCTTCATTTTTGTGTATTTTAATAAAAGATTTTTTAAGTTTAATTTATTTACACTTTTTTAGTGCTCTAAGTTGCAGAAACTTCTCAACCCGTGCATTTCCAGTAACGCATATAATTATTTTGATATTGTGTATTTTTGTAGTTTTTCTTCTGTAAGACAGATTACAGACCGATGCTAACGAGGCCCATCTCGCCGAACTTGACGGTCAAGCTCATGTCACTAACTTTTTGTTATTAAAATTTACTAACCCACTAAAATGAGCCCAAACACAACGTGTCAACAGTTAGGCGTTGAGGAGTCCCACAGTGTGCTGGCTACAGCATCGGATCAAGGTTATCAGATCATTGTATTGTCATCGGTTTTATATACATGTGTAGAATTTCAAGGCAGTAGAAGTACAAGTGAAAGTACGTCTACATATGTCACTTATCTATGTCTATCATCTATATATCAATAGGCCGTTAGATGGCACTGACTGTAATTGCAAAGTTGTAGTTGCAACATGTTAGATAACATGTTTTCAGTTAGAGCAACGAATAAATCCACCACAATAATCCGTTTAAGCATGCAAAAAGTTTGTAACCGTGCTAATACTCGGTTGACGATAATTCTGAAAGGAAAGAGTTAACAATTCAATGAGTTATAGCACTGTTTTTCCTATGAATACGCTACGGTTGCCCTCGTTTTAAAGCTATCAGTTTTTTTAAATATAACCGGAAACGTTCCGCCACTCGCCGTCATTTTTTAAATCCTAGTATTTTGTAGAATGTTTCCGTAGAATTGTATATGGGAAAATAAATTTGGTATAATTGTCGTTCGTTTCTAGGACCACACACGATAGGTCAAACTAAAAATTCTCAAAACTGACTACTGTTCAATACGATAAAAATTATGAAATACTTAAGTTAGCATTCAGCCTCAATCAGTGCTACTGTTTATAATTGGTTCATTGACCTTAAGTACGACCATAGGTAATTCCCTAATAGGGAAGGGCGTCTCGCGACGGCGGTGATGGAGATAAAACAAACGAACGACATATCAGCAGATACGGGCATCATAAGCTATTGGGTGAGTCAAGTTTGTAAGGAAGCTTTATGCTAGATGGATTCCTCACAATTTGAGCGAAAATGAAAAACACTGCCGCTTGGAATTGTGTCAGTTTTCTTGTATTGTCTAAGATTGACTTTGAAGCCAATCTTTTTTAATATATGTGACAATACCGTATTTCCTCCACTAAATAATCGAAATCGAAAGCATTCTTCTATTTGGAAAATCATTTCTTGAATAATAATTGTAAGTATGATTTCTGATAGCGTCTGCATCAAAATTGTCAACTTCCAGATGGGACGAATTGTTCTTTATTGGTATTGAAAAGTGTTTTAAAGTGATTCCAAGCGCTTGAGAACCGCGCTTTTGTACTTGAGTGACAGGTACCAAAGGTTCGCTATTTCGCGACTCAGGCTCGAAATAGTTCTGTTATTTAATTATAAGCGGTAACACTTACCATCACGTAAGTGTTACCGCTTATATCACGTAAGTGGACCGCTTGCTCGTCCGCCCACTAGTCTATAAAAAAAAAAAATAAGCTCGCGGCATGTGGCTGTTTAAAGATTGTCCACTTTTCGCCATTTTTATGCACTAAAACGACACTTCCAAAGTAAAAGTAAATTCATTTCGCGCCAAGGTCAATGTAATAAGCAGAAACAACAAAAGAAGATAGCCAGATCACAAAAAAAAAACACCCTACAACAACAAATACTGGAGGAACGTAGTCTGTGCGCACGAGTACAAACGATGGACGTCTGATTGACTGTCTGTATTGCAAACACAAAATGGCAGCGATAGTGCAGGTTGGGGTTGGGGTGCTAATGCAGGTTGGTAGGTTGGGATTAGCCAGTGATACCATTTTTTACTGATAATATTTAAAAGAAAATAGAATGATTTAATGATCATTTTACAATTTTTCGTTAAAAATCACTGCTTAATATTAGACATAATCACACAAAAGTAATCGAATTAGTCAATTCGTACACGTAACTTTTTACGTTACAAATATCCGGTATCAGTATTCAGTATCTTGAACTACATCACTATCTTTAAAAAACAATAAGTGACACACGATGTAATATAGTAACAGCGTGTCACGGAGTGAAAAAATAATAGTTTTCTTTGAGGACTCCAAACAATTACATTCAGTGGAAAATTGCCTAACTGTCATTTTCGCGCAAAATTTATTTTGAGAGCGCGTATTAATGATGAAAATATTTTTCTCATAATTTGTGCGCCATTTCAAAGATATCTCAATCAACTAACTGTTCATGATTCCGTGAAATCGGTAATCTTTCACACACACCTGTAATACGCCGAACTACAAATAAAAATGGTTGCCATTCACAGTGGGATGGACTATGGCCCAATATATGGGGTATATTTAGCGATAAAATTGAGTGTACTGTTTGCAATCTTTGTACAGTCCATAACCTATTATATGTTTGTAATAAACTTCATAATTAGAAATTACTTTCGTGATACAATTTTTTTTCCTCTCATATTACAAGCTCTTGCACTATATGGAATACTTTTGTGTACCGTAATTACCTATTCACATAAATTTTAAATCTACTCATATCTATGTCTATGGAATTTGTCATAATTTCTCTTGTAAAAGTGTTTTCAAGTGTTATTTTGAAGTTAATGAAATGCCACATCGAAATCCCCAGAGAATAATTGAATCACACTTGTTTTACCGGTTTTATTGACATTTCGGCGCCAAAAGTGATTTTAAATTGATTGCGTTTATTTAGGACCAACATTAAATAAAATTTAATGATATAATAATGAAGGATATGAAATGATAATTGAAAGTTATCAAATAAAATGCGGGTTGCGTCTATAGTTAGCAATAGGATTCGAACTAACATTTGTATTTAAATATTTTTTTTGACTAGGACTTCTTGCAGGCACTGCGTCATATGAAATATTTGTGTCGCTGAGTCTGGTACATACTGCTTATTATATTCATAAATTATCTATTAATACTTGAGTAGAAATTTTAGTGAGGGATTTTAGTATTTGTACCTCTCAAATAGGAGTAAGTATGGAATAAGTGTGGAATAAGTGTGGTTCATTCCACAACCCGAAAGTTGTGGACCGGACTGTAAACTGAGGATTTTTCACTTAATTACTACATGGGACTCTTTCAAAGAGCTGTGAATAGAAGTCAGCAAGGTCAGCAGCGCACCCCCCCTCCCCCTTCCTGGTGTAGCAGGTGTAAATGGAAGGTGGTGTCCCTACCATCTTGTGAATCGCCCGCTCGTCTGTCATCTCTTCTATAAAGAAATAATTTTTCAACATCACTAGATCAACGGTGAAGTAAAAGACAAAAACATTATGAGAAAACCCGCATGCTATAGAAATAATATTTAACCTTTAATCGTGCTCTTTTATATTTGTATTTGTGAAAATTTTCCGGTAGTTGCCAGGTGAGAAAAGCGGAAGACCATACCTGGTGGGGCGAGTCTTAGGAGAGAGCTATATCCAATGGAGAAATCCAGCATTGGCCGATGATATGGTATGGTAAGTAAAGCTATTAAAACTGTACTTAAAAACAAGCAGTTTCTGGTCAAACTTTTGACTGAAAAACAACTTCGAAATTCTAACCCAATAATTTGAAAGCATCTTGAAAATTACTGCGTATTATGAAACAAAAACCTGACTCTTGGCTGAGTGCCACTTGTAAGAAACTTGGGAAACAATGTGTTCCAGTACCAAACAAACTTCCTTTCGCCGCAAGCAAGATGGCTGCCGGAAGCCGGTGGGAGTGCGAGCGGTTGCCGCTAAGGCAAACAAAAGCGCTACTATAGTTTCCGGTTTCGACTTGTTTGTCATTGGTCAAAAATGAGGGCGGTCACTTTTGAAAAATATACGGAACTTATAGAGAAATATGCATTGAATCTCGCTGTTCTTAAAGTATTTTATAAGGACTTTTTGGCGGGGTCTCGAGAAGTGAAGTTGAGTTTTTGTTTGATTAATTGTGCATTGTACATTTTGTGCGCAATGTTTGTGATAATCAAAGTGATTGATAAGTGACAAGTATAGGACTGGGTTTTTCGTGTGCTTCCAACGATTTCTCTTCTGTGCTCAGTAAACTACTATCACTTTACTGAGCGACTTCTCACTTACTTCGACGGGACTGGTCATTGACAGGATACATTTTAGACTTTGAAATTGTTAATTACGAGAAATACTCGACACTGGCAGAATGTGCTAATTGTATCATTGCCATTTATGACTCCTCTTAAATACATTTTTTTGAATATTTTTGAAAAAAAGTATTTTATACATTTTATGTTTGGAAGTACGCTTATAAAATTGGTGTGTGATTTAAGGCTCTTTACCAGAAATAAGTACTTGTACTACATTTCAATAATATATTTTGAATAAAAGTAATTATACTTATTTGAGATATGCCAGAGCCTATTCCCATCCCATTCTATCCCCTTCTACATTCCATTATACCCTTGACTCTCTATTCTCTAGGATAAAAAAGCCCTCATCAGGTTTCCAAGCATTTTCTTCAATTCAATTATTCATGAGGAGACGTGCAACGATTGTCATTTTTGACAGATGTTGAAATATGTCGACGAAATGTTCAAGATTTTATATAGAAACATGGTCTTAGGTCTGACCTTTAAAATGAACTTCTTTTAACTTCACTAGTCTCAATATCTGAGAACTTAAACCCGAATAAGGTCCCTTTCCTTAAGTAATTTCACATATATAAATAAAGGTATATATGTAAATAGGTGTACAGGTATTAGGGTATTAACCGACATAGAATTAATTTGATTTCATTAGCCTCCCATTCAATGAGAACACTTAGTAAGGCCCCACTGGCTTTACATTAGATTTTACGCTAAGACGTTAAAATATACCACTTTCATTTGATTACACGAGCACACCATTAAGTTTCAAGTTCGCTGAAACCGCAACGCAACAAACCCTAGGGATTTTCACAATAGATAATGATGTATTTGAACAAAATATAAAGAAAACAGTAGGGCATGTTTAAAATGTATCGAACATACGCACACGCCTCGTTTATGTGGCGAATGCTTGATGCAACAAGACCTATTCTGACAACAAAATATTTATTGAACCAAAGTTAGATTTGTGGTTTCTGAAGGCAGTGATGATGAGAAGAATATTAGCGCAAGTATTCTAGAAGACTATAAACGGACAGGAGATAAAGGAGAGGACAATATCGTAGCTGAAATTGACAATGAAAACAACGTAGCCATGAAGTACTCGTAAATGTATTACGCTTCTCCACTCCCACAAATGCGGGTCTTTTGTTATAGGAAAAACGCGGCATATGGTCATACAGTCCACCTGGTGGTAAATTGATACTGTTTTATTTAATTTAAATGGCCGCAATTTTCTTTTTCACTTTTACTTCAATGGAACTGATTGTTTACTCGTACAAGAGTCAAAGAATTATGGTGTTTATTTTTGTCGGGTGTGTGGATGTTTTATTTCCAGATATTATTTGTAGATTAGTGCTGAGTTGCTCTGCTGTTTACTCTATTTACTTATTATTTGTGTGTTTGTTCAACGCTGAGCTTAACAGAATTAGGTTTGTTTGGGTTTACTTTGTAAAATTAATTAGGTCGTGTTTCTGTGCTCGCTTGATATTTAATACGCCATCAATGGCATTATGACATCAATGGACAGCGTTATGTAAGCAAAGGATTTATTTCGAAGGTCAGATTTAAACCAGGTAAGTTAAAGTAAGGTAAGGTAAGTTAAAGTTTAAACCAGATTTAAACCAGGTTCCAAAATATTTTGGAAAGTGATCATAATACGCCGATCCCATAACCGGCCCTTTTTTCATTCACTGATGAACATGGCATGAACACAAGACGATGCGCATGAAGAATGTATGGTGGTAAAACAGCATGCTGGTCAAGCGGCTTGGCTAGTTCACTCTTTTACGGTGGTGTAGTTCCTTAGGGCTTGTGATAGCGGCTTTATTGTCCTTTAGTCGCCTTTTACAGCACCCACGGAAACCTCGGGGTGGTGTTATTTTAAAGCCCATTGACAACACACGGTCAATGCACACAGTTCATTGGACCCGGTGAAGGCGAATTGTGGGGAGACGTCTGCAAGATGATCAGACAACATAAAAAAACATTGAAAGAAAGAGACAACGATAATTATTATACACATTAATCTAGTATTCGAAATAATAAGTGTACCTACTTTTGTGAACTTGCATCAATGTGTATCCTATATGCGACATTTTTTTTAACTGTAGTCCTCGCCGTTAAATCGTCGATGCGTTTCATAATAACGTCTTTATAATGATATTAATATTACAGTCAATATTCGTAAGTTATGAAACGATTTCCATTTTCAAAGTAATCCAGATGCAAAGTGGTCAATACTGAAATGTTCTAACCTCAAGTCAGTCAAAAATTTAAATTTAAGATATGACGCTCAGTTCACAAACTTGATGTATCTATTTACTTATCTCGTTTAATAAATAGGTATAATCAGTTGGGAATTTGTTTGTTGATACCGGGACCTTACCTCCGGAACTTCGCGATAAATTCAACCCAACTTGAGGTGTTACCGGATTAGAGTTCGGGGGGAATTTAGACCCTTTCATTAATCGGAACAAAGAACCAGGAAAATCGATTCCGATGAGGCATTCGATAAGTGAATTTGGTAATCGAGCTGGGGATGATTTTGTTCTGTCAATCCGACTATAATCGGATTATAAGTCTATGGATTTGTTCCATTACTAATTTTTGTCCATGGCTTCGTCTGTTTAGAACCAAATTTAAAATTTAAAATAGAAAATACAAGAGCCAAATTTAAAGAAATGCGTCTTGCTTATTTGAGTAATTTACTAAACGTAAATAAAATATAAAAAAATCAGAAACAATAAATAGCACTCATAAAGCTTGCTAAAAAAAAGTAGACTGTATGTATATAACATAGGTCCATTATTAAACTACTTACCATAATAAGGTGTTTTTATATTTATAGATAGAACTAACCGAGTTCAATGCGCAAAGCGCAAAGTACTCAATTAGTTCTTCTCATCGCTTCTCAAATCATAAGATACACAATATTTACTAATGGAATATCAACAAAGTAAAAAGTAGTGACACCGAAGGCGTTCACGAAGTGCAGTAGGCTCCTCCTGCTGGAACAAGCGATAGATAGCAAAATGAGTCGAAGTGTCACGCATAGGACGTTTGGAGCGAATTGGAATTTAGGTTTGCATTAACGGCCATTGCATTATCCTTTATTAATAACATTAATAAGATAGTAACACTCTACACTTATACAAACATTAGAATCAATACAAATACGAATTACAAGTAATTGTTACTATGCCAAAAGGCGACAACTCAGCATATGCTACAACAGCATATGCTACAACAGCATATGCTACAACAGCATATGCTACAACAGCATATGCTACAACAGCATATGCTACAACAGCATATGCTACAACAGCATATGCTACAACAGCATATGCTACAACAGCATATGCTACAACAGCATATGCTACAACAGCATATGCTACAACAGCATATGCTACAACAGCATATGCTACAACAGCATATGCTACAACAGCATATGCTACAACAGCATATGCTACAACAGCATATGCTACAACAGCATATGCTACAACAGCATATGCTACAACAGCATATGCTACAACAGCATATGCTACAACAGCATATGCTACAACAGCATATGCTACAACAGCATATGCTACAACAGCATATGCTACAACAGCATATGCTACAACAGCATATGCTACAACAGCATATGCTACAACAGCATATGCTACAACAGCATATGCTACAACAGCATATGCTACAACAGCATATGCTACAACAGCATATGCTACAACAGCATATGCTACAACAGCATATGCTACAACAGCATATGCTACAATAGTATATGCTACAATAGTATATGCTACAACAGCATATGCTACAACAGTATGTGCTGAAGCTTTAGTAGCAAGATGTTCGGTAAAGGATAATACTTGAAAGAGTATTGTTCAAATTGCATTGTATCTTATATAAATTATGGGTCTATATATAGAAACTTTGGAGATGACGCGGTAGTTTTAGTCAAGATACGTGAAATTTTTCAAAATTTGTGATTCCGTAATTTCTCCGAAATTTCCCTGTGATTGTAAATCACCAAATTCCAAAATCCATTACGTAATCAAGTGTTTGCGAGGAGAGGTGTATGCCCAGCACTGGGAGGATATAGACTGATGTCGGCGTTATTCAACACTAGCTGTGCCCGCGACTTCGTACGCGTGGAATTTTAGTTTTTAAACTCTAAATTGGGATATATTTTCTTCGCGTCAGCCGATTTTGATGAAACAAAGTATTTGAAGTGCCAAGCTAAGCTTAATTAACCTGTGGAAACGCCATGAAAATCTGTTCCCTAGTTTTGGAGATAAGCGTGTGCAAACAGACAGACGGAAAGACAAAAATTTTCAAAATCGTCTTTTTGTATTCTGATACTGTTCCTTCATCGCCCCCAATCAGTTTGTGGTAAATATATTCAATGTACAGACACACTGGTTCATTATATCTATAGATAGATTAGTTCGAACATACATACGGACAGAAGTTGTCCATTATACAAATAGATTCGCCGCTGCCCACCTGGGGTAGATGACCGGCAGGTCTAAGCTCTTCCAGGATTAATCGAAGACATGCTATCCAGTGGCTTAAGTACAACCATATATCGAGACTATATCTAAGAGACTTAGGTGGTAGATGCCTAATTGATTTGTCAATCCCAGGATTTACTAACGTAATCTGGGATTGACTATTCGTCGAATTTTGACCACATATATGTACACTAATCTTCATTTATTACAGGGTATTTGGAAGGTAGTTGGGAACACTGAAATAATTTGTGTAACCAGCCTTTTTATTATCTACTGCTGGACATGGGCCATCTCTTGGACATTGTCTTGCGCATTGGGGATGTATGGCCTTAAAATGCCGCGCTGGCCATGCGGGTTGGTGAGTCTACTTAGAGGTGGTATGGTTCCTCAGGGCTTGTGATAGTCGTTTTGTAATCCCTCAGTCGCCTTTTACGACAACGACAGGAAGAGATGGGGTAATGCTATTCTATAGTCGACCGACACCACACGGCACAGTCTCAGTTTATTATTTTTAGTCTAACTTTAAAACACTAAATAATTATCTGGAAAAAATACTTATCTCTGAAAATATAAGAATTTCAGCAGAAGAAAACAAACCTAATAGAGAAAACGTCGAAATGTGTAATATCAACTGGAAAGTTTTCAGGTTGGTAATAACACGATACTCAAAGTGAAACAGTAAGTATCGTCAGAAGTACTAGTAATTGCATAATATAATGTGCATTGAAAAATTACTTGTTATAATTAGAAAACTATTAGAAAAATGTCAAGTCTAAGCCCATTTTCTATTCCATCCCATCCTATCGAGAAGAGAGTAGAATTGGTTAAATAAAACTTTTTATTCTATTATACACCCCGTGCTACCGTATCTCCCCAAGGAGGGATGGACAGGGTAATGAGATGAAGAAACTCAACGTTCCGTTATACTCCACTTCCTAACCCTTTTCCCAAATCGACACCTAAATCTCCAAAGTTGTCGTTCTGAAATAAATTTGTCATGTATCGCGAATATCCAACGACAGTGTCCACTTACAAAGGTGGAATGTCTGTTCGTTCGTAGCCTTCTTTCTATAAACAGAAGGTCGCAACAATATTCTGAGCTAGATGTCTATATTGTGACAGTTACTCACATAATTGCATACTAATGTTTATGATATTGTTACTTTTGTCTGCACTTAAAATTGTACCGCCTCGGTAAATTATTTTTTTCTCAAATAAATTTCTCACTTTCGTGAGAATAAAAAGATTATTCGTTAACACGTTCGCTGCGTGGGTCCGTGGAGCTGACTTTCAGCTGGTGCTGTAAAGGACTATTAGACCGGTTATGTGACTTTATATATATATATATATATATTGTTATATTTAACGTTAATGCTAATGTTACATAGAGTACCTAGTTCACGTTTGTTTCGTCAGTAAGATATATTATTTTAATGAATAAAAATAAATTAATTTAAATTACCAGGACTTTCTGCCTGGTATGATAAATTATTAGTGTTGAGAATGAAACACCGACCTCAAAAATGAGTCTTTAAAATTGAAAAAATAATCTCGTACAGAATTAAATAGGTGGGCTTTTCATTATATTATTCATAACAATTTTTTACATTTTTTTAGAAAACATTATTTTCATTTTATTTTTTATTTTTATTATAACCTTTTATTTTTTATCAGTTTCTCTGCTATTTAATTGCTGTACTAAAATCAGCTTCATTATAACTTTTAAGCCCTTGTTTTAATGTGGAGTAGTACAAAGACATTTTTCACTTTTTAATATCTATATTATGATTGTCCTCGTATTTTATACGACAGTGATACGTAAAAACAATCGACTTGTTTGCGATGTGAACTTCTCTCGAGTACTACACTAGATAAACTGGGTCTACCAGGTCTTTTAGACCCGATATAGGCACCTAGCGAAGTTGTTTTTTGTCTGGTTGGTATCAGGTCGAAGAGATTGGATATTTTTTTTGCATTAGTAAATATAATTTAACGAGGCAGTTACATAACAGTATTTTCTTCTTTCTTACTCTCTCTAAAATCATATTATATGTCCCCCCATCAGACGCTGGCAAAGCGTTTATACGCCTGCACCGCAGGCCAGTTACGGATTAGGATTTTTGAATTAACTAACCAACACCAATTAACTATCTCACCGTATGGATGTGGCATAGTTAATTGGCATTACAAGTATTATTTAGTACCTACTCGTATTTATTCGTGATATATCTCTGCGGTTAGGACTTGCACGCGCGATTCTCCTTGTACTCGTATCGAAGTGTAATGCGTTTGTGTGCATTAAACGCGTAAATCATTCGTTTCTGTTAAGTTCCTATGTAGTGTTAGCGCGTTTGTGTGTGTTTATGGGCATTTCATGCATGCTGTTGAATTACACTATACTGTTTTCACGTTGGCTGTGATGAAATTCACCAAAAACATCTACTTCATTGTGCAAAGGCTAACTCACTTTATAACTTGTTGATAGATGAGAGTTAGCGAGCAGTTCGCTTCGTGCCCGCTCAAAGAGAACGGATCTTTACATCTCACTTTATTTGCTGTGTAGGTTGCATTTGAAACTTGTTAGGTGAGTGACTTGACCATTTACTTGAAATGAAATATTTTTAGCTATTTCTGTGTAAAAGAAATGCGACAGTGCGGTTTCGAAATTGGATACGTTTAACTCAAATGTATGAACATGAAATATAGATAAGTAAGAATTTACATATGTATGAATGTTTATTAATATGATAATCTATGGTTGGCTGGTAGAGAATGCCTGTAGTCATTCAGCTCTCCTTTTGTACGACTAAGTGTATTAAATGCACCGATGTACAATGAGTGCTTTGCTTAATAAACAGTCACACCAAAAATAAGAGAAACATTCACATTTAGCGTTGTTTGAAGCGGCTTACTTATACCTACGTATTTTTCGAATTCCCCGTTAGTCAAACGTTTGGTGTGTTGAACATTTCTAACGAACTAGATCCGCCCAGTTGGACTACAACTCTTTTCTGCGTAGATCTAAATCGTTTTGACCGGAGTTTAGTTCAATAATTTTGTAATCTACGTTCATAGATTCTTTACGGGAAGAGATTCATCTAAAATCAAAGAACGAAAAAATAAAAAAATCAGAGCTTATAGAATCAGCCCGCTGAAGTGGCAAAGGTCAGTTCATATAGTTGTGGTGTAGCTTTTAGAGAGACAGTAAGAGACATAGACTGGTTCGGTGGTGAAGGAAAACATCGTGAGGAAACTCGAGAGCTTCCGTATGCCAGAAAATAAATAAAAAATCGGGTGCATGGGTATCCATCGATCCACACTCGGCCCGCGTGATGGATTATAGCCCGAAATCTCATATATATATTTTATTTATAGAAAAAGGCGGCAGACGAGCATACAGTTCACCTGATGGTAAGTGGATACTGTCGTCCATAGACATCTGCGATACATGCCAACATCAGTCCAGAATGACAAACGTTGGCACGCCCTCAAATGCGCTGCCTACCATTGCAGATTAAGGATTGGGGTGGAAAAATAGGGAGGAATAGGATGGGATGGGAATGGGCTCAGGCATATCTTACTCACTACCGAAACACGTACGTACATGGGGTAAATACAATAAAATAGGAAATGCAGTACATTTCAAGGTATCGCTGAGACGGGGAATTCAGACCTTCTGTGAGAGAGGGGTAACGTGGCCAGTCGAGTGCGCCTAGCGGCTGTGGGAATGCAGCATACACTCTCCCCCAACAACGATACTAGGGGAGGCCTGTGCCCGGCAGTGGTTCGTTATAGTTTGATATCAATCTATCGATTGTAAAGTATTTTTTTACATTATTGCACTTGACAAAGGACAGATTTTAAACAGTGATGAAATAGAATAAATTTTCAGTCTATTAATATTCAAAAGAAAAACATGTCACCATTACATACCATCGCCTATGTCTCTCTCAAGACTCGCCACTACACACGCTCTTCGGCTCTTCTCATCCGGACGCCATCAGCTAACTTCTTCAAGTCGTCAGTTCACCTGCGCTTCCCGGTACGTGACCTCCATTCGAAGACACGTCTATCTCTTCGATTATCTTCAAACTTCTATGACAAAAAGAAAACAAATATCGTTATTTCTAAATAGTTACCACTACGTCACTCGGACTGCGTGCCTCTGTTCACAGATTTACTCGGACAGATCAAATCATCCACTTGGGAGCGATTTAGTTTCGGATGCCTTTGTACAACACCATTATAGTCTCGGAACACTGAACGGGCGAACAGTTATGCCAGAAATTAATCTCAGTGCTTTTGTTGATAACTCGTAACTGCTTATACGCTCAAACACAATACTAATTGATACCCATTCCAATCAAAACAATCTTGGAACCAGTTCTAAAAACTACCCTCTCTTCACGTGGGTATCGTAAAAGACTATTGATCGATAAGAAAGCTGCTACCACAAGCCTTGATCAACTACAGCACGTCTAAAGGAGTGAATAATTTGGCCTTTAATTTGTCCACAAACTTTGTGTACGCGAGTCGCATGGTGTTGGTCGGCTTGAAAATAGCACTCCCCATCTATTCCCGTGGGTATCGTGAAAGGCGACTGAGGGATAACAAAGCCGGCTACCACATGCCCTGAGGACCTATACCATCTCTAAAAGACAAAGTGCACGAAGGGCCCAAAGTGCAGTGAGTTATGGTTCATATATACGTATTTTTTGGTGGCGGATCGTAGGGGCCAGGCGACACCGTATACTCCGACCCTTATAACCCTTCACCATCACAACCAATCTTACATTATTCAGGGTGCAAATCAGCTTCCAAACTTCATAATTATCTTTGTAAAATAACATTATTACAATACAATAGAGTGTGTCCTCCAAACCTTACACCTTCGTCAACAAGCACGACTCACTGAGATTGACAACTTCGATTGAAGGATTTCCCGTGGCTACGTGCTAAATTGTTTTCGTTTTGAAACATTTAGCTGATGCACGGTATAAACAATAAACAGTATTGCGTCTCCATATAGAGAAATAATTAAATGTACACCAAAAAATACTGAATTAGCAGCAAACCGATGGTAGAACTTGTTTAATGTGAGTAAGTTTAGGTTCTCTGGTAACTATCGATATGGGAATAGACCAGATAACACACTTCTGGTAACTATCACACACTTCACACTGGTAACTATCGTTCTTATCAACGAAACCTGGGTGGCACCTTCAAGGGCTGAAACAGATGAGTTCATTAAAAAGTCAAATTTGAAACTTAAGTTCTACGTAATAAAGCATTCGAGACCTACTGAACTTAGAACACTATTTGACTTAGAACACTTAGAACTTAGAACGTGCCTGCCCTAAAGCCCTATAACATACTCGTACCCTATAATGTACTCTCAAATCGATGCTGGTGACCGTCGACTTGGTGATGACATTCTTGGTAATAAAGAAATGTTTACTTCAGTCATTTCAACATAGGTTGTTTTGTTTCATTCAGTATTATTTTGATGCTCTTCTAAATACAAACCCTTCGTATTAACGCCCGATATGTTCCACAAGTACACAAACGTCCCGTTCACGTGATTAAATTGAGACTTGTAGGAAATATATCAACAAGTGGGGAATATATTTCAAGCCGGCCGACACCTACACAAAGTTTGTGCACAAATAACAAACATTAGATTTCTTAACAGATTAAAATAAAATTTAGCTCAATAACCATTTGGATCTATGTATATTATATCACGGTTTAGGTTTCCATATTCCATTTTCAAATTTTCAACCAGTGAAGTCTATCAAAAAAATATATTTATTTATATCATTTTTAAGTCTTCGGAGGAAGATAACATTATACGAGTATAATACCAAAAACTTTAAAATAAGTATAATACCTTTCACAAACTATTGAGTTTTAATTGATGTTTTTAATTGTTCTAACCGAAACATGTCTGAAACCATAATATTTTCCTTTATAAAAGGGCCACCGAAGTTAGAAACATCAGTTTCGACAAAACAATTACAAGTTGCTGTTATAAAACTACATATCCCACACAATTTTCGGCCTTATACAGATTCGGTCAAAGTTCATTTTTAGTTTTTCAGTGGTTATGTGTAATGAATGGGGTTAGGTCGAGCGTAAAATGTTTTTTGTTATATACATTTATTTTTAGTGTGTTGAAACTAGTTGTTTCTAAAAAGTTATTTGAAGACAAAGTAATTTACGGGATTAAGTTAGGAATTTATTTAGGATAGGATTAAGGATAGGATAGTTAGGATTAAGTTACGCAATTAAGTTAGGAATTTATTTATTTGTTTTTACATGTTTCTTTTATTATTTACTTTTTTTTTACTAAACATTTATTTCGAAATATAATACAATTTTAGTATGTAATAATAATTGTCACAGCAGATCGGCTGCAGTTCTAAATAACTCAACAGCTAAAGATTCGTAGGACATTTCAAGTTTAATTGGTAATTTTGAAATTAAATTAGAAAATAATGTTGACATTGACTGTTACATAGGAGTTGTCGTAATTAATTGCCCGTATTAATTTCCGTATTAAGTATAAATTCTACTAACAAAACGTTTTATCGATATATTTGTCTATAAAATAAATGACAGATTTTTATTATTATTCTTATAATTTCTTCATCTTATCTCACTCTTCTACTTGTATTTATATTAAAATTTATATTGTGGTACAACACGAAACTTTGCTACCAGATTAAGGGTCCGTTTCTACAGAAGCGGAGCTGGGCGGAGAGGAGAAGAGACGTGCTCATATTTGACCAATCACGTGGTTAGAAATCCACATCTCTTCTCCGCTCCGCATCAGTGGAAACAGTATTAGCGGAGAGGAGAAGAATTGTTCAAAATATATGAGGAAGCAGCCCCAAGCTGGATAGTACGAAGTAGCGCGGAGCGGGGCGGAGCGGAGTGGAGACGGGCGGAGCGGAGAAGGGTGGGATAAACGCGCTCCTTACAAGGCGATGTGACAAAACAGCTCATCTCCGCTCCGCTTTACTAGCTTCGCCTCGCTCACGTCCGCTCCGCTCTTCTCCTCTCCGCCCAGCTCCGATCAGTGGAAACATCCACCTCTTTTCACAGCTCAGCTCTTCTCCTCTCCGCCCAGCTCCGCTTCTGTGGAAACGCACCCTAAGTGTCACGTCGATAAGTACTGTACCAGGTAATAACCTGTTTTACAGTAACAATGCCTTCTCCTTAAGCCGACAAATTCTTCATGAACATATCGTAATATAGAATTAACGCGTGCTAATTAGTTTAGAAATTAGATTGATGGAAAAGAACAAATTGTAGGAAAACAGAAAAAAAAACAAAATGACCTCTAAACATTTGGACAATGGCCACAAATAAAATTCGAGACTCCGCTTTGAAATATTGAATTATAAGTCAAATTTTCATTATCCTGAGGTATTTGAGATCTGTTTTTGTCTTATATGGCAATAACGCAATTAGCACATTGTGCCAGTGACGTTTCGTAATTAACAAATTGTCAGTCGAAACAATTGTAAACACATCTCGTCAGTGTCCAGTCCCCTTGAAGTGTTGTCGCTGAGTAATGCAGTCTTATGCTTTTATTTGATCGTCGCAAATATTACATACAAAAAACCCACAATTCACAGTTACACATCCCTGTGTAGTGAGTCCAGAGACATATTCAAAGACAAATTGAATACATCACGTGCAACACCCAGACCCGAACAAACACCTGTCTTTAAACAAATGATTGACCGACCGGGAATCGAATCCAGGACCTATTGGACAGATAAATGGATAGATGAAACATTTATTCAGAACACAGTTACAAGACACTACATTTACAAAGGAAAATACAAACACACATATATAAGCACATAACAACAGAGAAATGTTCAAAAAGTGAATAGAATAAGAGATGAAATCGCGTAGTCTACTGTCAGTTGTCCTGTGACTGGCCCAAATGGGCGTCCAGCTCAGCTTTAGCTGTATCTTGATGACACACGGCGCTTATTTTCAGCTGGAACCCGTGGTGAAATCGGCACGTGAGGGTCCAATTTTTAATGATATAATGTAGTTATATATAGCATACATATTCTTACAACACATATACATAATAGTTACTATTGTATAAAAATAGTTATTACATGTGCACAAATAAGAAATACAATAGGCCATTATTATTTAGGGTAGCCCATTTCCAGATCCATTATAAAATTCCAACAGGAATTCCTCTAAAGATCACATGAAGGAAGACGTGAGCACTGGCAGTAATCTTCTATCTTTACATATTATAGTATAAAACAAAGTCGCTTCCCGCCGTCTGTCCCTCTGTATGTACGCTTAGATCTTTTAAACTACGCAACGGATTTTAATGCGGTTTTCATCAATAGATAGAGTGATTCAAGAGAAAGGTTTATACGTATAGTTTAATATTGTTTTAACGAAACCTAAGCGAAGCGAGGGCGGTTCGCTAGTACTATATAAAGGAAATATCAGGCAGCAGTCAGGGTCACTACCAAATGTACTAAATTGGTCGTGAAATTACTCTATAGATAGGATTAAAACTGTTTAAAAATTAAATTAGATATGAACCACTTCATTAAATTCAAATACACACTACGCTTAAAAGATAACGCTTTAATACAAATCAAAATATGTATAAGTGTTTTCCAGAATAATCTTCTAGGAGTTACATGGTTTTAATGTCTCAAGATAAGTGTAAGTGGGGGATTTCCAAGGTACCAGGTGCATCCAGGTTTGGGTTTTATGATCAAATATAATGTGCGCCGTCAATTTCACTTTATAGCTCGGTTGCGCTTCGCTGCGCTTGCGGTTAGCGAAGCGGTACCACCATGAGGCTGGGCGTCAGTGTAAGCGGCTATAAAATATGAGCCATTTGGGACCCCAGAACACACAGGACGTGCATCCACGCATGTCCTGTGCGTGGATGCACGCGTATACTCACCACAGTTGTAGATTTGCCACAAAAAGACAACGTAAATTCACCGCAGCCCAGTTTTTTTTTGTCTTAAATCGTCATAAGGGTTTTTATGTTACTACGCTTAAAAGTATTGTCCGAAAGAAAAATAGAATACCATTTTAAAACCATATTTGTGTTTGCACATGGCGGGTTTGTAGGTATGTAATTGCAATAAGTTTTTTTCATAACAATAAGTTACAATAAATTATGAAAAAAATAATATTATTGTAAAAATCTGATAGAATCGATTCTTCTCTCAATACTGAACAATGTGTTTGCAGCTTTTGCGTCATTACAGTGCCATTATCTGCATACGAATGGCTACTACTTAATATCAATCTGTTATTAGCAGACACCGAAACAACGACACCCCACCTTCATGCAGTTACATTAAATAGTTATTATGCCAGTAACTAGATTTTGGTGGCATTTTTAAGAATATTACACAGATGGGTCATTTCCTTAAAATCGCTTATGGATTTTCGCGCGCTTGGAGAAAACTTTGCAAGCAAAGTATCCATTTAGTCAGATTTAAATTACTTAATACCAACGCCATACAAATAGGATACAGAAGATAAATACGTCTAACTTTCTTTTTATTGTCACTATCTCGACGGCGAGGGAAAACATCGTATGAAAATCCGCATGCTCAGGAATTAACAAATAAATATTTGGAGTATGTATATATATCCGCACTGGGCCCGTGTGGTGGATCGCTAGCCCGAAAAAAAGTGATTTACTAGTGGTGGCCTGTGCCTCGAATAATGCTGGGACAATAATTATCAAATCGAGATAATGCTTATCGTTTGAGTGTTACGCACTTTTTTGGTTTTAGATTAATTATTTTTATAGAGCACTATTCAAGGCACTTTGACAGACTTTGATTAAAACGTTGACTTTGATTTAAAAGACTATAGTTTTCTGTGAAGGCGGGGTCATGTGGCCTACGGAATGCGCCCAGCGACTGTTGGATTGCAGCATGCACCCCCACTTTCCCAATAATTATTTACCTCATCAATATATTATGTAACTATTGATTTTTGTGGTTGACATAAAATCCCAACACCGAGGAATGAAACTGTAAGCATTAAGTTCGACTCGCGAACTAAATTAGATTTAACACTCTCACTGCCACATACTAATTTATACTAATGGACAGTCGCGGATTCATCACCCGACTAGATATCAAACTAAAAACAAAATAAGGAACTGGCTATTAAACCATGGTTATAATGACACCGAATTTTTACTTACACCAATACGCTAAATTATTCTTAACAACCTGTGCCTACTTAACATTTTTAGCATCTGTAACTTTTATACACACACAAACATCAACTCACACTCCGTAACAAATATTATTTACTCTCTGCTATTTTTTCTAAAATCGGATATATAAAACCACATTCCCGCACATTCGCATACAGACAGACTTACATAAAAACACACATCGTACATATTATACACAATAATTACCACCTGATTAGACTGTTTCTTAAATGGCTGTAACATAAAACTAAGAATAGACGTAAGGGAAGACGCTGACAGCTGTAAATCAGATTATAATTATTCTAGTACTTGTAAATTGTACCTACTTGTAAATTTGATGTGTTTGTAAACTATAAATAAATATGTAAATGTCATAAATAAATATGTAAATGTCATAAATAGGTAAATATGTAAATGTCATAAATAAAAAAAAAATTACTGCTCGAAATGTGATTCACGCAAGAGCAGAAAGGTGTCTTGTAGAGTAGTGATATACGGTATTCACAAGCGGTGGAATCACAGCATAATATTTAAGTATGATTAAAAAACTACAATCAGCTGTCAGACCTGATTGTTCATTGCGTTCAATTTTCAAACAAGACTGTATACGAGTGAATTCTTTGTTTCATCAAAATTCGCAATATGTTTATCATAAACATATATGTATTGTATTTATGTGTACTTTAACAAACCAATTAAATTTACTTTTGCAAGTAAAATTGTATAATTAATAAGATTAAAAAACCAATAACAATCGACAAATCCAAGATTAAACAATATATATGGCGTGCTAAGACATGGCTTAGCTAAGCAAAGGATTATAGATCCAAAAAGAGTATTGCTTAGATCAGTCGAAATGATGCTCAGCTAAGACGCGACCTAAGATCGTGATTAGAATGCTTTATTTATCCGGGCCTAAGATTCCATACTGCGAGTTATTATCTTCACTGTGTTAGAGCCGACTCAACTTCGTAAAGTTTCAGCCATAATATCCGAGATGAGATTTTATTAATTCCTTTGAAATGGGTAATTAAATTATAACAACAATTTGATTTTCGCCGTGTTTAACTTTATTTTATCCGGAACAGGTTTCTCTTAGTAACTTCTGGTCTTTTTGAAAATTTCAGTCTGGAGGAGGAAGGCGATCGATCAATCTACATTCCTATCATAACATCGGTACCGATATTTAGATATCTTGCCTATGACATGGGAATATTACATAACATTGGGCTACTGCAGTATCCACTTACCCCCAGGTGGACTGTACGCTCGCCTTCTTCCATAAAAAAAACCATCAACGTTACTTTAGGTGGTGTAGTTCTTCACTACTTGTGGTAGAGGCTTTTATATATTCGTAGATTAAAGATTCTATTTAATTACGAGTAGAAACATGTTCCGACATATGATTAAAATAATTAAAATTAAAATATGTTTTTATTAAATTTCCAAAATCTGGAAGTTCTCAAAATTTGGAAAACTACCCATTTGAAACCGACAATGAGGTTTTCTCAAATACGAGTAACATCACAAAAATATTCTTATATTAATTACATAGATATTGATCAATAAATGGTTTGATGAGCCGATGACGTGTCGGCGTGAGCCATTAAAACCCCTAAATAAAAACGTCTGGACGAAAAACAACATAACACACCCAATTACAAAAACCCATTCGTCTCGCGCGTGTGTAACACACACAAAGACGACGAAAAAAATTAAACGCTTTTATCAGGGTTGTCATTTCAACGACAAAGTTTTTTTTTATTACTAAATTTACAAATTAAAAACATAAAACTACCATAATCGTATCTAATAAATCATACAGATTTGCCAAAGATACAAGTTTTTTTATTTTATTTTTTTTATGTACGAAGTCGGCAGACGAGCATACAGTCCACCTGATGGTAAGCGGATACTGTCGCCCATAGACATCCGCGATACATGCCAACATTAGTCCAAAATGAGAAACGTTGGCATGCCCCCGAATGCGCTGCCTACCTTTGGAGATATGGGAATGGATTTGGAGAAAGGGTTGAGAAAATGGGGAGGGATAGGATGGGATTAGAATGGACTCTGGCACATCTCACTCACTACCGTAACATGTACGTACATTGGGGAAATGGGAAAGAGAGGGGTAACGTGGCAAGTACTGCGGTATCAGTAGTTAAGATATTAAATACCTATATTTGGACAAGAAATATCTTCTTAATTTATATTTTAAAATTATTTTCACTGATATCTGTTTTCAATTTAAGGTCTAATAATTTATTAACCATTTATTAACCTGAGAACAGAGTAAGCGCTGGTCTGCTGACCGTAATAGTTCTTTTTAACTACACATTCACTATTTAGACTAAATATCATTCCGAGTCTGAAGATATAGTGGACTTACTATCCAACATCCTTTAGCAAGAGTAGAGCCCGTCGATAATCATATGTAAATATAAATGTATTATTTTATAAATTTATTTTAAACGTTATCGAACAAAAATCCAATATATTTCTGAGTTTTTCCGAACGCACGGTTAAGATTGTCGGAGTGTATAATCAACACAAAAGTAGTCACATTCCTAGTTTATTAGGTGCGGTGTCGAACACCGGGATCTGCGGTAATTATGTATGTAACTGGCAGTTATCACGCAACCTGTGCGCCCCCGATATTGAAATGTAACGCGGATGTTGGAAGAAAATTGGGTACGGCATTGTAATTAATAAGTAAATTGATTATATTATTGTTCGGTACTTTACTATAAGGTACGTATTTTCTAAACGTAACCATTTTACTAGATTTATTTTCTCTAAATATTTTTTTATCCTTTTTGGTTATGAGTATGAGTTGTAAAATCCAAACGTATATGCTGTGTATGGCTGTGTGACGCAACTCCACATATAGTACAATATTTTCAAATTGTTACTTATTATTTATTTTTCTTGTTGTGTTACGACTCAAAAGATTAAGATTCTGCCGTGATGCTGTCAAGAAAACTTAAGAGACTACATATTAACGTATTGAAAGACGTGTTGGATACCGTACCATCTCAAATATAATTCCAAAGTACTCCAGCAACGAGTAGAATTGATATTGACTCCAAAGTCGCTCAGCTAGCGATGGAGAGGGCTATGCTCGGAGTTTCTTTACTGGATAAAATCCATAACTCAATAAAATCGACGACAAAGTCGATAAAATCGACATAGCTCAAGGGATCAGCAAGCTGAAGTAGCAATGGTCGGGCCATATATGCCGCAGAACCGATAACTGATGGGGGAGACTAGTCCTTGAATGGAGACCGCGTACCGGGATACGTAGTGTGGGACGCCCTCTGGCCAGTTAGACTGACAACTTGAAGAAAGTCGCCGGTAGTGGCTGGATGAGAAGAGCGGAAGACCATATGTGGTGGCGACCCATAAGAGAGACCTATATCTAGCAGTGGAGAGACACAGGCTGATGGTATGGTATGTATTATAATGAATCCGTCTTCTGACAAATCCTAACGTGATGAATGTAAACATTATCAAATAACAACTTAGATATGAAACGACGGCAACTAGACATTGTGCTGCTGCAAGCGTTTGGTGTGGTTACTTTGACTGTGTTGAACTTTTGTCCAGACTGTCACTAAATGTATCTAATTATCGCACGCGAACCACCGAACTATTGTACGTACCAAACGTTTATACGAACTATGCACAAAACGCAGGTCTGTGTCGTGTCTCGTATATACAATAAATTTTATTCAGTGCGTACTAGACATATTCTATTTGTCAAGGGATTCTCTAAAAAGGCAAATAATTAAACTCCATCACGGATGGAGTTGGGCGTTCACATAATGAAAGAATAATAGTTTATTACTATACTCTGTTCACGCATTGGAGCGCACGTAATCGCACAATCATATACGAACATACATAAACACGGACTCGCGCGCACACACCCTCACGCATATGCACACAAATATACCTACGTATGTAGGTACATCGAATATAAGAGTAACATATATATTATGGTATTGTATTGTAATAAGTAGGTATATATGACCGACTGTAATTTGCAGTCAACACAATTTGTTTATTAATCGATATTATGTATGATAACTTTTAGTACAATCCTGTATTGGCCTCAGTTTTATTTCCTTTAATTTATGTCTATATATACTCTGCTGTATCGCTGTAGGTTTACCAATAAAAATAAAGCTATCCGAATCTGAATCTAGAGTCACTGAACCCTAGAGATAAGCTAATATCGTCAGATGGACCCTTTGGCGTGTCTGAAAGAACATGCCTTGTTTTATTTGGAATGGCTAAATTCTTGTAACTCTTGTAACCTTGGCTAAATGTTTGATTTAGGGCGAGTGCAGAAGGCGGTTGGGAACAAAATGTGTGGTGCAACTAGCCCAAGGGCTCCCTGCCGGTAAACCGGCGAAAGGAACGGACCTCGGCTTAGGGCGTTGCATTGGGGGGATACCACGGGATCGCGTGTTGGTGAGAAACACTCAGGCACATGCCGATACCTGGTAAAAGTGTTGGCTGAGGGCCGGTGTTTGTTGACGGTGTATCGAGGGGTCCACGTCTCCGCCGGCGGGTACGGTGTGTGTGTGCAGGAGTAACATGCCGCATTCAAATCTTGTTTCTTATACTCTTAACCGATCCCTAGGGCTAGGCCGGCACCGAATACTAATGTGTTGATTATTTACAAATAGCACTATTCCGTGATTCTACTGCCAGGTATTATTGTCCATTCGTCCGACCACTTGTTTTGTAACTAGCCAAGGTTATTTCTAATTAGAGTCCACCACCAGGTGGACTACGTGCTCACATAACTTTAAGGACTTAGTTTCAATGTTACAAGTCTAAAAACTGGTTATAGATTTTTTGGAGGAATTTCATGAAATTAACTTATTTTTATTTTATCTTGCAAAAGGGTAGACAGTCTAAAACAAGGGTTCCAACTTTAGAACAAGATCATTACAGAAGAGATCCATCTCTTTTTCCGTCAGATATTGATAAAAATATAAAAACGCAACGTTTGAGTTGAAAAACAACTTGAAAACGCCGTAGGGCCGAGAGAAAACATCGTGAAGAAACCAGCATGATCGAGAAATAAAAAAGTCTGGAATGTCTGTATCCACCAATCCGCACTGGGCCCGCATGGTGGATTACTTTCCGAAAAACCGCCAGTGATTTACTAGGGGAGGCTTATGCCCTGCAGTTGGACATTAGACTGATACAAGTACACGCTATTTTAGTTTGAAAAAGGTTAAAGAGAACACGTCATATTAGATTTTCTAAGTTGTCATTAATGGTTAAATGAGAACATTTGAAGATTATTTGTAGTGGCGAGCCTTGGGACAGGCAATAGACAAACTCAAGCTGGGCATGGTATGGTATTCAAATACCTCCACTCATCCTAAACAATGGCTATCGGGCTCTGAAACAGGCCACTTGTTACGAGTGTTCAGATTCCCTTCATTATGTGGCGGTTCAAGTCACAGGAGACAGCGAGAACGGGCTCGCAGGCGATTTCATGATATTCTTAAAAAAAAATTATCCAATCTTATTGTTACGGAAAAAGAGATATTGCAACTAATCTGTTAAAAATTACCTCTGTGAAAATACGAATGTGTCACATAACACTAAATCCGCACTAAATTTTTGGTGGGAGCACTACTGTTCGTCCTAGGTATGACATGAGGTATCCAGCTTTGGGGCAAAACTTAGCAATGAAACAATATGTACCTGTGGCGTGGTAAGGTAGCTTGCAAATGTCCGTACGGCAACAATCTAATATTTATAATTATGTGCACCTTAGACATTAATTGAATTAACAGTAAAAGGTAATTAATTAAAGATTATTTAAAAGCTTTAGTTAAAGACTATCTTTAATGTGCACCTGTTAAACGAAAGTTTAAAAGGGTATGTTTTTGTCACTAGTGTTCTGAATGTTGACTCGGGCTAATTAAAGAAGACTGACGGTCAACTTTAGTAAAAAAACAGCAATTTACTTACTTAACTTAATTAATTTACTTAGCATATTTTAAAATCATTTCCTTTTATGTCATTGTCGCTAATGAAGCGATTAAAAATTTTCAAGCATTCGAGTTTTAAAAATATAACTTTCTATTAAATAGACAATCTACTTTTCATGACTTAGACCACACGTTCAACTAACTTTCGAGAGGTTTTTTGTCTTCGAATACCACTAGATGTTTGGCAGGCTTCCCTCCTACGTCTAAAATGTACCTATTTAAGTTCGAATCCAAACTTTGGGGAATCGCTATTGAGACTGATTCAGTCAGCTATGTTTTAGCAGTTTAGTATCTAGACAAATGTTTTTCATGTGTTTTTCTATAATATATCGTTCTCTTGAGACATTTTACTGGAATGCCGTTTGTGGTTTTGTGATTTAGTTGAGCATACGTCCTAGTTTTGTTAAATATATTTATATGTCGGAGGGGGAGAGTACACGCTGTATTCACGCGCTCGACTGGCCACGTCACCCCTCTCTCACAGAAGACTATCTTGAAATGTACTGAATTTCCCACTTAGTCCTGTTTGTCAATGTATATACGTGTATCGATAGTAAGTGAAATATGCCAGAGCCATTCCCATCCCATTCTATCCTATCCCTCCCCGTTTTCCCAAACATTTCTCCAAATCCATTCCTACGCCAACAAAAGTAAACATCGCATGTCAACGTCGCATGTCGCATCGGGTGTCAACGTTTGTCATTTTAGACTTATGTTGGCATGTCTATGCATGTCTGGACGCGGATATCCAAGGGCGACAGTATCCACTTACCACCAGGTCGCTGCCTGGTACGCTCGTCTGCCGCCTTTGTTCCATAACATGTATTTAATGTTAAATACATGTTTCTTTGGAGATATTCTTGTATCGAATATTCCATAAAACTTCTATAGGTAGTTTCCATGCGAGCGAAGCCACGGGTAGTAGCCAGTAATTAAATAAGAAATAATGTGAAATTAACTGAATCGAAATTTTATCACTTGAGTCCTGGTGAAAGGAATTTCATAACAGTTAAATATAATATGATGATATCATAACAGTTCATAACGGTGAAAATGACGTCTTAACATTTTCCTTAATAAAAATATTTGTACCCGTTGTTTGTCCATGAATGTCATACTGCCGGGCACAGGCCTACCCTAGTAAATCACTGGGGAGTTTCGGGCCGTAATCCACCACGCGGGCCCCGTGTGGATTGGTGAACACACTTAATTCAGATCAGGTAACAAAAAGTTGTAGTAGGTACAAAAGTTACTCGAGAATTCAATGTTTAGAGATTTCGTATAATCGTGTACCTTAGAATGTAAGGAATACATCACAACGACTTACAATATTTACTGAAATTATTTCCAAGAAACGAACCTTTCCTTCATAAATATACAACAAGAAAAGTTTGGTATAATATAATATTATATTAAATATAACGGAGGTATTATCAGGTAGATACCAGGTAAAATAACACGATCCAGGATATTCGTAATTCATCTTTGATACAAAAATATCGCTACCAAAAGCAAAAGTATCTCGAAAGTAATTGATCAGGTAAATTGATTTCAGTTCTTCTACCTAAATTATAAGAGGTGAATAATTTAGGTATAGATTGTACATGTATATGTGTGTACATGTATCAGCCTATAATCCCCCACTGCAGGGCACAGGCCTCCCCTAGTAAACCACTGGGTGTTTCGGCCCGTTATCCACCACGCGGGCCCAGTGCAAGGATTTTTTAAATATTTCGAACATGCAGGTTTCCTCACGATGTTTTCCCTCACCGCCGAGTTAGCGACATTTCTTTAAAAATCCGTAAAAACTTAAAAATTCTCGATTACACGGATGTCAGTCGAGTATAGATAACCCTAGGCTAAATATCTTATGCCTAAGAAAAACGGGTTACCTAGTCACGATTTTTATTTACCTTTATTTATTATAGATATTTTTATTCAGGTTATATGATTCGTCATGACTACTATTCATGTAACTATAATATATTATATCAGGTATCTTATACACAATTATCTTATACAAACTAATTATAGCGTACAATAGCAAAAACTTTCCCCAATCTAATTTCTCACTTCCTACATCACGGCGCACCACAGAGTCAATAATGAAAACCTCATTCACTAAAATTGCCTCCTTTGTCCATGACACACGGAATTTATAATCTCTGTGTCACATCAGTATTTAAATATCGCGGGAACTCTTTTCGGGAACACCGCATGCGCGAGGAAACTCACAGCTCCGTTTTTCTTCTCTGTATCGGACACCAATACAGGCTCAGTTGTAGGTGATCGGACACGCACACACGCGCAAACTATGGGCCAGTTCAGCGCACAAGGGTCCGGAGACACAGACACAACTGGCAGGAAGCACCCACACTATGAAGAAACTAAGTATAAACACTGTTCACACACGGGAGCGTTCCACGCACACCAACTAAGTTTCAACCCTGGCAATGCTATATACGTTAGTAAAGAACAAGGTGTCGCTTTGGTCGCACGTATTTATTTATCCATTTTTGTTCGTCGAATGACTCGCGAGATGTGAACTCGTGAATGTATTAAAATTATTGGGTTACGAACACGTTTGTTGGAAAGTTGATCTGAATAGTGAACAGCGTCGGATTGTGACGGACTTTCTTGTTGTTTTTATGTGAAGTGAAGTGAAGTTACTGTGTAAATTAGTGATAATTGGGTGATTTTTTTTCTGAAGAGACTGCGATTGATTTTCATCGTACGTTTTTCGGGTAAGTGTAATATTTATCATATTTTAACGTTTGTAACATATTAATAAACGACGGTTATCGTTCTAATTAGACAATTAGAAAACTTTAACCAGCAATTTAATTGTGGTTGGATTTAAATTAGCTATAATTATTAAGTCAATAGCTAAATTGCCTCATTCTTTATTCATCAAAAAGTATTAACCGATTTTTTTGGAATTTACTCATATACATAGCTACAGTTACTTCACACCATAACCATACCAAATATAACATATTTTTTATAAAAATATTTATTTAGTTTATAGATGTAAATGAGTACACTTATTCCTAAGTATACCTACTTATAAAAATACGTATTAAAAATACAAAAACGTTTTAATAGCGAGATACAGACCTTTGATCCCCTTTGTAATAGTACCTACCTATAAACTACATTTATGCGAAACTATTGTAAAAGCTTCCTTTACACTGTTATATGATTTTCCAAATTCCTATATTTAACTGACAATTATTGTAATTTATTGTAAACAGTTTACTAATTCTTGCAATTGAATTTTCCATTACTGTATCTACATACTAGGGGTAATGGTTAGGAATTAGAAACAAACTATAGATGATAATGCTGACGTATCATGCAATTGAGCAAAATTGTAAACGAACCGATTAAATCGGTAAGTCTTAAATCAAATAAAATAAAAAAAAAATACATAAAATATTACTTACAATTTATTTTATTTGTATATTTTTTGATTAATTAATTAATTTAAGAGATGCTAGGCTCTAGTTAATTTTTACTAAGTATTATAACTTAATTTTTTACCATAACATACTATCAGCCTATATAAGTATATATCAGTATATATAAGGAATGAATTGGTTTTGTATATTATCGAATCTTAATCGTGTGTGATAATAATGTAAGTTTTACATACAAAGTATATTGACATAGAATTATATAGTATCGTCATTATATTTAGTAAATATTAAACCACAAAACGCACTATACTATCTTTATTTATCAATCACTATATTTATCAATCAAACAAAAACTTAAAATCAACTTAACTCCACGAGTTTCCACTAACAAGTCTAGAGTTTAGTTTGAAATAAATAAAATAATTTTTTTAAAATTAAAACAGGAACACGATAAATGAAAAGAATTATATAAATATTCACTGATTCTACCCCGCGCCTTTTTTCTTTCATTATGACATATGAGTCATTAATTAGTTTTTTCGGGAACAGGCAAAATACCAATATTCCCAACGCCCTTATTTCCTCTCCCCTTTCATCCTTAATTAAAAATCCAACGCGTACACTCGACATAAATGAAAACGAAAATTGAAGTCTCACGAAAACTCAATTTCGGCCGGATATGAGGAAGTCGGACGTTTTTAGAAAAAAATAGGCAACTTTTGTTTTAAGCTTTGATTAAGTGACATGAATTTTTCGTCGAATAATTCTTAAACTTCTTGGATATTTTATAAAAATATTCCGGTAATGAATATTATAAAAGCAATAGTACTCGATTGCTACGTCTAAAATGGAATGTTTTATCCCTATCTAGACAGATCTAATATCCGTTTGTTTGTTGTAATCTCGGATAGCAACAATTCAATTTTGTAGAGGTTTTTACTTTTGCCATGACAGATACCTATCTGATACCTATACCTATCTACCTAGATGAAACATTTTATTCAATAATTTGTTACATTATAACAAAATTAAGGAACAATGTTATAAGACGTTATTACAACCAAGCGGTCTTTTTGCTTTAAAGGTAACAATTTCTTCCAGACCAGCTTGACAAAGAGAGTTGTGACTGAGATAATAACGCAGGTCGTGTACACACTTGTGTTAAGTAACGCAATTATAAATATATGTATTTATATCTATGCATAGATTATTAATGTCATAGGATATTGTAATTAAAATTTATTTAAGTTTGTTCGGTTTAGAAAATATTGCTACTTTTGTAAGACAACGTAAGTCCTTGAAAGCAGATAAGCAGACAAAACCATAGGTAAAGCCTAGTATTAAACAAACTAAATTCAAAAATAAATTACGAGTAGGACAGATAAATTTCAATATAACATTTATGTTATGTTGGTAGATGCGTTATCTGTGTATAAAATATATTTGTGTAGACATGCGATTTTTTAATGTCACTTATTATGCGCTGTCTACTTTTCCAAATCACAATTCCCTGTCGCAATTGTAGTAAGACCGCGTATTGATTTCTGTTTATATATAATAGCTATGTGTGCTAATTACTTTGTTAATACCTATATAGTATGTACAATAAAGATATTTTTTTTATTTATTACCAAATTTACAAACAAAACCATAAAACTATCATAATTGTATCAAATAAACCATAAAGGTTTGTCTAATATACCAGTTCTACAGTATCAGTATGCAAGACATGAAAACCTACCTGTGAACACGAAACAAATTATAATTTAGACGAGAAACATCTGTTAAATTTATATTTTAAATTATTTTCACTAATATCTGTTTTTAATTTATAGTTTATAGGATTTAATGCCAAATCTCATATTGGATTCGAAAATATATATTATTTTTTTAAATCACGCAAACAATGCTACAAAACAGATTACAGAAAGGCTATTCTCCTATAAATAAGTTTTTCAGAAAAGGCCAACTAACTCATACACAAATTCCATTGTATTAAGTTACACAAGTTATTACACTAGTTATTGTATTAAGTTATTACACAACGTAATTGTGTAATTTCAATTGAGTTTATAATCGAATTAATTTCACATTTCATTGCTTCACTTAGTAAATGCTTTGATTGTAAAGAGTTTACTGAAAAAGCAATAAGAATGATCAATAAATGCGACATTATTGCAAATAAATGGGCTTATGAATTATTTTTTTGTATTGTATTAATTATTGTATTATGAATTATCTATAGGTACTAATATAATAAAGAGGTACAATTGTGTGTTTGTATGTTGGTGATAATCTCTGGCACTACTGAACCGATTTCAAAAATTGTTTAACAAAGAGAAAGCTACATTATCCGTGTCTAATATAAGCTATATTTTATTTTGAAATTTTGAAAAAAAAATCTTATAATCCGAAGCGAAGCGAGGGCGAGTCGCTAGTAGTATATAAATTATTGTATTATTATAAGTTATGAAGCCGGTGACAAACTTAATTGTATGAATAATGATTGTATTGTATGATGAGTTGAACACATCAGTTGAAAATATTTTTCAATGAGTAAAGTTTTCGATTTTTCAATACCTACACGTTTGATCGGTTTATCCGTCTTAGATTATAAAAATGCGACAGTTTGAATGTTTCATAGTGAATCAAGTCAAAACGGCTGAACCGATTTCAAACTACTTTGCAAACAGGTAGATTGTAATTCGGATTAACACATAGGCTACGATAATAACGTAACGTCGCGAGCAAAAGTTAGTAGCTTTTGCTCAACACTTATATTAAGTTACTAGCTGTTGCCCGCGACTTCGTCCGCGTAGACTTTCGTTTATAAACACCGTCTTTACCTTCTTAGGGGTACTTGATATTTTCAAAAACGATCACACACATTATTTCTTATAGCTTATTTTTTATGGAACAAATGTTCGACGTGATTCTTTATATTGATATAACTTTTTTATTTATGAACTGATTGAAATAAAACAAACACTAAATTTTAAGTGAAGTTTACCACAATACAATAGTGAAAACCGCAACCCAAATCGGTTAAGCCGTTTCTAAGATTAGCGCGCACAAATACACAGACAAACAGACAAAAATTCTAACAATCATTGTTTTGGGTTCTATTGCGTTGATAAAGGCCCCCAATAATATTTTCTCATAAATCTTCCATGTACAGACAGCGATCAATTATATATATACATTTTTATTATATATATAGATTTAAATTATATTAAACTTAACGTTTTTATTATATTCAATCTATACTAATACAATAAAGAGGTAAAATTGTATGTTTGTAAGTATGTTGGGGGTAATCTCTGGAACTACTAAACCGATTTCAAAAATTTTACAAATAGGAAGCTACATTATCCGTGACTAATATAGGCTATACTTTATTCTGAAGTTTTGAAAAAAACCCTATAAACCGAAGCGAAGCGAGGGCGGGTCGCTAGTTTAAAATATTTTTTTGCATATATGCTATATATATTATATCCTTACGATTACTGCAAGCGTGAAGAGTAGTGAAACTGTACATACAAATCATATGAAAGCAGTCAGGTGAAGAATTTACGAATTCCAAAGTTAAAGACCAGTTGCTCAATCAAAGCTACTGTAAATCTAGAATTAAGCTAAAAAATCCCCATTATTACGTAAGGGCCTCACTGTAAGGCCTCTTGAAAACGGATTTTATTTTAATATGTTCATTATGTTTTTAGGAAAGGGTCAAGTTGAGAGGGGCTTCTGCATATACATTGGGTCATTACGAACTTGGCTAACAAAATATTCAAGGTTTTAAGTATTTGCGAGTAGAAATCAAAATAATAAATAATACGCTTATTGTGAACAATAAATAATAATAATAATATATAGTAATAATACGGGGTTAAATAAAAAAAAACTTGTACCTTCTTAACATTGAAACTAATAATTTCTTTTGTGAAAACTAATAACTATTGTTCCAAAACTTTTTAAAGTTCAACCCTTTTTTCAGACAGTAGGGACGGATGACAAGAGAATAAAACCAAGTGTGGTGAAAACCAAGTAACGGACTGAGTTTTAATGCCTCGAAATGGAAACCTTTAATTAAGGCAGTAATGGTATGAAAATTTAATTACGCTGATAAATTTATGGCTGTCCCACTCACATATCTTGATATAATAAATTCAATTTAAAAATGGGTCGTAAATAAAATCTCCCCTACACATAAAAACGACAATGGCTTGAAGAATCGAATTAAATTTATTCGAGGTGCCAAAAGAGAATAAATTTTGGTAAAACGTCACGGGCAAGAAAATAATTCGGGAAATATCGCGATAAAATGTTACTTATTATCTGTAAAAAGGCAAAAGGGTCTCTCCTGGTACTACGTGTTAAAATAAGTCGCGTTTAAAGATTACTTTTATTATTAAAACTATCCTTCTTAGAACTGTTCCTACCTGGATATTGTAAGCTCGAAATTCGAAATTTAGGAACTAAATAGGAACTTTATGGAGGTTTGAAGAATTATTCATAAATATTAGGAGAGTATTAGAGTATTTTCGAAGTAATCTGTAGAAAACGCGATTTTCGGATTAATTGTACTACATCTCGGCTAAAGGTCACCGGTTGAGTCCTAAAAAACAATGAGGTTTGTAATTTATATATCTAAATATATGTAGATATCTATATGAAATAGCGACATATATAATATACAGTACCTACTCGTTATAATTATTTATTTATTAGCTTATTTTATTTAATACATATTCATATAAATTTATGTATATATATTGAAATATAAATAAACATTTTTTTAAAACGTGAAATTGATCTGATACGGCATGACATCTGCTATAGGCAGTCCGTGGTCACCGGCGCGGCTCCAACTGAAATATGTGACATAAGCTGAATTGGCACAATAATTAATACTCCTTTCTTTTTACTTTCCGGTCAATTTTACACTTTATAATATGAACGCTTTACATTTACGAAAAGACGAACTCTCCTTAGTATTTTTTACAAAATTATAAATAACCGAATTGATTGTGACCTTTAATCGCACGTTTACATCAATGTACCTAGATCTTCACAAGACTACTCAATTTTAAACCATTTTGTACCAGATACCGTAAAAATAATTATGGTAAAAATAACTCAATGATAACTGGTCTACGCAAATATAACGAAATACATTGTAGAAGTGAGGTGGACGTTTTCTAAAAAAATAAGGATTTCTTTTTCAGTCATGATATCGTGTTTAATTCATAAGGTATCATCCTTTATATTTGTGTATACGTCTGTATGGGAATGTTAGCATATCTGTAATTTATTAATTTAATCTGTAATGCATATAGAAACTGATACTTTGAATGTATTAACAATGTCCTGTATGTATTTAGTAGATAAGCCTTAAATAAATACATAATTTTTATCATGTCTTCTAGTATTTTTGTGGTCAAGAAAATATTTTTCATTCTTTCCTTCTTAAATTCGTATATGAGCCAAAGCGTTAGCTCCAAAACTATCAGAGGCCAGAGCTAGAGCTTATTCCTATCCCCTTCTGTCCTATCTCTCCCCATTTTCCCAACCCTATCTCCAAATCCATTCCTATATCTCCAAAGGTAGGCTGCGCATACGAGGCTGTCCCCACGTTTGTCATTCTGGACTAATGTTGGCATGTCTCGCGGATGTCTATTAGTGACAGTACCTATCCACTTACCATCAAGTATGCTCGCCGGAAATTCCTTAATAAAATATCTACTTCTAACACAATTAAGCAATATGTTGTTCGATAGGGTTCGATCGATCATTAAGCTCTACGAATTTTGTCTACACACGTTCTTTTTTTTTCTAAATCCTACAGAATTTGGCGAAATCTTGTATCTTTCGTTTGGTTGTGTGTTTTGCGTAAATAAACTTTGTGAGTGTCGTGAGTGACGTGTAAGTATCAAAATAAACATAGGTACGAGTATAATTGACAATGACTTAATACTTTTTGTTTTATAGAAAAAAAGGTGGCAGACGAGCATATAGTCCACCTGATGGTAAGTGGATACTGTCATCCATAGACATCCGCGATACATGCCAACATCAGTCCAGAATGACCAACGTTGGCACGCCCCCGGATGCGTTGCCTACCTTTGCAGATTAAGGAACGGATTGGGGAAATGGGGAGAGAGAGGATGGGATGGGAATGGGCTCTGGCATATCTCACTCACTACCGAAACTCGTACGTACATTGGGGAAATACGATAAAGTGGGAAATGCAGTACATTTCAACGTAGTCTTCTGTGAGAGAGGGGTAACGTGGCCAGTCGAGTGCGCCCAGTGGCTGTGGGAATACAGCATGAACTCGCCGAATACCGAATAATATTTACACCGAACTACCGAAATAATTTATAAAATAATATTTACAAATATTACTGGAATTAATAAAACAATTGCATAATTTTCTCATTTATAGTGATGACTGGTGTGTGATGGATGACAGATAAGGAGCATTAATTTGATTTCTTGCCCTACGGGGAAGGTGGTAGCATACGCAGGTTATGTACTCATATATATAATTGATTATTGAATAAACCAGTTGTAAAACAGCCTTCAATCGTTTCACTTGTCTCACGAGTTCCCGACCTTACACTTCCTTTCAAATGGCGCGTGTAATAAATAGGTCTTTTTCAAAATATACAGGTGAGTGATAGGAATTACACCTACTTCGACATCAGCTTATAACGTTCCACTGTAGCAACGTTATTGCATGTCCACTGTCCACTGTAGAATTTTCCTATAAGTAAACAACATTTGAAAGCGTTCACGGAACTGTAACAGGAAATAACAAAGTCCGCCGTGAATGCGATCGAAGACAAAATGATGTTCACTGTAGAAACAGGTGCTTCTGATTGCGTTAGTACCGATACATTATCTCAAAAAGGTAGACCTGTAGCCTTCTTTAGCAGAACGCAATCTATCAGTGAAAGAAATCACTTAACAATCGAAAAGTAAGCTGCTGCCATTGAAGTGCTCACGGAAATGGTGGCAATTTTTTATAAGTTCGACTGTTAACTGATCAATAATCATTCTCCTTTATGTTTAACCAAAATCATTCTACAAGAATAAAAAATGTAAAGAATAAAATAAATTAGAGTTAGTAAATTATAACTTCGATATCAGCTACAGTCTTGGGAAAGAAAACTTGGCAGCGGCTGCCTTGTCTAGATCATCAGTGACAATAGCTTCGATGATACTCAAGATTAATTTGTAAGAACTCCACAAACCCCGGGATAACCGGCATGATTCATTGGGTTCGAAGTAAAAACTTGACAGTTTTGACAGATTTGAAGCGCGTCGCAGAAGACTGCGATATTTGCGCTGAGATTAAACCGAGGTTCTACAAATTTACGGGTGAATTAATTAAAGCGACAGTTCCATACGAGAGAATATCATCGATTTTAAGGGGCTATTACATACTGACGGCTCAAGTAACCGTTGCCTGCTCACAATAATTGACGAATATTCTAGGTTCCCCTTCGCTTATGCATGTCCAGATCTCAATACAAATACTGTAAAAACTAAATTGACCGACTTGTTCTCAAAGTTTGGAATGCCGACATACGTACACTCATACTTGTCGAATGCAGTTAATAAAGCAGTTCCTTTATGAAATGGCCACGCCTACAATCCTCAAGGAAATGGTCAGACAGAATGATACAATGGAGTTATATGGCGATTAATACAGCTAGATTTGAGGTACCTTGACTTTGCGTTACGAAATGGGAAACAGTATTAACCCAAGCATTATAGGAAACATTATGTACCATAAACATTATAGGAAAGAAAAACTTTTCTAGAAAATAAGAATAGAGTTGTGTAAATCTTGAAGTCAATCGCTTTGTAATAGACTTTAACTCAAGAAATTTACGCAAAAGAATTTAATATCGAAGCTCTTCGAAGCTTAACAAATTAAGGCCCGAATGTTACAATCTTAATCTTAAGTCTTAATCTTTTGCAATCCACTCTTTATTCTTGATATTAATTTTCGTGTCTATAAATCTCATTTAACTTGATATTTTCCTTAGAACAACCAATGAAAAGAGACCGGTAGAATATCTTGGATCTCTAATTGGTTGCTTAAGGAAAGCCACTCAAAGGAAATGCTAAATAATTTTAATTAACTTTAATAATAAACCCTAAATAATTTTGAATTGGCACCTTCACCGTGAAAGGAAGAAGTAGGTATCTGCTTCATATTGCATCGGTATTGTATTGTGTTTATCCTGTTCCCTTAATGTACGTAGGTGTTTCGGTTGTAAGGTAAACCAGATCCCAGTCCCATCCTATTTTATCCTATCACTCTTCATTTTCTCAACCCTTTCTACAAATCCATTCCTAAAGCTCCGAAGTTAGGCAGGGCATCTGGGGGCGTGCCAACGTTTGTCATTCTCGACTTATGTTAGCATGTACCGCAGGTGTCTATGGAGGACAATATGTATTCACCATAAGGTTGACTGATGCTCGTCTGCCGCCTTTATTCTATAAAAACACTAGTTACAAAAGAAAATACAAACTCACATATTTAAACATAACAACAGAGAAATTTTCGGAAAATGAAATGAAAAAGTGTGGTCTGGTGTACGTGTGTCCTATGACTGCCCCGAATGGGCGTCCAGCTTAGCTTCAGCTGTATGTCTGTATTCTAACAAGTTTATTTTTAGCTACTGGACAAAATAAATTCCCTGCAACAACCGCCTAAAGTGGTCATAAAGTCGTTCCGATAAGGAAACTTGGTCGCGACAATATTCCACTATTCTTCAGCAGCTACTAAATTTTAGTGCAATGCCAATACCGGTTGTTCCACAAAGATTTATGTGGTACATGTAAGTTTAGCTATAATAACATTTACTGTTATATTGTGAAAGAAATTTCGGTCGCGAAGCACATCGGTCAAAATACTTCTAGTCGAAGAAATAAAATAATTCTGACTGGAAGGTACTCTGGTACCTAGCGTAGTTCTTTATTAAAATATCTATCTGTTCCTATGTGCCTTTTAGGAAAATTTCTAAAAAGTGTATGTGTACCTATTTAAAAAAATACGATATTGGAATTACGGATAAAGAAAACACTAGGTCTCGTTCTACTGGTCAATAAATTAGATGAATCTAAAACGGAAGTTAGGAATACAGAAAGGGCTGGTTGTATTGGAATGAATGACGAATTTCTTGCTCCTTTTGTAAGTATGAACAGCCATTAAACGACATCTACAAACTAATATGAGTATTGGTCATTATTGACAATATGAGTCAATATTGACACACATGTATGATATACTTCTGAAATAATTAATGTCTTAATTATTTGACAGCTTAAATTATAAAGTATGTTTGCATTAGATTGTAACATTTTCAATTCAAATTTGCCACCGTTTTCTGGATAACATAGATAGTTCATAGATTGATTAATTATATTAGATAACATCTTGTACACCGTGTTGTGCAAATAAGTACGTTTGATTTAATTTGAAATTCAGCACAAAAATAATTTATATTTACATACGAGTATAAGTTCTGATAAGTTCTTACATGAATCAAATTGGTTCTGTGGTTCTAAAATTGCAACGGTGTAAGCTTATTAAAACTACTCAAAAAAACAATATCAATAGATGCAATGGATGTTGTTGGCTTGGACTCAACAAGCTTCATAAATTTTATCTAAACATTTATTTCCCTAAACATATGGAAATTATCTAAACCCACCGCTGGACTGATGTCGTCAACTTTTTCGGCACAGTATTTCCCGAATGTATCTTTTTCAGTCTAGTTCTTTAATTTAGTTTTAATAAATCTAATTTGCGTATTTGGTTCTATTGTCGACGCTTTATCATTCACTCTATTGTTATCGGGATTCATCGCTCTGATTTAGTGCAAACTGGGTCGATTCAACTCATGTCTCCAAGTCCGTCATAGTTATACATCGCCATAGACATAGTGATAATTGAATAATGGTTGCATTAATTAATGGAGAGAACTATATAACAATAGTGATTCAACTTTGTACATCAATGAAACATCTCAAAACTATTTGAATAGTTACATCCACACAATATTTGATCTAGGGTCCATTAGGACCCTTCACCACCCATGGCCGTGCCAACATTACGGTTATAAGAACCGAATCGTGGGAAAGTGACGAATAATACGAGAAAACACATAGTTAAACACACACAACCGAATATTTATCTATTTGAACGGGTCTTAACGCGAATGTTTACCTTATTTGTTTTACTCGACATTTCGGTTGGTAAATAAATAAGGTAAACGTTCGCGTTAAGACCAGTTTAAATAGATAAATATGTGTGAAAATCGCAAAAATCTCAAGTGTTATTCACAACCGAATAAATTGTATTACGGTCTGACTGCCTGTGCTATAATATTTTAGCATTAGTATTTATCAATAGAATCAAATCCTATTGCTATAAATTATCGCACACAATTTATTAACACTATAAACTCGATTATTCTTAGTTACGTTTCATTACTCATTACTCGTCATCCGTAACCCAAAGGTTGACTGGTACAATGTCTTATACTCATATATACATTTGCAATCCAATGCAATGCAACCAGCCCTCGCAGTATCCACTGCTGGACGTGGGCCCTCGCATGCACATTGTGTTGTACATGAGGGATCTATAGCCTTAAAACGCCACGCTGCTGCCCAAATGAGTTGGCGAGTCCACTCTTTTTGAGACGATGCAGTTCCACATGACTTGTGGTAACGGCTTTGCTATTATATTACTTGGTCTCCTTTTTCGATACCCACGGAAAAAGATTGGGCGATACTTTTCTATCGCCGGCCGACATTACACGGCACAAGTATCAATAACAAGCTATAAATTACAACAATTCTGTAACAAAATCCCCAAGTGAAATGAAGTACGTGACTTTATACCAGCTCAAACTAATCTCATATTGTAACAAAATTAACTGAAATACCGCATCTAGCAAAATTGACTTTTAACTCTGTGTTCGGTCGTAAAAAAATAAATGAGATCTGTGTCTCAACGGGAGATATCCTTTTCGCTCCGAATCACGGGCCATTCAATTTTCCGAAGTCCATCGATCAATTCTCAGTATATGTGTACCTATCTACTTTACAGATAGCTTGACTTATGGCACATTTATACAAGGTGAATTACTCGACCGCGAATTTCTCGAACATCGCTCAAAAGGTAGTACAAACATCATTTGAACAGTTGTAGTCGAGAATTGTATGTACGAGTAGTTTGGTCACATATTAGAATCGTATACAATATTCTCGCCGGAACCATTCGAGAAACAGTCCTTGTGTAAACGAGCCATTAATCATGGAACCACTTATTAGATTATAGTGGAGTTACGTGGTGGGCGTAATTTTGTGTTGCGATGGGTATACTTTTTATTAACATTTAATCTTTTATACTAAGAAATTACAACTTCTTCCACTGTATACTGGGTTATATAAAAAATACCTTGTCTCTTAAGGAACCAACTACACGAGCGAGTCTCTCGCGCCGATAATCTCGCTGTACCACTAACTATAGCTATATGAGCCTATATGAGCTATTACTGAGCTAACATACATACGGCAATATCGCTGTGTCATATCGTGTGATAAGAGTTGAAATATAATTATAATAATGGAATGTTCTGAAGAGCTGGTCAATCTAATGACCTCTCATTAGCAAAAGGCGGTAGATCCGCATTTTCTTGACGGAGAGCTACTGCGTACTGTGTGGTCTTCTAGACGCTTTACACAGTGAAATCCGAATATAAAAAAATATATTCACAATAATATATTGAATAAGTTTCTGGGTTCATCTTATTTCAAATAGTTACACTCATGAAGCTCTAGTCGTGACAAAAACTGTACAAACTTACTAAGTTTGCAGGAAAGCTTTAGTCCTAGTCGCCAGTGATCGCTAGTCGAAACTTTCCTCTTTATGTGAATTTGATGAGACAGATTCGTTTTCACAACAAACTCAAACGAGCATCTGAAGGTATAGTCGTCAGTATATTCAATGTGTAGGGATGAATCGACAATCGAGCGTAACGAAAAGGTTCCGGTACCCCGAAATTGTATAACAGCTTTTCAAGACCTTCCTTCAGGTGAACAACAATATACCGTGGACCTCGAAAGGGTTTATATAAATTATGTTCTTGTTGAGAAATTTCATATCTTCATAAAAATTTCATTTCAGACTTTCATATCTGCTTTTATGTCTGTTACAATTTTTGGCTGTTGATTATTTGTGTGAGGTAACTCCAACTGGTATTCTTTTCGTCCACTGCTGGACATGGATGCACATTGTCTTGTGCATGAGGCGTGTATAGCTGCAAAACGCCACGCTGACTAAGCGGGTTGTTGAGTCCATTCTTTTAGAGATGGTGTAGTTCCTCGGGGTTTTTCCTCGGGCATCACAAAGCCACTGGTGTCGACCGGCTTAAGAATAACACCACCCCACTTCTTTCTCCGAGTGTCGTGGAAGACAACTAACAGTATGAGGCCCATGGCCAGCAGTGGACGAAAAACAGCTGGTTACGGTACGGTTATTTATATATACGTATGTATGGAAAACAATTCCCCCAATCATGACGTATATTGTATCTACATAATGATCGATGTAATTTTGAGTAGATTTGCAATGTTTGTACAAATTGTCAATTTTTCTGACACGTTCTGATCAATTATTTTATGAGAGACAATTCTTTAAAATGGAAACCATTAAACTGATTGTTGTTTTCGCATCCGATCCGTGATTTACTACAGCTTTCGTGAAATTCTATAAATTCATTTTAGTACCTTCAAAAGTTATCGCCACACGGAGCTGAAAAGTCTCGCTAATGGCTGTGTTGAAACCGGAATCGAACTTCAGACAATTTTATTTTAGTCTTTGTGATATTGATATTCCTGTATTCTCATATTTGTATATAAGAATGTATATAATCGTAATGGTGAATAAAAAACAAATATTACGGAGTTCTTAAAATGTCACCGATAAAAATAATTGTTAAAATATGAAATCCATTTTTTGTCTTCGTATATGGCAATGGTGCCATTAACACATTCTGCCATTCTTCGTAATAAACAATTTCAAGTCTAAAACGTATCCTCTCAATGTCCAGTCCCGTCAAAATAAGTCAAGAGTCGCTCCTTGGAAGCACAGGAAAATGCAGACCCACGTTTTTATTTGATTATCACCAACACCACAGACGAAAAACACATTGAAGTTTAATTAATTATGACTATTAAACCACAAAACGCCTAATACACTTCACCAAGAGTCTCATCAATTTATTAAGGCTATTTATAGGTTACGTAACCGTAACCAGTATATTTTTTCGTCTACTGATGGACACGTGTCTCCTCGTTTACATTGTCGTGTGCATGAAGGGTGTATAGCCTCAAAATGCTACTCTAGGAGAGCGAATTGGCGAGTCCACTCTTATAGAGGTGATCAAGTTCCTCAGGGCTTGTGGTAGCGGCTTTATTATCCCTCGGTCGTCTTTTACGAATACCCGCGGGAAGGACTGAATCCCCCTGATCTCGAATAATTATGTTTGTCAGGATTCGATAGACTCATCTTCAGATAGGATTTCATTTTGTTTATTTTCCATTTATGGCCCGACACGTTATTTACAATTCTTGATGTTTTCCACGAGAACGTATCATTAAAAAGCTATTAATAGTAAATACATCGATTCGTTTCCATAATTTGTACAAATAAATCGAATGAATTAATCGACTACAAATCAAACTCCGTACAAAAGATCCACTTAGCGTCAACTGCACGGGGCTAAACGAACTCCATTCTCTGCGATTCCCTTTGTTCAAATAAAATAATATTTAACTCCCATTGATACTAAACGAAGACCTTTAGCGATTCAAATGAATAGAAATAGCACACGATTTTAAATTCAAGGCTCTAAGGTTTTTATTTTGTACAAAAAGAAACTGGCAGACGAGCATACAGTCCACCTGGTGGTAAATGGATACTGTCGTCCATGGACATCCGTGATAGATGCCTACATTAATTCTGAATGATAAATGTTAGCGTGTTGTAAGAACGAGGGTTGAGCGTTCGATTTGAGCTTGATTGAGCATTGAGCGCTGAGTGAGCGGTAATGAACCGTTTTAACAACACTTATTAGAGTGCACCCGAAATCGTTGTCTACCTTTTGAAATTTAGGAATAGATTTGGAGAAAGGTTTGGGAAAATACGGAGACATACGATAGGATGGGCCCTTCTCGGCTCTGGCATATCTCTCACCACCGAAGCACGTACAAACGTCATAATAGATAAGTGTGCATAGACTTCGTTCGCAGACTAGACGCCTAACTTACTAACAGACTAATACACACTCCATACAGACTAATACAGTTAGACTAACTGAGCTACAGAAGCTATGAGAGCCACCAGCAAGACTTTGTTACACATTCAATGAATAAGTTAATGTCGTAGATATCTATGTTGTGCGTGTGTTGTATTATGTACTTAGTAAGCAAGATCACTTGCTTGCAAACTCATCTATTTTGTCGTCCATACAGTGAATTCAACGAGACATAGTGTACAGTGCGAACCATTTCGACAATCGGATTGGACAATTCGGCACCCACTCACGCAGACGCAAAGCTCTTGTCTCGTTGATTTCACGGTACCTACCTACATTGATGAAGTGGGGAATGTACTACATTTTACGGTAGTCTTGTGTGAAAGAGGGGTAAATTAGCCAGTCGAGTGCGCCTAGCAATTCTGGGATTATAACATTTACACCCCCCTCCCCTACTTGGGCCCTTTTATTCAGAAGCCCACATTTTTTAGTCTTGTCGTCACAACTATACGAGTAACTGACGAGCATCCGTCACTCTGTCCTCACGTAACATGAGTTGAATGATACCGGTCGCAATGCTCTCGCTCAACCGTATCCTACCGCTTCGCTGCCCGTCCCGTCATTCGACCTATTTTGTTTATTACGTAGTCCCTTTACAACCACATAGTAAAAAAGACAGGTTATGTCTTTAGGTGCACGTGTTACTGCTTATACACAAACGTATTGTTACAAAAATATCTCGAATCTCACTGCTTTCAATTGTATTTTTTTTAAAGTTAATTGAAAAAAATATTTGCCTATTTTTTTATTAGGTGTGGAAATACAAACTAAAACTCGTCTAATTTTGATAAAGCGTCATGGTAATAAGCCTTATAAACCTATTGTCAACTATCTACAGTTGAATGCCCACCAAAAAAATTTATCCATAAAATGTTAGACACAAAAGTTGAATAAAATTACCGGTCTTAATTACGGATTTGTTTTTAATATATTTTTTCTGAGTTTTACCAATGAATTCGTACATATTTGCTAAATAGAAAGCCAAAGAATTGGTATTTTTACAAAATAATACCTAACATATTATTTATTCGCAATCAGCTGACATAACAAAGAGTCAGCAAGCTGTAGTGGTAGTAGACAAGCCATAACTTCTTTTTTATAGGGAAGTAGGCCGGCGAGCAAGCGGTCCCACGTGATGGTAAGTGTTACCGCCGCCCATGGACACCTGCAACACCAGGGGGTATGCGGGCGCGCCGCCGACCTTGCAAAATCCTATTCACAGCTTTCATGAAGAACCCCATATCGTAGCGTAATGGAAAAACCTCTTGAGGCAATTCGTTCCACAACCTACGGGTTCGCGGTATCGGCTTTGGGCCGAAGAGTAGAGAAGAAATGCGGATGGACCGCACTTCTGTGACGGGAGGTGCGGCTGTAGAAACCCGAGGTGGGAATTATATTAAACAGTTCTTCAGAGCATTCCCCATTGTACAGGTGGTAGAACACGCAGAGAGACGCAACGTCTCTCCGAATGCTGAAGGGTTCTAGACCACCCGTTAGGATGGGACCGCAAACAATTTGAACAGCACGTTGGATGGAATCAAATGGGTCCAATTGATATTTCAGTGTGCCGGCCCAGAGATGTGAGCAATACTTCATATGTGGCCTAACCTGAGCTTTGTAGAGCATCAGAAGATATATAGAAGGTTAAGTACCACTTCGCTCTGTTCAGCAGACCGAGTTTTTGAAAGGCTATTTGGCTTTATTTTCCAGATGACTCTTAAATTCGACTTTGCTGAAAGTGAGGTGCTACGAGAAAAGGAACTTCATTGTCGCCTAACTGTCGCAGGATCGATAATCGTCGGGGGAGACGAGGCCTCGAATTGAATCCACGTACCGGGAAATGTAGTGTGGGACGCCCTCCGGCCAGGTAGACTAACGACTTGAAGAAAGTCACCGGTAGTGGCTGGATGAGAGGAGCGGAAGACCGTGTGTGGCAGCGGTCTTTGGGATAGGCTTATATCCAGCAGTGGAGAGAAAGACTGATGTTATAGCATAGTAACTAAAAATCAGGTGAAAATACTTTGGAAATGGTTGGGTTACATCCTGTATATGTTGAGATTTGGTAGATAGATAGATCCGCGAACAAAACATGTATAACTTCCGAGAAAAACCATGTAAATTCAAGCAATAAAACGGTACACTAATAAAAACTCTGTTTTTTCTCCCTACTTTACGTTTGCTATAAATAAAATAACAGGAGACTACCCATATGTTTTTTTGTTTGTATTTTTAGCTTTGCGTAATGTATGGCACGGATTATAGGTTTTTTATTATTATTCGGGAAAAAGGAATATAAAACACTTTCACAATAAATAATCAACGAAAGCGGGATGAAGTGGGATTTGCTCGTTCAATTCAAAATTTGAAATTAATTTCATGTAAATTGCAAAGATAAACAAACGTAGTTAAATTAATACCAAAGTGAATACAATATAAGTGAAAAAATTACGATCCTATCATAAATAGGAAGGTGTCGTATAGCAGATTCTTCAGTTTTCAAACATCATTGGACCAAAAACTCTAAAAGTGCGGACAAAACAAAAATAATGCTGTTCTAGTTCGTAGTAATAGTTCATAGTACATAGTAATGCTAATTCTGTTAGGACATGTTAGTCTAAGCATTCACACCAAAGCTGTAGGATAATTCTCTGATTTGCTATTTGAGTTGAAAAAAACCTGCATTTTCATATAAATTTGATGAAAAGAAAAGTGTGAATTAACAAAAACAAACGATATATTCAGGCAAAAAATACCATTTAGAAAATCTTAAGGTCGTTTGTTTTTGTTAATTCACGCTTTTATTTTCATAAAATTATGTTGTTTCATCGAGTATGAAGTATCATGTTTCATCAAACAACACAGAATTATCCTACGGCTTTGGTGTCATAATAATAAATGCTTAGACTAACAAGTTCCAACATGATATTATGACATTAATTTTGTACGGCCGCCATTTTCAATTTTTTGGCCAAACTGAATGATGTCCTTTGCACGTCTGTCAAATAATAAGATGGAAATAATTATTTTCCCACAATGATAATAATATCAATAGTTCTCTTATTTTCACTTTGTCGGCCTGTCAGGTTGTATTGTGGTGTCCTCTGTCAGGACCTCATACAAAATGAGATATAAATCTCTTTATAAAACGTCCAGAATACACTGATACTCGGTTAAGTATACAATTACCCCTTGATCGCTAGTATGATACGGAGAGAAGATGACGAGGGAGATCAAGGTTTTTTGGTTAGTCGGTATCAATGACATACGTCGAAGCTATTGGGAGGGCGCAACTGATTTTTTCTTCGGCAGTTTATTAGAAAATAGTGAGTACATTTATTTCGGAGTTCAGAAGTTCATTACATTTATTGCATATAGAATAATCCAGAAATGGGTAGAAAACTATTACAGGTGGAAAGGCTTTACCGACCTTCTTGTTGCTAAATCCTTACAACAGGCCGCTATTGAAAACCTAAATTCAAATTTACTTCAAACTCTTTGACTATTGTTTTTTTTATTAATTCTACTGTCTAATTTTCGATCTATACAGACTTCGGTAAAGCCGTGTGTACCTGTAGGTTTGTGAATATCTCATAAAACGCTCCCTCTCGTAATTGGTCAATTAGATGAAATCACGTGACTGATAGTGATGACATCACTTTTTTTTTTAACTTGAACAGACTCATTTATTCACGTCACTTTTTTTATTATTATGTTCGAATACATCTCCCGCCCAAAGGTTGCCTAGAAGAGGTCGCTTTAGTGCAAAGACTTACCTTTTGGATACCATATTTAAACTTTTACGTCATTATAATGTATTCTTTGGTGTCCAGTAAAGTGTATTTACTTACACAGAATAGTTTTTTATATAGAAAGAAGGCGAAAGTCCACCTGGTGGTAAGTGGATACTGTCGCCCATGGACACCCGCGGTACATGCCAACATCAGTCTAGAATGACAAACTTTGATATACCCCCGGATGCGCTACCTACCTTTAGAGATGAAGGCAGAGATAGAATGGAAATGAGCTCTGGCATTTCTCACTCTAGGGAATGGGTTATAGGATAAAATGGGAAATGCAGTACATTCCAAGGTAGTCTTCTGTGAGAGAGGGGTAACAAGGCTAAGCACGATTGCAGCGTACATACTCTGTCTATATATATAGTGATAAATATCGATAGTGTTATAATATATATAGTGTTTGTTTCGAAAAAAACAGTCGAAAACAGCTCGATATAGATCATTCAACGATGTAATTTGTGTCACGGTTGTCTGATTTTTTGTTTGACGTGCTTGTTGAATAAACGTTGAATGAACGTCAATTTTCAATTTTTCACTAGCTTAATAACCAATTGGGTGCCGAATGATCGATCATTAGAGTTTTTGTGACAAAGGTAATGTGTCATTTACATCTGCACTGTACAAACAGTACAAACCTAACAGGCTTTGACGCAATACAAACTTTGACTGTCTCAAGAGGTATTGTATGAGGTATTGTATTGTATTCTCGTTCAATTCAAAATTTGAAATTAATTTCATGTAAATTGCAAAGATAAACAAACGTAGTTAAATTAATACCAAAGTGAATACAATATAAGTGAAAAAATTACGATCCTATCATAAATAGGAAGGTGTCGTATAGCAGATTCTTCAGTTTTCAAACATCATTGGACCAAAAACTCTAAAAGTGCGGACAAAACAAAAATAATGCTGTTCTAGTTCGTAGTAATAGTTCATAGTACATAGTAATGCTAATTCTGTTAGGACATGTTAGTCTAAGCATTCACACCAAAGCTGTAGGATAATTCTCTGATTTGCTATTTGAGTTGAAAAAAACCTGCATTTTCATATAAATTTGATGAAAAGAAAAGTGTGAATTAACAAAAACAAACGATATATTCAGGCAAAAAATACCATTTAGAAAATCTTAAGGTCGTTTGTTTTTGTTAATTCACGCTTTTATTTTCATAAAATTATGTTGTTTCATCGAGTATGAAGTATCATGTTTCATCAAACAACACAGAATTATCCTACGGCTTTGGTGTCATAATAATAAATGCTTAGACTAACAAGTTCCAACATGATATTATGACATTAATTTTGTACGGCCGCCATTTTCAATTTTTTGGCCAAACTGAATGATGTCCTTTGCACGTCTGTCAAATAATAAGATGGAAATAATTATTTTCCCACAATGATAATAATATCAATAGTTCTCTTATTTTCACTTTGTCGGCCTGTCAGGTTGTATTGTGGTGTCCTCTGTCAGGACCTCATACAAAATGAGATATAAATCTCTTTATAAAACGTCCAGAATACACTGATACTCGGTTAAGTATACAATTACCCCTTGATCGCTAGTATGATACGGAGAGAAGATGACGAGGGAGATCAAGGTTTTTTGGTTAGTCGGTATCAATGACATACGTCGAAGCTATTGGGAGGGCGCAACTGATTTTTTCTTCGGCAGTTTATTAGAAAATAGTGAGTACATTTATTTCGGAGTTCAGAAGTTCATTACATTTATTGCATATAGAATAATCCAGAAATGGGTAGAAAACTATTACAGGTGGAAAGGCTTTACCGACCTTCTTGTTGCTAAATCCTTACAACAGGCCGCTATTGAAAACCTAAATTCAAATTTACTTCAAACTCTTTGACTATTGTTTTTTTTATTAATTCTACTGTCTAATTTTCGATCTATACAGACTTCGGTAAAGCCGTGTGTACCTGTAGGTTTGTGAATATCTCATAAAACGCTCCCTCTCGTAATTGGTCAATTAGATGAAATCACGTGACTGATAGTGATGACATCACTTTTTTTTTTAACTTGAACAGACTCATTTATTCACGTCACTTTTTTTATTATTATGTTCGAATACATCTCCCGCCCAAAGGTTGCCTAGAAGAGGTCGCTTTAGTGCAAAGACTTACCTTTTGGATACCATATTTAAACTTTTACGTCATTATAATGTATTCTTTGGTGTCCAGTAAAGTGTATTTACTTACACAGAATAGTTTTTTATATAGAAAGAAGGCGAAAGTCCACCTGGTGGTAAGTGGATACTGTCGCCCATGGACACCCGCGGTACATGCCAACATCAGTCTAGAATGACAAACTTTGATATACCCCCGGATGCGCTACCTACCTTTAGAGATGAAGGCAGAGATAGAATGGAAATGAGCTCTGGCATTTCTCACTCTAGGGAATGGGTTATAGGATAAAATGGGAAATGCAGTACATTCCAAGGTAGTCTTCTGTGAGAGAGGGGTAACAAGGCTAAGCACGATTGCAGCGTACATACTCTGTCTATATATATAGTGATAAATATCGATAGTGTTATAATATATATAGTGTTTGTTTCGAAAAAAACAGTCGAAAACAGCTCGATATAGATCATTCAACGATGTAATTTGTGTCACGGTTGTCTGATTTTTTGTTTGACGTGCTTGTTGAATAAACGTTGAATGAACGTCAATTTTCAATTTTTCACTAGCTTAATAACCAATTGGGTGCCGAATGATCGATCATTAGAGTTTTTGTGACAAAGGTAATGTGTCATTTACATCTGCACTGTACAAACAGTACAAACCTAACAGGCTTTGACGCAATACAAACTTTGACTGTCTCAAGAGGTATTGTATGAGGTATTGTATTGTATTCTCAAGAGGTATCAAAAAATAAGCATTGTTGTTATGATTGTTATCATTTTCTACTGCATTTTTGCCTGTTATGTCTTGTTACAATTATGACATGCATACATAATATGTTTGTATTAAGCTTAAGAAATTTTAGAGCAAAAATAATATGTTCTACCCTCCTAAGAAGAAAAGACGTCAGTAACATTTTTAGCGAAAGCATAAGTACAACAGTTTGCCGGTGCGAGGAATGTAGGCCCCACTCCTCCTACCACTTACCGTACCGCTGTGTCGCCCTCTTAGTACCCGTCTTCAACGTCATCGTGAGCCCGTGTACTTTTAACGTCTGCCTTGTTTATTGATTTGTTATATTTTTTATAAATATAACAAATTATTTATTGAGTTTTAATTTTTTAATTGAGTGACGTCACAACGTCATTGGCAAACCTGAGTGAAACAAATTGTAACAATATATTCCGAAATTAAAAATAAACAAAGGGAATAAGCTGTGGTGAAGTACCATCATTATCGCTATAAGAGGTATTGGTGCAACACTAGCTAGCGTGTGGACCCCGTCGCACTTCCGCCTACGAAAAGCTATCAAAAGCATCGCTATATGTCGTATTAACTTGTTAGAATGTGTCGAAATTCGGCAGTTTTAATTAATACTGTCCGAGAGAAAAGGAGCGATCACGCGTGCCAATAATATAAAAACCCCAAGCGAAGCATTGATCCTAGTCTAGCCATAAATATTGTTAGAAAGAAAACATTGATTTTGTTTCTTTACATTATAATTTTATTGGAAGAATTTGTGTTATTTTAGAAATAAATAGGTATGCATTTTAAAAGTAATGTTTATTCGAAATGGTCACCGTTTTCTTTTGTACAATCTTTCGAACGTTGTGGCCAATTTTCGATTGAAACACGCACCTTTTCCATGGGAAATTTGGCAACTACCACCCTTATGGAATGTTTTAAGGATTCAGTATTATCATGCGTGCGTTTAGAGCATGCCATGCTCTCTAAAACAGACCAGAAATCATAATAATTAAGATCGGGATTAGATGACGGCCAGTCTTCAGATCTAATGAAGTCGATATAATCCTTTATAGCCATGCCTATGTTGAGCGAGCCTTACGACCTGGTGCTGAGTCTTGTTGAAAGGATCATTGTTGGTTATGGAACAGGGTATTGTTAAGAGGCTTTACGACCTTCTCAAGAATCCTATCTTAATTCACTTTAACCGTCGCGTCGTTTTAATACCTTTTTCACAAAAATATAGTTCAGTGACTCCTTCATAGCTAACACCCCACCAAACCATCACTGAAGCCGAATAGTGGCCACGTTTCACCACGTTGACTAATTGAGCAGCTTCTCTAGAGTTTTGTGCATAAACTCGATCATTCTGCTTGTATAAATGTTCTTCAATGGTGAATATTTCCTCGTCCGTAAGATATGATTTGTCTGCGAGCTGATTTTGTGTACCGCTGAAGAAGTTGTTTTGATTTGTCAACTCTATTTTTCTCTATATTATCAGTTAAGAAATGACCAGTATGTCTTTTGAAGCAGCTAGTTTTAAATCATCTTTTAAAATACGTGGCATGGTTCTGGGTGCTATATTCATCTGTCTCCATAAAATGTTTTGCTTCCGGGCGGGATTTTTTCGGATTCTCTCCTTCACAGCTTTAATCGTCTGTTTGGTAGGAATAGTGCGTGGACAACAAGTCCGGTACACAAACATTCGGTTAATATAAAGCGGATGGAGAGTTTTAAAAATTGCATTTCTCTCTATGCTTATTTGGTGTAATATAATTACAGAAATACGGTTTTCGTTATCACTCCACTCCGTTTTAATATAAGTACAATATTTAATAATGATTAGCGACAAAATGAGAAAAAAACATTATTTTTTCAAGTGGGAATGACAGATTGCACATTCAAATATATATTTTTTTCTTTATTGTAATTGTTTAATATATATTCTTTATTTATTTAATTGGATAATGGTTATTATCAAAAAATTCCTAGATTGATTTTAAATCACCAAAACTTTACCAATTTTTTTGCATTATTCTCGTATGTCATTCAAAGTGCACTTGTGCCTTTTTCTCTAAGGGTTGCAGTGTTAGTGTGTGATACCTTGGTCTCAATCGTGATTTAACGCTATAAGTATCATAGAACTATAAGTGTTCATTAGCGCTGAGTTAGCGCTCGAGCGCTTGACTAATCAATAAATTAACGATCTATACTACCGACTACCACTTACGATGCTGAAGCATTCACAAAGGAAATTTTAAACAAAATTAACATAGCGGGCTTGTCAAGCGCGCTATGTTAGGCATTTTACTAAAGGACCAGTATATGGAATGTGGAAATCCAACGCCGGATCGATTTCACAGATATCGGAAAAAATATTAGGAAACTAAAGTGGAAATAGACAGAATATTTGGTCATGTGGAAGCATGACGGGTATTTGAAGGCAGTAACAGAATGTCAGCTTCAGTACAGAAGAACAGTGGGCAAACAGTCGGTTGTTCAGGGCATATCGTCCGAATAAGAGGAAATTATTCGATGAAATAATAATGACGAATGAGACGAAATTAAATAATTTTAATTATCAATTCGCCAGTGGTACTTGTAGCTATATGAAAGGAACGGAAGATCATGTGTGATGAGACTTGGAAGAGATATAAGCTATCGTACTTACCATAGTATGTGGCGATAAGTTTTCAAATCACAATAATTAGCGACTGATTATTAATGTTGGCAAGATGGGAAAAACTATTTAGATCTCTTCACATAAAATACTACGTACGACGTTATTATATATGTTGCATATGTACGGAATTATCTATCTATTTTTATAAAATTTCATTAATGTTTCCTGCGATCGCAATGTTTTTTATATTATAACGGCCCACGCAAAGAAAGCCTCAGAAATGCAAATAAAGATTATGTTTTTCTGTTACTTCGCCACGTCCTGTTGCCCTATTTGCGTTAACAGTGATCCAAATTACTGCTTATTTGGACAACACAGAATAGGAGCGGAAGACATAAATCAGCGACGAAATCTCAGCAGTAAATAACAATATCACACACATAAATTGCTCTGTGACTGAGATTCCTAGTTCATTGGGAGGGCAACGAATGAATCCTGAACACGCAGACGGAACAAAGCCCTTTTGCAATCGATGTTAGGGTTCAAAGGCAATTGAACCTACTCATATATATACTTAAACTGCGCACATATTTAATCTATCTAGCTACACGACCTTTGATCTTCAATTGTTATCTTTTGTATTGTGGCCTTGTTGGATCAAAATGTTGTTAAATGGTCAAAATAAAGCTATTCATTTGTCTATTTATTCGAGTAAACAAGAGAAAAAACCAATGACAGTCAGTTATAAAGTTTCTCTTTCGGTTATATTACCTATACAGAATTTTGCCAAAAACAAAAACATACAAAACAAAACTATACAAAAACCCAAAAAATGGGTAGTTTTCACTTAATTTACTTAATTAAATAAAACATAATTTTGTAGATGAAGTAAAGTGTAGGGTAGACTCATCTTAAAAATTGTCCCATTTTGGTCTCATTGTTGCACCAACGTCAGCAACAACATTATTCAGGATCCTATTTCATCGTCATTATTCGTTCAGTATTTACTCATCGTCACTATTTACGATATCGTATATGTCACTAACTATTTAAAATAACAGTTTAAAGGAAATCGTTTTTAAGATAACGTAGAAAGATCGTTCAAGCAACCTTCATCGCCCTATCGTTCCTTTTTATTTACTCTCCTAATAAAATATCTTCAGCATCGTCGGTTTACTGCCCAATAAACCTGTTACTCGTCACATAACCAATTTAATCTGCAGCCTTTAATGTCCCTTCGATTCGCAATAAAAACAAATTAATACTGTACTGCCTATACTCGTCTAATTTTAGTTTTTGCTGGTCGAGAAACAGGACTTAATAAAACCCAAAAAAAAAAAAAAAAAATGTTAGCAAACGCAAATTATACATTGTTGATCTAATACTGATAGCTCTAAGTACTGTAAACCTTTTGTACAAACATTTTTTTTTCACCAAAAGTAACAAAAATGGACAGCTTAAGAATGGCAAAGCATCGGGTGATGATGGAGTTACGGCAGAGCTCCTGAGCGCCGGAGAGCCTCCCGTCTGAGGGACTTACAATGACTCTTCGATGCCGTTCTCCGCAATGACATCACACCTGAATCATGGAACAGGAGCGTAGTTGTCTTGTATTTCAAAAAAGGAGACAGTACACTACTAAAGAATAATAGGCTGATCTCACTCCAAAGCCATATGCTGTTTTCGAGGGGTATCACGAACAGTGTTGCCCGGCGGTTGGGTGAGTTCCAGCCTCCTAAGCCAGCTGTATTTCGAAGAGGCTACAGTACCGTAGACCAAATTCGCACCTTGCGTCAAATTATACAGAAGACTAACGAGCATAATCGGCCACTTTGTCTCGCATTTGTGGACTACGTAAAAGCCTTTGACTCAATCGAGACTTTATTGTAATAATAATACTTAAATAATAAAATTATAAATACAGTTATACTAATGCCATACAAGAATAAAATTTACTGCTAAAAATAAAACAAAATATACAACATTTTCAGTATGTACGAGTAGTTTGAAAAATCCTACATACCGAAAACTCTGGCGGCATTACCTTGCTGAATGTGTGAGTAAATTATACGTTATGTGAGGCAATTACCGGCCTTGGGGTCGCACGTGGTGTTAAAAAGACGCCTTGATATGTCCTTAAATAGGGAGTGAGCTCTATAACCCCATGGACCCAGAGTTTCGACATCGAAAGGAACAAAAGTGTATTTCGTGCCGATGCTCAGGTATTTAAGAGTCTTTCGCCTTTCTGCACATTCTGCCGCTGCCCCAGCCTTCTCGCAGGTTACGTGTAGGTGCGATGGATGGAGTTAGTGTATCGACACAGGTGGCATCCCATACCGGTGGCTTACTCATTTTACACGGCACTAAAGACATCCCACCAGGTTTCTTGCCATCATCACGTACAACACCATTCGGCTCGAAAAGAGACGGTATGTTGACGGTGACAAGAGCCCGACGTATAATATCATTGAGCGTGAAAGTCAGCCCCGCACTTGAAAGGAAGGTCCATGGTGTCCTAGGGGTTGAACATTTTTACCACAGGGACATCTGTATGGGACATTACCTCGGTACCTAGTCGGAGGCTGATTGCAAGACGAAGTGTTAGAGTCTAAGTAGGTTCCCAAGTTAGCAGAGGAGTCCAAGGATATTAGCTTGTAACCAATATCCACTCTTTTTGGATGACTGCTCTTACTCTTACTCCGGAGAGTACTTACTTCCTTACTCCTTACTCCGTTCTTACTTTTTCATTTCATTTCATATTATGTAGGTCTCAATAAAATAATTCTCATTCATTCTTTCAAAAACTACCTTTCGGACTCATGAGTGTCATATACGTTTTTTATTTCACAGGTGGCAGTGAGGTTGACTCTTCAAGTGCCCACCTGAAAGTAACGCGTTAGCCCTCAGATGGTCGAGATTTGCTAATTTTCTGCTGACGTTCGGAGGAACAGTATTAGCCCGATCAAAATCACAGATTTCAGCAGTGGTTCACCTGTTTTTTTCGGTTAAATCAGCGAATATAAATGTGAAATGTACCTTAGTGACTCGAATGTGTGACCCATTTATTAGCATTATACCACTATCTAAGCTCCACAGCTACTAACGTATACTTACAATTTTAAAATAACAGTGAATTGAAGAACATTTTTTTATATACTAGTGGGCGGACGAGCAAGCGGTCCCACGTGATGGTAAGTGTTACCGCCACCCATGGACACCTGCAACACCAGGGGGTATGCGGGCGCGACGCCGACCTTACAAAATCCTATTAACAGCTCTCTTGAAGGACCCCGTATCGTAGCTATACGGTACGGGGTTCTTGTATATTGTGTTTGTTATTCTGTATACACTTCGTTATCATTTGTCATTTTTTAAATTCTTTATTCATGAAATATATATACTACTAGCAAAACCCGGTAGACGTTGTCCTGCCATAGAAGTCGATGTGCTGCAGCGCTATCTAGTGACGAGTTACAACAAAGTCGATAGCTCGAAAATATTATCCGTGCTCAAATACCTATATACCAATTGTCATGGCGATCGGTTGAACGGTATAGAAGTTGATGTTCTGCAGCGCCATCTAGTGGCGAGTTATAACAAAGTGGATAGCATAGAAACCTTCTCCATAAAAAAATACATATAATATGTGCCAACTTTCATGGTGATTGGTCAAACGGTGTGGAAGTCTATTAACATCAGATATACCAACATCCTCTTTTATATATATAGATAGTATATATGTTACAATATATCACCATTTAACTACTACTATACATACCTATGTCAGTCTTAAACAAATGCGAACGAGATCGCCGGCAATCTTTAGTGTTGTTATTACTAAATAGCGACCCGCCCTCGCTTCGCTTCGGTTTATAAATTTCAATTTTTTTTTTTCATTTAGTCAAAATAAAATATAGCCTATATTAGTCACGGATAATGTAGCTTTCTATTTATGAAAGAATTTTTGAAATCGGTTCAGTAGTTTCAGAGATTACCCCCAATATACCCACAAACACACAATTTTACCTCTTTATTATATTAGTATAGATATAGATTACATTTTCCAATAGCTTAAAAACAATATTTATATTGGTACCTAATTACTTAATTTCCTACTCTATGCACACCAATGACTACTAAGCGAAGACCACTACATCATTCACGAAATTCTGTTCTTCTCATTCAGATACCACGGACCTTCCTCAAGTCGTAAGTGTATCTATAGCCAGAGGGCATCCCACACTCTGTAGCTCGACATGTTGTCTGTATTCAAGGATTCGTTTTCCCCATTGGCTATCCGTGGTGAGACAGATATATCCTGCTCATTACCATTTCATTTTTTTTTTTAATGAAGGAACGTGAAACATGAGATTACATCCGCGATACATGCCTACATTAGTCCATACTGTCAAACGTCGGCACGATCCCGGGCGTGCTGCTTACCTTTGGAGATTTGGAGAAAGTTTTGGGAAAATGGAGAGGGATGGGGTAGAATGAGATGGGAATGGACTCTGGCATTTGATGATTTTCTGGGCGATGTAGGTAACTTTAGGTCTTCATTCAATTTTATCGCCTAGGATTTGTCCGGAAATAATAAAAAGATCACGGAACATAACTCATGGACTGCGAGTATCATCCTCGTGGGTGACACAATATGGACTAACTAAAAAGACATATTTTTGCCTTTCTTTCTTAGACTTTGTGAACTTATTTTATTTTAAATGGGTAAACATTATTCAAGAGAAGAAGTTATGGTGGTTCTTAGCGCGGCTGGAGGAAGTGCTAACGAGGCTATATTGAAGGACATTGAGAGTTATGTAGGTATAACATATACCATAATGATAATTCTTTTGGTGTTATCTGCGTGACTGTACTGTACGATTTGAACAGAGCATACAAAAAATGTTATCGAGTGTGGGTTCTGGCAGGGTAGCCGTGAAATATAGGATGCTTGATTACTTCCTTCCTATGACAAGGTTTATTCAACACTGCTGTTACTTACTACGTTATAGATTAACGTATGGTGTCGTAGTTTAACTCTATCACACACACACACACACACACACACACACACACACACACACACACACTAAATTGGGTAGGAAGCTTTATTTTTTTTAAACCAAATTATCTTACCTATTCCCCTGCTAAGATGACTACAATCAGCACAAATAACTTTTCTCCCTCTAAATCACTCGGATCTCCAGATTACCTCTCAAATCAGACTTGTTTACTTGCCACATCATCGCCCCCTTATAAATCTCCCCCTTTGTTTTTGTAGACGTGACCTATTTCCCTTTGTGTTCATCATTCATCAGCTCTGTTTTGTTCCATGATGTATGGCGATCTTCAAATCTAAGCGTGTCATCACTTACTGTTGCTAATGCGTGTGGTTATCTATTAAAATGTTTGGTTCTGCTGTTTTATCTGATATACGATTTTGAGCTAGTCGCATATCCTCGACAATGGGGTATCGCGCACTGTGTGGTCCAAAAACCGTTTTATACCGCGTACCATAGGCTATATTTCTGACTCTCCGTAAAAACTTGTATTCACTTGTAAACATTTGTTACGACAGCTACATGTTTCATGAGTTCCGAAAAAAGTTTACCAAAGGTTTACAGAAACACTGTTTCAACAGACAGTTGTCTGTATTTACTAGGCAATTGACGTGACGCGAAACATTAATGTTTCGAGGCATGTTTCAAGACATGTTTCAACTATTTTTTAGGATTTATAAACAAATGTGTACAAGTGAATACATGGCTTTATGCTGCATATGGTCTTCAAGACGGTTTTATTCCAGAAATAGGTTCCTGTGAGGTATACAAAATCTTTTTCTGTCTGTTCCCGATATCATAAAGTTCGTCTAAACTACAGTAGGTAAAGCCCATAGCGTCCCACTTCGAGGCACAGGCCTCTTCTTGCAATCGTTGGAGTTTTGAGCCAAAAGCCACATAGGCCTTAGCCTATGTGGCCAAGTCCTACAACGCTACAATTACATAGCACCGCAACTTTGCAGTACTAAAGTCGGTTCAAATCCAATTTGCTGAAAAGAAAACTCAATCAATGAATCATCTCAACATTTAGCTTTAAATCTAGGGCAAACTTAAGTCTCGATAAATCAAATTATGGATATGTAAACAATTATCACCTCCCTGTTTAATATAAGGGCGTATCAATTACTGACGGTCGCCATGTTTGTTTGCATTTTGGACAAATTGCATTGGAACGAGAATTATATATATAGTACTTAACTAGAAACTCGGTGGTACAACTGGCGGTTCCAAATCACGTCATAAATTTGAATCGAGAACAAGTACTAAGGGTATCACATTACTCTGTCTGTTTGTCACAATTTATGCACCTACTTCGTAGTTAAGTAGATTTGTAAATTCAACGGGTTGCACCAGACAATGTCAAATAGGTTTAGGGTACGATGCAACTGACATGTGCCAAGGCATAAAAGTTCCTTAAATATAAGAAAAAAAAAAATAGAGCGCGATAGGTGATTCTTCAGTGATTTATAAATATCTATCTTTTTATTACCACAGACTCCGTCAAGATTGTACTCAAATTCGTCTATGTTAAGTATAAATCAAAATAGCGTAGGTGACTAAAACGCGCGCCACGAGCAGGAAGAATTTGGTCATTGACATGAGATTTACCAAGACTTGTATGATTTACCAAGCGGAAAAGCGATTTGTATGAAATCGTCGCTCTGCGGCCACTTTACTTAGATACCTCTTATTATTGAAATTTAATATGAGGGGTCCTGTAAAGTCGGTTTACGACGATGTCATACAAATCTGTTTACCGTCCAATTTTGGCAGACCAAATTCCTCCTGCTCGTGGCGCGCGCTTACGATGTAGTTATCTAATAGTAGAGGTTCGATTAGCAACCTGTAGTGAAAAGTACAGAGTAACAAAGTCAGAGACTTCATTTAAATAAGAAATATGAAGAATATCAATTTCAGAAACAGGCGTACAACAAAAGTTAAATTTAAATTTAACGATAGAATTTCAATGTGTAGTTTATAATATTAGGTGCGCAACTAAGTTCCCGCTGTTTTTCAAGAGATGGTTCTACTAGTAAGTGCTGGACGATTATGACATAACCCAAACGTCATGAACCAAGCTTAGACATATGGTAAACAAACCGCTTTGACACATTAGTGGTTTTGTTTTTGCGTCGTATACTTTTGGTTGTGCGAAAATGTCTGATTTTGTGCCAAATAATCGTCATTTGCGGGAAGTGTTGCTTTTCTTCTTTCATTCGAAGAAAACGGCGGCTGAAGCGCATCGAGAACTCCAAAAAGTTTACGGAGATGCTGCTCTAAGTGAAACAACGTGCCGTGATTGGTTCCGTCGCTTCAAAGACGGTGATTTCGATGTTGACGACCGTTCGCGTGAAGGAAGGCCAAAAACCTTCGAAGACGCTGAATTGGAGGCATATGCAGTTTCATATAAACTACACAGACCTACACTAAATAATCTACGTGTATTACCTATATTAACGTTTCAAAGAAAATAACACGGAGCTGCTTTCAGTATCGCGTGTAGCGATAACAAAACATTGCGTGTGAAAAGGCACTAATGCCTAATTTCCTGGTATAATTAAATGTTAAAAAACAATGGGCTACTGTTAACACATAATTAAGAATTAAAATAATTAACAATTGAGCCTTTGCCACAATTTTACAATTGTTGTGTTTACAGTCCCTTTTAAACTATAGCCCAGTGAAAATCTTAAGTGCATTCCGAGCAGACGATCAATCAGTCCTTTCAATACCCACTGCTGGACAAGAGCCTCCTCAAGCACAAAAAAATGTGCCTTAAAAAAACAATGTTGAAAACAAGAACATATAACTTTATATTCGGTGACAACTTTTGTCATCAAAACATGTTTAGTAAAATTAATCAAAACATTAACATTATATAAAATCAAAATAAACAAATTTAAATAATATATAATAAATAAAATCAAAAATGTAAAGATTTGCTGTTCATAGATAATCGATCTATGATGTGGGATTGATTATAATCTATGAACAGCGCTCTATAGGTCTATCCATCTATATACATATATATTGTTTTTTTCATATAGGTAGGTTTATATTGTATTATTGTTTTATTAGTGCCTATTATTTAATTTTAATTCATTGTATGGAATATCTCTTCCTCTAAATCATTTCATTGCCCGTTGGCTGTTTGGAAGAGATCGCTTTTAACGATAATGCCGCCTTATCTGTCTATAATTATTATCTTTAATGTAATAAGAATGCAATAAAGAATTTTCATTCATTCAAAGTCTCCAAATATTGTGGGCGTATTTCTACGACATTTTTGACTAATGTTAACATACATTATATACATAATAATATATGGCGATTGTATATGAGTGACTTATTCACTTACCACCCGTTGAACTCGTTCGTCAGCCATTTTTTACTATAAAAAATAATTGTTTAATACAAAATATGCATACAAAACACGAACACTTCAAAAATTGTCTATTAGTGTTTAATTTATGTTAATAAAGAAAATTAATTATTAATGGGAGAGATAATGACGATAGATATTTATCAGGCATGTGTTGAATAATCGATACGACAGACATAAGGTATATCTACAATTCTCAGAAAAGTAACAAGAAGGAAAAACATAAACATCCACTTCCTTTGATTGAGATAATCCTTTTTGTAACATCTTTCACCGTAATATCTTTCATAACCGTAATATCTTTCACGATCAAAGTCAATGCCCGATTAAAGAGACCTTTTAAAGCAATAACGATCTCTAAAAATATTCTTTTCTTTTCTTTTTTGAAGATGGTTTGGGTATGCTTTTCTGGCAATTGTAATTTTGAATGTTTCTGAAAATAACATTCATTATCAGAGCGCCTTATCTATCCGGTTTATCTATCCGTAGCGCTAACGAGTTGTTAGTTGCTAGTCTAGTTTATAAGGCAATTGATTTCATTTACATGTGCCAACTCATTTATTTATTTCTCTCTGCTAATAGATGTAATGGCAATTACATGTATTTCCAATCTAAAGCGATTTTAATTTACAAAAATACTATCGCGACTCCTTTTCATGGTCCTTCGAGCCGGATGCTATTACCTATAACATAAATATTGACTTCACAAATAAGTCAAATAACATATATTTATTTTATTTATTTACTTATTTATTTCGACCAACTCAGGATCATAACATTTTTATAATAATTAATTCTTAGTAAAAACTTAATTTAAAAAAAATATGTAAACAAAATATAAATTAAAATTGTGCTAATTTATTTGTCAGCACATGTATAATATAATACCATACAACAACGGTTCATGTACTGACAGTCGAACTTGTTCGAAAACTTACCAGGATACAGTTGGCGATGGCCCGGACCCTATACTACACTCGAATTTTCTGTGAAATTAATTGTAATATTTCAATGGTTAATCGCATTGTGGTAATAATCTCAAACCACTTTAGGTATCAGTTTTGAGCAGACCACTCAGGTGCCGTGTGGTGTCCACCGGCTAAAGAATAGCCCTGCAGGAACTACATCACCTCTAAAAGATTGAACTCGCCAACCCGCTTGGCCAACTTGGCGATTTAAGGCCATACATCCCTCATGCACATGACGATGAGGGCGTACATATCCAACAGTGGATACTGAAAGGGCTGGTTGCATTGTATTGTCTCATTTTACTTATTAATTATAACTTGAACGCACAAAGGAATATTGTTCAAAAGGTGGATTTAATGATAAGTGGCATTCTCTGGTAGTTAACCTTTGATTAAACAGAAATTCGAATGCCGTGTATCGTAATCAATAAGAAATAAATACAAACAATACATTAAAAGTTACAATACACATCATCCGGAAAGCACCTAACAAAATCTCTTTTAAAAGATGCTTCGGGGACATTACCTCTCTATTCGGCACCGCTAGTGGCTCAGTCAGCTCCTTTCGCTTTATCTTTTCTTTCATTTTTATTTTATTTTTGTCAGCAACATGTTTTTTTTGCTTAACTTAATATAACTTATGTATATATGTATTCATTCATTATGTATACCTTGTATGTATTCTATTTATTCTTATGTATATATGTATGTTTGTAAGTTTATGTGTACTTATATGTAATAATGTATTATATTTATTTTGTCACATTATCGAAATTATGTCTTTCATGCACCTCCTAATTGAACTTCTCTGATCAACCCAAAGGTTGGCTGGTGGAGAATGCCTCAAGACATTAAGCTCGCCTTTTGTACGATATTGTACAATGAATTGTACAATAAATAAATAAAATAAAAATTCTATGAAACTTTTAGTTGTTGACATAGCAATATTTTAAGGCGGTTTATTTTTTAACAAAAATCTATCTATTCTTATCTAAAATTTTTTCTTTGTTAAAATCTTTTTCATATTTTTCATTTTAGGAAGAAAAACTTCATCGCTTTAGCAAATATAATTGCTTATAACCATTACGGTAGATCATAACAAGTACCTACATTCTCACTAATTTTATGTTTGTTAGTGTGTTGGGACGACATTCACACATTTCTCCCATCGTCCTTTGAGTTTAGTGATAATAAGTAGGTTGTAGATGTGATAATGCCAAAAATAACATACTTAACAAGGACATTCAATTGTTATTATTAGTTTTCGCGTAGGCAGGGTCTAAATTGTGTTTAGTAGATCTCCTATTTACAGATTTTGTATTCATCGACTGTGAGCTGAGGGTAACCGTTGTTGTTGAAGACTTTGTCATTGAAATTCAAATTTCTGTTGACATCCACAAGGCTTTGAGATCAAAAAATAATAGTGTAGGCGACTCTTGACATTATAAAATAAGTCTGTTTTAAAACTAGTCTATCCTTGCGGCATGGTTCGCTAAAATATGTTGAGATAACTTCTTATCGACTTTTGCTTCAACCTGTCTCTCTACTGCTAGATATATAGGCCTCTCTTAAGGACCGCCACCACACACGGCCAGTCCATCTGTCCGGAAGGCGTCCCACGCTAGGTTTCCCAATACGTGATGAGTAAAAAAAAACAGAGTAAATACTTTAAGTATCATACTATAGGTGATACTCTCCACCTTCCCATGGTTCCACAAACCTTGCGATTATTCGGACCAAATTTCCGGTTGAATGGGCCATAAATGGGCCATCGGCTCTTTCTGACGTACTCTTTCTTGACTCTCTTCTTATCTGGCCCATTTACTATACTCTCCCCTTTCTGAATCTGAATCTGAATATCACAATGAATGTCAGTTCGGTGGCGAACAGCCCCTATTTCAACCTGCTTCTCTGTTTATGCCAGTGTGCGAACTCTCACACCCGTTCGAAGTTCGCCACCGAGTTCACGAGATGTCGGTAGTAGACTGAGCCTGCCTCCATGCGCTCTATCTCCCCAACATACTAAAATCATACCAATACCCTGTCTCTCTAATACTGGAAATAGTCCTCTCAGGGCTGATAATCGCACTCGATCTTCCTCTCTTTTAATCCAGCCACTAATGGCAAATTTCGTCAAGTGGTCGGTACTCGTGGCCGAAGCGTATCCCTCCCTGCGGTTCCATACCATAATCTTTTGTAACCATTCTATACTATACAGTCAGCCGATGTTTGTCCACTGCTGGATATAGATCTCTCCCTAGGCTCACCATCATCATCTAGCCACTACCGGAAAATTTCATCAAGTGGTCGGTCTTACGCGACCGGAACGCGTCCCACCCTACACTTCCCGGTACATGGTCTTCATTCATTCATTCTAATCCCATTGGTTGTCGCTCCTGAGCCTGATACGCCCTGCCAATTGCTACTTCAATTGACTATAGTTCTTTGATCAATTTGTTTGTTATGGACTTAAGAAATTCTGAGCATAGTTTTCTTCGTTGCCCAATGAGCGAATTTAAACATATGGATCAGGACAATCTTTAGACACCACGCCAATGTCCGTCTATCGGATACCTAATATATACCATTCCATCAACCTGTGTCTCTTCACTGCTGGATATAGTCCTGTTCCAAGGACCACCACCACTAAGGTCTATGCAATAAAGTATCTCGTAATAAAGTATGCAATTAAGGTACGGTAACTAATTCCGGATGAGCCGATCGTCAATGTTTTCGTAATGTATAATGTACGTCTGAAATATTAGGTGCTAGGTATTATACTCGTACACGTACATAAGTATTAGTCTTAGGTAGGTATATGCTAAATTTAATTATTTTATTTGTGTAATGTGTGAGAGTGAGCGTGTGATGTGAGGAGTAGAGATCCTGTGTCCGTGATAATTTAATGTTAAGAGCCAATTACTTGATTTATTTTTAAATTCATATTTAATAAAGTGATAAAGTCGTATTATTTTTTATCTTGCTAATTTATAAAGGAATGATGAAAGGTAACAACATAAACGATGTATTATACTTCGTAATACATCGTTTCTAATTATCGTTATCGTTATCGTTCGTAATAATTATCGTTCGTAATTCGTATGTACACACAATGTCATTTCTTCGTTTGTAAATCAATATCAAATTGCAGCGTGTTCTGTAGTCTGAGGAGAGATTGGAGGACCTAAATTTGGCGAATTGTACTTGGCGAGTGGTTTACATTTAAAATAAAGGGCTCGAGTGGGAAAACGGAACTTATTGCTACCGTTATAAGTAGCTTTATAAGTAGTTATAAACTACTTTATTAAGTAGTTTTATAAGTAGTGGAACTTATTGAAGTCCTGAAGGTAACCTACCTTCAGGACTTCATACGTACCCTTTATTTGTAAATGTTAATTAATAGTAACTATTGTTCCGAGAGCAGCTTGTCCAATAGGATAACAGGCCACCGACGCCTGCGGTAAGTTATTTACCGCCTACACGGTTCCCGCAACTAATTGAGAAGATGTTGAGGACGTCTGATATATTGGTCCGTTCATTACTGTAGATGACGTTCTAATTATACTAACCCGAGTACTAGCAATAACAAAGTTCTGCAGAATGAGTGCACGTGTTTGACGTCGCATTGAATAACAGAGCATCCACGTTTATGATAACAATAACTACAACAACGAGCCCTTTTCCCCATTTCCCCAATCCTTAATCTGCATAGGTACAGATTACACCGATTACAGATTAATCCGGGTTCGTGCCAACGTTTGTCATTCTGGACTGATGTTGGCATGTATCGCGGATGTCTATGGACGACAGTATCCACTTACCATCAGGTGGACTGTATGCTCGTCCGCCGCCTTTTTTCTATATAAAAAAAATATATTCGTACAATATTTTCCTTTTTCGACAGTTTTATCTATCTATACAGCCATTGTCTTCTGGCTCTTCTCATATAGTCCCTAAAAGGGTCATTAGGCAGTCTGATTCTTCACAGAAAAAGAAATCCCCAGAAGTTTTCTAGCCACAAAATACGTCTCATTTCATGTCGACGTCTTATTCTTAAGTATTTACTCGTACAAGAAGTCCAAATGAAGGTGACGTCATAGCTATATTGTAATGCGTAGTTTGAATTTTATATTTACTTATTTTATTTTTTTATTTTACTTTATTCTGGAAACAAAGAGTCATAGTGTTACAAAAGAAAGTATAGACGGGTAATATGACCTAAATATTCCAATACGTAAATGTATTACCTTAAAATATACTGCATTTCCAGTACATTTCAAAGTAGTAAGCTCGTATATTATTTAGTATATTCCTATTCCCCAATGTACATACGTATTTCGATAGTGAGTGAGATATGCCAGAGCCTATTCCCATCACATGCTATCCTATCTTCCGCTGTTATTGCAACCCTTTCTCCAAATCTATTCCTTCATCTTCAAAGATAGCGCATTCGGGGGCGTGCCACGGTTTGTCATTCTGGACTGAAGTTGGCATGTACCGCGGATACTCATGGGCTATCCGCCTATGCTATCCTATCCTATCCTATGCTAGCCTATGCGCTATGTAACACCAATTTATTGAGGGCACAGCCTAAATATAGACTACCAAATCTACAAACAAGTTCCACCTCACTTATACAGGCCGTGATCAATCAAAAATTAATTAAGGTCAAGATTGTCGATGGTCAGATGGTTGGATAAGGGTAGGTCGCGGTAATGGATTCTACCCGAGGCGTGGGCTCTGAGGAACGGAGGACGAATGTTATTAACGGTCAGTGTGATATTTGGATTGAGTCAATACAGAATTAGCCTTAATAAAATTTACAGATATTTTTTATGCGATTACAAACTTTTTGTATTTGTAAACGACATCATATTATGGTGACTTTAACGGTTATATTCCTTGCTCTAACTCAATGTTTCGAAACGTGCGTATCTGGGTCTCGCGACGTATTTGTGTGTCGTGAAAGTTTCCACAGGTATGTCGGCAGAATGTTAAAAAATATTTTATCTAAAAAAACTAACACAAGCTTACTAAAATTAAATTAAAATAAAGACTGAGATATGCCAGAGCTCATTCCCATCCCCCCCCCCCCACCCCTAATTTTCTGTCAGGATTGGGAAAATTTGGAGGAATATGATACTATTCCTCCCCATTTTCCCAATCCATTCTACAAATACATTCCTAAATTTCCAAAGGTTAAATACCTATGATTGTAAATTGTAAATTTCCTATGACTACCTATTGAACCTACCTATGACTACCTATTGAACCTACCTATTACTACCTATGCGCTGACGCGCATCCGGAAGTTTGTCATTCTGAACGGATGTCTATGGGCGACAGTATTCACTTAACACCAGGTGGACCGAATGTTCGTCTGCCGCTGTAAAAAATAAATTCGTTCCATAAAAAGAAATAAATGTTGAATAATGCTGGCAAACGACAATTATTTTGAAAAATAAAAAAATCGGATAAGAATCGGTTACAATTTAGGGCACAATTCTTATTAATTTGTAGTTAGGCTAGCGACTCTCATTATGACTAACCGTTACCCGTGTATTTGTGGTTGGCGATACTAGCCGCCTGTTAACGCCATTCTTACACATTCATTTTAACACATTTCATTCGCTCACATTCTTCAAAAACACATCATATCTATCCCTTTTAATACTATTACCTAAGACAAGGCACAGAAAGAGACGAACGGCACTTCATTCATTCATTCGCTTAATCAGTCACTTCTTCGACCTCACCACCGCCTATTCAATAACTTGATAATTAGCTGAAAAGGAGTTTGTATTTGTTCGAGCCCACGATTTGTTAATACCCAAGTTTGGCTAATAGCTAAATCATGTCTAAGGGCAAAAGAGCAATATCTAGTAATTGCCTTAATTCCACTACCAGACGAATTATTTTTTGTTTCATTTCGTCTTATCTTTCGTTAATACAATATTTACTTCGAAAATAAGATTAATTGAGCAAAACTGTTTGAAGTATTTTTATGTGTCTCTAGACTCCTACTTATGGCTTCAAGCTAATAATTGTTCTTCAGCTAAGCAAGTGGAACTCTCTCAAATAATGGCTTAGAAACAGCAAAATATGACCAAGTCGTTCTAATCTTGTTTCAGGTTCTTCTCGAGTTTTTGAGGTTGCTGGATACGAATATGAAGTTATTTTTTAACAAAAAATGTGCGAACATTGAAACACAATGGTGTATAAGTGAAAAATATGAACCAAAAGGTTAATACTTTTCATGTTTACCTCGAATCTGTCAATTAATTATACATATTTCCTTTTAAAATTTCGTTTTGATTATCTTCAAACTGTTTTGACGAAAACGACCTATCTGGACTTTCCAAAGATTTTTTGCTTGAGTGACGAATTTTTGAAAATCTCCCATACGATATTATGAGTTCCAATCATCGATTTGAGAATACATACTAGATATGTTATACAAGCCACGTTACAGTCTAATAGTGTTCTATGTTCAGTAGCTCTCGAATTATTTAATTCATATGTGTTCTGAAAATCGAACATTTATATTACATGGTACTTAAGTTTCAAATTTGACTTTTTAATTAACCCCACCTCATCTGCTTCATCCCTAAAAGTTTCCGACCAAGTTACTTTGGAACGTTCGACGTGTCATCCAGTTTATTCCCATATCGACGGTATTTAACATATCATCGCAAAAGTTGTATGACGCAGTTTGAAATTTCGAATTATCACCTATATACAGTATTAAAATACTATAAAGAAGTTTTGTGGGACTTTTCAGATCTTATTACGTAATTTAATAAAAGATCAGTGATTTTAAAGATATGTGTTGACTCCGCGAGCGCGCGCGCTTCACGGTACTGCATCGGGACAGATCGGTACGCGTGATTACCAATAGCAACTGCAATATCGATTTTAATCAATTTAAAATTAATAATTTGACGCATGAGAATTATGTATTTTATTATATAATAGGTAGTCGGAAAAAATTGCGGCCTTTTTGAACGTATGATTTTAGCGTGCTATATTTCCGGCAACATTCACTGATCACTGACGGGAAAGTGATATACCGTTTGACAGATGACTTTTGTAATGGTGGCAAATTGAATTTACAAGTTAAATTTTTATATTTTCATACTTTTTAACATTTTAAAATGGACAAGGATTTGAATGCTTCTAGTGCTCGGAAAGAGTTGGTTTATCTTGTCGTGTTTACGGAGAAGATGGTTTATCTAAAAATAGTAATTTTGATGTGAATGATATTCCTCGCTGTTGTCCTCCTATTAAAGTAAATGTTGATGTTATCATTCAAAAAAAATAAAGCTGAACGACACATAAGCAGTCATCAAATTGCGGAAGAAATTCAACAGTTTTGGATCACCTGCATAAATTGAATTTTGTAAAAGCGAGATGTTTGTGTGCCGCATGCTTTAATTGACTAAAACATGGTGAATAGAATTTCCATATGCGAGATGTTGCTAAAACTAAATGAACGCGATCTATTTCTGAACAGATTGATACAGGCCTACAAGGCCGCGAACTTATACCGACTACCTAATAGAAAAAAGAGCGGCAGACGAACCTATAGTCCACGTGGTGGGTATTGGATACTGCTATCCATGGACATCTGCAATACATGTCAACATCAGTTTAGAATGACAAGTGTTGGCATGCCCCCAGATGCACTGTCTACCTTTGGAGATGAAGGTATGGATTTGAAGAAAGGGTTGGGAAAATAGGTAGGGATATGACAGAATGGGATGAAAATGGGCTCTGACATATCTCACTTATTACCAAAATACGTTAGAAATATTGTAGGTTAAAGTGGGAAATGCAATACATTTCAAGATAGTCTTTTGTGAGAGAGGGATAACGAGGCCAGTCGAATGCACCCAGCGGCTGTTGGATTGCAGCGTACACCCTCCCTCTCAAATATCTAATTCATTAAAAAATCGCAGTAAAATGAATATCACAATAAAAAACTTTAAAAGTTTTGATATGTATCCAAGTTTCCATATAATAGAAATGAAAAGTAATCTCAACAATCCTCTAATAGATAATCAGTAGGTACTTCGTTTCACTAATTTCCACTTCTTATTATCCTGCGTTTCCTTTGATAATAATCCTAAAAGCGAGTTATAAAACGAATAACAAGAGCACCCGAAATGTTCTCAAACTTAATTAAACTTTTTCCTATGAGAGTATGTTGTTCATTTTATTTCTTGTCTCGCCTAGTTTCTTATATGCTGTGGTCTAAGTTACAAGAGATAGAAGCTTTCGGTTTCTATCTTACAGTCAATTGGCAGAGGACTCTGAAAATCATAAAAGTTTCAGCGATAACTCTTAACGCGGGTTCATTTATATTTATTTGTAGAATATAATATGTAGTGTATAAACAATCTTCACGTAGGTAACAGACATTTCAACAAAAAAGGTAACATTATGATTCTCTAGGGAAAATAAAGGAAAAATATCACAAATGCCAAGGAGAATAGTTATAAAATTATTAATTATTAGCTCTTTTGTGAAGTGTTAATTTAATATTTATTTATATTGACTTGATTTTTTATTAATTTATTAACTAAACTAAAATTGTACACAAAGTCTGAATTTGTTTTTGTAAACTTAAAAACTACTGGAAAAAATATTTTTATTTTGCTTCTAAAATTAATGCAGAAATAAACTTTGTTCGAGTTCCCTAGTAAATAGTTATGCCACTTGAGTGATGCCGGGTGGGTCGATAGATAATACTATCATAAAAGTCGTAAAATAAATATTTTTATGAGAATTCATAAAATTATTTATTTTCATACATCAAAACCAAGTTACGACTTATGCAGAGCTCTATACATATGTATAAGTAATAAGACACTGAACACAGTCACAATAAATTTCACCACAGATTTTCATTTACCTTTATTATATATTTTTTTGTATTTTACTCTATACATTACCGTCAGTTTTCTTGTCATGTTTTATTAGATGGTATTTTTTCAGCGCTGCATTCGCCTTCGCTTTCACCTTGTACCAAACTACAAGTAGTATATACCGAAATGATTTGGCATCCGCCCAAACTCCTGGCGGTGTTTCTGACAAGCCGTGGATTTATCATATTATGATATACAACGCGTTTAATAAACCGCTTTACTTAGACATTGTTCCTTAGCTCGATTTAATTAACTTTTCAAGAAAACGTTTCATTAAAAGTTCTTTTTAATTACTGCGAGTATTTGAGCAGGATACGTTTTTTTTCTAAAATTGTTGTTGGAAAAAATTGAGTTTATTAATGTTTATAGCGCTGATATTTAATTAAGGATTATAATTATTAAAGGACTTTAGAAGGGTAGCTAATTGGATATACATGATTTTATTTCATAGAGCAAAGCTGGCAGACGAGTATTCCGTCTAATCGAGTCTGCATTCTCACAAGAACCCTAACGGGTCACTGCAGACTGACAAAGCATCTTCACAAAATAAGACTTTAAAAAAAACAGCTACTCTGTAACTATGGCATCAAAACGAAGCCCTTTTCTGGGAGGCCATCTTTGACTCCAGGTCTGATCAAGACACTAGCACCCAGGACTTGTTCTTTCATGCAACATATGGGTCTTGGAAGTGAGCTGTACAGGGGTCACAATAGATCATTGGAAGTCGCAGTGACGCTGCTTACGAGCCTTTTGGTCCAAGTAACCCTCACTTAAATAATAATAAAAAAGTCCCTCTATGAATAAACTGCATCGTTTATATCCCATTCCAGTCACTAAAAAATTTAAAACTGAAAAGAAGAAAAAATTAAAACAACTAAAGTAAAAGAAGTAAAAAGAGAAGATTAAAACTGTGTCCAAAAACTGAAAGACCAAAATTGAATTAAAGTATTAAATTAAATTATTATTAGAGAATCTCTGGACTCCTGGGGATCCTACGGAACTTATTACAATAAAACCACATCTTTCTGTTAACAGCTTTAATCGGAGACTGGCTTAGAACTGACTTACCCTCAACAGACTAATTAATAAAATATATACTACCTACATCACACCTCCACACTTAAACTACGGCATTTACCAATATAACAATACTTATTAAGAAACTATGTATCTTACTTATATCTATTACATACACACTATCTACTTAAATACTATGACGCTATTTAAACTTAATACTAAACTAAACTAAACTTAATACTAACTAAATATTAACTTAATAAATGATTAAGTAAGTCTTAGATTTAGTATTCTCGAATAACTAACCTAATCAAACTCAAACCCATATCTAACCGGCTCCTTACGCATACGGGTGGGACGCTTCACGGGACTCGCGGTAGGTGCGGTCGGTGATTCCTTAATAATCAACGGCTACTGTGGCGCTCTCACGTTACGGGTTGGTGAAACCTTTGTTACAGTTGCATCAGTCACCAGTGGTGGTTCCTGACTTCCTACTTCACCACTACCCGTCCCCTCCCTATATCTCAACGTCGCTACTGTCGGTGGCTGCTGTTGTTCGACGACATCCTCACTGGCCTCCTCGGGCGTTGCGTTTGGATACATTAGACTAGAACGTCGAAATCTGCGCCTAATCTGATCGTTATGTCTCGTTAGAAGTCGACCGTCATCACTATTCACTAAATACCTACGCGAACTTTCTTGACTTATAACTGTTCCCTTTAACCATTTGTCCTGACTTCCGTAGTTCCTAGCCCACACCGCATCCCCCGCCGCGAGTTGTCGGGGCGGCTCAGCGCCGGAGCTCGACATTTGCCGGCGCTGTGCCTCCTCCACCTGGTTTTGGCGCGCGTGATCTCCACGCAAGAGGTCTAAACGCGACCGCAACGGCCTGCGCTGCAACAGCATGGCAGGGCTTTCCCCGGTTGTGCTTTGAATACTATTTCTATAAGCTAATAGGTATGTTTGTAACGCTGTGTCAATGTCTACTGCATCTCGGATGGCTTTCTTTATTGCTCGCTTGCATAGTTTGACTGCATTCTCTGCTGCCCCGTTGGAAGCCGGATGATACACTGGAGAAAACGACTGTTTAATACCATTTAAAACTAAAAATTCCTTTAACTCCATACTAGTAAACGGCGGGCCCTGGTCGGATACTACCTCTAATGGTAGGCCAAAACGCGCAAATAGCGACCGCATTACCTTTATTACAGCTGTAGCGTTAGTTTTATTCATTTCAAATATCTCAATCCACTTTGAGCTGGAATCAATAACTACAAAGAAAGTTTTTCCCTGATACGGGCCTAAAAAATCTACATGCAATCTACTCCACGGCTGAGCTAAATATGGCCAACTGCGAGGTGCGGCGTGCGGCGGTGCGGTCGCTTCCATCGCACAAGTCTCGCACGCGCGGCACGTCGCTTCTATGTCTGCGTCTATATTGGGCCACCACACATAACTACGAGCCATAGATTTCGTCTTTACTATGCCCATATGACTAACATGTAATTCTTTTAAAATCGTGTTTCGTAATGACGATGGTATGACAATTCTGTAGCCCCACATAATACAACCCCGTTCAAGATATAGCTCATGTCGTCTGTTAAAATACGGCTTCAACACATCGTCTACACACTGTGACGGCCACCCTGACTGTATGTAAACCATTGCTCTGTTCAGTACCTGATCCCGAGCCGTTGCTACGCGCACGTCATCATTTGTCACTGGCAAAAAACTTTCCGCAAAATTTAAATACGTATATTCGTTCACGGTGTTATTTTTCTTTGTTGGTTGCGGCAGTCGTGACAGCGCGTCGGCGCAGTTTTTGGCAGACGAAACATACTCAATATCGTACTAATAACCTGACAAGATAATAGCCCACCTTTGTAACCTAGACGCCGCCATAACTGGTATACCTACTTTACTACCAAAAATGTATGTTAACGGCTTATGGTCGGTCCGCAAAATAAATTTCCTACCGTACAAATACTGGTGAAATTTCTTGATACCATATATAATGGCTAATGCTTCCCTGTCTATTTGGGCGTACGAACGTTCAGCCGAGTTCAGTGTCCGCGAAGCGTACGCAATGGGCCGCTCGCCCCCGGGCGTGATGTGTGAGATGACGGCGCCGATCCCCGTGGCGCTGGCGTCCGCTGTCAGCACCAGCGGCAGCTCCAGCGAGTAGTGCACCAGCACCTCACTCGAGCTCAGCGCCCGCTTCACCCGCGAAAACGCCGCATCGCACGCTTCACTCCAATCGTATCTCGCACCGACACGCAATAAATTATATAGGGGTGTAAGGATTGAACTTACATTTTTTATAAACTTTCCGTAATCCCAATGAAAGCCCTTAACTCTGATACGTTTCTTGGAATCGGAGTTCTAACGATAGCTTCTACTTTATCTTTGGACGTATGTACTCCTCCTTTACTTATGACATGCCCTAAATACTCAAGAGATTCCACAAAGAAAGAACACTTTTCTTTTTTTACTTTTAGACCACTGGACTTCAGGCGTTCGAAAACTTTATGTAAATTATCTAAGTGTTGAGACGTGTCCCTCCCCGTTATGATAATATCATCTAAAAATACTCCCACGTGAGGCAAATCTGCAAACAATTGCTCTAATCGCCGCTGAAAAATCCCCGGGCTCGACGACAATCCATATACTAAACGTTTATACATGAAAAGCCCTTTATGTGTGTTAATTACCGCGTCTTTCCTAGTATCATCCAGTTCCAGCTGAGCATACGCTTGTGACAAATCTATTTTACTAAATCTTTCGCCCTCATGCAAGCGAGCCAAAAGATCTTCTACTTTAGGTAAAGGATAACGGTCGACCTCCAAAACCTTATTCAAGGTCAACTTAAAATCGGCGCAAATTCGAATCGTACCGTCTTTCTTCACAACGGGCACGATCGGTGTTGCCCAGTCCGAGTGGTCGACGGGGGTGAGGATGTCGTCGCGCACCAGCTGCTCGAGCGCGCGCTCCACCGGCTCCCGCAGCGCATACGCCAGCGGCCGCGCGCGCATGAACACCGGCCGCGCTCCCTCGCGCACATGAATGCTCACTTGTCCTCCCGTGAACCGCCCCAGGCCGTCCGAAAACACTTCACAATATCTGGAACGAAATTCCGTGAAGTTAAAACCGGTTTCACAACTATTATTATTAATTGTATTGTACTGTAGGGTTGACACTAATATATTTAACTCCGCCATCCATTGTCTACCTAATAAAACGGTATTTCCATTTTCCATAATGTACAGATCCAATATCTTTTCCGTATTATTATATTTTACAACTGGCCTGATTACACCCACCGGGCACACTAGTTCACCCGTATAATATCTTACAACTAACTTAGTGGGTTTAATTTGTAAGTTTGAAAACATTTTCTGATATAACTGGTAATTAATACAAGAGATTGCACTCCCCGTGTCACATTCCATTTTTAAGTCATAGCCTTGCACACATAAAGAAATCGTAATAGGCTTACACTGTCCAATTGATAAGCGATTAATAGGTACCATTACCTCGTCACTGTCGCTATCCGCCGAATAAGCACCACTGATGCCGTCGCCGTCGCTGCTCTGTCTGTTTTCTTGCATATTATGCAAATAAGTTTTTCTCGCTAACTTCGGACACATCCTCTTTAGATGCCCCTCTTGAGTGCAAATTCGACATACGTATAGCTTAAATTTGCACGTATTTGAATTATGTTTGCCCCCGCAAACTCTGCACTCGTCCTGGCCCGCTCCGCTCGTGGTACTTGGACCGCCGCCGCTAGCTTGCACTGACTCCCGCGCCATGCGCGTGTTTCGCCTCGCCGGCCGGTTGCCGCCGCCAGTCGCCCCGCGCCGCCCGCTGCCGGTCGCCTCGCGCCGGCTGCTGCCGGTCGCCCCGCGCCGCCCGCTGCCGCCCTGTCCAAACTTATGCACGGGTACGGTCGCGGTATCCTGTGTGCTACTGCCGTTCCTGCCCCTCGTACCATCCTCCACTAATGCTGCGTTCGTCTCTGCCGCCTCCATTGACAAGGCCAGCTTAAACGCTTTATCGATAGTGATGCTGTCGTCTTCGGTAAACAACTTCTGCCGTATGTTATCGTTTACCAAGCCGCACACGAATTGGTCTCTCATGTTTTCTTTTAAACTGTCTGCCGTAAAAGAACAATCCTTGCTCAGTCTTTTTAGTTCCGAGAAGTATGTCGCGATACTTTCACCTGGTTTTTGGATCCGTTGCCGAAATTTAAACCTTTCAGCCAGCATACTCGGCTTGGGGTTTAAGTGTACTTTCATGACTTCCACAAGCTCCGTATAAGTTTTTGAAGACGGTTTGTCCGGGGTACAAAGGTTAACCATCAACTCATACGCACTATTACCAATGACCGTAATTAAAGTTGCGACTTTCAACTCACTTTTTACATTATTGGCAATAAAATATTGATCTAGACGATCCACATATGTGTCCCAATTGTCATTAGCCACGTCAAACGCACCGATCTTTCCAACCGCCATTTTTTGTAATCACTGTTCGCAACGCAATAGTTAACACCGCACAGTTCCGGCACTTTTACACATATTACAGACAAACACTGTGTTTATTTAATGTGAACGCGTGATACTCGCTATAATTGTCGCCACTAGAGAATCTCTGGACTCCTGGGGATCCTACGGAACTTATTACAATAAAACCACATCTATCTGTTAACAGATTTAATCGGAGACTGGCTTAGAACTGACTTACCCTCAACAGACTAATTAATAAAATATATACTACCTACATCACAATTATTAGCTGTAATTTTATTTATATGCTCAAGGATGCGGGTAAATACAGGTCTTATGATAAGTTATGATAAGCCTTACACATTCTGCCAGGTAAGTGGCGTGCAAATCGAGACTACATCAACAAGACTTCATTTTGATTCAAATAAATAAACAAATGATTCGTATTTAAATGTCAAATTATATTTAGTGTCAAAACGAAACAAAAATGATGAATGTCATTATATTATTATTTCTATGTCATTGTCATTAATATCGTCATTAATATTTGACAATTATTTAAATAATCTTCAATGTCAAATAACTCTGCAACGGATAGGGATGAAATGTATCCTAAATGTTAACTCAAGTCATAATCTATAACTATGTCAATTTTCATTGATGTTAAGAAACGACGACACTTATTTAGTTACATTGTAATCGTATTACGTAAATTTTCATGTTTGTGGTGACATTTTTACAATTTTTAGTTAGTTGGTCACGATGTCAGGATGTAAAGATAATGAATCCAAAGTATGACTAATATTTAGCAATAAATCACAGAATAGTTAACCAAAGTGAGGCAACTAACCAAAAATTGACAAATTAATCAGATACTAGTCTGCATTTCTCGATTTACAGTGAAACTTCAAATCTAAAATTGTCGCCATCCTTATTTTAAACAGCTCGTGATTAATAAATATACGAGTACTAAAACTGTAGGTATTAAATGGGGTCGATAGCAAGGTAATAAGCACGATGCACTTGTGATAAATACAAGGGGGTCGTCCATTAATCACGTGATGTTTTTTAGCAACTTTTTAACCCACCCCCCACCCGGTGATACGTAGTGATACTGGTGATAAATACATATGATATCTCACTACATCCTTGTGATATTTCGTGATTTTTTCCGAAACCCCCACCCCCCCGCTTTCGAGCCTCACGTGATTAATGGACGATCCCAAGGATGAATTTATTAATGCGAAAGCAAGTACATAAGCGTGTTATGTACAATAGCAGCGAGTAGCGAGCGCTCCGTGTCGCGGGTAAGTTTCGACTGGTGGTGACCTTCACTAGACCGTGGTGGCCGGTGCGCCAGCGCCTCCGCGGTAGGCAATACATAAGTGACTAGTGTTGCGGTACAGGTCGATAACGGATATCGATTATGGACATCGACCAACTGGCAATTATCGTGTGATATATAAAAGTAGTATAATGTAGATATATATAATATGTAATTACTACAAATCTACGTGTATATTTTTTTTTTATAGACGAAGGCGGCAGACGAGCATACAGTCCACCTGATGGTAAGTGGATACTGTAGCCCATAGGCATCCGTGATACATGCCAACATTAGTCCAAAATGATAAACGTTGGCACGCCCCTGGAGGCGCTGCCTACCTTTGGAGATATAGGAATGGATTTGTAGAAAGGGTTGAGAAAATGGGGAGGGATACGATGGGAATGGGTTATGGCACATCTCACTCACTACTGAAACACGTACGTACATTGGTGAAATAAGATAAAGCGGGAAATGCAGTACATTTCAAGGCAGCATTCTGTGAGAGACGAGAAACGTGGCCAGTCGAGTGCGCCCAGCGGCTGTTGGATTGCAGCGTGCACTCCCCCCCTCAAATGTATTTATTTGTAGTATTTTATTTGTATTTACTTCAATATGTATTTTATTTGTAGTTTAATTATGAAAAATAGTAAATATAACTACACGTGTAGAATTGTAATATACAGGAAAGTAGCCTATGAAACAAACAAGGTTAAATATACACCAATGAATATATTAAATAAACAAGGTTGTCTGGAAGAAATTTCTAAAGCAATAATTGTGTCAAAATGTAACAAATTATACAAGAACAGGTTTATCTATCCAAAGCTAATCTATGTTAAATGATCTCCACAAATTAATTCCTCCGCAAATAATAAATATTATTGTTTCCGCTAGTTGCAATAAGCTTGAAAGGAACCATTATTACATAAATTTATATACTTAGATACAACAATAAACTACTTTATCGCAACTACAAATCATTTGAACGATCATAAAGAAAACGCCGTCGGTGAAGGACTAACCACAACTCATATATACAAATTACAGCAATTAATACATGACAGGGACTTAGTTACTCACAGTAGAAATAATGAGACAGTAGAGAATCATAGCTCCCGAAGTGAAATACTCTAATGTCAATGCAAATTAAATAATTGTTTATCACTTCCACCATAAGCAAACTCTTGTGAAAAAAACTACAAATTGAAATAAAAAACGTGGAGTGTGTAATTCTTTCTTATTTATTTACCGTTTTTGCACTATATTGTTAAATGTGAAAAATTAAAGCCAGTGCAGAAGAAATTAAAAAGTGAATTAATATAATACTAATCCATTCATATTCATTAATGTCCATCAATATCCATTAATATCCACTCGAATTGTTTTTACAAGCCCAATAACGTGGTCATACGACAACATCACGTTGTATCGCGATACTAAATGAGTTCCTCCACAAGACCTTACTGCGTGAACTACTTCTCTATATGCGTGTAACTTATTTCTAGAATTTACATATTTTAAGATATACTGTTCTTCATTTAACTGTGATACAGAACAACCCATATCAATTGTAAACTGCCGTGAGGCTGCTGTAAATTAGTTTTTGCCGCCAAAACTTGGAGAACATAAATTGTCTTTGGTCATGATGACATATAGTTTAAAGCAATAGGAGACAAAATGATCATAGGCGAATTTAATAGATGTCTGTATTAGGATAACGTAATATAATATGGAGTTTTCAAGCTATCAATCTTTCGTAAATTAGATGACGGAAAGACAGGTAACTCACGTAACGCTTAGGTCACACTTACCATAGACAGTGCCGTAGAAAATTAACCTCTATTCAGACTGCATAAGGTGCTATAAAACACGACTATGATCAATTCTAAGGCCGAGAATAGCCTATTTACCTGCACCGAAGTGACTTATTATCGACTGTTGTTGACATATTTTTGTATACAGACTGCAATGAAACTCGCAGCTACTTGCGTCCACCTACAAGTCCAAAAGAACCACAAATGTTCTGACAAACCCGACACCTGCATTTGAAATTTAGTTGTGTCGTGTGGCCGTGTATACTGTATCGTGTGGGGTTGGCCATGTGGTGTCAGACGGCTTTAGCTGGCACCACCCCATCTGTTCCTGTAAGTGTCATAAAAAGCGAGTGAGGGATAACCAAGAAGCCACCACAAACCCTGAGGAACTGCACCACCTCTAAAAGAGTGGACTCGCCAACCCGCTTGACCAGCGTGACGGATTAAGGTCATACATTCTTCATGCACATGAAGGCCCATGTCCAGCAGTAGATGGAAAAGGGCCGGCTACGGTTATGGTTATTAATTTAGTTTGAATAGCCGTAAGCATTGAGGAGAGTTTGCACGCTGCAATCCCACAGCCACTGGGCGTACTCGACTAGCCACGTTAACACTCTCGCAGAAGACTACCTTGAATATCCTATATCTCACTATGTCCTATTCACAAATATAGTGATGTAGTGTTTCGGTAGTGAGTGAGACATGCCAGAGCCCATTATCATTCCATCCTATCCTATCCCTCCCCATTATCCCAACCCTTTCTCCAAATCAATTTTTACCTCTCAAAAGGTAGGCAGCGGATCCGGGGGAGTGCCAGCGTTATGGGCGACAGTATCCACTTACCACCAGGATTGTGTGCTCATCCTGAAATTTGGCGAATGATTCTCCCCAAAAGAAACGTTATTATTGTTTATAATTGTAACCTTTCAACACATTATTCTCCAAAAAAAAAAATCCCAAAAAGAACTAAACATGTCCCACATTTGCCTACAACGTGTTGAAATCTTTTTTTAGCATGAAAGGATGTCGCCAAAACTCTTGTGCGAAAAACCGCCCAAAATGTCAGCCGTTCTCGACTTGGCCGCGGAGTTGTTCCACTTGGCAACTCCTGCAACGATGTTTCACTTTTATATTTACTACGTTAAGCTAACATTGCTTTTAGTTTACGAACTAGACTTCTGGCACGGTTGTCTTTTTTAGCAATGAGAACGACATGCTCAGTAGGCGCCTCTATTTGGGCTTTGATTTGGCAAGCATAAGCGATCAAACTGAAGATACATATGTGTTACAACTCCTGGATACACGTCAGCCTAATAACCTACCTACATAAATATACAGCAGTACGACAAAAACTATACAATAATCTTTGCCTAATTTCAACCGATTATTTCTGTTCATTGCTTGATCATAATGATCGAAACAAATTATTTTAATTATTATTTAATATATGATAAATATTAATTATTTTTTATATAAATATTTTCGCCGTGTATAATTTTAAGAACTCATAGAAGTTTGTTGTAGTGATTAATTATATTGTTAGCATTTTTTGTCAGTAGCTGGCAACACTGTACCTAACAGTAACGAAAATAATATGATTTGTTCTGAAATATACGTCGGAGACAAGTGCAAACCAATTTTCATTTCGTCGTATTCCCTTCACCAACAGGTCAATTTAATTGTTTTGGCATCTTAATGCGATAGTAGAACAATTTTGATTACAATAACGAAAGGTTGACTGTACTTCTGCGTGTGCAATAGAGTTCAAATAAATCTATTTATAGTAACATTGCTTTCATCAACTTGAATTGTTAACCGCAATTTTGACCATTCTGCGGTTACAGTATTAGTCAAACGACCGCACAGTGTTTCGAACTGGCAGTGTTAACAACACTATCTATTTTGGAACTGACTGGTTACAAATATTTGAATAATTAAAGATGAGATAGAAATGTTTTATCACTGGTGAAAATTGATATTGCAGATTGAAAAAGCCCAATTCTGATTCTTGGGCAGGGCACTTGTGAATGTGCTAACATTTGTCACTTTAATGTTGGGACATATTGCAATTTTTACAATTTCAATTGTAATTTCAATTTGCAATTTCAGCGCTTCAACCCTTTATGGGTCTTGGCTTTCTCCACTATCTTCCTGCACTTTGTATTATACTTTGCCTCTTTCTTCCAGGTGGTTTTCTTTCCAAATTTATCATCTTTCTTTTTTTTGTCTGTCCATGGTTCTCTTTGCTGTGGGACCCATTTCGTAATTTGTTTTTCCCATCGTGACTCAGGCTTTCGCTCTATCTTAATCGCTCAGGCCATCTTAATCGCTGTGCCATACAGTACTAGTCTCATTCTGAACCAAGGCCTCTTACAACCTGGATCTTACATCAAGGTAGATAGTTTACTCGTCTATTACCTTTTATCTATAAAGTCCCTTCCTTACGTTCATCCTACTTTCTGCTGAGGATCATGACGACATCCATGCAATACTTTTCTCGGACGATATTGCTCCATCTGTTTATGTCCCTGACGTTATTCATTGCATCGTGAATGTTTCTTGTTGAGAGTGGCATGGATCTGGCCATACTTAATGCATCAGGCTATATCCTCGGCGTGTCTTCCACCTTGCGGTGGCAAGGTTGCGGTTGCCAGTCATCCATGAGTCTCTCCAAATTGTCTATAAAATAAAATTATCAGTGTATCCACCAACGGTCATCTACAAAACTACTATATATTTTACTAATTCACACATTTACATTAATAACATTTCCATTATTTTTTCCATTTTTTTTATTTAATTTTAAATTTCCTTTGGATTGTCTGTTTCCTTCTTCGTCATTATTATCTTTCCTCTCTCCAAGGTTACCTGGAAGACAATGCCATGCCAAGACATTGTGCAATAAAGTTTTCTATAAATAAATACATATAGAAAAGAAATAACAAATAATCACAGCAAATTGCATTCCTTATAACATAAACACATCATCATGTCTTCATGTCTTCATTTGGTTTAAATCACCAAATTACTGTTTTAGTCCCCCCAAAGCCATGTTCAACGATAAATAAGCAATTTGGTACAATCCAAACAACCCACTTAATGTACAGTTGACCGTTAATTTGAGTACATATTCAGTAAGTGCTCAATGGATTAAGAGTACTGGAGAAATAAATGTATAATACGAGTAGATTTTAATGTTTAATTGAAAACTTTTTTCATGGATTGTGCAATGTTTTTGTTCGATTAGGGAACAACTTCCCATTAAGCTACGACATGGGGTCCTTCAAGAAAGCTGTGAATAGGATCTTGCAAGTTCTGCGGCGCGCCGGCATATCCCTGGTGTTGTAGGTGTCCATGGGCGGCGGTAACACTTACCATCACGTGAACAAACTAAAACAATTAAATTAAAAAATAAAAAAAATCAATTGAACAAAAGTTTTGACTAATTTAAAATCAATTGCACAATATTTTTTATATTGCGTTCTGTAGAATAAATTATTAAAATTTTACAATATCCATTCCCGAATATTTTTTTCCTCAGCACGTAGTCAGCACGTTCCTTAAGAAAGTTATCTTGAGAATACGTCGCCCCTTTTTATACCAATCTTTCGACCAGCTACGTTTTCGTCGTTTACTTTTAGTCGCAAGTAGTAACGCGACATTGGTAGACAAATCTTTGTCAGACATGTTGCTCACTTGAAAACGACAAATGTGGGTCGTAAAAACATTTGGCGTTTGGGTACAAGGTGCTGTTCTATAACATTATTGTATAATTTTATTGTCAGTCTAGAGGACGCATAACATTCATATTCACAAAAATAACCTTGAAAGCTCATTAATTCAAGGACCTATACCTCATTCACTGATTTTGATATTTAAAGTCGATAAATACTGCCTCGATTTAAGGGTGTCACTTAAAGTCGAGGTGAGGGATCAACGAATCAACCGTCAATCCAACTCAAGGTAACTTACCTTGTACCCATCGATCAACCAAAATACATCGATGTTTGTACCTTGACAGCGATAATTCGTATTTTTTTCTTTTATACGTATTTTTTTTGTCATGCAATAACCGTCACTTATACTTGCTGGTGGAACTACAAGCTATGTTAATGAGATAATCTTTAAAGTATCGTCATTAGCATATTCAGTCGAGGAAATCTCGTGATCACGAGGTTTAGTTTTTGAAGAAGGATATTTTAATTGCTTTTTGCCATTCGATAATCTCATAAAAACGTCATAAAAGAAAGCTATCAACTTTCATATTTTTAACTTCAGCGGTTTTGGTTCCTTGTTTGTGAGCCATTCGGTCAGGATTTTTATATGAATAACACGACACAAATGTCTGTACTCGTAAGTCGGCGTTTAAACTTTACCGTATTCGAGCGTAACTAATTTTTTTTATGGACGAAGGCGGCAGCCGAGCATACAGTCCACCTGATGGTAAGAGGATACCGTCGCCCATAGACATCCGCGATACATGCCAACATTAGTGCAGAATAACAAACGTTGACACGACCCCGGATGCGCTGCCTACCTTTGGAGATATAGGAATGGATTTGGAGAAAGGGTTGGAAAAATGGGAAGGAATGGGTTATGGCACATAGCACTCACTACCGAAACACGTACGTACATTAGGGAAATATGATAAAGTGGGAAATGCAGTACATTTCAAGGTAGTCTTCCGTGAGAGAGTGGTGACGTGTCAAGTTGAGCGCGCCTAGCGGCTGTTGGATTGCAGAGTGCACTCCCCCCCCCTCCTACTTACAGTTTCAGTGTCTAGAGATATTAATTTCTCAATTCGGCAAACTCGTAAACTACGAGCATAATTCCATGCAAATGCAGTAAGTACGTTATGAATGCTTCCACACATTCACATCCATTAGCTCCAATGAACTAACAGACGTAACACATGGACTTCAATGGACTTTAAGTGTGACTGAGTATCAATCGGCAACAAGTTGATCAATCGAATCAAATCATTTATTTTGCAAGAACATAAGTAACAACGTAACATGTAACAATACAAAGTACTTTCTAATTTGATCCGGCCTTAACAGGCGTGAAAAATTTGGAACTATGTATAATGTATATATTATTCGATTGTATGTCAATATTAATTTAATATATAAGTCACTGCATATACATACATCAATACCCATATTCATGAATTACAATTATTAGTTAATGACGTCATTATTATTTTTTACATTCAGCTTATAGAACACAGCGTCTAACTGACAATCTCAACCAGTATTCAAATGTTGCAGCCAGTATAACACGCATTAAAAAAATCACCAATCTTATAAAAACATTTAGACTTAGGTAAGCCATGTCTACAATCGTTTTTTAAATAATATCAAATTAAGGTTTTTTTGTATAGACTAGTGGGCGGACGAGCAAGTGGTCTCACATGATGGTAAGTGTTACCGCCGCCCATGGACACTTGCAACACCAGGGGGTATGCGGGCGCTCCGGCGACTGTGCAAAATCCTTATTTTATTTAATTTGGAAGCCATGCCCGTGCTAACTTAAATCGCGGATCATAAAACACCAAAATACTCTCGAAATGTAGATGGCAGATCAAGCGAGTGTTAGTGCACGTTGTGCCTGTACAAATTATTATCACGGAGCAATAGCTGTGAATTGGATTTTGCAAAGTCGGCGGCGCACCCGCATACTCCCTGGTGACGCAGATGTCCATGGGGTCCGTTTGCTCGACTGTCTATAAAAAAAAACAATAAAACAATCACGTGAGTGTACTTTCGGCTTGCTCAAATACAATCCAGCAATAATTAAATTTAATAAAGTGAAGTACCTGCCTCGAAGTATCTCGCGATTGTATGTATTGTGTCCGCGACTTCGGTATCGTCGATAATTTTAGCAACCCACATCCATTAAGTCCGGAACGAAATAGTGAATGTACACTAGTTTTGTACATAATGACCACTATTGACCTCGTGAAGTAAACCAAAGACCCGAGCGATAAAATCGACAATTTATACACTACTAAGGCAAGAGTAATTTAATACAGTAGGGTTACGCACACCGAGTGGTCAGAGTTTTAGGCGGAGCGATAAGCGACAGCAGGAGCGTTGACTCATCGCTTGAATCATTTCATCTCCATTGAAAATAGTCTCAAAAAAGTAAACAAATCGTTATAATTATTTAAATTTCGTATATCTTCGGTATCCTGACATGAATCTGACATGGTTAAAAACCAGCATTTTTTTCAAAAAGTCCGTAAAAGAAATAAATTCAACAGATGAAATTCCAAAAAAATGTCAATTCAACAAAATATTTATTTGCTTCTTAATTAAATTAAAATTTAAGATATTTTTATTCAATTAATTCTCAATTTTACGAACGATGATCTTTTCAAAAATGATCCACACATGAACTAAAAAGAAATTAAGATAAAGTTGTACATCTCGCCCACGCTTCCTCCTACATATTGGGTCATTTCCACCAGTAAGTTTGTTTAGGTTGCCCCTCGTAAAGGTCCGAACTAAATTTAATTACATAATTCGACTAAACCCTCCTAAAAGCGGCAGTCTTATTCAAGAGTGAGGTGTTTACAACATGGGTGCGAGGGAAACAACATTACTACTGCAATAGGAAAGTAAAGGAACTGAAAAAGAAAGTCAGAAAGTATATAAACGTTTACTAGAGGTAGAAAAACAAGGCCAAAAATTTTTAAGAAGATAAGGTAAGAATAAATTAATGTAATAAATAAATAAATAACCCAAAATCAGACAAGTATGGGAATTATATAACTTATATAAAGTAATTTTGATTCCATTATTTAAAAAAATATTATCGTACATTAGTAAGGACTGTAGGAGAAAAGGAAAAGATGGAATGTGCCTTAGAACATTTACTTCTGACAACGAACTCATAAAACATAAACCATACAAGCATAGACAATTGAAAATAAGTGTCAAAAGTTTCTGTTGCGGTCACTAACAATTATTATTATAATAAAAAAATATTATTGCGCTCCAACTCACCACGATAATAACTTATAAGATTTTCACGTTTTGCATATATATAAATCTATAATGATAGTTAATTAAACTTCAAATTTTTTTTTGTGCTTAAAAGCTTGGACTGCGATTTCCGTGTGCTTCCAAGGAGTCCTCTTCTGACCTCAGTAAACCTTTCTGATTATATATCACTTTACTGAGCGACTCCTGACTTCTACGGGACGGGACTGACTTAACAACGACGGTAGTGGACTCTGATATTATACGTGTTGGACTTTGAAATTGTTTATTACAAAGAAAAACTTGACATTTGGCAGAATGTCGTGAATGCACCATTGCTATATACGAAAAGAAAAAAATTAAAACATAAAGACAAATGCTTTTACAGGATTTTTTTTGTATACGGTGACTATTGGTAACTATCAATGATAATGAGATCTGCATAAAAACCAACCTGTATAATAGAACCAAGTAACAAGGTGATAACTAAGTACTTAATACATATAAATTAGTTCTTAGAACATTTTAACCCGAGGAGAGTATAGATTAAACAGCTCTGAGCCACTTACGTACGACTTAGCGCACAGATTAATAGTTGCAACTTCCTAACTCGTAAATAACTTTAATCACAGTTAATGTTCTGTAACAACCGTGTTAGCCGCAGAGCACATTTATTTTATTTCATTTATCACTAGGTACCGCCCGCGGCTACGCTCGCGTGAAAATACTGAGATGTTTCTTCTGAACTATGAATAAATTCATGGACTAAGTTGCTTGAAAATACCTTTTAAAATGGAGAGATATTTAATTTTTTTGTTTTTATAACATTGTTTCTTATTGTCTCTTAAACCTCCAAAAGATACGAAGCGCTTCCGGGGGTGCGCTAACTTATGTCATTCGACCGAATGTTGGCATGAAGCGCGGATGTCTATGGGCGATAATATCTACATCCCACTTTGTAGGGGAGAGCACACGCTGTATTCCCACAAACGCTGGGCGCACTCGACTGGCCACGTTACCCCTCTCATAGAGAAGACTACCCTGAAATGTTGCATTTCCCTCTTTATCGTATTTCCCCAATGTATCACGGATGTCTATGGGCGACAGTATTCACATACCACGCGGTGGCCTATAAAGACGTTTGCTGCTTTCTTTCCATAAAAAAATATTGCTTGATATATAAAATAATATATAGGTATAATAAATTAATAAAAATATAATAAAAATATAAAAAATACCCTTTTAAACTTGTTTCGCGCTTAGCTTATTTATGTAACATTTGAGATTTTCGCTTTTTTCACACGTGTTTATCTATTTATACGAGTCTCAACGCGTATGTTTACCTAATTTTTGTACTCGTCGTTGCGGTTGGGTTGCTAACATCAGCTCTTGATCATGGTTGGTGCAACCCCACCGAAACGTCGAGTAAAATAAATAAGGTAAACATACATACGCGTTGAGACCCGTGTGAATGGATAAATTATCTTATTTAGGAACTAATTTTGTTCTTTAGGTCAATAGAAAAATATAGTTTTTCCCGTCCTATCAAATGATTGGGGTGTCAGGATTGAAGAATCAGATGGAATGTGTCTTATCATCAAATGGGCTTAATTTTGTTATAGTATTTTTTATTGTACAAATTTGAACACACAAAATTAACAGTAACAGATCCAATTTTTTTGTATGAATCATACTCAATTGCTTCTAAATTATACTATTTTTTAAATATATTCATCTGTGATACCTTTGAAACCTTTTACTACAAATTCTAGAATCAGTGCTACAAAACCTATTTATTTTTGTAATTTATTTCAATTAATTGTATACAAGATGAGATGACATAGATAGTTAAAATTTGTTTCAGCAGTTGTACCCATAACAGACGTGCAAAATTCATAAGCTCAATACTAAATAATAATTGATGGACAAAATTAATTAAAAGGACAAGGATAAGAGGTGACTATCTTGATCACAATAACCTCTCAGAACCGAAGGGCAATTAAATAAGTTTAAGAGCCTTACATCAGAAATGGCTCCTCAAACCAGACGCAAACACCTTTCAGTTATGTAGCACCCGTTGCCAATGAGACTCACCACACCAAAGGATGTTTGCCGCTTGGTATTAAATTAATTTTAACACAAATTAATGAGGACAAAATTAATTTAAACATAAAACACGAGCTAACAAACTCATAAACAACATTTAATCTCATGTAACAGTAACTTTTATCAACGTTTATGAATACGCGAACTACCTCAGGAATTATCTCCGTTCGCCGAATACCAACAAAGTTATTGTCCCCATATCTTAAAGCGAGCACGCATTCCCCATTCCTAACATATATATCTAAAGTTACATGGGAGTTGGGCCGCTCGCTGGCCCGTTTGTAATTGTTCAAGTTGTCAAACTGTTCTAGCAGTTAAATATTTTGGTTAGTATACGCAACTGAGTATAACTGTGGAACGGTATACTAACTTCCTATAAATCTATGAATCCTACGAATTGCAGCTCACGCACACATACGTATCGTTTCATAGGCGGAGTCGGAACCACTGAGGCTGCGGCAACGGAAGCGTCGCCGCGTACGCAAGTATTTACCGTACTGCCGTCAGTGAATCTAGTGACAAATACTAATTTGAAGAAGTAACAAAAAACACGGCGTGATTCTAAATTTCTGGAAATTGCAAGAGTTTCAGAAAACCTGTTATATAAGTTATATCTATATAATAACTTGCATATTAACCGCTTTAAGACTAAATGACAGGTGTAGAAATTTAGGTAGATTTCTACACCTATGGATACTGGCGTCTCAAGACTCATTATAAAGACCTGAAGGCTATTCTGATTACGGTCTTTACAGAAATCTCGATTGACATTTAAACTTACCGTAATGTTTGATGTGCCGTAGTTTAATTTTTTTTATGTTAATACAGGTACTGTTAAATAGGCTATTAAAATACTTATTTTAAAAATCATACTTACAAGCAAAAAGCAAGTAACAGTCTTTTTATTTCAATGAAACTCTGTTCGTATAGTCATTAATACCTGAGATAGCATACTGTTTATGTTATCTACTGTGGTGATTAGAACGCGTTGATTTATGGGTAGGCCTATATCGAACATTGAAACGTATAATTATAGCCGTGGAAATGGGTTAGAGAACTAGTCCATGACAGTTGAAGCAAATTGCAATATATGATTTCAATAAATAGATTGCGATTATTTAACTTTCAACCGTGGGTTCAACCATTTCTTCCCGTGGGTGTCGGCGGCTACCACAAGCCCTGAGGAACTATATCACCTCTAAAAGAGCGGACTGGTCAATCCGTTTGTCCCCATGCACAAAACAATGTGCATTAGGAGACCCGTGTCCAGGAGTGTACAGAACAAGATGTGGTTACGGTAAACACAAGATATTTGGTTTTCCAGATGGCAACTCCCTAAAAGACGGTCTGCATATGACAGATAATATACGTTTGTTATTTTTTATTTTATTGATGAATCAAGAGCCTGAAAAAAAAGTAGAATAACACCAATTTTCGCTTGTTTGTGACACTTCACACAATACTCCTTTTTCTGCAATTTATTATATTTTTCTTCGCAGTGGACAGTGAAGCGAAGACAAGTGCTGCAATATATCTCATTTCTGGTCATTATATCCGTCTACGAGTCCGTTTGAATGATAAATAACAAACGAAACAAACAAATCGCGACTTTTGGTCGCAAACAAGAACATTCCGAAGAATAACATTGTTTTGACAAGTTTTTTGGTCGTTTTTATGGCCATGACTTGTTTACTATGAAAATATTGATGGCTAAGGAAATGTTCTTAGATGTTTGGGCCTTCACAATAAAAATACTCTTGTAAGGAGGTCGCTAGGCCTACAATTAAATTGTACAATAATATCATATCATACCATACCTCCAGCCTATGTCTCTTAACTGCTGAATATAGGCCTGTCCTAAGTGTGTCCACCACACACGATCCTCGGCTATTCTCATGCAACTACTACCGGCGAACTTCTTCAAATAGTCGGTCCACCTGACCGGAGATCGTCCCGCCCTGCGCTCAAGGAGCTCCATGCGCTCCATGCGAGGATTCGTCTACTCCAACAGTTAATAGATGCGGCAAATATGACCTGCTCATTTCATAAAATTATTGATTCGCGCCTTGCACCTTAACGGATTTCAATACACTCCCTATTTTAATTTTGAAATAGTTCGCAATGAATAATGCACCGACGTAATAAATAATGGCATTTCTCTAATGTTATGAAAATAAAAACATTCCATTTCTATTCTAAAAGTTTCCTCAGAAATTTTAAGACAATCATAGAAACAAGGAGACTTATAATTGCGATACTAAGAATTTTATAATTGCGTTTATTATTTGCGTATTTTTTTTACATCGAATACTTTCGAACACGGCGGCAGTAACTTCATAAGTAAAAATAACCTATTTGCAAAGAACAAAGTTTAATGTTTGTGTTTTCGTTTTGAATATCGAGGTATTATTTTAATGCTGAAATCAATTTCTCGGAAATTATTGATCACAAATTAATAGATAACGTCACACTCAATGGCCCACACTAGGATTCCCTGTGTTGTGTGTCCAGAGACACATAAAGACAAACACACCCAGACCCGAATATACATTTGTATTTAAACAAATGTATGTCCGACCGGGAATCGAACCCGGGACCATTTGTACAGCCAACGGAGTCACTATCAACTGCGCCTATCGGTCGACAACTGAAAAAGGTTACTGACGATTAGTGATGGATTTGTTTATTTTTTATTATAAATTCAAAGTGTTTAATACCAACGCCATACAAAAAGGATACAGAAGACAGATAAGTCTGAATATTTATTATTAGCTACTGTGGCCGTGTTAGAATAATACCACTCCATCTGTCCTAAAAGGCGACTAAAAGATAACAAAGAAGATACCACAAGCCCTGAGGAACTACACCATCTCTAAAGAAGTGGACTCTCCAACCCGTTAGGTCAGCGTGGCTTTTTAAGGCAATACATCCCTCATGCATAAGACAACCTGCGTGAGGAGGATAATGTCCTTCAGTGCAATCTTCAAATCGTGTTAATTGAGGCCAGATATTGGAAGGGCTAATTGCATTGCATTTAAAATCCAAAGTGATAACGTGCTAGAACTTCTTAGGTAAAATTTTATATATCTCTGTTATCAAATTACTCCTGTCGTGCACGGATATATACCTTAACTGACTATTTCTGTCCGTATAAGCTGGGTCATCTTTGTTCTACTATTTACATATAGACTTAGTGAACCTTACAAATCTGTTTTGTGAAGGAGACTGGGTTTAGCCATGTGCAGTGTACATAGACTTACCATTTTACTAGCGCAAATATAACAATGACCAGCCCTTTATTCGTCCACTGCCGCACATAGGCCTCCCTTTACTTATTGTCTTGTTTATGAGAGATGTCAGATCTTAAAACGGCATGCTGGCCAAGTGGGTTGGCGAGTTCTTTTAGAGCTGGTTTAATTACTAAGGCGTCGTCTACACGAGCAGGTCGCTCGCGGCGATATTCTCACCCAAGACATTAATAACAATAGAACTATATGAGCTATCGCCAAGCCAATTTACACACGACGATTTTAACGCGGCGATACGACCAGTGGCAGTCAACGAGTAAAACGCCTCGGACTCGCGGCAGCACGCCACGTATCCTTCGCGAGTCGCGGCGTGGCAGCCGCGAGTACTGTAATAACTGTATATAAATATATATATATTGAAACAATATTGAAACCAATACGTGTTATTCTGTCTTCGACGAACAATGTACTGCTCTGTTCAAAGAATGCTCGAAACTTTGTTTCACTCGTCGGCGTATCGCGGCGAGTCGTTGCGAATCGTAGCGATACGCTGACGGAATAATCGCTGTGTCGTGTAGTTTACTCGACGGCAGTAGGACGGAATCGCCGCGAGAGACCCGCTCGTTTCGACGGCGCCTAAGAGATCACAAACCCTGAGTAACTTCTCAGAATGTAATAAACAAACTTTAGGTACTTAGTAATAGAATTCTGTCTCAATAGAACTTTAAAAAGATTAGCATGATTGGAATATTCTAACAAAAAAAAAAACGGAAACGCAAAAAATTCCTGTACCTAATAATAAGATGATCTTAGTTCTACCCCCTATTATTTTTTTATCCACGAAGAATATCCACGCAGAAGGGTTGTGACCCTTGTTATTGTGCCCTAAGGACATCGGGCAGACACATTCTGATCCAAAAATAATTTCTGTAGGACTATCCCTTGATACTACAAATGTTGCTTTCTTCTAAATTGCTAGATTGTAAAGCCGAGGGTATGGATAGGGGTTACTGACAGTATAATGACGTCCTGAAAATAAGATTAGGATCTTTTAGTTAAATAAAATACATGCATATTTGTGAGGGCGAACTCAGATTTATCCCAACAAAATGTCATATATACTATAATATGTAACTCTACCAAATAGCGATACTTCTTACTAGCTGCAATAGTTCCTCAATAGCTTCTTAGAATACAGTTGTAGTATATTAAAATCATTTTAAATTATCACGTTTAGAATTACAATAACATGACGTATCATTAAATTAAGAGTAATTGCAATATTGTATCTAATCTTGTCTATAATAAACGTGACGGCGCGCCTCATTTGTTTGAGGCGTTTTAGCGCCTATTGTTAATCTTATTTATATCTACGTAATAATTATTTTTTTAAATGTACTAAAACATATGTAGGTATTTTTATTTACATCATTTTACTTCTAGATACTTAATCACTTTTGTTAAAAACGTAAATTGATATTAATACCTAATTCACACGTAATTGAGAACAAACTAGGAAAAGATATCGACGGTGTTCCTAGACTCCTGTTCACTTATTTCGCAAACATTCTGTAGACTATTTTGGTGTGAACTCGAGAAGTCAATGACCAATTTTCTACTTGTTTGATTAATATAAAAATAGTGTCCCTACTGTGGGATTGCGTTTCTTATGTGCTTCCAAGGTCTATATTTCTGTAATCAGTAAATCAATTTACTGAGCGATTCCTAACTTCCTTTGACGGAGAACACGCTTGATTGAAATTGACAAAATAATCATCGTGCTGATATAAAATATAAGTCGATAACTGATACTGCTATCGACATTCTGTAACTGAAAAACCTTCTATAAGTGTTGTAGTTGTTACAAAAATATCAGAAACAAACTTATGTCCCGTCAAGTTGGGTTTTATTCGCTATTTTAACACGAGTAAGTGCGATTGTAATGAAACTTGGCCGATATTTACGTAGGAATGTTTTTGTTAAATGGTTTCCACTGTTTCTTTATAGGTACGGATTGTTTGTATTAAATGGAGGAAAATATGTGAAAAACCCGCGTGCAAAAGAGAGTTAATCAAAATATTTTTATAACAATTGTTCACAATGTAACAACATGTGTTGTTCTTTGTATTGTGCACGAGATATGTACGGCCTTAGAACGGCACGATGGTCAAGCGGATTGGCGAGTTCACTTTCTTAGGGGTGGTGTAGTGCCTCAGGGTATTGTTATCCCTCAGTCGCCTTTCACGAAACTCACGGGAAGAGATGGGATGGTGCTATTCTAAAGCCGGCCCACACCACGCGGCCAACGTTATTTATGTATTCGTATTTTAAAACAACATTGCAAGATATTTCTAGACATCCGTGGGTAGTTTCGTCCTAGACTCCGTGGGTAGTTTCCTACTAAATACAAATTGATAGCGCTCCCATTTTCTTTGCAATATTTATTTATTTCTCTGAGTAGTATTAACAGCGTTCCCACCGATATAGGCATAGCCCCTTACGGTTTTAATTAAGTTAGCCAGAATAAGTAAAAAATTAACAATAAAACTACTTCCATACAAACATAATCAGCTTTGAGTATTCACTGGCGCATAAAAATCGTAAGAAAACGCAATTACCACTTATTAAGTTTGGACCATCGGCATTTTCCACTTTATTTAGCCCGGAAGTTGTTCTTTCTCAATTAAAGTAAGAGGGTCTTGTTATGGAACTCTGAATTGCAAAGGCGTTGCCGTTAAATTTCTCAATTGACGTAAACAGGTTTTTTGGCAATGTTTTCCGCATTTACCTTATTAGCGAGTCTTTTTTGTCAAAGTAGGTCAATTCTCAAAATTAGGAGGACATTCTTGTTACACTGCCGTAATTAATACTATTAGGTGTATAGTTAATTGTCTTTTTTTTATAATTTATCAATTTTCATAAATATTCCACACTGTTAAAGGGTAGATAGTGCATCCGGGGGCGTGCCAACGTTTGTCATTTTGGACTGATGTCGTCATGTATCGCGGATGCTTTACGCGTCATGTATCGCGGATTTGGCAGGAATGATTCTACATTCCTGCCAAACCTTTATATATAAATAATAGAATAACAGATAATAGGATTCCTAATTTGTATACGTATTACCTACTCCTAATCGCCTATAGAATGAAATCCTCAAAAGGTAAACCGCGCATTAAGAACATTTCAACATTCTTACACTAAAGTGGGTTTTTTTTTAAGCTAGAATGCTAGATCTTGTTAGTATTTGAAGTCTACGGCAATATTAATGTTTTGTATGTTACTCTATAAGTCTTCAAACGGAGGCCACACATCAAGATGCACTATGTGGGACGGCCTCCGGCCAGATAGGGGCTTGAAGAAGTTCGCCGATGAGAAGAGCCAAGAGAGTGTGTGCTGATAAGCCTTCGGATTGACCTATATTCAGCAGCGGAGAGATGTTGCCTGACGGTATGGTATGGTATTCTGATGACACAGTTTGTTTCTTTTTATGTATTAATTTACAATCCGATACAGCAGCGTCGAGGAGTGAGACGGAAAGATGGAATATCTACGAAACTATTCACAAACACGCTGGAGAATGCATTTAGGATGCTGGATTGGAAAAGAGATGGAATCCATGTCAACGGCGGAATCTATCTTCGTTTCCTTGAATGCCTTGAGGCATTAAGTCCGCCTCTGTACAATATAGTGCATAAAGAGTAAATAAATAAGTATAACTCATTTTTCATCCCCATTCTATATTTACCTACTCTTGTTACATAACAAATCATAGACAATGGGACACACATAATTTTCTTATCTAATACAACGACTGTCCAATTTTCTAGGTCCACGACAACTGGTTTCATTCATTCACTCGTTTCCTTAAGTGGCTCAAGAATTCTCTGTAAAGAAAAAAGGCGTTACACGTTTTTATCTTCAGAATCACAGGCAATAAAATGAAGGAATCGCTGTTCTGATAGCAATTCTTTGTTAAGAGCTGTTTGTGGGGACATTACACACACATAAATTTCGTCGTCGTAACACACGCGATTGTGTGATAACTCGGACATAAGACATTGCGTCAATAATTAATTCAATTCAATTTATTTCCAAAAATGTGGTATTTACAAGATTTTAAGTTTATATTTATATAAACTTTTATACTTAGTTTTAGTTAATGGAGAAACTTCAATCGGCAGTTTATTCCATAGCTTTAGGGTTCCCGGTATAGCGTCTTGAAGACGGCAAAGTACGCAGTAACTCTCTGTCAAGGAAGTGCGAATTAAAAGGATGATGGAGGTGAGATACCTACCATAAAAACGACAACATTTGGGTAGTAAGGAAATAAATATTTGATTCTTCGCAATCGAGTTCACAGTCAGCCTTTCTGTATAATAATATAAAAAAACTGTATAATTAAAAATATAAATAACTATATTTAAATATAACTAACTAATATAAATTCAAAAACAGTTCCACAGCAACAGACGATATTATGATCATTTTATATAACAATCACTTACAAACGATTACATATTCGCTAAGCAGCCTTCAATTTAAGTAAACAATCAAACAATCGAGGCGTCTCGGTTGAATCTCTTGTGAGTGACACAAGTAGAGAACAAACAGTAGCTAAACTTTCTCGAAGTAATTAACTACGCCTGAACGTAATGAACAGGGTCAGTTGCTTGCGAACTTATATATTTTAACGTCTGTACCATATTTAAAAAAAAATACGATATAGTAAGTAAGACAAAGTAGAAAAAATTAAGGATACAATAGAAACCTTGTAATACGGGTCAGGGTACTAATTTATGAAGTTACGAATGTGAGTTGAAAATACATAGTCCTCAGCTATTTTATCTTCAACTCAGTTTGATATTAAGAGAGCATTTCGATCAGTCGTCAGTAAAATTTGTATCCAAAATAAATAGTAATGTAAAAGACGCACGCATTTTATATCAAATTCTGTAACCCTTCAAAATTACCATTCAAAATTCTGTCGTGTTGACGGCACGCCTGTGTGCGTGTGAGTTAAGCGTTTCCATTAAAACACTTCCTGCTCTATTTATTCTGTTTCTAGTGTGTTCCTATAATGATTATGTCAATATTAATCCGGGTAAGTTGATTATCTAAAGGGAATATTGTCATACCATTAGGCCTGGCGTTTGATTACCACGTGATTCTAATAAAATAATGTAGTTAACTGTGAATTTAGCTTATTTATCTCTCGTTAGAACCCTGTTTTACACAGATTATGCTGTTTTGTTATTATATAATGATAGATAAATAATGTACTGTTGGTTTAATTAAAACCTACACTAAAACTAAGGTCGATAAAACATTGGCAATTATTGTGGCATTCGTTTGGCGCGTTCTGGCGACATACGAAACATACATTTTGTATCGATATAATTAGGTGTGTGTCATGTGGTGTGGTACCACATAAGAATACACTATATAAGTAAATACAATAAGCAACGTACCACTGAAGTACAAAAACTGAAATTAGTATAGAGTTTAATAGACTTAGTATAATAGACTTTTTTTTCATATCTTTTTGTTTATTTCTAATAATCATTAACTTTGTACTGAATAAAGCGCGTTACGAGAATTTTATATGAAACAACATGTTCCTGCCGCTTTGTTTTTAGGCCACGTTTTCGAAGGCGGCTTTCTTTAGTCTATGACAGACGACGACTGATAGATGTCCGAGAGAAAACTATAACGCAACTCTCTTTATCGCACCGCAAAAGAATCGTTCTGTTGCCATCGACAGTACCACAAAGCTACAGCAATAAATAACTGGCAAAACAAACTATTCGGTTCGCGACCCCAGTGAAGTGTTTGCGGCGACAGCGGCCGCGTCTTGGCCGGCTGTCCTGGATGTGCTGCGCGTGGTACCTCCCTGGAACCAGACCATTTACTATAACAAATAATTTCATATCGGTTATTTTTCCACTTCATTTGCACCCCCGCGCCCGCAAGTTCTTCGTTACGGGTCCTACCGGATCCTCCCGAGTATCTTGGCCGGACGCACCCATGAGTTATATTCATCAAACATCGCGCCCACACAACAAAACGATACATGTGTGTATTTTTTGTTTATTCCGGCTCACAGATGCAAAACGAAACAATCTTTGCCTATTGCTATTTTGTCTCTGAGAGTAAACTAGTAATACTTTTGATCTCTGAAGTTTGCGTATTTGCAGTGAAATGATTTATGTAAGTATTGCAATGTGAGTTTAACCTATACCTAGGTATAATATATAATAATAGAGTGGATTCTAGTAAAATACTAATGAAATATAATGTCAGCTATTACAGTACATACGCACGTACTTAAATACATATGACTATTGTCTTTATACTATCTATATATTTACATGCATAAGAGATGACAGTTAAGTAAATTTATGCGACTTATGCCCTCAGAAGACTTCTTTGTCCTTAGAGATTTTTTTTGGAATATCGAAGTATGCACTTCGGCATTTTCATAAATGTACTGTTTCCATTAACCAATATCTAACCAAAAAAATATAATCAACTATCTGCAAACATGCTCCTACCTACTTCCATTGTCGGGAAATTATCTCATCTGATTCTTATATTCTATGTCAATGCGATTGGCGGTATTCGCTCTCGTTACTCTCATTTATAATTAAGGTAAGAAAGAGTAAGCGAGAAATATATATGTACTGAGATGGCTGACCAATGACTTTAATTTACTACAATATAATATAATTTGATTTTGTAGGAAAATACAAAATAAACGAGTTAATCTCGAAAGCGTCAATTTATGCAATTTATATAATATATTGACATGAGTTGACATTCACCACGTTTCAAACACAAATCGCATGTTCACGAAATTACTCAATAAAACTCCTTTGTTTTTTATATGTAGCCCTTAAAATATTTCATATACACTATATTTCTCGTTGAAAATAAAATTGTCACAAACATACATGGATAATATTTCACATGCTCACTTTTGTGCGCGCGTCAAATGTCTGTGTTTCTATCGACGCGACGTTCCATTAGATGCGTTGGTGGAATAGTATTATCGCATTGCACATACAGGGGAATCAGTGTGAAATCTTCAAATACAGCATGCGAAGAAACTCATAAATGGTTTAATTTAAGTTACTTATTTAATAATGGTTTAAGTTAAGTTACTTACTTCGATCGCTGGCTCAGCGACCCGCAGTAAGAGACTTCATCTCTTTTGGCCCTGCGCAGTTTCGTGACAACTTTTTGAACAACGTGGCAACTGGCAGGCTTTTTGAAACTACCGCAAGTCTGTCTCGGCTTCGTCTATCCAAGCGGTACTTGAGACGCCGGACCGATAGTTGACCACTCGATTGACCCACATAAATGGCTAACCATAACCTAGGAAGTTGTCGTCAATTCAATAACAGTCTAGCAAACGTATTGTGTTTCAATTTATGCCTAATTTTACCATGAAACATTCAGATTTTGTTCCGAACGTTGCAATGTTGAAACTAATTGTTTTATAGACAATGGACAATACTCAAAATTTAGACGGTTGTTGCTTGTTAAAAACACCAGTTCCAGCTGAGCTACTTGAACAAGAGCCGCGTTATTACAATACCTCAGTTACAACGCTCTTTCTCAAGGTTGTCTGGAAGAAACGAACAAAGCAAAAAGACCGCCTGGTTGTGTTCTCTTTCAATAAAATTATTCCTTATTTTTGTCGTAATGTAATAATTATACAAGTTTTATCTTTTATCTTTTATATTATCGGTAAAATGTAATAAAAAAACCTGAAATTCTTCCTGGCGTTTGTTCATGGCTCTTCCTGCTCCTGACTTAGGTTTGGGTCGCATTTCTAATATTCTTACAGAGATTCCCTACTGTTTTTTCTGTGTATTGTTACATTATCATGTATAACTGAAAGTAAGATAAGGTGTGCGCATCGGTGCGTAATATAAAGATAATGGGAGGTGTGTAACGTTATTCCGTGCGTGGAGTTCGTGGAATGGATATCATGTTTTATTTTCATGTTAATGGGTGCTCCGAAATTGCGTTCAAATTTTTCGACATCATTGTTTTGTTGTGTTGTTTGTCCGTACATGTATCCCATGTACCTATAACGTCCTATAACGTCCCATTGCAGGGACTAGGCCTCCCCTAGTAAATCACAGGGGTATCTATACTCGGCTCACATGCGTGTGATCGTGAGTTCAAACCCTCGGACGGTACCACTACTGTACGGATTTTTAAAAATTGACACTTGCTCAGCTCCTGAAATGAAAAAAAAAGTGATTTAAAAATCAGTACTGGGCCCGCGTGGTGGATTACGGCCCGAAACCCCCAGTACGGAGTTTACTTTCTATTAATTAGGACATGTCGTACAGTAGCTATGTTCTTTGGAAGATTTATATTGAAGGCTACAGTGGCACTGAAATAGGGACAGTAAAAAACATAAAAAAAACCTTTTTCTTCAACAGCTAAGAAGGTACTGGCAACATGACAAACATAATAAACATGGCTTTTTCTATTGAAATATTAAGACTCGTTTTGCATAATTTCTATCTATATTTACGAACACAAGAAATAATTGTTTCATTTATTGTTATCATCTTTATTGTCAAATATTGTTATTATTTTTATCATCATTATTGTTAAGTAAGTATCATTTATAGTTAATTTATCCGTGTTATAATATTCTCACGTTTGATAATGGCTGCGACGGGATACCATTGAATTATATATTATATTATGTTGTCGATGTTTGTTTACTACTGCCAAATTAAGAATAAAGGATGTAATAATAATAGGATAAAGGATTAATAATAGGATATTGTCTCAGCAATTAATTGTGTTAACGTCTACTAAAACACCACAAGTCACTAAGTATTATTATTTATAAACACATCGGGCTCAAGTATAGTAATGCCCCCCCCCCCCCCCTCCCTTAATCGGCGAAGAACTTTGTAATACGACACGCTAATCACGGCGAAGCAGAGGTCAACATGAAAGACTTGGTCCGGAAAATTCGATAATCCGGGGTCTACTGTAGTTAAAATGTAGACCAGTTATTTATTTTAAATCACATTGAGAGGCGCGAAATGGGATGAAAACACTTCATTTCATTATTTTCCCTTTTATCTTATTCTCTTTCTTTCTTTATTTTATTTATCGAAAGAAGGTGGTATACGAGCTGTCAGTCCACCCGATGGTAAGTGGATACTGTAGCCCATGAACATCTGCGATACGTGTCAACATCAGGCCAGACTGATAAACGTTGGCTCGCCCTTTGGGACTACCTTTGGGAGATTTAAGGGAATGAATTTGGAAGAAAGGTTGGTAAATTGAAGTGGGACAGGATGAGAATGAGTTCTGGCATATCTCACTCACTACCAAAAAACCTATTTACATTGGGGAAGTTGAATAAAGTGGATAATGTTTCAAGGTAGTCTTCTGTGAGAAAGCAGTAATAACAACCGGCAACGGTTACAGGTTGCACTTGCCAATATCCAGATAAATTTCTAATGGTAAGCAGTGCAGCGGACTTGCCAACGTACGTTATTTTTAACTGATGTTGTAAAGTATCACAGGTTTCCACGGGCAACATTATCCGTTTACCATTTACTACCAGATGGACTGCCTAATCGCCTGCTACCGTCTTTTCATATAAAAAATCATTTGTATGAATGCTTTTAACGGGAAATCAAACAAACCACTAAATGATTTATTCATTTCCAATTTTATCAGCACTATAGCTAGATCAGCTCACAATTGTGACATATTGGAACTTGATCGATATGTTTGTGTACAACATGTGAATAAGCGATGAAACAGGCAATTTTAAAGCAGTTAGTCCGTGCATTCATGATATGAATTGATTGTCTGGTTATTGTTTTTATGAAGTAAAATATTAACTGGTTTAGACTGAAAATGGGCAACAAAATAAACAGTATATTTTATGTAGAATATAGAATAAATGCAGATTACTGACAGGTTTTAGAATAGTACTAACTCTTCTCTTCTCGTGGGTGTCGTAAAAGGCGACTAAGAGATAACAAAGTCGCTACCACAAGGAACTACACTACTGCTAACAGAGTGGACTCGCTGACCCGCTTGCCCATGTATTCCCCATGCACTAGACAACTAGTATGACAAGGCATATGTCCAGCAGCAGTTACTTGCAGTCGACCTGAGTGGTATGTGGTCAGGGCTGTTCCAACGTTTGTCATTCTTGACTAATGTTAACAGATGCCACTGCCGGTAGCATTCACTTACCGTGACACGAAAGCTCGACTGCCACCTTCTTACTGATCTATTGTTGATCGAGGTCTAAGTGAGGATTTCTGATGATTACATAGAACCCTCCAACGTTAGGTAGGCGGTGCCATGCCGTGATATTGGTGTGCCAATTAGGTAATACGGTAATAGGTTAGGCATATACTGACATACATATTGACATGCTGGCTAAGTGATGATAACCTAGGGGTGTTTATCCTCGATTCTCATTCGTCAGGTCGTTTGTTCAAATCCTGGTCCATACTACTGAGCTTTTACTTAAATGTAGATTATTCAGTTATCCTTAGCTCGGCGATAAGGGAAAGCATCGTGAGTAAATCCGCTTGCATGTGTATCCATTAATCCGCACTGGCCCCTCATGGTGGATTATAACCCGAAACGCCCACGTAAGTAATAGGGGAGGCCCATGCTCTGCTGTGGGATTATAGGCTGATATCATCATGTTGGCATATAAAGCTGAGATAAAACAAATGCTCAAATAAGTCTAACAATTCCATCAAAACATAGCGCGAACCTGAAAGTTGTGAAATGAACTGCTGACTGAGGATTTTCCGCTACGCTACGACATGAGGATTTTCGATAGAGCTGTAAACAAGGTTCTGCAAGGTCGATAGCTCATCCACATGCCTCCTGATGCTGCAGGTGTCGATGGGTGGCGGTGACCACTTACCCATCATGTGGTCCGCCCGCTCGATTGCCGTCTCTTCTATAAAAAAGGGAAACGTCACGGAACATTCAAATTTACCTTTGGTGTTTCCACTATCTTTTCGTCTTTCGTACACTTTTTTTCGTACAAAAAACTTGTGCGTAATTTTCCGTATCCACATACATTGTCAAATACATAAATCTGTCAATAAAAGAGGAAAAAATATTTCAAAATAAAAAACTTACAAATATTAAGTGTAAAACTTTCATAAAAAAGAAATATGTATAAATAATCATTTTATCAAAATTGTAAATATGACGTTTGTTACTTTCAGAACATTTGTCAAAACATATTAGACAGTGATGGCGAAAATTGTTATAAAGAATTATGTGTCAAATATATTTTGGAACATACATAGAATCGTCTTGTCTATGCTTTACTCCAAACTATAAGGTGGACTGCCGTGAATCGCGTCTGTAGCGACAGATGCACACGATACCGACATTGAGACAGTATTAAACAGTATGGAAATGTATGGGGCACCTTCCGAGCCCCGCAACAGATGCACGGCTGAGCCTGGTTTAGGGTAATTTCGTATTATTGGCACATTGTGAACCGGCAAGCCATAGTGGTGAACAGCGACGAGACGATTTCCTCGGAGTACCACCAGTGGGACTAGGCAATGTTACCACGAAAAACGCCTTCGGTAGTCCTCCCCTTGCAATCACCAGGTACTTAGGCTCACAGTCCACCACACAAAACTCACTGCTGAAAAATTGTTAAACATGCCCCAGCCTTTTTGATATTTTCATAAAATATATAATTGTTTAATTTAATTTAATTGATTATTACAGGCACATCTATTCTGATACATACAAAGCATATTTTAGTTACACAGGTACACAAAATTGAATATACAGACGTATCTCACAGAATACTATATCATCTAATATAGTATGGAATCTCATGGATGTGTAGCCCGCTCAAGAATCGTTAGCCTCACAGTAAGGTGTCGATATAGCTCCTGTGTCGTGTGACACAATATTGTCCCATAAATCGCAGTTTCCAGCATAAAATGGATTTGAAAAGATGAAACACAAGCAAATGAGATGAAAAGACATGCATAGACATATATGCACTAGGATCTTTAATGCAATTTGCAAGGCATCTTCCGCTGGTAAACAATTATCTTGGATCTTATCGACATTAATTTAGTATGTAGGTCGGACAAATTGGTCACATCAGGGTTGCTGGGGTTAATGACCACTTTATTTTATACAATACTTTGTACACAAGATATGGACTCTAGCCAACTACTCTAGCTAACATGCCAAATATCGGTGGCATGAACATTTTGTCCCGATACATATACAAGAGGGCTAAGCAAAAGATTAATAGTTCCAAAGTCAGACGTAAATGCCACCAAGTAGCCAGATTTTACATGGAGTTGGTTGTGCAGTCAAATTTGTTTCTTAATTGACAGTTTGATCAGATAATTAGACTATCATTAGTACATTTATTGTCCCAAGTAATGGAAAGTAATTCAATAGCCAGATTATTTTACATTGTAACATATCTTATAGTGAAATCAACAAGACGAGCTTTGCATCCATGTCAGTTGGCGCCGAATTGTGCACACAAATGCATAGCTCATGTCTCGTTGATTTGACTGTACCGTAGTGCCTGAAGATCAAAGTCTTCAATCTATGCGTCTTGCTGATGCGTTGGCTTCAAAAGTTGAAAGTTGTTCAGTGAGTTATACAGAGAGCTATGAAGTTTCTTTGAGGAATAAAATCTGAAATGAGGACCACTTTGGAGAACCACAGAAATTGACACAAATCAGAGGACCAAATCAAATCTGAAGTGGCAATGGGTTGAACGTATATTTTACAAGACTGACATACATTGGAACAAAAGTGGTAAGTGGCTAGATGAGAAAATATATGACCGTATTGTGGCCACTTATGTCCTGTACTGAATTAATATGGGCTGATAACAATGATGATTTTTGAAGAAGAAATATTATAAATATTTGTATTGTTTCTGTGTGACATCGCTCTTCGCTTTTTATGCGATTTTCCGTCCCGCTTTATTACGCATGGAAGCCATTTTTTAAATATTGACGTACGGTTAAATTCCCTTATGGTTTGTTCATTGATTCTTTTACTGTCAATTGCATGGTCATGCAATTTAATGAACAGCTACGTGTCGCTGCGACAAGTAGTGTTACGCCTGTAGTTACGACTGGTCTTAGCGCTGGCAGCCGCGACCAGCGACCCCGCGTTCTCGAAGTCTTATTAGTTTCTTTCTCTATTTATTTTATAGAAAAGATGTCAGACGAGCAGGCGGGCCACATGATGGTAAGTAGTCACCGCCACTAATAGACACCTGCAACACCTGCAAAACATTGTCTCGAGTCCTTGTAGAATCCTCTTCACAGCTCTCTTGAAGAGCCCCATGTCGTAACGCAACGGAAATACCTCAGCTGGCAGTTCATTCAACTTTCGGGTTTGTGGTTTTTATGTCTCTTTGATCGCACAGTACGCAGTGTCTATGTCAAGAAAGTGCGGAAGGAAGCAAGTTTATAGAAGGAAGTTTGTACGGAAGTTCTAGCACCTACCAATCACTACATATTTGGACAATTAGGGCAGCATTGTGAGAATAGTTTATTATTCAGAAATCTATGATTCCAAACTTCAGTTCCAACATTTCCAGCATTTGATTGTAAAACAAATATTTTATCACCGCTTTCGCGGAATCAGTTTTCGGGTACAGGTTTTAACAATAACACGAGCACATCAAACACAAACAGTTCAACACAAAAGCCAATTTCATCAGTCTATGAACAACTTTGTTCGCTCGTCGACATACATACTCGTAGATTGGATTAAATAAGATGTTACAGTTTATCGAACATGTAACAAAAGTAGCAGGTACTACAATCACTTGATTAAGAGTTACCAAGACTTTATCATTTTTCAGAGGGATAGGGAGGAAAACCGGCTCTAGCAAATCTTACACGACAGTTTTCTATGATGGTTGAATATTCGCCCAGGCTGAGAAGCGACACAGAACTACATCGATACATAAACAGAAATGCAATAGATAATTATCATTTATGCATTCATTAGATGGTTATCGTTATAACGACCAGGAAAGAAATTAATTGAATAGTTAGATTCGAAACTTCCAATATTTAAATTGTTGGGTGACATTATGCAATCTTTCAATTTAACATTGAAAAGAACTAGTTATTCATAGAATAATTGGTAAGTGGTAAAAATGATAGTTATCCAGATTGAATCTTTTGTTTGAAACTTGCAATTTCAGATTTTGCAATGCAAAAACCTCTGAATTCCTCCCTGTAATAGCGGAGGCCAAATAGAATTGTAAAGTTTAAAATGGAATAGTGTAAAAGTTAAGATATGGTGGATATGTAATTAAGATATGGTGGATTTGGGTAGATTTTCAACTTTTTATCAAATATCAATTTTTATTTCATATGTAATTTTTAAATTTAACCGTTTTTAAGTTTCATTATCGTTGACTTAACGCTCGAACGCTCGGCGTGTATTTTTAACAACATAAGTTACATATATTTCATGTTAACGCTAACGGCTGTAAGTAAAATTTAAAGTAATCAGAACAGCGCAAAGTAATAAAAAAATATCTAAATTTTGAAACACACATTACATTTGCGAAATGTTTACAAACTTTCATGAAAAATCCTCTTCCATTAACTTTTTGGAACTAAAACCCAAAAAAAATCTTTTCAGCAATTTGCAGGGGATGCGGTGAATAAAACAACCAGCAAATTTCATGACCACTTTTTCCTGCATTATGCTCTGAATGGCTAGAAATTGACGACCTATTTTCTCTTTGTTCGTAATGAATGAACTACTTTCGGAATGAAGGGCTCCTGCCTCCTATTCATTTGATGGAACATTTGTTTGTATTTCAAAGTATTTGTTGTGGCGGCTTCTGTTTTGTTAGAGTTGTTTTGCCTAAATGTTTAGGAAAATAATACAAGTATAGTTGTAACGGTTTCGTTTCACTACGTCAGTAGTTAAGCGAAACTACATTAAAGTACAAACTTAAATCAACTATTTAAAAAAAAAATAACATTACTACATAAAAATATCTATTATTATTAACTATTTACAATAAATAATACCTTAAATTATAAACACATACTTAAATAACAAAAATATAGACTAAATATTAATTCGAAAGCAAAGCCGGAGCGCACTATATGTTTTGCAATTCTATTGTTTGCGCGTGGAGTGAACTATAAAACCGGTCCTTACGCATCGCATCGAACGCAGGTAGTTACCGCGTCATTGGCACTCCACGTTGGCTATCCTTTCTGTGTAGACTAACATTCCGTCTACAAATATATAATTATAAAATAACTGATACTGAAGGTTTTGGCGAGTCTAGTGCCGACTTACTAATAGTGTCCTGTGACTAATAGTGACTTACTAATACTAACAAAAATGACTCCAGCGCAGATATAGATATATTTATTTTTTATTTATTTTATTTAGTTATTTCAGGCAATTAAGGCTCACATTGTATATTACTATATATACCTTAACTTAGAAAACATATATAATATAATAAACTTAACTAGGAATAGGGATTTTGTTCTTCTTCGGACTCGCTTCCCTAAAGCGTCGGAACACTACCCCTTCTGGCCAGAAGTCAGGCCTGAGGAACTGCTTATAGGTCTTAAAATTACTAGACCTATAGTTGGACTCTAGCTGCCGCAGTTCCACTTGCAGCGTACATATTATAGATAGCGTAAACAGTCCGTCACTACGTCTCCGAAGTTGGCGTTAAGTTCCTCTTTCTCGCGCAATTCATTCAGTCTGTTCCGATCCATGTCGCTAGCAAGTCCTTGATACAAAACAATCAATTGTAAAAATTCGTTAAGCAATTAATCGGGTCAAGGGATATGTTTTGTTTCATAGGTGAGTGGTTTCCCGTCACTAAAATTTATTCATTAAAGTGACACGCTTTGTTTCCATACAATTTCAAGAACTTGAGTTGTTTAGAAGCTTAGACTATAAGCGTATGCCGCGGTATGCCTATAGTCTAAGCATCTATGATTATGATTCTATGATTATACCCTATAATGATCATTGATTAGCCTGTCGCTGGCTGATATCCTGTATAATGAAATCGTATAACACATAACAATCGTAAATAATGAACTATACGCTTCTACGAACGGTAAACATACAACAGCTAATCGAACCGCTAGTATTAGATATATATTCTAAGCAAATTGGTAAGAGTGATCCTACACGGTTCAAGAGAGACTGTTTGCGTGAAAAAAATGCTAAATTTTAAAAAGTTATGGCGAAATTTTTCTGTTTTCACGAAAGAAAATCTGTGGTAAGAGGGTCAAGGTGTTTTTTTATTTAGTCCCGTATAAATGTACCTACGGGACTCCATACGACACCCCGTCTTATCCCGTCTTGTATTGGTGCCGTAAAAGGCGACTAAGGGATAAGCGGCTACCACAATCCTCGAGAAACTACACCACGTCAAAAGTGGCCAGCGTGGATGTTTAAAGGTCTTACATCCCTCATGCACAAGACAATGAGCATGAGAGGGCCCACGTTCAGCAGTGGATACTGAAAGGGCTGGTTGCATTGCAATGGATTGTAAATGTATATATGAGTATAAGACATTATAGCAGTCAACCTTTGGGTAAACAGATAATTAAGCGAGATACATTGCAAAGTTGGTACTAAGTATACTCTTAAGAATTAGAAAATAAATTAACATATAGGTACATAACAATACAGGTACAATTACTTGTACTATTTATTATTGTTTTATTTGTAAACACGAACTCCTCTAACCTAAATACCAAATTAACTCTTCTATTAACGTTAACATTTATATTAGTTGAAATACATTTATTCTTCATTTCTTCATGTGAGGGTAGTTACAGCAGGTCTTTCACGGTTCATTTACTGAATGAAATGAAAATGCTGAGTGCTCTTTGCTTACAAAGTAAACGTTTGTTATTGCTTCTCTTTACTGAACTAACAAAATAAATTGACTTGTTTACTGAATAAAATTTGAACTGAAAGGACTAGTAATTTTCGAGATTTCGGTATATGTTCGCATTGTTGTGGAGTGCGAAGAAAACACCTTATTAGAAGGATGATTTTAATGATACAATTTGAAGCGTGCGCGGCAGAGTTGCCTGTGTTTGGTTAACTAATTAAAGCGCGCGCCACGAGCAGAAAGAATTTCGGTCATTGACACGAGGTCCTGATTATTGAACCTTAATGTGAGGGGTCTAATAAAGTGGTCGATGATCGACGATTCCATACAATTAGCTGACAATTGTCAATGACCGAAATTCTTCCTGCTCGTGGCGCGCGGTTTAGTACATGTTTAAAATGATGATTGTTTCGCAAAAAAATAGTATATACGCGCTTGCCTGTAATGTTTGAGTAATTTTTTTTATCAGGGGTGGTCAACTACTAGGATTCCCAATTATTTCGACCCACTGTGATTTTTTGTCGGTACGTTACCGTTATTTCCACTGACAATTGCCACTGGTGAGGACAATGGAAATCTTTAGACAAAGTTATGTATTATCGTCGTCCCACTGACATAAGTGGGGACGACCTTTAACTTACATTACACTTCCTTGTAAACTTACATTTTTATTTCTTGAATTATTACATCGGCACGGTCGGTATTCGTTCTGACCAATCAAGTACGTCTCGGCCAAATACAAAAGAACTAATACTAATAATACAAAAGAACAATAGAAGGTCAAGGGTGACCTATCTTCATAAGCCAACAAGATCAGCCAATTCATGACCCTGAATTTGGCAGGCTTTTTATGTATAAAAGTTCCACCTTACAGCCCAAAATTACTTAGAAAATTTCAACGTATGAAACGTTAATCTATTCAGCTTAATTATCCCTGTATATCAGAGGATACATTTTTTAATAAATACGAGAAAGCGGCTGTAATTTTAAAATAAGAGGGCGAGTTTACTTTCCGGGATAAATCCTACATAGCAATGAAAATCGCAACTAATCGGTTTAGTAGATATTGATATTAGCGCGAACAAAAAGGCAGATGTTTTTCTTTAGATTGTCCCCGTAGTGACAAAACCAAGTATCTGGCGACTACAATTAAGTTTGACTAATAGAACAAGTACTTATATTTTTTTTTTATATTATCAATAATTTTGAATAGAAAATTTAATAAATTAAATATATGAAACCGATCTAAAAATTTAAGAAAACTTGAAAATCAAGGGTGTAAAATAATTTAACATACATAATAAGATTTAATCGGTTTTTTCACTCAATATCACTGAAACGGTTCATATTAGCAAAAAAAAAACGATTTTACTAGAAAAAAGTTAAAAACTGAATCATTTGGGAAAATTGTCAGATAACCGGTTTTGCCCCAAGGGTACGATATATGTGTAAATACGTTATATATACATATAGTTTATAGATACACTGTGCATCCGATCTGTGGGCGGTCTAATTCTAAAAATATACTTATTTTCTGCGGTCTAAACCCCGGAACCACTACGCATCATCAAACAAAACAGGGCCGAATCTGGGTCAACTTTTCCGGGACAAATACTGAGCTATTGATTGTGGCAAACAATACAGATCCTAAATCACAGAGAAGGAAATCAGTGTATAATTTTTGTCCAATCAGTCCTTATGTTAATTTTGTCCTTAACATAAATATATGATTTTTCTTTCATTAAACGAAAAGGAAAATCCTCAACTTGGTCAAACTAAGTATAAGAATTAAAGACTATCAGTACTTCAAACTACGGTTTTTTGATTCTAAGCTTAATTTTCGAGATATTACATATATTATTTTTATCAGGAAATCACTAGAGGGCTTTAGTCTATTAACCACTACGCGGGCCTAGTAGCATAGTGCTAGAACCTATCGGTGGATATGTATACTTTAAACTCATTGCTTTTGTGTATGTAAAGTTTAAGTCGTTCATATGAAAAATGCATACTGCGTTTTTTGTATATTATGCCGATATTTAGCAGAACCGATAACTCTTCAAGATTATTTGAAATTAGTTTCAGAGCAACCCTTGCAGAAAGCGGAGCGACGTTTGAAAGAGCTGAATAAAAAAAATGGGCCGTTAAAAATTTATTTTATCCACATTTAATATTATTACGGACTCAGGTTCGTGGATCAAATAGGTATACCGTTCACCGAAAGATTGTTTTTTTTGGGGAAAATATCAAGCATACAGTTCACCTGTCCACGGTCTACTGTCGCCCGTGGATACCCGCGGTACATGCCAACATCAGTCCAGAATGACAAACGGATGTTCTGCCTACCTTTTGAGATGTGGGAATTGATTTAGAGAAAGAGTTGGGAAAATGGGGAGGGATAGGATGGAATGGGAATGAGCTCTGGCATACATCACTCTGGCTTATAACGTACATTGGGGAATATGGGGAATAGAATATAGCGTGAAATGTATATTTCAAGGTAGTCTTCTGTTAAGATAGAAATGATGTTAAGAAAATCAATGTTAAGAAGGTCTATACCTTCTTAACATTGATTTTCTATCATTTCAATACCTATGTATTTTTATTTAAGCCTATTTACAGCAGTGGGGTTACATAGACCGATGATGTGGAATAAATGTTGAAGCAATAAAAAAAAGAACTTTAAAAATAAGGTTTTAAATAAATAAATAAAATACCAGATGGGATGAGCTGAAGATGGGGTCTAGTAGCGAGTCCGAGTCTAGTATACTGTATAAAGTCTCTTCTCGGTCTGGAATAAATGGAAAATCGATGGAAACCTAAAGCCAGGGGTAGAGAGACGCATGCTGATGATATGTTTGTTTGAGCAAATAGGATACTCGAACACTTTTATCACTTTTAACATAAACCGTTTTAAATTCAATTCCGTAGGAATCATATTTTAATCCGCCCTAAAATTGTGACGTATTAAAATTCCTATTAAAGCTAAAGGTCGCGTCCCTTTTCATCGTGTCCAACAAAATGAAATGCGCCGATAAAAATTGACGAAACGGTTCGCACGGCAGATTCCATCTTAATTAAAATTATTCTACTCGTACGTGCTTCCAATTGGAATCAATGTATTGTAAACATTGAAATTAATTATATTAATACATTTACACATTTCCAGAGGTGATAGATATAAAACAAGTATGTAATCTTCTTAGAAACGCATGGGTTACATATATTTTGCTTGTGTCCATGCCGTTTTCGTACGCACAACTACGATTGTACATAATCAACGAATCGAAGCAACGTGTCACGCATCGCTCCGTTACGACGTAGCTTGTTGAAAAACCTAGTGATGTACTGTATACCTAGTTATGAGTACGAAGCCGGTGATACATGCACCAATGAAAATAACTTTTTTTCTGTCTGTACATACCTATTGTAATTTTCGAAAGCTAGTATAGATTTTCTAATTACCTAACGCCATTTCGGCAGAGAATGAAATCGTCGGTAGATGATCATTACCTAATGCCTATACCACAATACTTGACGTTGAATGTTTTCAATCGGTACATGAATTATTACATACTTATTGATCAGTTATAACGTAAATTGCCGAAACATGGTCTCTAACGGTTGACCTGAACAATAAGTTTAAAGTCGCCCAGAGAGCTATGGAAGGAGATATGCTCGGAGTTTCTTTGATAAGATCTAAAACAAAGATATTCGCCAAAGAACGAAAGTCACCGACATAGCTCGCATAATTAGGTAGCTCAAGTGATAATCGGCAGGTGATATTTGCCGTAAGACCGACAACCGATGTGGTAGGCAAGTTCTTGAATGGAGGCTTACGTAGCCGGGAGGCGTAGTGTGGGACGCCCCCCGGCCAGGTGGAGCCACGACTTAAAGAAGCTAAGGGGCTGGATGAGATGAGTGGAATACCTTGGTACCGTAAGTGGTATATATCCAGCACTGTAGAGACATTGTCTTATAGTATACTACTTTTCAAACTAATAATGTTCATTAACTGGCACATACCGGTTTGGAATTTAATTATTGTCTATATTTACGAATATATAAGTATTATATTTATTATACGTATCTGTATTTATGTATGCATAAATATATTATATTTTATTCAAAGACCCCTACACACCATCTTCATAAATTTCTTTTTAATAAAGTTTACGGGCAGAGAATGCCATTGGGCATTAAGTTCGCCTCCTCTACAAATTTTATGAGCAGTGAAGCTTAAATGAATGAATAAATTAAATGAACGATATTTCGAAACTGGCTTTAACCCTTTTAAAAAAAGAAGTTATAATTTCACAATCAACTTCTCAACCGAAGTCACAAAAGCCCATTTGGTATATGTAATGAGTATTGCCACTTAGGTTCCTTTGTATAAGACAGTGAAAAATTACTAAAGATGATATGATTGATGGAGCAGTATGGCACGTTTAAATAACGATTGTGATGCTTAATTTTTATGTCGTCAGATGTCGCCGGTGTCGCTTGTGATGGATCGACTCGCGAAAATAAAGTTCGGAGTTATGCCAAGATGTTTTTTGTATACTATACGTCAGCAACTTTGGTGTCTCTTCACTTTTCCTGACATACAATTCATGTCAAGTAAGGAATCGGGTACAGGGTGTCCCTGGTCGCGGAGACACGCGATCAGCCAGCTAGTAGGTCGAAAGGGGTTGTGTGGGATTGCTTAAAAGTGTATGGAACGGGATAAGAATGGGCTTTGGCATATTTCACTTACCACCGAAACACGTACGAGATAGGGTAAAGTGGAAAATGCAGTACATTTCAATGTAGTTTTTGTGAGAGAATGTTCTTATTGAATCTCATATTATACGAAATGACTCACACTTTCAAGACACTTTATACCGTTGTGGGAAGTTCAAGAAAGTTGTGGGATGAACTGCCTATTGTGTTTTTCTTTCCGCTATGCTATGACAAGGACTCTTCCAAAGAACTGTGAATAGGATTTTGCAACATTAACAGAGCGTACAATCCCCTAGTTTTTTTTTATTATCATCGAGTAATCTATCAGTCAGTCTGCTATTTTTTCTATAAAAAATCATAGTACAAAGCTGAAATTTCTCATAAGAACAAAGTGATTTTTTTCTATGGTTCCTTATTTCTAATAAGTTCATTTTAGCCGTAATAAAATTTAGTATTTACCGATTTTTTTAAAGGGAATTCGGGCCAAAATATATTTCTTATATAAATACAAATGCGAACCGCAAACAGCCTTATCTTGGGACTGTCACTCAGGCCCACGCGTGAATCCATTCAGGCTTTATTCACGCTTGGTTGATGTACCGGCTGATGTGACGGACTCAGTCGAGTTTGAACTACGTAGTAGGTGATTGATATGTATGATTTTTAGAAGCCGGAGGTTTTTAAATAAATGTAATAATACATTGTGTCTGTTTGTCTCTCGACTTTTTAGTCAACTGAACTGGTGGAAAAATAAATCCCATTAGTTCCGTCAAATGAACTGATCAATTGAACTATATAAACGGTTTTTAATAGCAATAAAATTCTAAAAATTAATATACTAAATTGATCTTTCTGTAATTAAATTCAAACATCATTTAAAACAATAGCTCATTGGACAGGCTTAAGTTATTATAATCTTAATGAGTTTTATTGTAGCAGTCAAAGTAAGAATGTAATCGATCATTAATTTAAAAAAAAATAAAAGCTGTTTTTATTATTTTGTATGTTAAGGCAGTATTTCTAAATTAATGATTCATAGTTAGATATGTTTGTTATAAGTTTAAGTATGACTGGTCAGAGTACCCACTAACCATAGTTACTAAGACCTGGCACTAACATAAACAGTCCAACAATAAATAAAATTCTCAGGGCCTTCATCACCACCTACTGATAAAGTGTCTGATAGCCTATCTAGAATTTATTCGAAGGAGATATGTTATATTTCTGTTTCACAAGTATCAGTGAACTGTATCAAGCAGATAAAGTGTGTGCTAACCAATCATTATCAGCTAGATTTAATTGGCGGATAACTTATCTATCAGATTGTCAACAGTTACTTTATCGGGAGGTCCTGAGAAAGGTAACTTTCTTATTTTCAAATGGTTTTCAAACCATTGAATTTTCAATTTCATTTTCAATTTTCATCATGATATTTTCTAACCCAGTTAAATTAACTGTGTTGTTTCTTTCCCTATACGTCTTCTGCACCAATTCGTCTCAATCCCCACTCGTCCGACGTGCGCTGTATACAGTCGACCCGATGGTAAGTGGATACTGTAGCCCATAGACATCCGCGATACATGCCAACATCAGTCCAAAATGACAAACGTTGGCACGCCCCCGGATTCGCTGCCTACATTTGGAATTATAAGAATGGATTTGGAGAAAGGGTTGGGAAAATGAGGAGGGATAGGATGGGAATGGGCTCTGGCACATCTCACTCACTATCGAAACACGTACGTACACTGTGGAAATAAGATGAAGCGGGAAATGCAGTACATTTCAAGGTGGTCTTCTATGAGACAGGGGTATGAGAGTATGAGTATGAGATCTATGAAAGATTCTCTCTGCTCGTTTGCCGCCTTTTTTCCATAAACAATATCCGATATATATACTCAGTATAATTATAAAGTGATCCCTTGTAACGCGAAATAACGTATTTTGTGCTTTATTGGAAACATTCCAAATAGGTTTCGGTTTATTCCCGCCTGATATTTATGACGTAACATATTTGCCGTGAATTTTAACGGTATGCGAAAAATATTTAAATTTTGTCTTGGGAATTTTGGGCGCACCTACGCTTATTCCGAGTTATGAGGGCGTAATGTTGGAATAAAGTGAGATACGGGGAGTGCTCATAAAATATTGTTAAAACAGACACTCGTAATTTATTTAAATTCCTACTTAATACATTTAACTTCAGCCCGGGTCGTTTATGGACTTTCCTAAAGTAGTAAAAACGGTTGGGTCAAAATATAAATAGGTTGATTATTTTCTGAAATCGAATTTTATAGCGCGATTCGTTGAAAGTATCTTAGAAATTGAATTTCGTGGGAAAAAGACAGTAAAATTTTATTGAATATGAATACTTTTCTCAATCATAATACTTTTCTCCTCAGAAATACTTGGAAAGCGGTTAAAACCAGTTTCGGTCTGAGTATGTATTATTCTTTTGTTTTCGTTTCACTTGCTAAAGTTAAAAACTTCAACCCTTTTGTCGTGGACATGCACATTGTATTGTGCATGAGACATGTATGACCTTAAAACACCACGTTAGCCAAGCCGGTTGAAGAGTCCACTCTCTTAGATGCGGCGCGGCGTATTTCCTCAGGGCTGGAACTCGGGGCTCAAAATTTTACCGGTATTGTCAAATACAGTTCTCATGTATTAACTATGATTTACGGATTTACACATTTTAATTTAGAATTCAACTCTTATTTCCATATCGCTTTATTCGGGACTATACGTCAAACGCTTCGGGAAACTGAACCGTTGTAATTAGTGAAATACATTTAGTAGGTATAGTTTCCGCTACGATTTAACTTATGTTCGATCAGTTTTAAATTAAATAATCGACCTCTACGTCATGTATGGCGTCCCGCTATAAGAGCCATCCAAAATTATATTTCCAACAATAGGCAAGCCATTGTAAAAATCATACTCATATCGCGTTACTTATTTGAAGCAAACAAGGGCTGAATTTATTTAAAAGGTCACACATATGGGCTGTCATAGTACATGAAATATGTCGTCGTGTTTACGCCCGCAAGAATATATTTTGACGTCGGTTCGCGTGTCTCGCATTTTCGGTCGATTTTACGAGAAATCAGTCGTAGATGAAAATCCTTGTTTGACAACAGCTCATGTTTGATTTGGAATTTTTTAGCTACCCGCAATGTCCTACAAAGATTGTGAGAATTCAGTCAGAACCATTGTCAAGTGGCACTTGTTGTTTTCAACTAGTCAGAGCAGGCTGAAGTCCTATTTTATTTATTTATTTTATTTAAAACGATGAGCTTAATGTCTTTAGGCTTTCTCTACCAGCTAAAACCTTTGGGTTGAAAACAGAAATACATTGGGAGTTGCGATGAGAGGTATAAATAAATAATTTTAAATAACTTAAACGACAAAGAGGATAATGCCATTTGTGAAATATGTCACACGTATATATAAAATAGGTTCTAAGCACTAAATACGACACACATTCAAATAGATGACGCACAATCAAGTCAGAGTTATTTGTGTCGCGCTGAATGAATTCGCGGACTTCGTTGTTGTCGGTCTTGCGGCAAATATGTCCTGCTCATTGGCTCTCCAGCATGCTGACTCTACGAGGTATGTTGGCGACTATACTACTTTGGCGAATCTCTTCGTTTTAAATCTTATCCCGCAAAGAAACTTCGAACATAAAGTCTTATCTAGTTAAAATAGAGCAAAATAATGTATTTTTCATCAGTGCATTAATTGATTTAGAAGCAAAATCAGAACAGTTTCATAGAAACAATACAGAGGATGTAACTGAACCATTCCTGAAGCTTGAGACATGATTCTCGTGATTCTGTTCACATATAATGATAGTAAAATAACAATTTATATGATAAAGTTGTTAAAAACTAAAAAAACTTTCTTTACAATGATTTGTAAAATTTTCCACGACAATGAACTCGGAATCATGAAATAAATCCATGGTTTTCTCCATCGGCCTCTCCCAAAGACCACCACCATACACGATCTTCTGCTCTTCTCGTCCAGCCACTACTAGCGACTTTCTTCACGTCATCAGTTCACCTCTTCGGTGGGCGCCTTAGGCTACGTTGCCAGGTACGTGCCTCCGGTTTTATTACATAGGAAGATACATTTCTATTAACGAGGAAATTGATTAAGCTGATGCAGACGTTTGTGGTCAATAAAGCTAACTGCAATTAACTAACAATCTGTAATTCAAATGTCGAGTTGACAGACGATGTAATCAATGTCAGTCGAAATCAGCGTAACCTAGTTTCATATCGTGGTGACACACTTCTGTGTTAGTATGTTATCTCGCGTAGTGCAGTATCCACTTATCATCAGGTGGACCGTATGCTCGTCTGACACCATTTTTCTATAAAAAACCCTTGGCTACTACCGATCTACTCACATCTCTATATATCACATACCACATCTTTACGTTAATTTCTCCGGACACACAGTTTACTCTATTGTATTATTTCAATGAACGTGTAACTCGGTGAAAACAAAGGCAAAAGAACGTCAAAATTAAACATAGGATCTACGGAGTTTAGATATCAGAAATAATAAAAATGAAGAAGCACAGAAATAGTATGGCGTTTGCGAAATGATAAAGTGTTCGTTCGCTTCGCAAATCACAAGATCACAAATCGAATCCATCTAAGAAACAACCGATTCACGAGCATAGCTCTCTCTCAAGTCCTTACTCAAGGACTTTAAACTCTCAATATACCATCAGTGAACTTTTTATTAACTTCCAATATAAAACAATTACTTGCCACCAATCCTTCCTTTTCCTTCACACTGCAAACACAATCATCTGAACAAGAGCATTCACCAAAATTCATTTGTACCTAAACACATATTCTTTTAGTGTCAAACATTGCGCCGCCGGGAACAACGATATTGGAACGGACTTTGCCTAAGCCGTTCCATCTGAATTTATTCATGATGTATCCCAGCCAAATCCTCGGGAAAATATTTTTCCTCCCTCCATGATGGACATGGGATGAAAGGCGATTCAAACCACCCTTTTGTCGCGGCACGATATTTACAGCGTTTGCCTGAGAGCATGTATAATTCATAATATTGTTATGCAGTGCACAGTGACGGTTTGCACCTGTTTCTTGGGTACACTCATCGATATGGGAATAGACTAAATGACACATCATAGATTCTTACCATGGTAACCTGGTAGGCAACTTCCTTTGAAGCAGATGAGGTGGGATTAATTAAAAAGTCAAATTTGAAACTTAAGTACTACGTAATAAAAATGTTCCATTTTCAAAATACATATGAATTAAAGAATTCGAGAGCTACTGAACATAGAACATTATTTGACCCTAACCTGCCTGCCCTAGAGTGCTTATATAGCATACCTAGTATGTATTCTCAAATCGATGGGTACACTGAACTCTACTTCCTACGTGGACTTACCATTACGTCGGTAAATTGTCTGTGTTCTGATAATACGTAAGAGTCTTATCTTTATTCCAGAATTGTGTTCCACTTCCATCCAGCTAGTACGCGAAAGATTATGCTAAGTTGATTTTCCTCCCGTTTTCTTAAGAGTTTTGCACACTTTGAATAATGTTATTTCTAAAAAAGGGGGGTTACAAAGTTGTGTGTATTTAAAAAATCATTTTTTTATAATCTTGTTATGACGTCGATTTACTAGTATTTTGATATTCTATTATAAATTTTATGTTTTTGTAAACTACATTATAAGTGACAATTACTGTTAAGTAAGTGTTAAGTTACTGTTAATTACAATTAAGTGAATATAGGGAAATATCTGAAATTAATAAAATTATTAAATAAATTATTAATATAATTATTATATCTCAGATAGATGTGTTAAAGCATAAGGTTTCAAATATAGACTGATATAGGTATTATTTTATCTATTTGCTATTTGTACACTTTTTCTTAATAGAAAAAGTGTACCTCTGTACTGTAAAATAATTTATAAACATAATGTGACTGGTACACTCTCGCTTCATATTTATATTTGAACTTAAACAAGGCTGACGCGGGTAAGGATTACCGATCCGATTAGACATAAATTAGTTTAAATCGCCAATAAGGCCTGAAACCACCAGTTTTGAACTTTAAAACAATATGGTCAATTTACTGCCTGCTTTCTTTTAACACAACTTTGAGACGAACAAAAGTACAAAACAAACAAATGAACGAATGAATGAAAGTTCTTTACTGCATCCTTATTTTAACTAAACCTATGATATACAGAGGCAATATGCAATTAACGGACAGTGAAACAATTAAATAAAACTGTGATAAACTAATAAAAGTAATAATATAATAAATAACTAACTAAATAAATAAAATTTGCCACTGATTCAAGGCCGATGAACTGACCGAAATGAATAGAACAAACCGGCCTTGATCCACCTGACCGATCAAGACGGTGACGCACAAACGCGTCACATATTTCACTGTCTTTTTCACTTATAACCGTAGCAGGGGGAAAAAAGCCCCGACTGAAACGAATAGCCACGGGTTGAAAAATTACATATAAATGCGAGAGGCAATCTAGCGCGTCGGCGCCGACATCGCATTCGTCTTCATGTTGGGAAAAAAATTATCCCCTGGGCTGGCGGGGACATTATGCAGAACTAAAGCTTTTCGCTTTGTAGGGACAGCAACAACAGTCCAGCATAAATTTTAAACTGTGTGTTAGATTCCCCTTATAGGAGCAAATGTGTGTAGAACTTTTGGAAAATCTCATAGTTAAAAAAACCTTTTGATACGTGTGTTGAACAATAAAAAAAGTGACATAAAAATATTTTTTTATAGATTAGATATTTTTTTTCTTTTTCTTTTATTTGTGGGCATTTGCACTTTATAGAATAGATGGCAGACGAGCGGATGGATCACATGATGGTAGTGATCACCGCCGCCCATGGACGCCTGCAACACCAGGGGGCGAGTGCGCTGCCGACCTTGCAGAATTCTGTAAATATAAAAGCTAACAAGTCTCTAACACTAATTAAATAAGAAATCACTATTTTATTGCTCTTTATTGTATAATATTGTACTTAAAATGAGTTGTTACAATAAGACATTACAGTATTACGATAAGTTGAAAGGCGGACTTATTCCTAGAAGGAATCTCTTCCAGTCCATCTTACAATACCATATGTACCATACAATACCATACCTTCAGCATGTGTCTCTCTAATGCTGGATATAAGCGTCTTCTATGTGTACCTGCTTCACCCCATCTACTTGTGACTAAAATATTTATTTCCTTCCTACCCAAAGTTTGGTCAAGCAGAGATTATATTTATCTATACAGTTTTATCTTTTTTTTTATGTACGCAAGCGGCAGACGAGCATACAGTCCACCTGATGGTAAGTGGATACTGTCACCCATAGACATCCGCGATACATGCCAACATTAGTCCAGAATGACAAATGTTGGCACGCCCCCGGATGTGCTGCCTACCTTTGTTGATGAAAGAATGAATTTGGAGAAAGGATTGGGGACGTGGGAAGGGATAGGATGGGAATGGGCTCTGGCACATCTCACTCATTACCGAAACACGTACGTACATTAGGGAAATAAGGTAAAGTGGGAAATGCAGCACATTTCAAGGTAGTCTTCTGTGAGAAAGGCGAAACGTGGCCAGTCTAGCGCGCCCAGCGGCTGTTGGATTGCAACGTGTACTTTCCCCCTATTTTTTATCTATAGGTATATACGCATACCTATAGGTTGTTAATACTTCTAACATTTGTCAGCAGCTAAACAAACTGTGACACACCGGAACAGTAAATATCAAGACAAACAGATATACTGTCAGTACATCGGGAAAAAGTACGTGAAAACTCGCCGAATACCTGACGAAACAGTAAAACTTCTTCTACGTACTTTGAGAATAACGAGAGGAAAGTTCCCAACGCCTACATATTATTACTACGCACTTCAATAATAAACTTACTAAGTAACTTTATTAAACATCAATTTATTGCCGACAAAGTTTCGTATCGATATTTTCGCTAATAGACACACCGAAACGTTTCACTTCCCATGAGACTATCTGTTTCGAAGTTTCTCGCATATTTTTTTCATCGTGCGACAGTTTCTTTCAATTTGTAAACGTGTTACTTTACCAAAGATTACAAGTAATACCAGGAAATGCAACAACTGTACATAATATATACATAATAAAATACGACAGCTACAGGTACAGTTCACGCGACTTCATTCGCTAGATAAATAGCGACCTAGATAAATAGTAGCCTAAATATTATTCCGCCACATGAGCTATGTCAAGTTTCATTGAAATCCGTCTAGTAGTTTTTGCGTGATGCGCGTCCAAACAGATAGACAACTATTGGAAAAAAAATGTTTTGGACTCTGTATCATGGGCACTTTATATTGCGTTCACTTTTTTTTATTTTCACGTAAGGTCAGGGCTCTATTACGATCTTATTATATGTATATACATACATATATCGATAAGTATAACTATTATAAGTAACAGTGGAACGAAAAAGAATATAAAAACAATGGAATGGCATTGATAAAAAAATGTAAATGTTTATTTGATCGTTACAACAGGATTGCAATAAACAATTTTCATTCATTCATTCGTGAACTATATGCTCATCAGCCACGTATTTTTTTTAAACAGACGAACATTTTTAAAAGTTTATTCGGAAGTCACGCGTAGGTAACGCGTGACTTCCGAATAAACTATACATCAAGTTTTTCTATTGTTGACTGTACTACATGGATTCCCACCATCTGTCAAATTTGCTCAAGCCTTGTAGACCTTTCTACGCCTGGTAAAGAGCAAAGGCGTGTGTTGAAATACTGATTTATGGTAAAATGTGTACTATTTCAGATAATAATACAAATAAGTAAGCAAGACAAATTTTTCGTGAAGCTATTTTCATATGACTGGAAGTATAGAGAGGTTTTGATTTGGCTTATTTATTGATATCTTTTTTCAAGATTTATTGTCTTAAGAAATATTATTATTACCCCAGTAGTATTTTGTTGATAATAGCTTAATAATATATTAAATAATTTCAGCTTTTAATGTCTCACAGGAGGGCAGAGACCTCTCCCTAGCAAATCACTAAAAGATTCCGGGCCATAATCCATCATAATAATTCTAGTTCTCGGTTTGCGGGTTTCTTCGAGATGGTTTCCTTCGCCGACAATTAGTGATAATTTTAAAGGTCCATATTTGAGTTTAAGCTAGTAAATAGTAATAGAATTGGAACTCACGAATTTGAGTCTCGAATAAGGTTCAAGAGTCTAGAAACCCAAGACTACTCATATCACCGCTAAATAATTATTAGGAATTATCTCGCAATAACAATGGAAAGTTATTATTATTGAGTTGTAATTACGAAATATGATTACGATTACACGCAACCATATAATTATTTTAATAATTAATGTAAAATATTAATACTGACACGTAGTACTTTTTTTATTTATTTAAACTTTAGTGCACAAAGAAACATTGTATAAAAGGCGGAAGAACGTGTTTTTTAAACATGATTTTTGCCTTACCTAAGTTTATTCCGAAATCAATGCGTCGTGTACCTATAGATATCTTTCTGAGAGGTTTATATCCAGTAGTGGAAAGATATGGGCTGACGTCACCGTCACCAGCTCTTTCATTGTCCACAGCTGTTCAAGCCTTTATACCCAGTAGTTACATGTTGCCAGTTCCACATGGAAGTACTGCAAACCACTTGATTTAAGCATTCCATGGAAAACAATAGACCGCAAAAATTCAAAAAAAAAGGTGTGTACTCTTATATCATTCGTACTTCATATTGCAATCACTTACGTATGCAATCACATAGATGTACGTATGTATGTAGGAGAGCTAAGGGCTAGTTGTAACAGGGGTATGTAGTGACACGCAGATTAGGCAATCCCTTTCAATATTTTTTTTTCAGAATCAGATTATTTTTTTCATGGCTCATTGGTACAGAATGTGCAATTAATGCAAAAAATTATGTTCGGCATGTCCCACCCTGTAGGCATACGAAATTAAGATAACAAAATTCAAAAAAAAGGAAAAACAATATCTGAGCTAGATAACAACATTCTTCACTAATTGTAAAGATGTTTTGATCAGATTTTTCACTAAATGTGATTCTTTTGACAGTCTGCATTGGATATGTACATTCGCAGTATCGAAGGACGACGCTGTAGGTTATCGTGGGTATGCGCTCCGTTTTAGCCGGTTTCCGTTTTTAGAGAGCCCACTCTTTAAGAGATGGTGTAGTTCTCAGGGCTTGTAGTAGCGGCTTTGTCGCCATTAGTTGCCTTCCATAACATCCACGGGAAGAGATGGGTTGGTGCTGTCGTGAAGCCGGCCGACACCACAAGTCGAATGGGCATAAATAAATAACATACCATCCTGGTTTTTTTTTCTTTTTTTTTATGTACTAAGGCGGCAGACGAGCATACAGTCCACCTGATGGTAAGTGGATACTGTCGCCCATAGACATCCGCGATACATGTCAACATTAGTCCAAAATGACAAATGTTGGCACGCCCCCGGATGCGCTGCCTACCTTTGGAGATATAGGAATGGATTTGGAGAAAGGGTTGGAAAAATGGGCAGGGATAGGATGGGATGGGAATGGGCTCTGGGAATGGGAATTATGTCAACTTATCTGTATTTTATAGATTTTTTAGTATAATTTCCTTCTTATTCTTCCATCTTATTTTTGCAAAAAGGTCACGTATCCGTTAGAAAAATAATCAGCTCTAGTAACTGGGTTACAAGACCGGCCACAGGTCAATCTACACAAATTGTGACTCTAATGTGGCAGCAACAAAGCTCGCAATCATATGGTTTTATGTATTTCTCCGTACGTAAAATCACGTCCTATATAGGACAGGTGTATCATAAATACACAATTAATAACCCATTGTCATGATACACAATATCGGGAGGAAAATTCGATTTCTATCTTCTTATTTCCTTTCCCGAAAATGACTTTTCTAATAACGGTTTTCCTTACAGTATTTTCTTTGTCGGACAAAAGATAACATAATCAGAAATATTACTTATATATTAACGCATTTGGTCAGCTTATACTATTCGGATTTCTATATCTCGACCAATATGTTTTGTTATATTAATAAAATATAAGAAAATATATTATTGCATGAAAGTTTATTGTCCTTTTACAATACTGCAATTTGTAATATTATATTGTGTCATAATATAGTAACGTACTCGTACAATAATAGTATATTCTAATAAGTTTCACTATCGCTTGCCTACCAACAAAGTAATTTACACCCAACATTTAAATTATAAGATAGCGTAAAAAATATATCGTGATAACTGTAAAAATATATCGTGATAACTGTAAAAATATATCGTGATAACTGTAAAAATATATCGTTATAACTGTAAAAATATATCGTGATAACTGTAAGAAATGCCATATAGAAACAATAGTCTTATGGTACAATTTTATAATGAGACTGTTCTGATTTAATTCAAAATGAATATCTGACAACTTCGATAAATTTTGCAAGTATGCTAACACTCAGATTTGACGGAAAATTTGAAAAAATGTAGCTCTGGTAAATTAGTGAATGTTATTCACTATGACTATATCGTTAATTCGATAAAATAATACTCCTATTTCGATGAATTATCTTTCGATAAAATAAATCTCCTAGTCTCGTTTTATATAAATGTAAAAGGCATCCTTGTATTATATAGTATGAAATATCGCCCTTGTATTTACCTTATTGTAAAAGACAGTCCGAGTATAGTCGAGATGCCAATTAATATGATTGTTGCTTTTACATTGCTTTCCTAGTCCTATGTTGAATTCGTAGCATGTAGCTACGTATATCTACGTTGAGCTACGTATTATCACTGCGTAGCTCGTCGCTACGTATTCGTAGCAGCTATGTAACTGCTACGAATATGTATTCGATGATCTATATCAGTGCATAGGCACATCTTATTACGTTTCCACGAGAATCCTATAACTCTTATCTAAGAAAACTTCTCAATTAGTGAGTTTACCGCTTACAAAGAAAGTTGCCAACTTCCCCACGGCCATTAAACCGTCTTACAGAATCACCCGGCAACGTGCAACTTTTAATGTCTTTTAGAGAGTATTTTCTTTGTGTCTCGTTCACGGTTGAATGCGAAAATAAAAACAGGGTTGCCTATGAAAACTGCGTTATCATGGATCTGTGACCTTCAATCTTTAGTTATATCTGATGTCTAAAATTACTCTTTATGATATTGCTCAATTTATCAATAACGAAAGTGTAGATTTTCTATGGAAATCATCAGTGCCTCCGCCAACACAATTGTTCCGAACATTTACAAACATCGTTCAATATTTGCCATAAAATATTGAAGTTTTACAAGTTTCCACCATACTGTTGCATTGTATAATCAATTAAAATGGACAGCATATTTGGTGTTACGCATATACATGCACGTGTAAGCCTTTGTCTTTTTAAGTGGGGAAATCCTCATGAATACCCCTCTGCTCTGGTTTTTTTTTTTTATTATTAACAATTTTAACAATAAAAAAAAACACCAGAGCGGAGGGGTATTCATGAGGATTTTCGGATATTCATTCATGAGTTAGAGAGCCTACTCTTACCGGCTAATACCTAACGGTGTTTCACCTCGCCATCTTGCGCTGGTGTTACGAGAGCAGTATTCGTATTCCTCCATGATCCCAGCGATACTGACACAAACCTAACCTAAATAATAATTCTTATTTTTTCCCATATGTATGTATGAGTATGTACCTGTGTATTTTTCTATGCATCTATGTATTTGTGTTTTATATACATCTCAAGTAAGTATACAACAATTTATTTCGGTTATATTATGTTGATATTATTTAAAATTGCACCGTCTACCTTATTTCATATTGTTATCTGTTTTCCTCACCACGCGTAGGCTGCCTGGAAAAGATCGCTTTGGCGATAAGGCCGCCGCTGTACTTTTCGTGTTTACTTACTATATTGTTCTTTTGAAACATGATAACGTGTTAGTGTACAATAGAGTTTTAATCTATCTGTATATCTTATCCAATCTTTTAATTATTGATATTTAGTCAACTGTAAATCAGAAAAATTATAAGTTCTCCAAAGAACGCCGCTTACGATGCGTCAACACTTGCTATCTCTTCCAAACACCGTTTCAAGTTCTCCAAAACAATTGCATATATCAGTATCTCTTTGTTGCAGAACATGCATCCAACGGACCTAGCCCACGCATCCAGAGAAGACATACTGTACAACGAATGGATGAGACGCGGCTGAGAGATGGTGAGCGCGTGGGAGATGCGGCTGGGTTACCGGCTGGAGATTGGACTGCTGGTCATGGTGGTCATGGTGCTGGGATTCTTTAATGAAAGTCAAGGTCAGTAATGATATCAAACTTCTACTTTTCAGCCGCTGGGTGCACCCGACTGGCCCAGTTAGTTATTCTTCTCTCACAGAAGATTTTCCTAAAATGTACCACATACCGTCCTTCGGGAGTAAATGAGATTGATTAAAGCCTATCCAACCCCATCTCGGCGATTTGAAAGTATGAGGGAATAAAACATGATTTTCATTCCATTATGTCCGTATTTTTCATCCTATCCCGTTAAGATTTCCTGTTTCGTAATACTAAGTCCTGCTCTTCTTAATCCAGTCTTAAATTATCCCATTTTCCTAGCACATCTGAGAATATACAAAAGTTTGTCATTTTTAACAGATATTGACACGTATCGCATGACAGTATCCAACCTCCAGTTTATGTTTGATTATTATAAAAATTGTGTATCAGGCGTTTTGTCATTTAATAGTGATAGTTTATGAAACTTCAATGTTTTTCGTGCGTGCTGTTTGTGATCTATACTTAATATAATAAGAGGTAAAATTGTGTGTTTGTTTGTATGTTGGGGGTAATCTCTGGAACTACTGAACCGATTTCAAAAATTCTTTCCCAAATAGGAAGCTACATTATCCGTGTCTAATATAGGTTATATTATTATTTTGAAATTTTGAAAAAAAAAAAATTTAAAAGAAAAGTCTTATAAACCGAAGCGAAGTGAGGGCGGGTCGCTATTGGTCTATAAGAAGGGGGGACCCGCGCGGCTCACTCGCGCGGTCAGCTCCCTACGCAACGGATGTCAACGAAATTGTATGAGCTCGGCTTACTCGCGCGGTATCTAAATAACATTTTTAATTCATAACATTTAAAACTTTCTACCTACCTTATATTCTATCCGCTTGGTTCACTCGCGCGGTATCTAATAAGCAAATAGTATTTTAAATTCATACCTTTTAATCTAAAATAAGCCTAGAAAAAAGTCACAACTTTCTCACCAGACATCTGAGGCGAGGAAGGCCAAAAGACGTCGTATCGAAGAATCTTCCACTGACATTGTAAACCGTCTTTCAAGTCTGAGAAAGTACGAATCGCAAACGTGTGCTAGAGAACCTAGCCCCGAGCGTTCGCAGCGACTTGCTGAGCAAAATATTAGAACCTCGCAGATTCGTGATTGAGAAACTAGCGCCGAGCGCTCGCAGCGCCTTTCCGATAATAATTATAGAATGACGCAACTTCGCGCTCCAGAATCTAGCGCTGAGCGTTTACGACGGCTTTCGGCGCAGAGGCTAAGACAATAACCTGGAGTGCGTAATCGTATTTCAGCTTTCAACAATAGATCGGCATTCAATTATAATCCAAATATTGATTATGCTCGGCAGAGCACTTGCTGTCAAAAAGATTTGCTCTTAGTGTTCCACAAAAAATTTAGCGATGAAGCGAACGGTATGTGCTGTGCTGCTGGGAAAGTAATTCTTCCCGATATGCAGGAGCCATCACAACCAATAAAAAATCTCGTGACAGGCAATCATCCATTATTAGCACACTTTTTGATAAATATACGTAGATACAACAGCCTTTTTCAGGTGGCTTCGTTTGGCGCGAAATAAATTAGCGAAGGTAACTTTATGCCCTCTTTTAAGGTAGAGGGACAGATTTACCATCTCACTGGCAGCCTTCTACCGCCATCAATCCGAAGCCCACAATCCTTTGCATATGTTCCGACGCAGAATGTATATGTTCTTTGCGTTCAAACATTGCCCCCACCTTAAAACTAGATTTGATAAATGAGTTACAAACCGCATTGAACAACCACAACCTATATGTATTTAATTTCTACCATACTTTCGTGTGTTAGAAAAAAAACTCATATAAACCGAAGCGAAGCGAAGGCGGGTCAGGGGGACTGGACTGCGTTTTCCGTGTGCTTCCAAAGAGTCCTTTTCTGTCCTCAGTAAACCTACTATCGCTTTAGTGAGCGACTCCTGACTTACGTTGACGGGACTGGACACTAACAGGATACGTTCTACTTTGAATTTTTTTTAATACGAAGAAAACTTGACACTGGCAGAATGTGCTAATTGCACCATTATTATATATGAAGAAAACAAAATTAGCTTATAACGTCCCACTACAGGTCACAGTTCCTCTTAACATACGTAACCTTAATCACCAAAAAACTTAACTGGTTTGAGGGAAAAAACACTAAGCATCCCGTTTTTGGTATATAAATAGAGAAATCATTAAACGAGCAAAAAAAAAACTTAATATGAATTAAATCGATGGTAACAAATTTAAAGGTGGGTTGGGTTCTCTGATGATAAAAAATTCCGTCCAGGGCTACGTCCATTTGGTGATGATGTTCTTGCAATGCAATGCAACCAGCCCTTTTAAGATCCACTGCTGGACATGAGGGACGTAAGGCCTTACAACACCGCGGGCTGGCGATTCCTCCCTTTCAGGATTGGTGTAGTTCCTTACAGTTAGGTATAGTAGGGTTATGGAAGCCACTTTGTTATCCCTCGGTCGCCTTTTACGACAAAAACGTTAAGAGATGGGGTCGTGCTATTCTACATACACGCACACGACACCATGATATTCTTAATAATCCATAAGTATTTACTTGAGTTATTAAAAAACAGCTTGTTTTATTGATCGTGATTTGCTGTCGTTAGTATTTTGCTGAGCTACAATTGCAGTAGCGACATTCGTAACTGGACTACTCAGTCCTCAGCGGCATAGTCTATTTCAAACTTGTACAGTACAAACTTCATAGGATAATTGGTTTACTAAGTCAAATTTTAAAGTATCCCCAGTGGGAGTGACCAAGTTAATTCATCTGCCTAGAGTCGCTTCCTTGATGTCGGTAATTGGGTTAAATAACTTAACCCAGGATATTTTATTAGCCCTACACTCAGAAATAAATTAAGTGGACCATAGAAGTTGTTGAACTAAAAGCACGCACTTATTTCGGTATTTGAGACTGAAGGAATTTCATAAACTATTTAGGAGACATATTTTGACGCACACGTATAGTAAACGGCCCTTTTTTGTTCACTGCTGTACATGGGCCTCTTCATGCATATTATCTTCTACGTGAGGGATGTATGGTTTCGGCACGCTGGCCAAGAGAGTTGGCGAGTCCACTTTTATACAGGTGCTGTAGTTCCTCACGGCTTGCGGTAGCGGCTTTGTTATCCCTTCAATAGTCAGATCGACACATTTGCCAGTAATGGCAAAATTACATATATATCTAACACTAGCGACCCGCCCTCGCTTCGCTTCTGTTTATAAGTATCGTATTTTCAATTATTTCTTTTTCAAAATTTCAAAATGAAATATAGCCTATATTAGACACGGATAATGTAACTTCCTATTTATGAAAGAATTTTTGAGATCGGTTCAGTAGTTCCAGAGATTACCCCCAATATACAAACACACAATTTTACCTCTTTATTATATTAGTATAGATAAAAATTAAAAATACATAAATGCTTACAAAAAAACAGAAGGAACACAGCATATCTAATACAAAATATCAATTGACGTAATTACTATTAGGTCAACAGTTTAAATCTATTTGTCAATAATTACTGCCTCGAGAGGTATTTCCATTAAGCTACGATATGGGGTTCTTCAAGAGAGCTGTGAATAGGATTTTGCAAGGTCGGCACCGCGCCCGCATATCCCCTGGTGTTGCAGGTGTCCATGGGCGGCGGTAACACTTACCATCACGTATAAAAAAATATAAATAAAAATGTAAACGTTCGTTTGTTCAAAATCTTAAATCTCCGAAAGTTCTTCACCGATTGCTTTGAAATTTTACAACGTTGCATTAGAATACGCGCGTGTTTTTATATGCCTATCATAGGGTAAAAACATGCTTTTTATCCAAAAACAGGTAAAAACAGGGTAAGCGCCATCTGTTGGGTAGCCACAGCAATAGCCTATTGGTAGCACAGCAATAGCCACAGCCACAGCCTTCGGGACAACATTTACATGTTACATTTACAACGTAAATGTTGTAAACGTCAACGGGACAACATTTACATCGTAATTTACATCGTAAATGTTGTCCCGATGGCTAATACTATAGCATACCTTTTTTCACAGCAACTCAATGAAAGGCAGAAATAAAAAAAACACTTCAATTTTAGACTTTACATTATTTTTTATTTACTGAACAAAGAATCCACAGCAAAATATTACATTGTACATGTAAATAAAGCTTATTGCTAAAAACTTTTTAAATATTTCTAATAAGTAACACCAGATGCCTATTTTTTTTAAAAAAAAAGCTTATTTAACTCAATACGACAGCAAAAAATGTGTTAGTTAATCCTGGGGGCAGTTTTCAACATTAAAGTAAAGTACCAATATAACAAAAACTATTAGAAATAACACATTATAACATGCCATATAACATCATAACATGTCATATGACATTATAATATGTCATATAACATGTCACGGTATTTTTAATAACACTTTTAACCTTCGACTTTTAGACAGTTAATTTTTTTATATTTTTATTATTGATAGGATTGCTTCATGCCATACATCCGGAAACATTCCAGAATTAAAACATAATACAAAGATACGACACAATAATCGCAAACGAACACTCACCTTTCTACTAACCCTCAAGTTAACCAAAAAACCAATTTCCAAAAACAACAAATCGTCCCATCCGCAAATATACCAACAATACCCACAACATTTGTATATTTGTCCAAACAAGACGATTGTTTGCACAACTAATGTGATTATGTTGTACAAATAGATTTCTCTGTCGCTTCTATGTGTGGGTAGTTTTGTATTTTGCTATCAATATGTTGGTATTTCGTTATTTGTTCAATTTTAGAATCAATTTTGGTTTTGGAACTAGAGCGTTGTTTAACTAGATTCCAGAGATGTTCGAGATGATTGTGTTATGTTGTCTCATAGTTAAGTTGCCTATTGTCTTAGTTATTTAATACGATAATAGTAAGTGGTATGGTAGTAGTAGTATATAGCGACCAAATCTACTGAAAAAGTAATATAATATAGTAGTACATTATAAGCAATTTATATTCAACAATTTTTCATTTATAATTCAGAATAATAATTATTACAGATGTAGTGAGAAAACCTTACCCATCGGAAATGTTAGTGCCCACGATGATTTCCGAATGCATCAATAAATAATGACCAGTGTTAGATAGTATTAACATTCATATTATTACAGTAACCCCCTAGAATAGTGAAGGTAAACCTTATACCTCTAAGTGTACCATAAGTGTACCATAAGTGTACCTCTAGGCAAATCGCTCTTCACTTGTTGTTTACAAATAACACATACTAAGCCTGAGTAGATACGCTTCCGTCTCAAAGAGCAGATTTGCGGTACATCAAAGCGGGTGTAAGTGTCTGGATTGGATTGAGTACTGAGATGTGAGATTATATAATACATGTGCATACAGGCTAGTCATAACGTTGAATATAGGTCTTCTTTTTATTTCTTTCTTACAATTCTGTTACCTCTACTACTGCAACGTATGATCAGGTGGTAGGGAGGTTCTTCAAATAAAAAATATCAGCCAGTTCCTCGCTTTAGCAATTTATTTAAACGTAAACGTAATAAAAATAGAAAAAAAACAATGAAATTATAAATAGCACTTAGTAGATTAACCATTAAAAAATAAACTTTATGTTACATAACCATAAACTATTTACACTAATAAGGTTAATTGTGTCAAGTATATTAAATCCACTCGAGCGAAGCCGCTGGCAACAGCTAGTGAACCGTATTACAATTATTAGTAACTTCTCTAACGATGCTAGAGAATGCTAACAGAAATGCTAGTAGCACTTTGAAGTAGATGATTGCAAATTGTTTCAAATTGCAAGAGACGCTGCAACGCACTTCGACACGTTTGCGTTAAAGGGGTATTCACACTAGTTTAATTATAACATAAGCGCACAATAGCCATAATAGGTGTGGCGCAAACATGTGCAGTTCTTATAGGCAGCAAATACTCAATTAGTAGCGAATCATGATCAACACAACAAACTATATCTGAATAAATACGAGTATGCTACCACCAATTGCTGCCCATTCAGTATTTTTTGTATCTCATTTAACTATTTATCTACTGCTAATTTAATTATTTCTCATAAACAGTACCTATGGCTACAGTTATATAATTGCATATATATGTAATTTATATGGAAAATGTATAATGTATAATATGTAATTTATATTCCTCTAGTCCTACAAATTTATTTCTTTCATTACTTTACACATTTTTTTTTCATTCGAAATCTAAATATTCAAAAAAATATCTACTCTTTATTGAAACTACAGTATTTTCGAAAAGAAAACTGATCCTACAATTTTGTTTTATCAATGATATGCTTTATTTAGACATCGGGATACTAGATAAGCGACAGAAGTAGGTAATGCCAATCAAAACTTCCCTGTACGAATTGTACGCCCGATATAACGGAACATTGTAACGTAAGCTAACATAAACGGGCCTTCTGACAATTTACATCCTGCAGACTCATGGAATATTTAAGAAGGACTCCCGCTTACCATGTGTTTTACGATACTGTGATTTTTCACTTTTGCACACAATTGTTTATAATCCGCTTCGTAATGCTTAATGTAACTTTCGTTTGGTTAAGTTGGCAGTACACGTTCACGATGAGAAGCCGCGACAAGAACGAGGTTTAACAATTAAGATAATTGGTTAATAATCGACATATTTCTCTTTTTTGCATTTATATTCTCACCTAAATTTACTAGTAGTTTTTTACATTGCACATTTTTAATTATTACTTACTCACATTAGGGGATACAGTTTAAATCTTGTCTTGGCTTTTCTTGTACTGAGATGGAGCTTGACACAGCGACGATAAGATTTTGGCAACATGAATTGGATGAATTGGTTCTAATAACCAATAAAGCATACTCAATGAGACTCGTAATTTATAAAACTAAAGGTTTCAGTACAGATCTCAAGAAAGTCTAAACGTAACTATTAGTTAAGTTAGATTATTGAAAACGGCCATAAGTTGAACAATAAACAATTCAACCTCCACATTTCCCTGTATTCGAGTCAATGAAGGTATTTACTTCTTAATTCTCAAGAACACAACAGATTTTGATGCTGTTTTTTTATAATGTTCGGTATCAATTATTTAAAATTAGAAACATTGTAGCGGGGGGACGTAGTTATTAATATTGTTATAATTAGGTAAAAAATTTAACAATAATAATAACTTATACAGGGTGGCCTTTGACTAAGCTGACCAAGGTGGCCAAGCTTGAAACTGTCGATAGGCCAGCACATGTCCCATCAGATGGCCACAATTTGATAGTGAAAGTCGCATAGTTTTCGAGACATTGACCCTTTTTAATTTTTTAAGAAATTGACACCCTCAGTATGTAATTTGAGTACTGTAGGTACAAATAACGGAACATTAACATTATGTTTTGGGTGTATTATTCCCGAAGAATTTCTCTGTTAGACGTAAATCAGTATTTTTCATTTACTGTTATAGAATCTTCCAAAAGTTTACGTTTGTTGCAAGTTAAGCTACAACCTTCGTCTACTAATTTGTATCTGACTTTTAGTAGAGAATACCTGTAGAGTAAGTAGTAAACCTGTAAACTTTAGTAGAGAAATGTAGAAAACCTAGAGTAGCAAACTATTTAAAAAAATATCTACATAATGTAAATTCTAAAATGATGTATATCATTTTAGTGGTTTCCTCATTCAAAAATGAAGATATTGCTATTAAAAATCAAAAGAGCTATTTGGACCAAACTTAAATTAAATTTTTAATTTTTATTAATAATGTGCACTAAATTAATTTTAAGTCATATTTTTTTCGCGGTACGTGGCCTCCATTCGAGGTCACATATCGGTAAACGCAGCGTGGGGATGCCCTCTGGCCAGGTGGACCGACGACTTAAATAAATTCGCCGGTGGTGGTTGGATGCGAAGAGCCAAGGATGACGAGTTCCAAATAACTTCAAAATGTTTTCTGGGCTCAGGATAATGTTTTTGATTCCAAATAATAACAAATAATTAAAAAAAAATATCATCAAAATCAAAAGTAGATGCTTTTGAGAATTGAGAAGTTTTGACGATTTTTAGGCTACAGTGACTCGACTACTAAAGTAACTTCCGCGTGCGGTACAAATAATATCAACACAACATTAGTGTAGTAACAATAGCGAACACAATTTCCGAAATGGTACTCAAAACAAAAGGCGTTTTAGTGTTCGCAGATGTTATTAATGTGTTTCATTAGCTCTTGCACACGGAGTGTTAGAAACTGGATCCGGTATTGAGCACGGGATGAAATATAATGCAAGCACAATTTTCGAAAATAACAAAGGGCTATTGTATTCACATCACATTGTAAATTTACCACATTTTTAAAAGTTTATTCACTGATTGTATATTTTGCACAACAGGTAATAACGTGCCTACAAATCTGCCTTGTACAAATAGCAGAAAAATGGTATTAAAACAGTATTCTACTTTTCTTTCCAACAATACATTTAAAGATAAGTGACATAAAAGAAAACCTTTTGACAAATTCTTTTAAATGGCCCTTGGTAGGAATAAGCAGTTTCATTTTACGAGGAAAATATAACTCGTTTTTTATAGACTTACTTTTTACACTTGTTTCAACATTTGGAGGAAATTACTAAAATATGCTACAACAAAAATTAATAATTAGAATATTAGGATGTTATTATTAGGATGATATTGTTTGACATCATTTTTTTTTTGTTGCATTTCATATTAATTAATCAGATTTTTTTTTTCAATGAATTCATTTTAGCAATTGCCAGTAATAAAATCACAATCTGACGAAATTTGCTCTTTAAGCGTTTCGTGCCACTTCCATTAACATATTAATTCCTCGGCGCAGCAATAATAGCGAGAACGAGGCGTCGCCATATAAAGTTGAAATTAAAGCAGTTGATTTTGGGATCTATTCTGACGAATTCTAATTAAATGTAATAATTTTCTGCAAAGCAATACAAATACAGATTAGCTTATTATTTAGTTAGTTAATGGTGGTAGTAAAGGTATTCGTGTTAATTGAACCACCAATTGGTAGAAGGGAATTAATCCAAAAAGTAAGAATGGAGATAATTAAAAAAAACCTTATAATCTTTTACTTTCAATAATAGGCTCATGTGACATATGAATGACATGAAGAGAATATTAATTTTGATTATTTACAAATAGGCTTGATTGAAATATGTTAATATTAGTTAAGATATATATATGTAATCTTCTTGGATTTGTTTCCTTCTTCCAATTTATCATGTACAGGCATAAAATAATTGAAATAATCGACAATATAATGACAAAGAAACATTTATTTATTAGAAAAATGGAAGGAATTAGTTGACACAGTCTATTCTTCATCTATTTCAGCAGTTTCGGATGTTGTAGTAGGCCAGGTCATAATAATTTCGTAAAAATCTTTAAATATCTTTTATATATATATCTTGTTCATTTTTAGGTCGTCCATTGTAAACGAATTCCATCAACTGCTTTTTTTCTTCAGTACTAAACTGCTGAGTGCAGTTTTTCTTACAAACACAATCATTATTACTATTTGATTTAGCTGACACTAACCTCCCAGTACTTGTACTCACATAAGATTGACCAAGTAAACGCTGTGACTTCTGCTTTTCCTTTTTGTACAGATGAGTATTTCTAACACCTCTTCTTTTCTTTTTCGGAATCTCGTCTTCAGACTCATTATCAAATGAATCGGTACAACTACTTTCACTAGACATATTTAAACTTTAATAATAATTTAATGGCAGCCAAATTGATCGCCAGTATCGCGTCCCCCACCAACAGCGATGTGTTTTTGTTTGACATAATAAAATGTTTTCGCATGTTAAAAACATGACAAAAATAAACTCTTATTTCGATTGACGAAAACTTGACAGTTAGTTGGAAAAGGGAAATAAAAGACGGATTTGTTTCCTTTTTCCGACTAACAATTTTTTTGGTCTAACGAATCTATACGGATTGAGGATGTTTTATTCTTTTTTTCGGACTCGCAGTGTAGCGCTTCGTTTTAAAAATGCAAAAGTATAAAAAAGTGGATATGTCAAAAAATGGCGTTTATTCCCTTCTTCCAATTGGTGGTTCAATTATAAGTTTGTTCTTTAGTATAGCTTCTATAACATACACACATGTGCGATACACATACATAGATACATACATGTGCGATACACACACATACATGTGGTGTCGGCCAGCTATAGAATAGACCCACCTTATCTCCTCCGGTGGGTGTCGTAAAAGGCAACTAAGGGATAACAAAACCGCTACCACCAGCCCTGAGGCACTACATCACCTCAAAAAGAGTGGACTCGCCAACTCGCTTGGCCAGCGTGGCATTTTAAGGGCTTACATCCTTCATGAACATGACAATCTGCATGAGGAGATCCATGTCCAGCGGTGGATACTGAAAAGGCTGGCTGCATGTTGCATAAAATGCAGCAAATAGGCATCAAATAGGCATCAAATCATGATCAACAAAACAATTTATTTTTACAATAATTGTTTTTTATATGTGTAGGAAGAAGGCGATAGACGAGCATATACAGCCCACCTGGTAAGGGGATACTGTCGCCTATGGACATCCACGGTAGATGGCAACTTCAGTCCAGAATGACGAACGTTGACACGTCCCTGGGTGCGCTGCCTGCCTTTGAAGATGTAGGAATGGATTTATAGGACGGGTTGGAAAAATGGGGAGAGATAGAATAAAATGGGATGGGTTCTGGCATATCTCACTCACTACCGAAACACGTATGTTCATTCAGGAATAATTACGTACATTCCAAGGCCTGTGAATAATTTTAACTGGAGTAAATAATTTTAAGCAAGCAGCTAAAAATACTAAATATGCAGCAAATCATGATTAACAAGAAATAAACAATTTTTAATTAGTAAGAATAAGAATTAACAAGATGTCGACGAAGTCCTCATACGAATATATCTTTATTATCACCAGAGTACGTAAACCTAACACACCTTTTATGAAACTGAATTTGAAACTCCTTACAATTTTTGCTTTAGACATTCCTTCAATATTACTTAGTTGTAAAGAACAATCTAACCTCCAGCCGAAAATAATTTAATTACCATTGATTAGAGAAGTTTGTATGTAACATCACGCGGCCTAGACTTACAACTTTCCGTTTGTTGAGGCTTACAAAGTTCGACTTTCGGTTACTTACTACTTGAGCTGATAACTTTGTGTGTAATTAATTCTTATGTTACAACTTTATATACCTTTCCTAACTTTGTACTGTTACCTGATTTAATTTCTTCCCAACTTTAATATTGTTCTACATAAAGGTATCTGCCGCTCTTTTCAACTGTTTAATAACATAAGATTTAGTGTAAGTTATTCAGTGTTGGAGCGGTGATACCTTTGGGGGTATCTATACTCGACTCACATTCGTGTGATCGTGAGTTCAAATCCTCGTTCCGTACAACTGAGTTTATACTTCAGTGCGGTTTTTAAATAAAAAAGTTGTCATTAGCTAAGCAGTGAGGGAAAACTTCGCGAGGAAAGCCGCATGCTCCAGAAATTGAAAAAAAAAACCAGAACATGTGATCCACCAATCCCCAGTGGGCCCGCGTGGTGGATTAAGGCCCGACACCCCCGAGTGATTTACTAGGGAAAGCCTGTACCCTGCAGTGGGACGCTGTAGACTGATACAAGTTCATTCAGCGTTAAATAAAAAATACCTACAGTATACTTACTATCTTAGCATCTTAAATAAGATTTGTCCATCTTTGTCTTAAGTCTTAAGATTTAGTGTAAGTTATTCAGTGTTGGAGCGGTGATACCCTTGGGGGTATCTACACTGTCTTTAGCGACAAATGTCTAAAAAAGTTTAGTTGACTATATATCTACACTTTGTCCATAAATAAACGTATTGAAATGAATTAATTTCTTTCGTGAAAATTAACTACTTTTGTGCCAATTTTTTTTCAATTCAACACTGTTTATTACACAAACTACTCACCCACTCGCACCGCATAGATACGCTCGCACCTATTTATATAGACATTTGTGTCTAATTATAGTAGCGGTTCGATTAGCAGCTAGCTATTGAATGGAGTGTGTGATGTTTCCGTTTGTACCAGCTAACAATGTACACCAGTACAGAGTAACAGAGACTTCATTACAAAAAATTCAGCGACTACATTTATAAAAAAAAAAATTAATTACGATATTAAATTCATAAAAAGGTCATTGAACAAAACTTGTTAGTTTTAATGATAGAAATTCCATGATGAAAGTGTGTTGGTACTTTTTTATTTTAACTTGGTATAACGTTAAAATAATAATTATTATAAATGTTTGTCTGGTTGGTGAGGTACCTAGGAGTTATCGCGTTCGGAAGTGTGCTTCGCACTCGTGGATACCTTCCTGGCTCACTTATCATAATATCACCACTTTGTAAACTTGAGTTATACGTAAACACAAGCATGTTTCACACCTTTTATTCTTCTCCGGAGCACGGCATCAGTTCCCGCCGTTACATAAACACAATAACATACACCCAGCGTTTGTAAACATGATAATAATGGCTGGCAACGATATATTTTTTAAATTGTGTCTTCATATCTCTGACTTGTGACTTTTAGTATTAAGTTGTTGTCGTAACTAAACAGATGTAGTAAGTTATTTATACTTAATATAAACATATAATACATTATATAAAAAATAAGATATAAAATATTCCAGTGTTCACGAAGTATAAAGCTCTAAAAGAATATTTTCTATAATTAACACCAAATCAAAAAAAAACTGCAAGCGATTATAAAATATCCTGTCAAAACTTCAGTCTCCAATAACATTATCAAGTTGGGAGCAAGTTTGAAGGCTGGTCAGGATGATTAATTATTACGCTACAAGACTTAAGTCGCTAAAGAAAAGTTTAGTTGACTACCGTGAATATTTCACAGCCTACTTTATGCTCAACTTCTATGGAGACTTCGTAGTTTGGCTCGTTGGTCAATTTCTTCATTAGGACCTTAATTATTTTGTTTGGGCTATATCGCACGTGGTAGCAATAATAAAGCCCTGAGGTCAAACCCATCAGTGGAGAACTGGAATCTGTATAACCGTAACAAGGTCTTTGTGGTCCATTGCTGGACATAGACCTCATCGTGCACATTATCTTATGCATGAGGGAAGTATGGCTAAGGACATACAATCACCCTTTAAGAAGCCATACATACGTTTTAAGTAACGCCACGTTGACCAAGCAGATTGGCGGGTCCATTCTTTTAGAGATGATGTAGTCCCTCAGGGCTTGTGGTAGCGGCTTTGTTATTCCTTAGTCGCCTTGTACGACACCCGCGGGTAGAGATGGACTGGTGCTGTTCTAAACCTGGTCAACACCACACGGTCAAGTATAGCATACTTTGATAATATTGTCCTTCGGCTGTAAAACTCATATAAATACCTACCATTTATAATATAAGATATTTTTCCGTTCTTCGCCGTGCCTACGTCTAAATCTAATGTTAGTACAAACTCCATTTTTATTTTATTTTTTATTCTTTGATATATGGATCGTAATATCAAAACTCCTTGCCAGTCTTTGCCGCATATTCTGTTTCCAAAGTACGACAATCGTCGTTTGTTTTTCTCCTTTTATTAGACGCAATTACAAAACGTTGCTGTTTGACGGAAACTCGAGAAGGAAACTCGTTAAGTTTTCGTGTGATTACTGTAAGTATTATGTAAAATGATATTTATTAAACTTCACAGTGCCGTAGTATTAGTGCAGAATCTTTATGATAATCAAGTAAAAACGTAAAGACTGTACTTTTAGTGTTCTTCCAATGAGCCCACCTCGACGGGACTGGACATTGACCAGATGTGTTTCGAGTTTTGGTTATAAAATTGTTACAACTTGACCATCGATTGAGCTTCTAATTACTTGTATTTTTGTGTTTCACATCTGTAGGTTTTGATATACCATAAAGTACAATATATATCTATAACTACATATAATACAATATAACTTTGGTTTAAATATACTTTTCCCGGATATGTTACACAACGGTTAATACAAAATAAGACCAAAATTAATGCAAATATGATAGATTGACAGACAACATTACATTATTCTGAACATTTCGCTGTAAACGTACCGCCCACATATTTTTTTTATAGTTTGTGTAAAGTCAACAATTGTATTCATGTCATACATATATCAACCTCTGAATTGAGTGGGCCGGCTACATGATATAACTTGGATTTTCATAAATTAAACCAATGAATATACAAATATATCATAAAGTACACGCAACTGTATTTATCCATGTAACATTTGTATGTTACTTAGATAAATACAGTTGCGTGTATATTTTGTAAATTGTCCAAAATATTTGTATGTTTCTGTGTATTTGTTCATGTAAATAAACAATTTTGGAGTAAAAAAACTAACTAATGACTACAACTGTTATAAATAAGACTTATTTGATGCAATGGTTATAAAATACGAGTAATGTGGTTGGCTTCGTGGTGTGTCGGCCGTCTTTAGAGCAGCCCCACCGCATCTCCGGTGACATAAAAGGCGACTAAGGGATAACAGAGCGGCTACCACAAGCTCTGAGGAACTACATCACCTATAGAACAGTCTACTCGCCAACGCGCTTGGCCAGCGTGGCATGGCCAACAATGTGCTTGAGGAGGCCCGTTTTTTTTTTTTTTTTTTTTATATACGAAGGCGGCAGACGAGCATACAGTCCACCTGATGGTAAGTGGATACAGTCGCCCATAGACATCCGCGATACATGCCAACATTAGTCCAAAATGACAAATGTTGGCACGCTCCCGGATGCGCTGCCTACCTTTGGAGATATAGGAATGGATTTGGAGAAAGGGTTAGGAAAATGGGGAGGGATAGGATAGGGATGGGAATGGGCTCTGGCACATCTCACTCACTACCGAAACACGTACGTACATTGGGGAAATACGATAAAGTGGGAAATGCAGTACATTTCAAGGTAGTCTTCTGTGAGAGAGGGGTAACGTGGCCAGTCGAGCGCGCCCAGCGGCTGTTGGATTGCAGCGTGCACTCTCCCCCTCACAGAACCCCTCACTCTCCCCCGTGTCCAGCAGTGGATGAAAACAAAGGCCGGCTACGGTTACTTAAGTAGAACAGGGGTTGAATTCAAGCTCTCACAAATGAGAGTTGAATAGAAGCTATCATAGCTAGGCTAGGTTATCTCTCTCTCTCTCTCTTTCTTATTTGTTATCTCTGCTATCATTTAAAACGAGCACTAAACATTACTATAAAAGTCCTGTGTAGCTTAATCTTAATTATTATAAAAGTCCTGTGTAGCTTTATCTTAATTATTATAAAAGTCCAATGTAGCTTTATATTAATTATTATAAAAGTCCAATGTAGCTTTATCTTAATAATTATAAAAGTCCTGTGTAGCTTTATCTTAATTATAATTTTGATTTATCTTTATTTTTAAAGTTATTAATAATTACTCATACATCCTTTTACGTAGTCCCCGTATTTCTGTGTGAGAGACGCTCCAGTTTTCCAATTAGAACTGTTGCTGCGAATATGACCCAACAGTATTCTAATTTGTCAATACGAGCAGGATTTTCAGAGCCGAATTTTCATCTTGATTATTATAAAAAAATAGATGTAAAATATATAGCGTGCTACATAGGATTTCAAACTTTTGTTATCGCGGGTGAACATAAAAGTTATGCGAAAGGATTACTCACGTTTTATTATTTACTAGCTTCTACCAGCGGGTTCTCTCCCGTGTACTAAGCAGCTGTAAAAGATTTTTAACACCTTTAAACGCACCGACACGATGGATTTCATTGATGAAAATCCATCCGATTCGAGTATTTCTATTAAGTCTTTTTTTTTCCTGTATAACTCAACTTCCTCGTGTCATATGAAGATGACACATATTACCAGTTTCCTTCTGGATAACATCAGTGAGAATCCCATTTTTGTCTTTATGTTTGTCTGTTTGTCCGTATGTCTATTTGTCTGTAACTCTATTTGTATGAGCATCACTTAAAAAGTACTAGACGGATATTGGATTTTCACTAACATATACTTTTAATAAAAATCACTCAAAAAGTACTGGATTGTTTTTAACGGGATTGTCACAATCGTGTAGTTCAGTATGCAGTCTAATAACAGTGTCAATATCTTATCCTTAAATACATTATATTAAGAGTGGATTGAAAAAGTGACAAAAATATTTATTGTCTGTTAGTGCATACAAAAATATTTTTAAACTATTATACGTAATGATAATGAAATGGGATTTTCGCTATTGTATAGCTTATTATTTCGAAGGAAATCTGGAATATGTGGTATCTCGCTGTGACATTAGGAAAGTGAATAGTAGAGATAAAAAAAATATATCAATAACATTGTACTTCAATGATTTTTTTGTATACCTCACGAAGTAGGGACTTTCTCGGCGTCATTATTTCTTGCCTAAACACCCGTATTATTTGAAGTCAGTTTAGTATTTAATTATTCCAATAAAATATTTTTTACATAAAACTATTTGATAACTATTGGCTAACAAATGGCGCTGCTAGGTTGCGTTTTAGTATTGATACACGAAAACTGCATAATATACTTAATAGACTATGCAAGGTTCACTTTTTTTAATGTTAGAAAGAGCTCGAAATGTCCAATAAATTGAGGTTAAACGCTTTGTTACACTCCAACCCGTTTACATAACAATTATTATGTAGCTTCCAAGTTGAAATTTTGTTAATTCTAAATACAAAATAAAATAAAAATAAAGTAGCCCTAAACATTCAAATTGAACACGAATCAAATAACATGAGGTGATCGTTCCAAAACCATCGCGTGACACTTGTATTACAAGTCCGTCGGTGTCGGTATATAGGTAGGTACTCAATTTATATCCATGTGCCAGGTGTGACTTTTACCACGAAAACTGATAGGTGCGAGAACAACTTCCCGAACTGCGGGATTTGGGAAGTACTAGGTGTCAGATTTTGACACAGTACAGACAGATAGGAGTAAGTGATTTTAATAAAAACGCTGGAATTTTTATTCACGCACGCAAACATTATATTTTATTTATAGCGCTGTGAAGCTCTATGAAGATAGATTAAATAATTGCAGTAGTCGAACGGTAGTCGTATCATTTGGTCATCATCACAAAAAGATCAAAAAGTACATATTGCATGATACAAATATATTTTTTTTACTTTGCATTGGAAGTCATAGATCTAGTTATATACGATAAATTCGCACGCCTACGTTTTTTAAAGAATTGCTTGCATTGCATAACACATTTTAAATTCATATTATTCTAAAAATGTCATTAAAGTAGGTATTTGATGTCATACCGAGTCCAATAAAACATTATAGACAATAGCAGTCAATTTATTCAACGGAAATTTTTGAATATTTTAGTATAGTGTTAGATATTTTTATTCTTTATTAAAAAATACGTTCATTTTATTTTATGTTACCTAATAAATCACACACGAATCATGTTCAGTTCCAAAATAAATGATTTAAAAAAAAAATAGCTTACTGCATATGTAACTATACTGTGTTGGTACCTACACCCGATATTTGATGGGAGAGAAAAGTTTTGTGGGAGTTTCGGCTTACATTTTTACGTTTCGTTGAGTTGTTGGTAAATATGTGTATCATGTTATAAATTTGTAGTTTTATAGGAAAGAGGGAATTCTCTTCAAATATCCGATTTATCTTTCTTATACTTATTGTTTTGAATTAACTGAGATAGCAGACACTTATTTTGGGTAAATTCTATTGATTTGGACTCGTTCCGGTTTTAGTTAGGTGAATGTACATACGCGAGTATCTTTGGTACAACAAAACGTCAAGTTCGCAAAGCATTGAATTGTTGTTTCATCCTGATTTTAATAAAATCGGCAGTATCAAGAATCTTTTAATACCATATGGAACATGTGTATATTCAGACTACAATGTCCCGTAAGTACTTTAGTGGCCGTACAAATGTCGTTCCTGCTTAGAGCGATTAATTAACAATAATAATAACCCTTTAATTACAGTTAATAAATACTTTAATTAATAAATAATATACGAGTAGAAGTTAAAATTAGTGTTAGTTACATATATGCTTACATGGAAGGGGATAAAAATAATAATAATTATATTAACTTTTCTCCCATTCCGAGATATCAACCTGTTTAGGTGCAGGAGTACCAGATTGGGAGAATTGTACTTCTTATCTAGTGTGCGCACGACGCGCATCTTTGCTTAAGATGGCATATGCGATCATATACTATGAGCCTAAGCTAAGGTTCCATATGGAACCCGATATACTACAGAAACATACATCCGATACACTATAGAAACACGTCAATCCCATCAGCACCCTGAACGTAATATTAGGTAGTCGTATAAGTTCGCAGCCTTTTGAAAGTGAAAATAATAAAGACTTTTTCGTATTACATAATTATTTATTGAACGGAATATTATCCATTTAGTCTTTCGCCATTTATCTAGAAGAGCCATTATTCCATCGCTATAAAATATTTGGGGTTTCTGAGCGAAAAACTGATTTGTTTATACGGGTTTTTTTTATAGACTAGTGGGCGGACGAGCAAGCGGTCCCACGTGATGGTAAAGACCTCTTGAGGCAGCTCGTTCCACAACCTACGGGTTCGCGGTATAAAATAATTTTTGGACCGAACAGTGCGCGACACCTGCGTATCGAGGAAATGCGGATGGACCGCACTTCTGTGACGGGAGGTGCGGTTGTAGAAACCCGAGGTGGGAATTATATTAAACAGTTCTTCAGAGCATTCCCCATTGTACAGGCGGTAGAACACACAGAGAGACGCAACGTCTATTCGAATGCTGAGGGGTTCTAAACCGCCCGTGAGGCTTATCTTGAGTATAATTTTACTCCATTTAGAGAATTTTGTAAAGATGGGAATAAATGATAATCCGAAAGTGCTATGTCTGGACTGTATGGAGTGTCTGGACTGTATGGAGTGTCTGGACTGTATGGAGTGTCTGGACTGTATGGAGTGTCTGGACTGTATGGAGGATGCATTAAAACTTCCCAACCAAGGTTTATAAATCTTTGTTTAGTCATCAAGGATGTGTGCGGTCGAGCATTGTCGTGATATTAAACTACACCTTTTCTATTCATTAACTGTGGGCGTTTTTTTATTCAAGTGATTGTTTCAATTTTACTAATAGCTGACAGTAAACATCAAAATTATTCGTTTGTCCACGAGGCAAAAGCTCGTGACACACAATGTCTATCCAGTCCCACCATACACATAACATGACTTTGTTAGGAGTGAGGCCTGGCTTTTGGACTATTTGTGATGGCTGAGACTGAGATGTGCTCTCTGCGTGTATTTGATCTATAGACTGCGCATATATAGGAATTTACGGTATCAGTTAAAGAATAAATTGTTTATTAAGGTAGGTATAGATTAACATCCCTATACCTTCATCAGGGTTTCATCGTGTTTGGTTCCTAGTGTCGCCATACTCTATTCACCAACCGTCTAATCGCAGTTTACGCATCCTATTACGTAATGAAACCTTTTCATCTACCTTCATAAAGATTAACACTAAGAAAACCTACAATCACGTCTTATACTTTGGTCCAGGCTGAACTCGTTACTAATGTAACAAGCTTAACGAAAGGAAGCCTACACGGCACGCCACTTGACCTAATAGCTTGCTAAGGCGCTTAAAGTTTTAAAAAGAATGTGCAATCCTGACTGGATTGCTTTAGCGCATTTACTGAACAAGGAAATAGTCTTTTTCTTGGAATAACTTTTTAAGTAGGATTATATGGTTAGTTTAAAAATTTGAAACCAAAATGGTTGTAATAAGAATATGTAGATGTTAAGTTCATTTCAAAATGGCTGCCGGGTCACTTGGTGAAAAAATAAATTTTCCATTAAAGTCTTTAAAGAAATCTCTCTGTATTGTCTGTGGTTTGGCAAGCTTGGAGTGCTTGCCACCCTATGGCCATAGACTAGAGAATAAGACTTGTCAGGTGACTTCTGTAAGTACCACATCTATTCTAATATTAATATAGTTATTTGTTTGGTTGTTGAGTCTTTTAATACACACCACATATTAAACAATACATGGCGCAGTCGGTAGGATTAAGAATATGTATAGTTAAAAAAAAAAAAAAAAAAAAAAAAAAAGGGAAAGATGTATTGTCTGTGGTTTGGCAAGCTTGGAGTGCTTGCCACCCTATGGCCATAGACTAGAGAATAAGACTTGTCAGGTGACTTCTGTAAGTACCACATCTATTCTAATATTAATATAGTTATTTGTTTGGTTGTTGAGTCTTTTAATACACACCACATATTAAACAATACACTCTCCTATTCCGTTCTTTAAATTCCTTTAAGTTCAAACTCCTTCAGGTCCTTTTAGAAGGTGGTAAATGATCATTAGTCAAAAATTACGAAGTTTAGCGCAATTATAACTTTAGCACATGCACAAATTTACTCTTGCGGGAGAAATTAGAAAAAGATGATGAAGATTAGAAAAGTTGAAAAATAATGAGTATAAAATATTATGCTCCCTATTCCACCTCCTATCTCCTATCCCTGTCCCATCCCTAGATAGGACGGGATGGATAAATGGAGTTCAAAGCTCTCAACCGCTCTGTAGCAGATATTGGGAATTCGTTTCGTTTTAACGTGCTTATTACTTATTTACCGGTACCACGCTTTTTTCAAAGAGATAGTAACCGGCATGAATGATTTCTGTTCTGAAAAAAAAAACGTTTTTTTAAACAAACTGGTTATATTAATCTGCAGTAGGTACTTAAAATAATATGAATCCGAGTTTTCCTACTTAACCCGTAACGCTGTCAGATAATACTCAGTGTTTGTTCCGGGTCCCTTGCACACATTATTTTTTATATCCTTGATACCCAACTGAGGTCCGACATAATAATTTTAATTAGATAACACGGGGAATAACCCTAGAGCTGCCCACATTGCCGCAGTAATCTATCCACAGTAAAACAGCAAGTTAACTACATATTTTTGAGCTTTTTTAACATAAAGATAGATTCTCAAAGAGACAGATTATATTAAAGACAAATTCTCATAAGAACAGAAATTATTTGACAGGGGGAGAGTGCACATTCCCATAGCCGCTGGGCGCACACGACTGCCCATGTTACCCCTCTCTCACAGAACCTTGAAATGCACTGCATTTTCTACTTTATCGTGAATCGCTAGTCACTGAGATATGCCAGAGCCCATTCCCATCCCATCCTACCCCATTTTCCCTATACATTCTTTAATCTGCAAAGATAAGCACACATCCGTCTTCTAAAAAATTGTTATCGCTTTAAACAGAGATCAATAGGACTAGATCAATTTAATTAAAATACACTGAAACTTTGTGTAACAAATGCTTTACACAAAAAACCGCGTCAAAATCGATTATTTAGTTTGTAGTTTACTGCAAACATAGAATTTATTTTACGAACTGACATCCAATATTTTATTAATAGTCTTTAATCATTATTTTCCAAGTCATTCCGTCTCCATTCAATGATAATAGTATATTTTATGAACAAAATATATGAATAAATAATTATTAATATTATAATATGTATATGGAAACTTTAAAAACAATGTCGTTTTGAAAGATTTCCAACAGATTTCCATGTTAACATACTGCTCTTATCTGCATTGTGGTCTAACAGTATATACCATAATCACGCGAAGTTTAACCCTAAAATCAAATACATACACTTAAAAATCGTAAGAGCAGTTCTTTTAAAAGGGTCCCGCAGTTGTAAAAACTACGTAAATGAGATGTGAACCACACGATTAAACTCAGGCAATTTGGCTAAATGACATTGTGTGTATGGAGAAAGGTAAGGGTTGATGTCGAAAGGAAATTCGAATTATAATGGATGTGGTAACATGAAATGAAACTGTATACATTTTTCATTAATTTACAGACATTAAATAAAATTAAAGCAAATGAATTAGCAAAAATAAAGTGAATAGCAAAGGTAATGCTGCGAAATTATTTAATAATCTACCTGATTACACGAAGGAAATGGAGTTGACATACTAGTAAATAAATCCTATTATAACATTATAATTTTAAATAGATTTAGAAGAATGTTAATATTAAATAAAAAAACTAGATTATGATTATTTCGATGTTAGTTTTAAGATTGTGATTAGATGTGATTGTGATGATGAATCGATATCGTTTTACCACTTATGCCGAACGCTGCTGCTAACTCAGACGCGTTTAGAGATGAATCAATTTCCACTATTGCTTTCATTTCGTCATTATCAACTCCGGTCGTACACGAGGCTTGGTCTTGTGGTCGGAATTTCCGGAACGGAAACGATCAAACCAAAAACGGACCGTGCGTACATTTGTGGTGTTTGGTCCGTACACACCGTTGATATTGCGTGCGCGTCTGTGTTGCATTGTTGACGCGAAGGAACCCATATTCGAAAGGCACGCAAATTTTTAACTTTTCCATGGTCACAAAATACAACAATATCTAAGCAAAAAGTCGTTTGATGGAAAACAAAGGAATAACTGATGTTGTATAAGAATGTCATAGATTAAATACAATAATACGGTACAAAATATTATTTGGTATGTACAATATAGTATTACTATGTACTATATCACTATAAGGGCACACTGAACAATCATTTAAAATCTTATTCAATCACAATAATGTTATAAAACTTCCTACCAAAACCGATTGGTGTCTGTAACAGCTTGTTATAGCTTGTTAACGCACGATAATTCATTTTCCCTAATAGCAAAATACTTTCACATTATTACTTTAACCCTTAAAATTACAAGATGATATTCATATAACGCTGGCATGGAGAGACCCTCTTTACCGGCCACATCAAAAACATCCCAAAAAGGCCACATCCCTAGATTTATAACATCCCTATTTCAACGTAAAAAAGGGTTGAACAAACCCCGAAATTAAGGTGTATTCACCTGCCACCTATAAACAGTCCGCAGAGCATCAAATGTGACAATTTCGTTCAATTTTCGCCTTTATGTCACGGTTGATGTACGGAATAAGGCTCAGATGTTCGGGGCCAAATAATTTCTTAATCAACTTGCTTTGTTTAGGCTAATCATGTCATTTGACGTTCTATTTGAACCGGTGACATACGGAATATCAAATAAAGTCCTAATAGGGTTGTCGCATTCCAGCTTTACATTAACATCTCTGAAGTATCAACCCTAAGTCATTACCCTGAAGTTAACGTCATTATTTCACTTTAGAAGTCATTGTATTAAATGTATGCATAATTAGAACCTCTCGCAAATGTGGTTGACGGTAAGTGGTGGTAATTTTCAGCTAGTTTTTAGAAAAGCGACAAAATTTAATTATCTGTCGTCTCTCATAGGAGCATTTTGGAGGTCTGTGACCTTTGTTGGGGAAAATATTCTTAAAAGATTATATTCCTCGAATAAATCCTCGGGGTATAATTATTCTTTGTCGAGCGTTGATAGTAAGAAATTAGGATTTGTAATGATCAATTTTTCTGATGATCAATCTCAGCGAAGATTGTTAATGATGCTAATATTTTATTTTCTTCCTTTTTACACTAGACATCAGCCCACGATTTTGTCTGCTCATGCCGATGTAAATATAATGAATAGTTTCTTTACGACAAAAGCACTAGCTTTATGTGCTAAGAGATAATTAATACAAAACGAAAAAACTTTGACCTTTCAAACATCAAAAAAAAATACTACTGCCTAAAAGATAAATTCTCGCGCTTTTTTAATTGCAACACTTATAAAATATTTTCATTTAATTTTCATAAAAATAATAAACGATGAAAGATTTAGACAAATTAATACTGGCTGCAAAAATTAAATATTTATAATTTATCAAATAAATATAACAAATATTTTGTTTAACTGTTTTATTTATGTGTCAATAATATTATGCGTTTCATTCCAGGCACAGCACACTATGGCGAGGACAGCGTGGGCTCGTTTCCGTACTTTGAGTACAACGTGCCACGGAACGTGACCACCGTGGTCGGTCAGACCGCCTTCCTCCACTGTAGGGTTGAACAGCTCGGCGATAAAGCTGTAAGTAACATCTTCTCTACATGTCTTCTATCTTCTGTGCATTTAATAAAACAGTAAAAAGGTTAAGTCTGTGCATTAACTAATAAAACAATGGGGTCTCTTTAGTAGCTACAGAACGCAAAACTGTAGTTTTAGATTTCCCTATATACGTATATTAAGTTTGAAATCAGTTTAATATCTATTAATAATTCAAATAAAACGCTCAACGCTTCACCGCTTCACGCTTCACGGTGAAACGCTTCACCAACAGATAGATATCTCTATTAGGTGCGTTTTAGTCTACATAAGACTCGAAGACAGTACAACTGCTAAACTGATATGCGAAGGTTGGCTTCTGTAAAATAGGAAGAACACGAAAAGCACTTTAACACAGGCCGATTAAATAAGTTCCGCTATTTCTTCATAGATATCTCTGGATACTAAGACAAACGAGTAGTTTTTTGGCTGATTCGTGGTGGAAAATTTCAATATTTTTTAACAATTATCGTTTTTATAGATTTGATCTATAAAAACCGTTACCGACGCCTAAACAATATCACGGGGATGGGGATGCGCTGCCGACTTTGCAGAATTCTATTCACAGCTTTCATAGCCTCATGTCCTTAGTGTACATTGGACTAAGTGGTCTCGACTTTACCGACTACGGCTGCGACTACGTGTAACTACGGCCATGTGAACCACAATGAACAAGGAAAGAAAAGAACGAGTAAATTATTGCAAAATTTTCTACGTATATTGTTCACACTAACCATAATTCATTGTTTTCTGTTGACTGTTTTGGGAATGCTAGAAAAACATATGTACTAGAAAAATACTAGCAGAAATACATGGATAAGCCAATAATAGCACTAAACCCACTCACCTGCTTACGACCGAGACAGTCTAATATTTTATGAGAAGAGGCTGGTAAAGGACATGGAATACTAGTCTCACTTCTGGATTTGTAAGCCTATTTGACGCTAACTATAGACGCAATTCGAATATTGGACTACTCCACTCTCACAAGCAGTTTAGAACCTATTAATATCCGGAGAGACCTGCGTCTCTCATTGTGTTCTACTAGATATATATTGCTGTACAGAACTATTCTTTACAACGCCCATCTCGGATTATAATAACCGTTATTATCCAAGTGAAATGTACTCGCACTTCTTTAATAGAAAGCTGTTACGTACCATGAGGTATACATTTGTATATCACATTTATATCACATAACCAAACGTTGTGGAAAGTTAACCGCTGTGGTTTTCCGCTACACTACGACTTGGACATCTTCAAGAATTACACTTTTCTGAAATCTGTAACGAGCATGAACAACATTTAGCAGATATGCGATAGTGCTATGAAGGTATGTATGCGTATGCGTGGATTACACGAAATATAGTTTTTCTGAAAACAGTGACGAGGAGGAACAACTTTTGACATATAAATAGCGCAGGCTGTTATGAATAAATACGAGAAAACTGTCTGAACAATCTGCGCATCAGGCAAAAACCATTTTTGGATTAATAATTATTATTAGTATATATAGATTTGGAAGTCTGATACAACACACTACTATAACTCATTATTGTAGAACTGTTTTTTTTCTACAACATTGTATTTGCGGTCGACGTTACCTAGCCGCGTATTGAATAATTCGATAATTAACAACAAATGAGTTTGCATTGGACAATAATTTTCACAAATTATCACAAACTATAAATTCAGGCCACTGACCTTTCTATTTGTATAAATAAGTAAATAGTTTTTGGCTCGGGGACAAGTTATATTGATTCGTTATCTATTTTCACAACTAGGTTGGAGGCGAGAATAGTCTGAGTTCATTTTAAATGCAAATCACTTTAAATTGTTCGCAATTCTGTTTGTTTATTGAATAAAAATTGAAGGAATGGGTATATTTTAAAAAAAATTGTAAAAGAGGTTTGATTCTTCTCATTTCCAATTACAGTGAAGCAAAACTGTTTGTTCAGGCTAATGTTAGGAACCAGTTATCCGTTTCTGTAGAGATAACTATCGTTATAAATATCAATTATTCAGGATCGTCAATGGTAGTATTTGGACAAGCCATTCAAAAATTGGATTAAAGAATCCATATTGGTTGAACATGAAACTCTCACATTCTGTGAACGCTTGTGCAAATAAAGCATAGACTATTTCAGCCAAACATGACAACGATTATGATGTTGATAAAAGGTTTAAAAATTCCATATCTCAAACTACTGTTTCTCAAAAGTTTCCCAAAATTTTCTATTTTATCGCAATTTTCTCGATAAATTGTATTCCGCGCTGATTTTGCTGTTTAGAAAACTCATTCCATTATCTATATGTAGGTAAATAGACGACTGAGACATCGTTTGAAACATATTGGATAGTCGATACACGGACACAGTATTGGATTTTCAACAGCATTAGCACAGTACAGAGAAGAAACAGAAGAATATCTGCCTAAAAACGCTTAACAAACTACAATCTCTGCGTTTGCTCAGCGTACACATGTTATTAACTTTTCTATAGATGATTTTTTTTAGTAAAATTTTATTTATTGACCTTCAAAATGATTTAAAACATTTAGTATTGATTTTTAAATAAGATTAATGATAACAATTCTTTTCCGTTTAAATATTAACATAATAATATGTTTCAAAAAATGCACATTCTCTAAAAAACATTGTTAGTTTACTATAGACATCAACATAACATACTATCAGCCTATGTTTCTCCACTGGTGCACTGCTGGATATAGTCCTCTCCAGAGTTCGCCGCCACACTCAATCTTCCACTCTTCTCATCCAGCCACTACCGTCAAACGTCTTCAAGTCGCCGGTCTATCTGGCCAGAGGGTTACAAGGATTTTTTTATGGATGAAGACAACAGACAAGCATACAGTCCACCTGATGATAAGTGGATACTGTAGCCCATGAACATCCGCGATACATGCCAACATTAATTAGTCCATTACGACAAACGTTGTCATGTCCCCGGATGCGCTGCCTACCTTTGGAGATATAGGAGAAAGGGTTGCGAAAATGGGGAGGGATAGGATGGGATAGGGATGGGCTCTGGCATATCTCACTCATTACCCAAAAATACATGGATAATGATAAAATTTGCTAAACTGTATATACTCGCTAGACCTAGCTATTTTGAAAATAGCGCCAAGATACTCTACTATCTCCTTTCTGTGTTATGGTATTAGATAGCTCAGAAAATAAGGAAGGTAACAGAAAACTACATTTAATCAAGTGTCACAAATAGTCTCAGTCGGTATCTGAAGATAAAAAGTGAAAACGTCGGTTGGCCGGGTTCCAAGTAATTGAGAAATTACGGAAAAATGCAGTCTTAAATTGTTATCTCTAATAGATTTATCTATACGCTCAGAGTCATTGTGAACTGCAGACATTTAATCGGACGCTTGGAATTGTGGATAGATGGACATAATAAAGACCGATTAATTACAATATTTGAAAAATAAAATCATCAATCAGTGCGTCCTGCCCGTTGTGACGTGTGATGCAGAAATCTTGGTCTCCAACGATAGGCTTGATTCACAAGGTCAAAGTCGCTCAGAGAGCGATGGAAACAATTATGTTCGAAGTCTCTTTGCTGGATTAACCCGTAAGAAAGAAAGTCGACGAAGAACGATTACCGTCATAGTTCAGAAAGCTGAAGTGGAAGTGAGCGGGTCATATTTGTCGCAGGACTGATAACCGGTGGGGGAGACGAGAGCTCAATGGAGACCACGTAACGGAATAAGTAACGTGGGACACCCTTCGGGCACCTGGACAGTAGTCAACCCAGATGGACTGACAACTTGAAGAAAGTCGCCGGTAGTGGGTGTATGAGAACAGTGGAAGATCTTCTGTGGTGGTGCCCTTTGGGAGAGGCCTATATCCAGCTGATAGTATAATATTTAGTATAATATAATATGAAATAGAGCATTTTACCCGTTTCTTTGTCAACACAAAATTTCTACCTACTAAACTGGATTGCAAAAATTCCGGGTCGCTAATAAATGTCGTGATAGTTTCTTAAATACATAAGACTAATTTGCGAAACTATAGTATATTGTAGATGAGTGATTAATATATGTAAAAAAATGTGTAACACGTTCTGTACACTATATAACTTTAATTAAATACTAAAAAATAAGAAAATTTCGCTTCTAACTTATGACAAAAAAAATACACTTCGCAGTAAATCTTAAAAAATAAAAGTTTTTTTGTCAATTTAATATTTTGTATTTCCTCCACGAGCCCGTATCACTTCAATAAGACGATGGACATGCTGTAAACCAAATTTTTAATACGTTTTTTTTAATACTATGTTTGCCCATTCTTCCACTAGCGCATTCTTTAACTCGTGTAAGGTAACGGGAGCAGGAGAGCGTTGTCTCACGCATCTCCCGAGCTCGTCCCATGCATGTTCTATGGGATTTAAGTCTGGGCTGCGAGCTGGCCACTCCATGCAGGTAATACCGACGTCTTGAATATACATATTGACCAAATGAGCAGTATGTGGTCGCGCATTATCGTGCATAAGAATGAAAATTGCACCCATATTCACTAAGAATGGACCAGCATGCTCATTTAAAATCTCTCCTACGTATCTGACAGCAGTCAGAGAACCGTTTTCTATGATCACTAACTCCGTGCGATCCTCTGAAGATATCCCAGCCCAAACCATTATTGATCCTCCACCGAATGGCACCTTTTCTTCAAAACACGCTTGATGATACCGTTCTCCTGGCCGTCTAAATACTCTTCGTCTCCCGTCGTGCGTAAATAAACAAAATCTGGACTCATCGGAAAACATAACCTTGGACCAATCTTCATCTGTCCATCGGATGTGTTCTCGAGCAAACCGTAACCTGGCAACTCGATGTTCTCTGAGCAGTTTGGGGCCGTTTGCTGGTCTATAAGGCTTTATATCAGCTTCACGAAGACGTCGCAGAATCGTATTAGAGCTCACATTGTTGTGGTGAATTTCTTGAAGACTGTTTCGGACCTGAACAGCCGTGAGATGTCGATTTCCTAACATAGTGCTCACGATGAATCGGTCTTCTCGTGTAGTTGTGCACCTTGGCCTGCCATTTCCCGGTCTCCTGATGTTCATGCCGGTCTCTTGAAATCGCTGGAGTACTCTTTGGACCGTTGATAAAGATACTCCCACTGTTCTAGCAGTGCTACGCTGACTTCTTCCTTCTTGTACCATGGTAATAATCCGTGTAAATTCTTCAGGTGATAACGACATGATATTGCATTGAATACTCTGATCAATCCAAGGAACCATTTATAATGACAGCTCCGTTTGAAACAAAAGCAGAAAAAATATTCTTTTCCTAATTTGAAATTTTGAAATTTTTCAAAATGCAGAATATTTTTTTTTAAATCTGTAACTTGTACAAATGAAACCTCTTTAGAGATTTAGAACAAGCATTAGTAACCTCCTTACTACATATTATTTATTCGAGCGATCTAGGTATATAATTTATGGAGATATCACGGTTTTTATTAGCGACCCGGATTTTTTGCAATCCAGTGTAGGTTATTCAGTTATTATTTTTAATATTATGTATATATTTGTTTGATAACTTATTCCTTTTACATTTGTTAAAGGTTTCATGGATAAGGAAAAGGGATCTTCACATACTAACAGCTGGGATTCTAACATACACTTCAGATCAAAGATTCCAGGTAAGATCTTATTACCAAATAATTCATTATTTTCTTGATGATCACATGAATCAAAATGTAATCTCATGGAGCTAGTGCCTGAAACCTGATTTCCAATTCCTGATCACTAGTACATGATCATTTCTCATTTATAAATAGCTTTTATATTTCATCGATATTACTGGTCAGCAAGAAAAAAATTAAGTCATATACGTGATTTCACCTATAGACCAACTACGAGCGGGAGAGTTGCACCAATAACGTTATATTGGAAGGATGACGTTACTTTTTTCTCAGTGTGAATAGAGCATAATGATGGCAGAATATCTGATTATAGTTATTATAATTGATTACAGATAGTAGGTACCTACTAAAAAAAAAGGCCAAAAAAACTCGAAAAAATATTCGTAAACTAATTTTGACATGACTAATTTTGCTAACAATACAACCAGTTGAAACTAACTTGACCATTTATCTTCAATCTCCATTTAATCCGATCAATTGAGTAGTCCTTTATTGACCTTTTTTACATGTATTGTACTTTTTTACCGGATGTATTGTAATTTCAATCACTGATAAAAGACACTAGGAAATGAACTATTTTTATTCAAGTCTGAACTTGTAATCATAGACCATTGATATATTTTTTTTTACACTCATGGATAATTCAATACTTAAAACTTTTTACCATTTATATAAAGTTTGGTTGCGATAAAACTAGCTACTTTTGTAAGCGGACTACTAAATTTCTAAAAAGGAACAGCATTTGTGCGTGCCAAGTTCTAATTGCGCCTTTTCAACAGGTAATCAGACCTGACAAGTCTGAGAATTGGACACTACAGATCAAGTTCCCGCAGGAGCGCGACGCGGGCATCTACGAGTGTCAAGTGAACACTGAGCCGAAAATGTCACTCGCCTTCCAACTCAATGTTGTTGGTAAGTCGATAGTTTTTTAAACATGTATTTATACAGGGGTGTGTCCGAAACTTTTCCAAAGCTTGACATAATTAATTCTGCTTATGATTCTGAGTTCACTGACAGATTACGTGATTTATGTAATATTTTGAGAAATAAATTATCTTATACCGTCTAGGTTACACCAATCGTAATCATGAACTGCTGATGGAGGTAGTCAGCGCCATTCTTCAGCTACCCGCATTAGGCTTTGTTTTATGGAAAATTGCGGCACACAATCATGCATAACCAGCGTAACCATGATTGGAGATATGATTGATGTATCCCAACCGAAATGTGCAGTAGAACAACATAGATAATAAGTTTAACATACGCCTGTAACCCGTTTAAAAGATAATGAAATGTGTAAAATCAATAAAAATAGTACAACACTAGCTTTACCCGTGGCTTCGGTTGCGTGGGCTGAGCAGCTGTAAAAGATTTTTAACATCGAGTAGTTTTTGAGTATATAATTCAAATAAAAGTCATTTTTTATTATCCTCTTTAACTCAACTTCCTTGTGTCATCTTCATCTTCATAGATGACACATATACCAGTTTTCCTTCTGGATACTTAGCTATGCATTAATGAAAACCTAATCAAAATCCGTTAAGTGGTTTTTACGACAAATATATAGACAAAAATTTAAAAATTTACTGTTTCGGTTTCTGTAGCCATTAAAGGGGTTCTATTTTATTTTAAATTAAGTCAGTGTACAGACAACCCTTTTACTGATTTATTAATATATATGTATGTACAGATTACGTAGCCAAGCGATTTGTGTATGAAAGATAAAGCTATTTTCGTACCTCTGGGAACATCCGAGATCCGAGTACAGGTCCTATATTAGTTAATTCCATTATTAGTCAGTAGTTATTTTGACAGTGTCGAATTGCTAATTTAAGAAATCTCTTAACTATTTGAGCCAGTAACCGTTTTGATGTTCTTAAACTAGAAAATTACACTCTCAAAGAAAATTATTCTACACGAATACCATTTGAGTTGTCGTGTTGTATGAAAATGCCCTACTTCTAGTATTCTCCAAAGACATTACGAGAAACGGCACGGAATCCGCAATGATTTCAACGCCACTTAGCGTCGCGACGACTAGCGTAGTGACGATATAAATGTCACGGCTTAGATTTTCAAGCGTGTCTCTTGGATATTAGACTTGTTAGTAATCTCGAGTGTTGTTCATATGTGTGTGTCATATATATATACCAAGTATATGAGCCGAGTGAATATTTTGAACATGGCAGCTTTTTTATTCAATTACTAGCTTCAATCCGCGTCTTTGCTCGCGTGGATTTAGTAGCTGTAAAAAAAATTAACACCTATAAAAGTACCGACGTGATGAATTTCACGGGTGAAAATAGAATTACTGAAAAACTACGGGGTGGACCCCGTAGTTTTTCAGTAATTCTATTAAAAGTCATATTTAATTCCTATAAGTCAACTTCCTTGTGTCATATGAAGATCACACATATACCAGTTTTCCTTCTGGATACTTAGCTATACATTGATGAAAACCCGATTAAAATCCCTTAAGTAGTTTTCACGTGATGCTCAAACAAACAGACATACGGACAATAATTTTCAAAATTACTGTTTTGGGATGTGTAGCTTCTAAAGAGACTCCCCAATTATTTATTTTTAAATCAAGTCAATTAACTCAAGCCTTTTACTGTTATTATATCTATGGATAAAGATTGATGAATTCCTGCATAGTGAAGAGTATGAAAATTTTGCGGAATAATAAATAAATAGGTTCCAGAAAGAGGGGGGTAAAATTTTAAGTTTTTTCGATGTACATTGTTATAAAACGTTTTTCGATACTAAACACGCAACCAACTAAGTGTTAAAAAAATGCATTTATTGATTATGAATTAACTATAATTGGTTACACAAAATCAATAAAAAAATATTCCAAAGAGATGTGGTTCAGTAACAGTAGTGATAGTGTACTGACTAAGTCACTTTTAATTCTTTATATATTTTTAAATCTGGGAAAATTCCCGAGAACGACACATCATTAGTTAGAAACCAAACATAGATTAAACATTCTTATTACTCGCACCTGAATCACAGAGCGTGAACAAACAACAGCCATAAACATGAAGTTGGCACCAGAATTCATTAACAATGTAGGTGAAGTTTGCCGCTACTTGACTGCGACAATCGCGACAATGCACACATTTGCCGTTTGACATTCCAATTTGCCTTACGTACGCGGCTTCTTGGAATGCTTCTTGAAATATTTTGGAGTAATTTCGCTTGGGAGTTTGAAGATAACGTTGATATTGTGGAATTTTTTTTGTCTTGTGTTTTGGGATGATGCCACAAGTTGATACTTGGTTAGAGGCTTCTGAGAAATAAGTAAAACCGAACTTTTGTTATAAATCAAACATAACAAATGATTCTTTCTTTGAAGTGAAGTTATTTTTAGACAATTTATTTTATTTTGTTCGGGCTCTGTTATAAATTCAAATTATAATATTTTCCTGTAAGTGTTGTCCGCAAATGCCAAAATATTGAAATTTACCTTCATTCCCACTAGTTCAATTAATCAATTCAATCATTGAACTAGTGAGACTTTTTAAGCTAGACTTGTACATGATATTTTAGTAATTGAATATTATTATCTAAACTGACAAAAACTCCGAAGAAATGAGATCAGTAGCACATTGTATCTGATATTTCAAATGATTATTTCTATATTAGCTGCGTAATTCAGAATATTTATAAATATAAAATTTCGCAATAAAATATATACTTATTAATTAAATTTTATCTTGAATTTAATCCATCTTTAAACATTATAACTAATTGGTTTCATTTAACTATCACCTTAAATATTTAACTTGTTGATCTTACTGTCTGTAAGATCAACAAGTTTATTTTCATCTGTCACCAAACCTACTAAAATTCAGTAGATTACTGTTCAACAGCAGTTGAACGTGAATATCACATTTCCTCACTGTTCTCGATCGACCGACCACTCGACCAACAGATTTGTCGGCAGACCGCATCTTGGCAAATAGGCTACGTGTTGAGGCGTGAATTCTGTCTTTCACGCTCCATCTGATATAGCATGAACGCTTCGTAACACTAGAATAAAGAGAAACGGTGTTGCGAATAGAAGGTAATAAATAAAAAATTTCGAAATATTAAAACATGACTCAGTGGACTATTCAAAATATCTATGAAATAAAAATAAAAAAGCTAATGAAAAATATTTTTATATTTAGAATTTGTATGGACCCGTTGCATTACCAAGTGTTAATCTAACGACAAGGGATATCAAAAGCAAGCTAAAATACCTTTTTTTTTTTTTTTTTTTTTTTACGTGGGGAAATCCATCATGAGATACCCTTCCGCTGGGGACAGGCGGAGGGTTATGCCGGACTCCTACCGGCTAAAACCCCACGATGTTCCGTCTGCTCACTTCGCGCCAGGGTCACGGGTGCGCTGTTAGCATTCGTCCGCGACCCCGGCTGTGACGGCCCGCTAGTGCGGGCCCCGGTCTCTGATCTGTTTACCGGTCCTGGAGGGTGGGCGTTGCTCGGGAACATGGGAGCCCATTTCTTCTTATGAGCCCTTGGCTTGGTCGACGAACTTCCCCGCGTTCGCCGGCCGGGATCATTTTATGGTGGGGGCAGATCGCGGGCGTAAGCCCGTCTTCTGCGCCCGGTTCGCCTGCGGCGCAGCGGCTCAGTAGCCTCCTGCTCTCTGGCCCGCTCCGTCGCTTCCTTCTGGAGCATCACACTCTCGCAGAAGGCCCTCACAGCTTTCCACGACCCCTCGTCACCGACCATAGCTCTCACTACAGCCGGCAAGGAGAGGTCGTTGCCTATTACAGCGCCGAGAGAGGCGCGCTGCTCCTCCCAGGCCGGACACGCTTCCAGCGTGTGCTGGGCCGTCTCCTCCGGGAAGCTAAAATACCTAATGTATCTATCTACTAGAGTCGCCAACATCCCTTTATCCCTTTCCTCCCCTAAGAATGATTCAAAAATCCCCTAAAATAAAACCCCCTAAACGTAATAATATTATGGCATTTTATAGAATAGTAGTTATCTAGGTGTGTTTTTCCTTCAAATTATAGATTTAAAATAATCTAACAACTAAATAAAGTAATTATTGAATGAATCGAATCATGTAGAATCGATACAAAATTGTACTACAATTAAATCGACAGTCGAGTCGGTAATCGATATATTATAATTTGGACCTCTCTTTAACGATTCGTCATCAAGCAAATAAGAAAATGGAAAAACGATAGACTATAGTTTATTCCTGGCTTCGAAAACAAATTATGAATTTCTTTTTTTAGGATGTCCTCAAACATAATTATTTAAATCCCTAAAAAGACCCTAAATATTTTTACCCCTAAAAAAACCCGTTGCGATCTCTTTACTCCTAAATTTAGCGGGAAAACCCCTAAGTTGACTACATTGCTATCTGCCTGGATACTGTATAAATAACAAATATTCGTTTCTTGGGCACCTAAATTCTGAAATGCAACTGAAATGGTGTGGGATGCCATGTGATGTTTAAAAGTCACTGTCGTTGTGTCGTGAAGAAAACTACTTTCTCCATGGTAACTTTCATGGTGTGTACCATGAAAGTTGCCATGTTACAACTAATTTTTTTATGGCTACCAAATAAAGACAGATTTTTACAACTGATTACGTGACTGACGATTGTCCAAAAAACCTGAAAATAATACGTCTTTTAGAAGAGAATCTATATAATTACATAAATGGCGCGTCAATACCCAGAGAGACGAGCCCGCATTATAAATCTATCTACTAAACCGGTACTAAAACGAAAAATATTTTCACGTTGTTTCGCAATGAATTCAAACGTATACACGAACAGATTACTGGAGTGGAGCGAATATCATGCATACCACACCAGCAAAAATGTTTCAAATTGTAATTTAGACAAAGCAATGCTCGCTTTGAGGAACATGATATTCTGACTCAATATTATTTAAAGGCTCGTTTAAATAAGGTCGAATCTTCTATCATATAATTTGTATCATATAGAGAGGCAAAAGTGTTGAGGTACTTTTTATTTAACCCTGTATGTGGCAGTTAGAAGACACAGGCTGATGGTATGGTAGAGTTACACAAGCCATTTTGACTGATCAAACTTCTGACTTTGACCTGTGAAGTGCGCATCCGCCACTTACAACCAGATAGAGAAGCAATGTCATTGCCACATATTAAAAAAGATAAAAAGTCTTTGTTAAAAAGATCCACATTTTTCTAACAAATGTCAAGAGAAGGGTTGTAACCAAAAAAGAATGTGTGACATAAATTTGGCGCTGAGTGAAAGCATTTCAAGCGCTCGCTTTCTTTTTGTGGTGAAATAATGAATCGCGACGTTAGAGACGTCCTAAAAAGTTGAAATTCGGTGCATGTGTGAGATATAGGGCAATGCTAATAAATATACTTAAACGTAATGCCAAATAAACATAAATTACTTGTATAAAGTTTGCGATTGTGATTGGATGAAAAAAGCGAAAAATCATTATCTATAATACTAGTATTTGAAATTATCTTTCTATACAACGGAGTTGATAAATATATTTACTTAATTTTTTTTCTCTGAAAAAATTCCTCTTGGTGCTTGCTTACATTGTGTTTTAAGTAATTCAATTTATAGTGATAATTTATTTTTGATTGTATTTATATGGGTATATATGTTTATCAATATATTATATAGCATTAAGCATTAAACTATATATCATATATATACATGTATGTTATATATATATATTGAATGGTACCTATATTCAGATGCCGGACGGCATTGACTAATTGGTGTTTAGGATCTGCACATGTTTATATTGAATTAGAATTCCATATTGAATGGCAATAAGATTGAAAACATACTGAGTAATTTTGTTTAAATATTTATAAGTGCTGTGTGACTTTGTTTAGTATAAAAATAAAATATGATACGCATGTTGAAGAGATTACCGAGATTTTTTAGATTACAATTACGAAAACTTAACATATTTTAATATTACCACTTACAATTAAGATACCATGGGCGCCCTCCGGGCAGCGGCCAGGTCGACTGACGCCTAGTAGAACGTTGCCGGTAGTGGTTGGATAAGTGGAGCAGAAGACCGTGTGTGGTAGCGGTCTTTGGGAGAGGTTCTATATGCAGCAGTGGAGAAACACAGAGTTGATAGTATTTTATACCCATAAACCCATATTTAGTGGAGGGAGAGTGCACGCTGCATTCCCGCAGCTGCTATGCGCGCTCGACTGGTCACGTTACCCTCTCTTACAGAAGACTTAAAATGTACTGTATTTACTACTTTATCCTATTTCGCCAATGTTCGTACGTGTTTCGGTTGTGAGTTAGATATGCCAGATCCCATTCCCATCCCATCCTATCCCTCCCCATTTTCCCAACCCTTTCTTCAAATCCATGCCTATTTCCCTAAAGAGATTTGGAAGCGCAACATCGTTTGTCATTCTCGACTAATGTTGGCATGTATCGCGGATGACTGCGGACGACAGTATCTTACTTTTACCTTCATAATAGACGGTAGACAAAAAAGATAACTTTCGAGTCATAACCCTCCACGAGGACCTAATACAAATTGGAGGTAATTCGCAATGTATGATAATGCCCAGATATGAATTCAAAATATAAATTAAGAAGACATTTCTTGTCCAAATTATAATTTGTTCACTGCTCACAGGTAGGTATTTAATTATAATTTGTTCACTGCTCACAGGTAGATATTTAATTATAATTTGTTCACTACGCAAAGGTAGGTATTTAATTATAATTTGATCACTGCTCACAGGTAGGTATTTAATGGTTAGTTGGCTGGGATTTGAAATTATTTATTCTCAACTCACATTTGTAATCACATACGAAATTTTCGCTCTAGTAAAGACATTAGGTGTTAATTTGATGTGAGGCGGCCGCTAAACCGACAATAAACTCTCCGGAATGCGCTTCCCACTGACATTAGAAAGGTACTTAGTAAAAGAACCCTTAAAAAACTGCTTCAGCATCATTATTTAAAGATTCAGAGTTAGGGATCTACAAGTATATCTTCAGACCTAATTATTATCACTTCTTTAAGTTTTCTGCTCTCTTGTGTATTATAATATTATATGTATGCATGTGTATGTTTAATGAAAATATTATTTTATTTGTGTGGTTATGTCTAAACCAAAATTGCACCCGCGTCTCAATTCTGTTGGTTGAGTGTGTGTAGTGAAGTTTAAATACATAAAATAAATAATAAAAGACCGTATAGTCGGATTTTTCTTCGAGTCGAGGATATGACACGTAGAACTGTCAAACAGAGTGAAATTTGTACGCAGATGACACTTTATTGACAGTTCTATATGTCATATCGCTGTTTCGCATAAAAAACCGACTTTTTTATATACAAGTGGGCGGACGAGCAAGCGGTCCCACGTGATGGTAAGTGTTACCGCCGCCCATGGACACTTGCAACACCAGGGGGTATGCGGGCGCACCGCCGACCTTGCAAAATCCTATTCACAGCTAAAACTAATACACACACTACACTAATATCATTGTGCAATATTATTGAATCGTTCCTTGCACCCAAATGACTTTCAATGTACTCCCTAACATGCTCAATTATCTAAGAAGCTAATCACTCTAACGTATTAAGTAAACATGAATATTAAATAACTTTGTTTTGCATAATTATTTACGGTTATTAATTTGGTAAATATAAATAGCATGCAGAATGAACAACTCAATTACCTAAGGCTAGTCAATTTTGCGACACGGATCCGCACCCACGCGTGATCCGGGTCTGTGGGCTTGCGTTCATTTGTTTTCATACAAATGTCAAGTGGACGACACGTGCCACGGTTACAGTAACTTATCAGGATAATTTTGTTTGTAAGTGGCACTTAAAGCCAGTATGATACGACAGGTGAATGGGTTTTGTTTACGAAAAAATGCAAAATATTTGATGAAGGTCAAATACCATTTACATTTTTTAACACTTAACTTGTTTTACAAAAGAAATAATTTAACAAATATTACCCAATTTTTCTACACAAAAGCTTTGAGATAGTAACAAAAGAATAGGGACTTTTCACGGACAAAATGTTATGCTTAGTCACGCCAGCCAGGGTGAACTCCAAAAGGTTATTTAAACCCTTATTAGACTCGTTATTGCGAGAAGGTTCTCGAAAAAAAATATCTAGAAAGTCACTACAAAGTTTAAATCTTCGAATAACAAGGAGAAACGGAGGTTACGACAGGGTCTTACCCACACTACATGCTAGAAACAGTATGGAATCTTCATATGATTATTTTAAAGACAATCCACACACATTAAACTGCTTCTCATAAAAGTAAACTCATAAAAGCATTTTAATGCAAACCTGCTAAGACTGATTTGACTTGTTGTAATTTAGTCTGTCTAGTTACCGCATTACCTATTATCGCAAGTTACTCATCTAAGTAAGGAGCAATGCCGAACCATGCGGTAGAACACTAACATTCTAATCAGAGATGACAATCCTTATTCGGTTTACGCGAAGATGGTTAAGTAAGTATTTAGAGACAGCGATAAATTCTCTCGCGTTTTAAGTTTCTCGTCTCTCCTTCAGTGTGGTGTCGGCCGATTTTAGAATACTCCCATCTGTTGTTAAGATCTCTCTGACCGTGGAATCAGAATGGCTTTAGAATGGCCAAACCTTATCTCTTCCCGTGTGTATCGTAAAATGCAACGGGATAACAAAGCCGCTATCTCAAGCACTGAGGAAATGCATCATCTCTTAAAAAGTGGACTCGCCAATTCGCTTGGGCAGCGTGGTATTTTAAGGTCATATGTTATTATCGCTCATGCCCAAGACAATATGCACCAGGTGTCCAGAAATGGACGAAATATAAAGGGCCGATTACGGTGCAAGTTCTCTTACTGATAGTTTTATCGTTATTGTGATCCTAAAAGATCTAATCTTGGCAAATTTGTTTCCCTTAAAAGCATTTTTGAGAGACACAATCTACGTACCTACTGGCACGTTGAAACGTGCCGTATCATCGGATGATTTTTATCTTTTAATATCTTAACAAGCATCTTTTTCTCGAGATGCTAAGAAAGCGAAAAGTGGGCGTTTTGTGTTCAAGTGCTCGGGATTATCTTTAATCTTCGCAATTTTGTTGCGTAGGTCGACCCAATTACCTCCAGAACGAGCTTGTTAAAAGTATAATGTGTTACTAAAGTTTTTGTCTTCGTCTCAAAGAGCAGTACAAAGTTGATGCGACGACAAATTGATAGCAATAGTGATTTAAAGTATATCTTTTGATACATCGTCATTTGTATCAAACGTAATGATATGTATGGATCCTCATTTCATTTTGTTGATATGTCGACTCTATTCTTTGCATTGAGTTATATGAGTATAGCGATGTTAACCTTGGCGCTTGTGTAGAGTTGTAATAATGAGCGCTGATCGCTTGAGCGTTCGAACCTTAAGTTAGAGCTCATGAATCTTAAGAACCGTAACCTTAAGCGTTTTAGACTCGAGCTTTTAACCTCAAGGGCAGATTATCAAATATTAATAACATGGACTATATATAACATTCTAGGGTGTTTAACGCTTCACTTAGTTATTCACTAGCGCTCGCGCAAAATGAGTATTATTTCTTTAATTCTCATGCCCTCAGATTTATTTTTTAATAAATTTGTTTTCCTGCCGAGCTGCAATACTACGGGGCTTGAGGGTGCCCTGTCGACTTTGCAGAATCCTGTTCACAGCTCTCTTGAAGACCCTTTAGCGTATCGTAACGGAAATACCTACCTCAGCTGGCAATTCATTCCACAACTTTTGGATTCGCGGTATAATGTGTCTTTTTGACCGCACTGTACGCAGCGACTCTATGTCAAGGAAGTGCAGATGAACCGCACGACGATGACGAGCGTGCGATGGTAAAAATCCGAAGTTGCATATTTTTCTACTCTGAAAATTAGTCGTAGATTTGATAATTGATTTTATTAATTGTTCTTGATCTACACAAAATGGAAGGTGGTTTTATTAAAGCTGATAATGCAAATTTGCGGAAAACGAGATTCTTTTATGATTTCGAATTACTTTGCTTGCAATCCAGACTGTTGCTCGGCTGAGATCGAAAACGTGAAAACTTCTGTATAAGTATATGAAACAAATATTTTAATTCTGTATTATTTCTATATTTGTTAAAATTAAATGTAAATATTTCCTTGCCTACTTTATTACTAAGCTTTTTGTAATTAATATCGATTATTTACCATATATGTATCACATTTAGGTAATATATTAATATATTAAACTCCACATGAATTTGTGTTGATTTATATAGAGTAATTACAGTTATTTAGCGTTATTTAATCAATTAAGTGTGACAATGAAATAAAATAAGAGTAGGTAGGTACTTCATAGTAAGTCATTTGTGGCATGAATCTCCATTCGTTATGTGTTCGGGAGGGATAATAGGTATAGACGAATTTGGAATATATTGAAATGACATCAGGTTCATAGAAACCTTTTTGAAATATGACTTTTTTAAAAAAAATGATATTTGCTCATTTAATTTAAAAAAAAAAAGGTTTTCATCAATTAAATAACTGGCCGAACTTGTGAATGAATAATTTTAGTTCTTTTTAAAACAAGAGGTGCCATAATTATTTTGTAATTTATATTATAACTGCTCTATATAGATGTTCGCAATTGAACGCGACCTACTCGAATACTGGTCTCAAAGACAACTAATTACGATTCGTGAAATTTGAAAAAAAGTTGCCTTTTTCATGTTCTAGAGTACTGAAACCTACGTGCGCCTTGGGAGAGGGCTATATCTAACAGTGGAGAGACATAGGCTGATGGTATGATATGATATCTACGCGTTACGAGTGAGTGGTTTGTGTGAAAAAAGTGCTGGATTTTAAAAAGTCGTTAAACATAGTTATTTGTTAAGTGAAGTTAAGTGTGACGAAAGAAGTTAAGTGTTAACAGGTCGTGGGTATTTTTTACTTAATTCTTCTATTAGCTAATCATTAGATTAATATAATTCATCAATTAATGTAATTCACTATGTATTTGAGTGCACGCGTGTTTTCAACCCCAGGGAAACGTTACGGAAAGTTTTCGTGTTTAAGCTTTATCTTTCTCAGCCTGTCTGTAAGACAAAATTTTGAAGTTTGTTTGTTATATAACGGGAACGCGCTGTGTGAATGCCAATGAGATTTATCGTGGGAATATTGATTGCTTGTAGAGTTTCAATTGTTTATGGTAGAACACTTTTGGGTGAGAAGATGGATAGGAACGGCCTTTTCCTGTCATTTACTAAATACACTACCATAATCTGATGTAGTGAAGTTGCGAAGTTAGCTTAGGTGGTGTAGGGGTTCGCCAAGAAAAAATACCAGTCAGTCCTCACTTGAGCAAATTATTTAAATGTAAACGTGATAAAAGTGAAAAGAAAAACACTAAAGCAATGATTAACCCTTATAAAACTAACTATTAACAAAGGTAAATTGTATGTATGTAAAATTGATCCATTAATAAATTAATAAGGGTTTTTTTATATTTGTAGTTGCATAGAAGAATAGTAGTTGTATAGAAGTTCTATGCGCATACAGATATACCATATTTAATAGAGTGATATTCAGAAAGATAAGTACATAGTATTGACACTGAAGGCTTTAGGGTCGTACAAGTCCTTACTGATTAAAAAAATAGATAGTTGAGTAGTCAAGGTACAAGCTTTAGATGTTTGCAGCGGATTTATATTTAGGTTGGTATTAGCGGCAAGTAAGTGTTATCGGAGATTTAGTAGCAAGAAGTCTGGTAAATAACAATACACGGTAGAGTATTGTTACATAGTGTAATGTAGTGTGTGATTGTGTGGCAAATGAATTATACATTTTACAGATTTCGGTTTGACAGAACTACAATCAGAGATGCTGGCTATAGGCGTCTCCTAGATCGTCATCACTTGCAATCTATGACTCTCCTCATTCACCCACTACAGGCGAGTTTCTTTATAACTCGTCAGTGCACATAATTGTAAATTATAACAATTGCTTTCAAGAGTATCAAAAACATAAAAAAATAAAAGAGAAGATGTTATTATCGTAAATTAATAAAAATGAATTTACAAATAAATGAGTTCCTATCTTCCAAATATAACATATACTCAGCATAAAAAGGTTTCTGAGATGACATTTAACGTGTCGTTGACAGAGAGAGAACAAATAAGGGCGCAAATACAAGGGCGGTCGTATGTCTGTCTGAAACATTCTCGGACAATTTAGATGGTGGAGAGAGAAGTTTTCATTTTATCAAACATTTTTTTTTATAGAAAGAATGCGGCAAACGAGCAGACAGTCTATCTGGTGGTAAGTGGATATTGTCGCCCATGGACGGCCGCGATGCATGCAAACATCAGTCCAAAATCTTTAAAAAAAAAACATGACTTTTTACTGCTTTATATAAAAAATAATCGGATGTTAGAGTATATTTCCATTCAAACACAAATTTTTAAATTAGTAAATTTTAACCAATTTTCATACAGAAAATAATATTAAATAACATTCTGTATCATCAATATAAGAATGGACTAGAATACCTAGAATACCTGGTTGGCAGCTTCTAGGGGGGGTGAAGCAGATGATGAGGAGATCCTTAAAAGTCAAATTTGAGACTTACGTACAACGTAATAAGAATGTTCAGTTTTCAGAACACATATAAATTAAACAGTTCGAGAGCTACTGAACATAGAACACTATTAGACCGTAACTTGCCTTCCCTGGAGTGCCTGTGTAACATATCTAGTATGTAATCAAATCGATGTTCTGTGTCGGGATATTCTAGCGGATTCCCCAGCAAACTTTTGTATTCATACAAATACTCGTATTTGCTTGGTTGGAGTTTGAATACAGGATGCACATATTATCAACAAAATTAATCGGATTGTCTTCACAGTAAGTTATAACGCCACCAACGGGCAATACCAACTGAACCAATCGATCGTCAAATAAATCATTAATTAATCAGTCGTCATTACTTTCAATCGCCCATCCTAGGATTTATACAATTTCCATAATCTATTCAGATAAATAAATATTTGCCATTAAACAAAAAACTAGAATTTTAAATACCGAATCCAATACCGACGCTACCGATTCAACTAACTGGACGATTGGACCGATTTTCTTTACAATAAAATGCATATTTTGACAATGTATGACAGTCAAGCATAGGTGGAATATATATCTGTCAAATTTTACAGAAAAAATGCACTTAGATTAAACAAGCAACACACGACAAATGCCAAAACCGAAACATATGGGGTAGTTACTACGAAATTTGGCACGAATTTCAGATTTAGGGTAGGCCACAATGAAGCGGTTGCTATGACATATAAACGATATTACATATGAATACAAATACTCGTATTACTAACGTGATTCGCACCATGTTATCTTTGACATCAAAGGAATCAGATTACAACGATCATTACAGCTGTTTACATTATGTAACAGTTCACCTATGTCACCATCTTAGATGAAGGGATAAGAGATTGTTGTCTGTAGGCCGATAAGACACGAAAATATACTTAATGGGTACAATAGTCTGACTAATAAAATATATCTCAAAAAAAATACGGTTTTAAAAATTCTTCTTTTTAATGAATTGTCAATCATGTAGTGTCGGCTGGTTTTAGAATAGGATCACTTTTCGTGGGTGTCGTAAACGCGACTAAAGTATAACAAAGTCGCTACCAGAAGCCCTAGGAGCTATAGCACATGTAAGAGAGTGGACTCGCCAACCCGCTTGATAAGTGTGGCGTTTTATGGCACTCATACACAAAACAATTTACATGTAATTTCGAAGAAGAATTTTGAAGTAATTTGTGCCATTGTTTCCCGAAAACGTTTCTTTAATTTTAATTCATTCCAGACTTAGTCAGTAATATTTCCATAGCTTCAAAAAGTGGTCCACTGTTGTGCAATCGCGACATATGACCTTATGAACTTACACAACATAAGCAGCTTATAAAATTTGTCGTACCTATCCAACTAAGCTGCACTCCAGTGTCACCTCTTCAAAACGATATCCAGCGATATCTATTCGTCGCTGGATATTGTTTTGAAGCTGCCAACTAGTAGCTGACAACCAGCTACTATTTTATAATCTTCACTAAATAATCTACCTATCTTGTTTGTCCATAGAAGCGAAGGCGCACATACAGGGTCCTGTAGACCTCTACGTCAAGACCGGCAGCTCACTGTCGCTCACGTGCATCCTGAGTCAGGGGCCCCACGACCTTGGCACCATATTTTGGTATAAGGGTTAGTATTTTCTTATTAACTTTTCAAATTTAACTTTTTCCTATAGCAGAGGTGGCGAACGGACAGGCGACACATGCGGGCAGGGCACCACTGCTCATAATCACCTGCCACCTGCTCACATCTCGGAGACAAAAACCTCAATAAGCAGTTCATTTCACAACTTAAGGGTTTACTGCATATAAAGTTACCGCGTTATACTCAGCAACTCTTTGTCAGGTAGTGTGAATGGACCATCATTCGATGACAAGAGTTGCTATGGTAAAAAACTTTTTCTACAACTCTTATAAGTTTGCTGCAAGATATTTACCAAGATGTGCCGTGCCCCCATAGTCCTTCGAGAGGTATGAACTGCCTTCCCATTTAATACGAGTAATTCTACTTAGTAATTTTTTGGCCTATGTTGTTTATTTTCTTCTCTAATGTATCATTTCAATATTCAATTTATCTTATATTTAACTAATAATCATTATATCATTAGTATTGTCACCAATATCTTCATTATCATAGACTGTCGGAATCCATCGGTTGTTTTTACACCCTTTTCTGTCACATTTCTCCTGACCTAGTTATATCCAGGACTTTCCTGCGATCCACTTGATATCGTTGACCCATTTTACTATCGAGAGACCTGCACTCTTTTCACATCCACTTACTGTTATATTTCACCAGAAATTCAATTATAAATTTTAGTAAATACTACACAGAGTTAAAAGTAACTGAGGTACGACGTATCGCTTCTCTGGTTTGATAATGCACGGACAGTTTTGAAAAAAATTTGTAACGTTTAGTATAGAGTTTTGGTTTTGTGGATGCAACTCCTTTCTAGATATTCTTTAAGGTCTGTGTAAATAATTCCATATTCAAATTATCTGTATAAGACAGCTATATTATATCACTAGGTTATGTTTCTGTTCTAATAAAGAAAATGGCTCGATGAAGAGACTGCGTAAATTGAATATATCACCGCCCTAAAATCCCAACATTTAGTGGATACATTAGTGTCCTTAAAAGAGCGCTAAGCGTTTGAGTGCTCGAGCGTCGGGACGCTAAATTATCGCTATTGTATCTTAACCTTTCTAAACTCCAGCTTTAAACCACAAAGGTTTAAGAGCATTCGACGTTAATAATTTGAACTATCACGCTCACTGGCATTTAACGCTCGACTCCTAAAGCTTCATTAGAGGTCGCTGAGCACTCAACGCTCATTTCTGCAACACTATGATACATAGATATGAAATATTTAATGCAAAATTTTACGAATTTAGAATTTCTCATTTTGGTTGTAGGTATCCCAATTTTTTTCTGACGATTTCACCAAATACAAACACGATATTGAATTTGTCTTTCTTGTACAATTTTTCTATATAGAAAAAAGGCGGCAGACGAACATACGCAGTCCACCTGATGGTAAGTGGATACTGTAGCCCATTGACATCCGCGATACATGCCAACTTCAGTCCAGAATGACAAACGTTGGAACGCCCTCGGACGCGCTGCCTACCTTTGCGAATTAAGAAATGGATTGGAAGAAAGGGTTGGGAAAATGGGGAGGGATAGGATGGAAATAGCCTTCTGTGAGAAAGGGGTTCGAGTGCGCCCAGCAGCTGTGGCAATGCAGCGTGCACTCTCACACTAAAAATGTACACACATTCATCAATTAGAGACTTGTCAGTATGTACCCATTTGTTTAATAAGTGTGTGTTAATAACTTAAAACATTATGATTTCTACGAGAAACACTACGAGTATCTTGGCATCAAACAAACACGTTTTCAAATCCATCTTGGCTAATATGACCATTTATTTTTCTCCTTTAAACGGGATACCTACCAATTTTTACTAAGTATGTTAAAACACATTGTTATCGTCACAGTATAGATATTAAAAATATCAAAAAATGCTAAAAAATATTTTTCTTAATCATATTACCTATCATATAAAAGGTAATATTAAAAATCATACAATCATATAAATAGGTAATATCTATTATCTATTATTACATATAATAAAATTGTAACAGGCCGATGTCTGTACATTATAGATATTGAAAAAAAAACTAATATGGGGGGGTCTTTATTAGAGCAACAGAAGCCAAAACAACAGTTTTTAGAAATTTTGTCTGTCTGTCTGTATGTTTGTACACGCATCACGCAAAAACTACTGCATGGAATTGAATGCAGTTTTCACCAATGTATTGCTAGAGGTCTAACTTAAAATATAGGCTCCATTTTACCGCAGGAAAATATCTTATTCCGATTGTTTTAAATTTAATAAACCGAAGCGAAGTGAGGGCGGGTCGCTAGTTAAAAATAATATTACCTATTTATTAATTTTAACAGAAAATTTCTGTTCCTAATCAATTTTTTACACACGTCCAACGTGCAGTGGCACCGCGCTGCCGCCATCGAACACTTAAAACAGATATACTGTCCGCCGCCATGCCATCGAAATAATTCATATTTTCCGCTTTTTCTTTCAAATAATTGCAGCAGGTTGCTTCCATGTGAAAACGGGACATTTTGGCATCCCGGAGTTTAAGAGACTGATCCCCTGAAAACGGACGGTCCTGTTCAAAACAGGACGAATGGTCATATTAGTCTTGGCTTACTTCGTGTTGAAACGTATGTGGCCAGCTTGCCATGCAAAACAGATTTCACACTCGAGAATCCCTCGCCATCTATTCAAATCAGGTCTGATCTCCATAATCAACGCCAGTAACCCTTCACTTACCATCAGACAGATCGTTCGACTGACTTAACATCTATTAAAGTGAGAATGTACAGGTGGCTTCATGTAGGCATAAACATTCGTGCTGTTATTTGCACTCAGACAAATTCGTTAATAATAAATGAAAGGTAATAATAAACAATTTATTTATTACAACTAACTTGGAAGTAGTGCCTATTAGACGTAAATAAATATGTCCAGAAAAAGCATATGCTTTTTAAAAAAAATAATGTGCGGTCAGGGAACCCCGCCAGGAACGAAGATCCTCACGCATTTTTTTAAACTCCGAATGTAATTCACGCATCCGTATACTTTCATTTTCAGGCATGTTATAACCATAATCTTAGTAAACTCTAAAAACAATCGCTGTATTGTAAATATCGATGTATTTTTCAATATATCATTCTAACATCGATGTCACTATGCGATATATTACATCGAAAAACAACGATACGATTCAGCGAATCAGCGATGGCAATGTAGTCGAATCGGATATTTTCGTTTCGGATCGAGCGAGGCACGAGAGAGAGAACTAGCGATCGGCCCACTACCGAAATTTACCGAATACCGACGAACTGACACGATCGCGAGAATCGCGACCATACCGTGTCCGAGCGGGAGAAAAGCGAGAAAGAGAATGGCGCATGGAGGGGGTAAAAATCTTACGTGACGTTACACTGTCTCTCGAATCACACCTACCGCAAGCCGCGTAAAGGAACTTCGTTCCAAAAATATTCTTTAATCTCTCCTATTTATCGCAATTATGATGTCAATAAATACGAAATACCTTCTTTAATTTAAAAGACAACTACCAAAAACAACAAATATCTAAACGTATAATAAAATCGAAACGGAGCCGTCTGTACATTAAATATTTATTGAAAAAAATCATTGCATGATACGGTGCAGACTACAAAATTTTTTTTTTCTGTCCTTTTCGTCCGTCTGTCTGTTCGTCTGTCTGAACGCGCATCACACAAAAACTACTTGACGGATTTTAATGAAACTTGGCACAGTTATAGCTTATGTGAAGGGTTAACATTTAGGATACTTTTTATCCAGATCAATTATAAAGTTCGCACGGGAATCAAGCTGCACGTCTACGCGCACGAAGTCGCGATCACTGGTAGTAATAATATTACAACTCACTTACAGGTAGGCACTATATATCTACTTATACAGTTTCACGTAAATACATATGACAGAGTAATGTAATGTGGCTTTTTAGAAAATTATTCTTTAATCTGTCCGATATCTATCATCTTTAATCTATCATAATTGTGATGCCAGTACTATATAATTACTTCAATTTATGTACAAATACACAAATGTCATGAGGTTATGACACATGATTGAAGTAACGAAACTACATATGCTAACAAAAAGGTTTCGAAATAGTTTTTGAAGGAAAGATAATGTATTTGTCGAACATTACAAATTACCTCCGACATTTATGTTGATTAAAGAAAAATGTACCTACGTGCATTGCAATTGAACATGGAATAGAACGCGGCAACTAGATTTTATCAACGGGCATTTTGTTTCGCAAGAAAACATACAAATTGACAAACCAATATTTTTTTTTGGATTTATTGTCCATGTTTTGGAGATAAATATTTTACAAGGAACTTAGTAATAAATAAACGAACAACATGTACCCAAGATCCCAGAGCGATAAGACATAACTTATTTTCAAATAGAGGAAATCTTAGGTTCTCAGTAGCATCTCGTGTGCTTTGAATACCTGTGTGTTTGTGGAGCTAGCCTAAGGGCACCTGGGCAGGTATCAGGTGAGAAAGGTAACTAAAAATAAGAGTTACTTAACTTAAATTTGTATGTCTGATTTTTATATATGTTTTGTAGAATATTATTCTAAAGTAGTATCATAAGTGTCAGACACTTTCCATGGACCAAAACTTTTGTCAGACGCTTTAAAGCTCCACAAAAAATAGATAAACTTTATTTATTTTTACATGTCTGACTTTCAAATATGTTATCAAGGCAACTATTACTGAGTTATATTTCGTTAGTCAGACCAATTGTAATGACCGAACAGCCCCTAAACATAAAAATTATTAGCCGGGAGTATGAGTGCAAGAGCACTATGAATGCGTTTCAGAGCGAGTGAGACGTCTATAGTAACTCGGTTCCCCTTCTTTCATATACATAAACTCACAATGTCTCAGTCTAATGTGTATGTGCCCTTCATGCACTACGTATAGTATTCAGTATAGTTCGGATCTGTTGGAGCACATGTTTTTGTTGTTTACGTCGTGTAATTAGTGAGTAATATTAAGTTATTTATAATAGTGAAAAGTATGGAAGAAGAAAAAAAAATTAAGTGTATGTTTTGTAAAAGTGCTCATGATAAATTAACACTATTCTCCGAAGAGACATTAAAAAAAAGTAAAATTATTCTAAAGCAGCGTATAATACATAACCTCAAATATAAAGACGTACTTTTACCTACACCGGATGATTTGTACGACAGTGGCTATCATCGAGAATGTTACAAATCTTTTACTGCATTGCCAAAAAAATACTATTCTGCCACTCCTGACAAACCAAAAAATGTTAAAAATAAAAATTCATCCAGTATTGCTGAAAATGCATCAGATACATCGACATCAAGCCTACCAAGTAATCCTATTACTGATACTGATTCTTGTATACCATCTACCTCGGTTCTTGAAAATAATTCTACAGTTACAGATTCAGATATAGTATCAAACTCAAGTCCACCTAGTACTACAGCTGAGCCTATTGTTATACCTGACCCAGGTGTTGAATTAGAATCAGTCGAACCAGTCTCATCTCATTCTGAAGGACTTTCTGTGTCGTTTGAATGTGTTGTTGATTCCCCTTCTCAAATCTCATTTGAAAGTGATGTGAATAAAGACGAAAACCACGCATGTATATATTGTGACCAGAAGACAAAAAAACACAAACTGAAAAGACTACCATTGCATGTGTGCGATAAAAACGATTTTTTAAAAAAATTGAGTGTAGAAGAGAAAGACTCACAGGAATTAATTGAAAAAGTGCAAGATGTGACGGATTCTAAAGTATACTATCACAACAAATGTCAGTTAGAATATTCTTATAAAATATCATCGAAAAAGAATACTACTAAAACGTCTTGGCATGATCTTCGTCAGCACCATCAAGCTGTTTTTGATGAAGTCTGCAATTTCATACAAGAAAATGTCATCGAAAAAGGTCACAGTTACTTTCTGACTTATCTTCACCGTCACTACATGGAGTTATTAAAAGAAGAACTAGGAAACTCCAAAGAAATAATTGGGAATTTTGCTCCTCACAACTTGGAGAGTAAAATAAACAATGTATTTAAGAAAGAGACCAAATTTTTATTGCATCATAATAAAAAGTTACTTGCTCCGAAGCATGTAACTGTTATTGATGATGAGTTTTTACAAAATTTAAAAGATCAAGATATTCTCAATCAAGCATCTTTATTATTGAGAAAATCAGTACTGGCAGCTGAGAAAAATACATTGCCAAGTAATTTATCTGTGCACGACCTTCAGAACGGAGAAGTTTCAGTTCCGGAAGACTTGTCGAATTTTTACTTTACTCTTATTGCAGGAAGTAACAGCAAAAGAAAAAAAAATGTTAAATGTATTCGACAAGTTCATTCTTTGAGTCAGGATGCTGTATATGCAATCTTAAATGGCCAATATAAAACTTCAAAGCACATTAAGCTTGGAATGGCTTTAAAAAGCTTAACAAGTAGTCGTAAAATAATCGATATTATCCACCGATATGGCCATTGCATTAGCTATCCAGGAGTAGAAGAGATGGAAACTGAAGCTACCCGTTACACCATGCAGAAGTCAACTGTATGTCCTGAAACTATTAAAAAAAATCCGAATCTATGCACTGGAGTTGCCTTTGATAATTATGATAGGTTTGTGGAAACCAAAACTGGGAAGGACACGTTACACGACACTGTCGGTATAATATATCAAAACGTGGACTCAAATATTTCACATGAATCAGAAACTTCAAATCTGCCTTCAGCCACCAGCGGAGAACCTGGAACGTCGAGAAAAAAACGACACAGAACATTAGAGGTGATTGAGGTAGAAGGTAGACCATACATGAAAAAACCTAAGATGACTGATGAATTACAAATTTCTATTCATGAAGCTGAAGAAACACTGCCTGAAAATTTACAATTATACAAGAATATTGATATAATTTGGATGCTAAGTCATTCTTACCAATTACCAAATATTCCAATGTGGGTTGGTTACAATTGTTTAATTACTAATAATGATAATAAACCAAAGCAAGTTGTTTCTTATCTAACTCCGATAAATTTATCACCCACAAACACATCGGTTGTTTTGGAAACAATGGAGAAAAGCTTAGAGATTTGTGATGAGCTTGGACAATCTTCGATTCAAGTTACTTATGATCTTGCAATAGCAAAAGTAGCTTTACAACTTCAAGCGACCGAAGCACCCAAGTTTGATAAGCTTTTTATTCATTTAGGACCATTTCATATAATGTTGTCATACTTTAAAGCTATAGGAAAATTTATAGCGGATTGTGGCTTGTCCAACATCATGGTACAAAGTAATTTGTTAGCTTCAGGGTCAGTTGCTGGATTTCAGGAAGGAAAGCACTTTAATCGGTGTAAAAGGCTTCATCCGTTGATGTCACTAGGTTTAGAAATTTTACATTTTAAATCGTTTTTAGATATTAATAATGTTGAAGTTTCGGGTACAATTATTGAAGAAATTACACGTCTGCAAAATACTCCGATATCATCTTTTCAAATTGAGAATGAAGAGTTGAAAGAACTATTAAATAATTATTGCATTTACAAACAACAGACTTTAAATGGCGAGCACGGAAAAACATCGCAGTTTTATTTAATATATATAAACCTTGTCAACTATTATTTAACTTTATCCAGAAGCATTCGTATTGGAGATTTTAATCTATTCAAGTATGTATTACCGAAGATCACGAATTTATTTTTTATCTGTAACCAACAAAACTATGCTCGTTGGGCTGTTAAGTACTGCGCAAATTTGTTAAATGTTTCGGAAACTCATCCTAATTTCTACGAAGAATTCCAAGAAGGTTTTTTCGGTATTCGAAGAACCGATAAGCCTTTTTCTAAACAACCAATTGATCTTGTTCTTGAACAAACAATAAACGCTGATGCAGCGAGGAAACTCACAGGTATAGTACATTTTACAAATTCAATTTCTGCACGTCAACGATGGGCCCGAAGTCATGATATTAGATCAACAATAATTAGCTCAATGTATAAGGACTTAGGTCTAAAAAAAGAGCAAGACGTTTCGGCCGAGCTCACCAATCATGCTGTAAAAAATAATGCTAAACAGTTGCGAACATTCGTCAACACTTTTGATTTATTTATAAATCCATTTGACTCACAAGTGCCAAAAGATCTTTTAATAAATATATCATCGGGTAAAGCTGCTTCGGAGCCCGTAGAAAAATTTTTGCTTAATATTGAAAAAAATGGTGAAGCTAAACGTCAAGCGTTTATCTCTGAGTGTGAATTAGACATTAATAGATTCGAAAAAAGTATTCACAAAACATCACTGGAAAATTTTACACTGGATTATTCCAAGAAGAAAAAAACAAAAATTGGTGGTAAAGTGCAAGAGGTAAGAATGCAAAGAGATCTTTTTGGACGTATTCTTGGAATATCAATAGATTACAAAGTAGATTTAGCAAAAATTTTATCCTATCCCATTACTCCAATGCCTTTGTCCATGTGCCATATTGATGGAGCCATTTGTAAAACCCAGAAGTCGACCTTGATGAAATCTTTGGAGAAAGGTTTAGAGCACAATTTTCCTGCTCAAATAAACATCTTATTAATTGATGGTTTTTTTTTGCTACACACCATGAAAAATGTCCCGAAAACTTTTGGAGGTATTTCAAAAAAAATGCTTCAAATGGTAACGCAACTCAAAGCGATAGCATACCACGTTATTTTTGACCAATATTTCTCTCCTTCGATCAAAGACTACGAAAGATCTCTTCGCCAAGAATCTAATCAATTGGATTTCAACATTGCTGCCCCCGATCAAGTTAGACCATCAGATTTTTTAAAAGAACTTAAAAATATCCATTTTAAACAGGCCCTCGTTGATTTCTTTATTCAACACTGGGCATCTGATGAAATGGTACCATTTATTGAGAATAAACGGATAATTATCAATTTTAGACAATGTCATTCTTACATTGTTGATGATAATAAGATATTATCGAGTATAGATGACAGTTTATCGTGTCCAGAGCATGAAGAAGCTGATACTAAAATTGTTTTTCATGTTTGTAATGTAGATGCTCAAGCTAATTTTGTTATAAGATGTTCTGATACTGATATTGCGATAATTATGCTAGGACATATGCATAATTTAAAAAATGATGATTCGAATGTATGGTTATACGCTGGCACCGGAAATAACCAAAGATACATAAATTTAACAAAGGTTTACGAGCACTTGGGACAATCTTTGTGTAGAAGTTTGCCAGGATTTCATGCATTGACTGGATGTGACTTTAATCCCTCCTTTTTTAAAAAAGGTAAACAAAGACCGTTTAATATACTAATGAAGAAACATGAATATCAGCAAGCTTTTATGCAATTTGGTGATCCAGAGTTGTTTACCGATGAGAACATACAAAAAAGTATTTTTAATAAAATACAAAAATTTATCTGTGAAATTTATAGTGTTCCTGGTATACTCGACGTTAATACCGCACGATATGAGCTGTTTTTAAATAATTACAGCGTATCAAATATTAACGAAGAATTTAAGCCAAAAAATTTAAAAAATTTTGATGCCAGCTGTTTACCACCTTGCGAATCAGAGTTATTTCAACAATTCCTCCGAGGTAATTACATTGCTAGCATATGGAATAATGCAAATCTAAAACAACCTACTATTTTCACTCCTGAAAATAATGGATGGAATTTAGAAGAAAACAAGTATAACTTTCATTGGTTTGATGGTGACCAATTACCAGGAGACGTTAGTGAATCTCTCCAAGAATCAGGTACTGTACTTTGACTTCAAGTTTAAATTTTTTTTTATATTTGTGATTGTATGTGTTTTTTAATTTTTTGATCTATTTTTTACAGAAGAAGCTGCCAGCAACGAAAACATAGCTGACGATGATGAAGATGATGGGAATGAACAATATGATTGGGCTAATGACGAAAAGTCCAATGATTGTGATGATGATTATGATGACTAAAAGATTAATAAATATGTTCGTAACTATAATCATAGTTAAATAATTTTTTTTTATAAAATGATTTTTTTTTAATTGTTTGAACTGGCACCTTCTTATAATAAAATAAAAATAATTTTTCATAAAACAGAATTGCGCCGAATAAATTTATTTTCCCGAATATGTGCAATAAATTAATTTATTTAAATATTAATTAATGATTACTATAATGTTGGAGTTCTTCTTATTTAAAAGAGATGCAAAAACATTAAATCGAAAGCAGTAAGTATTTCAAAAATGTTTAAATATTTCACTATGAGACGCATGCGCATAGTGTTCTCGCACTCATACTCCCGGCTGATAATTTTTATGTTTAGGGGCTGTTCGGTCATTACAATTGGTCTGACTAACGAAATATAACTCAGTAATAGTTGCCTTGATAACATATTTGAAAGTCAGACATGTAAAAATAAATAAAGTTTATCTATTTTTTGTGGAGCTTTAAAGCGTCTGACAAAAGTTTTGGTCCATGGAAAGTGTCTGACACTTATGATACTACTTTAGAATAATATTCTACAAAACATATATAAAAATCAGACATACAAATTTAAGTTAAGTAACTCTTATTTTTAGTTACCTTTCTCACCTGATACCTGCCCAGGTGCCCTTAGGCTAGCTCCACAAACACACAGGTATTCAAAGCACACGAGATGCTACTGAGAACCTAAGATTTCCTCTATTTGAAAATAAGTTATGTCTTATCGCTCTGGGATCTTGGACCGGTATAAGTTTCGTTAATTGATTTTTAAACAATATTAAAAACTATGTCTCCCGCTACAATATTCTGACTATGAATTGATCTGATAATAACAAACATTTAAAAAAGGCAGCATCAAAATCGGTTCTTTTCTTGAGGATTAGGAAGTAAAAACCTTCATTGACTCGACTATTAAAAACTATCTAATATCTGAAATTTACTTCGAAGTTTCGTTCGAAAAAGCAACGTGATAAAAAGTACTAACATTTTATGTATAAAAAACATATAAGTAGTCATTTTATGTTGTAAATCGGGTCTGAACGCGTAAAATTGAAGGTTACGTTTTTGGATATAAACTGTCGTCGAAGTGGAATCCAGTGATAACCAAATTTAATCTTTGCGGTTTACCGTCGAATATGTCCGCGGACATTGTTAGTGCAGCCTTTCTGAATTTGAAGATTAGATGTGGGTAGTTGATAAACTGCTCGCAGTTCCCATCCTGGACTACCCGCCGATTCAGTCAACTCGACCACGAGAGACCGTATGAGACAAAAAGAAAAATTTCACTCTCTACATATATATTAAAACGACTACTTTAACTATAGATATATTTCATCGTTTGATAAATATTGAATGATGAACTGACGTTCGTGACAATTTCTGTCTACCCCTGTGTCAACTGTAAATAGCTGTGCCATTATCCCCTCGTCAGACTAAATCAATTTTCCAATTGAGTTTGTGTCCGGACGGATGTGATTCTTCAACATCGTATGTCACTCATTCTCTATTGTAGATTAACTACCAATGGTGAGTATTTAGAGACAGTGTACTTCAATACAAGTGGTAAATGGCCGTTTATTTTGGTAAACCAGCTGGTTACTGACGGTAACAACCCTTTTATCGTCCGCTTCTGGAGATGGGCCTCCTCAAGTCTTGTGCATGAGGGATGTATGGATTAATTTTAATGTTCCATTTATATTGTCACGTCCAGGTGAATACATGCCTTTTAAAATAATCTATTAAAAGGCCTTTCATGCCTTTCTACTAATATTCGCATAAAAATAATAATTTGGCTACTTTGGTGTGGTACATGTCAATCCTGCTGTCCGTTACAATGGAGGTGTGACCAAACCCTAATATCACTTAGCCATACATAATGACCTGACGCTAGTGTTACTGTTTGTAAATCTAATCTTCCACATCGCAAATTGACCCAACGTGATTTCCTCCAGCCTTCGTCCGCTGAGTACACTATTTGTTTTCGCATTTCCTATACATTTGTGTGATTGTTGAATACGATTTCGCGTGTTGGAACTGTTTATGATGTCGAGTGTTCTTAGAATTTTTTCAATGACCACATTGCGTTCTTGATCTGATAATTCTTGCCACTTTGTTTGAATTATGTGTGGAAGAGCTTTAACCAGCTGCTTTTAAAACCAATAAATGCCAACGAGAACATAACAATTTGATATCAGTTCTAATAATTGAAATTGTACAAATATAAAGAAGGTTAATATTAATAGGAAATGAGTAGTATATTATATATAAAAGGTATAATAAATATGGTCATAAATATAGGTATCCTAGAGCCAAAGGATTGTTCTTGACTTTCATACGTGAGTTCTAGTTAAATACAGATCTAAAAAATATTCGATCTATCTCTGATTCGGCGGCGACAGAATACATCGCAAGGAAAAAATTCGTATGCTAGAGAATTTAGAAAAATCTGAAGCATTTGTGTCCAGCAATTTACACGGGGGCTCTTTTGCTAGATTTTGGGCCCACCCGCCTAGTGATTTGTCACAGGAGGCCTGTATCTTGCAATGGGATGTTATATACTAATACAGATAAATAATCAATTTCTAAAAATAGTTCTCTTTTGTAAACGTTTAATTTATTATGCGTCTCGCTCTATATTGTCTTAGGTTTTCGTGTTCGGGCTTTTGTTATTTTCGTTATCATAGAAATTTTAATGCAATAAATTATCGCTTTCTTTGAGCGTTCGTGATTTATATCAGCGCTTTATTAGAAAAGGTATATCAACAAATAAATCACATCACTTATAATAACTATAAATCTACAATAAAATTAGCGTTAATAGTCATTCTACAGACCTCCTTTATCGATAGTTGAGTTTTCGTCTTATCTGTCGATTTGGAACTTCTCCAAGTGGTGATAACCATATCTCTTTAGATTGTCTGGTCTCATGCAAGGGTCCTTCTGGCACCGTACCTAGGCCAAGGCGAAATGTAAAATAAATCCTCAGGCAAATTTATCTGTCTGATACCTTAACTAAGGACGCTAATTAGGAGCTTCTCGTTAAATTGGCGCAGTTCCAATGAAACAAGTCATGTTTTTTGTTTCGTGAAAGTAAATCAAGTTTATATTATAATTTATTACAAATAAATGATAGGTACGACAAACATAATTCATTTTTTTTTCATTTCATTTATTGTCTGTTTCTTGTTAGATCAATAAAAAAAGGATAAAATATACATTATGCTACTGTTTAATGCATCAGAGCAAACTGATTGTTATTCATCATATGATATCTACATCCCCTATATATCCACATCCCCTATGGCAGGGATGGCGAGCCTTTATTGATCTACGTGCCATTTTTTTTCTAAAGAAATATTTAATGAGGCCATGACGTGCCGTCAAACAATCTTGACTTAGTGATTGATGTCTAAAAAAAATAAAACTAAATCCTGTCAACTTAAAACTCTTTATTTACAACCAGAAATATACATTTTGTACAGCAATAGTAACATCAACAGTTTTATGTTTATTTAAATGAAAGAAAAAAATAGTGCGACTTGTGCTGTTGCCGTTCCGGCACCGGTGATGAAACTTAAGTACACTTATTGGTATTCACAATAAACTTTGTTACTATGACCTCAAATGTAGACGAGAAAATAAATGGTTTCGTTTAGGTACCTAAATTCCTTAATAAATGCCGTGGCTAAATTATTTTGTCGCGTGCCATTGGCTCGCCATCGCTGCCCTATGATATCCACAATTCCATGGAATAGCAAATGTTCTACAAATTATAAATAGAGCGGCTTACTACAGAAATAAGACGCCTAAGCTGTCAGGATATCTGATCAGCACCAGCCCAAAGCAAGTCTGGAACTCTGTTAATCTACAAATAGTAATAGTACGAATAGCAATTTAATAATAGCATCTGTGCCCGCGACTTCGTACGCGTGGAATTTTACTCTTTAAACTCTAAATAGGGATATCTTTTCTTCCCGTCGGCCGATTTTGATGAAACAAAGCCTATTCGAAGCGCCAAGCTAAGCATAATTAACCTGTGGAAAACCTATGAAAATCCGTTTAGTAGTTTTGCAGATTAGCGTGTTTGAACAGACAGACAGACAAAAAAATCAAAATCGTCTTTTTGTATTCTGATACTCTTCCTTCATCAGTTTTTGGTAAATATATTCAATGTACAGACACGCTGGTTCTACAGTTTTATTATATGATTAAGTAACCATAAACGAGGCCCTAGTTCAGCACTGAACTGCAGGGGAGTGACTATTATTATACTGATTGTGGGTTACCAGCTTTAGCTATCCTTGGTTAGTCTTCTTCAATTCAATTCTTAGACCATTTTGAAAGAATTCCCTGAAAGTACTCCAATGAATTCTTCAGGTACCTAGTTATAGTCTTTTATCGCGCTATTACAAGGTGTTTTCTGGAATTCCTTGCATTTTTTATTAGTCTGAGCATCCTGGCGTCACGCTCTGGATCACGCTGCATTATCATCAGTTCGTTATAAAGAGATTTTATCAGTTCTATGTACGTCGTCGTAATGTCCTTTCAGTATCATAAATGTTTCTATAAGATATCCTTGTTCTCTGCGTTCTTATAATCTTGTGAGTTCGAAGTATTTGTCAGACGTACCTTGCAAGGCTAGTTGCGTATCAAATACACCGGTGTTGTTGCACGCCACGGCACATTTATACGCTATTTTAAAAAAAAACACATTTCATCTACAAAATTTTGTTATTTGTTCACAGGATCAAACATAATAGAATATAAGGAATTAGAAGAGAATGAGATAATGGAAGAGCCGAGAATTCGACTGAAGACAGAGTGGACAGAGCTGCTGACGTCACGGTTGACGATTGAAAAGCTTCTGCCGAGCGACAGCGGGAACTACAGTTGTGTCCCGACGATGGCCGAAGCGACTTCGGTCAATGTTCACGTCATCAATGGTGAGTAAAGAGCGAATTAATAAAACTAGTTCCAAGGTGTTGACTATCGACTAGCATTGCCTGTTGTGTAAAATAATTCAATTTCAGATAGGACATTCATTTCTTTAAAGACAATTGTTTGTACAGGCCTAGGTTGTGTGTTCGAGTTTTTATGTGTCTCTGGACCCCCGACACTTGCAATACTAACTATGGGGAATTGAGTGTGGCGTTTACTTTATCTATTGTTTAACATACTTGTACAACATTTATGAATATATGCCTCTCCCAAAATTCGCCACCAAACAATCTTCGGCTCTTGTCATCTACAAATATCCAGCAATGGAAAGACATAGGCTGATGGTATGGTATGATAATATGGTATGTTGTAACATTTATACTGCCAGATAACGTCATTGCTTTCTGCAATAGGATACTTTACTTTATTGTAGATAATCAACTTATTAAATAAAAACTGTAAATCTGATTAATTAATAAGATATTGGAAATCGATCCGTGAAATCAGAATTAAAATGAATAATTAAAATGACTAATGTGCTTAAAAGTCACAAGTTAGAAAAGGAACGCGTAATTGTGTTAATGACGCGGTACTAACACAGTACCTGGTGTCATTAGATTCTAGATTCCACACTATTCTTGATTCTGGAATTCAGATGGATGTGAGTTCTATCAGTAATATTCTCTTTATGACTCCAGAAAGTTAATTAGTTTTTTGTCTACGTTCATTAATATCTTGTTAGTGTTACCCGGACGACGCAAGATGTCGTCTTGAATATGTATTTATTACTTGGATATCAAGTCTTATTTCCTCGAAAAATATTATATATACACTTGTATAAAGGTAATTTCTGTTTTTATATTTGTATTTACTTCAGTGAAAAGATATATATGGTAATGAAAATAAATTAGCACCCATATTATATTATTCTATATTTCTACCATAATACTAGAAGGGGGAGAATGTATGCTGCATTCCCACAGCCGCTGGGCGCACTCGACTGGCCACGTTACCCCTCTCTCACACCTTGAAATGTACTGCATTTCCTACTTAATCGTATTTCCCCAATGTACGTACGTGTTTCGGTAGTGAGTGAGATATGCTAGAACCCATTCCCATCCCATCCTATCCCTCCCCATTTTCCAACTCCATTCCTTAATCTGCAAAGGTAGACAGCGCATCTAGGGGCGTGCCAACGTTTGTCATTCTGGACTGATGTTGGCATGTATCGTAGATGTCTATAGACGACAGTATCCACTTACCATCAGGTTTTTTTCTATTAAAAAAAGGTAACCTTTTCTGAAGTCAGAAACCATTAATTTCGTTCATGATAATCAGTTAGTTCATTGGCAAGAAAAGTAATGAAATTATTTATTGTATTATGATTTAACTTAACCTATCAATAACGTTTTACCTAAGACATCCAAAAACATTAGGCGGCCTTATCGCTAAAAGCGATCTCTTCCAGACTACCAACGGGCAGTGAAATTACTTAAAGGAAGATTCAAAAAAGTAATACAAAATAATTGTAATAAAAACTATCTACACATATAATAAAACCATAACAGAGCCGTGTATGATAATTAATATTTTTTGAAAAAAATAAAAATCGTTGCCGTGTATTCTACGAACGATACAGAGCCCAAAACAGTATTTTTTGATTTTGATTTTTTGGTCTGTCTGAACGCGCTTCACGCAAAATTTACTGGACGGATTTTAATAAAACTTGGTATAGTTTTATCTGTATGTATGTATATATGTATGTATGTACACATGAAGTGAACACAATAAAAAAAATGTGCCTAGACGAGTTTTTTAAACGTAGAAAGCAACGGGCACATTTCATATGTAGTGGTAAAATATATTTTTGAAAAAAAATCGAATTATTTAGTTTTTACCAAGTTTTCCATACCAATTTATACATCCATACAAAGCTAAAAAAATATACATTTTTACAAAAACAAATTATTACATTATACATATATTAATGAACTCAAGATTTTGAGCAGAATCTATGATTACAGATTTAGGGAATATTCACAGCCTGTATATATTGGTTCAAATTTTGGAAGAATACAGTCATAACTTTCTATCTTTCTCTAGTAGTATTCTAGTAATACGTCTCTAGACCGTATTCTATGTTTGAAAGAACACGGCCATATATTTTGTGGGTGTCACATCAATCGATCAGTCGGTAAAACTGGAATACCTATACAGGTTAGGTTATTTGCTGGGAAACTACGAAGTAGGTGACGAATGTCGAGTAGTGACGTCACTGTCTAGACTTTGTCGGCATTTCTTCCTGTTTTATACCCGTTGATCTATTATCACTATTTATATAATGATCCTTCTGAATATAAAATCGTACCTACTACCTCTGGCAGGGTCGCAGTGATGACGTCAGATATCATGCAAATTCTAAAGTACGGACATTTACACTTCCGTAACATTTCAAAATTTCATAATAACGGTACCGGAATTACACTTTTGACCTTAAATGACCTCAAACCGTTTGAGTAAAGGGAATCATTAATGGTAATTATTTTTAAATGACTTGTGTCGTTATCCTAATGGATGGCGCAGATTGCCGCAAAAGAGTTATTTTTCATACTTTAGATGACATAATAATATTAGATTTGTGAGAAATTGGTGCAATTAATGCCGTTAAATTAATTTGTTTTCAAACATTAATTGCAATTACGTATTGTACTGAAATTTTTGGAAATGAGTGAAGAGAATTTATGTATTCAAAAATTTAATTGATTAAATTATCATTTTTTTACCGTCAGTCTGAATTCACCGTTAGCTTTTAGATCGATTGGATCTATGTATATCTCCCCTGATTAGACACCACGCAGATATATGTATTAATATTTATTGTTATTAAATATTTATTTTATCTGCTAATTGGTAATAAATTCACTTTTAAATTATTAAGTCATAATTAATAAAATATTTCTAAACTACAACCATATTACATGAAATTGGAAGAGGGAGAGTGCACGCTACAATCCAACAGCCGCAGGGCGCGCTCGACTGGCCACGTTACCCCTCTCTCACAGAAGACTACCTTGAAATGTACTGCATTTCCCACTTTATCATATTTCCCTAATGTACGTACGTGTTTCGGTAGTGAGTGAGATGTGCCAGAGCCCATTCCCCTCCTATCCCTATCCATTTTCCCAACACTTTCTCCAAATCCATTCTTATATCCAAAGGTAGGCAGCGCATATGGGGACGTGCCAACATTTGTTATTCTGGGCTACTGTTGGCATGTATCGCGGATGTCTATGGGCGACAGTATTCACTTACCATCAGGTGCACTGTATGCTTGTCTGCCGCCTTCGTCCAGAAAAAAATAATATTATTTTTACATAAGTACCTATTCATTTATTTAGAATTTAAATGAAATCAATTAATATATATCTATTTTTCATAGGGCTTGCGCAAATATCCTTTTTGTACTAAGTACTACGTTTGCTTTTACATAATATACATAGGAACACAGGATTATAAAGTTTCAAATGAATTTTAAAACTACGTGATACCTAAGTACTTCCCTTATTTACATAAATTTTAAAAATCACTTTTTCATCTTTGTTCTCTCATTAACCAGAATTTAGGTTTAAAAGGGGTTTTGAAAAATCCTAGCTTCTCTGAAACAAGAAGGAGAAGCTGAGACTAGACCGCTTTGTGTGTTCCTCAAAGCGCGACGTGGCTGACATACCGCAAAGAGGTCTTGTATACGAATATGGGAAGAATGAGATACGTTACTTTTGTATTTGAGCAGACACCTACGTTTTTTATAAGATCAGTTGGACATTATCTCATAATAATTCAATTCAATGTGATTGCTGAGATCTCGGTAAACCTACATTGTGATTGAGGGCCACCTTTCAAATCGTTAATACTATTTTACAAATTTTCAGGATTGATTTTACATTCTTTTTTACTTTTGCTCAATCCTGACATCATTCGTTTATCATTCGTTCGGGGAATCGATCCGTGTATGGCCCTCAATCGAAACGCACATATGTGTATGGGCTAAAAGAAATTAATATCAATCTTCCAAATAGCATTTATTTATTTATTTGGAAAACTCACGATCTAAAATGTATTAGTTAGTGTAATATAATACGTATTCTAGTTAGTGTAATTAATACACTAGTGTAATATAATTTGGCGTGCCAATGTTTGTCATTCTGTACTGATGTCATATCGCGGATGTCCACGGGGTACAGTATCAACTTACCAGCAGGTGGACTGTATGCTCGTCTGTCGCCTATTTTTTATAATACAATAAAAAAAAACTATTGTCTTTAATTTCATTACCCGTTTCTGTTTAATAGGAGAGCATCCAGCGGCCATGCAACACGGCAACGCAAACACAGCATCGCCCTGCGCTCTATCAGTCAACCTTCTCATCTCCTTATATTGCACACTTGCGACTTTATACACCAGTACCGTCGACGGCTTCAGATGAAAACAACACAACGCACCTGTCGCCAACGTTTGAGCCAATGTTCATACAATTTACAAACATTTGCTTATATGAGAAATGTTTGTAAATTGTTTCTTTTTTCTTTTTTTTTTCGAAATCGCTGAATTCTTGTGGCCCTAATGGCCTTTCAAGAGTCACCGGACAGTTGTAAATTGGTATTTAGTGTTTTGATTCAAATTGTATGCAGGTAAGATTTTTTGTTGATATTGTGAATAGTTTCTTTATAAGTATCCACTTTCTTGAATGTAAAAAAATAGTAAGTAATACATGTTGCATTACAAAGGTTTCATAACATAAGGGCGTGTAAATTCTGTGAAGATTTTCACATTTTTATGGCAACTAATATATTAAAAAATTTACTACACGGGGTGTAGTCAATACATTCCCGAGGACAGAAATCGTGGATTGTGCTCATGATTCTAACTTCATTGATTAACAATGGTAATTTATTTTTTTGTAAAATATCATTTTTGGGCTTTTCATTTAGCAAACACGGGGTGTAACAATTACCAAAAAACCACATGAAAAAGATAAGTATGTAAATTTTTTCGTGTCATTTGATTCAATATCATGAATGGAATCCTATGATTTCGGTCTATTTGAAAAGCATGAATAATTTTAAAAACTACCGTCATTATAAGTTAAACAAATTTTCTTTTCTTTTTCAAAGTATTAATTTATTTCCCCTATTTTAGAAAGTCCTCGATCAAAGCGTGCGGGAAAGTGTGTATATATAAGGAAACTAAGTATTGGTTTGTATTAACTAGGGAATAACCATTGACATCTACTTTTGCTGCTTACGTTACACAATGATGCTCAATAGCTTGAATTGAATTGAATTTGAAATTCAGTAACATCCGTAAAAAATGGACCTTAACCATGTCTTCTAGCTGTCTTTCAATTGAACGTAGTTATGTAAAGTAAATCCAACCCTTGTCAAAATTTGTCAAAATTTGTCAAAATATGTCATATGTCTATACATATTCCAACCTGTCTGAAGATTCTGATTCTGCATAGACAGAATTTACAGGTCAACTTATATAAACGCAAAAAAGATCCAAGGGGACTTTGACTTTTCATGACTTTTCTACAGATATCTATATCTATACATATAATAAAATTGTAACAGGCCGATGTCTGTACATTATAGATATTGAAAAAAAACTAATATGGGGGGTCTTTATTAGAGCAACAGAAGCTTTTAGAACAACAGTTTTTAGAAATTTTGTCTGTCTGTCTGTCTGTCTCTATGTTTGTACACGCATCACGCAAAAACTACTGCATGGAATTGAATGCAGTTTTCACCGATGTATTGCTAGAGGTCTAACTTAAAATATAGGCTCCATTTTACCGCAGGAAAATATCTTATTCCGATTGTTTTATGTTTTAAATTTAATAAACCGAAGCGAAGTGAGGGCGGGTCGCTAGTACATTAATAAAATAGCAACAAACCCGTGTCTTTACATGAAGTATTTTTTTGAAAAAAAATGATTGCATTTTAAAGTAGGTACGAATGATATAGAAAAACATTTTTTTTTAATTTTTGTATGTCTGTCTGAACTTATAACGTCTGCTTCACGGATTTCAATGGCACTTGGCATAGTTATTGCTTATGTATGTGCCTGGATAACATTTAGAGTACATTTTAACAAGATCCATTGAAGAGTTCCCACGGGAGCCGCTGGCACCGCTAGTTTCTGTTAAAACTTGGTGTCCTACCAATTTGTATAAAGCGCAAGTCGTTCATCTACTAAAAGCCATAATTTCTCTATTATAAGGTTCTGTAATTTGGATCTAGTTTGTATAACATTTTCGTACTGGACCTTGAGGACTTCTGTCCAAGAACTTGTGTATCCAAAATTGTTTTATATCAATGTTTAACGAGACTGAAAATTACATCGCTCACGTGTCCTTAAAACGTCACGTGACATAAACATGTCGCGAAAATTGTGTTCCCTAGTGAATTCAGGCCATCGTAATATGTAATGTCTTACGTGGATAGATGTGTGTGTTCGTAACGTGACTTGACGTGAGAGGCGATGATGTGTCAACAATGTGTTTTAATACCGTTGTCCTCACAGGCAATCCCCACTGGTGGCGACAACGAGAATTGTAGACAAAATTGTTAGTATTGTATAACATGAGCGGTGAATAAGTTTTGTGTTCGAATTTCCGTTGTCCCCACCGTAGTTGCTACGAAATACCCTAATAATAATAAATTAAATCAGCAAATAAGCGTAAAAGAATGTCTGATGCTATTTACCGACTAAAATTACAACTTACAACAACTATATTAGGGACAACAAACCGTGCAACACTACTGCAGTGGTGAGAACGGTATGAATTTTGTCTACAATTTCCGTTGTCCCCACCAGTGGGGATTCTCAGGGATTCTCATTGTAATACTTATATGCAGAGGGCGACACTGTAACGTGCATTTTTACTCAAAAAAGATATTGTACGAGGCGAGTCAAAAAATATCTACACTTTTCGTTCTACAATTTATTTACACAAAAATAGGGGTTCAATATGTACATAATTTTTCAACATAGTCTCCTCCCTTGCTAATATACTTGGTTCAGCGGTCCACAAGCTTGCGAATTCCTTCCAATACTTTACATACTTTTGCACCGCTTCCTGCACGTCTATGTCTGTGGAAAATCGACGACCTCGCAAAGCATCCATGACCGGCCCAAACAGATGAAAGTCGGAAGGAGCAAGGACTGGGCTGTAGGGAGGATGTTCCAGCTCCTCAAAACCCAACTTAATGATGGTTTGAATGAATATCAACACGTTTGAATTTATGTTCTGTAGTAAGCTAACTTGGCACCTATCGCAGAGAGACTATGAAAACCGAGCTCGTCGTGGATAATTTGATGGGCAGAACCATGACTGATGTACAAAGAAGACGCTACCTCATCGATGGTAACTCGTTTATCCGGGTTATGGTAGAGGTTGACGGGCAGCCTGGTCCCTCTTCGTGCGTCACACTCGTCCGGCCACTTTTAAACTTCTCGATCCACGAAAAAACACTTTCACGTGACAAAGAACTGTCCCCGTATCGTGATAAAAGTCTACGATGAATTTTAACCCTTTTCACACCTACCGAACAGCAAACTGCTAGCGGAGCGGACATGTTTACACTGTAACCGGGCGGAAGGCAACCGACACGATCGGAGTCAAATGGCGCACACGTGACTACAATCCTACCAACTCTAAGCATGCATGTATCCATTTACCATCAGGTGGACTGTATGCATGACTGCCGCCTTTGTCCATAAAAAATATATCTCTGGACTCAGATTATTACAAGTATGGGCTAATGAATGTAGCTTTATTTGTGTATGTAGTGTTGTTATTCTTGTGCACGAAACAGAAAACATGAGATTTCCCCTATTTAGAGAACGACTAAAACTTTTTCTTGCAACTTATAGACATTACGGAAATTTAGCATAAAACAGTTTTCGCTAATGTTTTTCCCTGTCAAAAAAAATGTTTCATGGATAAACATTTTCTATAATTGTTGCATTCCACCATTGGAAAAGAAAGAAAACATCATTAAGAATAATTACATATTAGAAAAGGAGTGCAAATGTCAAATCTTGCACAACCGAGAATTTCAGAAAATAAGGTACACTATGTATATCACTTTCCAGTAACGCCCTATGGTGATATAAAAATAATGTACATCACTTCCAGTAACGCCTTAAGGTGATATAAAAATAATGTACATCACTTCCAGTAACGCCCTATGGTGGTATAAAAATAATGTACATCACTTCCAGTAACGCCCTATGGTGGTATAAAAATAATGTACATCACTTCCCAGTAACGCCCTATGGTGGTATAAAAATAATGTACATCACTTCCAGTAACGCCCTATGGTGGTATAAAAATAATGTACATCACTTCCAGTAACGCCCTATGGTGGTATAAAAATAATGTACATCACTTCCAGTAACGCCCTATGGTGGTATAAAAATAATGTACATCACTTCCAGTAACGCCCTATGGTGGTATAAAAATAATGTACATCACTTCCCAGTAACGCCCTATGGTAAACCTATAAAAATTCTAAAAAAATAAAATCCTCCACTATAAGTAATTGATAATGTCACTGTAACGATGATGTATTGTTTAAAGAAACAATGTTTGGGCGATTTTTTTTAGAATTCAATCTTTTAGCAAAACAACGTTTACTTCTAAGAAGTGTTTTATTTATATTTGACACACAGTTTGACAGCTTGTTAAAAGATACTTTGTAGTATTTGTGAAAATCACGTCAAATCACACCATGTCGCATTACGTAACATCGTCTACGCAAAACAGTGCGTAATTGAAAAAATTAAAATTAATTGACAGTAAATAAAAAAATAAAAACACACTTGAAACGCAATAATATATTATAAAATCTGCACTTTGATGTTATTTTCGTATGAATTTCATTCCTGTACAGTCAAACACAAAACGGGGTTACATAACAAAGAAGAATTCAATAACAAGATAGTGTGAGTCAATTGTAGGAATTACAAATAAATACGAATATATTTTCAAATTAAATTTACAGAATGCTGGAATAGGAGTAGAAGCCCATTCTGAATGCAATTACTTACATGTTTTCATGTTGTAAGCACTGTCAGAAAAAGCAAGCTTTATTTCGACCTATTTTTCTGTGTGACTGTACATAGAATTCACTGTGTACCTAAATAAAGAGACGTAGCGATTTTATCTCTGTTAAATGGCCTCCTGATTTTCGAACCAAAAATGTAAATAATTCTTAATTAAATTATAGAAGGGGACTGAGTATCAACGCTTTTGCTGGGCAAGTAGCGACACTAATTTTCAAATTTTTCTTCTTTAAAAACTTTCATATTTAAAAACGATGATAGCCAAGGTATCTATTAACTGTTATTCACGAGGTCTTCGAGTTCAAATCCCCAGTTCGACCTCAAACTTTTTATTTAAGCAACCTTAACAGTAACCAGTCACATTGTCGTCCGCTGCTGGAAATGGGCGTACTTATGCACATTGTAGGAGTAGAGCTTGTATTTTTTTAATCCTTTCAAAATTTCAAATCGTCAGCAGCCCTTTTATCGTCCACTGCTCTACCTTACAGGCTCTTTTATACAACTAAAGTTTCTGGAATGATTAGGACGAGAATATTATCGATTATCGTATGCGACCTAACTACATACAGATAACAGGAATAATATTGATCAGATGATCAATTGTTTATCAGTTGTTTATCATTGACCGATGTTCGATAAACTCGCGTTCGAGAAACTCTCCATGTATAAATGAGCCACAAAACGGCACGCTGGTCAAGCGGGTTGACGAGTCCACTCTAAACTCCACTTTAGAGGTGGTGTAGTTCCTCAGGGATTGTGGAAGCGGCTTTTAGCGGGCAGCGATGGATGGGGTGTTGCAATAACACCACCCCACCCATCCATGGGGTGGCGCTATTCTAAAGCCTGGCCGCCACCACACGGCCCGCAACACTGAATTTTAAAATTAGCATGAGCAAGACGGTAAAGGAAAATTAAAAAACGTAAATAACCCGAAGAGCACGTGTATCCACGTTTCAATTGCTTAACATGTGGGTTTCCTTATGATGTTTTTCCTCACAGCCGAGCCAATGTTTTTTTTTAAATACGTACTTGAGTAGATAGATATTCAGTGGTACGTGCCGTGGATTTGAACTCATGACCTCAAGAATAAAAGCTGAAAATAGATACTCCTAGGATATCACCTGCCTACCATAAAATAACATGATCGTTGTTTTATATTGTTGTTCTTTTCTAACTTGAAACTATTTTCACTTATTCTGTACATTTATAATTATTAGAATTATAAGTCATATTATTTATATTTATAATTATTAGAATTATGAGTCATATTTTATGATATTTCGACGTGATCAAGAACTACGGTGATTAATGTTCAAGTTTTTGCTAAGCTAAACAAGTTAAAGGAAGTAAATATATCTTTAGATGAAAATTTTCCAATGCAGTTCCTAAATAAAATTTTCTCATAAGTTTAACCGATCCATGGGCTTGTTTACCGTCAACAAGGTAAACGGGAAAGAAACAACTATTGATGTTATGTCGAAACGCTCTCGCCCCCTTCTCTGACTTCCACCATTCGCTTTCATAATATTTACTTTTCATTTTCAATTATACAAACGATTTCAAATCATTCTGTAAATTTCAACGAAAATAGAAAATAAACATTTACGATAATTTACATGGTGTAGGTAATTTTTACAAAATCACAATTTGCAATTTTGGTGTTTTGGGAAACTTGTCTAATAAAAAAAACTAATTAATTGTTTTAAGATATAATTATAACACATATTTTTATCATTTACATTTAACATTAAAGACTATATACATTTACTGTGTTATGTTTATTACAAATGTTATTTACGCGAATGAATTAACTGTAGTGTAAATAAATAAAAATTTTATTTACCGGAGTAAAAAGATTTTACTGAGTAATAGCACCAATTTCGTTATTTAGTAGCTGTTTTAGGCGCAAAAAGTAAGAATTAGAGATACTTATTAAAATACAATTTATAATTGTATGCAATGTAAATAGGAGAAACTGTAAATAATAATTTTAAAAGTAAAATTTGGCGAACGATTATCCAACTTATTAATTTAATTCTAATAAATGAACACGAGTTTGAGTTAATTTATTTACATAAATGAATTGTATAGAATTTATATAAATGTAAATAAGGTTTATCTGATTATTTATTTTATGGAAATATGGAAAGGTTTATATAACTGTAGAATATAAGAACTTTGACAAATAAAAATAGCAACAAGTAAACAAATGTATTAAGTTTTATTTCTTACCCCAACCTATCGATCACCTAAAATTTACAGATGGATTTGTGACAAAAGTGTGAAAAAATAATAATAATAATTACGCTTTTTAGTCTTCACTTCATTTATTATTACTTGTATCAGCCTTGTAATGTCCCATTGCAAGAAACAGGCTTCAACTATTAAATCACTAGGAGGTTTCGGACCACAATCCACCGTGCGATCCCGGTGGGTATCGCTGGATACACATACTCCAGATGTTTTATTTATTTTTTGAGCATGCTTCTTTATTTGAGCTTTAGAGCTTTATGCTTTTGAGCATGCTGGATACACATGCTCTTTCAATTTTTGCTGAGTGGCCAAAGATGTGTGTGGTCTGGCGTTATCATGATGAAAGACCTATTATATTTTTTATATAGACAACACCGATATGGGAACAATATTTCAATTATTTTAAAAAACGAAAACTAATAATAATACGTTCTTGGTAGTTTTGTTTGTCATCAAATAACGGACAGAATTGTCAGAAGGTAAATTTGATCGTCTCGCAAATGCCTCTCTTTTAAGGAAATAATGCTACCTACTATCTTCTGTATTTTGCTTGATCGATGCCCCAACCTAACTATAGGTTATATCCACGCGTTAGAAATACGCTACGCTTCGATTAAGTCAGGACTACAGATGGGTAAATTGAATTATGTCCAGGAGGCCGATTCTATTAACAGGTCATTTAATTCTATTAACAGTGATTTTTGAAAATAAATAAAAGATTGTTGCTTTCAATCCACTCTTCTGTGGAATTTTATGTTAGTAGAGATCGACAGTAAGTACATATTTTCGAAGTATTTTTGGGTCAAGTACTGGAGCAGGCTGGAGTGGCTACTTCGCATTAAGTGAGGTACCTGTTTCACAGCTGCTAATTCAATAAAAAGTACCTAGTGCCTATTTTTATCCAACAAGGGACTTAAATAATTAAATGAGAAGTCACTTGAGGGATTAACCTAATCATTTAATCCTCAATCTTTGAGTAAAAATAAAATTCAAGGAAATTCTCTTTGTGTCATTAGGTCATCTCTAGATTAGGGGAAATAATTAAATGAGCAGCAGAAAACATGAGCAGATAATGGATGGATGGATGGATGAAAGGGGAGTTAGGTTTTAAAATTATTTTAGTTTAGTTTAAATGAAACAACTTTACAAACACAGTAGGTATAAAAATTACATTATCTCAAAAATCTCAAAATCTCAAAACACATGCCTATTAATGCTGCATTCCCACAGCCACCGGGCGCACTCGACTGGTAACCTGCAAAGGTAGGCAATGCATCTGGGGGCGTGCCAACGTTTCTCATTCTGGACTGATGTTGGCATGTATCGCCTATGTCTCTGGACGACAGTATCCACTTACCATCAGGCGGACATATTGCTCGTCTGCCGCCTTTTTTCTATAAAACAAAAACAAAAAATAATGTTCCTTTGCTCAGAAAACATCACAAAGTCTACGTCAGTGTACTAGAAATTACTGCTAAGTGCTCGGCCGCTCGAGCACTGAGTCAACACCAAGGTAACTTAAGAACTTTTACAAATTTGGGGACCACGTTTTTTTTCGTTATATATGGCAATGGTGCAATTGGCACATTCTGCCAGTGTCAAGTTTTCTTCGTAATAAACAATTTCAAAGTCTAAAACGTATCCTGTCAATGTCCAGTCCCGTCGGAGCAAGTCAGGAGTAGATCAGTAAAGCGATAGCAGGTTTGCTGAGGACGCATATGAGGACAAGCACACGAAAAACGCAGTCCCACGCTTTTATTTGATTATTACAAACACCTGTGAGAGGGGTAACGTAGCCAGTCTAGTGCGCCCAGCTGCTGTGGGAATGCAACGTGCAGCGTTTAGTATCGACTTATTGACTAATCTATGATTTCGTAATTTCAAGATTCTGTTTAAATAGAAACATGCTCTAACATCAGAAATTTAACATCTGATAAAGGAATACAACACGTTTATAACAAAATACCAATGTGAGTACTATATAACGTAATCTACATGAATATGTCCAAATATCGATACACTCTAGACAAGCGAACCTCCATTGTTTTCTGAGTGTCCATTATGTATTTGATAACTAATTTGATTAATAAAAAAACCGAAACCTTAGAATAATTTCACCGAAGTTATCACTAAAATTGATACAGTAGAACCAACAATAAGATAATGTCGCTTCAAAAACTACGACACAAGCAAAGTTGTGAGCACACTGTTTCGAGTTCCACCTCAAGTAAGGACCTGATTACAGAATTTCAACACAAATAATAAACTAGACAATGTATTTCAAATTTTCGCTTTAATGACTTTCATTATGAACTGCTCCCGGAAATGTGCAAGGAACACAGTTTTGTAGATCGGTTTTAATATAGATATTAATTGAATTTATTAATGTTTCTTTTCATGTAGTGTTACAAGTACTACTTACTTTGGTTAATTTTAGAAGCATGTATACATTACAGGGTAAAATAAAAAATACCAGTACCCTCTTTAACACTGAATTTCTTGATATTGAAAACTAACTTTTGTTCTACAACTATCTTTTGAACCTGTAATTTCTCCACGAAAAAGCTTTTTGTTTTAAGTGAAGTCCTGTATTTATTTGTTATTATTTTTACTGATACATCAGTTTTATTGCGTGTAAAAACAATTGATGTTTGAGTGCAGGACGCCATTCAATAAGACTACAATTAGTAAAAAATTAATTTATAATTTTTTTTTCTGAATAATTATTTGCTAAATACAACGTAAAAATACATATTTAACAAAAAAAAAATTCACTGCAAATACATAAATTGTATTGTTCCAGTCTTGACTAAAATATGTGGTAGTACACTTAGTATAAGTAAATATCCACTGCTGGACATGGGCCTTCTAATGCACGTCGTTTTGTGTATGTATGGCCCTAAAACGACACGATCGCCAAGCAGGTTGGCGAATTCACTCTTCTGAAAGGTGATGTTGTTCCTTAGCACAAGCCGGTAGAACGTAGAGTAAAATAAACCAACTAAATACGCGATAAAGTAAAATACGCAAATACGAGCGTTTACGGCCCGCTCAGTTTGTAAAAAAGGGAATCTTTTTAATTCCGCTAGAAAAGGCCGACGAAAAAATGTTTAATATTGACTAAACGTCTTTATATCTCTGCAATTTGAAGTAATTCTGCCTTTGAATACGTCCTTTGTTATTACCTGTCCCATTGTGATTGCTCTTTAGATTTATTTCCCCAATATTGAGTAAGTGAGGCTTTGAAGTAGATGACAAATATTATACAGGACATTTTCATTTGTTATTGTAGGCAGTGCTTCTAAATGGTGTAGGTTTTTAAAGGTTTTTAATGTCGATCATTAGGTTTGTTATATTCTATACAAAATTTACAATGTTTTTTTTTATTTTATGGACGAACGCGGCAGACAAGCATACAGTCCACCTGATGGTATTTGGATACTGTCGACCATAGACATTCGATACATGAAAACATTAGTCCAAAATGACAAAGTTGGCACGCCCCCGATGCGTGTCTCCCTTTGGAGATATAGGATAGGATTTGGAGATAAGGTTGGGAAAATGGGGAGAGATAGGATGGGAATGGGCTCTGGCAAATCTCACTCAGTAGGTACCGAAACACGTACGTACATTGTTGTAATAAGTTGAAGTGGGAAATGCAGTACATTTCAAGGTAGTCTTCTGTGAGAGGGGGGTAACATGGGTTGAGCGCGCCCAGCGGCTGTTGGATTGCAGCATGCACTCTCCCCCTAATGTATTCGTAAAAATAACTGTAACCAGCCATTTTATCGTCCACTGGTGGACACGGGCCTCCTCATGTATATTGTCTTGTCCATGAGGAATGTATGACTTGAAAATACCCCGCTGGAAAAATGAGTCGGCTCTTTTAGATGTAGTGTCGCCTTTTGCGATATCCTCAGGAAGAAATGGGTTGGTGCTATTCTGGGATGAGCCTACACCACATGGCAACCACATCACACTAATATAATTTAAAATGTTCTTCCGAGCGGTTTGACAGCTGTTATAGTCGACAGTTTTTTAAGTTTCGATATACTATGGTTTTTTAAAAGTAGTCAAATCGACCGCCGACAAGATTTATTATGCTTGAGTTCCAACTTAAGTCTTAGCAACTAAGATACGGTTATTTCGATATCAATCGATAAAGGTTTTTAATATCGGTTATTAGGTTTGTTATATTTGGTATAAAAAATAATAAATCAGGAGTAAGTTGATAAAGGAGGTTTTGGGCCTTAGAACGCCGCGCTAGCCATTGCGGGTTTGGCGAGTTCTCACTTTTCTGGAGTTATTTAGACTCTACGACGTGCGATTGCCGCTCTGGTAAATCAGGGGTCGTGTTATCGTCGCCCGGCATTCGGCACTATTATGTTGCCCTTTTAGAACCACTCGGAGGACATGTGTAGAGTGCGGTAATGGGCGGTAATAACTCCTATGGACGTTGACAACCTTGCCTATTACATGTGTGGGACACCCTCAGAATAGGTGATTTGAAGAAATTCGTCAGTGATGGTTGGATGAGAAGAGCCGAAGGTCGTATGTAGTGGCGACCCTTTGGAGATTCCTATATCCAGCATTGGAGAGACGTAGGCTGATGGTATGGTATGGTAACTGTTTGACAAAATATTTATAATGTTCAACCACGACAAAGAATGTTTAAAAATCTAATATGATTGCGAAAAACGAATTCTCTTGTAATGAATTAAGAAATTCCCAAACTTAGGGAAACTAAAACTATTACTATATTAAACAAGTCTTCTTGAAACGCCTACTTTTATTTTCCAGTAATTTTTGGTCGGTGTTTTTTATAGGAAAATATATTGCAAACGAGCCGACAGTCCACCTTGTGGTTAGTGAATACCGTCATCCGTGGACATCCACGATACATGCCAATATCAGTTAACGATGACATGAGTTGACACATTTCTGAAAGTACCTCTTCCGAAACAGCGATATACAATGACATGTTTTATATTCTAAACGAGTCTAAACGTGTAAAGGTATTACTATTATCCCAGGATTATACATTTCTGGATTATCCAATACAATTATACAGGATTTCACATACGTGAAGCAATGGAAATTAAGCAATATAAAAATTTCAATGGAGAAAATGCATATTCTCGTAAACTGTCGCCGACGTGGATTCCAGTGATTAACAGCTGTAAACCATGCGATTTATCGTCGGATTAGTCCATAGCCATAGTTAGTGTGTCGCAGCCTTTCCGGAACTGAAAATAAAATGTGGGTAGTTGATAAAACTGTACGCAGCTCCCATCCCGGACTACCCGCCTCATCAGTCAACTCATGGCCGCGGCCGATGTAACTCATGCCGAAACGTCGAGTAGAAATAAACTGTAAACAAAAGCCTTTAATTGGACGCGTTTATAAAAAAGCCAAAATTTAAAAGATATAAAATAATAAGGCTAAATATAGCTAACGTGATATGGCTTATAATAGCTAAAGCAGCTATATTACGCTTTATTATTGCTTCAAACGAATGAATTATCCGTTTTAAAACCTAATTGTGGCTCAATTTCACCGGCAACATTTTGGTGAATTGCATTTCTGATATGTGATATATCATGCATGAGAATTGCAATACTGAAATTGCGAGCGGCAATGTAACAACGAGTAGTGCAAGTTTGTTGTTTATTTAATTTGTTTTATGGCTCTCTCCTGCATAATAGCATTCTGTATAAAGTTGTAATGTAATTACATCCCTTATATAAAATATGAAAACATATTTTTAAATTGCGAAACAAATACGATTTTTTTAATACTTTGTCAGTTTTTTTTAGATTTGGAAAGAAGAGCGCCAGTTTGTCATATGTTATTTTACTTTAGACACGTCGTATTTGGGCTCCTTTTGATTTGTTCGTAGGTTTGATGACTAAAAGTTAGAGACACGAGCTTGACCATCTGATTCGGCGAGGTGGGCGTCGTTAGCATTGGTCTGTAACCTGTCTATGAGAAGGAAAACTTCAAAATCAAACAAGCTCATATTAAAATGCACTAAAATGAAGAAAATAAACATAGAAGTCATTACTATTATTAAGCCTCGTTATGTTAATGTTTATATGCAATATAAAAGCTTATCGTGAGATTTGTAATTTGAAATGACTGTATTTCTAATTAATTAAATTGGCACTAAAATCTCATATCGCGACGAGCATCGAAAACATTTTTATTATTTTCGTTTGTTTTCAGAAAAGTTTTTTAAGTACGCTTAATTAATTTTAAATATACAATGTGGGTACACTCATTTACACAAGGAGAGTTTCTCTAACGCATGCAGGAGAAAATCGGTCAATATGCTTGCCTAGTATAATCAACTGTTATCATCATGTGATTACTGTATCATCGAGTTTTTATAATCATGTGAACAGTTGCAGGCGAGAATAGAAGATTGATCGCATACGAGAATCGTATACAGTATTCTCGTCCGAAGCATTCGAGAATTCCTCTTGTGAAATTTCATTTGTTGAAAATTTTGACAACCCATTGTGTACATTGTGTCCGCAATACATCATTTGTATCGTGCATTAACATACAACATGCACGCGTGTCCCATCTGTAAGTATAGTCGAGTGTAGATGTGATACAGCGCAAATAGTGATTCAACTATGGGTGTACAAAGTTCATTAATTCCAAAAAAACAGAAAATGTCGTGTCGTACAATGAATGCGTTTATTATCGGCGTAGTATATTACTACAAGTATAACGTAAAAATGAAAGTCGTAACCAGCTCTTCTATCATCCACTCTTGGACATGGGGATGCATTGTCTTGTGCATGAGGGATATATGGCCCTAGAAAGCGACGCTGGTCAAGTCGAGTCAAGTCAGGTCAAGTTGACGAGTCCACTCTTATAGAGGCGGTATAGTTTCTCAAGGCTTGTGATAGCGCCTCGTACGACACCCACGGGAAGAGACGATGCGGTGACATCACCAGTAATTTAATGACATGGTAAGAAAATGCCAATGAACCTTCAAGCAAAAGGTGTCAGTCAATGTTGGCTACAGTTAAAAGCATATTAATCATAACAATAACTGCGAAAATCTCTTGCAACGTGTTCTAGTTCAAACGATAACAGTAAATACCTATATTGCGCGGCGAAAATCCTTCCACTCCGTTTTAATCAGTCCCTGAATTAACCCACTATAGCCCCGATTCCTGATTGGATGACAGGTCGTCGTCCGGTCACAATATTGCCACTTTCGCCCCAATGAATTAGACCGGCGTCGAACGACTTGATACTGTACATTAAATTCATTGAGCTTTGGGACCTAGGGTGATATTACCCTCGGTAACTAGGGTAACTAATTCAAACTCTGACTCCAATGATCGAGTTTCTACTTACTAAAACTTTTTCATTGAACTGTAATTTTTTCGTGAATTAAATACAATAGATAATCTGGAGAACGATGTGTAATATTCACACAAGTGAAATAATCTTTGCTAGAGCCGTGAATTATGATCCGAAAATGCCAGAAGTTTGCAAACGTAGGCCTGTTCTGTACAGTGCAGAGTGGGATATTATTGGCATGGAAATTATCGACTTGAAAATTATTGTTCGTAATCAACTTACAATTAAATTTGCTTGTTGTTATATTTAATTAAATATAACAACAATATAAGTATGATGAAAGCAAAGAAAGTCAAAAACGTAAGAAGACGGAAAGAGAATTAACAACCTTGTAAAAAATGTGACGTTATATGAGCAGAGGGACCTTATAGTCGGTATGAATTTAGATAGATAGATAGATATAGCTCTTCATTGCACACCAAAAGCATAACAAAAACAATAACGGACATTGTAAACACAAAAATGCACAAAAGGTGGATTTATTGACTATGGTTGATATACGAGTAGTTACGTTAACATTTCGTTCATTCAAGATTCTGATGGAGTAAATGGAAATATTCTCTAAAATCTTATGCTCTATACTGCCCTTCTAAGAAGAAAAGACATAGGTAACATAATATTCGGATATTAAAAATAAACACAAAATAAACAACGGTTATTGTTTTTACTTCATCTAATCTTCATTTGCTGAGGGATTGGACAGAATGGGATGGGAATGGACTCTGCCATACTTCACTCACTACCAAGATATGTACGTACATTAGGGAATAGGATAAAGTGAGAAATACAGTACATTTCAAAGTAGTCTTCTGTGTAAGAGTGGTAACGAGGCCAATCGAGTGTTCTCAGCGGCTGTTGGATTACAATATTTTTTTGCATTTTGCTCGAATGTTACCAAAATATACTTGTGCCTATTCTTCTAAGGAGGGCAGTATGAGCTCTAAAACTAAAAACGACATGAGGTTCCTTTACCCAAATAATGTCACAAATAGATCAAAATAACAACAACTGGGTTCTGAGGACTAAGGTAACCAACAGGTGAAAACACCACTGTAGTATAAATATGAATTACAACACCTGTTGGTGTACAATAAAGAGTTTATCTATCTATCATGTAGCATCCCTATATGAATAGAGTCAGTATAAATTAATATATATACTAAAGATGTTAATACCACATAATGGTGGAGATTATGGGGTATACAATAACAAGAGCTACTTCATCTCCCATACAAAAACGATCTAAGAATTAGATTTAATCTATTGCCCTCGGAACGTAAAGAATTCCGAGGTCAATACGATCATTAAGAATGGATACATAGTGCTTACAAAATGGTCCTAAATCTCCTTGCAATTACAATGAAGGCCTGTGCCTTTTACTGGGATATCAAGGACTAGGAAAAGGTAGGTCTTACATTTTCCTTACACGTGTAACTGTTGACCAACTTCCAAAACCTGTCTTGACAAAAGGCTTAAAGAGAATAATGAATTTGTTTTCATGTCCCACCAAAGCGTTCCCATATAATTTATTCACAGCAAAGAATTTTTGATGGCGTTTCCTAATTAAGACACGGACGGTTAGACGGACGGAATCTGCAGAATGTTCGCCGTGTTTTAAGGAATTGTACCTACTGCCCCAATTTATCTCAATGTTTCACTTTGCGGATTTATATAGAGCTGTTAACATCGACGAATGAGAGTAAAAGTAATACCTATTCTGATCTGATGAATTTGGTTATTTTTTTTTCGTTTATTCATAAATGTTAGTTTTATTCGCAAGAGTATAGTTCAAACTTCACGATTATAATAATATATTGATTTATACATGTTTGCCTAATAAAAACTCATTTTTATACCTTTACAAAAATCCCCGGTTTATTATATTAAGGTCACGTTACTTTATATTTTTATTAGGACAAAAGGAAACATATTTATTTATTACCGTTTTCTTTTCATAGAAAGAAGGCGACAAACGAACATCTGTTGTCTGTCTGTTGTTATTGTGGTGTGTCTGTTTGGTGTGTGACCGTCTGGTCCACCTGGTGGTAAGTGGATGCTGCCGCCCATGGATATCCGCGATACATGGTAACAACAGTCTAGATTCTGTCATTCTAGACTCTAGAATGACAAACGTTGGCAACCCATGGGTGGATGGATCTTTGGAGATTTAGGAATGAATTTGAAGAAGGTTTGAAGGTTCGGAAAATGGGGAGGGTTAGGATAGGATGAAGAATGGGTTCTGGCGTAGCTCACTCATTACCGAGACACTTATGTGAGGAATAGGATAAAATGAAAAGTGCAGAACATTTTACGGTAGTCTTCTGTGAAAAAGCTGTAACGTGACCAGTCGAGTGCACCCAGCCGCTGTGGGATTGCAGCGAGTATCCTTCCCCTCCCAAGTTTTCCTGTTTCCTGTAATAAAATAAAATGAAGTGAAAAGTCAATATAAAGTCCTAAATAAATACGAAAAAGTGCCAGTACTATCTAAAATACCTTAATTTGGAGCGTATAAACAACTCTATACACTTCCATTCACTCGTATCCGTGCAAAGAGTAATAGGCTCGCAGGTTTAATATTTTTAATTCCGTACCCTAATAGCTGCGTCAGTGTTGGCGGGTTTTCTGCGTAAACATCGTTAATTCCTCCCAAGAGGTGACTGTGCCAACTGAATTAATTAAGTGCAGGCTACTTTATTAACGCTAATAAGTACGTTATCATAGAGAGTATCTATTGCAAATTGGTGTTAAAATGTTTTAACGGACTTTAATAATGTTAAAATTATTTGTTTAATAATGTAATGTAAAATACATTATTAATGTAATGTAAAAAAATAATGTAAAATATAATTTAAAATGTCAACAGGTACACTAAAACTATTGAACTAAAAAAAGACATGTATATCATGATTTTTTATTACATTAAAAATAAACATAAAAATACACGTACCTATATGCATAACACTATTTGTATAACACTATCCACACTCGCCCGCTTACATTATTGACCTTTGACGAGTAAACTAATCATCAGTTATTTATTTTTAATTTAATAAGAAAATCATGAAACATGTTATTTTTTTTATTTTAAAATAATATTTTTAGTGAACTGATAAGACACATATTAAAACATTTTCACTATACCCAAGTATATTATCGGGTATATGTAGGTAAATTATTTATACCTTTCATCGCACTTCTACTCGTATATCTCTGTTTAACCCGCAAGTTAGCTGATAAAAATGTTTTAAGGCATTAAACCGCCTTTTGTACAATAATATGCATTAAAACTTTTAAATTAAAATAAATAAACGATTCCGAATAAAAATTCAAATTGCTTTAACATATTAATTCGTTTCAAAACAGCTTATCCATGAATTCCATTTCAATATACGAGCACATACTGCAATAAAAACTGAAATTAAACCGTAATGAGAAAAAATGATGTCCAACAAATTAATTATGAAAATGTAATGATTTAATTTTATGTTACGACCGAGTACTCCTCAATCACATTACATTGAGTGGAAAAAATAATTATCATCATTTGAAAGCAATTCTCAAACTTTTCAACGAATATTAAAACGAAACTTGCGTTCGCGAACATTTGCATCATAAAAGTGTCATAATAGACGCCCCTGGGACTCATCCAGTGTTTTAGGAAAAAAAATGAACCGTCATTACCCGGATGTGTCATTTTTATGGGGTTCCGTACAGTAATAATACGGTTGGGATGCGTTGGCAGCACCTAATGTATAGGTAATTATTGAACATGTAGAAAAAATTGCCATACATTCATTAATCAGAACATCCTTATTCATACTAATATACAAAAATAAAACAATATTTGTTTGTTTGTTTGTTTGAATGGTTTTCACGCATCAACGAGTGGATGAATCTAAGAACAACTCAAAATGAGTTTGCGTAGCTAGGCTGGCTAGGTACTAGGTCTTATAAAATGCGCATGGGGATTGCGGTCCGTGGGCCGCCGTTTGACGACCACGGTTATCTGTTCACTCTTTTACCAAAACATGGAGCGATGACGCTACTTTCAGTTTATTATTTTAGCATCAAAGGTGTTACACCACTATTACAATCGGCTACTTAAAAAGTACAGTTATGTGAGGGGGTGTTAATAATAAAATCAGTGTTAATAATACCTTTGGTATGGAATAAATCCAGAGATAAAGAGGGATAGATAACGCAAGCTGTCCGTCGCTGCGTGTCCGAATTTGGCGCTAAGATCTTACTTCTCGTCATTGTTACAAACTGCAAAAATACCTAACTGGCCTATAATCAATTGTAAAAATTCGTTACAAGTGGTGAACCCGAGTCAAGGGAGATATTTCGTTCCATCTGCGAGTGGTTTCCCAACACTTAAAAAGTTACTCTTGACGCAGCCGTGCCGTTATATCTATATCTAATAACAAACCAGAATTGTTGTACCTTGGAAGCTTTCATTTTCATATATAAACTAGTTATAAACAAAAGAGTGTTTTAAAGATATTGTAAAAAGTATAATAAATCAGTTTTTTCTACACTTGAGGATCTCTAAAAAAGTTTATCGCAAACGTATTTTCCTCATCTACATTTTATTAACCCGGAACATTCTTTCGGAACGAAACTTTGTGGCGCAGTGATTGAATATTTTTATTAAAAAGTTCCAAGTCTACTTTTTCTCAGCATTTTTTTTATTTTTCACAATAAACTATATTTCTCGTTACATTGCAAATATTCTCGTTATATTGCAAATATTCTTTTAATGAATCAAAACAAAGACTATGAACATAGAATGTTCTTAATATAAAACATTTTTTCTTGTTTCAATAATATATAATGACATAACGTAGAGGTGATGTAATTTCTCATGGCTTGTGGTAGCGACTTTGTTATCCCTTAGTCGTCTTTTACGACAACCACGAGAAGAGATGGTCTCTTGATGGTCGACGGCCGAGAAGAGATTGGTGATGCTTAAAGCTGGTCAACACTACAGAGTAAATGCTCCATTTATTCACATGCTCCATTTCTTTTAAGTCCCCTATTTCTAGGGTTCACTCACGACGTTTATTTTTTCACGATCGTATTTATGTAGAAAATTAGCGATACGCTTCGAAACTCAAACTAACGCCATAACAAAAGAATTAGTCAAGAATACATATACAGTAAGCGGCCATTTTATCGTCCACTGTTGGACACGAGCACGAGCTCTCATGCACATTGTCTTATGCTCGAGGGAAGTATGGCCTTGAAATCGTGTGTTGCTTTAAAATAGCACCACCCCATTTATTTCCGTGGATGTCATAAAAGGCGACTAAGGATTACAAAAGTTGCCAAAGGCGACAAACCGTTACAAAGGGCAATATAGCCGCTACAACAAACCCTGAGGAACTACACTACCTCTAAAAGAGTAGATTCTCCAACCCCCTTGGGCACCGTGGCATTTTAAACATCCCATAAGAATAGATATCTGTAGTATACCCGTAGGCAACCACCGCTCTTGCATACCAGATAATTAATGAATGTAAAATATATTCTACATTTATCAGCCTTATATAATTTGTTTGCTTCACCCTAATGAGCGAAGTTACCAACTTTGTTCAAAGCATTACCCATATTTTCGCTGATAAAGTCAGCTGCAAGACATATCCAGTATCTTCAAGACTCGATTCAACAAACAACGTTGTGAGACGCTCGTATACAAAGTAAAACAGTGAAATAGCAGTTTCAGTTACCTGGATAATGGGTCCTGGACTTTGTAAAAAGGAAAAACCGTTCCTTTTTCCATTACTAAAAAGCTTAGACAGAAAACATACGCAACGATTTTAAAAACCCGCGCCTGCTGCGGTTGCAGATCGTCAAAGTTCTAGGCCAAATGCATTCGTCAAGCTATTATCACCAGCCAATTTATTCAGCTGCATTATTTATTTATTTGACCAGCAGTGAACTAGATAATGTGTCCACTTGGCCAGACAAAACAATGTGCGTGAAGAATGTATGGCCTTAAAACACCGCGCTGCCCAAGCGGGTTGATGAGTCCATCCTTTTAGAGATGGCGTTATTCCTCAGCGCTTGTGGGCGCTACCATTTGGTACCATTTGTGGTCGCGCTTGTACCGGCTTTGTTATCTTTTAGTCGCTCGTAATAATTATTTTCATAAAGGTAGACGGAAAGATGATGGCAGACGGAGTAGATATTGTTTAGTGGTAAAGAGACAGTAAATAAAGTGTCGATCGGTCAAGGTGACACAAACAAAAGGAGACTTATACTCAGTAGTGAGGATACTCTGATTGTATATGATGAAGATACTTATTAGGTATATAAATAATGTCTTTTTTGCAGCATTACGCACGAATTCTAATAAGCACGGTGAAGTAAATTAATTTAATTAATAGGCTTTGTTTCATTTTTTTGTTGTTCTTTCTTTTTTCTTTATCTTATTTTTTGGTGCGCATGAGTCTAAATAAAGAAATAAAATAAATAGTGAATAAATAAGAAAAGGTCTATCAAACATTTTTAATAGCATGAATACATCAGCAAACATTTATCTGAAACATGCAACCGCGATGGCTATAACCGCAAATTGTTTCTGTGTGTTTAGAATAGGGAGCGATGTACTGTAAAGAATAAAGTTCTCATTACAACGGTTTACGTCTGATGCACCTTCAAATTAAAACATTTTCGACGTCTCTCGCTTAGTGTTTCATTTAGGACCAGTTTGTGGTGGATTTGTTTTAGAGCGATCCTGTGTTATAAAGCGGTTTCGTATTAAACAGTTTTATGTGAAGTTCGTTGACACTTTTAAATTATGAAAACACTTTGTTATACAGTGGCAGGAGTAGAGCTTGTATTTTTTTAAACCTTTAAAAATTTTAAATCGTCAGCAGCCCTTTTATAGTCCGCTGCTCTACCTTACAGGTTCTTTTATACAAGGAGAGTTTCTGGAACGATTTGCACGATTTGTCATTACACGTGGTCAGTTGCTGTCTGGTTTTAAAAGGCAAGTTAGAAATCATTATTCTATCAGTAGGTTTATTTGGTTTTCTATTTTGTTTCTATACTAAATGATTTCCTTTCTAACCTAACCTGTTTCTAATCTGTTCTATTTCGTCACTTGGAGACTACTTGGAGAGTTCTTCCCTCTTATTTTTATATCCTTATCAATTTTGATTCCTATTTGCGAATTAATATTGGGTGCAGTGCAAATGTAGACATCTATGTACCGTAATCTGGGGTTAATTGAAACTGCTATGGCAGGGTTTCTTAACCTTTTTGTAGCTATGGACCACTTTCTGTAGTTTTTTTTTTTATCCCTTTATTTTGCTCTAACCCAAGGTTGCCTGAAAAAGATGGCATTAGCGATAAGGTCGTCTGTCATTATTTATTATTTGTGCACATGTAATAACTATTTGTATGCAATAAAGAGTAGGTATTTATTATTATTAAGTAAGCACACATATTGAGTAGTAAGCACACGAAATACGCAGTCCCGCGCTTTTATTTGATTATCACAAACACCACGCACGAAAAACACTTTGAAATTTCATAAAGTATCACTATTAAACTACAAAACGTCTAAAACAATTTCTCAAGTTCCCGACAAAAAGATCACGCATGATTTCCATACAATTTCACGAACTTGCGTTGTCTGTGTCCATGATTCTGTCTAAATAATCCCAAATGGTCCGAAAGAGGATAACATTCCTTTGAACCTTCTTCACAATGACAAGTAGCGACCTCTTATTAACCCATAACTTAATAATAGGAACTAAATCAGGTAATTAAGCGTCACAGGAGACAGGTGTCCGTAGAGTCAAATTGTAATTAATCATTTCTAAACAGGTTATAATCCTTTGTAACGGAGCTTGTAATAACATTCCGGGATCAATGATTTTGTTGTGCAAGATGAGTCATTCTTTTGGCCGTTTAAGCAGCAAAAACACTAAATATGCAATAAATATTGATTAAATTCTGCGTGAATGAGTAAATTTTGACATTTTATACGATGGGATGATTATTTATTGATAGATAGATAAACGCGTTATTGTACACCAATACATGTTGCAAAAAGACAATTTAAGTAAATAACACGAAAAGTACAACAGGCGGCCTTATCGCCAAAGCTATCTCTTCCAGCCAACTGGTCTGGTCTTGCCCGTTCTCTGAGGTCATCACACGCAATACGAGCATAACCAATACGTCATCTCCGAACATAGAAAACGCAGTATAATTTAACACTGGAAAACATTTTCTGCACGAAAATATTTTATTTAAACTTCCAATTTTCTACTTTAAAAAAAAGCTTTTAATAAAATTATGAATGCTTTGAAAATATAATTTTCTTTTACGTGAAAAATAAGTCTAGGGGATAAAAAATTGAACCGAGTGTTTTAAATTCACTTTTAAATGGATCTATTAGGAACCAATCCCCAGTACAATTCAAATTGTGTGCTTGCGACAGATCGATACAAATCATTGTATTTTTGACACCACTGAATTCATTAGTACTTAACAATGTAGAGCCTTTGTCTTTCCCATTCAATATTTTTTTTTGAATATTGAATCAACCATTTCTTCAAATAAACCTAATGTCATTAATAGACTTAATGGCCAAGTAGACTTAATGAAATATTTTTTTCCATTATTATTTTAATTCCACCTTAAAATGTAAGCTAAATATTAGCTGTTATAAGTATGAAATTAGATTGTTATGTATTTTGCAGAAAATATCATGATAAAGATACATATATATATATATAAATAGATAAACTCTATAATATGCACCAACACAATTTGTAGAATGACGACTATGTAACATGAAAAGTATAAAAGACGGACTTATCGCCAAAGCGATCATCTTACCAACCTTCCGGTGGTAAGGAGACAACAAAGCCCGCTGCAACAAGCCCTGCGGACTATACTACCCATGCATACATTCCCTTACATCATACATAGGAGGCCCATGTTCAACAGTGGATGAAAAAAGGGCTAATCAGCCGTATCCAGTATCAGTACGTCGAATGATAACACATAACTCCAAATCTAACGCACATTAATGAGATGGCTAACCAAACAGTAATTGATGTAGCTATCCATTGCTTTTGTAACAAACGACACCAATAATGAATTTGGGCGCTCCATTGAATTTAATTAATTTTGGAAATGTCTATTAAACAATTTGTTCATCAAACTAATATGTTTCTATTTTCAGAAACATATTCTAATTTAGTAATAGTATCTTGAGTTATTAATTCAAGGAATGGAATTAATTGGAATGGAAGCCACGTACCGAGAACCGCAGTGTGGGACCCGCTTCAGCCACGTGGAACGAGGACTTAAAGCAGTTCGCCGGCGGTGGTAAAATGAGAAGAACCGAAGACCGTGTGCGATGGCAAGTATCTTCGCTCGTTGAGATGCCATACTCGTGCACTGCAGGAGTATATGCAATGTCGTGTCCTCAGATTTCATACATCCTCTGTGCCGTGGGCTGTCTGTAAAAGTTAGAATGAAAGGGTATTTATTTAATACAGGTATATATACAGTCGTGTTAAGGTTTTTTGTTATATACGAAAGTTACTTTTGTTTAATTCAAGGAGGAATCTTGTTCGTTATGTACATGGCTCACCCCATCCCCTAATCCATCAGTTTCCTATTTCTCATCCATCATTGACTTGTACTTTCCGCAGAAACATAAAAATTGTATATAACAATTTCTTCAATCTTCGTTATAATCAAAGCAATACTCTAGAGACAGATGAATAAGTCAAACAAAAAATCTAATAAAAATCTGAACTTGGTATAACAATTCTTTGCAGACTGACATTCAGACGGTCTGAATGAAATGTAAGGGAGTAATAGTCTAAGCGCTGTTCGTAGAAAGTCTTAAATCAAAGAAATCGAAAGTTAGAATTGAAATGAATATAAATAGAAATGTTTCTAAATACTCGTAGTATACAAATATTGCCTAGGGAACTCGTACATATGTATGTTCGTCAATGCTATCCATTTTCGTTAGTTTAGCTTCCAAAAATGGAACAGAAAAAAGGCGGCAGACGAGCATACAGTCCACCTGATGATCAGTGGATGCCGGCGTCCATAGGCGACCAGTCAAGAACGATAAACGTTGGCATAGGTACCTTTGAAAATGAATTTGGAGAAAGGATTGGGAAATAAGGAGGAATAAGGTAGGACGGGATGGGACTGAGCTACGTACACGTAAGTATATTAGGGGAATAGATAAAGTGGGTACCGGCTGTGGGATTGCAGCTGCATCCTCTCCCTCCCAAAACAAATAGACAAAGAAACAAAAATACAAAGCATAGTATCTCTTTAGATATTAAGTATAGATTTAAGTATAGTCTTCATATATTATTCCATAGACTGAAGCTTAGGAGAATAAGTTGAAAATTGTATCAATTTTATTGAATAACACAACAGATTCAATGAAGTTATTTTATATATCTACTAACACACCTTTATACATATTTATAAACCTGCACATATCAAGCAATCTACAGGAGAAATGTTTCTCTTTTTATGAACTTTTTAACAACTTTTGTTTATAACGTAATATTTTGTACGGTCTCCGCCCGCTCTATGAGTAATTAAATTTAGCTCAATAAGCCAGACTATTGGCAAGAAGCTCGCTTTTTTCTCTGTCCGTATATTAATCACAGACTCGGCAAATAGCTGGACGTATTATGAAAATTGTCCTTTCTGCAATATTCAATTAGTAGTCAATAGAATTGGCTAGAAAGATTGAGTGTTTAAAAAATTGCAATACATCGGACTTTAGAGGTTTAATTATCAGTCTTGTCAACAAAAAATACATACAACTGTATACACTTTTTGTAACACCGTAACCAGCCCTATTATCGTCCACTGCTGGACCCATGTCCCATGTCCAGGAGGCCCATGCCTCCTCATGGACATTTTATTGTGCACTTGCTGTGCCCGCGACTTCGTAGGTGTGGAATTTAAATTTTTAAACTCTAAATTGGAATATCCTTTCTTGCCGTCAGCCCATTTCAATGAAACAAAGCCTATTCGAAGCGCCAAACTAAGCCCAATTAACCTGTGTACACCCCGTGAAAATTCGTTCAATAGTTTTGGAGATTAGCGTGTTCGAACAGACAGACAGATGGAGAGACAAAAATTTTCAAAATGGTCTTTTTGTATCGACCCCAATCTGTTTTTGGTAAATATATTCAATGTACAGATACGCTGGTTCGACAGTTTTATTATATGTATAGATGAGTGATGTATGGCTTTAAAACGCCACGCTTGCCAAGCCACTTTGTGTAATTCCCCATTAGAAATGGTGTAATTCCTCAGAGCTTGTGGTTGCGACTTGTTTATCCCTTAATAGTCTTTTACGCCACCCACGGGAAGAGATGGAGTAGTGCTATTCTGAAATCGGTCGACACAACACGACAGAACCCTTTTGTTTCCTTTCATATTTATGGCAAAAGTAAAAATTAACACATTCTGCCATTGTCAAGTTTTGTTAATAATAAGCAATTTCAAAGTTAACACGTATCCTGTCAATGTCCCGTCGAAGTAAGTCAGGAGTCGTTCAGTATAGTGACAGTAGGTTTGCTGAGGACAGAAGAAAACTTCATGGATCCGAACAAAAAATACAGTCCTATGCTTTTATTTGATTATCACAAACATTACCCACAAAACACTTCGAAGTTTAATTAATTAATTTTTATAACAAACAAAGACTCAAGTGCAGTTCTCGAGTTCCCGCGAAAAAGTCCAACCCATCGCTAGTTATGTGCGGCTACAGCAGAGGATTTAATAAAAATCAATTTTTGATTTTATTTATTAAACTAAGATTACAATTTATAATATTACTAACTAAAATGCTATTCTAAAAATATGAGTCTTGACCGATGCTAGGTCTAAAACGAAGTGTCTCTACATTTGATAATACAAACTAAAATACTAATCTAAACTACCCGTCTTGACCGATGCTAGGTCTAAGACAAAGTGTCTACATTATAAAATACTACAAACTAAAATACTAACTAACTAATCTAAAAATACACGTCTTGACCGATGCTAGGTCTAAGACGAAGTGTCTCGAAATCCGAGCCATTCGGAGCTGCTGGCGGGAATTACGTCATTGCAAACAGTGCCGTCATTGTCCGATTATTGAGAGCGCTGTTTATCCATAAATCTTTATAAGTTTATATATATAAACAAATAAAGCATGTCGCGCGGTGTCAAGTGTCGTTCACAGTGCCGTTATTGTTCTGAGGGCGATTACATAACACGCTTATCAAGTTACGAGTATATACAAATAAAGATTCATTAATGAAACTGTGTAAAGCCATAGGTGTCAATTTGACCATAATGTAGGAGGAGCTTGGACTGATAGCATGAAGTAATATGAAGTATTAAAACCCTTTTATCCAAAAATGCAGTGTGGTGTCGGCCGGTTTTAAAATACCATCACCCCATCTCTTCCCATGGGTGTCGTAAAAAGCGACTAAGGAATAACAAAGCCTTTACCACAAGCAGTGAGGAAATACACCACCTGGCGTGGCGTTTTCATGCCTTACATCCTTCATGAACAAGACACAATAATATGTATGATAAAGCCGTAGTGGATGTTAAAAGAGCTGGTTACGGTACCCAAAAATATTCAAAACTTTGCCCATAAACGTTGATTCATGTTTATTCGTCCCTAAAGGCAAATTCGTTCCAATTGTATCTAACCACGATATCGCGGCCAACTATTGTGATCAATTGAACTGTGCTATCTTTCATGCAGCACTGAACCGCGCGGGCTTATTACCATAATTGTCTGGCAAACTTCATTTAGCTGCACGTCGATAGGCCAATGACAGTGCATTTTCGATTTTGAAATACAAATGGTAGGTATCTACTATAAATATACGCAGACATATTATTATTATTATGACTGAGATAGGCCAGGTAGCGTAAGCAGTTGTTCTGGTAACTGGTTTCACTCGCTAACCACACGGTTCGATATAAAATGTTTATAGAGATTGGAGGTGGATACACTGCGGTCCAACTGCATTTTACAATAATAATATAATTTATTTGTAATCATACGTACATAAATACTAAGTATTTAAGATATTAAGTAAATACAATCAGTTCCACTGTGATTTACCCGAAGGGTGTACAAATCTTTTGCTTCTGCGAAGTTATTGAAGTTACATATCCACAACAATCCAACGACGTGCTGTTCGTATTGTCGACGATCCCACTCTCACGGGCGGTTTAGAATCCCTCAGCAATCGGAGAGACGTTGCGTCTCTCTGTGTGTTCTACCGCCTGTACAATGGGGAATGCTCTGAAGAATTGTTCAATATGATTCCCACCTCGGGTTTCTATAACCGCACCTCCCGTCACAGAAGTGCGGTCCATCCGCATTTCCTCGATACGGAGGTGTCGCGCACTGTTCGGTCCAAAAATTACTTTATACCGCGAACCCGTAGGCTGTGGAACGAACTGCCTCAAGAGGTCTTTCCATTAAGCTACGATATGGGGTTCTTCAAGAGAGCTGTGAATAGGATTTTGTAAGGTCGGCGGCGCGCCCGCATACCCCCTGGTGTTGCAGGTTTCCATGGGCGGCGGTAACACTTACCATCACGTGGGACCGCTTGCTTGTCCGCCCACTAGTATATAAAAATAAAAAAATAAAAAATAATAAAAACAGGACGGAGCATTCCACGCTACTTTTACTTTTGATGTGTATATTCGCGACAGCTAACCTACCTACCTACAAGTCCTACAAATCTACCTTGTATAATTAGCAGAAAAATGGTTTTAAAACAGTATTCTTCTTTTATTTCGGACAATACTTTTCAAGCTTAGTAACATAAAAACAACCCCTTTGCGGAATTAACACTAAACAACTATGCTGTGTTAAATTTACATATTCTTTTTCTGTGAATTTACAACCGTGGTGAATATACACGAACCCATTTAGTGGATAAGGTCTATTAGATTTAATGATTTGATTAATGATAATTATTGTAGTAATAAAAAATAATTAATTAATAAACATTTTACAACAAAATAATTATATTAAAGGATATTGGAAGTACTACGGCCATTTAAAAAAATATCGACGTAAAATTTAAATCATTGCCGTGGAAATGAGGAATTTGTCATCAGTTAGCATTCCAAGCGAAACTGGAACCCACCACTAGACACTTGAGTATTTATGTTAAATATGTTAATATGGTTTACGTTAATTACTCTTTAATGCATTTTTTTATTAGCCTATGTTTGTGTCCCACTGTTCCGCAAAGGCCTCCGCTCTTTTAATTAAAACCGCTCTGCTTAACGCCACATCACACCAAGTCTTATGGTATGCATCCAAGGCATCCCGTCATCTCCTCAGTCTGCCTCTACGTCGATATGCATTTTGTGGCATCCACTCGAAAACAATTTTCACCCACCTATCTGGATGCATGCGGCAGACGTGTCCAGCCCAGTAGCATTTCAGCTTAGTGGCCTTAGCACCAACGTCAGTAATAAGGGTTTTAGAACGCAGTTCGGTGTTCTTGATGTGGTCGGTCCTTTTTATACCCAGTATGCTACGCTCCATCGCCCGTTGGCAAATCTTGAGTTTGCATCATAGGTTAGAATGAGCAGAATTCACATGTAGACGAGATTGCGCTTCAGTGATATGCATTATGTTTCATAATTCCTCCTGAAATCCGACACACAGCAATCAGATTGCAAATTCAAAACCTACCTTCTGTAATACTCGGTACACTTAACATTTATAGAGCCAATATAAAGCCTCTATAGAGCCTCTCTATTAACGATTACTCAACATTCGCATAGTAATCGTCTAATTATCGGTTTCATAGTGACATCTGCGAAACAATTCAAATTTATTTCCCCGACATACTCACTATATGGCACAAAACATAGCATTTCGCTTAATTGGTATTACAGTTTCCATATCACACGTTAATTAGCGGGTACACTGATTTGTGTGTACCGCAATAAAACGTATTCGATAACTTTCAGTTTAATTTATGTAACGCTAATGAGGAAATTTATTGCAGTTTTCAGATAAACGGTCTGATGCAATTAATAAATTGTTTTATTTGAAAAATCTTTTTTAAAAGATAATATTTAATCATTATTAAAAATTAGATTTTAAAAATAATCGTACTCTGTTTCAAGATTTTGATTTATCTGCTCGCTCAAAATCTAAAGGCGGGTTTCTTTTTAATTTTGCTGTGTACTTACAGGTATTATTATTGAAAATGTCATAGTTTTGTCAGGGGGAGAGTGCACGTTGCAATCCAACAGCCGCTGGGCACGCTCAACTTGCCACGTTACCACTCTCTCACGGAAGAGTACTTTGAAATGTACTGCATTTCCCACTTTATCTTATTTCCCTAATGTACGTACGTGTTTCGATTGTGAGTGAGATGTGCCAGAGCCCATTCTCATCCTATCCATCCCCATTTTCCCAAACTTTTCTCCAAATCCATTCCTATATCTATAAAGGTGGGCAGCGCATCCGGGACGTGCCAACGTTTGTCATTTTGGACTAATGTTGGCATGTATCGCGGATGTCTATGGGCGACAGTATCCACTTACCATCAAGTTAACTGTATGCTCGTCTGCCGCTTCCACTTTATCCAAGCGTACTAAGTATGCATAATTTATTCAATTGTAGATTACAATTGCAATTGTAATCCAAAAGGATAATCTTCTTTCAAGTCTAATCTGTATCTGTATCGCTACTCTAAGTTAACTATTTAAATGTATGGATATATGTCTATGTATTATATATATGTATGTATGAATGTGTATATACACATATATATATATATATTTGGAATGGCTAAATTCTTGTGGCCCTAATCGCCTTTCATGAGTCACCGGACATGTATCGTTTAGGGCGAGCGCAGAAGGCGGTCAGCCAGGAGCCACAGCCAGGATACCGCGGGACAGGGAGCGCCAGGGACGCGCCGGTACGTGGTCTAAGTTTTGGGTGAAGGCCGGTGTGTGTTCACGATTTATTTATAATTTTCCTGTGTATTTCTATAAGCCAATGAAAATGATTTACACCCCCCTAATTTTCCAGTTTGTTCTTTGACTTATCAACTCTAAAGTTCAATAAATCTTGAATCTACGATGTTTCGGAATAAAAGATTTCCTCATTTAGCAAACAATCCCGTATCATGGAAAGTTTCTGAAAGTCGAAGCCTTGTATAAGAATGTCGGGTAGATTTGCCACCGATTATAAAGATAGGCCACATGTCAAAGAACAAATTATGCAGAGTAATTTAACATCTTTATTTTTTGTTTGTACATTTATGATGGCGTGTGAACCTAATCTATATATAGTGACAACTATAGTGAGCGCGGGCAGTAGCAGCAAGCGGGAAGAAGTAGGACTACCAATTGACAACATGAAATAGCACGCATGTTATTTCACGCTATGCATGTTATGTCGAATAATGTTTGAGCAAACTTATATCTAGTTATTATGCTATTATATATCACAATGTTTTTAAATGTTTAAAAATATAATTATGCAGTTCGTTGACCGGTTCCTTGCAGACCCAATTTCATTTGATAAAATTAATTTTTATTGCATAATTGCATAGTTATTGTATATTTTTATATCGCCACCGACCCCCGAACGATTTACATGTCTTCTGTAAAAGAAATTCAAGAAAATAATATACTCTTACCCCAGAATCAGGTTATACCTAATCAATATATTGTGAAACAACAACGTTTTCAGAAAATGTCCGTTATTTCCAATAGGGATATTTCTAATAAATTTGTTCAAAAAGTTTGTACTCCTATATTTATCAAGAGTAACGAGGAAACCACAGCAATCTTCTTATTTTCATATACGGCAATAACGCAACGGGAATATCGTGCCAGTGTCAAATTTTCTTTGTAAACAACAACTCTTCAATTAAAACTCAATTCCGTTGAAGTTAAGCGTCGCTTAATAAAGTGATACTAGGTTTACTGAGAACTGATGAGATGGACTCCTTGGAAGCACACGAAAAACGCAGTCCTGTGTTTTTATTTGATGATCGCAAACGTTAGACACTTTGAAGTTTACCACTATAAAACCACAACATTCACAAAAACACATTTCATATAATAAATCAAATAAAAATTTGACTTCAGTTCAAAGTTAACGAGTTCCCACCAAAAACTCCAACCACAGTTACCTAGAAATGTTTTTTCTTCGATTCAAGCTTTTAAATACTTTTTCGTGCAACCACTTAAACTTCATGCTTCATTTGTAAGTCCTCGTATAGTCTTAACAACTAATGGGCTTATAATCAAGGATGATCGAGACTGTCTGATGAGGTGATTAGTATAAAAGCGGATATTAGCTTCGAAATAGGTACTTATGTCCTCCTATCCAGATGATCCGGATTCGATTTCCTGTACAGACAGACAAATGGCTAGTATTTCAGTTTGTGGCTAGTTTTGGCGGTGGAGAAGGTCAGGTTAAATGTTTTAACGATGTTGCAAAAATATAACAAATACCTAAGTGTTTTTTATAATTTATTGTACACACAAATGACAAATAATTGTTACAAAAGAAAAAATACATACGAAAGGCGTGCTTAGGAGATTTCCACCAGCAAACCTGAGACAACAATAGGTGATTAAATATAAATATTAAATTAAATTAAATGTAATTTTTATATTAATTAATCTTCTAATCTCATATATATAAAAATGGATATTGGTATATCTGAGATTAATATACTTCGACAATGTTTGACCGATCATCATGAAAGTTGGCACCATATATGTATGGAGAAGGTTTTTATGCTATCGACTTTGTTGTAACCCGCTACTAGATGGCGCTGCAGCACATCAACTTCTATATCGTTCAACCGATCGCCATGAAAATTGGTATACTTAAGTATTTGAGCATGGAGAATATTTTAGAGCTATCGACTTTGTTGTAACTCGCGACTAGATGGCGCTGCAGCACATCAACTTCTATACTGTTCAACCGATCGCAAAAATCATATCGACGGCAAAACAGAATAATTTGTGATTTTACATACAGAGATAAATAAATATACACAGGCAGGACAACGTGTGCCGAGTACAGCCAGTTATACTTAATAATTAAATTGACAAAAATAATGCACATACTATAATACAAAAAATACTGACAATATTTCGATAATAATATCTACCATCTATATGGTAGATAGAATAGATGGTTGCAGACTTGCAGTATTGCACTTTATTTGGTTGCAGATTATGTTAATATATATACATATATATATATATATATATACTATGTATTATATTCTATAATAGAATATAGTTTATTGCATTTCCAAAACACAATCAATACACATCACAATACATAGTATATACTCATTAACATAATCTGCAACCGAATAAAGTGCAATGCTAACGAAAAAGGTCCCACTCAGCATAATATGGCCTACAGCAAACCACAACGCTGATATTCAACCCGGGCCTAAGTTTACTATTAATCTATATCTCTCCACTGCTGTATAGAGGCCTCTCGCAGGGCTCGTCACTGCAGACGAGATTCGGCTTTTTTTATTCAACTAACACCGGCGCGGCGGACTTATCCACTTACAGTCAGGTGGACTGTATGCTAGTTTGCCACCACTTTCTATAAAAAAAAGATATTTGTCTCTTTAATAGAAGAAAAATAGAACTAATCATTAATTATGTTAAAAACAATACTAATTATTTTTTTATTTTATTTTATTTTATTCATGAACAAAATACACTAGCTGTGCCCGCGTACGAAACGCGTGGAATTTTAGTTTTTAAACTCTAAATTGAGATATCTTTTCTTCCCGTCAGCCGATTTCGATGAAACAAAGCCTATTCGAAGCACCAAGCTAAGCTTAATTAACCTGTGGAAACTATATGAAAATCCGTTGGGTAGCTTTGGGGATTAGCATGTTCTGCTACGCTGGTTCTACGGCTCTATTATATGTATAGATATAAATATCTATACTCAACTCACATTCATGTGATCGTGAGCTCAGCGGTGTGGGAACATATAGTGAGAAACCCCGCATGCTCCAGAAAATAAAAAAAAAATCTGGACTGTATGATCTTACCAGTCCGCACTGGGTTCGCGTGATGGATTACGGCCCGAAACCCGCATTTGATTTACTAGGGGAGGCCTGTGCCCTGTAGTGGGACGTTATAGGCTGATACAAGTATACATATAAATAAAGCTTATTGCCAAGAACGAATTTAACTATGTATACAATGTAAAATAGATAATATGAGCGATGGGATTTATACATGAACTATTGCGGTAAGACTCTGCAATGAGTGTGTCAATAAGAGTTGGGCGTGTAACAAGGAGTGTCCCTGTGTGTGTTTGTGTGTGTGTGTGTTGTGAATATTCGGTGTCGCGGCGGGTCTATATGGCGATATATTGATTTATCTCTGCATTTCGTAAAAACATATATCTTTACATAGTATAAAACAAAGTCGCTTCTCGCCGTCTGTCCCTCTGTATGTACGCTTAGATCTGTTAAATTACGCAACGTATATTATGCGGTTTTCATCAATAGATAGAGTAATTCAAGAGGAAGGTTTATACGTATAGTTTAATATTGTTTTAACGAAACCGAAGCGAAGCCAGGGCGGTTCGCTAGTACTATATAAAGCTTTTATATTATATCTATTCATTTATTGAATTATATAAAATTGAATTTAGATTGAAAAAAAGATTTGATGTCAATTTCAGTAGTCGAAAAAATAACTTCTAAAAAAATGCATTTATCTTTTCTTTTAATATTTTTAAGAAGTACCTGGCAAATAGAAAATGGCAAACCTTTTGAGAACAAAATTTTCCGCGTGTATTACACTAACATCCTTAACAATAGCTGAAAGAACTGTAATTCATTTTAAGGTAAACTCTCTAATGGATTGAATGAACAATAAAGTTTCCTGCAGTTGAAATACGTTTAAAGTTCTTATGAAAAGGATTATCTGTAACCGCTACTGGAGTAAAACTCTCTGCAACCAGCTTAAGTTTCTCTTTTAGGATACCGTCAAAAGGATACCAAGCATATTACACTTTTTGAAAGAGAAATCGGTCCTGGACATGGGCTTTCTCATGCATATTGTCTTGTGCATGAACAATGTATATATGGCCTCTAAACGCTGAGCAGGTGGGTTGACGAGTTGACCCTTTTAGAAGTTGTGTAGTTCCGTAAGGGTTGCCTTTTACGACACCAACGGGAAGAGATGGGATAATGCTATTCTAACGCCAATCGACACCACACAGCCAACTCCTTAAGATACTTTAGATAAGGATATTGTTTACACGTGGTTCTCATTGAACAACCATTTATACTTTTCAATTTATTGCTTGACTACCTCAAGGGACCCACTTCGGCCCCATACCTATTTCCCAGTGTTCGAGCGTTACCATACGCTTTATTTCAGTTCTGAGAAAAAGGGAGAGTATGGAAATCGCCACTTGCACCTAATCTACATAATAAGGCGAGCTCCTCGTATCACGAATGATAAATTGGACGTGTTTTATTCATAGACATTTTAGTGCGAGCCTCTACAGGGTCGATGAATTTGTGAACGCGTTCTTTGGATGTGGCATCTGGCCAAGTACCAACATACCTTTAAAACAACATCTAAAGAGACCCAATGGTAGATTTTTCTGAAACCGATAAACGTATTTTCAATCGAGCTCTTAATTATAACAATAGTCTAGGTGGATTTCATATTCTGCTTAAATCAGTCAAGCGTAGCTACTGCATGACTAATAATACAAAAGAGAACAATTGGTGGAAGTTCATCTTGATTAGATACTGATTTTTTAGTGGTTTCGGCGATGAAATATTTGATGGAAATTTGCATGTGCGAGAATTAAATTACGACCAATAGCACGTCCGACGGAAGAGAGATTTCGCTATTTTTTGTACATTTAAGAAAAAATGTAACATAAAAGTTGATGAGCCCTATTCAACGATACTCACAGAAGACTACCTTGAAATGTACTGCATACCCTACTTTATCGTATTTCCCCAATGTACGTACGTGTTTCGGTAGTGAATGAGATATGCCAGAGCCCATTCCCATCCCATTCTATCCTACTCCTTCCCATTTTCCCAACCCTTTCTCCCAATCCATTCCTTAATCCGCAAAGGTAGGCAGCGCATCCGGGGGCGTGCCAACGTTTGACATTCTGCACTGAAGTTGCCATGTATCGCATATGTCCATGGGCTACAATTTCCACTTACCATTAGGTGGACTGTATGCTCGTCTGGCGCCTTTTTTCTATGAAAAGAAATGTATATATCCAAAGATATATACGTGTGTTTATGGTACGTTAAGAAAATCAGAAAGCTACAAACCAATCCGTCTGAATACCGCCCTTCGTTCTTCGCGATCTAGTGCCAGTAGATTTCCTAGAGAATGAATTGCAATAGAAATTATTTCTACTATTAAATTTTCTGCTAAAAATTAATACAAAATTATCGTATTCCAATGCGGATAATCAATGACAAAACGGAAGTAATTACATTTGTTATTCAGTTTAATTATTTTTATTGCCGTATTGCCATTGTATTTAAACAACATAAGTAAATTAAGGATAATGATCGTCATGAATACAAATAAGGTTTATATTGTAACAATTAATACTAACATTGGGGCACAGAAATTAAATGTGTATTTACAAAAACGTTGTTTGTAGATCAAATTTCGGATACAAATTAATGGCGTCTCATTATGTATTATGTTTTGGCAAAAGGCATGTAAAGTCTGACTTATGAAAAATGTCATGGCCGCTTCTTGGCTAAATCAGAATTGGTTTATTGCCTATGCTTAAGTAGCTCTTCTGAATAAAAAACCAAGGATTTTTTGATAATTCATTAATACCTTCTTAAATTAACCTCTATGGCTGTAACTGGGCAATTGGTCGTCTTACTCCCACACTAAAAGAGCTAAAAGGTAAAAGTCAGGAAAAAGAAAGAATAGATTATATGTAATTTGCATGAATACGTGATGCAGTGCCATTAGCCATCAAGTGTGGATTTCTGTGAAGAAACATTACGTAACTAGTAACTACTATACCTGTCCTCGGATAGTGATCTTTAGTGATCGGACTAAAGAACTTAGGCAGTTTGGGCGTCATATGCACATAGTCACAGAGTATCCAACTCCAATTAGAAATACAAATGAAGTATCCAACAATACACAATCAGAAATCTCATTCGACCTCACTATCTTACTTTTGACATTACTGAACAGATTTGACTCTTTTCTAGAATATTTTTATGTCAAAGTTCCGTTAACAAACCGATTGATGTTTTGGGTTTAGCTGGTCACGCTTAGTCGTGATCTCCGCAGGTAGAATACAAAGACTAGGGGATAATAAAGCCGCTACCACAAGTCCTGACGAACTAACTACCTCTAAAAGAGTGGACTGGCCAACCCGCTTGGCCAGCGTGCCGTTTTAAGGACATACATCCCTCATGTACATGAGAAGGCTCATCTCTATCAGTGGGTGATAAAACGGCTGGATCTCCGCAAGTAGATCTCTTCGAAATTTCTCTTAAAGCAGCTTAAAATACCTGCTCAAATCTACCTTCATGCATCCCTCCAAGTCTTAACACTTTATCAGTATCACGGATATAAAGAAGGGATAATGTATTCCGGGTAATGCACGTCTCGCTAACTGACACGCTCTCGTTCTTATACATTTACGTGCGTAGTACCTCCTGTAATATTTACAGTGATAAAAGAATTTTTGCTGGTTCAACGTCAGCTGGTAGACGAGTCAGATTTTCATTTTCTTTGCATATTTTTAAAAAAATAATTTACATTTGCTTTAGTGTCAAAAATAGGTAAAGTTGAAGTGTTATACAATGAAAACCACCACAAACAAGATATTAGTGGAAAAAAATTTATTGTCACAACTTGGGTCTGCGTAAGTACCTACTATAGGAATATAACGGGATCATTATGGCTTAGTTATTTAGATTTTGATAAAAAAGTACCCTACTTACAATGTTATTGCACTGAGTGATTATTGATTATAAAAAAACTTTAAAAAATTAAACGTTAATATTTCTTAAATAACTCTCGTGACTTTTTGGTGGGAACTAACTCGAGAAGAGAAGGTAGAGTTTTCGTTGGATTACTATAAAAATTGCGTATTATGGTTTTTGTGTCTTGATAGTGATAGTTTATTAAACTTCAAAGTGTTTTGTTGTGTGTATAATCAAATAAAAAACATAAGTATGTCTTTTTCATATGCTTCCAAGGAGTCCCAAACTTTGTCCTCGGTAAAGCTTTCACTTTACGAACAACTTGTAACCTACTTCGACGGAGAAAATGCTTGATAGAAATTATTTTTCACTCGACATTGGCAATGCCAACCCCGGGCTGAATAACTAAAATCAAATCTGAAATAAAATTGACTTTCAAAGACGGAATAAAATTGCATATAACCAAACAAACTTGCAACTGCAAAGACTATAATCGTTTAACCAATCAGCGCCCGCAAAAACTATGTGACCCACATTTCGAATGTACTCACTTCCGCGGATCTTTACCCAACCGTTTCAAGAATAAGAATCGTACTAGAAACGCCTTAAACATAGCAACATTTAGCAGACTTAACAAAAAATCACGTTCTTCTTGCAGTGCCATGTTCTAACGAAGGTTGGCAATCATCATGCTTTTGAAACTGCAGAATGGAATAGTGAACGAGTGCCCTTGCCATACCACTGGCGTAACTTCTTTAGCCAGGATCAGTCTTCCCCCTTGATCGTCCCCTGTATTATGAGATATAACTTCGTAAAAAATTTTGATGTAAGTACCTTCTAATGCTCTTAATTCGCCACGCTGGCAAAACGGGTTGGCGAGTCCACTCTTTCAAAGGTGGTGTAGTTCCTCGGCGCTTGTGGTAGCAGCTTTGTTATCCCGTAGTCGCCTCTTACGACACCCACGGGAAGAGAAAGAGAGTGGACGTGCGTATGATTGAAAAAAATATTATCTCAACCGAATATTAACACTATATTAAGCGGTTTCAAGGATTTGAATTGTTAAATTAATGGTAAACACCTACGACGTTTCAAGAACCGAGCGAAACTGCGGAGGTAATTTTTTTTTTCATACGGCGCCCGGCTGGATTGTTTTCTTCAAGCGACAACATTGTTCATTAGTAAACAATATGAGCTACAGCGATCGCTAAATAGCGGAAACTCGACAAGCGGAAGCGGTTCGTATCCTGATTTATATTCATTGACAAAAAAAGACTATCGCATAAAGAAAACTGAACCAACCGGATATTGACGTATACTAGAAAGAGAAATTGCGATTTCCGTGATTACATCATGTCCTTTTTTAATGAATTTGCCAATAATCAAAAAGAAAAGTGCCCCTAAGACAAGAATTTAACCATTCCGAAAAAAAGTCCGCCCTTATCTTTCCTTGTATCCTTATCTGTGCTTATTATTTGAAGCATTATCTTCCAGTCAAAATTTGACCTATACATAGATGGCGCAGTAGGTGCAATAACAGTCAAAATAAAGAAAAATTACAATACTAAGGGATTTCTCATCGCCTCCTGATACTTTAGCACAAAGATTTTATTTTATTCTCCCGATAAAGTAAATGTTAACAATTTTGTATAATTAAATCAAGCTGGTATTAACATTGTGATAAAGTATACCTTCTGATAAAGTATCAGGAGGTGGTGAGAAAGGCCCTAAATGACGCGAACAGAATATTGAAATCTAATTCCATAAACGATCAGTTTTATCTGTTCTTACCTTGTCTTATCTTCTCTTCTTATAATGTTCGTGGATTATCACCCTCTTTAGTCAGTTCGTGACCACAGTTGATATAACCCAGCTGAAACGTCGAGGAAGAGCAAATAGGTAAACATAGGAGTTTAATAAATAAATAAGTCACATCTAGTACAACTAGTTCTCGAACTAAGTCGTAGGTAATAACGAGCGAGTGTTGCCGCGGACAGGTGAAATAGTGCGAAAAATTGCCCTTGGGTCAAGCGAGGACATTTTCTTCGGGCCGTGGGCGGACTTGAACTGTGTGTCTTTCTAAACAATCGAATCGAATAGCCAAAGGCCCATTGACTGTACACGAGCGGTTGAGTTAACAATCGAATTGGATGATCGACCCTTTTGAGTTGACTTCTATTTAGGTATAAGTAAAAGTATTTTGGACTTATACCTAAATAGCAATACTAATAACTTATACCTAGTACCAAATTACAATATAGAATTCCTAACCTTAAGATCCGGCGCCGTACAAGGTACAAGGTCTTAGTAAGAGGGGTCACAAATGGAACTGGGTAGGCCATCTAGCTAGACGAGGTGCTGGCAGGTGTGGCTGGAACATGTAAATACTATTTCTTTCTTAAGTCATAACATCCCATTAATATTATAAACGCGAAAGTTTGTGAGGATAGATGTATGGATGTTTGTTACTCTTTCACGCAAAAACTACTCAATGGATTTTAATGAAACTACAATAATATAGCTCATACATCAGAATAACACATAGGCTATAATTCATAAAGATATTGTGTAAATTGGCCAAAATATAACGATAAGTGTCAAGTAAGTCGGAAAAAACTCTGCCATCTGCGAGCTATTTTAGCGTGCGCTGCAAAAACGGTAAGAGTTACACGAATATAATGTATGGTGGAAATGTTTCTGAAATTTTGAAAATAAAAATTATACAAAAAGAACATATTAAACGAAGCGAAGCGAGGGCGGGTCGCTAGTAATACAATAAAATAGAAAAAAAAAATATTCCCAAAGGACTATAGAGTTGTAAGATGATTTCTACATGTTAAAGATTTATGTTAAGATTTATGCCAGCTGTCAGAGCTCTTCCGATAATAATCAGACCATACATACATGAGACCTATGTACATGATGTACCTAATGTCAAATACAAAACATTCTTAAATAACGTATAGTGGGATTTTTTATTGGAGCCAGGGATATTACATGTAGAACAGTCAATAAAGTGTCATCTCGGTACAAATTTCACTAACCGTTCTACATGTCATATCCCGGACTCGAATAAAAAAATCAGACTAGTGAAGTAGATGATAGACTATCCAATGGTTTCCAATAGTCTATCCCAGGGGTCGGCAACCTGCGGCTCGCGAGCCACATGCGGCTCTTTGGATGTGAAGCTGCGGCTCTTTAGTCTTTACTTGAATAGCCATGCAAACCCATCGCTCCCATTGAATTTGTTTGCTCAACTGTTTGTTATTGAAGTACACGTTAGTGTTGTAAGTAAATGTTTACTTAATTGTTTTAATTTTTTACTTAAATAATAAGTGATTATCTAATAATACCATATATATATTATCTAATTTATTGTGAAAAAACACTACTTATATATGAATAAATAGATTAGTTTTTTTTATCAAAAAACTTTATTTATGTAAGTACTATTTATTGTTGGCAAGAAAAATTTTTGTGGTTCTTTAAAAACTGAAATTTTGTAAATTGTAATTTTTGGCTCTTCCGACTCAAAAGGTTGCCGACCCCTGGTCTATCCAATAATATTTGTACTGATCAATGTGGTACACTTTTTTATAATTTATTTGGACACTGGCATAGACGTTGGTCCGCACACATAAATATAATAATAAAACAGAATTGTTTTTATCTCCTACACTGTCCATTCCCGACTAAGTAAGAGTTACTCAGTAAAGTGATAGTAGGTTTACTGAAGACAGAGTTGTGTACTCCTTGGAAGTACAAGAAAAATGCAGTCTCCAGCTTTTATTTAATTATCACCAACATTAGGCACTAACACTTAGGCACTTTGGAAGTACGAGTATAATAAACTATCACAAATCCCACAATACGCAATTTTTACCAATAATAGAACAAAAACCCAACTGAAGTCCGCTGTGATCTTACACATTATCTACTATGATAAGATAGTATTTTTTATAGAAAAAAGGCGACAGACGAGCATACAGTCCACCTGATGGTAAGTGGATACTGTCGACATCCGCGATACATGCCAACATCAGTCATCAGAATGACGAAACGATGGCACGCCCCCAGATGCGCTGCCTGCTTTTGCAGATTAAGGAATGGATTGGGAAAATGGGGAGGGCTAGGATGGGACGAGAATGAGTATATCTCACTCACTCTACCGAACCGAAACACGTACGTACATTGGGGAAATACGATAAAGTAGAAAATGCAGTACATTTCAAGTTAGTCTTCTGTGAGATATGAAAATGTAGGAAAGGAAAAAAATAAAAAAACAAGTTAACTAGAAAGTTATGAAGTTACTTATACCAGTAGTAAAATAAATAATTAGTCGCACTAATTTAGTGCTTCATTCGAAAGGACTTCAAAAATCCTTGCGAAGCGAAGCGAAGCTACGCGGGGAAAGAAGTTGGGTAAAAGAAATAATTAGTTGGACTAATAAAGGACGTCTTTTAGTCCTTTATTGGAAAGGACTTCAAAAATTCTCGCGAAGCGAAGCTACGCGGGCAAATAAGCTAGTGTAAAACATTATTCACGGTACACCTTTATATACATTACTCGTCAACCAAACCATATCGACATCTAGCCTGTCGATACAGCGGCATCTATTGAGAGATATAGTAACTATTTATAATGTGAGTAAATCCTATTAATATTATAAACGCGAAAGTTTGCGAGGATGTATGTATGGATATTTGTTACTCTTTCACGCAAAAACTACTCAATGGATTTTAATGAAACTTTACAATAATATACATCAGAATAACATATGGGCTATAATTTATAAAGATATTGTGTAAATTGGCCAAAATATAATGATAAGATTGTAAAAAAAACTTATAAACCGAAGCGAAGCGAGGGCGGGTCGCTAGTAATACCTAATAATGATTGTAGTTGAAGAATTTTAGACAATTAATTTGGTACTCTTAATTTTTTTAAAAAGCTTCATCTGAATCGTTCACCGCTCTATAGCTTGTGGTTAAGATATAAGTATAAAGTAACATTTTAAATTTAATACCTACTATGCGAGTCTGACAATGAAACAATAAAATATTTGCATATTTGAAAAAATAATTCCTTGACGTTTACATTCACTGTAACCCCAACGTTGTCTCATCATATACCATCAGCCTAAATCTCTGCACTGCTAAATATTAAACCTCTCCCAAGGTTCGCCTCCACGCACAATCTTCGGCCCTTCTCATCCATCCACCACCGGCGAATTCCTTCAAGTCACCATTAGAATTATAGGTATGTTTATATGTTGACTTTCAAATGTACAACCAAGAATTAAAAAATTAAGATATTTTTTTTATTCCAGAAATTAAGTAATTTCATGAATAAAATTTAAATTACTAATACCAGTATTATATATTTTTTTTTTGTTTTATATACTAGTGGGCGGACGAGCAAGCGGTCCCACGTGATGGTAAGTGTTAGTCTTTCTTGACTAAAATAATTTCTTGGCGGAATAATTATGTTTAAATGTTTATTTTATTGAACTTACTTCTCCTTACCACCCAAAGGTTGGCTGGAAGAAATCGCTTTAGCGATAAAGTGATTCTTCGAAACAGCCGGTTGACTTCAATTTTTTTTATATAGAAAAAAAGCGGCAGATGACCATACAGTCTACCTGATGGTAAGTGGATACTGTCGCCCATAGACATCCGCGTTACATGCCAACATCAGTCCAGAATGACAAACATTGGCACGCCCGCGGATGCGCTGCCTACCTTTGCAGATTAAAGAATGGAATGGGAGAAAAGGTTGGGGGAAAATGGGGAGGGATGGGATAGGAATGGGCTCTGACATATCTCACTCACTACCGAAACACGTACGAACATTGGGGAAATACGATAAAGTAGTAAATACAGTACATTTCAAGGTAGTCTTCTGTGAGAGAGGGGTAACGTGGCCAGTCGAGTACGCCCAGTGGATGTGGGAATGCAGCGTGCACTCTCCCCCTACAATTAATTAATTGTATTTCCTTTACCACTCTACGTTTTGGTGTACAATAAAGTACGAGTCCATAGATTATATAGACAGCTATCTAATCTATGTAAAATGCAATCAAAGATTGAATTTCATAGATTGAATCTAGGGTTTATCGGGGTTTAAGGTGACGATATGACGTAAACCATCTGAAAACAAATAAAAAAATTATCTATCTATCGTTTCTTGATTTGGCCCGGCACCCGGCGGCGGGGACGTTGACCCACTACGGTATAGCATAAATGATCTTAATGGCGCTTCAGTACCTAAGAATTCCTATTAAATGCAAAAATAATAAAAGTTAGAAGCAATTATTAAAACAGAAGCAGTAATAAATTACGAACATTAATAGGGAATAAAAAACTTAAATACGAGTAAAATAATTTCATGTCTGGACAGAACTTGTTAAATATTTATTCCCAAAAAGGAAACTTGTTATTAAAACAAGAAAATTATTTTTCCTTCAAATATTCAAACTCTCAAAGTAGTTAAGTAATTTCTAGTGAAATATAACTTCCACGGTCCATTATTACTTTCCATTATACTTTTCAATATACCACAGTATAATTAAACAGTAGGTAAACGGTGACTGCCGTGGGTTTAATGTGTTGATGTTGAAATGTGGACGATAAACTTGAGTTGGAGCTCCGAAGCTAGAATAAGAACTTGAACTAATCAAGTATATCGGTCATTATGAGTCAAAAAAGTAAAAAGTAATATTTTTTTATTGCTTTGTTACTAAAAAGGGCAAAAGTTACAGTAAGTTTCCGTTTAAACAGAATCTTTCTTGAAATTTTAACCAAAGATTTAACCAACATTAAGGTTTAACCATGTTATGGTTAAACCTTAATGTTGGTTAAATCTTTGGTTAAAATTATCATTATCCACTGCTGGATAAGGACCTTTGCATACGCATGGCCTGAAAACGCCGCGCTGGTCAAGCGGGGTAGTGAGTTCACTCTTTTGGAGGCGATTGGGCCGCAAGCCCTGACAATAACCTTTTCTCAAATAGCATCACCAATAGTGACCATTAAATAAATGAATGATAAATATTGACGAATGATGAGTTGAATGATTTGCGATTCAATGGACAATAATGAATGAATTGATGGATGAAAAGTTTATTCGTGACAAGACGGCACATCATACGCCAATTAATTTCACACAGCATTATCTTAAAGTTAGTTCATTTAAGCACTGCACATATCTAAATTAATACTATATGTAGTTCATTATGCTTTTTTTATATTTTTTTTATGTAAAAAAGTGGGCGGACGAGCAAGCGGTCCCACGTGATGGTAAGTGTTATGGTAATATAATAGTTTCAACGTAATTTGTGTATCGAAGTAGTAAATGAACAACTATCTAGCATATTGAATACCTTTTTTTTATGGACGTAGGCGGCAGACCAGCATGCAGTCCACCTGATGGTAAGTGTCTGTCGCCCATAGACATTCGCGATACATGCCAAAATTAAGTACAAATTAGTACACACACTAAAATATTTAAATGATCATATTGGTGTCATCTAGTTTGTAATCATTGTAGGGGGAGAGTGCATGGTGCATTCTCACAGACGCTGGGGCCCTCGACTGGCCATGTTACCCCCTCTCTTACAGAATAGAATGTACTGCATTTCTTACTTTATCGTATTTCCCCAAACTACATACGAGTTTCGGTAGTGTGTGAGTTAGATATGCCCCAGCCGATTCCCATCCTATCCTATACTACCCCTCCCCATTTACCCAACCCTTTCTCCCAATCCATTCCTTAATCTGTAAAGGTAGGCAGCGCATCCGGGGGCGCGCCAATGTTTGTCATTCTGGACTGATGTTGGCATGTGCGGATGTCTATGGACGACATTATCCACTTACCATCAGGTGGACTGTATGCTCATCTGCCCTTTTTTCTAAAAAAAAAATTGAAGTACAACTGGCGTTCTCGAAGAATCGCTTAATAGCTAATGTGATTTTTTCCAGGCAACCTTTGCGTGGTAAGGAGAAGTATGTAGAAGAGCCTGTCTGAAATACAAGTAGGTAGAGGTAGAATGAATAGAGCATATAATTAGACGCATAATGAAAACTTACCACAATTTCCGTACTTTCAGGTAGTCGGCATCCCATAATTGGAAATGATAAATGCCTTGGCGAACAAAGTATTTATCATTAAATATCTTAATTATATTCACCCTTGGTCATACGATAAAATATTTTGACTGACTAACTAGTGACATTTGTAAGTGACCTATCAAAGTCCTATCAAAGTGACCACCAATTACTCTTCAACACATCCGAACAACTCAAGCCATAAAGACTCAACTCTTTCACAAAACTTTTTACAACCTCATCGTGTATTCTACCCGGGTTCTCTCGTAAAAATTGGCATTACTTCACACTTAGACCGTTCTTAATATTCCGGTGGCGGCGCCGTTTTTGCATCGGAAGTGCCAATTACCTGGCACATGTGAACTCCCCTTTATGTACCATCTCTTTGAAAGTTTCATGGCTTCGTATTAAAATAAGTTTTTTTACATTTTTTATTTAAGAGCTTGTGTTAGGAAATAAAGATGAGTTGGAGCGTTTACTTCTGACAATTATGTTAAACCCTACACCAGCCCTTTTTTCGAAATTTAACTGGACATGCACATCTTCTTGTGCACGAACCATGTATGGCCTTAAAACGCTACGTTCGCCAAACGAGTGGGCTAGTCCACTCTTTTAGAGGTAGTGTCGTTTCTCAAGGCTTGTGGTTAGAGGCTTCGTTATCCCTTAGTCGCCTTCGTCACCTACGGAAAGAGATGTGGCCGACACCGCACGGCTATTACGATATATTAGATACATGTACAATTTATTAATTCTGAGTAAACCGAGCGTACGCTTGGTTGCTTTATTGTGTTCGTAAACTAGCAATTAAAGTGCGTTCATATTAATTGAATGAACAAGTTTGTTCTACAACTTTATATTTGCGATTGATGCCACCTAGCCGCCTATTTAACGAATGAATGCAAACTGCAAATGAGTCTGTATTTGTTTAAATGCTTAATCGGTCCATACAAGTACTATACCTATTAAACGTTCAGGTGAGCTCTTTAGACTAGCTCGAGGTTACATTAATTTTATAGCCATCTCTTATAGTGCCTTACATCGATTGTCCTTTAAGTGCCTTTCTCACCACCTCCTGGTAAAGTAACTGTTAACAATCTGATAGATAAATTATCTGCCAATTAACTCTAGCTGATACTGACTTTCTGATAAAGTATAAGTGACTTTCTGATACGTACCTTCTGATAAAGTATTTGGAGGTGGTGAGAAATGCATTCGGTCTTTTTTATACCTCCATATTTCATAAATATTTTAATCAATATATTTCAAACCGATTCCAAGCCGATTCCATTTTCGTAGATTTTCGTAGTCCAAAATAAACCGGTAGTTATTTTTATCTTCAGTTCCATTCACCACTTTTGTAATAAATTATTCAGTAGAAAACGCATGCAACCCAGACTGCAACGAATATTTGGAGCGTGAGGGAAGTCAAAAGTACGAGTTAGCAAACTTTTCAACCAAGAAAATGTGGAGGAAACGCAGTTTATAAAGGTAGAATATTATGTCTAGAAAATGTTTGCTAGTGACTTAGTAAAAGCGTTCAATATTTTCGCTCTTAGTTTTAAAACTATTTTGACCGTGGACTATTTCCGTGACCTCATTTAGACGACGAGAAATTCTCGATTTATATTAGATATGTCGACTGAATTTCGGTAGCCGCGGTCAAGAACTGATTTTCGTGGTCACTTTTTGACTTTTAGATAGAATATAACTATACAAAATATATGTACATTTACTATATTAAGTAAGTATATTACGACAAAACAATCAGCCATTACCGGCGACTTTCTTCATGTCGTGAAATTCCAAATCGTCAAGTTACAGTCGTGGCTCACTGGCCCATGGGGCGAAGGAGAAAGCCGATCTCCTCTGCTATCTATTATATTTGCATCAAACTCGACTCTGGACGATAGAGGTGCCTCACCGCCGACTATCACGCGGTGCACAAGCTCCATGCCGGAAATCTGTTTCACCCAGCGTGAAGTCCGGCGAGCTCTAGCATCTCTTGATATCCGAAAGTTGAGTGGGCCAGATGGTATTCCTGCAGTGGTGCTCAAATCTTGCGCTTCCAAGTTATTTCCAGTACTTACGCGACTCTTTAAGCTCTTATACTCCACACAAAGCTTCCCGTCAGCATGGAAGGTTCACCTTTGCCTAGAAAGGGTAATCGCACCGACCTGACCAACTACAGTCCAATAGCGATCACCTCCCTCCTCTCCAAGCTCCTCTTCAAGGTGATGGACCGAATCATAAATGATATATAAAAAAGTCATGAGACCAGCGGCCGGAGAGCGTCTCACGTTACTTTTCCCATTACCATGGTCTCCATTCGAGGACTCGTCTCCCCTTCGGTTATCGGTCATCATATCGCATCCAAGCAATATCTTCATCAGCCTTTACTCAGAAATGACACGACACATAAAACATTGTAGATTATTCAACTGTTCTTTCAAAATTGGCCGTTGAATGGATGAATATTTCCTTATCTTTCTTTCTTTATTTAATGTCCCACCGTGAAGCTAAGGCGGCCCCTTGCAAATGGGGTACCGATCCCTCTCCACTTTTTAAACACTTTCTCCAAATCCTTCACTAAATCTCCAAAAATAAGCAGAGCGTCCGGGGGCGTGCCAACGTTTGTCATACTAGACTGATGTTGGCATGTATCACAGATACCCATGAGCGACAATATGCACTTACTATCATATGAACGGTATGCTCGACTACAGCCTTCTTTCTATAAAAATTGTACCATATATACAACCTACATTATATATCTTGTTTTATTTTGAACATAAGCATTCTCATAACATGAAAGAGAATTGTTCAAAAATATTCATAAAAACGCTTGTGGCTTTATGAGACGTGCTATATTGTATCCGCGACACATCGCAAGCACTGTCTATCTCTTTTACTCAACTATAAATAAGAAAGAGAGAAGGATAGAAGTTTGTTTCATTGCAATAAATATGCGGTAGTTTCAAACTACAGCCACGATATTAACATGAAACAGTAGAGCTTCTTTTTAATAACGCACCGTTTATATGCATGGTCACTGTGTGTGTTATACACGACATTTACTCGAACAATTCAGAACAATTTATGTTTCTGCGACATATTGTTATATCAACTTAAAACAATACCATTGTTGTCCATGCTATTGCAAGTTTATTTGTTTTTTTTTAACATATGGCAGACGAGCGGGCAGGTCACATGATGGTAAGTGGTCACCCTGGCTCATGAACACCTGCGACATGGGGCGAGCATGGCATGCTGGTGCACTGGCGACCTTACTGAATCTAGGATGTCGCATTCGATAATATATGTCTGGATATAACAGGTCCCAAGTACTATGTTCGAAGGCATCTGGCATATAGTGTGTCGGCTATCAGTAACATTGCTGGTCTAGTGACCACGTGGCATACCACAACTGACCTTAGAAGAGTTAGCAGTATTGCTATATGTCAACATTTAAAAAATAGTGCCCTTTAAGGGCGTTAAATAAAGACTATCCGTGATTGGTTGCGGCTGGTCGCCATGTGAACACGTTTAAGCTATCCCATACAACTCCGCTCAATAATAGCTTGAAAAGAACAATAGCTGTTCTAGTCATTACGGGCCATGCCTAAATAAATATGGAGCTGTCGTAAACAACCGAAACCAGCTCCTTCAACATCTACTGCTGGACATGGACCTCCTCGTGGACATTGCCTTGTGAATGAGGGATGAATAGCCTTAAAACGCCCGGCTAGCCAAGCGGATTGGGGAGTCTATTCTTTTAGAGTTGGTGTAGCTCCTCAAGGCTTCTGATAGTGGTTTTGTTACTCCTTTTACGTCATCCACAGAAAGGTTTGGGGTGGTGCAATTCTAAGGACGACCGACACTACACAGCCATCAGTAACCATCAGCAAGCAACACAATTACGAAATGTTACCTTGGTGAATATTAGAGTGTTCAATGTGCATTTGCGAGTGAATATTTAAAACGATAGCGCTGAGGTCGTCTACTGTTACTTATTTACATATTATGTATTGTGACTATTAAAAAGTTTAGTACGGTACGATATTCACACATACCAATTTTATGACTAAAAGACCTAGCAACTGTACAACTCCCATTTTAAGATTTCAGTAAAAGAAATAGTCAATAGCACTAAAACTAGATAACAATTTCATATTATTGCCGCAATTAATGCGGCACCCAAACATCTAGTTATTTTACAAAATTTAGTTTATACGGGTGATCCGAAACTGTTGAGTGCTGAATGCTAAGCTCTTCCTTAGTTTGATGACTGCATGTGTGTCGATCTGCTTCATTTTTTTCAATGATAACAACTTTTACCTTATTAGGACGACAACAGTGACGACAACATCATTCACTTCAAAATTACAAGACCAGAATCGACTGAACCATTTGTTGCAGTAGTTTTAGATAAAGCATCTTCTCCGTAAACATCACAAATCCCATTTCGAGTACTAGAAGCATTTATACCCTTGGCGAAAAAATTGTAAATTATATCATATTTCTTCTTATTAACTTTAATTTTAAAACTGTTAAAAATATGATAAGATAAGACTTTTTACTTGTAATTTAAATATGCCGCCATTACAAAAAAGTCAGCTGTCAAACGGAATATCACTTTCCCGGTAGTGATCAGTGTGGCCAGAAATATAATACGCTAGTCATACATTCAAAAAGGCCGATAACTTTTCCTACTACCTATTATTACTGTAATGAATTTTTTTATATGGGTAAAGGAAAAATGTGTATTTTAATGGGTATAATAGCGCTGTTTATTGATTTTATCGATATTTCTCCTCGATACTTCAGTTTTGGCATACTTTAGCACAGCCACGGATGCGCCCAATCCATCCCAAGCCCATATTCATTTATCACCAGTAGTTCATCAGTGATACAAAGGCTAATGATTTGTCATGTCGATATAAGGTACATACTCAATAAGCTCATAGTGAAAAACAGAGCCTAGAGATAACAATGACAAAGACGGTAATATATTTTTATGAATAACATTGTTTTTGAAAAGCGAGAAAACAAATATATAAAGGCTCATGGAGCCAAAGTTACTTTGAGTTGTTCTTGGAGAAATATATTGTAGAACTGAGTTTGTTCTCGTTACTTTCCACTAGTTATTTTTCAGAAAAAAAAAGGATTTCAAAAAAAAAATCTCTCAAAAGGTAAATACTAACTGGTTTAAACTATTATCGGTGATTTTTTATTCATATGAAATTGTAAAATTCCAAATGAATTGCAAACTAACCCAAAGGTCGACTGGTAGAGAATGTCTTAAGGCATTAAGCTCGCCTTTTATACCATATTGTGAACAATACAGATACACATTGGACTATAGTCGATCCTATAACCATAATCGTTCCAGTCCATCCATCGTCTACTACTGGACATGGGCATATTTGTGCACATTGTCCTGTGTATGGAGCCTTAAAACGGCACACTGGCCAGGCGGGTTGGCGAATCCATTCTTTTAGAGGCGGTGTAGTTGCTCGGGGGGCAAGGTAGCGGCTTCATTATTCCTTAGTCGCCTTTTACGACACCCACGAGAAGAGATGGGATGGTGCTATTCTCAAGCCGACCGACAAGACAACAGCCGTTATCCGTCATTAATTATAACACCCTGTTGATTGTTAACACAGTTCCTATTTGTTTACAAGCCATTTTTACTGCATTTTTATGTACGAAAAGACCAAGAAATCCTGACGGCAATACACTGGTACTTAAATAAGATGTTCTCCTAAGAGGAGACGATGTTTTTATGGGACACGCAAAGTTATAAGGGGATAGCGGAAAAAAACGGACAAGTACTCGTAAGCAAAACAAACAGATGAACCTTCAATCTGAGCATCTGTAGTGATGTAAGTAAGAACGTTATAGAACATGTCATCCAATTCAAGTACAGTTTGTCAAATAGCATGCTACATTTTGTAGTTAGTGTGGTAATTAATGTGGTAGTTAGTGTGTTAATTAGTGTGGTAGTTAGTGTGGTAGTGTGGTAAAGAGGCCTCAGCCGGCTTTAGAATAGCACCACCGCATTTCGTCCCGCGGGTATTGCAAAAGGCGACTAAGGGATAACAAAGCCGCTACCACAAGCGCTGAGGTACTACTCCACCTCTAAAAGAGTTACTCGTCAATCTCCGCTTGAAAAGCGTGGCGTTTAACGGCCCTACATCCCTCATACACTAGACGAAGGGCGAAGGCCCATGTCCAGAAGTGGATGATAAAAAGCAAGGTCTTAAAGGACATCATTATTTCTCCCTAAAATTCGGGCATAATTTTTTTTTTTAATGCGGCCAGCATTTATAATTGGAGGATTGAAAGACTATGTAAAACCTATTAGAATGGTACACAAACGATTTTTTTCTTCTATCTAAAATAAGAATTATGTCTCATTTTTTATTTTAGGTAAAATAAGTTACATTGATTAAAAACCAACTAATTTTAGTTTTGTTATTTTTTTTTATTATTTTAAAGTAGTTATATAATAGATTTACATTTATTATTGTAGACGCATGAATAGTATAAAAGATAAACATAAAATAGTTATGATAATGATATGATGATAATGTTCACTGACTTTTTGCAATAAAATAAAGAGATGTTGGCTACCAACTTGTAACTGGTAATTAGCTTCCAATAAATTTCATAGAAGGCTAAGGTACCCAATTAATGCGTCTCCGACACACTCTTGACCGGTTATTTAGTTATTCCAAAATCATACTCCAATATACAGTCCTTTAATTGCTTATAAGAATCGATATAACTTTTGTGTTATCTACACAACGAAGTCATACACGCATGCCCAAAGAAATGGATGTAAATCTTAGGTTAAGTAAAATAAAAAAACATCTGTATACCATTACAATAGATTTCACATAGTCTTTCGATAATCCAAATATCATTGCTGGCCGCATACAAAAAAATGATGTCAGATATAATGATGTCCTTTAAAGTAACCCCTCCAAAATTTGACCAATAGGTCAAAAAGTTGACGCCTGTTGTCTTGGCCCATGAGTCAACGCATTCTTAAAGTTTAATGACGGTATAACCATTCTAGTCTCTTAGTGATCGCTGTTCACTAATGACATGTACCATCAACAAACATTCAAGTTATGTGAGAGACTTGTCTACACAGCACACTCGAAGCAAATGTGACGCAAACACGAAGCTTTGAGAGCAAATTTAAATGTTACCTTTTAAAATAGAAACTGGTTGGGCTCCGAAGGAAATCGTTTTAAGGTACAATGTAGCAGAAACTTTTAAAATAACGGTAGAGAGTCTTAGAATATTGAATTGAATTTATCGAGGACCGTAGTATTATTAAATTGAATGTAGTCTACGTTCTCTCCACAGTTGCCATAACTAAATGAGTTGCTACGCAACAGGTATACCTACTAATGCTAAAGGTAAAACCTAAAGTTAAAGGACACTTACTATCAAGAGGGTCATCTTCCTTTACGCCATCTATGTCATATGACATATGTCATCTATATATGTACAAGTATAATGAAAGAGAAAACGTAAGCAATGATAATTTCGTTTATAGAAAGAATACACAGAAATGAGCATTCGTCATGTCACCCATGGACATCCGCGATACATGCAGACATCGGTCTAGTCTAGAATGACAAATGCCCACCGAGATTTAGCTGCCTACTTTTCGAGATTTAGGAATAAATTTGGAGAAAGTGTTGAGAAAATGGGAAGGGATATAGGATGGGACAGGAATGGACTCTAGTGTAACTCACTACTGAAACACGTACTTATATTATAAGAATAAGATAAAGGGGGAAATGCAATACATATTATGGTAGTTTTCAATGTGCGTGGGGTATCGTGGCTAGTATTTAGTTTTATTAAAAATACGATATTTTTGTATATTTGATTATTATAAATCGTATTTGGTTTTGTTGAAAGAAAGAACAAAGGAAGAAAGAAGAAAGAAAACGAGTTTCATTGAAAACATTTATATTCAATGATTCACCAAGGAAAAGAGAACACTGGTACAAAAATACATTTTAGAGAATGTCTTCACTTGACAGTGCCCTATCTAAATTTCGCTAGATCACTATAATGCCCGACAATACTCCGCAATTCTCCGTGATTTATTTAAGCAGCGCATCAGTTTGCGTAGATGCAGTATTGTTTACGGAGTTCCCACCCTGTCTTCTTATATATATTGTGGCCTGGGCTTGTTTCAAATCTTCCAGATGCGATGTAAATATTTCCGCCAAGTGCATATTTGTAAGACGTTTGCTCATTGATAATAAAATTGTAGTAACTGTTTATGGTTTCTGTTTTCAGAGTAAGTCTCTAGGGTTGCCAGTTTATTGTAGATTAATTTGTAGATATTTTGCAAACATTTTCAAGTCGTCGGGTACCTTGCGAGAGTGAGTGCACATATAAAAATTATGTAATGGCTGATCGACTCAATTATTTCTAAAGATGTGGTATTTACAGTCTTAATAATCAGGTGCGGCGAGTCTTGGCGGGGGCACTTCCGCCCCCGCCAAGACTCGCCGCACTACCTAACACTGCATCCTTTATTCGAAGCAACTCAGCATACTTTTGACCCCTTCGCATTATTACACTGAAGAAATAATAGTCTAATAATACATGTTATTACACCGAGGGTATCATTTTGAGCTGTAGATACCTCAATGAAAGGCTTAGGAGCTAAATTAAACTGCTAAATTTCAAGTTTCTATTACTTCCAATTTTAAAGATACATGATCAAGAGAAAACACAATTTCGTCACTCACTCACTCACTGATCATCAAAAACCCGAAGTACTTCCAGAGGTGCTGAAGCTGAAATTTGGCATTCTGATAGAGGTGGCAGTAAAACCAAAGGGATAATCTGAAAATCGGAATTTTCTCTTCTGGTTACCTCCAAATCTTACCATCATGTAAAACTCCATTAATAATGGTACTTAATTTCGGAATACGTTAAATCGTGTACGTATGTTCAGTCAAATGGCAAAGCAAACATTAGAAAAACAGAAGAAAAAAAGTGAAAAGTAAAACACGAATGTTATTGAGGAGAGACTCGAAAGTAAGTAACTTAAGTTCACAAATGTCATGCTACTTGTTTATGACTGTATATTATAAGGGGAGAGTGTATGCTGCATTCCCACAGCCGCTGGGCGCATTCTACTGGCCACGTTACCCCTCTCCCACGGAAGACTATCTTTAAATGTACTGCATTTCCTACCTTATCGTATTTCCACAATGTACGTACGTGTTTCGATAGTGAGTGAGATGTGCCCATCCCATCCTAGCCCTCCTCATTTTCCCAATCCATTCCTTAATCTGCAAAGGTAGGCGGCGTATCCGGGGACGCACCCGGTTGCGCTTGGATGGGAGTTGAAATGGAATGAGAAAAAGTCCATTTCCCATAATATTTCTTATTCCTAATTTTCTCAACGCTTTTTCCAAATCAAAATCCTAACCAAAGGTACTCGTAGGCAGTGCATGCGGTAACATGCCAACATTTGTCATTCTGGACTGATGTTGGCATGTATCGCGGATGTCTATGGACGACAGTATCCACTTAGCATCGGGTGGACTGTATGCTTGTCTGCCGTCTTTTTTCTATATAAAAAAGACTTGTTTAAGGCGACGTACAAGTACACGATACATCATAAATATCCTTTTGTGGAATATAAACATTTACAAACTTAAATTTGTTGAGGGGTAGTTGTTAAGGGGGTAGTCTTTGGGCACTTTGCTATAATATACTTTTATCGCCATATAATTCACATTATTGCAGTACATCCGCAATCTTTGACGTAGAGGAAAAGGTCTAATTGGAATCCTACAGTTATTTTTTTTTTAAACTTCATTGTGGTATGAAAATAATTGTGGAGGTTTCCTTCCAAGAAGACAGAGCTCTAAAATATATTGTAACGAAAGAAAAATATTTTTTGATTCGGTGAATATGAGCAGTGGTGTAAATATTGTCAGCTGCCTATAGATATAGATTATAGTCTTTCGACCCTTGCCGGGAAAAAAATCCATTCTACTCTATCCCTTTAACTTTTAATCAGGTGAGATAAGCTTGTAATTTTGAGGTAGAACTTGTGGATAATGAGAACTGGGACCGGCCCATAGCGTCCCTCTCATAAATATAACGCGATATTACCTCGTATAATACCTAACCCGGCTTCCAGGGAGCCTAGTACTACACACAAAAACAAACTCTAAATCGACAGTAAGAAGATTGAATTTTGCTAGGACAGGTGGATAAAATAGTTGAACAAAATAGTAATAAGGGGATTGAGCGGTGTGTTCGCACATTGTACAAGAATGCTTGCAGATAATTAATTTTATAAGTTGCATGAATTGCGGTATTGAAGTATTAGTCTTAATTGAAAATGCTTCATAAAAATAATTCTAAAACCAGTTATAGACGAATGAAGTTATAGATAAAGAGCTAGATAAAATATATAGGTAAATAAATATTGCAAATACCGCGCCATCTCTGCATAGTCCAAAGCTCGACTGGGAGATAATGCTTCTAAGCATTAAGTCCGCCTTTTGTCATGTGCATTAACGAATAAATAAATAAATAAAACTCTTTATTGCACACCAAAACAAAATAAGACAGTAATAGACATAAGACGAGAAATGCACAAAAGGCGGTCTTATCGTTAATAGCGATCTCTGCCAGATAATTTTTGAGTAGAGAGGAAATAAATATTTTAATCAGCGGTATATTTATTTTTTTATTGTACACTACACAGTCTCTAGAAAATACATTACTTATGACACTATATTGCAATTCAGTCTATTGACCAACAAGTTACACAATTTATGTATGTATACACATACAGCATGATTAGATATTTTGTGGTAAATATATAAAAAATCAGCGTATAATTATTTAGGAAATTAAAAAATATTTTAAAGTGAGATAGAAAAATTATGGTCTAGAGAGCTCAATATACTTCTTCTAAACGCACCCAGTTTCTGATCGTAAACATTTATATTTGGGTGAGAACGTGCGAGATAGTAACGAGATAGTCTCTTTCTCACTACGGGAATGTGAGAAGCTACATTGATAGTGTGAACAGGAGTTTTAAACAAATTTGGTTTTCGTAACATATGATTAGTATTTAAATGGTATCCTAGATTGAAATATCGTGCGAGTGATTGAATTAACAATTTTATAAAGAAAGACTAGGCTGGCTATATACTATATACCTTCTATCCTCCAGGGCTTCTAATTTGAAGTATTGTGATCGATCAATAATCCACAAGCACCCTTTTCAAATCGAAACGAGACAGGACCATTCTTAGAAAATTACTTTGTACTCTAATCGAGCAGTATATGTAGCTTAATATGGTGACCATACATATAACTGTAGACCATGGACACCGTACTCAAGGATACCTCTGACTAAGGATTTGAATACGTAACCAAGAGTTAACGGATACTTGAAATCCTTTGTAGTACAAAATATAAATCTAATCACCCTGTTAAATGTGTTTACTACAGACACGTAGTGTTCCCTGAATGTTAATTTATCGTCCAGTGTGATAGTTACCAAGGTCTCGAGCTGAGTTTTTTCTAACTAGGCGTTCCTGGTTATACTGTAATTGAACTTTATTACGTTGTGACGCCATGAATAAGACACTATGAAACATTTTTTTTATATTCAGTAGCATGACCATTGAGACCATTGAGAGTTACTACACCATTGAGAGTATCCAAGTCATCCTGTAGGAATCTACCGTCTGTCTCTGTATTCACCACCCGGCAGATCTTCAAATCATCGGCGTAAAGTAGGCACTAGCATCTGGATTTTTCTATTAGATCATTAATAAATGTAATAAAAAATAAAGGACCCAGATGCAAGCCCTATGGCACATCAGAGGTTACTTTTATGGCCTAAAGCTTTTTATTGCAACGATTTACACTTATAAAAGTTTGGTTTATAACTAAATCCTTCTTACTGTTTACATCAAATATTGGATTTCCTTCCTTAATATTTATTGAAAGGCTTTAGTGGTCCTACTTCTTAGTATCTGTTGAAGCTACCGAGATATTTGATATGTTAGACAAGGCCAAGTTCAGAATATGATTTAAGACAGATTAAATTACAAAAGCCCACATATAGCCATTGCATTAACAAGCAAAGAAAATTTCGAATCTATTGGGATACTTAGATCCATATAATTACCGTTACGAAACCATTCTATACTGGGTGTATTGAAGTCTCCAATAACTGATAACTGTACTGTTAGCAAACTGAGACATTACTTTCAAACGGTGGTCATAAAAAGCAGCATATGAATTTAGACTCAAATCACGAGGAAAAATAACACCATCATAAGTGCAGTAATTGTTGATTGCTATATCTTTTAAGTACAGTTAGCCATAAATCCTCACAAGTGCTATCCCAGTTTTGATGTCTGATTACGAAGAATATATTTTTGATAGCCACAAGTATTTACCCACCATTACTTTTCATCCTATTGAATTAATCACACTCCCTTCGGAAGACGTTATAGCATGCATCTAATATTTCTGCATTAAACATACCCGGGATTAAGTTTGTTTCCATTACACATATAATATCATAATCAGAACTGGGTGCGTTGAGATAAAAATCAGAATTTTTACACCTGAATCTATTTGTATTTTGGTACTAGACTTCCATATTGCCAAATAATAAAACAGCATACATCAAAATGAAATAAAAGGACACTAAAATGCAAAAACGAATAAAATGCAGCAGAGTGCAAGGCTTTGCATTCTGGGGGAAAATGTTCCGTTATGCAGATGGGTTCACGGGTATTTGGTATACCAACGTGTGATTAATTTAGACGATCGCCTGAATGTAATTGTTGAAATTCTGAACAGCCGATAGGAGGTTATATCTGTAACAAGGACTTGGTGAATTAAGGATTATGTTGCGAGGTCTGGTAGAAGACTGGTCAATCTTGGCTACTCGATGACAGCTGACAATTCTAAGGTCACTTAAAGGGCTTGATACAACATCATATCATTTTTTGACTACATCAACAACGTTTTCATTTACCCTTTCTGGAACAGCCTGTATCTCAACTACGCGTCAGCCTGTCTGCTATTGTGAGTTCTAGATTCAGGGTGGCAACTTCTTTGGGCAATTTAGTAAGATTGTTCTCTAACTCCTCAATTATTATGTCTGTGGTGTTCAGTTTAGAATTTATTTCACTTTGTTGAAATCGAAGAAAGTCGATAGTGTCCGTGACGTCACATCTTAGGGCATGAATTTCATAGCGGATCAATGCCGACATCTCCTCCTTCAATGATGATGCCAGATTAGGAAGTTTAAGATCGAACCTCCTATTCAACAAACATTCGATATCGTTTAAAGTAGCACCAGCATATGATGGATTTCCCAGTGAAATCGCGCGAGATATGGGTTGATCGCTCTTAATCATACCTTGACTTATGAATCGGGGTGTTGCTATTGTGAGGTCTAGAGGTGATCCACTTCAAAAGTGATGCAGAGGACTCGTTGTATTTCATACATTTTTGTTGGGTGAAAAGAACAAACTGTGTTTGAACACTTTATGCGTTTGTGTGTAACGAGAATTGTTCAATTACAAGCGGAGAACAGAACCATATTTCTAATTAAAATATATATTGAGCAGTGAAAATCAAAACGAAAAATAATTTTCAAAAATAAAAAATAAAAAGTGGCTTCAATAAGGTGAGGATAGAACTCTGAGCGTTTGCGAAGTAGACGCTGACGTTGAAATTAACTTTACAGTTCTTCATTTGTTCCAAAAAATACATTTTATAAGAATGTTATAAGCGTTATTATTAGATAAGTTTTTTTGTTATTTATAAAAAATCACACTTTTCACTGATATCGCAACATTAATCTAACCGCTCAACAGGATAACATTTATGACAATCATAAATTGAATTGATTTATGTTTTCAACGTGCACTGTTTATTTGTTTTGCACTGTAGCACTATATATGTATACATGTAGAAGGATATTCAATAACTTTGAACAGCTTTCAAATAATTTTAACGCTATTTTTAACATTATTTTCCGGAGCTGAATAATATACGTGTTTACGACACGTTAATAACGGTATAATGGTACACAGTATGTATAATTAGAATTACTTGTTACACACGTGTATATTATTCGACACAAAATATACATATTAGTTTAGATACAACAATTTTTTTTTAAATAGCTTATAATGTGTCCCACTGCTTTCGCTGCTCGTTTCAACACAAACCGGATTCGCTACGAGTCAGCTTACGTTTGTCAATTTTATATTAGTATAATAGGCCCCTAAATACCTCTAGCTTAGCATTGCACTTTGATTCACTTACCCTAAATTTGTCCACGCAATTTTTTATCAAAAATATACGATTTAATCTAGAGAGTATATTTCCATATCGACGATCTACCACTTATTTTAAAAAGCCAAACAAAACCAGGCTCATGTTTCATCGCGCACGCTGACAAAGCAATATCTAAAACTCGCGACCTGAGTGAAATAGTTCGTTCATTGTTCATTCACCTAACGCGTTCAATGAGCAGGTGCTATCTTGTGTCGCCCGTGAGCGAATTAATGAACGGTGAATGAACTATCGCTTATTTAAGGTATATAGAGCTGAGACGATGATTTTTTTACTTGGATGGATGGTTTTAAATTTTAAAAGTTTAAAGTTGTTTTAAAGTTGTATATGATACTCCACAAATTCGAGTCCTCAAATGTACCCGGAGATGTTTCGTGAGACTCCCTACGGTCAGGTGGACTGACAACTATGCAGAGGTGATATTATATTGTTGAAGTGCCGGAGAAGTCCATTCTTTTAAACATTAATGTTCAAGATGAAATGCCATGGTTTGGCAGATAGTTCTATAAATTGTTTAATTTTCGTGTTTGTATACATTTTCATTTTTAAATCGAATTGTAAATTTCTTACTGGTAACTGGTGTTAAACTGCTGAAGAGTGAAGCTGAACTGTTTTGAAATAATTGAAGGAATTTCTTAAGGAATGGAGAACTGAACTAATGACAAACAATTCGTAGTCGGATATTCAGTTCGTCATTAATATCTTCGGAACTGATTATAGGTTTGAGGACTCCAAAATTGGATTTGTATGTCATCTTTAGTCGAGATGTAATCTAAAGTCCTGAACTTTGCAATAAGTTCTTAAAGAGATAAAAAACTCGAGATTCAAAATAATGTAGGAATGTCACGAGAAAGTCAAACAAATCACAGACTTTGCTACTTAAAATGAGTCGTACGTACTGACATTACGATCGTCCTGTCGTTTTGGTCACTTTATTCTTCAATAATTTATCGGCCATGAGACCTCGAACTCTTGTTGCGTTAGAAATTTGATATTGGCGAGAAATTTCTTTCTTGATTTATTGTGTGTTTTCACATTTTCGAAATAAGTTGTAAATGTTATACAAAAATATAATACTACTAGTGACCCGCCCTCACTTCGCTTTGGTTTATAAGTTTTTTTTTTATCAAAATGGCTATAGCTATATAGCCTATATTAGACACGGATAAGGTAGCTTACTATTTGTGAAATAATTTTTGAAATTGGTTCAATAGTTCCAGAGATTACCCCCAACATACAAACACACAATTGTACCTCTTTATTATATTAGTATAGATAATGGATAGTAATGGAGATCGTAATAAACATTGTTTTTAATGACTTCGTCGCTTTTGTAGAAGCACAATTTTGCCGATGTCGAGTATATCACGTTTATATCGCGAATCAGGTCAAGAAAGCTATGGACAAAAATGTGAATAAATCTGAAAAGATAAATTTAATAGATAGGTTCAATATAATAGACTTCACAACACAATTAAACGGACGCAAAAACAAAAGCATTTATTTATTTTATAGAATTAACAAAACTCTAACAAACATATAATATTATCCCAGTAAAAGGATAGTCGTATACAACGGTATAAGAGGTATACAACGGTATAAGAGGTATACAACGGTATAAAAGGTATACAACGGTATAAAAGGTATACAACGGTATAAAAGGTATACAACGGTATAAAAGGTATACAACGGTATTGAAGGCATTGAAGGCATTGAAGGCATTGAAGGCATTGAAGGCATTGAAGGCATTGAAGGCATTGAAGGCATTGAAGGCATTGAAGGCATTGAAGGCATTGAAGGCATTGAAGGCATTGAAGGCATTGAAGGCATTGAAGGCATTGAAGGCATTGAAGGCATTGAAGGCATTGAAGGCATTGAAGGCATTGAAGGCATTGAAGGCATTGAAGGCATTGAAGGCATTGAAGGCATTGAAGGCATTGAAGGCATTGAAGGCATTGAAGGCATTGAAGGCATTGAAGGCATTGAAGGCATTGAAGGCATTGAAGGCATTGAAGGCATTGAAGGCATTGAAGGCATTGAAGGCATTGAAGGCATTGAAGGCATTGAAGGCATTGAAGGCATTGAAGGCATTGAAGGCATTGAAGGCATTGAAGGCATTGAAGGCATTGAAGGCATTGAAGGCATTGAAGGCATTGAAGGCATTGAAGGCATTGAAGGCATTGAAGGCATTGAAGGCATTGAAGGCATTGAAGGCATTGAAGGCATTGAAGGCATTGAAGGCATTGAAGGCATTGAAGGCATTGAAGGCATTGAAGGTATTGAAGGTATAAAAAGGTAAAAAAAGGTAAAAAAAGGTATAAAAAGATATAAAAAGGTATAAACAATTATAAAAGGGTATAAAAAAATTAAATGGGAAGGGGACGGTACACGCTACAATACCACAGTCGCTAGACGCACCCGACTAACCGAGTTATACGTTTTTCACAAAATACTACTGTAAAATGCACTACATTTTTCTTCCGTTTCCTATCCTCTCCTATCCCATGGAATAAGAAAGTACTTATAATGGAATAAAGTACCCCCTTATTCCCTCATACTCATGATTCCCACTTCATTCCCTCAAGGAGTATTGGGAGTTGAAATGGAATGAGGAAAAGTCCATATCCATAATATGTCCTATTCCTAATTTTCTCAACGCTTTTTCCAAATCCAATCCTAACCAAAGGTAGACAGTGCATGCGGTAACGTGCCAACGTTTGTCATTCTGGACTGATATTGGCATGTATCGCGGATGTCTATGGACGACAGGTGGACTGTATGCAACCTTCTTTCTATAATAAACGATATAATTCGGCCACTTTATTAAAAATAACTAAAGAAAAGTCAAGACCGCAATCCTTTAATTACTTACGTACAATGGCTGATAATGCTATTAAATTGAAATACTGAATTAGTAAAACCCATTTATATTAAATTGGAAACAAATTGTTAGGCTGAGATCGGATTGACGAAATAAGTTTGACAGCCCATTTAATCAGTAATTTAATTTGAACCTAAACTAAGCGGTTTAACTTCGATACAAAGAATTCAAGCACAGGTCAAGGAACGTATAGTCGGATTTTTTATTCGAGTCTGTCATGTGGAACGTCAATAAATTGTCATCTTCATACAAATTTCACTCTGTTGGATAGTTCTACATGTCATCCTTAGTCTATCCCATGTCATGTCCCATAAAACAAAAGAACATGTCATAGTTCTATCCCGGACTCGAATAAAAAATCGGACTTTACTTTTACCCTCGTGGACTTTAATGTGTGATTTTTTCAATGGTACATCGGTTAGTTAATTAACTGATTTAAGCTAGTCGGACTGGTCGTATCTGATTGTCCGAGTTGCTTCACTCTCACAGAAAACTACTGTGAATTTCAAGTGAGTGATAGTGATATTCTATTCATCCGTCTATCATCAACTTAGTGGCAGAGGATTGCAAAAGTTCGCGTTCCATCCTACTATATACCATCTCGTCCCATAGCATTTAACTCCATCCCACTAAACTTCAGTTTCAAAAATCGGTTCATCATAAAAGTATCAAAATCGCTCCAATATTTTATTACAATATATCTGTCAAACTGCAGTATAGTTTGTCGGCAGTAAACATATTAAAATTACATACTATGTTGTAATAACTATAATTAACATATACTGTGCATTGATTGCTGGGATATACTGGTGAGGAGACCCTCAGCAATCTACAGACTATCTAGCCTATTAAAACACGTGTTTAATATATATTTTATAACAAAAGAAAGAAAGAATATTTATTTTGTCGACAACAACAATATTGGAGGACAATAAATTGAGCAGAAAGTAATTAAGAAATTATTATTAATTGTTGTGTTAATCGGCACCAACTCGGTAAATGTGGCAGCGTGAACTGCGACGCATATTCTCGTAACTCATTTAGAAAAGCATTTCTTGTTCTGTTCCCAAAGTAATTGCCAGATTTTTGAACGACTATGGCCATATTTTCTCGAATGAAAGACAACGTCTTTAAACTCCTCGCTGTCAAATTGCTCCACAACCAGTAGATAGTCCACCTTCAAGTGCTCTGGCAGAATTTTACAGTAGTGAAAAAGTAATTTCTAATTTTGTATACATTTTTTATTATTTTGTCATCTACTAAATATTTCATAAATCTGATTTGTAATTGCTCAAATGTTGACCTCTTACATGAAACAAAAAAATCTGTTTAAAGATTGGTGAATTAGATATCCCAAAAAATTAATTGATATCCTTAAAATAAAACCAATTTTCTTAGAACAATAACTGTCTGTACTGTTTCAGTGTTCAAGTATTGCATTCTTTGACGAATGAGATAAAATAGTGTACGGCAACTTGAACTTAGATATACATATTTCACAATGTAGTAGAAACTGATTCATGAACCTTACTCCATGGATATAAAGGTTCTTTTTCGAAATGTGACATGCAAAGTTTAAAGAACAAAGTACTTTAAAGCTTCCTTTGAGTCCGAGACACGTTAAGACCCCTACAGACGGTTTGCTCTTATTGGAGTACTATTTTATTCGGAAATATTTTTTTATACTACGTAGTAGGTTATGCTTTATTTAAATATCCATAGACATTTATAAAACAAAAAGGAAGTGATTGTAACGCATAAAAAATCACATTCTAATCTGTTTTTAAATTTCTAATACATATGTATGAGAAATTTTAATCTTAATAAGAAATTTTACAGTTAATCTAAGTTCTATCTATTATAGTTGTTGTTCCAATTTTTAGTTTTAGTTGCAATAAACCACCGTAGAGTGCAGACGTACACAGTTGTTTTCATATCCCGCTAAGCAAAATTCAACATTATCATCAAGCAATACATGGTCGAATTCGAGTCGGATCTAAAAGGAGCTATCGGAGCGACCGCTGCGAGCCAGCCGTTGGGGCGAGAACAATAGAAGCCCGCATTCCTGAGCGATAAGGATTCATTTTTGGCGCGATGTCTTCTACGACGGAATTACTCAATTTGTTGGAAAATACGGCAAGCTCAATACAAAAAACTCAAGTTAACTTGAAAAAATGTCCGAAGGCGAGATTAACCAAAGGTTATGTTGAAACTCGAATAAAAACTATTGAAGAAGATTGGGAAACATTCAAAACGGCACATCAAGATTTAATTAAAATAACACCACAAGATAAACAAAGTTCGATATCCTATTTTACGAATAATGAATATGATAACCACAAAGAAGCATACATTTGTATACTTGCCGACTTACGTGATTTATTAGCGAGTTTGACAACCACGCCATCGTCGGGTACCACCGCCGAGTTGAATAAGAATAACATACAATCAAATAATACAACAAATCAACTCGTACGCCTTCCAAGAATTGAGTTAATTAATTTTAGCGGTAATTATGAAGAGTGGCCAAGTTTTCAAGACTTGTTTGTTTCGCTAGTGCACGACAATGATACAATCAGTAATGTGCAAAAGTTACATTATTTAAAGACCAGTGTGACCGGGGAAGCTCAAGCTTTACTGAAGCACGTCCAGGTGACCCAGCAAAATTATGAAATAGCGTGGGATATTCTAAAAACAAGGTATGGTAATAAAATATTAATTTTGAATACCCTCATGAAAAAATTATTTAATCAAAGAAAGATATCAAACCAATCTGCTACACAAATCAAATACTTGCTCGACGTGACGTCCGACTGCCTAAATAATATACACAATTTAAATATTTCAACGGAGACATGGGATCCTGTAATTATGGGAAATAGGCGTAAAGTCATTGAAACATCATTTGAGACGCGTACTGACCACTAACCTTACCTTTGAGGAAATGACAACCGTGTTGTGTCAAATCGAGGCTTGTCTAAACTCCAGGCCTCTATGTCCCACCGATGACTCTGATCCGGACTCAATAGAACCACTAACGCCTGGACACTTCTTGATAGGCGAAGCCCTGATAGTCGTCCCATCTCCAACTTTCAAAGATGTGAATATAAGCAGACTATCACGCTGGCAATATACGCAAAAACTACTTGGTGATTTCTGGCGACGTTGGCAACAAGAATATCTTACGAGGCTACAACAACGTCCGATCTGGTTAAAAAAGAGAGAAGAATTTAAAATCGGTGACATAGTCTTGATCAAAACTGATGGTTTGCCCCCAGGGAAGTGGTCTCTAGGTCGTATTGTGGACAAGCATCCTGGAAATGATTCTCATACAAGAGTCTATAGTGTAAAGAGTGGGAATAGTGTAGTGAAAAGATCAATTTCCAAACTTTGTCCCCTCCCTATCGACACTGATTAGGAACTATACTGTAATTAGCTTCAGTGTTCGTATAAGATGTGCAGGATTATACCTTTTTGTAAAATTTAGATTTGTTGTCAATACTCAACTCAATGCAATTTTGTTTTGTAGCTAGGGACAATGTTATGAAAAGGACCCGATATAGTCCTTTTGGTGGGCGGAATGTTGTTCCAATTTTTAGTTTTAGTTGCAATAAACCACCGTAGAGTGCAGACGTACACAGTTGTTTTCATATCCCGCTAAGCAAAATTCAACCTTATCATCAAGCAATACAATAGTAATTATTATAATCTATACATATGATACAATCGTAACAGAGCGGTGTCTGTACATGAAATATACTTTGGATTAGTGATTGCAATATAAAGTACGAATGATATAGAGCTCAAAATAACAATTTTTTAAATTTTGTCACATATATTTATCTATTTAAACGGGTCTTACGCGAATGTTTACGTTATTTATATTACTCGACGTTTCGGCTGGGTTGCACCAACCATGGTTACGAGCTGACTGAAGAGGCGGGTAGTCCACGTCGAGAGTTGCGAGCAGTTACATTAACTACCCAAAACCAAAACAACGTAAAAAATCTCAAATGTTATTTTATCTATCTGTCAGTCTGAACACGCATCAAGCAAATACCACAGGACAGATTTCAATGAGACTTGGCAAGTTATAGCTTATGACTTGGGATAAGGTTTAGCGTACATTTTATTCCGATCCATTACAGAGTTCCCACGGAAATCACTGTAAAGTTCACGCGAACGAAGTCGTTGACATCGCTAGTGAGTAAATAAATATTTATTCGTTACTAAACGACACGATCAATAACTTATACATATAATAATAGAGTCGTGTCTATTAACATGAAATATTTTTTAGAGAAAAAAAATTTTGGAGAACATAAAAAACAATTTTACTTTAAAAAAACATATATCTGTCGAAACTGTCGAAATGGGAACACACCAAAGCAACGGTCGAACAAAGAAAACTTTTAAGTATCGAACAGTTTGTGCCACTTCAACGTAAATGGATTCATACATACTGCAATACACGGTAAGTGCGTCCATACCTTACTCACAGTGTTTGAAGGTCTAGTGGGGAAACTTTGTTAGAATATATGAATGTCTAATTGCACGCGGCGTAACCGCTGCCATGAGCATCACGTTCCCTAAAATTACCTTTCGACTAATTCCAAAGAATCTACCAAATGCGGAAATTATTACTTTTAAACTTCAGAAAAAAATCACTTCATTTGGACCTAAACGAAAACCCATTACTACAATTACAGTGGATTTCGGTTATAACGACGGCGGAGGGACCACTTTAATGTCGTCGCTATATCCGGAGGTCTCTATATCCGAAATAATAAAAAATCACGTACATATGTATACATATTTATTTATTTATCATTTATTTATATTATACACGGCTGTTACTAAAAAAACGAGTTATAGTGCACTGCTTAAGTTTAGACTTTTGTGCACGCTGTAAGGTATATTCCATTTTCATAATTCCCTCTACATCTAAATTATTATTGCCTTCTCCAAATAAACAGTACTTTTTGAGCGTTGTAATAGCACATAATGCATCTCTAATTGTTGGAATCTCGTTTACATTGCAATCCTCTTCCTCTTCTTCATGCTCCTTTTCTTGTGTTTGAAGTACAGACTCAATAATTTCATTATCCGTCAAGTCATCAGTAGTGATAACTTGATCATCAATATTCACATAAGTTTCCCAATCCGTAACTGTTGCTTCTGCTGATGATAATCTCGCCAATGGCAAGTTATCCATTTCATCATCAGAATCTTCATCAGTTGTATTAATGGTAGAAAATTTACCAAACCCAGCATGTGAAAAACATTTTTTTATTGTATCTGGAGTAACTCGTGCCCATGCTGTTGTTAACATTTCAATGCCATCCAGAAGATTGACGGCGAAAGGAGTCGAGCTGTTTTCATTGTCGTTTACCATTTTCTCGACAAGAAGCTTTCGATAATGGCTTTTCAGAGTCTCAATAATACCTTGATCGATAGGCTGAATAACTGACGTGGTGTTTGGTGGTAAAAATGCCAGTTTTATGTTAGTCAATTTTTGAATGTGTGGGTGAGCTGGACAATTGTCAATAAATAAGATGATTTTTTTATTGTTTCTTCTTAGCTCAGAGTCCCATTTCCGTAAAACTTTTTCAAAAATTTCTGATGTCATCCACGCCTTTTTGTGGGCTTCGTAATCAACTGGCAAAGTTTTAACATTCTTGAAACACCTTGGTTTTTTCGCCTTACCTATAACCAGCAATTTACGTTTTTCACCTTCCATACTTGAAGCAACAAGCACCGTTATTCTATCTTTTGATAGTTTCCCTCCTGTACATTTTTCTCCTTTGAATTTTAGCGTTCTATCCGGAGTCAATTTAAAAAATAATCCGGTCTCATCAGCGTTCCATATTTGACTGTCGGTATATCCCTCAGTTAATTTTGATAAAACTGTTCGCAACCAATTATCACAGTCGTTTTGCGATACACTAGCGGCTTCTCCACAAACTTTACCGACCACTATATCATGACGTTGTCTAAATCTGTAAATCCAGCTTTCTGAACATTTAAAGTCTGTTTTCCCAAGCTGTCTGGCAAAATGATTAGCTTTCTCTTGCAAAAGAGGACCGCTTATAGGTACCTTTTGGCTTCTCTGTGCTTTAAACCACACTAGAAGTACATTTTCAATATCTTGATGAGTTGGATTACGATTTTTCTTTATTTTCAGGGATTTTAATTCAAAACACTGCATAATTTTAGCGCGGTTTTTCCACATCGTTGATATTGTAGAATGTGAAACTCCAAATTGTTTACACAGATCAACATTGTTTTCACCATTTTCCAGTCTCGAAATGATGTCCACTTTTTCTTTAACAGTAAATGTACGTCTAGGAGCCATGTTCACAAGTTTAAGAAACGATGTTTACTCACTGGAAATTGCTACGTAACTGATTCATAATTTTAACTTCAAACAAACAAAGCATTTGACCATCTGCGAATGTAAACAAAAGATTCTTATCCTTTGTTTACGTTACATTAAAGCTTATGAATGAGTCTTTGTGCCTTTGCCGACTCAGTCTCAATATCCGCAAGGAATTTCTAGGAATCTGTCCCAAATAGTTCATAAAAACAAGTCGTTATACCCGAATTAGGCGTTATATCCGGAGTCGCTATTGCCGAATGAATTTCCTACGAAAGTATGCTTTAAATTCTAGGGACGTAAGTTCGACGTCGCTATAACCGAGGTCGTTATTAATGAAATCCACTGTAGTTCCAAAGTATATATAGACGTATATATATATATATATATATAAATATAGGTATATGAAATATAACGAAATTTTTCAACAAACTGGAAAGGGACTTAATCGATTAAAATATTTGTTAGTAACAAACATAGTTTGGGTCTATATCTCAGTTAAGTTCAAAGATGGGATAAATCGGTTCAATTGTTCCAAAATGACTGTAAACTTTCAAAAATACATGCTTTGTTATATATACTCGTATAAACAATATATTTCTGGATAAGTTTAATTAAATTCTACAATTTTTCTCTAGAATAAGTACGGTAAATAGAGAAGCTTCTCTTCCGACTGCCGTCTGCTATCCGCGTTATATGTGTCCTTATTGATACGCTACAATGTGAGTGTAACCATTGCGCGTGTCTGGGTGAGATTAAGTTAGTATTCTGAATATATTATACACTGCTTACCCCATACACCGTACATAAAATAACAATTTAATATCTGTATTGTAACAAGTACTTTTATAAATGTAGGTGTGAAGAAATATGCAAGTGACTGTGTGGTGAGTTAACTAATGGAAGGTGACCGAAATGTGAAACGAATGAGTGTGATTGAACGACTGGTGAGTTGTGCATTGTACTTTCTCATTCGATCCCGATGTTAAGCGAGAAAGGTGTGTCAGGATGTGTGCGGGATACGTATGCACTAACACGTAGTAGAGTGCTAGTGTCTGTACTTCGCACCAACTGGATCGCCTGGGGGGTGTGGACTGTATAATAGGATTTTTCGTGAATGAAACAACAAGGCTTGTTCTTCAATAGAGCCGGGGTAGCGCAGAGGTACTTGTTCTTCTTGTTGTTCTTGTTGTTGTCGGAGTGGATGCCGCTGCGGAAGTGAAGTTGACCGGAAAATGGTCCGCTTTTATTTGTTTACTGACATCTTCAATTTCCGGCTAGTTGCGGGTTTCCCCCACCACTTGTCAAGGACGGGCTTCCCCCACCACTTGTCCATGTATGCACCCCTCCCGCTACCCGCGGGGAATCATTTATTTTCCTTATCGCTAACACGTATTTACACATTTGATAAGATCCTAGTATGTCCTCACCTACACTATCCACCAACGATTTATCCTGATAAGTAAGCAAAGACATACCAGGGATCAACTCCATTATTATTAAAATATATACATAAAAACTTAACAACTAGTTGCGAAACTATATACATGTTTGCGTAAGTACCCTAGCCTTTTCGTCGTCAACATATCTCCCGCCGTCGCCGTCTCGCGATCTAATTGGTAGAACGACGATTTTCTTGGTCGGTCGCCGCAGGATGTGGCCGTTGTTCGTCTGGACGTCGATGATGCGAACCTCGCCGTCTTGCCCGGGGTACGTAGCGGTGACTCTTCCTCTCGGCCACGTGTTCCTCGGTAGGTTCGGGTCGCATATGACGACCAAGTCTCCGACGCGTGGTGCCTCGCCGACTGTGCGGGGCTCCCGCCGGTACTGTAGCAGGGGGAGATATTCTCGGAGCCAGCGGCACCAGAAGTTATCGGCTAGCCGCTGGGCGCGCCGCCAGTGTTTGCGCGCATTCACGTCGTCTGCAGTGAAGGCGCCCGGTGCTGGGACATGTGAGTTAGGCCCCAGCAGTAGATGATTCGGTGTGAGCGCCTCCGGCTCCTCCGGTGTTACCGCCACGTGTGTGAGTGGGCGGGAGTTGACGGTATTCTCCGCCTCGATGAGTAATGTGTGGAGTGTCTCGTCGCTCGGGTACTTTTCGCGTAGCGTCGCTCGTAGGGCTTCTTTCACCGTGCGCACCATGCGTTCCCAGGCCCCGGCCATGAAGGGGGCAGAAGGGGGAACGTGACGCCACGCGATGTGTTTCGCAGTTGCTTCCTCTCGGACCGCGGCGAGTGCGGCCTCGGTGAGTTGTTTTTCCGCGGCTTTAAAGTTAGTGGCGTTGTCACACCATAACTCCGTTGGGCAGCCGCGTCGCCCCATGAATCGTCGTAGCGCAGAGATGGCGGAATCTGCGCTGAGTGATGCTGCCACTTCCAAGTGTACAGCCCTCGTGGTCATGCATGTAAATAAGGCGACATATCTCTTCTCTCGATGTCGGCCCACGGTTACTTCGATGGGACCGAAGTAGTCGAGCCCGGTGAAGGTGAACGGGCGCGCGTGATGTGCTACGCGCGCGTGCGGTAGATCGCCGGTGGCTGGACTCGTCGGTTTCGCTTTCCTTAGTCTACATGTCATGCATGCCTTTATGACGCCCCGTACTGTAGGGCGAATCTTTCCTATGCACAGTCGCTGTCGCAGTTCGTTGACGATTAGCTCGACGCCTCCATGGTGCATTTTCCTATGTACATGGTCTATGTACATCCTCGTATAGCTGTGTGAACCATCCAACACAGCCGGATTCGTCGTTTCCTCGCTAATCTCTCCTGCGGCAGCGATTCATCCCTTTTGTCTTAGCAGTCCGTCGGTTCCCACAATCACACTCAGTGCGGCGAGTTTGTCGTCTCCCGCCGGTGTGGCGCTACGCTCGATGCGCTTACGTTCGCATGCGTAGCTGTCCTCTTGTGCTGCCTTCATCCATTGATGCTCCGCTCGTATGAGATAGTGCGCTTCCATCGGTACGAACTTGCACTTGCCGCGCGCTGGTTCTTTCTTTTGTGCAGTCTTAGCGTCGCCTTTCCTTGTTCCTGACCATGCCGGGTCCGACGTCGGGTTGGCAATGGTCCTTTTGCGACGCGCAGCTGCTACTATGTGCCTCCTTTTGCGGCACAAGTCGATGAATTGTAGAGCGCGTGCGGTGGCCCGGATCAGGCGCTCCCACTTTGAAAAGCGCGTGATATCGGGCAAGTGTGCATGCCCCTTTGTCGTGTTCGTTATTGCGCAGCATTTCTCTTTTTCTTTTTTCCACAGGAGTCCGGTCTCGAACCGCCCGTCAGGTAGCCGTCGACTGCGCTTATCCAGAAGGTCGATGGCGCGCTGCTCCGGGTCATTCTTGGTTTTCCGCGGTTCGATGCCCAGTGACTCCAACTTGAAGAAGTTCTTCATTAACTCCTCCATTTCGACGCACTTCTCGCTGATGTAGCCGCAGAAGGCGACTGGTTCGCACACTGAAGTGCGGCATCCGTGTAGCACCCAACCTAGTAGCGTGAGTGACGCTACCGGCTTGTTTCTTCGTCCCGCTCGGACCTGGCGTGAGACGATCAGCTCCCAGTTGTCCTGCCCGATGACAATCTTCGGACAGACATCCTTGTAGGTGAGCTCGTCCCTGATGTCGTCCAGGTGTGTGCAGTCTTCCAGGTCCGTTTCCCCGATGGTCTGCGATGTGAAATTGAGACGCTCGATGGTGCGTGCGCCCTTTAATTTGTGCACGCCGTCCGAGTGTAGCCCTTGTATTTGTACGTCAACAGTGCGGCTTTTTTCATGCTTCATCTCTCCGCCGTTGATTCCTCGTATCCACATTGTGTCAACCGGCCCGTCGATGCTGAGCGAGTTGATTGTAGCCTCTTCTATAATGGTGACGGTGCTGCCTTCGTCGAACAGCGCGTAGGTGTGTATCTTCGCGTGTGGTCCGGCAAGCACTACTGGCGCAATCTTGAGGTAGGCTCGACGTCGACGCGGTGATGAGTTCGCGGCGGTGGCCTTGTTGGTCAGCTCTGTTGTTGAAGTGACGATTTCTTCCTTGGGCTCTTCTGTCTTCACTGTTGGCGGCAAAGTTTGACGTGTACGATGTAGCAGCCGATGATGTAACATCTCACACCCGTTGTGTCCGCACGGCTTAGCTCGGCAATTGCCCCGGCTATGGTCGCTGCACAGGCAGCGGAAGCAGATGCGGTTCCTCTTCGTTATCTCCCATCGGGCGTCGAGATCGCTCTCGGCAAACCGATTGCACGAAGGTAGATAGTGATTCTCTTTACACAGCGGGCAAAGTTTTCTTTTTCCGTCGTTAATGGCGCTGTATGTTCGTTCCGTCCTTTTCTTTGTCGCCCTCTCTCTCACACTCGCGGGTACAGTGTTGGGAACGGTGACTTCTGGCGGTGCGTAGGCACTGCATTTGTCGGCCTCTATGTTCAGGAACGTCGACAGCAGGCTCAGCGTGGGTACTTCGTGTTCCATGATGTCCGCGAAGTCGTACCACTTGCTCTTCAGTATGGGTGTGAACTTCTCCATTATAGCCCGTACTAGCTCGGGGCTATACAAGTAGTTCTCCCTCTTCATCGCCTGTATGGTAGCCACAGCGTTGGCCACCTTGCTGGCGAACACGCAGAGGTCGCGGGGCTCGTCGTTTAACTTGCGCAGGTCCTTTAATTTCTCTGTTTCGCAGGCGACGAGTGCGTCCGGCCTCCCGAATCTCCTTGCGAGAGCTTCCATTATGTCGTCCGGCTCTCGGTGGGCGGTGAACAAACTTGCTACCGCCTCCATAGCGGCACCCTTCAGGCTCTTCCTTAGCCGTGCCATGTTGTCGCTCTTTTGCGAAGGTGTGCTTCGAATCTTCGTAGGCACCCTTCAACCCCAGCCATGCGCTGCCTTGTCCATCGAACGTCGGCAGCTCCATTGTGTAACGCGGTGTCTCCTTCGCCGAAATCTTCACTGCCTTGGAGATCGCGGCAGCCATTTGCTCCACGATGTCTGCAGTAGGGCGCGCGGGCCGAGACGTGCTTCGTTCTCGGTGCCTATCCTCCCCATTGTTGGCGGTATAAGCTCCCCGTCCTCGTCCTTCCTTCCTTTTCGGCGAGATCTCGCGAGACTTTGGCTCCGCCCCCTGTTTGGCTCGTTCCGATTTAACCATTTTTCCAACCGGAACGATGCTTCTTTATCTTCTTTTCCCTTGTCGTCTTCCTCTTCAGAGCTTGATCCCAGCTCCGCGAGCCTTATCTCTTGCTCCTTAGCAGTCAGGCGCAGCTGTAGCAGGGTTCGTTCTATTTGTAGACGCTCCCTCTTCTTTGCGGACGCAGTAGAGCGGCGCGACCTTGCCGCGATGCTCGCGGCCCGTGGAACGATTGTGACGTCCGCCGTCCCATTATCATCGACGTGCGCTTTGTCTTCTTCGTCCCCACGTATCGATGCCTCTCTACGCGTAGAAGTCGTCTTCATAGTGGCCTCGGTGCTGGTGGCCGTGGTTCCCGTAGCTGTCGTGCCCGAACTCGTGGTAGCTGTGACCGTAGACTCTGTAGTGGCAGACGTTGACTCCGTAGCGGTCTGTGCTCCGCTCTGCGACCCCGTTCGGCTCTGTGACCTTGTTGTTGACGGCATTGTAATAGGTACGTCGTGAGAACAACGTAACTAAACAATCAAGTCTTTGGACGTCTGGAAATCAGGATTAGGAAATCAAGACGTGAAATCAGGACGTGAAACTGAAAGACTGGCCCTAGTACGGACGAGTACGATGCGTCGTGCCGCTCTCCGTAGAGCCGTAGTTCATACGGGGATTCTTAATAATCCTACGACGCGACCGTACCGTCTCTTCCCGCTATTTCTTAATAAATAACGCCGTACACTGTTCCAATCTTCTTATTCCACGAGGTCTTCAGACACGACTTGCTTGATTCCAATCCGGCGCTCGAAGGACCATAGATGTGCGGGATACGTATGCACTAACACGTAGTAGAGTGCTAGTGTTTGTACTTCGCACCAACTGGATCGCCTGGGGGGTGTGGACTGTATAATAGGATTTTTCGTGAATGAAACAACAAGGCTTGTTCTTCAATAGAGCCGGGGTAGCGCAGAGGTACTTGTTCTTCTTCTTGTTCTTGTTGTTGTCGGAGTGGATGCCGCTGCGGAAGTGAAGTAGATTTTTTTTTTTTTTTTTTTGTTAGGAGAGACAATCAGGAAAAATCCTGCATAGGACACCTGGTACCATCTAGTCTGGCTGGGCCAGCCTAGGTGGTACCAGGTAGTGTCGGACTCCTACCGACTAAAAAACCTGATTGCCTCAACAGGACTGAATTCTTGTGGCCTTATGGCCTATTAAGAGTCACCGGGCTTGTTTATATTAGGGCGAGCGCAGAAGGCGCTCAGCCAGGAGAAAAAGTGTGCGTTGCAACGAGCCTAAGGGCTCCCCCGCCGGTAGACCGGCGGAAGGAACGGACCTCGGCTTAGGGCGTTGCAATGGGGGGATACCGCGGGATCGCGAGTCGGCGAGAAGCGCCCAGGCACGTGTCTATACCTGGTGAATATAGGGTTGGCTGAGGGCCGGTGTATGTTAACGGTGTATCGGGGGGGACGTCCACGTCTCCGCCGGCGGGGACGGTGTCTGTGTGCAGTGTTCGAGTGAACCGCATTGGCAGCGGTGATCGGGTCGTCGGGTTCTTTTAAGTGAGTTCAGGGGCAGGCCTTGAAGAGGCCGAGGGCGCTAAGTACTTGGTCGTACTTGATGACAAGGTCTAGACGGGCTAGAGCGTCTCCGTCAGTGGACCTGAGCGCTTGGGCTAGGTTTTTAATTTCCTGGGGATTTATGGCCCCTAGGAAGCGGCGGACTAGAGCCAGGTCCTCCATTAGCCCAGGACTAGCCTGGCTTTGGAAGGAGGTGGCGTTAGGGACGGGTTTGGGGGCCGGCGCAGGGGCGGCTGGAGTGATCCTCCAAGATTGCTGCGCAGGGGCGGCTGAGGTGGTACTGCGCCAGGATTGCGGCGCAGGTTTGGGTGGGAGCGAGGGGAAGCTCGCGGGTGTGAGCACTACGGCTGGGGTGGGTTGCGCAGAAGGCGCGAGTGATGGTGCTTTTGTTTGCACCGAAATAAGGGGGGCCAGGGGCGCCTGAGTAGGATAGCGCTTTGCGTGGGGAGGGGGTCCGGCGGGGATCCACCTGGGTGGCCTCCGCGGCACTTTAGGGCAGCCACGATAGTTCGCGGGATGCCCCAGCTGCCCGCAGAGGACGCAACCAGGCGGATCCTCGGCGCCCTTGGGTCGGGTGCAGCTGCTGGTGCCGTGGTCACCCAGGCACTTTACGCACCGGGGTTTCGCATAACAGTTGCGAGAGGAATGGCCATAATATTGGCAATTGTGGCATTGGCCAATGCCACCACGCTTATTGGGGGTCTCGAAGGAGAGACCGGAGAGCCCGCAGATAGTACGGGTGTCAAAAATTTGTTTACCCTCGGGGGTGAGGGTGAGTGAAATCAGGACTAGGTTGTAGGGGATCCTATCGCGCCCTTTGTAGAGCCGGTGGACTTCCAACACCGGCAGGTTCTGGGATATAAGATCCTCTAGGATCTCGTCCTCTCCCAACTGGGGAGGGAGGCCGCGGGCCACGACACGGAGGCGTCTTTCGTCCTCCGTGGCGTACGTGTGGAAGGAGATATTCTCCTTTCGGAGGAAAGTGGTCAAGGACCTGAAGTCCTTGGAGGAGGGGACCGTGACCTTAATGGCCACGCCGGTGTTGGTAGCGCGGGTAAATGTGATTCTGAGGGAATCCATTGCCGCGCGGACTTTTCCCCAACGGGCCTTGTCTTGTACAAAGACAGGTGGGGGGGGCTTTTCGGTGCGGGGAGACGCAGGCGGAGGGGTGCTCTGCCGAGAGCGGGAAGCTGCGCCAGGCTGGGCTTGTAAGTTCGGCTTAGCCGACTTCGGGGGTGCAGGGGGGGTAGGGGAGGTGGGGGAGGAGGTCTTTGCAGACCTCTTCCTCTTTGAGCGGACGACGGTGAAGCCGTTGCCGGAAGAGGACTCTGACTCGGAAGAGTCGGAGGAGTCGGAGTGATGGACTATGTCCATGCGCTCTTGCGAGACTATTTCATCTCGCTCGGGGGCGGGGTCAGGGGACGCAGGGCTCTCGAGGTGAGGCGTGGGAGCGAGTTTAGTAGGGGCGGGGGAGGGGGCCAGTTTTTTAAGAAAAGACTTATAGACCTCCGGATGGGAGGCCTTTAGTAAAGCAACGAAGTCATCGTTGCTGAACGACATGGTGGGGGGTGGAGGGGGTCGTCGTAGTGACAGGGGTGGGGGGGGTCGTAGAGACAGGGGTGGGGGGGACAATAGTGTCCCAACTCCCGGGTTGTGTAACCCGGGGTTGCGTAACCCGGGGTTGTGTAATCCGGGGTTGTGTAACCCTCCCTGCTGGGCGTAAGCAGGGAGGTGTGTGCCTAGTGAGGCCTAAGCTTGTAACCCGTCGCCGATCTTAATGTGCGACGGGGCCCTATGGGGTCTAATGCGAAGGGTGTAGACACACCCGACCGACACTAGGTGTGTTGCTGGAAGGCAAACCAGAGACTAGGCCGACTAGGAGATCCCCCAAGGCCGGTTTTCTAGCTCCCGTCCAATTGACTGCCTCGCCCTGGAGGGGCTCGGCGGGTGTACTTGGGTCAACACCCCGCTCGGATCGTTGGCACCGTTAGGTTTCCTCCGAGGACCACGAAACTGTGGATTTTCCCAGAAGGGGCAAAAGGGGCAAAACTGCATGTAGAGGTTGCTAGTTGTTGATGTAGAAGTTGCTTGTCGAGAGCAAATAATAAGCTGCTTTTTGGAGCTACGGATTTAATTGCACTACATAATTATAAAGTAATCTATTTTATAGGCGCGGGGAGCACGCGCGAGTAGCGCCGTTTTCGTACTGATTAGTTTGATTGCTGTAGATTAATTTATGTCCGCGTTACCCCTGACTCGGCGATGTATGGTTGTGCGTAGCTACACCGTACATGCTCCCGGGCGCGAAATAAACACAAATGAGAAGAAAAAGGAGAAGAAAAAAAGTTACAAGTCTTCCTTAAAAGTTACTTTTCGTGGTAACGGGGAGGTGGCTATAGTTCGTTTGTTTGTAAACTTCACTTCACTAGGCTGACGATCAGCCGTGCTCTGCTTTCGCGAAAATGTAACTCCACTCACTTCACTGGCCTGACGGTCAGCCACAACCACTACACTGTTGACTTCAGTAGGCGGGGCTGTATCTAACGTGACAGTCCTTTGGTTCCTTCGCCTCCATAGGAACACGGCTGTTGCTACCAGCGCTGCCCCCACAAGGCAGTAGCTCACTGTGTACTGATGGACATCGTGAGATGATAATATAACACCATCTATTGATTCCTCTTTGCTCTTAATTTGCTCTATTTGCTTCCCTAGATTTTCTAAAGAATAGTTGGAGAAATCGGAAGTTTCGCTATAATTGAGTAGTGATATATTTACTAAATGATTTAGTTCTGTTATTTGTGGAGTTATAATGCTAGGGTCTTTTATTATTTTATTTGTTAAGTGTGATTGTGAATATAAGTCGAAATCTGTACTTTTTATTACACAGTTAGTCTCCATACTAATTATGCCGGCTTGTGATACCTTTTCACTGGTAATTTGATCTTGACAAATTATTCGTAGTGAATATGTGTCACAACAAAAGTATAGATATTTAGACGGGTCATTTAACTCAGTCCACAAGTTCTTACAAGGTGTTCTATTTGTTTTACATAGCTTCGTCCTGGGATCCACCTCACAGAACCTTTCATCAATGCGTAAATAACTAATAGGCTTATTTGTTTCACATAGGTAAGTACTGTCATGATGTAGACACGAAGATTGCAGTTCCCATGCCGACAATGGTATGTAAGCATCTCTTCTTAAGTTTATGGCTATGTATTCAGAAGTTGGTATTACACTGATCATGTCACTTTGAATTTGATGGGGAATTGGTATGATTTTATAAATGTTGTAGCTATCTCGATGTATTAGAAGAAATTTGATCTCAAATATGACGTATTTTTTCGTTATTCGTGCCTTTACTTTTAACATGTTATATAAATGATAAAGGTCCTTTTGTATGTCGTCAATTGGCAAAATAAGGTCCTTTGTCAGGTGTCCTGATATGACTTGCAACTCGTTTCGCATTTGATATGGAGTCAATAAGTGTGTGCTTATTTGTCCATGATATACGTCGGTGATGGTGTCCAGAAGCGTATCTTGAATTCTGTTCAAATTGTACATCAAGTTCATAGCTGTTAATGCTGATAACGTAAAATCCTGTACTAGCTGTGTGTTTTCAACGTTTTGTTTTAGAATATTTGCAGAGTTGTCTAAAGCGTTCAGATGCCTATTTATAATTTTATGTTGTAACTCTATGGTTTCCTTTGTTCTTTTTAATAAGTTGTATTCTACTTCAACGATAGAGGTTTGATTTTTTATTAAAGCTGCTAGATGATGTTCATTTTGCTGTACAAGCTCTATGTCTTTCTTGTATTGTTCGGCGAAATGTTGATCCAATACTCCGAACAAACTATTAGCGACGTAACCTAATCCGTTTATAAGCCCGCGACGCTGTCTGGAGTGTGAGTCGAAATGCTGATTTAGTAATAAACCGTTGTAATGCTGTAGTTCTTCGTAATCGTGACGTAATTGGAGTAGTAACATATTGCAATGGTCTTTATTAGATAATGTAGTGCATGTTTTCGTTAAATAGTTTATATATTTGTTTGCTGCTAAATTCCCTTCCCAGTATGGAGACATGTCATAATAAACAATTAGCGTCCATTTATCTCTTACTAGTTGCATGCTTTTCAAGGGTTCAAAAAACAAAGATTGATTGTTAGGGATATTTGAAATATGATATGATGCATATGAAGTTGTCAGCAGCGATAGGAATAAAAGTAAATATGTTGCCATTGATAAAAACGTAGTAGGTTTTGCTCCTCTAGCTAACCTACTTGGTCTAGTTTCCTGCTTGGGTATACAGTTTCTTATTTCTTTCTTTACGGCATTATTTCCACCTATTATCCAATACCTTTGTCTAATAGCGGACAAAGTCAATCGTGGCCCGCCGTGGAATGTTAGTTGATGAGCTTGATTGATGAGTAAAGTTGTTAAACGACCGCTATGGGGAATTATTGCAGGGTGTTTCATTTCTTGACATATGTTTGCTTTGCTTAAACGACCTCCCACTCGTAAGATGGCATTGCTATCCAAAAACGCATTTAATTTTAATAAATTACTTCTATTGCTTAATTTGTTGTATTTTTTCAAATGATTAATATCACCTGAAAATTCCGTTCTTTGTACATCTTTTATTATTAATTGTTTAGCATTTTTTAACTCATATAACGTCAGATATCCAGGTGTGTTGTTATGTTTGCTTGTCGCTATAGTTTTGCTCGCTCGTAATATTTTGATTGCTCGTAAAGTCCATGCTAATATTTTTGTTATTTTAGTGAAACAACTGTATTTTTCCAATAGTTGCTGTATAATATTTTGTTCACTACTTGTTTGCGTCATATTTGCTTGCATTGGCGTTAATGTACCTTTTTCTTCTTGATTGGTAGTGTATTTAATATTAATTGCTGCTGATTTGTCATCAAATGACTTTAATGAGTGTGGCCCTTGCCACCATAATAAATGATTCTTTAACTGAGATGCCGACAGACCTCGACTGGCGGCATCGGCCGGGTTGTCTTCTGACTTCACGTATCGCCAGCAGTTTGGCTTAATGACCTCAGTTATACTTCTTGTTCTGTTTGCTACGAATGTTTTCCAGCGTCCCGGGTCACCCTGGAGCCATCCCAGGACAACCATTGAATCACTCCACCCATATATGCTGATGGGTGGCTCGCTTAAACAATTTACTACTTTCTTCATTAATTTTGCTAATAAATCGGCGCCGCATAATTCCAACCTTGGCAATGATACTTTTTTAGAAGTAGGTACCAATCGCGTTTTGGCGACGAGTAGCACTACAGTTGATTTATCACGTTTCTTTATACGTGCATATATTACCGCGGCATATGCCTTTGTCGACGCGTCACAATAGCCGTGCAATTCAATGACGTCACCGGGTTGGTACCCGATCCATCGAGGTATTTCAAATTGATTTTTTCGCTCAATATCTATTTTTAATGCTGTCCATTCCTTTCTGATGCTTTCAGGGACTTCGTTATCCCAATGCATTTTGTCTATCCAAAGCCTTTGAAATATTAATTTCAATTTGGTTGTTATCGGCGCTAACCACCCTAAGGGGTCGAATAATTTGGATATTTCTGATAGAAGTATTCGTTTAGTCAATTTTGATACTTGATTAGTTGAGTTGTATTTGAACGTAAACTTGTCATCTACTGAGTTCCAACGTAGACCTAGCGTTTTAGATGTGTTTTCTGATTTGAAATTAAATATGATCTCGCCATCACATTTCCTGTTTTGTATATTTCTAAGAAGCTCTGGTTTATTTGCAGCCCATTTTCGCAACGTAAATCCGCCTGATTTTAGTAATTTATTTAATTCGTCGATCAGCTGGTTACCCTCTTCGATAGAATGGGACCCATGTACTAGATCATCAACGTAAAAAGCTTCCTCTAGGACCTTGGCAGCTTTGGGATAATTAAGGCGTTCGTCAGTCGCTAACTGCCTCAAGGTCATCATCGCTAAAAACGGTGCTGCTTTAGTACCGTATGTGACTGTAGTCAATGTATACGTGCGTAAGGGTTGATTTTGTTCGGCTCTCCATACTATTTGCTGCAATGGTTGGTCAGTTTTACTTATCACAATCTGTCTGTACATTTTTTCTATGTCGGCAGTATACGCATATTTATACTGACGCCATTTTAAGATAAGATTTTGTAGGTCCTGCTGCAGATTAGGCCCTTTTAACATCAAATCATTTATGCTGTCTCCGCTAGATGTTTTTGCCGATGCGTTGAATACTACGCGAAGTTTAGTTGTTGATGATTCCTTTCGTTGCACGGCATGGTGCGGCAGGTAACATGATAGTACTTCATAGCCCCTGCCGCGGCTCGGCGTCATATGACCTAAGGCTATGTACTCATTGATAAATATTTTATATTGCTCTGCTAACGAAGGCTGTATATTAAATTTTCGTTCCAAGTTATGAAACTGCGCTATGGCCATCTCCTTTGATGACCCTAATTTTTTATTTGCATCTGGATGCAGTGGTAACTTTACTTCGTATCTTCCATCTTCTCGGCGTTTTGTAGTTGCTAAGTAGTAATTAATACAGTCTTGATCTTCAGACGAGAAATTTGTTCCTTCGGTGATGTCTTCAATCTCCCAGAATTGCTGTATATCGCTAATATTATTTAGTGCAACATTGCATTGATAAGATGTAATTTCACTACCGCCGCCGTATACTATCCACCCCAGCTGTGTTTGCTGTGCTACAGGCTCTGTTACACACTCTCCTTTTATAAGACCATTTAATAAAATCATCCCGTGTACACTCGTGTTTAGTAATAATTCTATCGGGCGGCTAACGTAAAAGTTCGGATCAGCTAATTTTATGTTTTCAATATGTGACCATTGTGGCGCGCTAAATGATTTGCTCGGTAAATCTTTTAATAAATCATTCATAATAAGTACGTTTGTACTGAATGTAAAATTATTGTTATAGGAAGCGCAGTTAATTGTTAACATGCCTTTGCATTTGTTTTCTTTTTCTCCGATACCGTATATTAAACCCTTGCATCGTGATCTCTGTAAGCCTAACTTCTTAACTGCACTTTCCTTGATTAATGAGACTTGAGATCCTGGATCTATGAGAGCCCTTAGAGTTTGGAAAGATCCATCCACGGCTGCTACTTTAATCAACGCTGTCGCCAGCAAAGCTTCGTTTATCTCTCGCTTATTCTGCGTGGGGTTGGTAGTTACCGCCACATGTTTATTTGTTTGATTTAAATCCAAACTTGTTGTTGCTGTGTTATTCGGCTGCGGCCTCGTTTTTACGCAGACGTCATGTATGACGGAGTGGTGACTTCCACCGCACTTGCGACATCGTTTCGTCGACGTGCAATGCTGACCATTATGATTGAACAAGCAATTCATACATAGTTTTAATTTTGTTATTGTATTTAATTTGTTATGATTTGGTAATTCTAAAAATGTTTTGCAATCATACACGGCATGCGATAGATTGCAAACTTGGCATTTGATTGTAGTCACGTTAAATGCCCTATTTATTGTTTTGGATTTATTATAACTATCCACAAATTCATGGTTATATTTTCTTGCTATTTCGTTATGAGATACCTTTTGATTTGGCTGACTGTTGAATTTTGATGCTGAATGATCTTGCTTCCTGCGAGATGACTCCAGACTTGTAAATTTGCTCTCTAAGTAGCCTAAAAATTCTTGTAATATCGGTAGTTCTTTCGGATTTTTAAGTGAATCAATGTAATCACCATATGTTTCGCTGTCAAGCTTCTGCGACAGTAGGTGCACAAGAAGTGGATCCCAAGTACTGATGTTGATCCCTAAGTTGCGAATAGCGTGAAGGGTTTCTAATGAAACGTCATGTAGTTTTTTAATATGCGCTAGAGATTGATGCTGTGCAGTCGGTAATCCTAGTAAAGTATTAATTATGGAAGTAAATATAAGCTTCTTGTTATTGTATCTATTGTTTAGTATTTCCCAACATGTGTTGTAGTTGTCGGAAGATATCGATAGATGCTGAATCAGTCTCTCGGCTTCACCTCTTATCCTGCCTTTTAAAAATTGCATTTTTTGTGCGTTGGACAAGGAAGAGTTGCTATGTATAGCTTCATTAAAAAGATCTTTAAAAGATAGCCACTGTTGACAATCACCTGAGAAACTAGGTACATCCATTCGGGGCGTTGACTGCTCTCTATGCGATACACTGTATAGCTTCATGTTAATGGCCTTTTTTAATTTATTGAACGTCTGTTCATGCTGGGTGAAACTAAATTCGTAGTCGTCATCTTCTTCACTGATCTCGCTCTGTATTTCCCAATGGAGAGAATCAATTTGAGACCATCTAGTTTGCAAGGTTTTTAGTGTATCATCTAACTCCCATTTATCAAAGATTGACTCTAGTTCAATATTGCTCACTGTTCGCTTGAAAGCTTTGAAATTAACCGCTTGCTTGCGTAACATGTCATCTAGTTTGCTTGTGGAACCTCGGGATTCCATGACAGTTACCGCTCTCGCGTCTCCTTCTTTTTGGTACTTGTAACTCGCGGGTACTGCTTGCTCTTGCTGTTCCTGCTCTCCCTGCCTTGTTTGAGTACGCTGCTTTGATGCTGGAATATTTTGCTTGCTAGATAGCTCTGAACGCTGTTTTGCTGCTGCTTTGGGTGTCTATTACCCGCTGTTGCTGATGTCGACAACAATGCTGACGCCGACTGCTGAGCTGCTATGCTGCTATTATTGTCTTGACGCTCTCGAGTTGGTGAAGTCAATGAACTGACGTCCACAATGCTGATTCAGTACGGTCGCACTCACTAGTACGTAGAAGTGTCGCCCGTTTTGGCTCGAAGGACCATGTAGAAGTTGCGACCGTTTTGGCTCGAAGGACCATGTAGAAGTGTGGACCGTTTTGGCTCGAAGGACCATGTAGAAGTTGCTAGAAGTTGATGTAGAAGTTGCTTGTCGAGAGCAAATAATAAGCAGCTTTGTTGGAGCTAAGGATTTAATTGCACTACATAATTATAAGCTAATCTATCCTAAAGGCGCGGGGAGCACACGCGAGTAGCGCTGTTTTCGTACTGATTAGTTTGATTGCTGTAGATTAATTTATGTCCGCGTTACCGCTGACTCGGCGATGTATGGTTGTGCGTAGCTACACCGTACACTGCAGTTGCAGAACTGCAGTGGATTTGTGACGGAATCAGCCGCCGCCTTGAGAAAGGCAACTTTTGATTACAATCGCGGGCTTCAGCGCTACGGCGCTACGACGGCAGCTACGACGGGGCGGCTACGGCAGCGCAGCGGAGCAGGAGACGTCCGATCGCTAGGGCGATCGGGAGCGGACTGAAGTGAAGTTGACCGGAAAATGGTCCGCTTTTATTTGTTTACTGACATCTTCAACTTCCGGCTAGTTGCGGGTTCCCCCCACCACTTGTCAAGGACGGGCTTCCCCCACCACTTGTCCATGTATGCACCCCTCCCGCTATCCGCGGGGAATCATTTATTTTCCTTATCGCTAACACGTATTTACACATTTGATAAGATCCTAGTATGTCCTCACCTACACTATCCACCAACGATTTATCCTGATAAGTAAGCAAAGACATACCAGGGATCAACTCCATTATTATCAAAATATATACATAAAAACTTAACAACTAGTTGCGAAACTATATACATGTTTGCGTAAGTACCCTAGCCTTTTCGTCGTCAACAGGATGTAATAAACGGTGTTTAACGTGTTAGGAATAGCAAATTAAGTTGTGAGTATTAATCAAGATATCTATTTTAATTGATAATCCCTACATAAATATCTTTTTCTTTTATAACAGTCGCAATTACCGAAATAAAGTAAAACCAATTTACATGTCAACAATTTAAAATATCCGAGTACCCTTCTAGCGAAAAACAAAATTATTTTAAGGAATAGGTTAAAAGTTAAAACATGTAAGATATTGTTGTCCTGTCTAAAAGGTTCGTATTGCTCGTTACCCAGACCGTGCGTCTAGACGGCGCGCGCGACGCGACCCGGGCGATGCGCATAGAATGAAAATAATACTAGAATTGTCGTATAAAACATAAAAAATCTATTGTTAAAACAGAATCGATTCACAATACTGCATAACCTATTTTTAATTTTAGCGTTATTTCAATGACACTGTATATAAAATCGCACTATATATGCACTATATTGTACATGAAAATAATCTCGAAAGGTTATAATACTTAGATCAAATCAAAAGGAGCTCTTGCTATTGTCTAAACTCATCGTTCTATCTGTGTCTTTCGGTGTCGTACAACGTGACTTCAATATATCTGTACGAGTTTGTTTGCATGTATTTAGTTGTGCATTCGAGCCTATTTTCAATTGACGCAATGTAAGAACGTACCGTACCTTCCCCTTTTGCTTTGACCTAAGTTATAATAGACATTATACACATATAAACAAACGTCTCCAAGTTTCTGAGAATTAAAAATTTGCCATTAAAACATCGAAATAATGACTGAAACATTTATCAAATATGATTGACTTCATAATTCAACTTGTACCAACTTGTAGCGACCAGCTCTTTTCTCGTCCACTGCTGGACATGGGCCTTCTCATGCACATTATCTCGTGCATGAGAGATATGCGGCTTTAAAATTCCTCGCTGGCCAAGCGGGTTGGCGAGTCCACTCTTTTAGAAGTGGTGTAGTTCCTCAGAGCTTGTGGTAGCGGCTTTGTTATCCCTTAGTCGCCTTTTACGTTAGTAACTGTTGGGTAATGCATTGGTAAAGCAATGACGTACACACAAAAAAATGCGGTAAACATTAACTGCTATTCAAACTTAACGATTGCTTACAATGTGGTGTGTCCGCTTTTGCATGTCTCTAGACCCATGATATAAGAAATCCTAGCACAGGTTTATTCAATGTGAGATTATATTTTAAAAAAGAACAGATGTAACCAAGTAATCCATGTGGTGATTTTCGTTCTTTGGACAAATATGTTAAAATTAACAAAATAATATATTTCAATGAGTTGTTACCCTGAAAACAGTATGGATTGATCTTGAAGACTTTAAATATCAAAAAATGGTCAAAATCTTTCCAATATAAAACGATTTTAGAACAAAATGTAAGTACCTCTAAGAAGCAAGCACCTCTAAAAATACTTTTCCAAAGGGGATTCTCTGAACCAGTTTACATTCAGCTCTCAGGAGGATTTTAATATCTAATGCGTGGAAAATATCCTGTAAAAGCTTAAAGAGAAACATAGATTGTGGGATCAAACAAACATTTATGAGATGAAAATATAAAAGAGGTGAAAATATCCTGGTGTGACTACGGGGAAATTATCTCTCGATAGTCACACCCAGTGACTATATATGGCAGTAAAAGGTTCCTAAAATAGGTTAGATATAAAAGAAATATAATTATGTTTGGATATAATGTATAATAATGTAAGTTTCATTGCAAAGAAGCCCGCAAATAAAATTATTATTTGCCTTCCAAAATTCATCATTTTTGTTGCTGTAATTTTTTTATAACAGAAATACAGATAGTCCGAAAATTTACTGAAAGAACGAAACCCAGCTGAAGTAAACAACAGGTGAACAATCACAAATACAAATTTTAGTTCAGTATTACAATTGTTTCTAAGCACAAATGCAAATTTCGTAGTCCGAGAAAAGCATTAAGGTCAACACGTGTGTTCTAAGTTGGGGTAGTTTTAGCATAATTTATCTACTTATCGCGACCCTCACGACTGTTTAGTTAGAAGTGGTACAGACAACACTCGGCTTAGGCAATAGGAAGGAAAGGAAAGTGGAACAAGAGACGTGGAGGCAAAAGTAATAATTCGTTAAAATTATAATGAAAGGTATTTTAAATTTTTTCTCCTTTGTTAACTCGGGTGTCAAAGTCGTTTGACAGTGATATATAATGAAATCGTAAAAAGCCGGGTCTGTACATGAAATATTTAAAGAAATCGTTGCAGTGTTAGCAGTAATTTATTTTTATTTTATTTATGAACAAGAATTCACAGGAATGTGAAACAGGCACCAGGAATAATCAGTGGTTTAAATAAATATTTAGATGGAAATCGAATAAATGGATTTGGTGACAGTATTGTTAAAATGAGGAGGGACTGGATAGGATGGAATGGGAATGGGCTCCGACATATCTCACTACCGAAACACTATGTACATCAAGGGAATAAGTAATCAGCTCTCTTTACATTGTTCACTGCTGGACATCGGCTTTCTTGGCGATGTAGGCCAAGGGTTAGCGAGTTCACGCTTTTTGAGGTGGTATAGTTCATCGGAATTATATTATCCCTTAGTCTTCTTTTACGATACCCAAGGGAAGAGATGTTGTGGTGCTATTCATTGCCAGCCGACACCATAAATAAAGTATTCATAAAGTATTTATGACGCTATTCATAAAGTGAGAATTGCTGTAAATTTTATGGTAGACTTTTGTGATAATAGAAATCCTTAGATTATATATACATTTTATCTCCGAACCCTATATATCTTATACACCTCCCTAGTTAGAATATGTAATTCAGTGTTCATTGACATGGAAATATCATTTTTTCTGCATTTTTTTTTTATTTTAAAATGTATAAGTAGATATGTCAATGTCAATTAATACAGAATCATGATAATTATAAATTATTGCTTTCAGGCTTTAGAAATGGTTCAGAGATACTCTTATTTTTATTTATTAGGTTTTTTTTTTAACGAACGACGATATTTTGGATATTGTCTGATTCTCTTGTACTGTAAAAGAATTACGCCTTCAACACAAATAGTTTAGACACTACGACGAAAATATTACAGGATTCCCTATTCAATTAAAAATTTGGTAAAAGCTCGATACCTCTTAAATAATGCAATATCGTAGAACATACAAAGGGATTTGATCGATGGATATCGAGGTCCCCTAGCTCCCTGATTTGATCTACCACTGATGGAACGTCATGTATAATGGTCCATATTAAAACCGACACAGAGTCATTATGACAGAGTCTGATCTAAAAACAACGCATATAATAGGCGACGAATTTTAGCATCCATGTCTCATCGACTAATGTAAAACCGCCTAAGATTCAGTAAACAAGGTCTAGTCAAGCAGAAATTTAATTTAAACATGCGTACTCGCAAATAGAGACAAGGCGATGTGGTTTCTTCCACAAATTGCAAACCTCCATACAAGGCTCCTGAAATTGGTTCGTGAATAATTAAAACAAGGCTCGTGTCACCTTGAAAAGTTTGTGTACACTAGGGATTTTGACCGCAAAGAGAACACACTAGACTTTGAGTAAGAATGAAATTAGGGTCACCAACAAACTGGGAACGATGCGTCTGGTGCATATTGTGTAAGAGTGTAAGAGAGTGACACACAGCCAGATAACATTTTTAAAAGTGACTGTTTTGGGTTCTCTATCGTTCATAGATAACTATAAGCCTCCGCCTCTAGTCTCCACTCTCCTGGCTGACGCCGCCACTCTTAGCCGGCATCGCCGCTCTCCACTGACGATGCCTCTCCTGGTTGACGGCGCAACTGTTGGCTGGCGCCGCCGCTCTTGGCTGGCGTTGCCGCCTTCGCCTGGGCCCGCTGCCTTTTATTACGGGAGTGCCTGTTTCACATTCCTGTGGATTCTTGTTCATAAATAAAATAAAAATAAACGATTCTACTATTCTAATTCTACTATTCTACTGATTCTAATAAAATAAAAATAAAATAACTGCAACGATTTCTTTAAATATTTCATTTTAATACTTAATACAGACCCGGCTTTTTAAGATTTCATTATATGTCACTGTCAAACGACTTTGACTCCCGAGTTATAATAACAAACGAGAAAAAATTGAAAATACCTTTCATTATAATTTTAACGAATTATTACTTTTGCCTCCACGTCTCTTGTTTCACTTTCCTTTCCTTCCTATTTCCTAAGCCGAGCGTTGTCTGTACCACTTCTAACTAAACAGTCGTGAGGGTCGCTATAAGTAGATAAATTATGCTAAAACTACCCCAACTTAGAACAGACGTGTTGACCTTAATGCTTTTCTCGGACTACGAAATTTGCATTTGTGCTTAGGAACAATTGTAATACTGAACTAAAATTTGTATTTGTGATTGTTCACCTGTTGTTTACTTCAGCTGGGTTTCGTTCTTTCAGTAAATTTTCGGACTAAGTATCTGTATTTCTGTAATAAAAAAAATGACAGCAACGAAAATGATGAATTTTGGAAGGCAAATAATAATTTTATTTGCGGGCTTCTTTGCAATGAAACTTACATTATTACACATTATATCCAAACATAATTATATATTATATTTCTTTTATATCTAACCTATTTTAGGAATCTTTTACTGCCATATATAGTCACTGGGTGTGACTATCGGGAGATAATTTCCCCGTAGTCACACCAGGATGTCACATTGGTCTGTCGTGACAAATTAGACGTTACTAGCTCACTGGACATTTTTATACTTTAGACATTTTAAACACTGAACATTTTAATCATTTTAAGACACTAGACATTTTGGGACTGGGCGATTTAGTGAATTGATCATTATGGTACAGTGGATATTCTGACACATTGGATCTTATAAACCTGAGCGCACTGAGACACCTACCGATAGGGATGTTACATGACTTGAGTTTGAAACAGTTTACGATTCTCGAACTTGTCGAGACATGTCGACAAACAATGCCCATTCCGAGTAAGTTGCCCCCATCCTTAAAGTACCTACTGTATTTATGCAGTAAGAAAAATGGCGATAGTAATTACGAAACTTCATGAGCATTCAAATGTTATAGCGGTCGTTACTTATTGGACTTAGTTTAGCAATAGTGTACTCGTTGGGTCGTAGCTTAGACATACATTTTTACTAACATAAATACAGTGTAAACTCTATATAGCGAACTATACATATAACGAAAAACTCCATAAAACGTAGAAATTACTAAGGTTTGTTTGGTTTCATTGTTACCCATACATTGAAACACTCTATATAGCGTAATAACCACTCTCCATAGCGAAACAATACGTCATTATTTAGACCCCAATAAATATGGATTTCGCTTAACTTCAAACACAGTAATGGACACAGACAGGGTCATAAATATTTCTTACCTACAATGATATTCTAAGAAATGTGTTCTTTTGTATGTTGTAATTGCCTAGCACGTGTTTACTTACTGTACTTACCTACTATTGTCTGATTGCTACAACGTCAAACGTTTTAAAAAACGTCAAACAAAGTTAACCAATTATAATTTTGTTATGTAAAATTTAGAAGGCATGATTTGTAAGTTGTTTATAAAAATGTTGACATGTGGATACGTAATTTAGTCAAAATTAAAATCGTGTACATATTTTTTTTTTATTTATATGTACATACTCTTTATTTTTCTAGTCTGCGTTTAACGAAAACCGTAATAAAATACCCGGTCCCTTCAATTTCGCTATATAGACTTTACACTGTATTTCAATGTGAGCTATGGCAACAGTGACGCGTCTGTGTCTATGCAAATAACAGGCAAACAGTCATGAACACGTAGTTATCGGGCTTCATTTGAATGTAATCAAATAGTCAGAAGCCTCGCGGGTACATTGAACATCGGCCTGATTGACAAGTTAATAGCTGTTTATACCCGTATCTCGCCCTTAATTCGAATGTAATCAGGGTTAAATGGATTGCACCTTTGCATTGTTTAGGTGATTATGTAATGATACATGACGTGTTGCATTTTTTTTTCTGTAGGGCAACAATAAACAAATTTATAAACTTATTTAAAATAAATTTCATGCTGGCAGCTAATATTGGTTAAGATATTCTCTCTATTTAAATAAGTGAGCGAATTGTTGTTGTCCCGGTGGTTAATTTGGTGGATAATAAAATGTAAATAAAATACACCGGGTTGAATAAAATTTATGATCTTTCAATATTTATGAAGGTACAATTTTTAGGATGTTTTGTTGCCGTTTCCTTAGCCCTCACTTTGCTTTGCCTTATATTATGATTATAAATATATGAAAACCTGTATGAATAATCTGCCGGCTAATAATTATTGTATAATACTAATGATTTTAAACGTAAATTAAATGGGTTTCTTTTAGCAGGTTGTTTTTACTCCCTTGAAGATATATAGATTGATGGTTGACTAAATATTTGACTTATTTGTCAACAGTAAATTAAAATTTTTTACACTATGATAACATTTATAACGGATATTAGAATTCAATTTTCTAATTGTTACAACTTTTATATAAAAATATAACATATATTATAATAAAACTCCCGGATACACCAATAGAATATATAAGTATTTCACTTCTCAATTACTTATACACACTGATACATCAAAGACTAATTTATTACTGCATGTCAACTGAAAGATTAAATTGTTTAACAGGTGAGAGTGCATGCTGCATTCCCACAGCCGCTAGGCGCACTCGACTGGCCACGTTACCCCACTCTCACAGAAGACTAACTTGAAATGTTCTGCATTTTCTACTTTATCATATTTTCATCCGGGGACGTGTCAACATTTTTCATTTTGTACTGATGTTGGCATGTATTTAACGCTGATGTCTATGAACGACAGTATCCATTTACCATCACATGGACTGCATGCTCGACTGCAGCCTTTTTCGATAAAAAATAATCAAAAAGAACTTAACCTAATCTTTACCTGTAAGTAAAAACGCAGATACAAGGATTCAGCGGTAAGTGAAACAGGAATAGGTCCGTGTATAATATCTTTAAGAAATACACAGTAATCCTGAAATAAACTTAACAGATTCCTCGCTCTATTTGATTGATATGCTCCTATTCTGAAAAAGTTCCTCACTTCATCCCCGGCGTTTTCTAAGCAGCTTATCGCAAGACGAATAGAAAGGGATCAAAGTTGTGTGACTTTTGAAAGTTCCGGAGGTCTCCGCATGCACTTACTTTGAGTCCAGATTTAAACTGAAACTTTAAAACTTCTAAACATCGCCTCTTCACTACATATGTTAGAATAGTCTCTATACTTGCCTTTATACTTGCAACCGAAAATTACTCAACTGATATTGATGCAATTTTTAATGCTCTATAAAGTAATTACATTATAAGATATTTTTCAAGAAAATAAATAAAATAATTTTGAAAATATCAAGTAGTTTTGTAAGACAAAATTGACTTATTAAAATATAGGTAAGTTCGTTTCTCGAAAATGTATGAGGTCTATCAATATTTACTTATTGTATAGTGTTACTATTTTTGCTTATTGTTATATTATTATTAGTTTCATATCTTAGTGTATTATAAGTCTCCATTAGTCACAGTTTGCATAACAAAAACGAAGCTTTATTTGATATTGATTATTAAGTACAAATTTCTAAAGCAAAACTTTGTATTGCATTTAATTAAATTAATTCTTTTTAAATATTACATATTATTTTGACGAATATTCAGTTGATTTCCGTATTTTACAATCCGTATATTGTTTATTAATTTCTTCACCACCATTATCCTTTTCACAATTACCTTAAACAATTTACGGTTATCTGTATAAGGCAATTCAATTTAATATCGATTCCGCCATAACAGTTACAAAGGCGAAATGATTGACCTTCTAAGGGCCCATCGGCGAGCCAATCTTTGAAGTGGGCCCTTTATAACACTGAGATATCCCATAACTTCCGTTGAACTGCCTGGAGGTCAGGATTAAAGGAAGCGATGTAACATTTTTTTCGATTTTATACGGTGAAGGTAAGAGAGTAAAAAATTCTTTGAGGATTCATGTCGTTTCGTTAGACAAAATCTATGGATATGAGTTAAGTATAATTAAGTATATATATAAGATATAGTTTCCAAAAATCTGAAAGCGGTGTGTAAATTCATAATTTGAACACCTACACCATGTCACTGAAATAACTTAAAAACTGAAAATGCGCTGAACAGTATCAACGTAGAAACGAATCTACCTGTTTTTATACTTGATTTTTTTTGTAAGTTACTAGCTGTGCCCGGCATGCGTTGCATGCCCGTCAATTTTTTTGCACATAATATATATACATAATATATAGCCATGTCCATCTGGAATAATGTACCTTTCAAGTGGTGAAAGAATTTTTGTAATCGGATTAGTAATTTCGGAGATTTTTTCCTACATCCAAACTTACAAACTTTACCTCTTTATAATATGAGTATAGACTGTTAATTTGTAGTATATCTTTTATGCTACGTGCAGTTACAATGTGACCTGATTGTGACGTACCCATTGCTACTTCACCTTACTCTTTCTTTAAGTTATATCTAGACTTTGATCCTTTTAAGTTTCTTTTCGTTTGAAATCCTATCCATCAATGACACTCCGAGCCATTTCCATTTCTCCCAAACAACTTTTAATTCTAATGTTAGATCCAAATTCTATTTTTTAACGGTCTAGATCTTTACAATCACGGTTATTTGAAGTGTTAAAAAATAAACCAGTTTCGAACGTATAGACAATTTTTATGTTTTTATCCGATCAGTGAATTGTGAATTTTTTGTGTCCCTGGCAGCACTACGTAAAGTGTCAAACTCACGTAAACATTGGCCCCTGCAACTGCAGGGGCAACTACTTAAACGTAACTACGTTTTGTGTTGTTTTGACTAATTTTCTTTAGTTACTGAGTAATATTATAGTTTAATTAATTCGTCATGAATAGAACTATTCGTGGTGACGCTTCTGCATATATAAAGTCTTCATGCACTGTATGGAGGAGTTTCGAGCCGTCAACCCACTGACGGGTTTTGACGACGTTTATAAACGAACGGCGGATATGACAGGTATTTAATTACATGATTTATTACGTAACGATTTAGATTAATACTATTTTACCTTAAAAAACGTTAAATGCATATAGATATTAGGTTTTTTTTTTCTTTCTCCATCAGCAATATTTTGAGGTTGTCCCAACCACATAGTTAAATGACAGCTAAAGCGCGACTACCACGATTTTGATACTTGTGAGGTCATTTATATTTTGTTCTATTATAGGTAAGTCTGAAAATACCGTTCGAAGAATTGTTTTGGAAGGAACGGCAAGCATTGTGCCAAAGACAATTGAAGAAAGCATTCTTAGATTTGAATAATCAGACTATTATCAGACTAATTTTGAAATAAAATTAGAATTATTTCTTTTACAGGTTTATTTTATTAAAACCCTTGTACGTTAAAAATTTACGATTTGATGTCTGTTCTATATTACTTAGAACAGAATAAATGCTTCTAATATATTTTTATGCATCTTCTAATCACTGTGAATTATAACAAGAAACTAAAGTTTACCCCTTTCAACTCCTAAAAATACAGCTAGAAATAAATAAGTGTTAATCTTTATCAAAATTGGTTAGTACGTCGTATATGTATTGCCATGTAAACGACGGTGACGCCCTCATTTTTTGTCAACTCTTTGTGTCGCACTGTACAGTATGTGGTAATATATATGAAATGTCGTAAGTGGGAAGCTATCTGCTATTTTAATAACAGACAGAAAAACAATGAGCCTCATCACTGCGAACCAAACACGTACAAGGATCGTAACTTTTATGACATCACTAATAAGGACCACAAAAATTTCAATAGACAGTATGCGTATTTATATGACAATACGAACAATGAAGAATTAATGAGACCTAAGGGCTTTGATACACGCAGTTGTGACGCGACGTAATGTATCCAGCACTATGCCGAGTCATTGTCTCGTTCACAGTTTTGGATTCTCAGTTGTGTGGAGTGACATCGCTTTGATATGTCTGTGTAATACAATTATTCTTTACTTGTTTCAGATAGAACGTTTCGAGGTATAGCGTTGATGAAATTATTTCATTTGAATGGAAGGACAATTATATTAAACAAAGCAGGTCCTCGATTAAAACATTTAATACTGGTTTGAAGAAGTGTCAATATATTTTATATTCTAAATCGGCTCTGAAGGCGTATAATAAAAGTATTTGTTTACCTTTTATTTCTACTCGACGTTTCGGCACGGGTTACACCAAACGTGGTCACGAGTTGACTGAAGAAGCGGGTAGTCTAAAGTTTTATCAGCTACCCACATTTGATTTTCACATTCGGAAAGACTGCGATACACTACACTAACAATGTCTGCAGACGTATGCGACGGTAAATCACAAGGTTTAAATTTGTCTCCCTTAATCCACAAGTAGAAAAGGCAACTGCCATACTGAGTAGTTCAAACAACAACCAAGCTAAAACAAAAATTAGGTTGAAACCGATATTATCATACCAACCACAAACAAGCCTCCATGTTCAGAATTCAATGACAAAGAAAATTTATTCTTCGCAAACATTTGTACGGAGAATCCCGTTAACTGGACTTAATGACTGGACGTTCGACCCATTAATTTAACTGTTCCTTTATGCCGCTTTTTGTACAACATTCATTACTTTCTTCCTTTCCACTTCATTGTTGTCAGGCAATTTGGAAAATAACTAATGTATTTGTTGGTTACATTATTGTGAGTGGATCAATGTAGAAAATAAGAATGAAATACAGAATGATAGTGCAGTAATAAATAACACGGTAGACAACATAAATATTGAAGGAATATGTCAAATCCACCAAAGCATCATTAGAAACGATATTCTATTGCTGCCAGAACCCATTTTCCATCCTATTAGAAATGAAGTAGGAAAAACGTATCGGGATCATCTCGTTCTCGACGACGAAAAACGGGACGACCGAATCAGTACCGGGATTGGATCCTCTTCTGTAATTGCGCGATTGGTCCTTGGAGGGGGCCCTTATGAAGTATAATGCGATAAGGAAAGTCTATCATTCAGTTGCATTCCCTACTCTCTATCTCATTCCATTCCAGGCGCAAAATATTGCCGTGTATAACTCTATAAAAACTACATACAAAAGTATACCCATCAAAACGAACTACTGTTCGATTTCATGCGTGCTAATTTGAATCTACAAAATCAGAGGAGAGCGTTTATACAAATATTTGTACGCTTACGTGCTTTCGTAGGTTAATTGCGGTGTGATGTCGTTCGCCTATAGAATAACATCACCCCATCTCTTTCTGTGGGTGTCATAAAAGGCGATTAATGGATAACAGAGCGGCTACGACAAGCCCTGAGGAACTATACCACCTCTAAAAGGGTGGACTCACCATCCCGCTTGGTTAGCGTGGTGTTTTAAGCCCATACATCCCTCGTGCACATGACAATGTATAGGTATGAGGAGGCCCGTGTCCAAAAATGGACGATAATGGGCTAAATACCGACGGTCTCCTTTGTAGATTCCCGTAGGAATGTATGGATGATATTTGCGGAATATCTGTCTGATACAATCGTATCAGATAGATATTTCGCAAATATAATCCCTCAGTCAATACAAACCACTTCAATGTTAAACCGTTCAGCGGATAAACAATATGAAAACAAAAACTAGAACGTGATAAAAATAAAAAACGACGAATTTCAATCAACTGCCGGTTTTATAAAGGTTTGTTTTCTCTTTGATTTGAGCATTGTTTTCCGTGTACCTTATGTTGTTGAAAAAAATTGTTTATTTTATATAAAAAGTCTAAATATTTTTCACATGAGAGGTGTGATGTGGTTGTGGTTGTGGTGTATATGTGAAAAATATAATCTAAATACAATGAACAATAAAATAAAATTTTAGTAATATATTTTTTTATAGATTAATTGGCAGACAACAGGGCAGGCCACATGATGACAAGTGTTACCGCCGCCCGTGGACACCTGCAACACCAGGGATTTGCGAGTTCGCCGTCGACCTTGCAGAATCCTGTTCACAACTCTCTTGAAGAGTCCTTGCCGTAGTAAGTAAGTAAGTACACTTTATTGCACATCAAAGAATGCAGTGAAAGTAATTAACACGTTACAGAGACGCTTCTGTACATAAAATATATCGCGGCATTATGTTACGAATAATCTAAATGAAATTACAATTTTAGATATCAGGTTGGTTGTTAATAAAAGATTTTTAATGTTTTTTTTTTAATTAAAATAACGCCATGCAGTAAGACTAAAAAAATTATAGAGAAAAATCCTATCACCGTTTGGATCTAAACTTTGGTGGCGCGGCTAGTGAATTGATTGATCACGCAATGGCGGCCAATCTTTAATAGTAATCTACGAGTATACATATATCTACATAAAAGAACATCACCTGAATTACTGTTATCGCCTATTGCAAACAATTAAATTTGCTGATTATTACTTTTTTTAGACAATACGAATGGTCAAGCAACCGTTATACGTAAAATAAATCTATACCTACATACAATAAAATCGAAACATAGCCGTGTTCTGTACATCAAATATTTTCTGAAAATAGTAATTGCGATATAAAGTACGAATGATATAGATCCTAAAACAATATCTCTTTGTCTGAACGCGTATCACGCAAAAACTACGAATTTCCGTCCACGCGAACAATAAAGAATATTTCTTTGTTCCAGATTCTATACTGAGCGGAATTATGAGACCAAAACAATGTCATCTTTCGTTTTAAAGTTTGTTCTCGAGAGTGTTATATATCTCTTTGTTTGTGTTGCCAAAGAGAATTCGCTTATTTTGTACCGTAAATAAACAAAACATTATGTGAAACTATTTGTTTATTACTGCTGTCCGAATAATGTGTCAAGTAATTTGTATGTAATTTTACACAAAACTTCAAAATAAAAAAATTCTAACCCAAAAATCTAAAAAAAACTGTTAAAAATTCTATCCCGTCTCGTAAAACGCGACTAGGGGACACCAAAGCGGCTACCACAAGCCCTGAGGAACCACACCATCTCTAAAATAGTGGACTCGTCAACCCGCTTGGCCAGTTTTTTTTTTTCGGATTGACTAAATTCTTGTGGCCTTAGTGGCCTTTTAAGAGTCACCGGACTTGACCCGCTTGGCCAGTGTTGCGTTTTACGCTCATACGTCCCTGAAGATTCACTGTTCAGCAATGGATACTGAAAGGGCTGCTTATATTGCATTGCATTTTACATAAAACTACTAAATAAAGTTATCACTACTCTATTAAAGTAAATAAAGTGATGAAATCACTGTCAGCCACGTGATTTCACCTATTGACCAATCACGGGAGAGCGCTCCTCGAATGACCGACCATACGATTTGTTATGGCTGCACTAGACGAATGATGTCACTTTTTTTGAAAATGTTTTTGTTACTTTCTAACCTGCAAAACGTTATAATTATTAATATTCCTGCAAAAATTGTAATCAAGAACGTAACGAGCCTTTTTATTGTCCACTGCTGGAGATGGCAGTGATGGAAATGGTATGTATGGCCTTAGACAGCCACGCTGGCCAAGTGGGTTGGCGAGTCCTATACTGATAAAGTGAAAAAGCTCTAATATAAAAAAAACTAACAAAATAGAACACATTGCCGTCGTATGTCGAACACTGTGTCGCTACAACTCCTTTATTAATGTCGCGAGTTATTAAAGATAGAGTCAAGCCTTCTATATTAAGATTGTAAAATTCGAGTCTCTTATTACACTACTTAGCACTAGATCACTCAGAAAATATCAGTATGCACATTTCCTGTTTTCCTCAAACGTTAGGCATTCAGCAATTACACGCTTCAAATATTACACGAATATTACATTTGATGTAATGACAAATATTACATCAAATTTGTCACGGTTCAAATATTACACGCTTCGACGGCACATAGTGACAACATAATCCATTTAGTGGTTCGACAACCTGCGGCCACTGTCTCGGAATTACTTCCATTATAAATTCTATTAGGGTATGACACATGATAATATGTAACTTTGCGACATTAGTTCAAGTGGTAGTCGGGACACGGAAAAACTATCGAATACTTTTTCTTTGATACTGTTTGTGTAATTTAGGTCTCTAACGCGAAACTATACAAATTTAGCTCCGAAAGTCGATCCTAGATGACGTCGTAACAAATATAAACGGGTGACACTAAAAGTTTTTAGAATCTCAAAATGAAATCAGATATAAAGTTGTTTTATTGTTTTTAACTATTCTCCGCGACAATCGATACACTTTATCATGCTATGAAACCCTTGTGTGAAGCATTCAGCCCACCCTTCTTTAGGCACCTCTTCAACAACCGTTTGGAAGGCCGTTACTGCCTCCTCCGCATTCATAAAACGTATTCCTCTGAGTATATTCTTAATTTTAGGGAATAACTAAAAATCACAGGGCGCACGGTCGGGACTGTATGGTGGATGACCCATTAACTCTACATTTAGATTACAAAAAAATTGCTTCGTTTATCTAGCACAAAGCTCCCTTACCCGTAGGTGAAAATAGTTTTGACTTGACTCATACCAATACCTAATGATAATACCAATATCATATGTGATGATATGTCGTTGGTTTGTCTGCTCCATCATGAGCCGCACAGTTTTAATGTTTTCCTCCGACACCGCCGTCGCAGGACGCCCTTTTCTTACATCGTCACTGACCACGACCACGTTTAAATTCACTGAACTTTGGCCAATTTTGTCTGTATATCATCTGAATAACTATTTAAAAGTTTGCAACTAGCACCATCGAACGCAGTGGCGTATTCTAAGAATGCCTCTTTTATTACATCTGTGACAAGATCGAAATGTAAGGCTTTAATCGCGAAGCTGACAGAAATACATAATATTTGATGTCATTAGTTTATAACACCATTATAACAATCAACAGCACTGTGCTGGCCTAATCAATACCTGTGTTGAGAAAGGTAATCTTGAGACACGTTCTGTCATTAGATAAGTCTAGGGTTGCCATCAGAAATTTAAAGAAACTAGAAGTGTTGACTAAAAATCGTCGAACATTGCGTCCGTACCTAACTAAAAATGTAAACCAGTCTTGTTGATAATCTGCCATTGTATAATACAACTTGTCACTTCTTAAAAATACCGGACACATTTGAAAAATGCCCTTCATGCCCGAATGCCCTTCAAAAGAGGACAGTGTCCTGGAGAAAGAGGACGAATAGCAATCCCTTATTATGCACAGTACACAGAATGTGGTACAGTCCAGTCGGCCGTAAGTAAACATGGACATCCGAAATACATGCCAATGTAAGAAAAGAATGACAAACGCCGGCAGGATCCTTTTAACGTTACAATCTCTGTAACACAATTTTTACATACTTACATTTTTGACGCGTAGACGACGCGACGATACGCTAATAAGTATGTCAAGGCATCCAACAAGGAATTTAATATAGGTACATTAATATTATATTAATCCATTTTTAGCAGAAAAAAGTTTCAAACTTGTTTTTTTCGTTAAAATTATTACGTCGGTATATCACTAAAGGAACTTTTTCAAAAAAATATAAATATTTAGAAATTGTAGATTGCTTCCGAAGTGGCAGATAATTAACAGTTTAGCAAAATGCTTTGTTTTTTTATTTCAATTAATGTTTTAGATGGGTGACGCATTAACCAGTCCGTAAAAGAAACGTTGAATTTGTTTTCGCGTTTTTATTAAAGAAATACAAACTCAATTTTGCTAGGAAGAAATTTATATTTAGATCAATGTCAGACCTTTAATGCCCTACTCTGCCGGACGCAGGGCTACTCGAGTAAATCACTGGCTAGTACTCATAGGCCATTGCCCAATGGTATTGGTGAATAAACATGCTCCAAATGTTTTTTTCTTAATTTCTGGAACATACTGGTTTCCTCGTGATGTTTTCCTTCGCCGCCGAGCTATGAAATATGCCTAATTTATTTATTACAAAGATTTTATTTTTTCTTAGTCCGTTATGTGAATATTTTGGAATTTTGGCACCGCCAGTATACAATAATTATGTTGTTGTATAGGGCCCGTAAAGCTCGACAACTTATGTTCAATCACTTTTTTTTTAAACTTACGGATAATAATAAATTTATATATTAGTCACAGCCATTATAATTTTGAAAAAGCAAGTAAAAATACAATGAGAAGAAAACTTATATCTAATTACATAGCTTGCAGCAGTGCATATTCAAATGTACAATTACAAATTACAGCTGTGAAGGCCGCTGATCCTAAAACTAGGTAAAACCCACAGAACCTGTGGATAATAGCGAAATTTCCTTTCCATTCGGCGCTGCATATTATTCTTTTTTTACAAACAATTGGATGGTGGTCTGCTCAATCTCTAACTGATTGAGGGTAGCTAAGACTCTACCCTCCCTCTAGGTAGGGTAGGGTGTTGTCAATCAAGCTCTCCCCTGTACGAACTGTACATCTATAATTTCACGTTATAAACAGAATAAAAGGGCTTTATTCACATGTATAATAAAGGTACTTAAGACAGATTGCCTGAATCTCGGAACATCGTTCCGGCTTACGCGAAACAAAATAGGATTGTGTGTAATCCCTTAAAGGTCCCGTAAATACGCACAAAAATAAATAATACATTATTTAACGCTACATAACTTAAACACCTCCCATTATGCCTTCTGAGTATATCTCCGGTTTGTCCTACCAACTCACTTGTAACATTAGTTTGAAGGAATTTCGTCTTTAATGTAGTATTTTAAAGGTAGCAGGTGAAGGTGAATTTTCGTAGAGAGAGAGCAACGCGGAAATGTTCGCTGTGCTTAAAAAACCGCGTTCATTTGTCAGAGGCAGATGCAGCCGAATCTAGTGTGTGGCCAGGGAAACTGCGAATCAGTTTAGTTTAGAAAATGTTTGTAGTTCTAAATGTTTTTAGATTTAAAAATTGACTTATTATTGTTTCGTTTTTAAGTATATTCCATAGCCTTTGAAATAAGTAAGGAGTAAACACATTGGGAAAATTATTATACTATAAAAAAAAAATATTATACCTTAACACTAGAAGCGCGGGCGTCCCACATTTGACCCATTTCAATGTTCTCCCTGCTTTAGTGAATGTTTTATTGTGCGTAGAGTCCTAATTTTTTATGACTTTTTATGAAATGTGATCATTATTGTTTATACAAGACTTCAAACACGTAATTGCAATTTATATATATATTTTAATCTAATTTACCTCAAAGCGCGGTTGGGTCAATTTTGACCCAGTCATGGATGTCAGAGTTTAACTTCATCTTTCTTTTGAATTAGTCAAAATATCGTTGATTTCGTCAATGTCAATGTCAATAATAAAATCTGTTCAAAGATCATGCTGGACCTACTCCATATGCAAAACGTAATGTGGATTGTTATACGCCACGACCCTACATAACAATTGATGAACAACTTTTCCCTTCCAAATGTCGATGCAGATTTACTCAATTTATAGCCTCAAAACCCGACAAATACGGACAAAAGTTCTGGTTGGCTGTAGATAAGAACTCTAAATATATAGGTAACACATTTCCGTACCTAGGTTCCGTACCTAGCAAGGATGACGTCGGGTCAAACGACGAACATCTTGAGGATTACGTAGTAAAAAAATTGATGCAGCCATACCTAAAGAAAGGAAGAAATATCACTCGTGATAACTTTTTCACGTCTCTGTCCCTTGCTGAAACTCTAAAATCAAACGGAACAAGTATTGTTGGTACCGTAAATAAAGCTCGTCGGGAAATATCTGCTTGCGTCAAACAAGCAAAAGAAGAATTGTACAGTACGGTGGTACTGAAAAAGGACAATATCACTTTGACAGTATATCAAGGAAAGCACAAAAAAAATGTTCTTCTCCTTAGCCTATGCACAAACAAGAAAATGCACATATTCAAACTGAAACTGGTACAAGAAAGAAACCGGATGTAGTATCATTTTATAATAGTTCAAAGTATGGGGTAGACGTTGTGGATCAAATGCCTCGCAAATATTCTGTAAAGGGCCCATCTAGGCGTTGGCCAGTTCACACTTTTTATAATTTGCTAGACTTAGCAGAAATAAATGCTTGGATTTTGTATCGTGACCCGAATGGAAAAAAAATCAGCTGAAGAGAGTTTAGAGTCTTACGGTTAGGAGAAGAACTAGCTGAGGCGTACGCAAATAGCAGGAAAACGTCACATAGTCGTATCAATATACAAAGGGAAAATACCTGGGCGTCAAGACAAACGTACTCGTTGTCAGGTAAAGTCTTCTTGTGCCGGTAACAAATCGTGTGTGAAATGCCAATCTTGTAAAAAACCGGTTTGCAAGAAATGCTCGTCGAAAGAGTATTCCATTTGCTCATTATATGATTCAGAAGAGTAACTGCACTACCTTTTTTATAATTTTATTTAATTTTTAACTTGAATTATTTGTGATTATGATTTCTATTTTAAGCTAAAGTACACCAAAAATATGTGTAATCTATAATAAAAACATACTATTATAATTATTGGTTTTATTTGTATACATATCTTCACATTACTGTAGCAAAATAAAAAAATGGCCAAAATTGACCCATCCGCGCTTCTAGGGGTGTTAGGATATTCCGCGCTTCTAGTGTTAAATGTCTAATATATCATATCGAAGACGGACTTTGCGATTCTCTTACGGCGGTTCATACGCGTTACTAACATTTTTTTTCTTTATGGATAAAAGTTGGCAGAAGAGCACCGTCCACCATTAACTATTTTTCCATTAACAATATCCGATATATATACTTAATATAATTATAGTTTTTTTTTTTATGGACGAAGTCGGCAGACGAGCATACAGTCCATCCGATGGTAAGTGGATACTGTCGTCCATAGAAATCCGCGATACATGCCAACATCAGTTCAGAATGACAAATGTTGGCATGCCCCGGATGCTCTGCCTACCTTTGGAGGTGTAGGAATGGATTTAGAGAATGGGTTGGGAAAATGGTGAGGGATAGGGTAGGATGGGTTGGGAATGGGCTTTAGCATATATCTCACTCACTACCGAAACACGTACGTACATACGGAAAATGGGATAAAGTTGGAAATGCAGTACGTACATTTCAAGGTAGTCTTCTATTAGAGAGGAGTAACGTGGCTAATCGAGTGCACCCTGCTGCTATGAGAATGCAGCGTGCACATTTCCCCTCCAATTAATTTAACAGATTATGTCAAATCAATCTAGTATTGTTCCAACAATACCTGTTATCAAGCAGCATTACTGGGTTAGTAATGCTGCTTGAATTACTAACCCTCATTATTACTAAAGATTCCATTACTCAACTAACTTCCATTACGATCAATTAAAAAGACGTTACTTCTCTGCGCGTGATCTATTTTTCTTTGTATTTCAATTGTTTTTGTTTATCTCCAAGCAGTTAAAACCTATGTATTAACTTATATATGTATTTTAATTATTATTTATAATATTATTGTACAACAATATAGGAGAGATTTATTTTGGCACCCGTCCTAGGAGAATTCTTTGTAACAGAAGCCAGCACCTTCCACCAGGCAAAAATAATATAACAACATGAGTTTATTATGGAATGAATATCTAGAACCTACTAAAAGAACAGTTTATTTACAATTTCAACAATTTCTCGTGTAATATTATAATTTTACCTAATGTTGCTCAACTGTACGCTTATTTAATGGCCCCACCACAGCTGTCAGGTGATTGAACGGTGTTCTTTGACACGGTACCACCGAGACAAAAATTCGAAGGCTTTTAGAAAAATTCCATATATGTCCAGGTATAATGCTATGTCGATAGCAGATTTTAACTTAAATGTTTAAATGATTTATAATGTAATATAATTTTTTTTAAAATAAATAGGACTTATAAAAGCTTTTCCTTTTCACCGGCTATTGGTTACTAATAAGAAGTTTCTATGAATCTTTCTTGTCATTCATTTATATACTTTATTGTATTTTATCATCATAGGACTAACCACACCACAGGAACACATCACACTTTTAACACACCCACAGAAAGAGATGGAGTGGTGGTATTTTATAACGCCGTTAACAGATAAAAAATTTGATCGAATCTGTGGTGTCAAATTTTCTTTCAGATTCTTTTTTGTTGATCTTATTAGAGATGGTAACATATGCCGTATGCGAATGGCATCTTCAATATGACCTATTTAATGAAACTAAAGCAACCTAAAAAACTAGAGCGAATTTACATAATGCGGCTGGCCGCGCGGACGCACAGAGATAAAAAGAAATCACAAAAATCGGTCCATTTCCTTATTGTGTGATTTCTATATCCATTTGTTATTTCGGTTGTCACACAATCTATAGAGAATACAGTAGGCATTGATCAAAATAATGTCTATGACAGTAGGTAAAATACCTTAGTATGTACACACCGCGTCTATTTGTATTGTACGAAAAAATTTTGTATATAGAAGGTGGTAGGCGAGCAGAGAGACCACCTGATGGTACTGTAAGTGGTAACTGGATGCTGTTGTTCATGCACATCTGCGACCATTCTGCAACACACGTCAATGTTAATCAAGAATTACTAACGTTAGCACAGCCCCGGTTGAACCGAACCACCTCTGATAACTTGAAAGAAAACTCTCCTCTTCCTATTATACTTCTCATTATCAAGTCATTTTTTTTTTAATTGAATATCTGTATTTCATATAACGTTTGAGATTTTCACATATATTTATCTATTTATAAGGGTGTTAACGCGTATGTTTACCCTATTTATTTTACTGGACGTTTCGGTTGGGACTGGGCTTACACCAACCATGGTCACGAGCCGACAATATCTATAATATATACTTATATCTATATTATAGCTGACAAATATCTATGTTTAAGTTACATTCGCTAGTTTATGCTTACAATTGTCGATTAAATAATATACTTTTATGAATATAACATCAGAACGATGTTTCGAAAGTTCCTGTGCGAAATCCCTTGTAGTGACTCAAGCGTCTGTGTGAATGGTGTAGTAGTGTGCGTCTGCAACATTTTTAGCCGTTCATATGAAGATGAACTACCACTTTATTGTCTGTCGTGGTTGTCAGTTAGATTTCGCCGGCTCACGGCTCGCTGAATACATTATCTGGATGCTTTGGTGTTAACACTGCGAATGGAAAAAGAATTGAAATGTAACCGGCAATCTAAATGTATCAGGCATTTATTTGTCCTTTTTTGGACACACAATAAAGGCTTTGATCCTGCATGCCAATAATCGAAAATGTCAAAGCACGCAGAGAAGAGAATTTAAAATGTATGTTCTAAAATTGAACATCTGTCGAAATATTTCCCATATTCAGAATAAGATTTTTATTGTCTCCTATTTCGGCAGTAATTACGGTATCTATAAATATTACGAACTTTTAATATTTCCATGTTGGTCGGCTTTAAAATAGCACCATCCCATCTCTTCTCCTGGGTGTCGTAAAAGGCGACTAAGGATAACAGTCGCTACCACAAGCACTGAGGAGCCATACCACCTCCAAGAGTGGATTCGCCAACCCACTTGATCAGCGTGGTTTTTAAATGCTATACATCCCTCATGCAAAACAATGTATGAGAGCTGGTTACGGACGGATCTGTAGTCTGTGCCATTTATAAAATAATTAATTTATATATAAATTTATAAAACTTTTTGGTTTGAAACCCGGATATTTCTTAAACATATCTATGAGTGAAATTATCACGTTGTCACATTAAAAAATCACTTTGTTTGTAGCACACACACGATGAGAAACGCTCTCATACAGTTTAGTTGTAAAATATTTATTGAAACTATAAATACGTAATGTTGAAAACAGACAGACTAAAAAAAAATTAATTAGTTTCCAAAATTTAAAAACACGGACGGTATCGCTGTGCGCAAGCGCTGTGTGCCATTTTTGGTACACAACATATGTTGAGAGGGATGCATTTCCGGCACTTTTAGTTTAATCTTAAGTTTTAGTTATTTGTTATTGCAATTTTTTTTTTTTATTTAGGCCCCTTTTCCGCATTCAATTTGTATGGCGAAGATAAACTCATCGCCTTGTTTTTTAATGGTATAACTATAAATGCAATTAAAGCCTACTCTTACTGCTAAATACTTTACTAGAGTAGATAATACTAAATTGTGATCTCGCAATGTTGTACAATTTTTTATTTATTTTCTAATTGTGACAGTTTTGTTTAAGATAGAATATATCAGCTCATATAGAATAATGCATATAATAAAATTGTAACAGGCCGATGCCTGTACATTATAGATATTGAAAAAAAAAACTAATATGGGGGGGGGGGGTCTTTATTAGAGCAACAGAAGCCAAAACAACAGCTTTTAGAAATTTTGTCTGTCTGTCTGTCTGTATGTTTGTACACGCATCACGCAAAAACTACTGCATGAAATTGAATGCAGTTTTCACCGACGTATTGCTAGAGGTCTAACTTAAAATATAGGCTCCATTTTACCGCAGGAAAATATCTTATTCCGATTGTTTTAAATTTAATAAACCGAAGCAAAGTGAGGGCAGGTCGCTAGTATAGAATATAAATGTAATCACAATAGTTTAAAAGCTTCCTGAAAAACAAAGTATGCATGTTGTATTTACACATTTCTTTGAAGATCCCTTGTGCGGATGAAATATGTTTCTATTTATTTATTTCTTTGTCCATTTATGTTTTTATTTACCTATTTATCTATTGAAATGTACTATATTTTAAAAGAATGACTTAATTTAGAAAAAATTAAAATAATCATAATAAAAGGAGTTATGAAAAAAAAGTTATAAGAGTTACGTCAGCAGTTTGAAAAGTATAAGTATTAGCCGAACAATTTTATTGGATTTACTACAAAGTTCATTAAAAACATTTTTTTATGCAATGTAGTTGGCAGAGGAGCAGAGAGTCCATGTGATGGTAAATAGCTACTGTCGACCATAGACATCCGCGATACATCATACATTTCTAACATATTCTATCGACATGTTTATTAAACATAAACAAAGCAAAATCCATAAACAGAAGCCGTCAAAACTCATTTTTCTTAAACATCATTCCCTTTTAAAAATACGTCTCAGCAAATTTTCTTATTTTTTCGGCTCCCTTTCGGAGGCATGATGGAAAATAAATTATGCGTGATTGATCGCTTTACTCATATTACATATCTACATAAATCTGTATACAACTGATGCGTCGTTTACATAAGCACATCTTGATAAGATTACTTTTTATTCGAATGTAACTTTTGAACTCCGAACCGTACTACCCAGGTTTTGGGTAGATTTCATGAAAGCTATCTATTGCAAAGATTTTCAAACTTTCGAATTTTGAAAAAGTCGTTATATATATCGACTAGAGCAGACTAAAGTAATTAAGGATATAACGAAAAGTGATTTTAGGATATCACTATAATCACCGCACTCTCTTAAGCTATGAATAGAATTCTGCAAGGTCGGCAAGGGTTTTAGACGTCCACAAGCGTCGGTAACCACATACCATCTTAATTGTCCGTCCGTCTACCAAGTTTTCTATAAATGAGATAAAATGTAGATGAAATGTATAAAAAAATATAACAGATAAAAAGTAGTGAAATTTTCTACCAAAAAGCAAAGGTCATGCGCAAGGCCGCTGCCAAAAGCTACTCCTTTATAATAGTATCCAGAGACATCTATGGACAAATAGCGAAACTTATTTACTAACCTATGTTAACGTGCAATGAAACCTTTAACCACAACATATTGGGTTTTTCCTGTTCTTACTAACAGCACATGGCATATCCATTTAGCACATGTACTGTTTTCGAGTCTCTGTAGACTAAAATGCTCCTAGTAGAACCCTAAGTCGGCGAATTAAGTAAAAAATACTTTATTTCAATGACTTTTAATAATATTTTAACACCTTAGTAGGATCATTCAGTCATACATCAAAAAAATACATTCAATTGTAAAGTAGGCGCCACAAAAGAAGTCTCGAAGGCGCAGCGCTGTGATCGGCCGACATGAGACTTCCACAGCTTACTGGTTTCAATTTACCTTATTAAATTATGTATTTTTATTTACACCTACCAATAAAGATGTGTCTAAATTATGTAGTAAATTATAAACGGACATAATACTATTTATTTTGCAGAACGAACGACCTGTCATATTTAGTTCCCTTAAATTCCGCAGGACTTCTTTGGTGGCGAGTATTGTAGAGATAGGTATTATTATGCTACTTTAATTTACAGTCTTTTATTATTTAATAAGTTTTGTCTTTATGTTGCCCACTCTTTTATTGTTAATTTTTTATTATATATTCTTAATATGATAAAGATAAAAATAAAGTTGACTGCAGATACTACATTCGACATTCATATATCTCTCAATTAACCTCTTCTTCCTGTGTTATAGCGATTGGACTACATTTAAGCTCTCCCCAAACTTGACTAATTAAACTTTGAGCCGGCTGGCCCTAGGGGCACACCAGCTACCGTTTTTCTCCCATGGTCTTTGTACACAAAAACGACATCGACATCACGTTTAAATCTTTTTTTTAGTAACGAATGACAAAGACAATAGTGAGCCACCGATCCGATCTAATATCAAGTGTCTTATTTATTTCACAAAAACTCGATAAACTTGATAACTCTTATAACAATAATTTTGTATTGTGTAATAAACAAAAAACCGCGTTTCAAGGAATATCCCCTAAACTCGGTTTTTTCACGTGTTAAAAGTATGGAGGAAACGTACGGTGCGTGCTTTATCAGTGCGCTATCCTGATGAATGAGAAGTGTCCTAGGGACATGTAGGGCCTTTATGTAAAGAAAAGTTTTGATAATAAGTTCCGCCATGTTTACATATTTTTTTCAAAATAATTGAGATTTTTAACAAGAAAATTCGAATTTTGAAAAGAAAATACTGACTACATCGCGACTAGGGATCAGTTGAATTCAAAACACCAATCGCTTCCGAGCCTTATTTTTTAATTCGGTTCCATTTCGAAAAAAAATAGTTTAATTCCAAAATTAAGAGATAGTCAAATTTAATATTGTTTACGTCAATACGTACAAAGTGATGGTATGGTGTTAGCCGACTTTAGAATAGCACCACCAGTGGGCGTTTTAAAAGGCCACTAAGGGATAACAAAGCCGCTACCACAAACCCTAAGGATCTACACCACCTCTAAAAGAGTGGACTCGCCGACCGGTTCGGCTTGTGTGCCGATTTAAGACCACACAACCTTCATGCACAAGAAAATGTACATAAGTCCAGCAGTAAATAAAAACAGGTCCGGTCCGGTTACGGTTATACTACCAAACTACAGTATTATCAAGTTCAGATAATCCTCAGTCCGATTAATATCCAAATTAGGGGCAAGGATTCTATTTGTCTGTATTGATTTTAATTAATGAATCGGGGCTGATGTTTGTATATTAATTTACTTCATGAAACAGTAAATTAATTATGTAATTTATGAAACAGTAGCCTTTTGGTTAATTATCCATGAAAATAATAATTCCGTTTGAATAAAATCGAGCAACAATCGAATGAATATTCATTGCAATAAAGATTCATTTTGAGTGAACTAACAGAATCTTAATGTTTATTGAATTGGTATGGTGCCGAAACGCAGCCTCTAAAACAGTAACAATCCCAGTAATATTATAAATGTGAAAGTTTGTATGTTTGTTACTCGATCACGTCGAAACGGCTGAAGTCTCGATCACGTCGTGATGGCTGAACCGATTTCGTTAAAACTTGGCAAATAAATAGATTTTAATCAGGATTAACACATAGGCTACTATTTATGTAGACCACATGAATGACGTCGCGGGCAACAGCTAGGGATCCATAAGTTCAAAGTGCGAATTTCAACTTATGGATCAGGACTAGCGTACCTTGAAGCTATGGAGAGCGAGCTATCGAGATAGTTATGCTAGTAATGTCTTATAGCTCATATACGCAGCAGGATCCATAAGCGATGGAGTGGAATAGAGGCCAGGTACAGGGAAGCACAGTTTGGCACTCCCTCCGGTCAGGTGGATCGACGACTTGAGGAAGTTCCCCGATGGTAACTGGAGGAGAAGAGCCAAAGATCTTGTGTGGTGGTGAGCTGTTGGAGAGGCCTATATCCAGCAGTACAGAGAAATAGACTGGTGGTATGGTATGACAAGGAAATAGAAAATAAAAAACGTGTGAGGACAGGAGGGAAGATCCTCACGCATTTTTTTAAACTCCGAATGTAATTTGAAATAAAATATGTATAGGTTTTGAACTTAACGCATCCGTATACTTTAATTTTTCAGCCATGTTATAACCATAATCTTAGTAAACTCTAAAAACAATCGATATATTGCAAATATCGATGTATTTTTCAATATATCATTCTAACATCGATGTCACTATGCGATAGTGACATCGAAAAACAACGATACGATTCAGCGAAACAGCGATGGCGATATAGTCGAATCGGATATTTTCGTTTCGGATCGAGCGAGGCATGAGAGAAAGAACTAGCGATCGGCCCGCTACCGAAATTTACCGAATACTGACCAACTGACACGATCGTGAGTATAGCGACCGTGCCGTGTCCGAGCCAGAGAAAGGCGAGAAAGAGAAAAAGAAAGGCGTATGGAGGGGGGAAAAACCTTACGTGGCGTTACATTTTCTCACGAATCACACCTACCGCAAGCCACGTAAAGGAACTTTGTTCGAAAAACCTAATAATACACCGAATATAAATTAGAAATGTATTAGTTTCAATTATACTTTAACAGTTTGGAGAATATGTAATACCAGCTGCGCCCGTGACTTCAGGATACGGGCGGTTACTTTACTATGATTCTCGAGGGAATTTATAATAGATCGGGATAAAAATTATTTCGTATGTTGAGCCATAACATAAGTAAATCATTGTACTATATTTAATAATAATACACCCGGTGGCTTTTATGTGAGCTTTGATATTGTACATGCGGCCTTGGTAGCGATTCCCGCGGGAACTATAAAGGATCTGGATAAAAAATACCCGAAATGTTAACCCGGCAAATATTATATGTACTATAAATATGACAAATTTCATTAAAATCTGTGCAATAGTTCAGACAGACAGACAAAAATTCCAAAACTAGATAGTTAATTGCTTTGGGCTTATAATAATAAATACTCTTTATTGCATACAATTGGTTATTACATGTGCACAAATAATAAATGACAGAATACAATACCTTATCGCTAAGGCGATCTCTTTCAGGCAACGTTAGCTACCTTAGCTAAAGCTTATCATTCGGAGCTTTTAATATGGGTTTATTTCTTCCCTCTTTGTTAAATATTTTTTGTGAATGAACCAAAAAATATCATCAATTTCAAATGTAGACATTGTACTCTATTACACATATTCAGTTCTTTGTTGAACTTTTCAATTACACATTTAGAGTCAATTGTAACAAAAACAATAAAGTTCTTCGAACTTTGAATAACTTTCTGTCTGTTTGTGTTGCCTATTTCCTGTTTGTTCCATTGGAACTCCATTTTGAGACACATAGCTAATTCAATCATTCTCAAGGTCTTCGGTTTCATACAACCAAGCGACAGCTCATTTTTCATTTACAATGTCTCCCAAGACTCCGGAAAATTGAATTATCTAAAGAGGTCCCTAAATAGAACCCCGTTTACATCGAAACTCAATTAAAATTTTAAAAGGCCATTTAAACGTCCACCCCCACCGGAACATTAGGAGGTAAATATAGCCACTATTGACATTTTAGAATTACATATTTTGCTGACATTTTTTTTGATTATCTATGTTAATTTAAATTTTGCTTTAATATTTCCACGTCAGCAACGATAGAATGTCTGACAATATATAAACTTAAGACCTAATACCACATTTTTGGAAATAGATAAAAAAATAATGTCCGACGGGACATTTGAACAAAGGAGGGCGTTGTTGTACCCTACATGGGAGTGAACGCATCCGACTGAAAAGTTACCCCACTCTAACAGACGATTCTTTTAAAGGTTTAAGAACATTAATTCTCAAAGAACATAAACATATTCATTTAACTGAGAAACAATATTTATACATTACCTACTAATATTAATACGTGTCCTGTTACTGTCTTTTATACTTTGGCTTTTAAACTTAGCAACGTGTCTCTGAAGCAAATAATTGTTAAAGAATTTTTTTTTTAATACCAAGTAACACTTACACACTATTACTTAATAATAAAACAAACTATATGGCCAAAGGTGTGTATTACAACTCGTCTAACGGGCCACAACTCAGCATGTGCTGCAGCAAAATTCGATTGTATTGTAATTCAAGAGATTGTTTGTAAAACTCTCAGAATATAGTCTAGACGAGTGGTTTTAAAGGTGTTCGCCTCGTCGCCCGGGGGAGCCGCGACTTCCTAACAGGGGTACCGCGAATTATTAGACAATTTTCAATATTGTATTCCTTTTCAATTCAATTGGACGAGAGATCCAATGAAGCTGGAGCAATCCAGGAGCAATGAAGGGTAGTAAAATATATGTCGAGGGGACAGTGCGAACTTAACAAAATTCGCTCTGTCCCCTAATGCTAGAATGGGGGTAGACCGAACGAAAAGTTCGATTTGTCCCCGTGGGGGACAGATGTGTGGGGACAGACCGGAATAAACCATAATATGTTGCTTTATTTGTTTTACCTAACTGTTAAAAAAAATATGGGCCATTTCGCAAAGTGTACCTGTTTGACAATTTGACGATATTTGACATAGAGCACTTTGGAAAATTCAGCAATAAGTTTTTTAACCACTGCTCCAGACTACAGACTATCTATTAAAGTAAGGTGCAGTAATGGATTTAATTGTCACAATCGATACAAAACAACTGACCGAGTGCTCGATTTCCCGCGGGGCATAACATAATGAACTGGCTATATGATGGGCTCTTTTGGGCCATATACAAAGTATGTACATTAAACATTAAAATATTGAAAGTTGCACCACTACGCAAATATTAGGTTGACAATATAATTTCCCTCAAGCGAATAGAGGAGTGTCAGGGCGCCATTTTTAGGAAAGTAGTTCAAAGAGAATGTGCTGAAAGTAGATCGATTGTAAAATATAGTGTAAAATTGTAAGTGAAGTATAATAACTATTTTAGACTCCGTCTCTTTATTACAAAGTTTCACGCCTGCTTGAATGAGGTAAATCTCACCCCTTCTTACCACGGGCTGTACTACTGGTAGTACCACGGGTAATTATTTTTCTCGTATTTTCCCGTATTGGGATGTACTACTAACCTGTCAGGTATCACGGGAATTTATTTCTCCCTGTTACTCCGGAAAAATTATGAACTACTCGTATTATTAAAAACGATTTGAACTGATTAAATATGCATAATGCTTAATCGTACTCATTGTAATCCGAACGATACAAGGGCTATTTGGTTTTGTAAGTGTAAGATGAACGGCTGGCAGCGAAAAGGATGCTTAGATACCTCAAAGGCACTATAAAATAGTCAAAATCCGCTTCAGAATGTTATTTCTCTGAATATTTCTTGGGACCATCAAAGTTAATGCCTAATGTAAATTATCAGTGATAAATGAACACCTCCAAAATACACAAAGAAGTTACTGTTAAGGAAATAGAGATAGAACGGAGTAATCAATAAGCACCAACTCGTTTCCATTGTGCGAAACCCTTAGCGAGGCATTAGGGAATTATAAAAGGTGCAGGTGCGAGGAACGACCTTCGGAAGTTTCCGGCTAAAATCGGCTGCGAAGGGTTAACAGTGTTGCCGATGGAACTTTGCTTAATTCGCTCCAAATATTTCGTAGCAGGTAAATATTGAACGAGCAAAAACCTTTTGTCAACTTTTACCTTTAGCGGCTACCAGAAACTGATTTTAGAGTGAACCAGTTTTGGAGTCAGATGGAGCATTTTTTTATGGACGAAGGCGGCAGACTAGCATACAGTCCACCTGGTGGTAAGTGGATACTGTAGCGGGTGAACATTTGCGGTACGTGCCAACATTAGTCAAAAATGACAAACGTTGGTAAGCCCCCGGATGCGCTGCCTTTGCAGATAGAGGAATGGATTTGGATAGGATAGGATGAGAATGAACTCTTTCATATCTCACTCACTACTGAAACCCATACGTACGAGTACATAGGGGAAATAGGATATGGTAGGAAATCAGGTTCATTTCAAGGTAATATTTTGTGAGACAAGGGTAATGAGGGCAGTCGACCGCGACTAGCGGCTGTTGGATTGCAGCGTGCACAAGAGAAAGTAGAGGAAAGTGCGCCTGGTGATAAGCAAATACATACCAACACCAGACAAAAATGACGAACGTTGGCTCCCTAACGAATCCGCTGCGTAACTTTGGAAATTTAAGAATGAGAAATTGAAGAATTCTTTGGAAAGAATAGTGATGAAGTAGATGGAGATTACCATTGTCCCATGAGGTACTAACCTCATTTCGCTTCCCTCGTATACATATTTTAATTAATATATATTTAGTTGAGAAAATTTCTCGTACATCGTCATTTAATTTCACATTCACATTTTATGGAAAGATTTTAAATCAAAGCTTTTGCTAGGCAAAACAACGAAGCGTGTGGGACATAAAACTGACTGGGATCGAAGCCAAAGACATTTCCTTCATGTACAATTCTGATTGGAATGATATCGATGCGCAAACATTTTCACTATATGACTTTGCGGATGAGAGCAGCTATAAACCACTTATTAATAGATGGGTCTTTCTAATTATCACCTATTTCATGAAGAGAATAAATACTTGATTTAGCTCTTAATTAGTAAGTTCACTAAATTGCGTGTGAAACATAATAGTAACCCTAACTTCCCCTTGTCACTGTCACGTCAACTGTCACCAAGAGATTTTACCTCCTAAATTATCAACCGTTATAGTATGCTAGCTTTTGCTAGTGGCTTTGCTTCCTTGGAATCGCGTGTGATAAATCCCGTTCGATCTGCCTTCATCTATGTCGTTCTACTGCGTCGTAGCGACTTTTGTTTTAATCGTCATAGTGATTCCTGCCATAACTCTGAGTTATGAAACATATTGTGTGTATAATAATATACTCTAATGTAGGAGGAGAGAGCACGCTGCATTCCCACAGCCGATGGGCGCACTCGACTGGCCACGTTATCCCTCTCTCAGAGAAGACCACCTTCAAATGTATCGCATTTATTACTTTATCGTATTTACCCAATGTACGCATATGTTTCGGTAGTGATAGAGGTATGTCAGAGCTATGAGGTATTCATCCTATCCTATCCCATCCCATTTACCCAACCCTTTCTCTCAATCCATTCCATAATCTGTGCATTAATCTTAATCTGGGGGCGTGCCAACGTTTGTCATTTTGGACTATTGTTGGCATGTGTATGGGCGACAGTATCCATTTACCATCAGGTGAACTGTATGCTCGACTGCCGTCTTTTTTCTATAAAAAAAACTCTCTATTTTCGTTCCTATTTTATGTTATTCTCTCAACGAAGCAAGTCGACGATGGTCCTCCATGTGTTACGATCTTTGGCGCCGTAGAGCACCTTTTTTACCGGAGCATTGAGAGTACTGGCTACTTGGTAAGTCCATCGCATAGGGCTTCGCTATATTGGTCTTTCGCCTTCTACATTGCCCATTAGCAACTTTTCCAGATTATCTGGGCCAAAGTATCGAAGCATCGGGCGTAAGCATGTAGATGAGAGTCCCGTAATACCTGTTCAATAATATTCAAACATCGGTATTTTTACTTTACTGTATCCGAGTCATAAGTAGTGGGTTTTCGATTACGAAACAAATTCAAATCTTATTACTTATAAATAGTTAGTTATTTTTTTAGCTAACTCGGTGGACCGAGAGGGAATCTCATCATTGATTTGAGTAACCTTAGTGTATTTTAAACTGCTAAACCAATTGAAGTTAAACTGAAAAGATGCAGGTAAGAACGAAACAAAACAAAGCATAATTTTGAAGATGATGAGCAAGTTATAAATACACTATTCTGTGACGGATCGCTAAAGGGGGCTGCAGATCACTTGGACTTGGACGCAATATAGACTATTAAAATATTTACAAAGAGTACTTTTAAAGTTTCCAGAATAAACCCTAAACAATAAGCTAAGACAGCGGAAGAAAATGACACCAATAATTCCTGAGATTAAAACAAGCAGACAGACACACCGAAGTTTCCCATTATATAAATAGAGAAAGGCCCGCGATTACGTGGTTGTTTACTAATTCCATGCAACGCTAACTTCGGCAAAGAAATTAGCGAAGGTGAGGCGCGGGAGGAAACTTTTAATTTATTCACTTTGCAATTTGAATATGAAACTAGCGTACAAGTGGGTGGCGGGCGATTAAAGCTGTGGCGCATGTTACGAACTTTGACATGAAGGATGGAAATGCCACTATACTAGGAACGCGATATGAAGATCTACATGTTTTCGTTAGTAATAGATGGGTAGATCTCTTTATTGCACATGTAAATATGTAAACAAAACTAGACAGTAACACATGGAATGCACGAATCTTATCGCTATTAGCGATTTCTGCCAGACAATCTTTGGGTAGAGAGGAAATAAATATTTTAATCGCAGGTAGATTGTGTACGTACAGCATGCATAATCACATATAATACATAGATACCAATATATACCCGCACCGTATACAATAGTAAAATTAAGTATAGCTAATAAAATAATTAGAATAAGAGGAAAAGTAGTAAAACAAGCGATGATAAGATTGACGAAAAATATAAATAAGTGAAGTTAGCAATTGTTTGACATCGGAGAAGAAGCTGATTTTTACAGACTAACGGACTGTGGAAGTTATAATTCTCTATCCTAACTTTCAATATTATAGCATTTACGTTATACTTAATGATGCTAACGTGCGCAGTATTTGAAAATTTAATTCAGTAATCTGGAATCCTGAATACAACACTTACATCTATACTAAGAGATAAAATTGTGTGTATGTTTGTATGTTAGGGGTAATCTCTGGAACCGATTTTAAAAATTCTTTCACAATTAGGAAGCTACATTATCCGTGTCTAATATAGGCTATATTTTATTTTGAAATTAAAAAAAAATAGAATAAAAATCTCTTATAAACCGAAGCGAAGCGAGAGCGGGTCGCTATTCACGACATAGAAGGAAATTGTAATTCTAAATAGTTACACTTACATACAAGACGATACAAAACGAAATGTGAGAGATTTTATGTTCATGTATAAAATTTTTAATTCTAAAATCGTTTCTTCATATCTACTTAGTAAAATTTCTCCAAGATGTCCGTTTTTTAATAATCATCATAAAATTCTATTTCACGTTGCTATCTTTAAACGCAATCCGCTAAAAATACATTTGTCAGACGCTCTTGCGGACAATAAATTAAAATCGAACCTTGACATCTTTTATACAAGGCTAATGCCCTTTATACATAAAATAATCTCCGAATCATAAAGCCGTTGCTTTTGCAGAAGCGTCCAATTTATTCTTCACAGCCTAGTCTAGAATTATATAATGTCACTTACATATATTATGTGGAATTACATAATAACAACGTATGTCACTTAATTTCATTAATTGTTTAATGGAGGAAACTTCATTGGTTTAGGATATTTTAATAATATACTTTCTAATCGATATGATTCTGTAAATTTATCGATACTTTATTTGCCTCCCAAATAAAGTAAAATGTAGGGACTCAGTGTCGAATGATAGACACAGTGTTTTGTTAACTCAGTAGTAGAGGCTAAGCAACACCGTACTGCCCTTACTACCTGCAGTTGTCTCCTGCTCAACGATTGTAAATGTTCATGTAAAATAAATTATTTCGAGGATATTTTGTGTCTCAATTAAAGTCTCAGTTAATTAAAATACGCAACCCAACTGAATAAACAACAACTAAGAACAACAAGAACTCTTAAATTGAGGACCACGACATGATTTGTACAGTGCTAAAAATATTCAGACTATGCGATATTTTGGACTTTCAACGTTTTATACCGAGCTGTTAATTAAATGTACCAAACTTGCTTCGTAACCGAAATTGCATTTGTTTATTTGATAATGTTGTTACGTGAGTGCATCCGGTACATTATGCATCCGAATTGCCACTGAAGCATCTAGTCACTCATCACAAGAGTTTGTTCAGAATACGAATAATTTAATTGGAATAACAGGCTATAATTAATTCCAGTAAAGGTTAGAGCACATTAAACGTAACACTACTAAGTATAAACATCGTCGTTGTAAAGGAACAAAGAAACAAAAATGTTACGCGTGAAGAGTCAACTTGCGTCAATTATTGTAGCCTTCGATAATGCTGTTAATAATCTTCATTTGATATTTATAAACTACTTAAAATAGCTTATTGATCAAAACGCTAAACTGAGTGGAGGCCTAGAGCTGGAAAAAGAAGTGTCGGTGGTCGAGCAGCTAAATGGATCAAGGACATAATTAGAGTCGCAAACAAAACTTGGGTGCGACTAAGACAAGCAAATGGCTTAAAGGAGGAGAGGCATATAGCCTACAGTGAGTAAAATAAAAAAGCTGAGAACGATGATGTCCGTTTACCTTAGGGATAAGCAAAGACAATAGATTTTTACTTGAAATATAATCCAGAAATATACCTTTTGTCTCGTTTACAATCATAAGTCGTCCAATATTTTCCCGTCGGTTTCCAGTAATGTTTACGAAAACCCACTTCAAGGAAATCACCATCTTTGTCAAAACCCCCAAAGCACCCAAAGTCCTTCGGCCTTCCCTTGGTCTTTGGGGGTCTTTGGTCTTTGGTCTTCCTTCCTTTGTCTAGGCGAAGGCCCAGAAAATAAATATCAATTCTAGTTACAATATCCCCTTTTAGTTTAAAAACATCTCTTTTATCTTGAGTATTCTTATTAATAACTAGCTTCTACCCGTGGTTTCACTCACGTGGACTAAGCGCATGTAAATGATGGTTCTCACAGATGCGCTCGCCTTCAGCCTAGATATTTTTTGTATTTATTCAAACCTCCTGGAGTATTTATACGCCATATGCCATTTCCTCGTCACTGTTTTCAGAAATACTATATTTCGTGTAATCCACTCATACTTTCATAGCATTATCGGATATCTTCCTAAAGTTTTTGGTTACGTGATATAAATCCATTTGCTATACCTCACCATATGTGACGGCTTCTTTTCAAAGAAGCGAAAGTATATTGTAGTTATTGATACCTACGGTTATTATAACCCGATACGGATGTTTTAAAGAATAGCTCTCTACACAGCAATCTTGTTATAAATCTAGTGGAACACGCGGAGAGAGACAATATCTCTCCGGGTGCTAAAGTTCTAAACTGCTTGTTGAGAATGGAGTGCTCGAATATTCGAACTGTGCATCCATAATTGGTGTCAAATGGGTTTACAGATATTCTAGTATACGGAGGCAGAAGTGAGAGCAACATTTCATGCCTTTTACCACTTCTTCCAATAAGATATCGGTCTGTTTCGGTCGTACGATGGCGAGTACATTTAAAGCTCTTTCTAACACTCAAAGGAGCGAGTCTTCGCAGGTATAATTAAATATATGCTGTTTTCGGGGCTCACTTACTAAGACGCACGTAACAGAGCCATTTGTTAGCTGGTAGTGTCATTAATAAAAGTTGTTATACGAATATTTGAATTATTTATGCTAAATTGATAAATTATCATCTTCATCTTCGCGGCGGCATTATTTTTCTTTACTGCTCAACTTTCTAATGTCGCATCAAGATCCCACATACTCCAAATTTCCTTTAGGATAATAAACTATGCAACGGTAAAAATCCTAATTCAGTACCTACGTACAATATTTTTTGCACAAAGACTTAATAAATATTTCAATGACTTTTTTCAGCCTACTTTGGACATAATACATTTAAAGTTAAGATATTGGCGTCGTCATTAGATTGGATACTGAGCTACACGACAGTTCAACACACGAATTCAACTTCCTCGTGTTTTACTATATACATGTATATGTATATAGATATATATCTTCTGTGTGATATTTATTTTTCTGATAATTTTATATACATTTTTGAAACACGAATAATTCTACGCTAGCAATAAAGTTTGATTGCTTGGCAATCAATTAAATAGCCTAATAAAAAATGCAATTTTAAGAATTTATCGAAAAACTAAGACGATTGAATCGAAAAAGAAAAATTTCATAATTATGATTTACTTAATTCGTCTAAATCAATATAATTGAAAAAACTAAATGTCGTTAGAAATTAGTCGACTATTTTTCAATTAACTATTTCTTTTTCAATTCGCTTAAGTTACTCCCCAATGTTTAACGATTAGGTATGACCAATTTTTAATCTGATTGATCTAGTCTCAATATTTTTTTCAGATTTAAGTGGATAGTCGACTAAATAATCGATTTGACCGATTAATACAATATTAATACAATTATATTTCTTCGAAGTTCCATTTAAGCTACCAAATTGACATATATATACTTGAATATACTTGACATATAGGTATATTGACAAAAATATACTTGAAATCTCTTGTGAATTGATACGTTAACCTACAAACAGATAACTTTTTTACAGAGGCTTCTTGAAATTGGGAGTTCTAGAGTAAAAAAATTTTTGCTCTCATAAGTTCGGCACGAGGAATCAATTTTGGCTATAATTTAGAAATGTTGTAGGATAAAAATTCGAAGAAGACAACTATTTTTAGCATATTTTTATATTAAGATTGATTTTATGTTAGATACTTGTTTTATCTATTTTACTTAGAAAGCTTTCATCACGAAAATTCTTACAGAACTAAGATGGCTTAGCATTCTAAAAATGGCTTAGCAGCTTTTATCCCACGCCACGAATATTTTATGGGAATCATCGCAAAACAATGTTCTATATTCCGTTCAAATCCTATTTGTCTAAAATATTAACATACATGACAGCCTGGGGTCTTAAATTATACAGTAAGTTGATAATAGTTTACATATCCATGATTAATTGATTGATCGAGAGTGCAACTTTGTCTTAGATTTAAAAAGTTGAAATATATCTTTAATTTAAAACCGTTTCAGTTTACTCAGGCCGCCATGTTTGTTTACATTTTGAACAAATTGGATCACACCGGAATATACATACATATTCTTCTAACACTTCCCAATTACGATCGCAAATACCAAAATTTTACCGATCTCTAGAAGTTTTTCACAAAATGACTAATAAACAGACCATAGACAAATAGACAGACAAACAGTCCATGTTTATGCAAATATCTATGCAATACACCGATCCGCTTTGAGAGACGTTAACACATTTGCATGTACACACTGAAATGGAAAGCTAGTGAACGCTAGCCACTTGTCTCGAAGATGTTGATGTGTACACAGCACAAAGAGAAATCAGTGTAGAATTTCCGTAAAAAGAAAGCACTAATTACATGAATAATTAGGTTGCTGTTGGCCTAAGTTGTTGTTTGCGGGTGCATCCACATTGATCGAGGTAGAAAAATGTTCGATGTATTAATCGTTCTCACGAACTACATGTGTGCCTTTGCATGAATATGATGCTAAACCGGTGCAAAATATTTCTAAATCGTCGGGAGGTACGCGCCGTTCGCCTGCTGGGGGCTATGTTGCGGCGCGTATCTGCTCTGCCTCCCTACAAGTATGCTCCTTCCTGTGTCCCCTTTCTGGGGCTGTTACTATACGAACGATCCACTTCAGTGCCGAGCAGCTCTTTCCTTCGGGCTCCTTTTCCTGTGCCATCGGTGTGCAAACTCTCTGAGCCCGCGGAAGTTCGCTTCGGAGGAGACGAGGTCGCAGTAGTATACCGGTCCCTCCTCCCGCCGTACAATCCCCTCGAGCATGCTCCCTCGATCTTCCTCGTATAGAGGACAAGACCATAGAACATGGTGCAAGTCCTCATCTGCCATGCCACACTCACACTGACTACTCTCATTCAGCCTCATGTCATACAATCGCTTTCGAAAACAGCCATGCCCAGTGAGCATCTGGGAAGTTTCATAGTCCGGTTCGACCCAACGCGACTTGAGTCGAACCGCCACGTCCGAAAAGAACCTAAAGTGGTAAGTGGATAGTGTAGACCATGGACGTCCTCTACATATCGCTACATACATACATGGGTTACAGATCGATGTAGCCAGTGTATGTACGGTATGTAGTCCAAGGAAAAAATTACATTAGTCCGAAATGACAAACGTCGGCACGCCTGCGGATGCGCTGTCTTTGGAGATATAGGAATGGATTTGAAGAAAGCTTTGGCAAAATGGGGAGAGATAGGGTGGGATAGGAATGGAATGGGAATAGGTTGCGGCAAGTATAATAATTTATACTAGGATAAATATTAGCTAGCTAATTCAAATAATTTTGTTTCCAGATACCATTTCCTTTATATATTTTGTGGTGTATTTTCGAACATTTACAAGAAGTTTCCTTACTGTGTACTTTGCGTACTGACTGAAATGTGATAGTGACGTACCTAAGTACAGGGAATAGAAGACCGATGAGGAACCCTATGAGTGGAGACATAAATGCATCCTGTATGACTACATCCTGAACCGTATGTGATTAGAATCAGCAGATTCAAGGAGATATTCTATTTCCATTTATTTATCGCATTACTGCCTTCACTCTGATATAAATAGAACAGTGCAACGAATTTGGACTTGAAACCTCAAGTGACATACCATTTTACGGTATGGTATGCTATGGTATCTGCAGGCCTTTCCCAAGGCTCGCCACCTCATATAATCTTCGATTATTCTCGTTTAGCCCCTATTGGCGAACCTCTTCAAGTCGTCGGTCGTTCTGGTCTGAGAATGTCCAACTGCATGTGCACGTATAAAATTAAATAATTATAGGTATTATCAGCTCGAAGTGCAACTGTACCTTTCTCTCAAAGGAGTTGCATCGTTCGCTGCCGAGACACAAACAAATATTATAAATACCTATTTTTGAAATCCGCTTCAGCCATCCTCCCCTCATGAGGCCTGTTTTGGTTAGTCTCTACTTACCAGCAAGTCCACTTACCTCAGCCCCAACCTTAACACTCAACTATTGCATAAAAATGAAGACAAGAGCATCAATTGAAAGGACATTTAGTTTAGAAGTAAACATCTTAAATGCAATGACAGACCACTGTCTGCGAACCGCTCTAGCATATAATTTGTTCGGGGGAACGAGCTCTTTTTCTCTGTCTTTACTTAGGGGAATGCTATTCCATGTAGTGTGTAATTTGCTTTCAACTTAAAATGTAAAACGGCTGTATTTTATACATCATTCGCCTCTGTATTTTTATTATATTATTTATTTGGATTTTAAAATATGTAGAATTCCCAAGGAACTCTCTAAATGAGTAGAATTATAGTAAGAATGTCTAATAGTAGACTTTGTAATTGTACAGCTACGTACTTACTATAATTCGCCTCAGAGGACTGTCTGCTTTAGATAAAAATGTGAGATTTAACTCATATTTGTATCTGCCTGCCTTTTGGTATATTAGTAGATAGTAATTTTGCACGTTTTAATTTAAGATCAAAGATTTAGATTGTAGGTTGGGCCTGCAATTTTTTTGGTATATGTTGGGCAAAAGAAAAGATTTTGTCATTTATGGAAGTTTCTAAATTTATTTGGAGAGGCATTAGGAGAATATAAGGGACGTGAAATGTCATTAAATATGCGACCGGATGCCATAACACGGTTCCTGAAAGCTCGTCCTGTGCCTTTTCCTCTCAAGCAACAAGTCATTGAGGAACTAAAGAGCATCATAGAAGCTGGTGTGTTGACTCCTGTTAAATATTCAGACAGGGCAACGCCCTTAAGAATAGTCAAGAAGGACGATGGTTCACTCGGGGTGTGTGGCAACTATGAGACAACTGTGAATTCTATCATCAACGTCTACACTTATCCACTGACCACATCAGTGAAGGCCTATGTTAAACTAAGTGTCTTTAGTAAATTAGACCTAAAACAGGAATATACACAATTTAAAGTGGATAACAAAACAGCAGAACTATTAACATTTAATGCGCCCATGTGTTTAATGAAAATGAACCAATTAGCTTTTGGTGTAAATGCAGCACTTGCCATTTTCCACAGATTAATGGAGACAGTGTTAGCGGATTTAGAAGGAGTAGCTTTCCTGTTGGACAAAGTGGCAGCGATGGGCAGAAATATGGAGGAACATAACCAGAGATTGAGGTGTATTTTACATAAATTACAAAGTATGGGTTTTTGTCTCATAGAAAAGAAATGTGTTTTTGCCTTTAGGTCATTTGAGTGATGCTGAGAGACTCTATCCATTACCAGAAAAGGACAATGAAATTCAGGAGAAGCCAGCTCCAGCTAAAAAGGAATCATTGCGCGCCTGTCAGGGATTGTATATTTTGTGTGAGAAATCCTTAGTAGATAGGGCAACCTTCTTGGGACTTCTATATCGCTGGCTGGTATCAAAACGACGATGGAACTGGGCTAAACAAGAGCAGGCCGCGTCTTATAACGCGAGGGCCTTATTAGCCTCAGACCTTAGTGGGGTATGGCCTAAACAGTGAATTATGAACTAGAAAGCATGGACGATGGCTCTGAAAAGCCTGCAACCTCACGAGAGACATTATGGAGAGATAAATAAAGCGGCCCATGCTATCATGTTTGGACGGTTTTTAGCGCGTTTTTAGCGCGTTTTTAGCGGGGCATAGATTTTGTATTTTGACAGACCATATGGTGTTGGTTAGACCGTTTAATCTCACAAAGAAAATCCCTGAACAGATTTCTCCCAAAATGTTTCGATGGTAACTGAAATTAAATTATGATAATTATCCTATTAAGTATAGACTAGGGAAACTGATTGGTAATACGAATGGATGACAATACATCAGCTGCTAGCACTAAATCTCTGAGAGTGGTACTGTTGTTAGAAGAACAGCTTAGGGGGTGGAATCTAGAAGCACAAAGAATTACAAATGAAACCAAGAAACATCCAATGCAAAAAGGTGTATTTCATGTGTTCGATGGATGAACCATGAACCATCACTACAACCATTTTGGACACGAAAAGAAGCTCTATCCCTCAATAAGGAATGTTTATAGTGGAATAATAATGTAGTAATTCCTGCCTCTCTTTAAAAGGAGGTGTTGAAGTTGTTGCATGCGGGGATAGTCCAAACAAAAGCCTACGCTAGAAGATATGTGTGGTAGGTTGGTATGGACCAGAATATTGAAATAACTGTGACAGAGTGTGAAAAATGACAATTAGTTAGGAATTGTCCTACCGGAGATCCGCAAACTTGGATGCCGGATGCATATTGATTTTGCAGGAACACATCAGGGAAAATCTTTTTTGGTTCTGATTGATAGCTGCAGTAGATGGTTTGAAGTGGATTCTATGAGTTAGTAGTGGTGCTGTAATATCAATACCGAGATGAGTGTTTGCATTGCAAGGACTACCCCATGTACAACTTTTGTTTCTGAAGGGTTCAATATTTTGTTATATGTTAGAGTCAATATAACATGTGTTTTCTCCATCCAGAAACCAATGGTCAAATTGAAAGAGCTATCCAAAATATTTCAAGTACAGACAGGGCTCTGTTACGATTTTCTTATATAGATTGTAATGTTTGTTGCAATAGCTCACTTTTGTACTCTGTATTTTTACTATATATTTTGATATCTGTATTCTAATTCAATATTTTTAACCTCTGTAACTCATGTATATCTATATGAATAATAGCACTGGCTGGAAACTGTTCGAGATCATAAAATCTGTAATTCAAAAATTCATAAATCCATCGAATTCTGTCAAGAAAAAGAAGACTGAAAAATCTAAGGCACCGCACAGTCAGTTTTTGTTTTGTGAGCGATCAGGGAAGACGTATTGGAAAAAGTCACACGCCTGTTCCGGGGACTGAGCTATCCTGGACATCACATCTGGGCCACTACTCTCCCCGACTGCCGCAGTTCTGGTCCGTCGCTCTTTGGGCGCTGGTGCTCTACCCGGGCGCCGCTTCTTGCACCTGGCCGCTATCGCCCTGTCCGACCGCTGTTTCCAGTCGGCGGGCGGTAGTGCCCGCTCTGCATCCTCTACATCTACTACATCCTGACCGTGAGTTTTTGGTGCTCGTGAACTAGAAACAGACACTTACAGACTCTTTGTTTAAGTACCATACTAATTTTCCTCTTTCTAAAATTGTGTATTAGGTTATTCTATAAATTATAAGGAGCTATTGAAACAAATCCTACCTCTTTCCAATCTAGTAGAAGTTGATTACCCCCTTTTAGTAATATCTAGTAGGGTAACACGACAAGATATAGATTTATGAAACAAAAAAGCAATAAGTTTTACGTCTACACGTCCTTATTTCTCTTATCAAGTGTAACTCCATTAAATTTTATGTACAATACGACCTGAGCAGAGTTAACTTCCATATAGTGCTCCAGTGGCGTAGTGTGGTAACCCATAAAATACCATTTTACGAGATCCTCGAGCGTCATAAAAAAGAAGGGCTGCATCTATTTGAACTCATGTGACTTTTAAAGTGGCGGGAAAGCTCGATTTAATAAAGGAAAATATGGGTGATATTTTATAAAAAGAACGTCATATGTACTGTCTGATACCTGAACGACATATTATTAAGTATAATATCTCAGTCTTTTCATTAAAGTATCTCATTCTAATTTGCTGAAGTAGTTATAAGGCCTATTCAAAATTTAGTTCCAAGCTTTTTTTTTATAGACAAGTGGGCGGACAAGCAAGCGGTCCCACGTGATGGTAAGTGTTACCACCGCCCATGGACACATGCAACACCAGGGGGTATGCGGGCGCGCCGCCGATCTTGCGAAATCCTATTCACATTCAAGTTCACGTTTTAAGGCCCGTTCAAGACATGTATGGGTATGAACGATAGGTCTAATTTACAAGTTCAAAGTCGCTTAGCGAGCGGTGAATTAAGTTATACTCGAAGTCTCTTTTCTGGACAAAATCCGTAACAGAGAAGTTTGTCATAGTCCTATAGATAGACTCTATATTGCATACCAAAACAAAACAAAATAGTAATTGTAATATATAAAATGTACAAAAGGCGGTCTTTTCGGTGTAAGCGATCTCTGCCAGGCAACCTTTGGGTAGAGAGGAAATAAATATTTTTACCACAGGTAGATATACATAACACATATATGTGTTATGTATATATCTATATATGTATATATCTATATATGTATGTATATATATATATCTGCCACTTCAGCCAGCATGTTGATTCTTTGAGCTATGTCGATTAAAGTACTCGTTTATCGAAATATCACCTAAAATTCCCGGGTACAAGAATTGAAATGCAAATTAGATTACAAGACAAATTTTACTAATTTTCGTTACCCAAAATCCTGTATAAATTTAACCAAAATCGATGTCAACTCTATAAACCTATAGCCCTATAACATAGATGCCCATTATAATTCGGGGAACTTTCTAACAAGATGTAATCCTTTGGACTAAGAACTGTTCAGAATGATGAGACTTGCCAAGTTGTTTCTAAGTTGAAACCTTGGGCTCTATTAATTTCAGTTTAATGTTTCAAAGCAGGTAAATATAGAAAAAGGTGATGGATGGGCACTGGAACTTACATCAATTTCTTAAACGGTATGGTTAATTAACTACTCGAAAATATATATATGTATCAAAATATATAGAAAAAGAAATATATACGTATAAGTATATATTTCCAGGAATCTTTTTTATACTATGATATATTGTCGTCTATCCTATGACATATGGCAAGGTCAGTCAAAAATGACAAATGTATTGTACCGGTGTAACGTTAGCTCGGTTGATGGGGGTTCATCAAGAAAGAATACTTGCAAGTTCAGCCTGTAAGCGTACAAACCTGTCGATTGTTACAATACATACAGTACTAGGTACTAATTAAATAATGCCGATCGGCTTCCTGTACCGAACAAACACGAAGTAATGTTATGTAAAAAATTAAACTAGCATTGAAGAGTTCCTTACATTGGAATCACTCTATGTTACATACATCTCTCAGCATTCGGTCACGGTCGAAAATATGAAGATGTCCGACCAGCATTATTTAATTAGTAGTAAGTACTGTACCCTGAGTGATGAGTGGTTTCCACGGTCCTTGGCCTATATCCAGCAGTGGAGAGATACAGTCTGATGTCATGGTATGGTGCTGTATTCTATTAGACTGCCATAAAATTGATCAAAACGTGATATTAGCAATGAGTTTCACATTTTACCATCCCACCTGTAACAATGAGTGCGGTGGATGAAAACCGTAAAGATACTAAGATAGGGAGTGCAAACCGCAGGTTTACACTGATCCAATGTTAGAAAACAAATAAATGAAGCGTTCGATATTTGAGGCAAATTTATTATTTTGAAAATCGAATAAGTTATAACGAATTGCACAGATCGAATTTGTAGAAATCGTTTTTGAGAGAAATGTTGATGGCCAGTAAAAATCTGAGTAGAGAAGCGATAAAGGTTAGTAAGTGACAAAGGTCAGTTTACCACATTGTAAGAAAAACCTTATATACTTCGTTTCCCTTTACACTGAACTATACCTATAATAATATGATGTCACCCTTAAAGTTCAAAGGGCCATCCCATGTGCCCCAACTACACAATTGTTATTCGCTTTGCTTTAAAACGTACATTTATTTTTCACGACGAACATTTGTGGAACTTTTTGTCAATTTTTGTTTGAAACAAACACAATTATTTGTTGAGGCTTGTTCGCTTTGAGACATTTTCAATGGGAATGGGAATTTATATTGTTACAAATATGATTATTCGGGTATACAAAATAAATTCAGTTTTCTATTAAAATATGTGTGTGATCCTATTTTTATTATAAGTAAAATACCAATACCAATATCCTAAATAGCTGTCATTATCTAAGTGAAAAACTGATAGATAGTTTAATGAATGAATGAAAATTCTTTATTGCATTCCTGTATTAATTTACTCGTAATTACCTACTAATTACGTTTAACATAAGATATACAAAAGTACAAAAGCTTTATCGCTAAAAGTGTTATCTACTGGTTAACTGCAATGTTATTATATTCTAACAGTATCAAAGTCTTATAAATGCACCGTGCACACGATCTATCAATTATCGCCATTTACACTTTTTAACTTTATTTTCAAATAAAACAACTAAGGAATAATTTGTCATACAGCCAGACCCCATGGAGCGCTTCGAAACGATTTTATTTGTTACTCCGACACGTTTAATGTAAGTCTAAATAAAAGGGCTCAATTGGGAACAATCCGTTCACAACTCCGACAGGTATCCGCGAATAATTGATAGGGTACAATTAGTATCGCTGTCACGGATAATGTGCGTAGCAAACATCTACAAAATGGTTTCAGTAGCTGTCAGGAACAATTACTTTGACGGTTCTCGCGAAATGGGCTTGGTAGGTCGATGTTTCTTTTCTGATAACTGGTCACGTAATTCGTGGCAACTATAGCTATCGAACAACTTCAACTATGTTCATCCTTCTAACATATCCTAACGCATTGTATACAACATGTCACTGGATTAACGCAAAACAAGAAAATAGGTTGTCCAGTATCAAGTGTTGAATCGATTCCACCAGTTTTAACAATGTTTGCCGTTTGCCATTTTGGACTGATGTTGGCATGTTTCGCGGATGTCTATGGACGACAGTATCAGGTGTACTGTATGCTCGTCTGCCGCCCAATTTCTATAAAAAAACTAATTAATATTTTAAGAAATGAAAATACCCATTGCTCCTAAATTATAAAGTCGATTCTGAATTCTTAGCATCTCTATTTTTCTTATATTTTTGAATTGAAATATAGGATTTGAATTTGCGTCCTCAGTAGTGTTGAAACCAAGGCTATCTATCGCCTCGATCATTCCAATTCCCACTAATATTATAAATGCAAGAGTATGAATGTTTGTTAAGTATTAATTACGTCGAAACGGCTGAACCGACTTCGTTGAAATTTGGCAAATAGGTAGATTGTAATCCTGATTAGTATATAAGCTACTATTCATGTAGCCCACGCGAACGAAGTCGCGGGAAAAGCTAGTGAACATATAATTGAGTGAGTAGTGGTAACGGTAGTGATATGTACTCATATTATTACAAATTTGCTGTGCAATAGGACCCGACAATTTGTTGAAAGAGAAATGTTTGTTCGTGTCTGAGCGTGTTTAGGTCCCCCGACACAGGGACTCCTAGTGTAGGTAATTGAGTGTGACATTATTGCAAAATTAATAGTTTAAAAATAAATCTTCACATCTAAAAAACAAAAGGAAATCCCACGCCCTCTATAATAATCCTTAAAACCGCGGCAAGAACTTGTGATAAGAACTATCCATCTCCCATTCGAGAACTTTCTCGATGGATTACCACGTCTGACTTTCAACGAGTTACCAAATTCGCACTTTTCTTTAATAAGGAAAGTGAACGAATTAATCTTCGTAATTACTTTCAATTTGTTTACTTGCTTCATTCGAAACAGACGAAAAACTAAATCAACAGTCATTATGCTGGGTTTAGATTTGTTTAATACTAAACGCTCTCTAACTTAGTACTGTACTACTAGATCCGATAAATACATAGATAAACTCTTTATTGTACACCAACACATGTTGCAAAGAGACAATTTAAATAAGTAACACGAAAATTACAACAAGCGTCCTTATCGCTAAAGCAATCTCTTCCAGGCTACATAATTTTACATTAATTCATTTTACATAACATAACTATAATATAACTTAAAAAAATATTTATACATATACACTTACTTAAGATGAATATAAAAGAAAAGACTCTTTACCAGAATAGTTTTTCATCGTTGGCTTGGGGTTTAAAGGCCAAGGGAATCGCAAGAATAGTCGTCGAATATGTGTCAAATTACAGTATTGAATACAGAATATAAACGGAAAATTACTAAAAACACTATACCGTTCACGTGAGGTGCGTGCGCGTCCATTTCTCTACCACAAGCCACGTGACATAAATCTATCAAAAAAAAAAAACCCTACACGGCCGCCTCCCCAGCGCACAGTATAGCGTTTAAAAATAAATCGCTTCGAAGCACCACCGTGTTGATTGTCTCAACGCGCCGTCAAATACAATTGAAACAGACGCAGAACCACAACAACAAGACAAATAAAACAAGTTTTTAACATGGTACAGTTGTCAGGTACTTGAAAGCAAGCCCTTAGATGACTGGGTATTAAAACGTTTAGATCATTTAGAACCCTTCGTAAATGGCGGACAGCTATCGTTAGACAACCTAAACTTGTGTCAGTTATAAAAACGCTAACCAGTAATGCTTAGTAATCTTGTTAATTAGCACGCGAACACGCGTTGAACACGCGAGCGTTACATAAGTTGTTAGGATTTGTCGAATCATTCTCCCATTCTTTTTACCCGACTACGGCGAAGCCAAAGAGAAAGAATTATTAATTTGTATGTATGTTCCACCACAGCTTCGAAATTATTAAAATTATATCAAGAAAAGAGGTGTCATGATTATTCGATTCGTCTAGATTATTAGAATGTCATAAGTCTCAATATATATATATATATATTTGAAATACGGTGTTATACCTATGTATATCTTAGATTTTTATGTATTTTTATGTAACAGATAATTTTTCAAATCTGAATGGTTACAGAATTCATCAATGCTAAAAAATTGTGCATTCTACAAGAACTGCCTCAGTTTGCTTTTAAAGACTCCATGTTTTTGAATGGTTTTTAAATCCTATCGTACTCGGTTGAATAATCTAATGGCCTGATATCTGGTGTTCTGTTTCACTACTCTTAAATAATCATGGTGCTTACTTTCTTCCAGTACTAAACGTATATAAACACCCATCTAAGAAACATGGCGACGTGGCAGAACAATTCTCGCCAATCTCTCACCCAACCGATACGAATTAAGTGTGACCACACAAAAGAGAGTATTAATTTACGCAGCTCTCGCGCGGAGGAACGTTGTTTGTGGAGTCTCTACTACAAGCGATAGTGAATGAGTGTAATTTCTATTCTTATTTACATATTGTATATTATTTTTTAGTTTCAGCTAGTTTAATATATATCCTTTAAAAATATTGATTATAAGTAAAATGACGCGACAACAGTGCTTGAGATGTAGAAGTGAAAGTGAGATATGTGATTATTGAACTCGAACACCCATATGAACTTGAAGTTTCTTGATAATGACTGGATGTGAAAAACATATAATCTTGTGTGGTTGGAGAAACTTCTAGAGGGGAATGTTGATAACTGCAAAATCACAGCCTCTGGAATCCAGAGTCTGGATGCACTCGACTTGCTACGTTATCCCCTCTCTGACAGAAAACTACCGTGAAATGAAGCATATTTCCCATTTTATCCTGTTCTCTCAATGTACGTATCTCACTTACATTACTCACTTACACAATGGTATATCTCACTTACTACCATTCCCATATGCCAAAGCCCATTCCCATTCCATCCTATCCTATCTCTCCACATTTTTCCAACTCCAAAATCTCCAAAAGTTGGCAGAGTATCGACGGAATATCAACGTTTGTCATTCTGAACTATGTAGGCATGTATCGCGGATATCCATGTGCGACAGCATCTACTTACTACCAGATGGAATGTAAGTTCGTCTGCCTCATTTATCCTATAAAATTTAAAAGAAAAAACGGTCCTATATTTCACTTTCCCAGATCTTCTGGAAGAGTCTCTGCAGGAGATAAGCTTGCCTTTTGTACATCTTTTCTTTTTCTTCCTTTTTATTGTTTCATATTATGTGTGTACATTAAATTTATAATAATAAAAAATAAAATAATTAAAAAGCAGTATGCACACAGACGGTAATAATAAACCTATCTTAGTACAATAAAGTTCTATTTTAAAAACTTTCTCCTGTTCTATGTAAAATCGTCGGAAGGCTATGCCGCGAACCACCGCGATAAAATATTGGCTTCGCGAGACGAATGCCAAGCATATTCGTGATAATGCGAGTGTGATGATTTGTGAGAGCTGCGGATAAAGTGCGGTTTAATACAAATACGGAAACATCTGGGTGATGTATGGTGGATAATTATTTCATCTGAGAACAGATGTATACTGTCTTAGTATCATTTGTCTTACTTGTATCGTGACAGGAATACCGAATACTGAAACCGTGTTACCATTTTCAAAGCTCAAATAGGTAGGTTAGATATTTCAATGTTTAGCAATTGTTTTTCACTTAGTTGATGCTCACTTGCATTCAAAGAAGAAAAAAATGGTTAAAAATTTAAATAATAATTCTGAAGCTTATTCTCCGATTTTTTTTTATTTGTAGGAGCGGAATGCATTTTTCTTAGTTGCCATTCTCTGGCTTTCAAAAAAGAAGAAAATGTACATTTATTGTGAATAACATTACTCCATTTTCTTATTATTATTTTTATTTGTAGAAGTTAAGGCGGACGAGCGATGGTAAGAAGTCACCGCCGTCCTTGGACACTTGAAGTATGAGGGTTACGCTGCCGACCGCGCAGAATCCTACTAGAATAGAATACAATAGAAGAACACTTTATTATTTTGTCTCTCTAACTGTTAAAATAAAGTGTCCAACTGTGATCCGTGAAACATGCCAACATCAGTCAAGATTGATAAAAATTGGCACACCCCCGTTTGCGTCGCCTACCTTTGTGAATACGAAGTGATTTATGGAAGGGGATTTGAAAACTAGTGAGAAAAATAATTTGTAATGTAATGCGGGGACGAGGAATTCTCCTAAACCGTTTATACTTTCTAGTCCTATTCCATCCCAAGATGGGATGATTCCCAGTTGGAGTGATTTAATTCCCATCCCAATTGAGTTCGAGATCGTTTTTCTTCATTCAAGTGAGTTTATTAGGTTAACTAGTTGTGTAGTACTTGAATAATTAAATAACTGTCTTAATTAAAACTATCAGGATAGCGTCTTTGTTGATTGATTGAATTATGGATACATTAATTATTCTAGAATTAACTTTTTATATGAGTGTATCTCTTAAAGGTATATTTGTATGTTTAAAAATATAGAAGTTACAGCGTATTTATTATCCTAAATGACAATATATTTTTTTTAATATAGTAATTATGTCTACTCCATATATTAACGTAAATTAGGGATAAACGTTATTTTATATACTCGTATAATGTGTCAGCTTCGTATATATTTTCATACTTTATTCTATTCCCCCAATGTACGTATCATTCCATCGCTCTCCTATCCTATCCCTTGACATATTCCCCAACCTTTTCTTCAAACTCATTCCTAAATCTCCAAAGGTAGACAGGCCATCTGGGGACGTGCCAACGCTTGTCATTCTGGACTGATGTTAGCATGCATCGCGGATATCCATGGGCAACAGTATCTATTTACCACCAATTGGACTATATGTTCATCTGCCACCTTCTTTCTATAAAAAATAAAACTCCAAAAGTTTAAGTAAATTCATAATCGGCCTCTAAATAATAGTTATAATAATAGATACTTAACTGTTGAAAAAAAATAATGTAATAAAGAGAATAAAGAATAATAACGCCACACGCAATGGCCATAGGATTTCTTGCACTGCGAATCTCAAGACACATAAAGAATACACCAGACCCCAGACCCCAACAAACGTTTCTCACCGATTTGCGATCCCGCGGAACCCTCCCAAAGCAAGGCCCTAAGCCGAGGTCCCTTCCTTCCGCCGGTCTACCGGCGGGGGATCCCTTAAGTTCGTTGCAGCACACACGTTTACTTCTGACTGAGCGCCTTCTGCCCTCGCCCTGAACTATACGGTGACTCTTGATAGTCCAAAAATAAATAAAAAAGCCAACAAACCTTGCACCTTTCGTACAGCTGGTACATTATAACAAACCTTTCATACTTACATGACCAACTGGACTAATCGGTTATTATAAAACAAAATGTGTTAAAAATAAAAATCTCAGATAAAAGACGTAGAAATTGCAGGTTAAACAAGGACCGAAACATATAATAAAGACGTCATTCTTTATAGTGCCATAACAACCATGCACGTGTTAGAGAAATAGCAATATTTCCCCACCATATCCTTACCCGAAATATTCTCAATCGTATATCTAATTCTCTAATGAATTTCTGAACAATATTCTTTTTAATCACTGGGGATTTCGATAATTAACTAGTGGTTAACTAGGGGAGGTCTGTGTCCTGGAGTGGGACGTTATAAGCCGATACAAGTACAAGTAATCCCTTTTAATATTACTATATTTTCTTGTTTACTTGTTGATAAAATCCTGTTGTCTTCTGAGAAATGAACGGAAGAAAAGGGCAATGACTCTCAGATAGAAAGAGAAGGTTGATTTTCGTGGTTTCCGTTCAGAATAGGGATGTGCAAAGCCGTGCTTCTAAAAGTAATTTAATGTTTATTACATCACTCGATGGTGTGAGAAACATTGCGCATTTCTTTGCATCACGCACGAAATTTACCCTAGTCTGTACTACATGACATCGGCTCTAGACTCTAGTTGATATGGTGAAAGGAAACAGATGTGATGTGATCTGTGGTTACATACTCATACTGTATTATGATTGTGAGAAGATAAACGCAAGGCACTTAAAATATATCATGTGTCACTACATATAGTCATCACGCTATAATGCCAAAATTTGACTGTTTGTATATTTGTTAGTTTATTACTCAATCACGCTGTAACGGCTTAAAGATTTGGATGAAATTTGGTTGACAGATAGTCTGGATTACTTTTTATGACGATTCGCAGTTCCTTCGGAATCTCACTCAATACTGACCTGCGCAGAAACTTTATAATAGCAGCGGTCAGCCCCTCAATTCAGAATCATTTCACAATTACCACAATTTTGTCGCAACTAACACATTTAGAATAGATTAACACTTTAGTGGAGATATATTGAAGAACACGTCATCTTCACTGTACGTGACACCGTTTTAAAGCTGACTCATTGTACAATACACGTGGCAACTTTGCTAATTCCATCATTAATATTTGCTTTATCTTTTATTCTGTTTACAAAGTAAGTGATACTCAGAACCCTACTCATAATTTAATTAGAGAAACCAACAGCACATAAATACCACAAAATAATTATATGAACAGTACATTAACGTAAGTGATTACAAAATGCCTATTTTCCTTCTTTTGGCATCAAAAGAAGAGGAAAAGGTAGTACATGTTTCGGTAGTGAGTGAAATATGTCAGAGCCCATTTCCATCCCACCCTATCCTATCCCAATCCATTTTCCCAACCTTTCCTCCAAATCCATTCCTCGAAATCTCCAAAAGTAGGCAGCGCATCCGGGGCATGACAAATATAAAAAATCGTGGTAATAAATAAATAAATAAAAATAAATCATCTCCTAACAGATGATGATGATAGGCATGCCTATCATCATGCGAGAGACCTTTTTTTTATGGACGAAGGCGGCAGACAGTCTACCCGATGGTAAGTGAATACTGTCGCCCACAGACATCCGCGATACATGCCAACATTAATGACAAACGTTGGCATGACCTAGAATGCGCTGCCTACCTTTGGAGATATAGAGGTGGATTTGGAGAAAGGGCTGGAAAAATGGGGAGGGATAGGATGGGAATGCGCTCTGGCACATCTCATTCACTACCGAAACACGTACGTACACGGGAAATAAGATAAAGTGGGAAATGCAGTACATTTCAAGGTAGTCTTCTGTGAGAGAGGGGTAACGTGGCCAGTCGAGCGCGCCCAGCGGCTGTTGGATTGCAGCGTGCACTCTCCCCCTCCCACTTTACCTGTTGCCCGGATCAAAGACTCGGAGTTCACCCCAAGCCATTCTCAATTATTTCTGAACCTAGATGTCCGTCTTCTGCCAGGTTTACGGCGATCGTGTATCTTACCCTGCACTACTAGTTCCAAAATGCCTATGATAATAAATCCATCACATACCAAACACATACATACCATCAGCCTGTGTCTCCCCAATGCTGTATATGGGCATCTCCCAAGTACCGCCACCACACACGGCCTTCGCTCTTCTCATCCAGCCAGTACCGGCAATTGATTTTGTAAAGAGATAATCGTCTATCACCGACCTATTTACTAGACCCCTCATATTAAGGTTCAATAATATGGGGGGTCTAGTAAATTTGTCGATGTTGCGACGATTTCATACAAATCTCTTTGCGTCCAGTCTTGGCTGACCTCATGCTAATGACCGAAATTCTTCTTGCTCGTGGCGCGCGCTTCAGTTAAAATTTAGTATATTTCTATTATTATTATTATCTCACCACGCAACCAAAACAATAACTACAGTATAGTGTGATGTCTTTTCAATGGACTTTAACATATCGAGCCCTGTTCATAGTACACGCTCCATACCGAAATTATGCGTGTCTTTGTGCGTGGCCACATCTTGCACATTAGTAGTGTACATATGAACTCGGTACAGTTTATCTACCGTTTCTATTGTCTCTCTACCGTTTTACCATGCATGTGCTTTGCTTTTGATGTAGGTTCAGTAGGATGATAATTAGAATTTTTTATTGAATAGACATGTCTGGGCTGAAGTAGAAGAAAAAGATTTGTCTCTAAAATATGCGTTTTAGTGTAAAAAAAGACTTTTCTATCTGAATAACTTCATTTTACATTTTAAGGAATAGACAAGTAGGTCAACATCAATTACCTAAAGATTTGAGGACTCTTTTTCCAGTAAATTGCTTGGAAATAATACAGTTTACGGCTCGCATTTTAGACATTTCATTTTTACAAATCATACAGCTCAGCTCGTGCTCAGCAATTAAATTTTTTTTATCATTTGTTTTCTAGATTTTTTACAAAACCATTCGAAAGTGTGTTCAGTAGTCATTCCATTGGAACATTCCCTTTAGGATTGTATATAACACTCGTACATTATAAAAGCAAATCACCTTCAAAAGGCTTTTTATTTACATTTTTTTTAAATAAGTACCATGACTTCAGTGCGCGTTACCATTTGAAACTATTTATTTTTATGATATTTTCCAGGTTAAAATTAATAATTTTAAAAAGTTTTTACTGCCTTTCAAACGACTCGCTACTCAATGTGGTATTATGGCTAATCATTAGTCTTTTTTAAAAAAAAGGAATATCTCAGTTATTAACTTAAATTTTGTAGGTGTAACAATGAAAACTCCTCATTCTGTTGCTGTTCGCTGTTCTTCCAATCCACTTCCAAATCTTTAAAGGTACGAAAGGTCTAAAGGTAAGGGTAATTATTAATCTCTTAAGTTCTCTGAAAGTTCTCTTAAGTGCGTTCATTTTTACCATACTATGTTGACATGTGTCACTGATGTGAAAACAAACACTCACGTCCCTCCAAAAAGATCATGAATATGATGAATAATATAATGAAATCGGTTAAATGAATGATATATAGATATTTCATGCTTATGATTTTCATTATTAATTATTTATCAGTGACATTGATATATTGGTTTTGGTAGGAGTCCCTAAGTAAATAAAAGACAAAACAACGCATTCACAAGTTCATTTCCTTGATCTTTAAATACGCAGTGTTGTTTGTAAATAGGGTTCAAGATATAATGGTTAAAGACATTTCTGGATATTTTCGTATTACCGTAATAACAAAAATAAATCCGAGCAAAAATTCACCTACCAATAATAGTATCCTTCAACGAATATGTTCATAAATACATCCATAATAATTTATGATCGCAAACTGGGTCAAAGGGAAGCAGGTCGTCCATCATGCAGTTGTTTTTCACGAGAAACCTTGCAGTAAGAATTTGTACTAAAAATAACTTTATTTTGGATTTGTACAATCATCGATCCCATCCCATAGATAATTGCGTAAAATTATATTTTGTAACTTTTTGGCGAAACATGAGATGTGTTTTTTTTTTTAATAAGAAGGTGGCAAACGTGCGTAAAGAACACTGCGTGGTAAGTGGATATTGTCGCCCGTGGACACCCGCGGCACTTGCCAACATACCGAAAGTTTGTCTTTCTGGACTACCAGAAAGACAAACTTTCGGTAGGGGCAGTGCATGTTGCATTCCCATAGCCGCTGGGCACGCTCGACTTAGCCCTTAGCGACTTAGCGACGTTAGCCCTCTCTCACAGAACTACACCTTGAAATGTACTGCTTTTCATACTTTATCGTATTTCGCCAATGTAGGTACGTACGTGTTTCGGTAGTGAGTGAGACATGCCAGAGCCCATTTCCATCCCATCCTATCCTATCCCTCCTCATTTTCCCAACCCTTTCTCCCAATTCATTCCTTAATCTGCAAAGGTAGGCAGCGCATCCGTTATCATTCTGGCATTCTGGCGTGCCAACGTTATCATTCTGGACTGATGTTTGGCATGTATCGCGGATGTCTATGGACGACAGTATCCACTTACCTTCAGGTGGACTGTATGCTCGTCTGCCGCCTTTTTTTATATAAAAAAAAGATAAATGTTCAAGTGAGCTCCTTGCATGCAGAAGAGAGATTCTCATTCCAACCACCACCGACAACTTAGAGAAATTCGCTCGTGGTGGTTGGATGAGAAGTGCCAAGGGTCGTGTGTGGTGGCGAGATTCTAGAGAATACTTTAGTATAAAATACGTTGAAAAGTACCTATTAGGTCTTTTTTAATTACTAATTTACGGGGATCGTTTTAGGTGTGGAAACACCTGTAGTTTTAATTTTGGATCGCGCATTTCTCCACTGAAATGATAAAATGTAAAATGACCCCTTATACTTTAAACTCTTATACTTAACATATATAACACGTATTATACTGATTTTCAAACTTATGTCAGGATGTCAAATTTTGTATGGAATCACAATTGAGTGAAATCAAATTCAAGTGAGCGCAGCTGCGAGCAACAGTTAGTAATCGATATTTCTTAGAAATTTCCATCCCTTTTCAGTTTTCCGTAACGCCTAACCCATTACCTCACTCTTCATTTCGCTTCAGACAGAACGTCCTCATTTTCAAAATACGGCCTTCGTTTGGAAGTCACAAACCTACATACGGCGCTCCCTCGGACAGTGATGGATGGCTCTCTTTTGTTTCAAAATTTACTTTAATGATAAGTAATATTATGATAAATGCCATTCGCCTCCGAATGAGAATAACATTTTGGATATGATTTATTTTAAGGATAGGAGGCTGACGGTTTACACAGTGCTAGGTCATGGTCTAGATGTTTGTGCTCTCATTGCAGTGACGTTTATTAATAGGTTTGTAATATTTAAAAAAAACTGTTTCATGTAGCTTTATGGGCTGGGCACAAGTAGCCTAAGTAACCTAAAGCCACAAGAATATAGTGATTCCAAAGAAAAAAAACGTACAGAATAGTGGAACTCCTTGGAATCACACGAAAAACGCAGTCCTATGCTTTTATTGTCGCAAACATTACGTACAAAGATTAGGTAGTTTGAAGGTTGGTAAAATATCATTATCAAATCACAAAACCCACAATACACATTTTTTGTAATAGTCAAACAATAACTCCATTTCACTTCTCTTGTTCCTGCCAAAAAGTCCAACACAAGGGCTCATTTGTCGCGGCGACCAGAGACGCGACTAGTCAACCAGGAAATTAGACGTGAAATCGCGTTGTCGCTTGCTAAGACAAGCGACCTAAATGTCGTATCGCTAAAATTTACACATGACGTGACACGCTAAGGTTCCATACAATTTCACGAACTTGTGTTGTGTATACCTTATTATATATACAAAAAGAGATGTCCCGATTGACTGACTGATTCATCATCGCCGAGTCGAAACCCCTGAAGCTAGAAACATGAAATTTGCACAATGGATAGGTTTTATGACACCAAGGGAATATTATCCGCTAAAGTGAGGATTTTCAAAAATCTTAGTGGGAAGGGGGGAAAGAAAAAATATTTTTTATGCAACGCATGTATCTCAAGAATCACTTAAGTTAGACATAAGAAACTTTAGCATATAAGACTTCTTATTTAAAATAATTAAATAATATTTGCCTTAGAAGGAGGCATAAAACAGAATCCAAATAGGCGATGCCACGAGCACAGTACTAAAAATGAATAAGTAACAAGTCTATTTTAACCGCATTCTCACAAGCTGTTGACATAATTTTGAAGCATCTATTATGACGACGACATTTAGTACTTGAAATTGGACAACAGCTATTCTCACCCAAATGCTGTAAGTTAGTTATAGGGTTGTCAGCTCAATTAAACTAATTCCTGGAATTTCGCAACGTGAAATCCTTGAGAATATATTCTCTATATTCTAGAGATCTGTAAATAGATCATGCTCTACACATCTCAAGTTCCAGTTGTACAGCTCAGTTCGGATAGAAATAACTAAATTCGGTTTTTAGGCTAAGAACGGGCCAAATATTTCAAATAATTCATTACGGAAACAATATTGATAGAGATTTTCAACAATATTTTAATACGTCAAGTGCTGAAGGACTTTGATAGATAAAACAATTTCTTATATAAATGTTACATACTAGCCTCTTTTCAATTTGAATTAATTATCTCGGGAAGTCTCTGACCTACTCTATCAATCTGCCTTTAGTCAAAATGATAAATGATAATAAAATAAGCGCGAAATCAGAATGATGATCTGCATTTCATTATACTCGGAGCATCTGCGAAAATTGAAACGTTTGTAATTTTCGACTTACTTATAGCAGATGTCTATAGGTGGCAGTGCATATGCCAAGCATATGCGTGCAAATTACGTATTGAAAACCTCATAACAAAACCAGCATTGAGATTGAGAATCATAACAGTGAGACATAAAAAAGCGCCACATCTGCGAGTACGTTTAAAAAATCTAAGCGCCCTTAGCGTGGGTACCCAATTTCGTATCAAATTGCCGCTCTCAAAAATATCTTTCCCGTGGCCGCGGTTAAATTTCCTACATTAAGGTCTATGTCATTTTTTCACGTGATTTCCTTTTGTTTCAGGGCTGCCGCGCAAACACAAACAAATGTTTTCGGGACGTTTAATGAATACAAATGAACCGCGCTTTGCCAACCTGCTGAATTGATGATACTTATAAGTTATTGTCAGGTGGAAATTTAACGTAAATTAATGATGAATAATATCTACTTCCAGTTCAAAAAACTATAAGTACATTCTATTTTTTTATGTAAAAAGGGCGGCAGAGGATCAAGCAGCCCAACTAAATGGTAAGTGGATACTGTCGTCCACAGACACCCGCGATACATGTCAACATCAGTCCATAATGAGAAAAGTTGGAACGCCCCCGGATGCGCTGCCGCCTGCCTTTGGAGATATAGGAATGGATTTGGAGATAGGGTTGGGGAAATGGGAAGGGATAGGATGGGATGGGAATAAACGCTGGCATCTCATCCACCATCGAAACATATATGTAAATTGGGGGTAAGATAAAGTGGGAAATGCAGTACATTTCAAGGTAGTCTTCTGTGAGAGAGGGGTAACGAAGCCAACCGAGTGGGCTCAGCGGCTATTGGTTTACAGCGTGCACCCTCCCCCTCCAAAATGTTATGCCGCAAAGAAACACCGAACATAACTCTCTGCTAATGCATCAGTCTAACCGTTAGAGACAACGTTTCGAAACCGTACGTCCTGACAGGATGCACCGATTGAATACTTTCATTATAGTATAGGCGATATGGTTAGCTGACACAATGCTACCCAGCTTAGCTGAATGCGTCTCCTAGCTGAAGTTTGACTTGCCTAGTCAGATGGTCTGTCCATATCCAACAGTGAAGAGACATAACCTGATGAAATGGAATGGCAAATATACTAGACAATAATGTACCACTGTATGGACACAGGCCCCCCCGCGACCAGGTGTCATGTCGCGCGACTTGTTGACACCGTATGAACACATACAATTACATACTTTCGAACTGTTTGCCGCCTAGTCGCGCTATCCTATGCCTGAAGCCTTACGTAATTCCTAAATGGACATTTTCTGTACTGGTGAATATTGATGTCAATTACATAACCAAACGCACATAAATTTTACCTATTTTCCACCACAAAACGTAATACATGAATGACGTTTCCATGTCGGTCGTAATAAATATTTATGAAACTGATATTATTTTTCGAATTTTCATAATCATTAGCGACAATAATGAACAAGGAAAATAATATTTTCCTGTGCGGTGATAGCCTATACCTCTAGGCTATCACCGCACAGGAAAATATTATTAGGAGGTATTTATACTCGACACACATTCGTGTGATCGTGAGTTCAAATTCTCGGCTCGTACCACCGAGTTTCTGCTTAAGTACGGATTTTTGAAAATTCTCACTGGCTCGACGGTGAAGGAAAACATTGTGAGGAAACTACAGAAATAAAACAAAAATCTATAGTGAGTGATCCACCAATCCCGAATCTCACCAGTGATTTACTAGGGGAGGCCTGTTCCCTGCAGTGGGACGTTATGTGTTTGATACATATAAGACTACTGTGCTTAAATATGATCTCTAAAGATAGGCCTGACCCATAAGTCTAAAGTTTGTTGCTCAATAAAAGGGTAGAAAGTTAGTGAGCTGGACTTAGAACATACGAGCTCTTGTATGTGAGCAAGGTTAGTCGTTTCCACCTCTTATTTATTATTTAAAATATATTTATTTATTTATATAAGGTACACCAATAGCATACACATGACAATCTATATCTATACATACTTATATAATAAAATCTAACAAAGCCGTGTCTGTACACGAAATGTATTTTTTTTAAAAAAGTGTTTTCAATATAAGGTACGTATAACATAGAGCTAAAACATCATTTTTTTGGATTTTTTGTCTGCCTGTCCGAACGCGCATTGCGCAAAGGCCACTTGACAGATTTTAATGAAATTTGGTATAATCATAGCTCAAGTGCCGGTAAATATTTAAGCTACTTTCCTTCTATTTCCTTGGACGAAGGCGGCAGACGAGCATACAGTCCACCTGATGGTAAGTGGATACTGTCGCCCATAGACATCCGCGATACATGCCAACATCAGTCCAAAATGATAAACGTTGGCACGACCCCGGATGCGCTGCCTACCTTTGGAGATATAGAAATGGATTTGGAGAAAGGATTGGGAAAATGGGAAGGCATAGGATGTGAATGGGCTCTGGCTCATCTCACTCACTACCGAAACACGTACGTACATTAGGGAAATATGATAAAGTGGGAAATGCAGTACATTTCAAGGTAGTCTTCTGTGAGAGAGGGGTAACGTGGCCAGTCGAGCGTGCCCAGCGGCTGTTGGATTGCAGCATGCACTCTCCTCCTGAATATATGCTATTATTATAAGACCTGCTATTATTATAAGACAAATAATATTACAGCTTATATAGATGCCTGTAGGTACCTATAGTCTCATAGAAAACACATAAACCAAATGTATTTATAAAATAAATAAGACCGCGGTCAAAAATAACTTATATATTTACAACATTCAACCAAAAAATTCATAAAACCCCGGAATAATCTACAGATACATATATTTATATGTACGGCCACAAATGCTCCTTCTATCTATACATTATACGTTCATGTGAGGGTCAAAGGAATACATAAAGAGGCTTCGCAGGAATACATTAACCTTTAAGCCCTCGCCACATGAAGGGCCACGTGGTTGGAATTTTCGGAATCTTCATCTTTTACATACATATTTCTGCTTATCTGTCTGTCTTTTTTTCATTAAAATGCGTCTAGTCCAGTTTTTGCGTGATGAGCGTTTAGAAAGACACAGACAAAAATTTTAAAAATAATGTTTTGGGCTCTATATTTTTTTTATAGAAACAGGGCGGCAGACGAGTATATTCGAATATACGGCATATATCGACGAGTATATACGGCATATATTTCGACATTCGAAATATATGCCAACATCAGTCCAGAATGACAAACGCTGGCACTCATACTTCACACACTGCAGCAAGTTTTCACACTCTACAGACACTGCTTTGTTACGATTTTGTTGTCGTTGCTCTTATAACGAACTGTTACAGTGAGACATTACAATTATTACCTACCGTAAGTACACTAAGGTAAACTATTCCTAGAAGAAATTGTATTATATGTAGAGTTCATCGATTGAAAACCAATACATTTTCTATATAAACCGAAATAGTAATAATGATTCAATATTTCGCTATAAATATGTTTACGAAATTAATTTTACGTAAGGAAAAGACTTTCAGAAACGTAATTATAACTACTCGTTTTTGGTATTAGTGTTACTTCATTTATGTCACTTGAATCACTTTGTCACAAGGAATTATCTGTATTTTGGTTGATCGATGGAATACATATAGGTTGTTCAACTTACAGAATGTAATAAAAACTATGTCTAAGACAAAATCTGAAACTAAGCATGAGAAGCCAAGAGTATAATCTAGTTAACACTAAGTACCGGCCCAAGTCACAGGCATACGTGTTACAAATTTAGCACCAAACTTAAACAGGTTAAGGTTTAGATAACATAATTTAGAATGAAGTTAAAACCTTAGGGCTTATAAAGGCTGTATACAAAATTAGACTCAATTTTACACTGTAAATAATATTCAGCAAGTGAATTTGGCGTGGAGGACAGTTTATAAGGAGAATATCCCGTCTGTAACCCATCCCATCCTATTCGATTCAGTTCCATATCATTCCCTCATGTTTCTTTCATCAGATATAAGAGGGATATGGTGGTATGGTTACATCTAGTCGACTACATTTTTCTCATTCTATTGACCGTACGATGGAAACTGGGTTTATATCCTATCTTTCCCAATTGCCATATGTTCATGTGCCGAAATGCCAACGCTCTCATTGTTGACTGATGTTGGCATATGTCTTACAGATGTCCATAGATGACATTGATGGTTTACCACCAGACCGGTTCCAAATGATAAAATAAACCTGGGTTTGTTTCGAATTACAGATAGGATTACCTGTAATTTTAACAGAATTAGCAAAATAGATGGTACAACCGTGCTCTTGTATACAGCGCAAACCAATATTTGACATTAATTAAAAAGAACTATCAAATCCATGCCGGAATAAAATTGATATGTCGAAATAAACAGAGCATCATCAAGAGTTGGAATATTTGTGTTTTTGCATACATACATACATACGTGGATATTGGCTTTGTATAAGGACTATTTGTATATTGTGGATAAGGACCGTCACCACACACGCTATTCCGCTCTTCTCATCCAGCCACTACCGGCGACATTCTTCAAGCCATCAATTCACCTAGCCGGAGGGCGCCCCAGGCTACATTTCCCGGTATTCTACGTATTGTACTTAATACTGTAACCAATTCCTCTGAAGCTGTCGAACATTGAAAATAGATATTACTTTTTTTTCTCGTAAATCCGAAGTGATACGACGTGCTATAACATTTAAATTTTCTTTTTTAAATCTGGTAAGTTCTGTGTCGTTAATCCAAACTATACTCGTAAATATCAATAAAGCTAACTATAATTCCTACAAAAAGTGGTTACTTTTTGTGGGAATAACCAGCCTTTTTAATCCTATACATGAGGGATGTATGACTTAAAACATTAAGCTGGTCAAGCGGGTTGGCGAGTCTACTTTCTTAGAGGTAGTTCAGAGTTATTTTTGTTTCTTTCAAGGCGTGAAAACAAAAAACATTTACTCTGTGCCCAAACATCTACTTAATCATTATTTTGTATAAGAAAATCGAATACTTCCCTACACGTTTCCTAAAATGTATAGAACGCACTCTCCAAACCGATCTCACATAAAATACATACTAACATACAAATTGTAGTACGAGAAACTTTGGATCAAATATTTAAGCACCGCATGTTAAAGTTTAAACGCGAGACATGTCCTAACTTTAGCCTTGATAGTGTTCGGGACGACTGAATATATTGCTGTATATTTTTCACTCCCTCCGGACCTTTTGGGTTTCTGTTTTAGTACAAGTAATGAATAAATTATGAAGTAAACACGATTTCTCGAATCATTGTCTAAATAGGACGACAAGTTATATTTTTTGAAACTAAAATTACAAGAGCAGAATCGGTGTAGTATTACTAGATATTTTAAAATTTATATGCAAGACATCATTATCGTTATGAAGCCATGAATGAATGAATTAATTAATTTAAACAGAACCGAGGGTGCATTACAGTTTATAAAAACCAATGCGTAAATTCTTTATAAAAAAATCTCTTAAAATTCCATAATATACCTGCTCAGAACTCGCTCATTTCAGAAGAAAACATCATCATCGTGAATGACGTCATCAATCAAACTGCATCAATCATGTTGATCAATATTTTTTTAAAGTTATTCTCTTCATAAAATGGTTTGATGAAGATTTCACGCTCGCAAACAATGCTCACTTGTCAATTACTCGGCCTTCAACGTAAAGAACTCAAATACATTGTACATTTTAATACAATTTATTATTCCTTTGAATTTTTTCTGACATAACCAATCCGTAGTAAGTGCACGTGATTAACAAAAACCCTTAATGATTGCGAATTGAGGCCTATGCTCTGCAGTATAATGCTATTGGCATTTTTAGTTAATTTTTCTTACGCAACTGAAACTAATAGGGACACGTGGAATAAAATAATCAGATTAAGGTGACATCTGCCTAGGAGAGGTCTCAATGCTCATAATGAATTAGAAATGCGATGGAAGAGAGGGATCATTCAGAAGTAAATAGGTTTTTTTTTTTTATATAAAATAAGGCGGCAGACAAGCATACAGTCCACCTAATGGTAAGCGGATACTCTCGTCCATAGACATCCGCGATACATGCCAAAGTCAGTCCAGAATGACAATCGCACGCCCGCATTGAGCGGATGCGCGCCTACTTTTTGAGATGTAGGAATTGATTTGAAGAAAGAGATAGGAAAATGGGGAAGGACAGGATGGGATGGGGATGGGCTTTGGCATATCTCACTGTAGTACGTACACGAAACATGTACGTACACTGGGGAAATACGATAAAGTAGGAAATGCAGTACATTTCAAGGTAGTCTTCTGTGAGAGGGGGGTAATTACCATTAAATTGCATCATCACAGGTTTAGTGTGTGTGTATGTTTAGATATGTGTGTATAAATATGTATATTTTATTATTTATATATGTTTATATGTGTAGATTTGTATATTATACTTATATGTATGTTATGTATTAATTATATTTAAGGGAATTTTACTGTTGTCGTTTATTTTTATTTTTATAATAATGCATCTCATCGCACCTAATGTATCTCTCTGATCAACCCAAGAGATTAATTTCTTAGCCTTAAGAAATTAATCTCTTCTTTTGCACCAAAATGTGCAATAAAATTTATTAAATAAAGAAAATTGGCGCAACATGGTCTCAATCGGCTCGATACCAAGGACAGTGCAACATAATCTTAGTTAACACGTCACTATGATTTTTGCAACCCGACCGAAATGACAATTAAGATAAATTAGGTTAACGAGCCGTTCCATATATACCTCTACATAATACGTTTGCAGAATGCGACCATCTTAATAGTTATACGTATACTTTTAGCTTTTTCCAAGGTGAGCCACAACTAAATAGTAGGCAGTAATTCTCTTCCTCCGTGCAGCTTTCTCTGCCATAATATCTCCTTTTTATTAGTATTCAATTGCCAAGACTCTTGAATCAACATCGTACACACATTACGAGGAAATCTCGCAAAAATCAATACGCAATACGTTCACGAGTCAAGCGTGCTCTACAAACACTCGTTACGAAATCTCTCCGACAAAATAATAAGGGGAAGCGCAGATTTATCACTTTAACAATTTGCTCGACTAATACAATACATGAAACGAACAGTAGTAGAAATTGAAATGATAGCGAGCGATGGGAAGAACTATGCTCAGAATCTCTTTGCTTGAAAAAATTTCTAACGAAGAACTAGTGTTTCCGACATAGCTCAATGAATCAGCAAGCTGAAGTGGCAGTGGATAGGCCTATAGGCCTATGGCAGTATGGCACAGGACCGTTAACTGATAGATAAGACGAGTTTTCGAATTGAGACCACCTATTAGGAAACGTAGCGTGCACTCACGATTTGAAGAAAGTCGCCGGTAGTGGCTGGATGAGAAGAGCAGGAGAGCGCGTGGGATGGCGGTCTTTGGGAGAGATTTATATCCAGCAGTAGACACAGGCTTATGGTATAGAAACCTTGAAGTTCCTAAAGACATTCATTAGTCTGTTATCTAATTTACTCCATTATTCTGTATTCATTGTATTGTTACGTATTTTGTTGGTTGGTTATTTGTTTTTAAGCATTATGTTGTAATATTTACATAGTCTTCTTTTAAATTTTAGATACTGCATTTAAGTTTAATAACTTTTAATCTGTTCTTCCATAGTGTTGTAGAAGTAGACAAATTTGGTTCTTATTGTGTGCGTTCGTTCTTATTAATGTGCACTATTCTTTATTAACGTTGTCCTGTGCAATTAAGTACATACAGAAAAACATTTGGTATAGTAATTTAGTTAGTAAATGTTTTGTACCGTGTGTTTAGTATATAAGCTTCATAAATAAATACGATGCTGTTTATGAGCACGTGTTATGATGAAGAACTACTGTCTTATTTATATGTGGTATAGAGGCGGAATGTTTACTATGGATTCGCGCCGACACCGACACGTCACGTACGCGAGTGCACTCGAGCCTTTATCTTCGTAATCTGTTTAGTCGGAATGCTTGTACATGTCGCTGCCGATGGTAGAAACACTTTTTAACGTAGTTTAACGTGTGCTCTTATCTTACGTAGATGTTGACTGTCTACGTAAATAAAGATCAGAAATTGGAGAGAACACTAACTTTAATCGGCTCTAATACGGCTTTAATTGGAGGGAGAGGAGGGGGGGGGGTGTATCCCACCGATGAATCCCACAGCAGCTGGGCGCATTCGACAGACCACGTTACCCCTCTCTCACTAAAAGTACTACATTTCCCACTTTAACCAACTTCCCCAATGTAAGCACGTGTGAGCCCATTCTCATTCCATCCTATCTGTGCACGACAGAATAAATAAGGGCGTAGCACAAGTGCAGTGTAAATTATGTAAATATTATGTAAATCAAGTGTACATGATATGTACGTACTGGCATCGCACGGCTCGGGGAAGAAAGGGGGTTGTCTCACAAGGGTTGCGCAACTAGCGAGGTGAGGACGAAGGAATTCTCACATTACACTAATAGAAGCGTACGAGACAAATCCATACACCTTTCCTACGAGACTATGGGATGTTAGTGCGTACATTTATATTATATTTTTTTAAAGTGTCTTTTGTTTATAAACTGTATGTGTTTGTATTCGCTCTCCATAAATGTATTAGGGAAACTAGGTTGCGGGTCAGGGTATAGGCAAAATAAAGGCTACCGCCCGCAGTGTGTTTTATTGAGCATTGAATTAAACATATAAAGTTGCGGGCTAGATGACGAAGTTCCGGTATCGGCGCCACTACTTCCCCTTTACCTTCAGTCCTCCCATTCCCCTTGCTATTCAACGAAGGAGGGAGGGAAAAAAGGGCTAAATTGCCCAGAAAGATGTAAAATCATCATGCATCGTCATCGAAAATAGCCTTGTTCTCCGCATAAGAGGAGAACCGACCCTAGGATAAGTGACTTGTAACCTAGAAGTTATGTATGACGTGGGAGAGCGAATAGCACAATAAACTACCCCAGGGAGCAGGGGGATCGCACGGGCAGCGAACTTGCTATAAAAGGCATAGGTTCCGACCTCTCTTTGCCAGTTCGTCCTCAGCACTTCAAGTAGTAACTTGAACTGCTAGTTTTACATTTATCACTTCAAGCAGTAACTTGATCCAACAGACTCCTCATTGTGGAGATACCTAACAAGTTCATACAAGCAAGCTCGCTGCCGACTGCCGCTTCCTCTCTGCCCCCCTGTGGTTCAATGTGAATTAGAGCAGCGTTTTATTTCCGTATTTCACCCCTACACCCCCCCGTTGGAAGGCAACGTGCGGCCTGCAACATTGGCCCTGCGGTATAAGATCGATCGCGAGCACCGCCTTATATATATTATATATATCGTAGCCAACACTATCTTATCCCAACCCATTTTCCCAGCCCTTCCTCACAATCTCCAAAGGTACGCAACGCATCCGGAGCGTGCATACGTTTGCCAATCTGGACTGATGTTGGCATGTATCGCGGATGTTCATAGGCGACAGAATCCTACCTTCAGTTGGAATGTCAGCTCATCTGTCACCTTCTGTGCATAAATAAAAAATACAATAGTTAATTGCAACCGTAATCTTACCCAGGCCTATTTCGTCTACTGCTAGACATGGGCTTCCTCACGCACATAAGCTTGTGTATGAGGGATGTATGACCTTAAAACGACGCTGGTCAAGCGGGATGGCGAGTCCACTCTTTTAGAGGTAGTGCAGTTCCTCGGGGCTTGTAGTATCGGCTTCGTTATCCTTTAGTCGCCTTGTACGACAACTACGGGAAGAGGTGGGGGGATGCTCTTCTAAAACTGGCCGACAAATTGTTTTTATTGTTTAGTTTATATAAACTAAATCGTTAACTGTCCACAAGCTGTTGAGGATACAGCTTCTGGACAGTTTTAGGATACAGTCTGTATCCTAATAAAAATTGTATAAAAAATTAATTAATAAACGTACGGAATACTCGAGGAAAAATTGATTCTCAAGAAATGGCTATACAAAATTTTATGAATTGAGTTACATGAAAAGGCCTTTAATGAAAATTATTCTAATTAATTCTTCTGAGGCAGTTATTAATTAGTGTTTTGTAACAACGTAGTAAAAATGTTTTGTAACCATCCGGCTAGGTGGAAGGAGACTTAAAGAAAGTCGCTAGTAATACCTTGTTATTAGAAATTGGGAAATAAAAAAGTGAGCAACAGAAATCCTGAAAGTGACAGCAAATCGATGGCCTCAAATTTAAAGATGGGCTAGGCTTAGGTTCTCTGGTGATTAATTGCAATAACGTAGCAACTATTTTATCCCTAGAATATTCGTACCTCGCATAAGTTACAGATAGAAAGTAAAGCTAGCACCTTGTTTTAAGGGTTATTTATTTATTTCGATAGACGGATATACTCCTTATTGTACACCAACTGATGTTGCAAAAAGACAATTTAAGTATGTAACGCGAAAAGTATAATAGGCGACCTTATCGCCAAAACGCTCTCCACCAACCAACCTTTGAATGGAAAAGAGAAAACAGCTAACTTGTATTATCTAAATCTAATAAAAAAAATATTGGCACCTTAATTAGTAATTTTACTCTTCTTAAGCCTTCTATGTTCTGGTCATCCAACTACCACCGACGAACTTCTTCAGGTCGCCCACACTCCAATGCTGCGGTTCTCATCATATATGGCCTCTATTCGACGACTCTTCAATTTAATATGGTATTGTATCTATAGTTAGTTTTTTATGGGTTAGGATGAGGTGGTTAGAAACACAAGTGGTCTATGATAGCAACAGATCTAAATATCAAATCGTCTCATTTATATTTATATATTCTTGACGAGTAGCTTTTATGGAAATGGAGATATATTTCTTAGACAATCTACGAAATAGAGAAACAATCTTAAAGACTTAATTAATCGTTTCTAGACCACCTGCAATTTACGGTGACTACGGTGACCACTTACCATCATGTGGCCCGCCCGCTCATCTGCCATGTCTTCTATAAAAAAGATGAATTGATAAATATAATATTAGGCGATTTCATTTTAAGCTAAATTGCTATCACAAACCACTTGTGTTTCTGACCACCTCATCATACTACCGTTTATAATTAAGTTCAGATAGGAAACATTCCAAGGAAACGCCATAAATATGAAAGCAACTAAAAGATGCAGTAAAATTACGGACATTCAAGATTCCAAAGAAAAGCAATAAATGTAGAATGAACTAAGAAGCAGTAAAACGAAACTAATTTCAAATATTCTACGTTCACCATATCGGAAGCAAATCTAATAATCCGACAGGGTATAACGAATATCCGCCTAAGTGTTTTAAGACCCGACGTAAAATTGTTTAAGCCGAAATTTCGGAGGGTTCCTTAGCTCGTAACCTTGAAAATATGGCGACGAGAACGTTTTCATTCCGCGCCGTAACTTACACTGATTTAGGTGACGTTTTAATCCAAAAACCTGGGCGTGTGAGCTTGGAAAACACAAAATTAAAATTCAGGCAGCTCCGGAGAAGAATTTGGAGCATAGACGTCGTCGGTATTCTGTTGGTATATGAAGACGCTTTAAGAGAATGAGGTTATAAATTTATTTGTACAGTTGACATTTTCGTGTTAGATTTATACAATTGGAAATTAATCTTCAAATTGGCATTTGATCGATACCTAAAGAAATACAAATATTTAGTTATTATTTATATATTAGTTATTTATTTATAAATAATAAAATCACAGCACAACAGTAATATTTGTAGGGGGAGAGTGCACGCTACAATTCAACAGCCCCTGGGCGCGCTCGACTGGCCACATTATCTTATTTCCCTAATGTACCGTACGTGTTTCGGTAGTGAGTGAGATGTGCCAGAGGCCATTCCCATCCTATCCCTCCCTATTTTCCCAATCCTTTCTCCAAATCCATTCTTATATCTCAAAAATGTAGGCAGCGCATCCGGGGTCGTGCCATCGTTTGTCATTTTGGACAAATGTTGACATGGATCGCGGATGCCTATGTGCGACAGTATCCACATGCCATCAGGTGGACTGTATGCTTGTCTGCCGCCTTCGTCCATAAAAAAATGTGAACTTATTATACTTACATATAAATAAATGTTATTCCCAAAAATATATCTGACTATGTTCACGATCAAAATAGATAATATGGGCGATGGGATTATACATGAATTATCGCGTAAGACTCAGGTAAAAGTATGTGTGTGTTTGTGCGTGTGTTTGAGTGTGTGAAAAAAATTAAATTGGTATAAAGTAAGTATTGTGTATGCAATGAGGAGTGTACCTGTATGAATGTGTATGTGAATTTATAATTAGGTATTATTCTCAATAACATGATTTGAAAGTCAAAACTTGCAAAAGTGTAATTATTCTCCACTTGAAAATGTGAGAGCTTTTAAACACTTTCTGAACATCAAGATCCTGTGATGTAGCACCACCTCATCTCTTCCCGTGGGTGTCGTAAAAGGCGACTGAGGGATGACGAAGCCCTGAGGCACCACACCACCCCTAAGAGAGTGGACTCGCCAACCCGCTTTGGCATACATCATCCCTCATGCACATGCATCCGTCGGTCCACCCGGTTGGAGGATCTCTCATATTGCGCTTGCATGTGTGTGTGTCTTTATATTCTGTGCTAATTATGCAACAAACCAGTGGAAAACTAATAATCCTCTACAAACTAAAGGCGAAACTCTAAAAGCGAATCTTCATTTCGTAACACCTTAAACCTTTTAATGCCTTGTACTAAAAATACGAAAATCAAGCATAATGCGGCCACATTATGTTAATGAAAGTTGTCCAGTGGAATGGTTTCCTCCCGCTAAACAAGTAGGTCAACTGCTTTGAGGATCTTGTAAGCAAAAATGTAAACATTTTCGTAAAATTTTTCCGTGGGTTACTTATAGAACAAGCGGTATGGAGACAGCAACCCATTAATTGGCAAATGGATTTTTTATCTTTTTTTTTTGTGTGGACTGTCCGCCTTGTGGTAATTCATTCTTAAATCTCCAAAGGTAGACAGCGCATTCAGAGGCGTCCCGTGCCCACGTTTGTCGTTCCAAACTGATGTTGGCATATATTGCGGATGTCAATGGCCCACGGTACCACTTACTACCAGGTGAACTGTCTGCTCTTCTGTTACCTTCTTTCTGTAAATTGACCATCGGGATTTGAAAACGGTATTCGAAAAAAATATAAAGGCTCGCGCATATTACGGTGGGCCGTACCGCAGCTCAACATTGCAAAAATCCTATTTTCATGCATTTTGTATAAATCATCGCACACTTGAGGCGGGCCGCGAGGAATTCGCGCCGCAACGAAGCCCACTTGCGGATCGCTTGCCAGCCGTATTTATGGGCCTTGTCGCCCGCCTCAATGTACGTTGAATGGACGCAGTTAACGGACGTAATTCCAGAGATATTCGCTGTGCGACGACGTGAAGAATTGAATGTCAACAGCTAACGGACTTAAATTATTACAGTGAGCTGCGGCCCGTCGCGTCTGTAATATGCATTATCGCAGTTTTGTACTGCGACGCGCTGCGGTGTGCCGCGGCTGTAGTGTGTGCGAGTCTTTAGAATGCATGAGGTATGAGGTGCTTCTTTTCTTTATTAAACTTCCTACTAGAATACCGACCTGATATCAATTAACCTAATAATCTAACTTTCTATAGGACACAAACATAACCTATCTCATATTTGCATTAATTGCTATTTGCTATAGTATAAGCTAAAAGTAAAAGAATTTATCCTCCCAAGCTAACCAGCTTGGTATGGTAGGTTTTTTAAAAATGCTAATAATACATAATAATATTCGGTTTAATATTCTAAGCTGTCTTTGCTTGACTTACGAAAGCATTTGTTTCTTGTTAAGGAAGGAAGGAAATGTTTTAACCCTTCATCATTTTCATAATGTTTGATGGGAGATTATATATTTTCTACTAACTTTTGTTCGCGACTTTGCCGATTTAAAGAATGACGGAAACATTTTGTCAGTCAAACATCAGACAACACAAATAGATTTATGATGATCAAATTTAGCGCCAGTTGAGCATCTTCATACAGAAATGAGTTATTTTTGTTGGTTACTATCGACTTTCACTAAGATCTTCTAACATAAAATTACGTTTGTTTCTGGATTTCAAATAGAAGCATGCTCTAACATCGGATTTTAAGATGAAGCATTGAAATAAAAATTTCTTTTAAAGAATTCTCTCTGGATCAATATCTGTGAACGTTGAATCAACAATTAGGTCCCATTTCTCAGATAATGTAACAGTTTAATTTTTAAGGAAAGAAGTTGACAAACGCGCATACGTTTCACATGATAAGGTTAAGGGGAATATGCCCAAAAACAGCTGAGTTCATGCAGCAGTGAAACACGAAATGGTCACATATATGTGTGATCATTTCGTGGGCCGCTCGCCTGTCTGATTGATTGATAGATAAATTATTTATCGTACACCAATACATGTAGCAGAAAAGACAATTTACTTAAGTAACACGGAAAGTACAACAAGCGGCCTTATCGCCAAAGCGAAATCTTCAATAAAAAAAAATCTTATTATAAAAATATCCAAAGACAATAAAAAATAACTGACATTGGACACGTTCGCAAATGCGCTATCGTTTGTAGATAAATCAAGATTTGGTAAAAATATTGAAATAGATGAAGAACCGGGGAGTAGAATGGGATTGTCAAAATACAATAGAACTGTGTTTGTTAGCCAGAAAACTTACATCATAAGAATATAATCATATTTACAGTCCTGAACTTTTTCACTACTAAACTTGAAATTACGAGATAATAAACACGGTCTTCATGCTTCTCTTTTAGGCTATAAAATTTTATTATGTTTGTTCAGTGATATTAGTAGGTCTTATTAGGTTTTTTATATGGACGAAGGCGGCAGACGAGCATACAGTCCACCTGATGGTAAGTAAATACTGTCGCTCATAGACATCCGCGAAACAAACCAACATTAGTCCAAAATGATAAACGTTGGCACGCCCCCGGATGCGCTGCTGCCTACCTTTGGAGACATAGGACTGGATTTGGAGAAAGGGATGGGAAAATGGGAATGGGCTCCGGCACATCTCACTCACTACCGAAACACGTACATACATTGGAAAAATATGATAAAGTGGGAGATGCAGTACATTTCTAGGTAGTCTTCTGTGAGAGATGGGTAACGTGGCCAGTCGAGCGCGCCCAGCGGTTGTTGGATTGCAGCGTGCACTCTCCTCCTCATTGGCTTCTTTTTATACTTTTTATAGTATCTTTTCATACTCTTAATTTTATACATGTTTTTATACAGTTCACCTCCTTTTTTATCGTAACAAGGTAGCATCAATCAGTCTACCCAGTGGTAAGTGGATATCGCCGCCCATGGCTACTTTGCGATCATACTTCTTAGTTAAAATCACGCCTTTTCTCTCTTTCCCACGCCGTCGTCTCATATTATGGTGGAGTTAAGTGTATTCGTTTTTCGTTTCCACTTTAAAGTATTAATGACGGCGTCGCGTCGTCGTCAGGCAGGTATGGATTGACAATAATTGACATAGACATAGGTATCTAATAGTAGCGGTTTCATTAGCAACTCAATGCGGTACTGCAATGTATAGTAGAACAGAGTAACAAAGTTAGAGATTTCATTTAATTTTTTTACCTTTTTCAGGAAAATTACAAGTTCAGAAAAATGTCAGAAGAACAAGAGTTGTTTCTTTTCTTTATATATGGCAATGTTGAATTAGCACATTCTGCCAGCGTCAAGTTTACTTCGTAATAAACAATTTCCAAGTCTAAAACGTATTATGTAAATGTCCAGTCTCGTGGATGTAAGTCAGGAGTCGCTCAGTAAAGCGATAGTAGGTTTACTGAGTACAGAAGGGTACTCCTTGGAAGCACATGAAAAACGTCCCATGCTTTTATTTCTTTATCATAAACACCACGCACAAAAAAACACTTTAAAGTTTAATAAACTGTCACTATAAAACCACTAAACGCCTAATATATATTTTTTAACATAATCAAACGAAAACTCAACTTCACTCCTCGAGTTCCCGTCAAAAAGTGTTGATAGATTTAATGAAATTCAGTGTTAATGGAGTATAGGTCTTCTTTTTAACCGTGCATATTCAGTATGTCGTCTTTTGACATCCCAAACTAGTGAAGTAGAGCTTCCTGTAGCTTCATTAGAACTATTTTTTAAATTCCCCCTATCGATAGTTTCCAGCTTAAAACGTAGACTAACGTACATCTAAATACCATTTTAAAATATTTTTGTTTATTTCTGAACATTCAACTATACTGTACCTACAACTAAAATATTTCATACTAGATCGATATGTTTGAACATGTTATGTGTTTACAAAAAAGAGCTTACACGACCGTGTGAGGGTCCCTGCTTTATTGTATTAAAAAAGCTATTCTATTTACTTAGGACCTTCTTCACAAGAATGTTGGAGAATATTTTGGGATTCACGTGTATATTTATATCGTATGCGATATGTTTTATTTTAAATTTTTCTCTTAGTAAAAAGGGGAGTAGTGAAGTACTGATTATTGGGTATGTTGTAAAAGAAATATAGTGTTTGCAGAATTAAATTTGTCAACATTTTAACGGTATATATTGATTGACCAGTTAGTTCAGATTACCGACCATAGGATTACTATGAGCTCAGTAGTTTTGAACAAATTTATCTAAAACGCGTAATATTAAAAACGAACATATAAACTTATGACGTCCCACAGACCTCTCTTTCTCATGATTACTAAATCATGGGAGGTTTGGAGCCATAATCGCGTAGTGACGCGGGTCCGAAGTGGCGAGTTTGACGACTTATATTGGAATATGATAATTGTCCAAACTGAATTACATACGTCCAAAGCGTCAATTGGTTTTCGTCCAAACTGAATATTGACTTTAAAATTTAACTATTTATATGCTAGTCGTAAGTATTAATCGTGTTCAATTAATCGTATTTTTAATCCACAAGTGCTCTCAGACCCTAATAAAAGTTAAGTTAACCACATTGGACAGATTTTCCTTTTAGACAAATTTCGTATTTGTCATTTTTAATTTTGGACAATTTTCATATTTGACATATTTCATTTTGGACAAAGTTAGTATTGGACGTTTGTCATTGCATGGATGAAATTACGTATTGGACAATTATCACATTGGACTAAGTCATCAAACCTGTAAAATTATTTATAGTTCTTCAAAAGAGAATGGCATATTATTTAAAAAATATTATTTTACATTGCACTGGAACTAAAATCAAAAAATGTCAGATTGACTCCGTGATCCAATTGACTGACATTGTGTACGAATATCATCAAAAGTTATTGCTCTTAGATGTCACAAGTTAAAGAAGGTGTCACTAACACTGTGGTCACGTCCTTTTAGTTAATACCGCTTAGACATCGCCGCTCTACATACTTAAAGCATATAGGACTTTTATTACCGCAGCTCCCGTCGTCAAAACGCGGTACATCCGCACTTTCTTGATAGGGGGCAGTACCGGATACTGCGAATCCAAAGATTGTGGAAGGGCCTCCCTCTTGAGGTTTCTTGAGGTCGTTACGTACGATACGTACTTCAAGCTAGCTGTAAATAGATAATTGGATTGTAGACAGCGTCTGTAATACCAGGAGAATTCCTGGCATTGCACCAGGCGAACCGTCTTCCTTGTCTGCCGCCGTTTAAATAATAAAATCATTCATTTTTTTCTAATTTGGTTTATTCGTGTAAACAATTAAAATTGTATAATTGTATACTATGGCAATTGAGCACAGTCAAACAAAATATTCGTACACACAATAATAAATAATGTACCAACGCGACCTTCCAAAGAAAGTAATCTTGAGCTGTCTCTACCAACTTACGTAATTAGACAATGGAGGTTATCCTTTGACAAAACCGCTTCGCCCTGCCCAGGTGTTACCGGATCTGCTAACAAATGGCTCGCAACGAAATTTATTAGTGTGTCCAAGCTTTATACTCTATCCCAGACCCGAGGCTCAATTCTTTAAGGCTTTACAATACGATCCAGATTGTCGTTGAGATATTATGATGGAGTGACCACACGAACCTTTTCTAAGAGAACCAGTTCATAAATAATGGAAAAACAGTTTTATGAAATTTTTCAACTAGCACCCAGCGGCGTTACTGACATATATAATCAATGTTGTTCTTTAGTCTTTGATTTACCTCTAGATTTTTTAATAGAAAAAGGTGTCAGATGGCATTTCTATATTCTCTCTTACAGGTGAGTAGCCCGATTTTTACATATTGGAACAGTCGATCCCTTGAAACACTCCCTTTTATTCGAAAAATCATGTCAATAGGTAGATGGTAGCTGAAAATAAGGTTTGAAGAACAGGTTTAAAGAAATCCTACATTTGGAACGAAACTGAATTATCTTGAGTCCACTTTAGTGTTAAACATCTCTCGTGGTAATATTATCAAGTTACATTTAGTCTGTAGTTGTTACTATAGTCTCTCACAGAAGACTACAGTAAAATATAGTGCATTCCATCCCATCATTCCGTCATATCATTCCATCCTATCATTTCGTCATATCATTCCATCCTATCATTTCGTCATATCATTCCATCCTATCATTTCGTCATATCATTCCATCCTATCATTCCATCCTATCGTTCCATCCTATCGTTCCATCCTATCGTTCTATCCTATCGTTCCATCCTATCGTTCCATCCCATCGTTACATCCCATCGTTCCATCCCATCGTTCCATCCTATCGTTCCATCCCATCGTTCCATCCCATCGTTCCATCCCATCGTTCCATCCCATCGTTCCATCCCATCGTTCCATCCCATCGTTCCATCCCATCGTTCCATCCCATCGCTCCATCCCATCGTTCCATCCCATCGTTCCATCCCATCGTTCCATCCCATCGTTCCATCCCATCGCTCCATCCCATCGTTCCATCCCATCGTTCCATCCCATCGTTCCATCCCATCGCTCCATCCCATCGCTCCATCCCATCGTTCCATCCCATCGTTCCATCCCATCGTTCCATCCCATCATTTCCATCCCATCGTTCCATCCCATCGTTCCATCCCATCGTTCCATCCCATCGTTCCATCCCATCGTTCCATCCCATCGTTCCATCCCATCGTTCCATCCCATCGTTCCATCCCATCGCTCCATCCCATCGTTCCATCCCATCGTTCCATCCCATCGTTCCATTCCATCGTTCCATCCTATCGTTCCATCCTATCATTGCATCCTATCATTCCATCCTATCATTGCATCCTATCATTCCATACTATCACTGCATCCTATCTTTCCATCATATCATTTCATCCTATCCTTCCCTATTTTTTCGAACCTTTCTAAAAATCCATTCCTAAATCTACAAAGGGAGCAAATCTAGTGGAATGCCAATGTTTATCATTCAGGACTAATAATGGCATATATATCGGATGTCCCATGCTTCAACTTACCACCAGATGAATTGTATACTCGTCTGCTGTAAAAAAAACGTCGTCGTTAAAAAAGCTCCTAATTAAGTCGCTTTTAAATTATTCTAAATTTATTATTGTATCCCTTACATCTTTAGACTATATTGGCAAAATATTGAATGTCAAAATGTCATTAGGCAAAGCAGAAAACTGACTGTATGGTTGCTTGTTTATTCTAGTTCATTGTTCTCGTATCTCGTACTATTTACAAATAAATAAATCTAATCTAAAAAAATACCAATAACTATCAACCGTATACGAGTATAATAAAAAAAAACCCTGCATATGCTGGCATTACAAATATCCTCTAAAAGCTTATATGAAAATCATATTTCTCGTTCCGTCTGTCCATATCGCCATCACTGCGCGAAATATTTTAATTGATGTGGATTACTAGACCCAATCCGATTTATTTTTTGTGCAGATTTCAAATTCAGCACAAACTTTGTTAACTTTTTTTTAACGTTTTAACGGACCAACTATTTTTACAGGCTATGACTATTAAATTTTATTTGAATGTTATTTTACGAGGCTATTTCTATTTTTTACGGAACAGTCATGATGGCAGACAGTCAAACGGCTCACACGATGGTTAGTGATTACCGTCCCTGAGGAGAGACTTCAGAGGTCTGTAAAGGAATGACCCATTATAGGTGGGTGGTCCGATTTCTACACAGTGAAATAATTCATCAGGGAAATGTCCAAAAATCATTGACACCTAATGTCCCTTTCAACACTGCCTTTCACAAATCGGTAGTCCGACTTCTACACAGTGAAACAGTACATCGAGTAACTGTCAATAATTTCTGATGCTTAATGCCAACTGTCAACATTCCATCTCATAGGTGGGTGATCCGATTTCTACACAGTAAAACATTCCATCGAGGAACTTTCTAAAATTCCAGACGCCCATTCAAAAGAGTGTCCATTTCAATATTCCCTCTTACAGGTGAGTAGCCCGATTTTTACACGGTGGAACAGTCCATCAGGCAGCTTGAAACACTCCCTCTTACTGACGTATTCGAAAAATCATGTCAATATTTAGATGATAGCTGAAAACTAGGCTTGAAGAACAGGTTTAAAAAAATCCTACTTTTGAAACAAAACTGTATTACGAATGTTTCACAAATCCGATGTATTCCAATCACTGACATGGCTCGACATGGACAATAAGCATGCTGAAATGACAGTTATCAGGAACAATAACCGATGGGCTAGTCGAGACCTGTAAAAGAATACTAGAAATAATATGTTATTAAAACAACTGTAATTAGCGATATAAATAACATAAAGTTATGTCTATAAAGTACATCAACATCGATCAATATTATCCATAATATAAAGAAGTACTTATCATTTTTGCATAACAGAAAATGATAATAGAACTTATGTACAGCAAATAGTAAATAACCGTTCAACTAAAAATATTTCTCTACTTACCTTTTTTGAGTGACATATACAGTTCATTAGCTGCTATCATATATATGATAACGATTTACATTTTCATTCAGTCGAGTTATCTGCCTGTGCTTATACATTGGTTTTACACGATGAGAAGGACTTGTAAATTATAATTATTGTCCAGAGGACACAGTATTATGTTCCGGCCGGAATTTGACATTTTTTTATAGAAAAAAAAGGCGACAGACGAGCATACAGTCCACCCGATTGTAAGTGGATACCGTCGTCTATAGACACCCGCGATACATGCCAACATGAATGACGAACGTTGGCACGCCCTCGGATGGGTTGCCTACCTTTGCAGATTAATAAATGGATAGGAAAAATGGGGAAAGAGAGGATGGGATGGGAATGGGCTCTGGCATATCACACTCACTACCGAAACACGTACGTACATTGGAAGTGGGAAATGCAGTACATTTCAAGGTAGTCTTCTGTGAGAGAGGGGTAACGTGGCCAGTCGAGTGCGCCCAGGGGCTGTGGAAATGCATCGTGCACTCTCCCCCAACCTAAATCCTCCTCCCCTAAATCCTAAGCGAAAATTTGATGTTTGCCTACGAAACCATACACTAAAATCAGCTTTTTATTGTACTGACGACGCTTAGAATGTTCATGGTACTCTATCTACCAATCTACTATCCTTAACGCTGAATCGTTAGCGTTTATACAAATGTCAACGCCACGAAGCGTTTGTCACTTGTCTGGGCCTTCAGAGGTCTGTGCTTAGGTCAACTATTTAAAATTAACTATTTCTTTGTTTATACGGTCTCAAAAATGTATATTGAATACTTTGAGATCTAATTCAGTCCACATAGGCAGGCTATCTATAATGTAGACAGTTTTAAGTCACGTGCCCCGTCATGTATAAATAAACTTGGCCCAGATTTGACTCTATAGCGACAGGGGTATGGGTAGAACTGATAAGGGGGTGACAAACGTCACGTTACGCCACGTAATAGGTTGCGGTATTATATCCGTGTCACGCGCCTCTATTTGATTATAACAGGTTTAGTCATTTAAATGTAATTATACGGGGATTTCGTGTGAAACTAATTAATTTTATTTAGGGAAAATGTAATAATTGGTTTCCGTCGTACCTACAAAATCGGGAGCGATATGTGGCAATCGAATACTTTGACTATGACACGGATGAAATAACCAATGTATAGTGAGGCGTAATACATGTCAATAATTGCATACCTCAAATATCGTCTACTCGCAGATGACATTTTATTATTAACATCATGTAGTAATAATTCTTAAACTTCTTAAATGCTTAAACTTATAAAGTATTCTGTTGTTCGTGTTCAATGTTCCTGTATATTGAGCATGCTGTATAATGTAGTATTTTGTGTGGGATTGTAACAATATTCTTCCGAGTAATTGTTCTTTACCGAAATTCTTGATACTAAACCCTACTGGCAGCTAATGCAAATCCGAATTTAAATTCGCTCCAAATGTCAAATGTCTGCAGTTTAATATATGTACCTGTATTTAAACATACGAGTATAATACAATCGTAACAAAATAGGTGTGTATATTAAATATATCATTGCAGCATATACTATGAATGATGCAGAGACCAAAACATTTTTTTTTTAATTTTTGTCTGTCTGTCGGTCCGTCTGTCTGGACGCGCATCCCGTAAAAATCTCGAGACATATTTTATTAAAACAGGATATTTCTAAGGTCTGTACCCAGTTAATATTTAGGTTACTTTTTATTCAAATCAATTATAAAGTTCCCACGGTAATTCAGCTAATCCAACGTCTACAAGCACGAAGTCACGAACACCGCAAGAATATATTGTTTCTTTCGACATTCAGAAGTCGTGATCCCTCCAATAAATAAGTGGATTGCTTGGAAATCTCTCTGAAATAATTATATAATATTAACCCCTAATAATTATGAGTTGTATATTAACCCCCCCATTGAAGACTGGATAGAATGCTCCCAATGTCGAGACAGGACTCATGAGACCTGCTCAGCATACTCTGGGCATGGTTCTTATTTTTGCGACACCTGTTTTGATTAATTTCCAAATACTAATGAATATCCTTCTTGCCCTTAAGGCATACCCGTTTTACCTACCCCCGTAGGGCAAAACGGGTATTTCACATAATAAAAAGAAAACTAAATATTGCTATAAAAATGTTGATTTTTGTGTTCCATTTTTATTTCATTTTAAGCATTGTTAACCAGAATTTGTTTTTTTAGTTAATTCGAATACATGTTTTCTAATTTAATACAACTTTTTATCATTCTTTCTTAACGGACCCTTTTTGCCCTCCTTTCACCTACGTATATATTTTATTCTAGTCATTTCTCTAAACTATAATAATTCCAAATCCAATTACCCAAATCCAACGTTTAAACACGACATAACTAGATTATGAAGCAAATTCAGTCCCAGTAAATATTCGTATGTACGAGCAAATTTAACTTCAGGCGTTTTGGGAGCAGTTAGTTCTCGGGAGGTTGAATTTACCTGTAAAATATAGTTTCGGCTTCGACATTTTAATAAGAATTGATGGGCTGTAAGTTTTTTTTAATATAAGGTTTTTACAAAATCTACCTACTGTAGAGATCTACCCACTACAGAGATCTACCCACTACAGAGATCTACCCACTACAGAGATCTACCCACTACAGTGGTTAATTTGTAGACAAATATTGCAGTATTTGTAGACAATATGCTTTTGAAAAAAAACAAAGGCAATATATTGTTGAATAGGGCTCACCGAGTTCTACAATTTCCCTCTAAACGATTGTTAACTGGGGCGTGACATCGGCCTTTTCCAATAAGTGACTTGTTTTGACGATGAATCTCAGATGAAACAGACTGAAAAGCAATGAATATTGAATTAATCTATGTAACAAATCAATCCATGTATGTAGTAAGTAATTTACAAAAATTTCGGCACTGACCTGGAGCTGACCACCATTTCACTATCAGTCTTGCGATCCAACTAAGCAATGCCGCCAGCGTGCTGGTACCTTATCCGCTACCACAAGCCCTGAGGAACAACACCACCTCTAGAAGAGAGGACTCGCCAACCTGCTTAGCCAGTCTGCCGTTTTAAGGCCATACATTCCTCATGCACAAGACCATGTGCATGAGGACGCCCATGTCCATCAGTGGAAGACAAAAGGGCTGGTTACGGTTATATGTTACTGTTATTACATCTTGTATCCAATGACAATCATCAACTTACGATGACGTCAGTTTAAAATTTTCTTTCACACAGAATAGCTGATTACTTCGAACTTAAAATATGTTTTTTTTTTTTATAGATAAGAGGGCGAACGAGCAAGCGATCCCACGTGATGGTAAGTGTTACCGCCGCCCATGGACACCTGGTATGCGGGCGCGCCGCCGACCTTGCAAGATCCTATTCACAGCTTTCTTGAAGAACCCCATATTGTAGCTTAATGGGAAGACCACTTGAGGCAGTTCGTTCCACAGCGTACGGGTTCGCGATATAAAATATTTTTTGGAAATAATTTTATAACGATTAAGATATATCTCAAACATGTTTATCTTTTACGGACTCTTTTACAGTTCTGTAAAATAAGAATCATGGCATATCGTTTCACTTTTATTTGTCAAAAGTCCGGGCGATTGCATTCAGCGTCAGACTGACTTGTCAAAGTTGAGACTACGATATACGAGTGAGTATCTTTGCACCGGATCTAACCGGATATCCATCGCACGTCACCTGATCAAATTATGTGTGCATAGGGATGCATCATACTTTTGTTTGTATCGATATATTGTGATCGATCCGGATCGTAACTTTGTAATATGACAATAGATTGCACCGACACCAAAGTCAATAGAAAAAAAAATAAACGAATTAATCAAATCAAGCGAGTGTTATTCTTATTTGAACTCTTACCTAACTCCAAAATATAATTACCCGTTTTCTCCTGTTCTAATTACAGTATATTTGAAATTTAAACAAAGCAAAGTATACTTAAATACGCCCTATACTTTGTTTCATAAACAACCAAATTTTAATAAACAATATTTAATAAACAACTAAATAATAATTTAACTTGACTAAAGATGCGATTCGATCATTGATGCTATGCGATCTATTCGACCCGGTACCAGTATATTTGAATCGATCTAAGCCTGTATCTTATTTGTTTGTATCGATACTGAAAACTATCGTATCGACTCGTGCATCTCAACGTGTCCATCGTGTTTCCAATTTGCCGACGTGTGTCCCGAGTGTTATGACTCGTACTGGTTAACGTTCTCTTTGAAGACGGATGTGTCATGAATGTCATGGCTTCTGAAGGATAAATGCCTTGTTCTCTTTGATGGTTTGTCATGGAGGGTAAATATTTGGCATTTATCGTTGGCGAACAATCAAGACTCAGGAACAGCGATAAACTAAGAGTACCTACCTATTTATTCTCGACTCACATTTGAAAGTCTGTGAATTCGAAACATAACTCGTACCAGTAACTTTCTATATAAGTTCAAACTTACAATACAAAGTTAAGAGATACAAACTTATAGTGTTATTAAAACTATAATAAAATTCGCATTTTTGTAAAAACCTTCCCCGTTCGTGTTATTTTAATAATATTCATTTCCTCTTTTCCTCATTTAACTTCTTTTCGATTTTGCTTTGCATTATGTTTTGTCTGTTCATATACGTTGTATGTGACTTAACCGTACCACATAGTAGGATATCCTAAATAAAATAAATGCCTAAATAAATAAACCAAGAAAATAAACTCATTGGTAATAAAAACCGGCGTGAATTCCCTTCTAATCATAATCTTCCTATTGCTCAAAGTGAAACGTCACAGGCTGATGACAAATCGATTCAAAACTGATTCTTAACAAAGTACCGCTCAACTTCATTTCTAAATGATTATAAACTCCCATTCAAACTCACTCCCCCAACTCATAATTTCAACACGTAACTTAACATTTGAACTATGTGCAAAGGAACTTCAAATTAAGGAGTCGACTCTTTGAAGTAACTCACTCGTTACTTGTGATTTGAGGGAGTGGGTGTTGAGGCCAGCGGAGCGACGTTATTAGGAAAGTTTCACGGTTCGTTTACAATTTCTCGAGTAATGTGGTGGAAAAAACGACATTAAATTAGAAGCAGGGGCTTTATAAGAGATAGATAATGCTATCTGCTTCATGATGAGTAATATAACAGGTTTGACGGTAGGGTACAAAATGGCGCTCTCGACTTGCCTCGTTACTTCTCGCTGCAATCCACGATTGCAGCGTGCACCCGCCTTCTCTAAAAGTCTCACCAAATAGGTAGAAATACATGACATGAGACGTAACTAGTCGCATTACTCAAAAAACTTTTTGTCCACAATATTTAAACAGTGCAAAGACAACTCTCCAAAAATATGAACATTAGATATATTTATTCGTGGTTAAATTATTTATACTGTTTGTCATTTGAGTTATATATTTATATAATGTGCTCTAACAAACACCAGAGATAATGTGTAGGAATCACGAAATCAAAACCAAATTGCGTTGCTCTGGAAAGAGGTTATTTTAATTAAATCCAATGTGGATACAATTAATACATTCGACATCAATTTAAAAAGTGTAAAAATCTTACCTGGAAAGAGAAACAACATTAGAGCTATTGATTTACTATTTAATTCTCTCCAGGAAGATTATTGAGACACAAGTAACCAAATCCCTTTCTTGTATTCCGTCACTAGATTCAACTGTCAAACGTCCATAGCCCCAACCACTGAGTCACCACAGACTGGCACAAACTCTATTATATATAGCCACCACCATAGTGAATTCGGAATGATCATTTACATTTATACCACTCATCGTACCTCCAAATGTATCTCTCTGTTTAACCCAAAGGTTAGCTGATAGAATTAAACTCACCTTTTGTACTATATAGTATTATAAATAAAAATAAAAAAGATTAGGATAATTGATTGTGCTCACATAATGCAACAAAATATTATCTATATAACCCAAATATAACATATTGGGACACAGTGTTGACACAGTGCATGCAGAACGCTCACTATGTTTTACGCTGTGGTAGAGCGTCACTGTCCACACTGTACCGGCGGGTGCAGTGGCATGGTCGTGGTCGCGGCGACGTGATGAAAGTCGCCGGTAATGGTTGTATGAGAAGAGCGGTAGACCGTGTATAGTGGCGTTCCTTAGAGGAGGCCTATATACACCAGTGGAGAAACACAGGCTGATGGTATGGTATACTTAAACATGGGTTCAAACAATATAAATAAGAGAAATAATTAAATGAAGGGCAGAAAATACTTAATGGGCAGCAATTTTAAAGGTGGGTTAGGTTTATGGTTCACTAATGACAATATAGAAATATCCGTCGACTTTGTGATGACATTCGAAATAATTCAAAATTATTTATTGTAATTATTCAAAAACTGTTTTGTTGATCGTGATTTCCTGCTCATTTATTATTTTTTCTGCCCGTTTAAATACAAGTGATAAAATAATAATCACGCAAACTTCTGATGTTGCCCGTCCTGCAAACATTCCCTTCTAGTGATTCAAATATTCATAATAAAGTGCCCGTATATTTTCAGACTACGTACCTATGTAACTGTTTTTTAGGCACTAAACTACAGGAATTACTTCATCCGTCTTCCACAAGGATCTTTTTAAGATCTACCTGCTGAATAATTTCTAACATTGCCTTTTGAGCTGACCGCAATTCCGAAGGTAAACTTTTTGTGTGCCGTAAAATGTGGCCCAGTCGTTTTCTTTAATATTGTAAAAGTATCAACAATTGACTTCTCTTTTTATAGGATAGGTGGCAAGACTGACAACCGATGGCTCTATCGGTCCTTTAATGGAGTAAGAGACGTCTTCGGCTCAGGTGGGCTGTCATCTTGAAGAAGTTTGCTGATAATGACTGAATGATCTGAGCGGAAAAGTTTAATCGCCCATTTATTAAATTAAAGTATTATGTTTAATATAGACTTGCGACGCCTGGGAGCTTTTATATATTTTATGTGACTAGTCCTTGGCGGTTCAGTACCGCCTATTATTTCTCTAGTAAGGACATATGAAGTTCTTAAAACAAGCACTTGTTAGATTACAAAAACTGTTTATGTTCCACTTAACCAGCCAAAGTATCGTCCCGTCTCCTCTTACGCCATGGCTAGACGAAAATACAACAATGTTTGCACACACTAATGGCCAGCGATCACGATAAAACGGTAGACACGAAAGTTGCCGCTCACGCACACAGATGAAAAAACATGGTAAAAGGAGGTAAATGATAAAAGCTGGTAGTAAAAAAGGAGATAACTGTCTTGTGATTGTAATAAATTTATACCTTACCATATCATACCATACTACACCATCAGCCTATATCTCTCCAGTGCTGGATACAGACCTCTTCCAAGGCTCACACGATCTTCGGCTGTTGTCATCCAACCATTGGCGAATGTCTTCAAGTGGCCCCAGCGCTTCAAGGACATAGACTCCAATCGCGAACTTGTACACCCCATCGGTCTTGTCTCGAAATTATGAATAATGAATGAACTCGGAATTATGAATGGAATGCATGGTTTCTGGTTTCGGGTAAAGTTCACAAACACCCTGTTACTGGCCCTGTAATCACCACTATAATTTTGCGGAATTCGTTTTTACAAGAACGTCATCATACTGTTAATTTCTACTGTGGTGTTACTAACCCTCCGTTGAAGGATTAAGCGATCTATGTTTCGTTTTCGCAGCACTTCGGATGAAGTAAGCAGGGATCCTGTGTCGGTTAATCGCTTCCTTATTTTCTTCCTGGCGATAACGATTACCGGTAAACGGGAGGCGAACGTGAGCAGATGATCTAATTTCTTTCCGATTCAATATTTTATTATAATACCAGTAAAAAATATCAAGGAAATTAAATCTTGAACAAAATAAAATGGATAGATTCTTAACATTTGTCACCTATATTTCTGTTTTGTCCTGTGAAAAACGGTACATCTCGAAAAAAAATTCACGACAGCGGTTTAAAGGTTTGAAAAATTCTAGGAAGCAGAACTCAACGTTTTTACGAATAATACCTAATGTCATGGGATTAATCTATCATTGTTCTATTAATTTATAACAATATTTTTAAATTATTGTTCATATTGTAAATAATATTTGCCAAAATGTATCATCTGTATTAATGTGTATGATACGTTTATAGGGGGAGAGTGCATGCTGCATTCCCACAGCCGCTGGGCGCACTCAAGTGGCCACGTTACCCCTCTCTCACAGTAGACTACCTTGAAATGTACTGCATTTCCTACTTTATCGTATTTCCTCAATGTACGTATGTGCTTCGGTAATGAGTGAAATATCCCAGAGCCCATTCCCACCCCATCCTATCCTATCCCTCCACATTTTTCCAACCCTTTCTCCCAATACAGTCCTTGCAAAGGTAGGCACCGCATCCGAGGGCGAGCCAACGTTTGTCATTCTGGACTGATGTTGGTATGTATCGCGGATGTCTATGGACGACAGTATCCACTTACCATCAGGTGGACTGTATGCTCTTCTGTCCAGTATATAAAGAAACGTTTTGAAGTATATACAATAAAAACGTAAAGACCGTTTTATATATAAATATGTTGTGCATTCCTATTTGAATTTTTAATACCATACCACCGTATATCGATGTCGGAAAGCGACTACGTAGTATATAACAATAATGGAATTGCCCAAAAGCCCAAAAGTTTATTTTAAATTTTAGGAAAAACAAGTCGTAAATTAGATGTTAAGGGTGCTACCATTTTAAATTGCCATTTTGTACCGAATATGCGAATTTTCGGTTTTACATCTTACAAACGGAGATTCACACCATACTTAACTAACTACATGTGTGGAATTAAATTTGCAATAAAGGTACGTCAACAAAGACATTTATATCAACTCTGATAGCCAGGCAGCACTCGACTCTGGCATAATTCCCTCGAAATTGGTCAATAAATAGGAAATAGCTGTGAATAGGATTTTGCAAGGTCGGCGGCGCGCCCGTATACCCCCTGGTGTTGCAGGTGTCCATGGGCGGCGGTAACACTTACCATCACGTGGGACCGCTTGCTCGTCCGCCCACTAGTATAATATTTAAAAAAACAAATTGGTTAAGAAATTATAAAAGCGTAATATAAAAATACTAAAATCTTTATTTTTCGTTGTTGTGAAACGAGACATATACCATCCGATGATTTTTTTTCTGATTCGAAAAACGTAAAAAAATTAATTGCTATGTGTCGGTTACTATGTAGTCGCTTTCCAGCTTCGATATAAGTACATTTTGTACAAAAGTAATCAAGCAGAGTGTAATCCTTTTACGTTGCATATTTTATATTCTGGCAACATCTGACGCTAATTAGAAGAGAAAATGTTTCCATAACTTAATCAAATTGTAGTAATTGACTAATGCAATGTGTTGTTTGTATCAGTTGAATATATTATTAAGGTAATTTGGCTCTCGTCCCAGGATAGCTCGTTTAGAATTCATGGCTACATAGTGCATAACATTCTGATAGGAAAGCGCATTATGTAATTAGTTTTAATTAGTTATTCTTTATAGCACTTGGCAGCAGACTCTCTAGTTTTTTAACATATCGTTTTTATAATAAGATCATAACACTACGGAATTTTTCAATCTATGAAATAAGGAAACGAATGTAAAAAATCAGACAAATGTATCGCGTCTAGTATTGAATGAAAGGTTGTAATGTCCACATTATACAAAAAAAATGTACATAAAATATACCTTTTCCTGTGAAATAAAAAAATAAAATAAAATATCTCAATGTCTTATTTGTTGAAAATGTCTGTAATTATTGATAAATTTGATGTTGCATTTTTATTTTTTAGTTATATAATTAGTTGTTAATAAGTATGCTGTATAAATTGTAACTAAAGTTCCTGATGTAAATACACATTGTTGGAAGATTCACGAGTATCGATATTAAATAGGCCTTAGTTTCAATCTTGCATCATAGATGGCGCTGTTCAGGAACCTAGAACCCTATCGAAACGATTTTTGGTTTGGTATTAAGGAGTTGGGTTCGTGTTTTACAAAGGAGTTCAGTTCAGTTTCGATTACAGTTTCAATTTCAGTTCTCACTATATACACCAGTTTTCAGTGTTTTCAGCACACGTTCAGTTTCAGTACAGTACAATTTCCGTAAGGTTCCAGTACAGTTTCAGGTTTCAGAAAACTGAGCAGCTCATCAACAATTTCATCACAGCAAGTTTTTTTTTAATGCCTAAATTCTTGTGGCCCTAATGGCCTTTGAAGGGTCACCGGACATGTATGGTTTTGATCGAGCGCAGAAGGCGCTCAGCCAGGAGCAAAGAGTATGTGCAACAACGAGCCTAAGGGCTCCCCCGCCGGTAGACCGGCGGAAGGAACGGACCTCGGCTTAGGGCGTTGCTTTGGGAGGGTACCGCGGGATCGCGAGGAGGTGAGAAACGCCCAGGCACGTGCCGATACCTGGTAAAAGTGTTGGCTGAAGGCCGGTGTGTGTTCACAGTGTAGCGAGGGTGACGTCCTCGTCTTCCCCAGCGGGGACGGTGTAAGTGTGAAGCCTGTGAGTGTAGTGCAAGAACCTTTATTGGCAGCAGTAATTGTGTCGTCGGGGTCGTCTAAGACGCGCCGAAGACGACAACGCAACGGGGAGGATCATTTCTATTGGGGACATAGATTAGGCTGTCAACTACTAAGGGGTTAGGATGGTGAGGGGCTCTGTCATAGTAGCGTCGGGCAAAGTTTTTCACGTATTTGACGATGGGGAGCGCATTTAACATTTGACTATAAAATTGAAACAAGCACTTGAAGAAAAACACTCAGAATTAATGAATGGAAAAGGTGTAGTTTTCCATCACGACAATTATCGACCGCAAACATCTTTGATGACAACAAAAATTGATAGACCTTGGCTGGGAAGTTTTAATGCATCCTCCATACAGTCCAGACATAGCACCTTCGGATTATCATTTATTCCGCTCTTTACAAAATTCTCAAAATTGAGTGAAATTACATTCAAGAGAAGCCTGTATCAGTTTTTCACTCAGAAACCGCTATTTTTTATAGCATTGGTCTAGCGACGCTAATGGCAGACCCATTGGTCTGCCGGAAAAATGGCAAAAGTAAGTCGAATTAAATGGGCAATTTTACGTTCAATAAATATTTATGTAATACAAAAAAGTATTAATTACTTTCACTATAAAAGGACATGCACTTATCCGACTACCTAATATTAACCTGATGTGCCGTCAAATGCACAAAACTTACAAAATGTTTTATTAAACATTAAATTCAGAATAATATTTCATTAATTACTAATGACTGCTATGCATTTTTCTAATTATTCTGGCAGTGATTACCATTTTTTTGACGGTAAAGGAAATGTTTTGCCAAGGTGTTAACTGAAGAGCAAAGCAGCCTTTCATTAACCCTTTACAGCCCTTACAATTTGCTCCCTGCTACAGGAATATTGCAGTAATTGCAGCTTAGTTGAGTCAACGTTTCGTAATGGGAAATTAAATTACAATTTTAATCCGTTTTAATTACAGAAAGTGTCACAATTTGTCAAAGCTTAAAAGAATAAAAGGGAAAATTAATGCCGCTGTTCTTGCTCCTGTCGTAGTTGAGCCCACATTGAGACATTTTTAGTAAATAATATTTACTTAGATTTTTCTGGCGTAATAAGTCCAGAATCACAATCGCTGGCACATTACTCTTGGAGATTTAGGAACGGACATTTTGAAAAAAGGATAGGATAATGGGGAATAGGAACTATAACGAGACTCGTCTTGATGTACTTCTTACTAAGCGTGCGGCATGCCCCTATTTTTGGCACATAGCTTTGTCATGTCGAGGAACCGCTTGTAACTCAGTTTTTCAGAAGCACTTGCAGTGTAAAATGGTACGGAAAATTACTTGAGCGTAATATATAAAAAGCACACGAAAAAATTATTATACAGCGAATGTCGTCAAATTTTAACTTCAACTCGCCATATCTCCGCCAATTATATATATTTTGCATGAAAATCTCACAAGAACTTCTTCAACTTATCTCTCAAGATATAGGATCAATCCGAAATCTTACCCAGTTTGCAAAACAAAATGGCGGGATTTGTAAAATATTTTTTCGCGAGGCACGGATTTGTTTTTAAAATACTGTATTGTAGTTTAATACCGGTCTGTTCATTTTCCTTTTTTTAAATAAGAGTTGTTAAATTTGTACACAAAGATTCGTTTGGCTGACATGTAAACGGAGCATTTTTTATTTTTGGAAGGTGAAGAAATAATTAATCAAAAAAATCAAATTATAGGTACATGCTCATGATAGATATCTTTAAAAAAATGCTCTATTACCGTGACTCAGAGAGAAAAGAGGGAATAATAGAGGAAACGCTGCTGTCGTCCCCTCTTAATAATTGCAATAACTTTTATCAATATAACTGTAACATTTGAAATTTTCCAGAAAAGTTTTTAAGTATTATACTACAATGCATTATTATTTAAAATGTTTGATTAGAAAGTACGACACACAGCATTTGCGTTTGAAAAAAAAATCCGTGTTTCAGGAGAAAATATTCTCGAAAATATTAGTCTCCACGCATAATTTGCCAAATACAAGATGCCAATCTTTCTGCGACCAAGTTCTTGCACACGACGATAAATTGGCTGGCTGGTATTCTCACGAACACTGTCCCGAACAGAAACATTGTTTCGATAGACCTTGCGTTTCATTGACGTGCAGGAGGTGTTAGATCGGCAACTGACCCGGTTTTTCTTCTAATTTGTTGATTAGACGTCGAATTGAGGACTCAACAAGCTGAATATTCTGACCATAAATTTCACGTAACGCACGGACTTCCACTAACTGACCAGTCATTTTGGAATATTCTTAGCTGCAATATTCGGTATTGGTGGCTCCTTACTGTCATAGATAAGGGCGTATCTTTATAGTCAATATTATCATTTTTTATTTATCAATATAGTCAATTTATTATCTTTATTGCAACCGATGTTGTCAAGATTTTCCTAAAATCAATTTGAGTGTAACTCAGTTGAAAATTAAACGTTATATCAATTTTGAATTTGCATCACAAATTGTACTTCATCAGAGTCAGTTAATGTCAGAAAAATCTTTTACTTTTCCACTAAATATCTTTTATCATTAGAGAACACTAGCAAAAGTACATGTAATTTACCTTCACTCACACATTTAACCCAATACACGCCAATTTTATTTCCACCTATAACATTAGGGTTATACCCGACACACAAAGACGGTAATAAACACTTAAAACCATAAAAACATCTCTTAAGACTTAACACGGCAGCCCTAATAAAACGTTAACCCTCTGTTAACACTTACACTGTAATTGCGAACTGTATATGACGGGTACTTCTGACCCCTTTAGAGATGTTTAGTTCTGTTTTTGTAGGTTTGTAATTATGATATTTAGACATTAATATTTCTTTTATTTCAAATAATTTGTATCTTTGGTTAAGATTTTCTCACCTAAAATTTCGTTATTTCAGATTTCTCTACGCTCTATAATCTGATTTTTAAGATAAGAATTAAGTTATATATTTAAGACTGGCAGTGTCCGTGCCTTTGTTGTAAACGTTAGAGTATGTGGGGTTAGCTTGAGTCCTGGAGTCCCGTGGGAACTTTAATTGATCTGGATACAATCGAAATAGATGACAATGCTATAAATGCTATAAATTTTGCATGCTATACTTATAGCTAATGTTATGAAACAAAACATGTATTATTACCATACACTTTTATACTAACATTATAGCAAATATAGACGAAAAAAGAAAGTGGATACAATTGGTAGTAGGTACAATCAGCGCACCACTTTTTATCCAGATCAATACCTACACAGATTTAATTATTAATAAATAGTTCTAATAACATTTTATGGATCAACTGATCTGAAATAAAAGGAATACGAATTACTTTTTCTGAATTAAAAGCCATAATATGCATTACCACGACATGGGGTCCTTCAATAAAGATATGAATAGGATTTTACAAGGCCGGGCGCACCCGCATATCCGCGGGTGTCCTTGGGCGGCAGTAGCGGAAGTATCGAGGTGAGGAAGAGATGGAGATATGATGAGAAATAGAGAATTGGATAAGTCCCTTACTGCCGAAAGACATTAACACATTACGTGGCAACTTTCTGTATGAGTGTGGTAACACAGCCAGTTGTATATGGCCAGTGACTGTGAAATACCATTGTCCTTCCCCGTAAATTTGTAAAACATTTGACCCGAACATAATGAATTGACATGATTAGCTTCTTAAAATACTCTTTGTGCCCTCCCGGCTGTCAAACACAAAACTGAAACGAGATGGTATGTTCTAGAATCATTAATTACCATGCCTGTGTGTCTTAACCACTGGATGTAAACTTCTTCCATGGCTCAGCACCACACACGATCTTCCGCACTTTTCATCAAGTCACTACCCACAAACTTTTTCAAGTTGTCGTTCCACCAGACCATAGATTGCAGTACCTAGTCTCCATTCAAGGGACTCGTTTCCCCCATCGGTTGTTAGTCCTGCGACAGATATGACCTGCCCATTGCTACGGTACTTCGGCTTGTTTATTCTGTTTGTCATATATTCTTTGTTGAAATTTTTCGTTTGTGATTTTAGTTCGTCAAGATATTCCGAGCATAAAATTGCTGAGCGACTGGTCTTCTACCTACCTAAAATAGGTGGTAGTATTGTGTAATCGTCATTTACATAATAAGCCTAGTATGTTTAGATGTAATTACATAGAGTACAAACCCTTGTACATTAGTGTAGTTTACAGAAACTATAGTATAAACCTCACAACCATCCAGATTCCAAGGTCTAGACCAACAAACGGCGTTCAAATATCCGAAATGTTAATGTAAAATGTTTTGTTTAACCCGTTCATTGGGTACGAACTTAGGAAACTTATTGTTATGTCGGTAGACCTTCGATGCTTAGAGACACAGTATAAATGAAGAAGCAGAGAAGAAACTAAACGCTTTTCTTAAAATGGTTTACGCGCTACAAGCCGCTTACGCTAAGCACCTAGTGACGACAAGTCAGTCATTGTTATTCAAGTCGCCTTGCAGTCGTCTGTGCAGACGGCAAAAGAACAGAAGCTTGGGAGTATAGCGCTATTATACATGTTTTTCTTTCAAAAAGTAACTACTTTCTAGGTTTGAAAGACTGTAGCTAACGAGTGGATATTTCATCTGCTCGTCAACCGATACTCTCGTACATGAACAAACTTCACTGAATAATGACAAACGCTTCCATTTCTTCCCCTTAGATTTGTCAATTTCATTATACTGTTTTCGTAGGTGTATTTCTGTGTGTTTCGTATCATAGCACGGACAGTTTATATCTAATTAACAACACTCGTAGAAATGTTTGGCTGCTTATAGCTCTTGCAAATCACGTATGACACGGTAAGCTCGGACTGTTAAAAGCAACTTCGAATCGTGCAGTCATTACGTGTTTGGCATATGTTTGGCCAGCATAAGCATATGCAGGCCCCGAAACATGTTTTTGGTTCAGATACAGCTGTTTGTAATGGAATTCGAATTGTAGTAATCAATTTCATCGCCAAATACGTGAGAGACACCGCCCGACGCTCCTACGACAGAGTCCCTCATCATCCTAACAACTAGTAGTTGCTAGCCTAAACTATGTCCCCGACAGCAATGCCCCCCTCCACCCATAGCCGTCATCGTCGTTGTCGTCGCTGCCAATACGGTTCTTACAATACACTCTTAGGCTATATATGAACACCGTCCCCGCCGGCAGAGTCAAGGACGTCACCCTCGCTATACCGTGAACACACACCGGCCTTCGGCCAACACTTTTACCAGGTATCGGAACGTGCCTGGGCGCTTCTCACCGACTGGCGGTCCCGCGGTACCCTCCCAAAGCAACACCCTAAGCCGAGCCTTTACCGACGTGGGAGCCCTTAGGCTCGTTGTTACACATTTTTTGTTCCTGGCTGAACGCCTTCTTCGCTCGCCCTAAACCATACATGTCCTCTGATTCTTGAAAGGCCATTAGGGCCCCAAGAATTTAACCACTCCGAAAATAGAAGTTGTAAAAAAAGAAAAAAAGAAACCGGCGCAACCGGTAATAAATCAGCTGGGTGACTGTACTTCATGTTTTATTGAAGATAGTTCTGCATCCAGTTATCCTGTCTCCCGGGCATTCTTGTACTTGTTTATTAATTATTCGTTAGTCGTTAATTTCTGTGGTGATTATTAAATATTAATTACAGTACATCAATGCATATGTGTATAAACGTAAAAGAAAAAAAAAATACATTTAAAATAAAATGTTGTGATATTTCTTTATTAATGCTTACGTAAATATAATAACTTGTATCTTATAATCTCCACGTAATCGACATCTTGTAATCGATTACTCGTGAATGATTTTGCCTATGTCCAAAAAACCTGTATCCAGGTTATTCATGTTTTTAAAAGCTGACATTTGCACGGTTTAGAACTTTTTTATTCATATATAGAAGATGGAAACAAAGTGGTAGACCTCACTATAATTTATTGCTACTATAAGTGAGTATATAGTAAGTTTCTTCTATCGGTATTTAGCAAACATTTCTAGCAAAGAATTTAGATAGCGACCTTGCGGTCTCCGGGTCAACCTCCACATCACCCCTCGTTGACAGGGCCGTTCCTCCTCAAGTCAAAAGATGTCAATAGTTATTATAATCAAGAAACTCACTTATTAGTATAATCTTTATCAAAGTAACATGGGACCATATAAATCAGTAATTTCAATGACGGGATATAAAAAACCCACCGTAATTAGTTATAGGTACACACTATTAATGATGGTATAATGTTAATTTGATTGCGATCCGTTCGTAAAAGAGACTGTCTCTTCCTACCTCCGGGAATAAAATAGGGTTGACAGAAGTTTTCGCGCCACTCGACCATCACCCCAGCCCCATCTATTTCCTTCGACAACATCGCCCTCTAACGTAAAGCGTGATTACTAATTTTAAACGTAATTTAATTATAAATATCTCAAGTTAACCAAAATTAAGTGATTATTTACTACTGATTTTTCAATTATGATTTTACAAGATAGTAAAATAAGGACTCACGACAACTAGCGACATCTTCAGTTTCCCTTCGACATATTATTAAATGATGGTAAACTTTTTATGATGTAAATAATTTGGGATAAATTATATTTTTAAAAAGATGATTCCTTTCATTATTAAATTCTTGGTTGTATTAATTATAAATTGTTTTAGTCGTATTTTTCCATTCTCCTTACTGGCATTAATGTAGTTACTATACTTTTTCTTGTTTTTACAGTGTCAAAGTTATCTGGAGCGGATAAAACAGGCTGACATGGGTCTATTAGGCCCTACCCCCGCCGGCGAAATCCAACTGTTACAAACACTTTTTTTAATAAATTTCCGTAACGTAGAACTGTTTGTGTTTGCAAAAAGAGGGTGTATTTTAAATGTATTTAAAAAAAAAATGTTGTTTTCGAAAAACAAAAATTTCGTCTGACAAAAGTAAAATATTATTTTTCAGCAAATATATCCACCTACTTTGTTTCATAAGGGAAGTGAAGTCGCACAAACGCCGAATTCTTAACTTTGAATCAAATATACAAAGTGTAACACTACCTTTATGGTATACTAATTAATTACATACATTTTTCATTTTTATATTATACCAACCTACCACATATCTGAATCTAAAGAGTGTACTCCAAAGAGCTATAGAGTGACTTCAAGATACGCTTTATACTGTACATGCATAATATTAACTTTAGAAGGTGTAGATAGAAGAAGGTGACAGATGACCGGACGACAGTCCACCTGGTGGTGGTGGTACTGTCGTCATGCCAACATGAGTCCAGAAGTCCAATAATTTTAGAGAAAGGGTTGGGAAAATGGGGATGGATAGAATAGGAATGGGCTCTCTCGTATCTCAGTCAATACCGAAACTCGTACGTATATTGGAATAACAGGATAAAGTGGCAAATGTGGCCAATCTAGTGCGTCCACCCTTCCCTCTCTAACATTAAAATAACTTAAGGTCCAGTGCACGGCATCAAATGCACTGAAAAAAAAATCTTACTGTACGCAGTACATTAGAGGGTCCCCCATTTAATAATATGGTAGAAGATGGAATATTTCTATATGAGGTTGATATTTAATATTTTTTCCATTTTGCGACTGCAACTCCGAGATTTTAAAATTGATATTCATATTCCTCTTGGAGCTGTTAAAATGTGGTCAGGGTAAACACCCTGCATGCATACATGCATTATTTATGAGATTTATTTAAATACTAGCTGTGCCCGGCATGCGTTGCATGCCCGTCAATTTTTTTGCACATAATATATAGCCTATGTCCATCTGGAATAATGTACCTTTCAAATGGTGAAAGAATTTTTGAAATCGGATTAGTAGTTTCGGAGATTACCTCCTACATCCAAACTTACAAACTTTACCTCTTTATAATATTAGTATAGATTATTGTAAAACATTATAATGACCACAGAACTGGGATTTACTTTCACATATAACATGATAATGACACAGTTTATTCTTTTTATATAGAAGACGAAAGGCTTCAGTGCGTCCTGCCAGATATGACGTACGGTGCGGAAACGTGGCCTCTGACGGTGGGCCTGATCTATAAGTTCAAAGTCGATCAACAAGCTATGGAGAGAGCTATGCTCGGAGTATCTTTGCGGGATAAGATCCGAAAGGAAGAGATTTGCCAAAGAACTGAAGTCACCGACATACTCGTATCTTATGTGAATGCTGAAGCATGCTGAAGTGGCAGTGGGCATGTCATATTTGCCGCAGTTCGTGCAGGTCCGATAACCGTTGGAGTAGAGCAGTCCTCGAACGAAGGCTACTTACCGGGAAGCACAGTGCGGGACGCCCTTCCGCCAGTATATCGACGATTGAAGCAGGTCGCCGGTAGTGGTTAAATGAGCAGTGCCGAAGATAAGGTAGCGAGCCTTGGAGAAGCTTATATCCAGCAGTGGAGAGACATAAGCTGATGGTATGTTATGGTTGAAAAGATGGGAGAATCTGGACTACAACGCTCACGAGCGTTTAACGCTTTGGTCCTTTCATTAGCGCTCACTTAGCGCTCAACACTACAATAACCTCTCTAATTGTAACAAGTCTTTATGCGTATGCTAATTAACTAATTTCTGTGTTACCAATCTATTAAAGTTTTCCAATTGTATTTTTTCAGTATACTCTTTAAAACCTTTGACTAACATTTTATTAGTTCAAAACTTCTCTCAACAAGGCTTTAATACTCTTTATTAAGTAATAACTTACTTCGCAAGCACGAACTTAACGTCATAAGTAACTTTAGTTGTTTAATGGAATATATTATGATATGATTATATTTTATTACTGAAGAGGGTAATGGTGTCGGGTCAAAATGGACTCGTAAATGACCTGGGGTCTATTAAGACATAAAGGTACAGGACATTCGTGTCCTTTAACTTTGTGTACATACATAAAGGTTACATAAAGACAAACGAATACATTTATATAGATAAAATAAATCATACATAAGTACAGATAATTGTATGAAGTATATTTTTTTATTTATATCATCAGCCTATAACGTCCCACTGCAAGACACAGGCCTCCCCAAGTAAATCACGGGGTGGATACCACGCGGGCTCAGTTCGGTTTGGTAAGTGTATCCACACACTGCAGATTTTTTTTTCTACCATGCGGGTTTCATCACGATGTTTTCTCTCCCGGCCGAGCTAGTGATATATTTTTAAAATATGTATTGTACTTACGCAGAAATTCAGTGGTTTGGGCCGATGATTTTATGTGACGATCATACGAATGTGTCGTGTCATGTTTATGTTTGATTATTGTAAAAATTGTGTATTAGGCGTTTTGTGGTTTAACAGATAGTTTATTAAACTTGAGTGTTTTTCATGGGTGGTGTTTGTGATATATTACATCTTTCAATACCTTGAAACATTATATTGCAAAGTCGACTCTCATTGCCATTGATGATATTTAAACCTTTACAGTAGAAACGAATGCATCTGAATACGCAATTACATCTACACTTTCAGACTGGACGCCCGATAGCATTTCTCGTACACTATCTAACTCTGAGCGTCGACATTCATCTAAAGAAAAAGAAGCGAATGCAATAGTGGAATCTCTTTGAAAGTGGCATCATTACTTGATTGGAAAACAATTCGATTTAATAACCGATCAACAATCTGTTTCATTTGTTTCATCAAACACATGCAAGATTAAAAATGAAATGATAGAAAAGTGACGCCCAGAACCGGTTCGGTTCTGGTTATGTTCGGTTCGGTTATGTTACCGGTTCGACATCATATACCTATCGACCCGGGAAAAACAACACAGTACCCGAATGTGAAGTGGTGCCCACGTATGTGCATGTATATCAAGGGTATGTGCCCACGTCCAGAGTATGTTTTCAATACGTTTGGTACACCACTATATATACATTCCGATAGAAAGACTTCATTTATGTCTAAAGAGTTAAATAATTTTTTAACCTCTGTCGGTATAGCTTTTTTTTATGGATGAAGGTGGCAGACGAGCATACAGTCCACCTGATGGTAAATGGATACCGTCGCCCATAGACATCCACGATACATGCCAACATCACTGCAAAATGACAAACGTTGGCACACCCCCGCGTGCGCTGCCTACCTTTGGAGATATATGGGAATGTATTTGGAGAAAGGGTTGGGAAAATGGGGAGAGATAGAATAGGATGGGATGGGAATGGGCTTTGGCACATCTAACTCACTATCGAAACACGTACGTACATTAGGGAAATAAGATAAAGTACATGCAGTACATCTGTGCAGTACAGTATAGGTAGTCTTCTGTGAGCTTGCAGTAGAATAACTCCTTACAACCAGGACAAGTCAGGGCAACGGACAAGTCGAAAGACTTAATGGTAGGTACACTCTGGAAAACCATTTAACTTTGTATTCGTTCCAAATGGTGGATTCTATAAACTGGGAGTCTGTTTTATCGATAGCATTGCATACAATTTGTTCATTACTATGTCTTAGTACAAATTTAACACCTCACGATATGTACTCTGCTATGTGATTTTAATATGTACTCTGCTAGCAGTGATGTCAGGAATTATTTCGAATATTTTACAGCATATTCGGGACTCACTCAGTACGAAGGTGCAGTTAGTGTTATTAATCGTACGCTGGATTTAGTGTTTATTTAATCTGTCGTCGAGTGGGATTGAAGTGCGCGAGGCAACTGACAGAGTGGTGCCGGCAGACGACCATCACCCTTCTCGCCACTGTTAGCGGGAGCATAATGATGCACTGATCGATAATGGGTGGAATCGATAACGTCACAAACTGTAAATTGGCAGTCCACAGACTGTATTATATAATAAAATATACAAGTGTATTGTGTTTCGATTGTGTTCCTAAAAAAGGCGATCTAGTGGTAATCACCGGTATCATTATCCTGCATGGTATACCGCTTATATTATTCGCGACATACAATTAAAATTTACTTTTTTTAAACACAAGGAAACTAAATCAATCTTGTATTATGCGGCATTTTCAAAATTAAGGAAATTATTAAAAAGTTAAATTGAAAAAACACAGGCAATATATTAGTAACATACAGTGATCAATAAAAAAATATTGTATTGTATTGTGTTATTGTATCAGGCTACTCAAAAAGTTTTGCAACAAAGAATTTTTATGTATGGAACGCTGGCTGGTTTTGATGGCAATTAAAACTACGACTATCTACAACGTAAAACCAAAACATTCCAAATTCAAATTTCCCTCCGATAATTAATGAAAAAAAAAATCGCGAGTGTTTCATTTAAACTGGCTACCTGATATTTGTACCTTTACGAAACCAAAGCAGCATTAACGCAGAATGGTACGTAGTAGCCACGTGCTTGCCAAACGTTTTTACTGCAGTAAGTAACAACCATCCAAACAGGTCTCCGGGGACTGCTGCTGAGACCATGACAACGCGCCCGCTCACACAGCGCTTAAAACAAGCATTTTTTTGGACAGCACCCCGGTTAAAATTTTAGGCCATCCTACTTACAGTCCCGACTAGGCAGGCACCTTGTGCTTTTTATATTTAGATTAAAAATATTTTATTATTATTTTAATCTTAGTAAATGTTCTCTAAGCCCTTTCTTAAAACTAGCTGTTAATGAGATATTTCAGATATTGACTGGCAAAGCCTTTCAGAGCCGGCCAGCCTTTTTTCAACTTGTCAGTCCACCTGGCCGTAGGGCGTCCTACGAAACCTTCCAGTGAAAACGCAAAACCCATTTCAAACCATCAACATTTTTTTCACAGAACCAAAAGAATTTTACTCAAGTTCACGTAATACCAAGCCAACAAAATAATGTGTCTGTCTGTCTAGTGTTTTACAATTCACATTACGGAGTCATTAGCCGCAATCGCCGTTCCCGGTCACGTGCGTTACGTTGCTTGTATATTGGCGTTTTTTTTCGCCTGCATCCCTAATGGTGTGGCTAGAAAACGGGCGGGTTGAAAGTCTTAATCAATTACCTTACCATACCGCTGCAACCAATATGACTTAACAATATAAACGAAGTCATCGAGAACATAATAACTCGAGAACTTGAATAATACTTATACCATTATATCAAAAAATATATATATTTTAATAAAGTCATGTTACAAAAGGTTTTTATGAACCTGATATCATCTCGTAATATATTCCAAATTGGTCTGTATATCCCTCACGAACACTTAAAGAATGGAGGCTGTAAATGATTTACGATAAAGTACTCTTATTAGATTTCATTGTCACACTTAGTTGATTTAAATCACACTTGTAATTTCTCTACACAAGTCAACACAAATTCATGTTTAGTTTGAATTTAGAATATCGATTCCAATAATGTTATATGAAATTTTGATAACAAGTGACACATGAGACAAAGATTTTGAACTTTATTGATGTTATCATTAAGTAATTTATTAGCATATGTTCGTGAATAAACGAAGAAACTGATGTCTCGTCTCATTAAACTATGGCTTTTTCATATTCTCTAGTACCTACTGTATTCAAGTTAAGGGACTTTATTATACGAATGGACACACTGACTTTGGTTAATGGATTTCCATTTATTAACCAAAGTCAATATGTCGATTTGTGCATTCGTATGACCAAACCAAACAATTGTATGGATGCTGAGATGATTGCGATTTATTTCACATTTCAAATAATTCACGTTTAATTTGATTTTTTGTGGTTTGCTTGAGTTTGGTTTAGTTTTGTGTAATTTGATTTGATGGACATGCCATGTGATGAGTCGACAAATTTAAATAGAGCAAAATTTTCAGTGTAATATACAAGAGAACATGTTCTGTCAGGATATATCATTTTAAACATCCTTTGACCATTTGTTTTTGTTAGTTCAGACATATTTTTTTAACAAAAATGTATGATTATGCAGGTTTCTTCAAATCAAATCACAACACAGATAATCATCGGTACACATTTGGTGTCAGTAATAAATGCTTTTACTAATATACGTTTTTTATTAACAATTTAATTTAATAATTAGGAATAAACAGAGACGAATGCAAAATATGATAAGATGAATTTCAATAACGATAAAGGGCTATAATAATAAAAAAATGTTTACTTAAGCGGAAACCAATCTATCTCTAAGCATGATACGTGTTGTTTTGTGGCCATACACCAGACAACGGCTCGAGCGCGCGGATCGAATGAAAAACACGGTCATTATGTTGTACGTTGTTCCACGTTGTAACGCGGGAAGATCCGCTAATCGAATTCCCGCTACCATTCTTTATTTTCCTACAGATTTATCTATATCACCTCGAAATTATTACACCACGGTATCTATGGACAATAATCGAAAAGTTAATTAGTCATTATAAACGACAGTATTTATTCCTTTCGTCCACCTTCGTAACTATCTTTCGTAATCAGCTACGAAAAAGGAGTTTGTTTTCCCTTTTTCATAACCAGTTATTAAGCTGGAATATTTATTCCACCTTCGTAACTAGCTACGAAAAACGAATTATTTTTCTTTTTTCGTAACCAGCTATTAAACAAAAATTTTGTCATTTTCGTATCCTAAAAAAGATGAAATAAATTTGGGATAAAGTTAAAGCTGGATAATGAAAAAAAAAGATTCTTTAAGGTAGCGTGTTAAAATTAAAACAAGTGTTCTAAAGGTGTCGATTAAATGAAATTAAAAAGCTTTAAATGAGAGGAATAAACACAAATATATATATATATAAGTAAAAGCTCCATGGTCCAATTATTTCAATACAATTTTCAACAGTTATAGATTTATTTGGTTTGTATTTTTCAATTCTTCGATGACTGAACTGATTTCTTGGTAATTTTGACTTTTTCAGTTTTTTCTATTTGATCGCTCTTTGGAGATAATAATAATCTATTTATTTGAGACATTTACATATTTTCAATACGGTAATTGTCACTTGTAATTAGAGGATTTTAGGTCATATTTTAGTCCCGAAATTTTCGGGATTAAATTTAATGAATCCTGGGATTTTCGGGATTGATATATTTTTTTATATAAGTCAATAAAAATGTGCGTGAAACGAAACGCACTTACTTTCATTTGACGTTTTGACGGCCATCTTGTTTACACGGCTGATTTCATTTGTTTTCGCTAACGACCGGTACCGGATTATGTGTAAAAGTGTGTACAAATTCCGCTTCACGTCGTGTAAGTATTGATATTTTTTTTGTTAATCAATGATTTTATTAAAAACCAACAATGCATTAATATGTGTGAGTGAATATAGATGAAAAAGAACGAGTGTTATGTTTTTGTAGCTCTAAGAGGTTATGTTTATGTTGTGCATAGACTTAAATGTTCTTTTCATTTTTGTTTAGGTTAAAGAAGTAAACAATGTCATCATCCAAAGAAAGTTTTTATGTCAAACATAAAAAAGATGAAGATGTTTCGTCAGTGTGGAGTCATTTTTTAGTCGATAAAGCGGGTAGTTCAGCACAATGTAAGCGTTGCTTAGCTATTTTAAAGACCTTAGGAGGATCAACCAAAGGCCTACATACTCATCTATATTCAAAACATTCCGTGAAAGTAGATTCTGCCAAGGCATCTTCCTCAACGGGCCAAAATAATGAAGGACCACCTTTGAAAAGAAAAATGACGTCAGTCGCCGACTATTTTGTGAAATCTGATACTCTTGACGATGTTTTGGCCCGTATGACTGCGCTAGACGGTTTTCCTTTTAGCGTATTTGTGACATCAAACGATTTAAGATCGTTACTATTAGCAAAAGGTTACTCAGACTTACCTAAATCTGCTTCAGCAATCCGCAACAGAGTAGTAGAGTACAGTCGAAAAATAAAAAAACAAATGACAGCTGAACTATCTACATTGAAAAAAGGAGGACAACGATTTAGTCTAAGTTTTGATGAATGGACGTCTAGCTCTAATAAGAGATATATGAATTTAAATATTCATTCAGTCAAAGAAAATTGGAATTTGGGACTTATTCGAATTAATAAATCGCTGACAGCCGAAACTTGTGTTCATACTTTAAAAAAGCGGCTTTTGGAGTTCCATATCTCATTAGATACCGATATTGTGGCAATAGTGACTGATGGTCCAAATGTAATGCTGAAGGTTGGAAAACTTGTAAATGCAGAACACCAAGTTTGTTTTGCACATGGTATTCATTTAGCCGTTTGTGATTTATTGTATAAAAAAGCACCTGCAAATGAGCCTACCAGTGATGATATTGATGACTCGGATGATGATAATGAAGAACTAGACTCAGGATTAGTCATTGAAACTGGAAATGGTCGGGATTTGAGTAATGATCGAAATATTAATGAAGTAGTAAAGAAAGTTCGTAAAGTGGTTATTATTTTCAAAAGAGCGTCCTTGAAAAATGATACAATACTTCAAAAATATGTTAAAAAAGAACATGGAAGAGAGCTTAATTTACTGCTCGACTGTAAAACGCGTTGGAATAGTCTCTTTACAATGCTAAAGCGATTTGATCTTTTAAAAAATAGCGTAAAAAAGGCACTTATTGACCTAAATAATCCTGTACAATTTGAGGAATCAGATTTTCAACTAATTAATGAGACAATCAAGGTCTTGGCGCCAGTTAAATTATCCGTAGAAGCACTTTGTCGTTCTGATGCCAATTTGTGCACGGCTGATGCGACACTGAAGTTTCTTTTTCAACAATTGCGTGACAATGACTCAATTTTGGCTTCTAAATTGAAGACGCATTTATTGAACCGCATGAAAGATCGTCGACGAAATGAGTTAAGTGGAGTATTAAACTATCTACAAAATCCTCATACTGATAAGACTGAGAGTAACAATTTGGATACTGATTGTGATGTAAAGAAGTTATTTTCCAGTCCAAGCATGATGGCAATAAAAAAACAGATTATTTCGTTAATTGAAAAGATGGAAAACTATGATAATGAAGAAAATGACATGAAAATTGAACCTACGTATACAACTAGTAAAACTGATTTAACATTGAAAGAAAAGCTTCAGAACGAAATAGAAAACAGCATGAAAACTATAAATCCAGAAGCATATAAAGAAACTGATCTTTCTAAGATCATTAAACAAGAAATGAATCTTTATGAGGCTAGTTCCACACGAGGTTATAATTTGGAGAAGACTTATAAAAATTTATTGACGATTCCTCCAACTTCCATCGAGCCTGAACGCGCTTTTTCCGCCTCTTCATATTTGTGCAACAAATTGCGAAGTATGCTTTCGGATGAGACGTTGGATGCGTTGTTATTCCTTAGATTTTATTTTCGTGGCTTAAATAAGTAATTTATAAAGTTTCTAGTCTATTTAATTTAAAATATGAGTACCTATAAACATTGATCTCTTTAACATGTAGTCTTTTTTATAGTATATCTAAATGAGTCTTAAGAAGTTGTTTTTTTTTAAGTTTATTGTAAAATAAAATAAACAAACTCATAAATTATTTACAGAATTGCCTAGTTTGTTTATTTTATCAGAAGAAAGTATAATTTTGTTTTGTTTTTTGAAGATTTAACTAAAGATTTAAAATAAAAAGTTGATTTTGATATGTTTTACTGTCTTTTTGTTACCACTTTCTATTACCAATACAATCCTGGGACTATCCCGGGATCCCGGGATTAACTGTAAATAATCCCGAAATCCCGGGATTAGAAAAATCGACCGGGATCGAATCCTCTACTTGTAATGCAGTTAAATATTTCGTCCACAATATGTATATTCCTCGTTCAATATGTAGAGATATTCTTATTATGTATTTGTATCCCGTATTTGTACTTACCATCAGGTGGACTGTGTGCTCGTGCGCTTCCTACTTTCTATAAATACGAAAAATAGCAAAATCTGTCGATCCCACTGGCGATTATCAACGGCCTTTTTCACAAATTCGTACTTAAGTGGGAATTAGAAACGACTTTACTGAACAGGAGGAAACAAATAAATGTATAATTAACTCAACAGTTATTTAACAATATTTTCAAAGGCTTTCTGACTAAGTCTTTCTACCTTTGTTATTAGAAAAGATCAACTTTAAAATCCTATAACAAGATTACCTACCTCCGCTTAAATTACGCGAAAAACTGCGCGGTTCCGTAAAAAGCAATTAATTAGGACTTTAATTAGACACAGCATTTTGACGCAGCACATAATAGACAGTATGCTAACTGAGCTCTATGCTTGAAATAGATTGAATATGACTTGACATGTATTTTCTATTAATTTGACAATTGATAATGCTATTTATGACAATAATTTAACATCGTAACTTTAATGTACCTACCTACTTTGTAATTATTTGTGTAGTAAAGTTCTTTGTGATGCACGCATTGTGCTCGCATGAGGTTGAGATTGGTTGTGATTGTTAATTCAATTTTGTATGTAGTGGCAAGTTTCCCACTTTTTGACAAATGTATGATATATATAGATAGTATTAGTATAGTATAAGAATTTGCACGCCGACGAGGCTGGTATAGATATTTATATGACATATACGAGTCGCAAAATTATAATAATGAAATATCAAGTGTTTAATGTTCTTTAAATGTATATTTTAACCTAATTTTGTTCGACACAACGGATAAATTCATTTTCCGCGATTAATACGTAAATTCACATTATCGTGTAACGGAATGTAAATTGTGCTAATACAACCGATCGATTGTTTATGATCGATTATTTAAAGTAATGTAATTTATATTACATATAGTATTAATTCGGTACTTGACAATTTTTTTGAATTGATTTAAAATGAAAGATTATGTGTGTATATGTTTATAACTTGAAGCGTATATTAAATTGAAGTCAAGGTTTAACATAAAATCGAAGTTTTATAGTCAAATTTCGATTTTCCCGCGAAAACGGCACTCTGTCGTGACGCCATGTTGGTGACGTCATAGTTCTATAAACAAACGATTTTGTATATGTAAGTTGAATCGCTTTACGGGTTTTCTTTCTAATTTTTAAACATCATGAATCCTACATATTATAAGTGCTGTGCAGTCCCTCTGTGTACAAATACTACAATAAGTACACCCACTAAATTATTCATTCATGCGCCAAAACAACCGAAAATTCGAAGAAACTGGTTGCTACTTGCAAGAAGAAATCTATCTGACATATCGTTGAAATCCATTCTTTACTTTTGTGAAGATCACTTTGATGTAAGTATTATTTGTTTATCTAAGTAGTTTGCATATTATATATACAAAAAAAATTGTTATATGGAAATGTTATTTCGTTGAGATTATAATATTTACCATAGACATTGAGGTTATAATATTGTTGAGGTTATAATATTTGTCAAGAAACAATCATTCAAAGTTATTTCGTAAAGTGCGTTCTAATATTTTTAGCTACCCAACGACATGGAAAATTACACCAGGTACCGTTTGATGGGCTCAGTTCTTTGTCTTCGTTATGTATTTTGGTTTAATGACAGGTGAAATAAAAACAATTTCACTAAAGGTAATAATAATTTTTATTTTTCAATGAACCGATCAAATCCCTTCATATCTGAAAATAAAATAGTAAAATACATATTAGTATTTTAGTACACGTTATTCTATTTTAGTACTTGTAGATAATAGTGGATAAATATTATTTTTCCAAAAATAAAGTAATATATTCAACATATTATTGACATATGTTTCATCATAAGAAATCTTGATTATTTGCACTTTTTCATTTTTTTCAAACTCCCAGTGTGCAACACAAAAGTAGCAATTCTTCAATCCTGTGACATACATTTGAATTTGCACTTGACATAGGAACTTTGCAGTAATTCTTGCATTTTTAATATAATTTTTAAAACTTTGTTCACTTGCAGGACATTTTATTTCGATAATGGCATCATGTAATATACCATCTGGCGATCCTGCTATTATGGGATGTTGTTTCGAGATAAATAAACCGCACTTGTCTATCTTGCCAATTTCTTTTTCGACAATTTGTCTTACTTTTTCTTCCAAGAGACGCCCTCTTCTCATTGCTGATGTATCTGGGGTTCGTGCTCCCATGATAGTAGCTATTAAAGACCCATCAAGGGTCTTACAACGGCTAACTTCGTATGCTATTGAAGCCGTTATTCTGCCGTACCTAAAGGCATACCATAATTCATTTTGATGCTGGTCTCTTGTTTTTTCTTCAATCTCTTTTATGCTTTCTTCTGAAAATAGAATGTGTATACTTTCCAGAAAACTTTTGCAATCATTTCCGTCATTATATTGTAAAAATAAATGATGCAGAGAAAGCATTTGCACACCTTTCACTTCGTAATCAGGCAAATGCTTTAATATTTGGCAGTTGTTCACTCGACATCTCTTCGCTTCATTTACAAATTTAGTAAAAACCAAACTTTCTGCTGAAGTGCTTGAACTTTTTTTATTTTTACTTAAATCTTTTGCCTTTACAAATTTGATTGTGCTGCCCACCTGTGCTAATTTAGATTTTTTCCAGTAGCACTGTACAGAGGTACAAGGAGGTTCTTCGCTCCTTCTGTGCATCCACATAAGAAATGCCACCGAATGTTTGCAACCTCCTTGAGAGGCAGCGCAGTCATGACACTGCACACTTAATATACGATCTGCTTTTTCATTCACTATTAAAGTGACTTTATAAGGCTTTGATCGCACTTTGTGTTCGGGACATATTTTACATTTTACTGTGCACAAATTAGTTTTTGTATCCCGATGTAATTGTACATAGCCGACTGCGTCATCACCATATGAATCTCTCGAAGATCTGCAAGAGAAAAAACATTTTTGTTAATGATTGTAACCGGAAAAAACTCGATATATATTTGTATGAATATAAAGTAACAAACATAACCTCTACGCGTTTACGTCTTTCATTAGCTATGTCACTTGTTAAGTTTCACAAAGAAAATGTAATCTATTGTTTACATAAATAATCCTTTGACATAATAATATGTAATGATTAGTACTTACACTGATGTTTTTACATTTCTAAATTCTGCAGAACAAAAGTCGGAGTTCGTCCCAAAAAAACTTCCCACCATAAGAACGTCGATTTTGGGCAGATTTGCACTGTCTGCTTTTATGTAATCCTTTTCCATAATTGTTGTCCATTATAACACTCTTTTGCAACCACAAAACACCACAAAATTCCTTAAACACCAACAAAATAACTACGAAAAAACACTTGGTACTTTATTAGCGGCGACATGTAAACAAGAACTATGACGTCACGCATCGTGATTGGCGTTCGTAGTCACGTGACAAACAGTTCAAAAACTTTATTTTTATTATTGAATTTCTAAAAAAATATGACTATAAAAAGTCAATAGACCTTGAAATATGACTTTTTAACATCTAATCTATCTTTTTGATAAAACCTTATTTTTATCTAAAAATACTGTCAAGTACCGAATTATATAATGTTATTAAAATATTGTATTTAAATTTAAAAAGTCCAGTTTTTATTTTTATGCTTTGATCCTGTTTTATTATAATTATATAATCATGCAAATCATTATACACATTTATATTACCTGACTTTTGACTTTCTAGTTTTACTTTATATCTGGGTTGTACCTTAATAATAAATTGAATAGAAAACACAGTCGAATAGAAAAGTTAACTTCCTTATCAAGGATCAATTATCCTTTTATTTCATAGATATATTCATTAATTAAAAAAAAAACGATTGATTAGGCTATCGATTAACAAAGTCTCATCACTGTAGTTTTTTTCAACTGGCAGCTGTCAGATTAACCGGAGTATTATTATGACATCTTTTGTAATCCGTCCTTTAGCAAATAAGAATTTAAATAATCACATAGGTAGTCTCAACTGAAACTCTTGCTATCCCATCAAATATTAAATAAATATAAAACATCTGGGAATTGGGCAAAAACAAAATTTGGGAGGGGGTGAGTACATGCTGCATTCCCACAGCCGCTGGGCGCATTCGACTGGCAACGTCGAATCACTCACGTCACTCACAGAAGACTACCTTGACATGTACTGCATTTCCTACTTTATCGTATTTCCCCAATGTACGTACGTGTTTCGGTAGCGAGTGAGATATGCCAGAGCCCATTCCCATCCCATCCTATCCCTACCAATTTTTCCAATCTATTCCTTAACCTGCAAAGATAGGTAGCGCATCCGGGGCCGTGCTAACATGTGTCATTCTGGACTGGTGTTGACATGTATCGCGGATGTCTATGGACGACAGTATCCACTTACCATCGGGTGGACTGTATGCTCGTCTGCCGCCTTTTTCTATAAAAGAAAATCAGTTTGCATAGCAAGTTATCCACGAAAGTTAGCTTATTTGAGAGCTAGCTTGCGGAAGGCACATTTTAAGCTTTAGTATATATACCACTCCTATTTATATTATGGTCTGAAAAAGGCAAAGCCTGAATTAACGAGTCCGCCTAAACACGGGTCGCCAAGTCATTACGCTATTTACTAAAAATGTTTACGCGAAAAATATTCTAAATGGCATTATAAATGAGTGAAGGAATTAATGAATAAAACTTTATTACAGAACGTAGAAAATTAAAAAGAGACCTAAGTTTCTACCTAATAAGATACATTTTTATTTAGTTTAGCAACTAAGTAATAATAATAAATTTATCGCAATCAGCTACACCGCCAGAGTAAAAGTAATGAGTGTATTGTTAAACTCTCTCTTCTGTTTTAGTCGAAATACGCTCTAATATCGCTTTCGTAAATATATGAGTATATTCAATTAATTAAGTGAAGTGCAATTCCGACCGAGCCTGGCTTTGCATAGTACTAAGAAGAGTACATCCCCGTCTGTAATCTGTTTACTAATTCATAAATCTGGGGTCAGTTCCCGGTCTCAAGCTTAAAGTGTTTCTTCTCCCATTCCAACCCTTTGGAGGTCAGCAGACCATCATCAAAAGGTGAGTGCTCTCCCCTGCACGAAACATAGCACCTATATGTTTTTCATTCGCCTAATATAAAATTAATTGTCGTTTTTTTGGTTTGTCATACCGTCCACACTTATTTCAATCATTGAACAATGTTAACTTATAGATTTTGGTACCTATTTACCTAGATTTTTTCCAGGTGTCTTCAGTTGTTGTCTTCAAGATACAATATAACAACAGTATTACTCGTCATCATGAATGTTTCGTCGAACGAAAAATAGATACTAAATATAAATATTATGTTTTGTTAATTAAATCGTGTTACTTCTCGTTGCTAGGTTGTACTGTTAGTGTTGAAAAAAAAATACTTTTAATAAATTCAGTATTTTTTAGTAAATTAGTATATTTTAGTAAGATTGAATTATTTATTTTATCTATTATATCTACATATGATAAACCGATCCATTATTAAACTACTTAACCTAATAAGATTTACGCCGAGTGATTTACTGGGGGAGGCATGTGCCCTGCAGTGGGACGTTGTAGGCTGACAAGTACAAGTGTTTCTTAGGTATTTAGTAGCAAGAAGTTCGGTAAATAACAATACTCAAAAGAATATTGCTACAAGTGTATTGTTGTTGTTACTAAAGGAGGGGGAGAGTGCACGTTGCAATCCAACAGCCGCTGGGCGCGCTCGACTGGCCACGTTACCCCTCTCTCACGGAAGACTACCTTGAAATGTACTGCATTTTCCACTTTGTCGTATTTCCCCAATGTATGTACGTGTTTCGGTAGTGAGTGAGATGTGCCAGAGCCCATTCCCATCCTATCCTATCCCTGCCCATTTTCCCAACCCTTTCTCCAAATCCATTCCTATATCTCCAAAGGTAGGCAGCGCATCCGGGGGCGTGCCAACATTTATCATTTTGGATTAATGTTGGCATGTATCGCGGATGTCTATGGGCGACAGTATCCACTTACCATCAGGTGGACTGTATGCTCGTCTGCCGCCTTCGTACATTAAAAAAAAAAAAAACTAAATAAGCGAAATTATTAGTATTATTATTATGGTGAAATAAGCGGACGAGCAAGCGGTCCCACGTGGTGATGGTAAGTGTTACCGCCGCCCGTGGTCACCTGCAACACCAGGGGGTATGCGGGTGCGCCGCTGACCTTACAAAATCCTTTTCACAGCTTTCTTGAAGAATTCCATATCGTAGCGTAATAGAAAAACCTCTTGAGGCAGTTCGTTCCACATTATTATATTGTTATATCTTTATTATTATAGCGATACGAAAAGTTTTGCTATGTTCGCTATCTTTCGTCCCGAAAATAGTTTCACTTATTTCAGTCCTAAAGGACAATTATAAACAAACTAACAAACAAATGAAACACAAAATAGTGTATAAATAGTTATTTGAACCCGCTCCGGGTTAAATTTAATTCACTCTACCAAAGTTAGTGAAGGTTAACACGACATTATACTGTGAAAGAGAACTTTGTTTTAAACTGATGTTAAGTGGAATATGACCCGTTGGGTATGCGTCCAGTGCGTTGAAAATTTGATAGTTTTAACAAACACTATAGACGATACAAAATCTATATAAATAAGGTACTGGCCGTGTCATGTCAGCCCTTTGGGATAACTGGTGCTATTCTAAAGCCCTATCTCTTCCCGTGAGTGTCGTAAAAGGCGACAAAGCCGCTACCACAAGCCCCACTCGCGAATCCGCTTGGCCAGCGTGACCCCTTTAAACCTATACCATCTCTCATGCAAAAGATAATAAACATTATGAGGCTCGTCTAGCAGTGGAAATAAAAGGGCTGATCATGTATGGTACATGACAGTCCTACCCATAAAAAATGTGCCATTTGACAGTCGTTTTGAACCGCTTCTCTCTATTGTGAAGTGTTACGGTTTGATCTACTCTTAATTGACAATCTATAAAGAATATGTATCACTGTAGGTATTCAATTATGTAATTAAACTTAAATACACGTAAATAATTTCTATAATAAATAAAAGCTTGTAAAATATACAACTATTACTTCATATTTACGTAGGTATTTTTTTATGGACGAAGGGGGCAGACGAGCATACAGTCCACCTAATGTGGATACTGTCGCCCATAGACATCCGCGATACATGCCAACATTAATCCAAAATGACAAACGTTGGCACGACCCTGGATGCGCTGCCTACCTTCGGAAATATAGGAATGGATTTGGAGAAAGGGTTGGGAAAATGGAACTGTACCGAAACACGATACGTACATTAGGGAAATAAGATAAAGTGGGAAATGCAGTACATTTCAAGGTACTGCATGCATAGGTAAGTCTCCTGTGAGGGAGGGGTAACATGGCCTGCCGAGCGTGCCCAGCGTCTGTTGGATTGCAGCGTGCACTCTCCCCCTCCCAAGCTCATCTGAACAAAGTTGAGACCTTATTGTCGGTATGGACTTGTTGACTTCCAATAATAGTAATATTATTAGGCCTAAGTTTGATTACCCATACTAATAATTAGTACCCACTTTGTCAAATCAAAGATTTACCAAGACGAAAATGGACCACAATAAACAGCAATACAAAATTAACGCAAAAGAAGCTAACTGGGACGTGTCCAGGATGTATGGGCGCGCCGGCGCCGACGAGTCTACCACGCCGGGTCAACATACAGATAAACGGGTAACTGACTTGTTTGTCGGCAACGAACATTGACGTACTAAGCGGATAGAATGCCACAATGGAGAAGTTTACTAGGTTTAGATCTGGTTATTTGTATTTAAATAAAAATGTACGCTTACATATTATGTGTGGTGAAGAAAATTTTGAAATCCGTTGGAAAATGACTGAGATACAGCTATTCAAAGATTCGCTGCAACTTTCGATTAGTCCGCCGACGCGCTACTCGCGATATTGACGTCACAATATCTACAATCATAAAAGGCTACACAAAAAGAGTTTCACTTTTTTTTCTGTTTTAGAAAAAAGAAATTAATCAAATGTTGAGCAGCTTCATGAACACTATTCAACGACATATTGTTTAATAATTAATAATAGGAATTAATAATATTGTTTAATAAGTATTACATATTACATACCTGTGAAAACTACTCGAACAGACAGAAAGAGTGATACAGTGATTTGTACAAAACAACAGAAATAACGCTATACATAAAACACGTCAAACTAATTTAAAATAAATAAAACCGTTCCAACGAAAAACAAAATTATTTTAGCGACTAAATCAAAAGTTAAAAAATGCAAGGTTTTGTTGTTCTTTCTAAAACAGTCGTAGCACTCATTGCTCAGTAAACGGGTTAATGAACGGGCGCAACGTGGGCTGCCGTCGCCCACGTGTCGCGTTGATTGCGTAACTGCGGGTTGAATGTTTTTTTTTTTAATCTACTTTATTTAGGGGGTTTGATGCATATGCCTCATGTCAGCTAACCTAACCTATATTACAGAAACTCAAAAGAAAAAGGACAACTTACATAAAAAGTTGCTACTAGTGAAGACCTACAAACCTGTATAGTAATTGGCCAGCTTTTGAGTTTGGTTTTTCCAAAATACTGTTTGTTTTCTAAAAATTATCTTACATTTGAGCGTTCTCATTAGCACCTCTCTTTCCCCTTGGGACCGGGAACATTCCACCAACAAGTGTTCGATATCCACGACCGTTAGAATAAAATATATGCTAGATCTCGACAATAATTTATGAAAAAAACCTTCTAATAGAATCAATTCTACCCTCGATACTGAAAAACCTGTTTTCAGCTTATGCGTTATATCGGTGACAGATTTGTATATACGAGGATAGATTTATGAAAGAACCTGATACAAATAACAGAAAATTGTGTTTACTTGTTTACTGACTTGTCAGATTTAATTTGGAAGAAGATAAATGTTGCCATAAAACAAGTATGGAAAAACTGGGGATCATTGTCCTCTTATATACATTGTCCATTATAAAATGAGACGGGAAATAATAAAATGAGCGACAGAAATACTGAAATGGCAGCTACTTCAAAGGTGGGTTACTCTAGCCGAAGTTTATCCATTACGCTACGATATAGGGGCTTTTCAAGACAGCTGTGAACAGGATTCTTCAAGGTCGGCGCGCACCCGCAAGCCCTCTGGTGTTGGAGATGTTCATGGGGCGGGCAGTAACCACTTACCATCGTGTGGCCCGCCCGCTCATCTACCATCTAATATCTATCTATATATATATATATATATATATATATATATAAAACGGGGTATTTTTATAAATTGGAATTTTAAAAATATTTCTATTAATAAAGCTTATTAAACCTTCAATTACTGACAACACGATTTTCTGTATTTTCAACTGACACGATTTTTCTCGGTTTTTGCAACGTAAATCTTGTGTAGGCGTGTGGGTATGGTTTGATAACTACAATCTATTTATAAAAGCAATTAACAGCATAAAAATAATAATTTTATCTCTAGTGACGGAATAAATATAAAAAGCAATAACAGTTCTCACCGTTCGGTGTTGGCTGGCTTTTAAAATAGTACTCCTTTTCAAGTTGTCTTAATCTGTAATATAGGATTTATAGTAGAAATATAAATGCTACATAATTATATGGCAATTAGAACATTTATTTTTGTCATGTAGCATATATTGTAGCATTATTGTAGAAAGTGACTTCCTCAGAAAGTGATCTAATCATAAGTCAACATTCACAGAAAGTGGCTGTTAAAGGTAGTTACTTTAGTTCCACAATTGTTCCTTTTCATTTTAATTGGAATAAAAGTGTGTCCAGTTTTCAGTTGATATCAGTTTTCACCTACGTCGCCGATACTTAGTAAATTCTATAGCATGAAGTGAGTTGGCGCAATTGGCGGCACGGCGCAGGTACCCAGTGGTACCCATTTCTAATGACAAAGCGGCAGACTTATGTTAGGCAACCAATGGCCGTAGTGTATTTATATTTTTTCTGTTTTAAGATCAATTTATTTGTGTTTCATGAAAAAAATTACATCTTTATGTAATTCTTTCTACGGCTTTCGCTCAGAGCACTAACACTTTGATAAAAAGAACTTCTACTACCAATTAAAATTTAAAAAAATCTATTAAAAGATATTAAAGGCAGTCCCAGATTGAGCGCCGGATTTAATGTATAAAAAAAATAAAGTTACTATTTCTCCGGCTGTGTGACATTTAATAACATCCTGTTGGAACCACAGTTGATCAAGGTCCATATCTACTAATTGGTACCAAAAAAACTCCTGTGGCATATTCAGATACCTCTCTAAACCTACCTAAATACCGATACCTAAAAAAATGGGCCTACGATCCCGCCGAACCAACTCTTTGAGGATGCATCCGTTTTTCATGAATCTCATGAGGATTCTCCAAGTCCCAGATACTACAATTTTGCTTATTGACGTATCCGTCAAGGTAGAAATGGGCCTCGTCACTGAAGATGATTTTTTCGCCAAAATGATGGTCCACTTCATACTGCTCTAAAATTCATACTGTGTTGCTCTTTCGTGTAGCGTTCCGTGTTGACTAATTGCAACTGTTGTATCTGACATCTATAAACAAATCAGTTGCCAACCGCCAAAAAAAAAAATTGACTCAATCTGGGACAGTCTATATTAAACCTCATTTAGGACTTAAAAAATCAAATATTTATATTCAAATGTCGCCGGGTTAGTTTAAAATCGTTTTTATTACTGCAAGCTCTCATCCCGAGGAAACTATTTGCGAAGTCGGTTAGTGGTAATGCAGGATATCGTTCGAGACCGTATTTACACACGGCTCTAAAGAATCTTGAACTATTTATCGAACTGTATCTTCACGCAGTGAACAGACACTATGGTAGAGTAATTACTTTTATTTTATGTTATCACGAAAGGAAACAACTCCATTATTATTGCTAAATAGACACCCACTCGAAAATATTTTGTCTAATTTAGAAAAACAAGTGGAAATCTTCTTTTTAAACATCATATTATTATTTACAAATGTAATACTTATTGGACCGTACTCTGCATTTGACCAAATACCTTGTGTTTGTTACCTTTTAGACATAATAAATAATCCAATAAACCTCTATTAAACGAAGGAAAAGAAAAAAAAAATATATACAATATTATACAATTATCCCACCCTAAATTACTCATGCGTTGGTGCATATATTTATTGATTTATTTAAACTACACAAATATTTGACATGTATTATACAAAAATGGCGGATCAACCACCACATCATATTTTACAGTAGCTCAATAAGAATTTTTATTAATACAACTGATTTGTACATTGAGTAACTTTTATCGCCATCTAACGGAGCAAATTATCAACTGGCAAGGTATGCGCCCAATGCGTTGCTCTGACCAGATCCGCACCACTTTTAACACCAATATCCACGGTGCCATGGACACTGCCAAAGACAGAAGCAGAAGGGTTTATATCGCCCGAAAAAAAAATCTATGGACGTGGTCACGACCCTCAGCAGTGATGAGATGACACAAGGAAGGAAGGAAGATGCACAAAATTACCCAAATATGAAGATAAAATTTTTTTATATGATTGAACAAACTGCTGAACAGTGTGTCAGTAGCTAGTTCTCGTCCTCTCCCCGAGGCATTTGTAGTTGACAGTCGTAGTCGTCCCAGATGCTGCTGCCATCACAATAAAACACAAATAAGCTGCTGAAATAAAATTAATTTGCGCTGCATGAAATTGAGATCCTTATTTATTCTGTAGAATAAATGAAAAGTTATCTGGAGGTAGCCACACTGTTGGCTTACCGCTGTCTGTACCATTCTCAAAACGTTTGGGTAAACAACCATAAAAAAGTTGCGTATGATCTTTCTTATTATAACCCAATCATTGGCATAATTTAATTGTTCCATTGGGTTATACTCTTTTCTCCTCGTTGCATCCCAGATACAAATAGGGTTTCTAATGGGATGGAAGAAACTCCCATCCTGTTACTATACGTCTCATTCTCCATTATTCTCAATATTGCACGCTGCAATCCAACAGCCGCTGGGCGCGCTCGACTGGCCACGTTACCCCTTTCTCACAGAAGACTACCTTGAAATGTACTGCATTTCCCACTTTATCGTATTTCCCCAATGTACGTACGTGTTTCGGTATTGAGTGAGATATGCCAGAGCCCATTCTCATCCCATCCTATCCCTCCCCATTTTCCCAACCCTTTCTCCAAATCCATTCCTATATCTCCAAAGGTAGGCAGCGCATCCGGGGGCGTGCCAACATTTGTCATTTTGGACTACTGTTGGCGTGTATCCCGGATGTCTATGGGCGACAGTATCCACTTACCATCAGGTGGACTGTATGCTCGTCTTAACCGATGTTGATATCGCGCATGTAGACCACATACCACGAGGTGAACTGGCTGCTCGACTTCCACGTTAACGTAAAAAATACGTTATGACTGTAATTTGCACATATAGATGTTTGAAAATCGATTAATTTGTAAACTGATTTCAGCTTAAATACGTAAAGACATTTGCTTTATATAAAACCTGTATTAATTTCCAATGCTTTAAGACGCTTACGCATTGGTTGAAGGATTCGACTTCGACTCCGTATAAAATAAAGAACACTTTACATATCTGGTATCTGTGGCAACATAATTTTTTTTTGAGGTGTCTGATAAGTAAAGAATATGACGTCGTTGTAATGTCCACATTAAAAAACATTCCAAGTTAACAACGCAGTTTACTGAAAGAAACAAGCTTATTTATTTACGTTAAACGATTAACATACGAACAAAATGGAAATTGCCAACAATATTTATCAACGGAATTTCAAAATAACAAACAAACGTTTAACAACAAACCAATATTGAGCAACGAGTTTGGGCTATTCCGTTTTGTGTGTTTTGTAACTGAAAGCAAATATTTTGAGGATGTAAACCATATTGGCAGATTGGCAGAGGTAAAAACATTTTTATTATATTCCACATAATTTTTGAATATATTTAAAAAAAAAAAGAAAGCGGCTAGCTGGCAGGCAGTCCTAATTATGTTTCTATTATTATTTTATGGGAAGAAGCGTACACGTCACTACTGACTGTAATAGATTTTTATTTTTATTTTTTATAGAACGAAGGTGGCAAACGAGCATACAGTCCACCTGGTGGTATGTAGGTACTGTCGCCCATGGACATCCCGATACAGGCCAATATCACTCCAGAATGACAAACATTGACACGCCATCGGATGCGCTGCCTAGGTACCTACCTAAACAATGCGGCCACTAAACGACACATATGGACGCAGACACGGTCTAATCTTGACTATGTTTACATTTACGACTAGTTGTAGGTAGAGCCAGGTGGAGCGTATTAAAGAAATGTATCGATAATGACTGCATGAGACGAGCTGAAGGTCGTGTGTGGTCAATATCCTTGGATACTTGGGTAACTTGGGAGATGTCTATATCCAGCAGTAGAGAAATTAATTATTGACTAGGGGTTCTAACATCACCTCTAATTAACAAAGACTAAAACTTCCCCTAATCATGTATAAAATACACAGATAAATACGACAACATTAACTTGCCAGCACATCTGTTTCCTCACCCCGGATTTCATACACTGCCTGAACTTAACAGGGAAAATTTGGAAATACCCTCGAAAAGGGGCGAAATGATGGAGCGAGGCCATTTATCAGGGCTGTAACTGTACCTGCTGGTAAACAAAACCGGGGAAAGACAAGAGGTCATTTGTAAGACTTTGAATACAAAAATCGTTTTGTGTATGTGTCGCGGAACAGAAGTTTTTGCTTTTTTCTGCGCTGATAAACAGAAATCTCGACAGAAAGGCGTGATCTTTATAAATGCTTTTCGTAAGGCTTCATGCAGATTCATAAGATATGCACACGCGGTAAAATAGATAAGTTGCCTTGTTCACAGGCTAGACACTCCATCAACTGATCTACGGAAGCTGATTTTACTGACTTTTGGTTTTACTTTTTACTGATTTTAGCTTTTACTGACGTCTCATAAGAGACTTCAGTATACTTTTGTTAGACATTCAGTCAATCAGTTAATATCGTATGTATCTATGTGTACATAGGTACATGCTCACAGGAATGGTCAGAAAAAACCTTCCCTCGAGATACCTAGAAAACGAAAACGAAAAACCTTTGTGATTCATAGAGAATCTATGTGATTAGGTTGATTCCCGTGGGTACTTTAAAATTGATCTGGATAAAAAGTACCCTCAATGTCAACCCGCCACATAAGTAACAAGTATGCCAGGTTTCATTAAAATTCGTCAAGTTATTTTTTGCGTGATGCACGTTCAGACAGATAAAAAAGTCCAAAAAAATTTGTTTCGGACTCTGTTTCATTCGTACATCATACTGCAACGTATTTTCAAAAAATACTAAATGTTCCAGACACAATTTTGTTACGATCTTAGTATATTTTATTTATGTGTGTTTATTATGTTTTATTTATTTATTTTATTATAATATTTTATTTATATAGATTTATCTATTGACACTTTTGTCGAACATTCGGATTAAAACAATGTTATTATGTCATCCAAATATATACAGACATGTACTAATGATTCAATTCTAAGTCAAGCCCTGTGAAATTAGACAAAATTAAAGCTTGTTCAGCCTTACTTTAAAAAATAAAAATATGTATACATTTTTCTTCAATGATCGCTACGACAAATAATATCTTAAAATAATGGGCTAACTTCAGTGACTAAAGAGCAAAATAATAAAGAATTTAACCTATAATATTCATCCATTGCGTCCTACTTCAAAACTTGAAGTTTAAAAGCCTTAAGTACCATTAAACTGCGTTCAACACTTAATCCTGACGTAACCTTCAACTAGATTATTGAGCAAGTTGAAGATTTAATTATCTCAATAAGCACAATGCCCCGCTTTCAGTCTAGCTAAAAACGATGTAAACCTTCAATAGTTTTGTCCTGTTTTTCTTTAAAATTCTGAAGGCTTAGACCTTTTCTTGTATACACGAAGATTGTTTGGCCATAGCACGAGACTATTCGTATAATTATGTAGAACTACTTATGTTCGCGTCACTTTATTGGTTTTTCCATGTTTTTGAACGCGGCCTCTTAGTCCATGACCGATGGCAACAGCCCGGGAACTCGGCAAGTGTAGTTGAGTGTTTATTTGATTATTGTAATAATTGTGTATTAGACGTTTCAGTGTAGTGATCGCAGAGGCGGCCGCGTCTTCGCCAGCTGCTGGAATGAGATGGGCCTAGAATCTCCCGGGTAAGTTGTTTCTCTTTATTTCACATCCTGCATCGCCGATAGATTAGTCTTTTCTTCTTATTCGCACCCCGCATTCCCGCAATGGTACTTAGTGGACCCTACATCTAGAGGAACGCATTTAGACCCGCATCAACAATAGTATCTATAGTTCTATATAATAACTTAAGTAGTAATTTCAATAATACTTAATTACTTTACACCATGAATTATGGCTCTTTTGTATTTATTGTATTAAAATGTAATGAAAAAGTGTCTTTGATAAAGTCACGTGACTGATAATGTCCGTCTACCGCCTGATAGATATATATTTTATTTGAATGAAACGTTTCAATGGGTAGTTACACAATAATAATAATAATAATGTAGGTGCGTTATTTCGTCACGTAGTATAGCATGCACATTACTATGATAAATTTTAATGTCGAAAACAAAATGAACCTTATCTATTCTATTCATATAAAATCGTGTAAGGTAGCCGTATTTGTACATACCTACATGCGATATTTATTTAAAAAAAATCTTTGCAGTTACACTATGAAAAAAAAACTATGATACACTATATCTAGATTTGTTTAGACCTCTGGGTCAAAACGAAAATATTTGGAATTTTTGGTTGAATTCTCATCACGCAAAAATGGATATTAATGAAACTTGGCATAATGAGACCCATAATGAAGTTCTCACGGGCAATATCATTAACTCTACGTGGAAAATATCACACGTCACATAAAAACCACCGAATGGATATGTATGACATTTAGTACAGTTATAATTTACCTCCTGGGTCAACTTATACGACACGTTTCATCCCAGACCGTTATAAGTTCCCACGGGAATCATTGCATTATGAAATGAGCTCTTACTCTCACCTTATTCAATGGGATGGAGTGAGATTCAGTTATGTAATGGGTAAGAATAAGATAAACTATCCGCAAGTATTATAAATTCCACGCAAACGAAAGTCGCGGGAACCAGCTGGTGCATAATATAACTTTGCATTTTTCATCTGTGCACCTATAATGCCAAAACTGCCTGATTCCTGATTTCTGAGAATTCATGTAGGTACATAATGACAAACGATGTCGCCGCCCGGCCAGCTGTCAAGTCGACTAACGGCTAGTCGCGTGACTGTGTGAGCACTTTCAAGCGACCCCATACAACCCCGGCGACACCATGTAGGTACCCAACGCCTTACTTACTTAACACACCGCAAAACCATTTGTCGATTTGTCTGCGATGTGACCAAAAATATTTCATTCTAAGTCAATTTTATGTAAATATCTATACAATTTATAATATAAATATAGGCTTACGATTCCCTTCGTTTATAATAACTAGGATGGTATGAAAACAGCATCATTAAAAGGTCTTAAACCTTTTAATGTTTAACTTTTATATTTTACTGGACATTTGCGCTGTGTTAGTGTAGCGTAGCCAACTAGTATAATGAGTGGGTAGTAAAACAGGTAATTTCCTAATTATGTAACAGTGAAAAACGAAAACAAACCAAAATAGAGAACTCATTCAATTATAATTCAATTTCATGTTACATAATTTAAATAAAAATCTATTATTAATACAAACAAAATTAATCTCCCACATCACTACAGATTTCAAACTTTTGTCTATTGTTTTCTTTCGAAATTACACAAACAACCTTGAGCTGTAAAAGCTGTAAGGGTGAAAACAACGCTGCGTCTTTATAACAATTTAATTAATTACTTAAGTTGGCTATTGAAACTGTTTATTTACGGGGACTTCCAAGCTATTTTCACAAGTCTTCGGTGATTAGCCGAAATGACACACTTTATCATTATAATTAATAATCTCTCTACATTTTCATCGCTAATAATTATTGGTTTATTTCGTATCTTCCTAAATTAGCTGCGGAGCCAAAATTAGATTTAGCTTGGAGACAAATGAAACTTTTTTATTGTAAATCTGGTATGAAAGTGTAAAATTGAATGTTTAATGTTTATATTTTATTTCTACTCAACGTTTCGGCTCGGGCTACACCAACCGTTGACGTTCACGAGTTGACTGAAAACTACCCTGAACTACCCGATGGAAGCTGCCCACAGTCATTCAAATCTCCACATCATGATCTTCACATTCGGAAAAGCCACGACACACTACATTAACAAAGTCCGCGGACGTATTAGACGGTAAATCGTATGGTTTAAATTTGTTAATAACTGGATTCCACGTCGACGACAGGTTATATCCATCTTCCCGATTGAAATTTTTATATTTCTTAATTTCAATCGCTTCATGTACAATCCTGGGACAATAGTGACGTTGAGTGGAGAGAATTTTGGGAGTAGGTACAGAGTTCTATCCAGTGATTAATTCCAGCTTGAGAACGTGTTCGGCAATTGCTAATTTACTCGCTTGGCGGTTTCTTACAGTTGCGATCTGTCCCTTGACCCCTTCCTTGACCAATAGTTCTATTTTTAATCACTTAAACATTTTAACTACCTGATACCAAATTAATATACACTGAAATTACTACGAAAACCACAAATAAGACATTGAGAACATTACAAAAGAAATGAAAACGGAAACAAGACAAAAAATACTTAACTAAATAAAAGTGTCATAATTAAAGGAAAAAAATACGGGAAAATTCCTGTGGGACTTTAAAAGTTTTAAGAAATGAGTTTCTATCGATTTTACGTTCCATTGACTAATTTTACTTAGAGCTGCCGCAAACTGGAGACTTTTGTATCGCTCTATTTGCAAGGGCACATATAATAATAATAGAACTCCAATAAACATGCAATAAATAATTATTTATTTGCAATAACAAGACTCATAGTGGTTGGTAACGATATCACTTAAATATTTAGAGTATGTAATTATTTATAATTTTAGTATTAATTTATTTATTTATCTTTATTAGGCGACCAACATACATGTCCGATGACTCATGAAAGACCATTAGGGCCAGAAGAATTTAGCCATTCGGAAAAAAAAACAGTTGAACTATTTGTTTCTCATCTGAAGAAGTTGGAGGAGTCACACAACGATTTAAAAAACTAAAAAAAACTATTATTGCATAGTTTATTTATCATGTCGGACGTTAAATAGAAAAACAACCCAATTTGTTGTATTAGTAATTTAAAATTCGTCTGTCTGAAACCAATTGCAAACGAAAAAATCTGTCGATCTAAAATCTGAATTGTGCAGTGGCCCTTGCAATTACAATTCTAATTCGACAAAATTCCATTTCCAAGTCCACCCCAATTTGTGCCGCTATCTTCCGAAATATCTCAGATACGCGAATAATAAATATTCATAATCTCCTAATTTTAACGAAGTTATTTAATGAATCAATTTTCCTTGTTCTACACAACTGTGAATACGATTTCTTTTTCTTTGATTTCCAGTGCATTTTATTCTTTTAAAAAAATGTTATTAGATAAACTGTTAAGAATATCGTGCCAGTACGTTTTTATACTTTTATATTACATAATAATTACTTTTAAACCCCTAACATTTAGAACTTTTTGCGCCTTCCTCAACACCTTCTGATACCTTATTAGAAGAACTTTTTTAATTTTTTACTCTTAATACTTTATCTCCTGATAAAGTAATTGTTAACAATCTGATAGATAAGTTATCTGCCAATTAAATCTAGCTGATACTGCTTTTATGATACCTAGATACCTACAGGCCGTTTAATATTGCCGATACTAAAATATCCTGAAATTAATCAGTTTAGGCTGTTTAATTTTAAAGTATTAAGTGTAGCATATTTGACAATAAACCGCTGAATATCAGGTGATTGCCTACCCGTGTAACAGCTTCTTTACAATGTGTGTGTGTGTGTGGAAAGTGTGTGTGTGTCCCGTGTAGTGTGGAACTTTGACATTTGTGTCTCTACTGCGCATGCTCGGTGCAACAATAACGCTCCCGATGAACTGTGCCTGTTGTGTAACTATATTTAGACAACCCCTTTTTTCTTTGAGATTTGGAACGTTAGTACACATGCACCGAACGTATCACTATGCTATTAATTCGTAGACGCACCCTTCTGAAACTACGACACTTAACATATGCACTATTTACACTTGTTTATCGTTCATTTCACTATATCACTGGGCACATTGAACTGTTTATGCACTCGTGGTTTTGTCGTGCAACATTACTCTATTTTTCCACTGCTGGATATAGACCTTTCTAAACGCTTGCTACAACACATATTTAAAACCGCACACATCGTGTAAGGTTTGATTATAATAATAATATTTATTTTTTATTTCTAACTACAAATGATCCATAAATGTGTTAGCGAAAGCTTATGCTAGAAACAGATTATCTTGTGAATGGACGCCCACCAACTATACCATTGGGCAGTCTCGTCTGTTCGCTAACACGCTCAGTGATGCTGCTAGCACTAACTAGGACACCGTGCATTAAGGAGGCGATTATTTTAACAGATGCCATGGAAACCATCAGTTCGTGCCTCCTCACATATGGGAAGCACTATAGCGTTTTAGAAAAACTAACGGCATCATAAACGTATTATTATACTGAACTTGAAGGGCGTTATAAACTCAATGTTTTTTTTGGCTTTTATTTAAAAGAGCAACAATAATATTTATACTAAACGGATCAAATTATGATCCGCAAAACGATCTGTTTTTGAATAACTATTTTTTTTAAATTACTAAGAATGCCAGCACAAACTCGACCCGGGTTTTTCCGAGTATCTTTTTTTTACATTTTTTTTTTATGTACGAAGGCGGCAGACGAGCATACAGTCCACCTGATGGTAAGTGGATACTGTAGCCCACAGACATCCGTGATACATGCCAACATTAGTCCAAAATTACAAACGTTGGCACGCCCCCGGATGCGCTGCCTACCTTTGGAGATATAGGAATGGATTTGGAGAAAGGCTTGGGAAAATGGGGAGGGATAGGATGAGAATGGGTTCTGGTACAGCTGCAGTACATTTCAAGGTAGTCTTCTGTGAGACAGGGGTAACGTGGCCAGTCGAGTGCGCCCAGGGGCTGTTGGATTTCAGCGTGCACTCTCCCCCTCATAGCGTGCACTCTCCCCCTCATATGATCTCATATGCACTCTCCGATAATCTATATGATTATCGTCACCAGATAACCTAAACCTAGCCCATCTTAAATTTGCTGTCACTTTCAGTACGTTTGCCGCTCATTTGATTATTTCCCATATTTTATTAGGAAAATGACGTATTATTATTCACCTTTATAACTGGCCACTTCCTTCAATGTAATTTTCTTAAGAAAACTACACTGAAAAAAAAATGTAAACAACACGAAATTGCCATTGTTTGCAGAGGCCTTTGTCAAGAATGCCTTCAACAACGCAAATTTGTTGTCCCCTCCATTTATCATTTGAAAGAAAAAACCCCTTTTTCTCGAGCATACTTGAACGTGGTTTGAGTGACGTTTTATGAATGAGACACTGCTCAAATAATAAGCGAATGGAAATAAAAAAAGTCGTTTTAGAAACAAAATGTTGGATAAAATAATTCCGGGGCCATTTATGAACGCAATCCTTTGAGACCAATTTGCATATTGCGAATATTAACACTGCTTTTCTACGTGTCGATTGGTGTCATTTTTTTTTCAATACATACGAGTGTCTTTGCTGAGTTTATAACTCAGTTTACGGGATACTAAACTCAGCTAACCTCAGTTTAGTTGTGACTGTGGGAAATGGTGGGGAAACGCGGCCAAATTGGGAAAGATGTGTAAATGCTTTTATTTTTCAAATATCTCGGTAACCATACATCTTACGAAAACTCTTGTTGAGACTTTTTTGTACAGAATTAAATCCTCTACAATTTTGTTTTTAATAAACTTTTTGCCCTTCATGAAAATAAGTTAAATAAAGAGGGATGAAAAGCTTAAATATCTTTGCTATTTTTAATTTTATGTTAAACATAAATAAATGTAATAAATAAATATACATAAATCAAACATGTTACTGTACAAACGTTACAAACATGTAAAGTTTTGTTGTTCTATCTAAAACGTTCGTAGCGCACATTGCTTAGTATAGGTTAGTGACCAAGCGCCTAAGCAGCGCCCGGTATCGGTAGTTGCAATTTAGAGTATTTGTTTGGTGTAACTGCGCTTAGAATAAAAGATATACTACAAAATTAATGATAACATTGATAAGTTATGAAAAAAAACCTATTGTCAAAACTGAAGGAACTGTACATATTGAACAACCTTTTGCGTTATTTCAGTATCACATTGTATAAAGAGGAAAAAATCTGTGCAACCGCAATAAATATTGTGCTCATTAAATAAGTCGATGTCAAATAAGGCGAAAGAATAATAATGGGCTTAAACGCCCTGGGGAACTCCTGAATTACTTTAACTTGAACCACAGTAAATGTTCCCACCTCGCCGACATTCATTATTCAGAGCTTTAGTTTTTTCCTCGTTTTCGCAGCATTTCCCTTGCAGAGCTGTCTGTGTATTTGTTAGTTGCCTTATTACGCAAAATAGGAGTTTCAAGTATCACAATGGCTATCAAAATGTTCTCTTGCAGTTTTATTCTCATTCTACATCAACTTTATTAAATAGTGTATTTTTTAATAGTGTAATACTTTGTTTAAATAACCCGGCAAAGGAAAGTATTGATTTGATTAGACATATTATTTTATTTTTATTTTTTATAGGGAAACTTACGGCTAGTTGCAATTTTATTCAATTACATGAACACTGGGGGAATTACAAGTTTTCAATATAGTAACTGCACGATTATTAATAAATCGTCTAAAATAGTATGCGGATATTTTGGTCGAATATTCTGAAGGTTATTGCCCACGTTGCAACTGCAAACTGTTGGTTTACTTGTTAATAATTCAGTGCCGTATTAACGTTGTTATTCTGATCTAAATAAAACTGTTCTAAATAAATCTAAATAAATAATAAAAATTGTTCCTGAGACTTTTATTCATCTAGGCTCGAGACACCCCACATGGACTCCATACCAAACGTTAACCCAGTCCCGAAAGAGAGTCGCGATAATGACTACGCTTCATTGTATAGAATCTTTTTCAATTATTTATTTGTTCTATACTTAATAAGCTTTTTATTTATTTTTTCTCTTTATTTTCTTTAGGGGCTTTTACACTGTTGTGTGCAGCGCCGGCTCTAGCTCATGTAGCGCCCGGGTGCAGGGCGCCCTCTAGTAGGCGTTTTGAACTCTTTGGAGGTGTCGCGAGCGGCGCTCGGCGCCCCCTAAGACCCTGCGCCCGTGTGCACCGCACCCCCTGCACCATAGGTAAAGCCGGCACTGAATTCAGCGCTCGACAGGCGCCCCCGGGCGCGGGGCGCCCGGGGTGCACCGCAGCCCTTGCACCCCCTGGTAAAGACGGCCCTGGTTGTGTGTGTCAGCCCCATCGTAACCTAATAGTTAAAATTTCCCTATCTATCTATCTGTCTCGCGTATCTACATCTATCTATACCATAATTACGTCTGTCTGTCTGCCTTATTATCTACCTTATTATCTGTCTTAAATTATCTATGACCCTGATAGCGAACCGCAAATTCGCACAGAATGTTTGCAGCTTTCAATGTTGGCTCGGACATAATTCTATGGAACATTCCTATATCACACCTGTTTAGATTTAGAGTCCCCATCAGAGCCTTCCTCTCAGGTTCGTTCCGGGAACACTCCAACAACAAAGAAAACCAAACCTGTTTAGTGGCATATGCCCAGACCGCAACCTGATAGCTATGACAACCAGATTCCTATTCAATTTGGACTCCAAAAACTACGGTATATGAGGCGACTCCGACTGAATAGTTCTATACCATATACCCTTCTCTCGATACCGTTTATTAAAATATTCTTTCCACGCCTTTTAACATTTATTCTTATTATGTATGTATATATAATATCTTCGCGTCATTTAGTATTTTTTTAATGTTATTGCACCTAACATAGCTCGAAGATTGGCTAGGAGATAACGCTACAAAGCATCAAGTCATCCTTTAGTCATTGTGCAATGACGAATAAATAAATAAATTATACCATTTCGTAACGTAATGCCTACTATCGTACTTTGGCGAATATTTAATACTAGCGACCCGCCCTCGCTTCGCTTCGGCTTATAAGTTTTTTTTCAATGCTTTTTTTTCAAAATTTCAAAATAAAATATAGCTTATATTAGACACGGAAAATTTAGTTTCCTATTTGTGAATGAATTTTTGAAATCGGTTCAGTAGTTCCAGAGATTACCCCCAACATACCTACAAAGACACATTTTTACCTCTGTATTATATTAGTATAGATTTACATAGATTGGATAGCACAATAACAACATAGTAATATATTTATGAGTGTACAAAACGCAACAAATCTAAAAAGAACTGATAGGTATTGTCATCCCCGCTCTCCCCTGTGCGAATTGTACTCCACCGGACACCAATAATGTCGTAAAATACACAAACGCGTAGCAGAGAAATCAATGTTTGTACAGCTGACTCCTTTATTACAGAATAAAACCGAAAAAAACATATCCAGTCAGTTGTACCAACATTTGTATCCACCCAACGTCTTGAAACGTAGCGATCTTTGTAAAACTGACAGATTGTAATCGAATGTGTCCTATTTTCTTCCGTTTCACACCTACTCGACTAGCCGCTAAACAAGCCCTAAGAAATTACACCACCTTTTAAAGGGTGGACTCGCCGACCCATAGGCAAGCGTGGCGTTTTAATTATTACATCCTTTCCATTCCTCATGCACAAGACAATGTACATTTGGAAGCCCATGTCCAACAGTGGACAATAACAGAGCAGTTTACGGTTACATTTATAAATTTAATTTTTATTCACATACGAGCATCCAACAGTCCATTGCTCTCTTTCAGCCTGTTTTTCTACTCTATAGTGACGGCGTTTCAAACATTTGTTCTTAGAAATCTACAAGGAATCTTGAAACAGTCAACAACAGTATGTACCGCTGTCGAGTCGGTGTCACGTCGGCTAAAGTCAAACCGCCCTCTGAAATTGTTATTTGAATACAAAAGACCGCAAATCCTTTACACGTGTTACACGTCACAAGGAAACGTCGTTGCCATAAACCAATTATAACTAGTTATATCTATAAACGGATGTTAATAATCTAAAATATACATACATTTTTATTATTACACATTTTAGTTACAAAATCATTAAAGTGTATTCCAGTTTTAAATAAAATGAGTAATTCTAAGACGCACGTTATGCCTAATTTAGAATGCAATTATGAAATATGCTTTCTTTATATTAAATGTCTTAGGTACGGATTTATTTGTATAAGATATGCCCAATTTATTTGTGTGGGGATATGTGTATTGAGCAGTGTGATGTCGGCCGGCTATAGTATACCACCTCCCATCTCTTCCCGTGGATGTAGTGTCGTGGCGATTAAGGGATAACAAAGCCGTTACCACAAGCGCTGAGGAACTACACCACCTTTAAAAAAGTGGACTCGTCGACCCGTTTGCTCATGACGTTTTAATGTACATGAGGAGGCCAATATCCTACAGTGGATTCTGAATGGGCTGATTGCATGCCCAATCACTATTTTAATCCAGATTAATTATAAATTTTCCACGGGGACGTTACGGGACACTGTAACGTTTACACGCAAGAAGTCACGAGCATTGTTAGTTTACATATATATACATTGGAGTAGACAAATGTAAGAAATCTAAATACGTTGTCATTAGGAGTAGAACAAGAAATTGGAATAAAACCTATTCATAACAGTTACAGCAATTAATTAATTAATTAGGTATTTTTATTGAATAAATATCAGAAGCAGAGGGTATACCTGACGGTAAATAACTAGGGCTATTTATGCCACTCACAGCCCCTGTAAAACCCTACTAACCTGATTAACGACCTAATTTCACTAACTGACCAATTACGGAAGGGGACGCATCCAAGGACGCATTTAGAGTAATCAAATTTTAAATTGATAAGAATTGAACGAAATTTTCTCTGAATCGCTTCCTTGACTTCCTTTTACTGTCAACACCTTAATTATATCTTGGCAAGGATTATGCTTATAACAAAAAAATATTACTTTTTAAGCGAATTTCGCTGCTTTTCTGATATTAATTTTAATATCTTTATAATAATATCACTCGCTTAACAAATACTGCTTCACACCTGTTTTAATTTCCTCTATTCTCATTCCTAATTACTTCATTAACAATTGACTTTTAACCCTATCTATCACCTCATTAAATTATGTATCTTAAAAATATCTCCATCTTAATAATAATAACCAGCTCAATTCTGTTTTTATCGACGATATGCTCAAAAGAAATTGTTCTTACAAATCACCTGCAGTTAACTTTAACCGGGGTAAAGTGGTTCTCTCCTAATGTTTTCTTTCATTTTGAGAAGAGGGTGAGCGCTCGCGAATTTCCCCTTCTAAACTGAATCTTATCTTTTGTAAGTCTTCCGGAACATTGATCTTGATTGTTACTTTTGTAGCAAAAATTATTACTGCATCGTCTAATTTAAAATTTAAAGGGGCATTATCTGTTTTCTCAACATTGCTTTTAGTTAAATAACTTGTAATCGTAACATTTCGAAATTTTTGAATAATTATCTTTTCGAAGTACATAATTTGATAAATTGCCTTCTTATTGCGTATAAACGCTTTATTCTACGCTTTTGAAACTGTTACTAATTTTTTTATAACTTTTTTTGAAAGCTGATCGTGTCCGACTTTATAGAGTTTAAAATCCTAGGTACAAAACTAGTCACAACTAATAATCACAACACAGTTATTTCTTTTTTCATAAATGTTTCTCCTAGATACGCTATGTTTAGCTAAATAATTCACGATTATGTGCCGCTCGTTTTCACCTGCTCTATGATCATTGCCAGACTATCTGCTCATTACCACCTGCTCTAAAGCCATTGCCAGACTATCTGCTTATTGCCACTTTCTCTATGGTCATTGCCAGACTATCTGCCAATTGCCACTTGCTCTATGGTCATTGCCAGACTATTTGCTCATTTGCCACCTTCTTTCTACGAATAAATATGTTCAAAAAATCTTGTTAAATTAAAGTAAGTTACTCTTTAATAATTTGGAATTGTAATTTAATTGTATTCGTTTTATTTATCGACTATTCCATTATTATATAGGTACAGTGTATTTATCTATACAGGCATCACAGGAACCTTTAAGATTTAAATGTGATGTATAATCGCTCTAATATACTTAACTATATATTATTAGTATAAATGTTATAACGGATTGATTAATAAAATCATTTTTAACTTAAGCAAGTTACATATAAACAAAATATGTTCGGAAATACTGAAGATATAAGAGAATAGTAAGGCAACCATTTCACTTTATAAAATGTAGAAATGGAATAAAGTTTAGAGTGCTTAGTGGCCGGTTGAAGTCCTGAATGGGATAAGTATGCAAAATGTGGCGATGCCGACGGCATAAATAAGATATTCCGATCGATGGAACTGTTGCTCACGGTCCAAATGGGACTGTGGAATTTATGCTTCGTCCATATATCTGTTTAACTTTCTGAAATGCGATAGTAATAATAAACGAGTTGACAGTTTAACCTGTACATCACGGTACAGCAGCTGGATTTATATAGAGACACTATTTTATTTTGGTTGTCGTCGTGTGGTGTCGGCCAGCTATAGAACAGCCCCATCCCATCAATTCGCATGGGTGTTGTAAAAGGCGACATAGCGGCTACCACAGGCCACTGAGGAACTACACCACCTCTCAGAAAGTGGATACGTATGTTTTGGTGTCTAATAAAGTATATCTATCTATCTACCATGCTAACTGTGACAACGTGCAATGTTGGGATAGAATTAAAAAGTGGACTTTTGTAAAGGAGACTAATAGAGTTCATAGAATTTACAAGAGTTTTGATGAGGATTGCTACCTCGATCTTCACAACAAACCAAATTAAATGTACCACTCACCGATTTGCTGTGTAAGTCCTGCCTTCCTTTATTTTGCAAAAACATAGGTTACAAATATGGTGTTAATTACAAATATGACCCACTATGTTCTGACTCAACAGGCATGCAAAGTTTAATTGTAAATACGAGTATATAAACTGAATTCGTTAAAACATGACATATTTTTTTAAAAATACATAAAAAATGTTAACAACAATCAATAAATATATCAATCTAAATAATAAAATGATAATAATGTTATATGACTTGTCTAAATACTCATATAATAAAATAGTCAAAATAATAATAAAAGGTGAAATAAAATATAGATGGTCAAGTCAATTTTAATAATCGTCATGGCGCTAAGAGAATTATCATTCTAATTATTATCATCTTTACATAGTATAAAACAAAGTCGCTTCCCGCCGTCTGTCCCTCTGTATGTACGCTTAGATCTTTTAAACTACGCAACGGATTTTAATGTGGTTTTCATCAATAGATAGAGTGATTCAAGAGGAAGGTTTAAATATTGTTTTAACGAAACCGAAGCGAAGCGAGGACGGTTCGCTAGTTATTTATAAAAAAGAAAAATATATATTTTTGTGCCATCAACTCATCAATCATGCAATATAATCTCTAGTTGCGTAAAAACAGTCATAAGAATAAGAATTGCAGTTATTATTGATATATTGTTTAATGTTAGTGCCACTGAAAATCAATAAAAAAATCTTATATTAAACATTTTACAATAATATAAATTATTAATTTGGAGATACTACCCTTACACTATTGTCCGTCCAATTTTAAAATTGATAAATGATTACATTTTAATTTCGACTATTATAAAAAAAACGTATCCAGACTATAATATAATAAGTCTGTCCACTGGGCCCTCGTTTTAAATGATGTTTAAATTTAATCATAGGAAGGTCTTTAATATTATTCGGTACTTTATCATATATTCGAATCCCAAATACATGGGCACTTTTCCAATGAATTGCAGTTTTAATCAATGGTAAGTACAACTCACCTTTTTGTCTTAAGCGAGCATTTCTAACACGTACGTCTGATATATTTAGAAAAAAAAATCATAACCTTTAACAAATAAACAAACCTCCATAATAATAAGTGTAAGGTAAGGAAGTAAGTGTAACCGTAAGTGTAACCGTAAGTGTAACCGTGTAACCGTGTACACCCGTAAGTGTAAGGAAGCTTTCCTCTTTAAACAGCGATCTAATGGACTCGTCACAAGCCTTACCGAACATAACTCTCAAACATCGCTTCTGTAAAACAAATATATTTGTTCTAATAATTTTCACATCTACCCTCTCTCTACCTTGAAATCTTCACATCTAAGACTACCTTGAAATGTACGCATATCCCACTTTATCGTAATTCCCCAATGTACATACGTGTTTCGGTAATGAGTGACATATGCCAGAGCCCATTCCTATCCCTCCCCATTTTCCCAACCTTTTCTCCAAATACAGTCCTATATCTCCAAAGGTAGACAGCGTATCCGACAGTGTGCCAACTTTTGTCATGCTGGACTGATGTTGGCATGTATCGCGAACGTCCATGGGTTACACTATCCACTTACCATCAGGTGGACTGCATGCTCGTCTGGCGCCTTCTTCCATAAAAAAGAATCAAACGTGATTAAGCTATTTCAGGTTAATGTCTACACAAATATTACTGGAAAATAGTCTGCGAAAAATTTTGATCATTTTAAATGGAAGTGTATTCATGTGACATGTTAATGTGAGGTCATGAAACTTTTTATTCATGTGTTCAAAACATTTCTAAAGTGAAATTTAATTTCCAACTGGCTAGTTCCATAAAGGTTTTACTTATTAGATTTTATTTTAAATCGACATCTTTGCTTAGGTCGGATATTTTAGGTGGTCAAGAGTTTCATACCGTTCTGTAACTACTGTCACGTCTACATGTTAGATATGTATAAGCAATTTCCTAAATCGAATTCGAAGCATCCTCCACCTTCTGAATATAGTACTTAAAGCAAACAGTACATTACCTTAGTACAAACGCTTTAATTGTACTTCACGCACACATAGGCCACGTTTACTCATGCCACAGATAATACGAGTATAACGCTTTCGCCAATGGCGACGTCAGCGCTATCACGAAAAAATCATGTATCCACAGTGAAACTATGAAAATATGTACGAGTCATTATCAACTTACGCAGTAGTTACGAAGCGAACAATACAATAATATAAAAGACAAATTTAACATCTTTCGTATACGATAAATAATTAATTGCATTACAAAGTTATATTAAGTAGATACTACTAATTAAAAGAGCACGCCAGCATTTTAAAAGTCGCTCAGCATAATTTATCTCGGAGCTACAGGAACATGTACAGAGGCGATAGGCTTAATAACACTGCCATGTCTGTGCCAAGTGAGCGACGCGACTAATGTAGACAAGACCATCCCTCGGTAGCTGTCCGTCCCTCTTTTGATGGGACACATTATTACCACATGACATACCATCAGTCTGTCTCGCTAATGCTGGATATAGGCCTCTCCCAAGACTCGCCATCCTTATAACGTGTTTGAGTAACTGTACAGTGACATCTATCGGCTCACTGGTGGAACTACAATTAGATTATAAAATAGATTGTACATGTGGGTTAGGTTTAAGTTCACCGGTGACAATAAAGACATAGGAGTAGCGGTCGACTTAATGATGACATTCTTAGTGATTTCAAATTGTTTACTTCAGTTATCCAAAAATACGTTGTTGTATTGATCATGATTTGCTGCCCACTTACTATATTTTGCAGCTTCTTTATATACAAGCCATTATTAAGTATCTATGTACATATATTAGTTAATTTCAGAATCCATAGAGATACACTTCTGATTCCTTTTTATATTACTATCCAGAAGACTTTTCCACTTTTTCCCTTGAAGTCGAGCACGTTCGAGCGAATTTAGCTATCCACCGACATTTCCCTTTAAAATTGCTATCGGAATTTGTTTGACTGAAGACCCGACGAATCGATTTTCTTTTTGTTTTTCGTTTCGACTGCGAATAGCTTAGTGCTTTCGTGATCGCCGTAAAATGTGATTGTATCACGCTTCTAGGTAATTTATTGTAATGTGGCTTTTACGAAATGAACATTATTTACAAGTTCAATGGAGCAATCGTGTGTTAGAATGATTACAAAGCATTTGGAAGGTATTGTTCTGTCGACGCTGATCCATTGGCGGTTTTTCTAGTGACGCGCTCCAAAATTTCGAACAAAGTTGAACAAAAAGTATTGCCGCCGTCCAAAAATTATAGGTTCACTTTCGGGCTGTTGTACTATGGATCCGGCAAGACCGCAGTTTTACTAGCCAATGCTTCATACGAGTACTTCCCATTCTATCCCCTCGAGTAGAGAGTATATTAAGATAACTTCTTCTGTAAAGTACATAGGATGCACCAATCCTAGAAAGTTTCTACGACTTTCCAAATTTCTATATTTTCATAAAATCTATTGCTGTACATTTTCATAATACACTAAGTTTCGGGCTGTGGACCAAATAAACAAATATGACCAAAATTATTCCTGGTTGGCTCTCTTTTTGAATTTTATTTCTTTTCTACATTTCGCATTTTTCACCCACGATGGAATACAGTTGGGGTAAAAGAATGTACATATGTGTGTGTACCCCTTTGTTACAACTTTTCTCTGAAAATACTGGCGGTCCAGTATTTTCAGATTTTGAAAATACTGAAATTTTCAGATTCAGCAAAATCGGTATTTTGAACCGGTTTTTGTAAACGTTTAATTGTACACTGGAGCATGTTTGAGGTGGGTGTTGTGGTTTTAACTCACTAGGGGGCGCTGATGTACCAAATTAAAGTTGTAATTCTTTATAATTTCAAAACGAGTGTACTTATTCGAATGCGTCTTTCTGAAGTGAATAGTTGAAGACATTTATATTATACACATAACCATCAGTATCTGATGCTGAAGTCGAAGGTGGGTAAGGAAACTTCTTGAAATTTGGCGGTACGATGAAGGTGATTGGACTCATTTTTTAAGAATGTCTTCACAAGGTCTACGCTGAACTCGAATTCCTTTATTATCACCCGAGAACGTAACTTTTATGATCTGTGCCTAAATCTAACCCACCTTTAAATTTGCTGCGATTTAATTTTATTTCTCAATTTTAAACTTAAGCCCTGAAGATTATTTGTAAGAAATAAGTAAGTACAAATAAATAATTTATCGTACCATCTCAAACATAGTTAAGTAAATATAGAAAGTCTCATCTGAATAAACACGAGCATTTAACATTATTAACAATCACCTAATTACGCGAACGACATTGAGCCGCTCGCTTTATTGATTCTACTCTCAAATGAGTGATGGCTGGATGTTTAAACAAAAGATACACCTATATACCCAAGTGATACCGAAACGAGCACAGAATGGGACACTTCTATATTAAAGCGTGACGAAATAAGCAATAGATCGGTAACTGTGTTGAGGTTTATTTTAACCTGTGGCGTTGTTATGTAGTATATTTGTGCGTATCTCATTGAACAGTGAACAAAAGACAAATTTAATTTCCTCTGCCGTAACGAAGTGAACTTAATGTTAGGCGGAATTATTTTTGTTTTTCAGCACAATGGACGTACGACGATAAACATTTAAATTGATGAGAGCTTTGAATATTTGCTAAATTTATATTTCTTTCTTAAAGAAATTTTTCAAATCTGTGTAGATATATTTTGCCTTTCAGCTGCTGGGATTTTGTCTAATATGTGCGTTTTCGTTTTGTAAAAATATATATATTTTAAATTAAATATATATTTACTTATTTACATAGAATTTTTTATCTAAAGTAACAATTCGATTTAATAATATCAGTGGTATAGCCAATGGTATAGATTTCTCAAATTAATACTCGTAGTTATTAATAATGTTACCATGCCACCAGCCTGTGTCCGTTCACTGCTGGATATAGGCTTCTCTACTAAGGACCACCACAAAACCTGGTGTTCCACTCTTCTCATCCAGCCACTACCGGCGACTACATTTCCCGATACGTAGTCTCCATTCGAGGTCTCGTCTCCCCCATCGGTTATCGGCCCTGCGGCATATAGGGCCTACCCACTGCCACTTCAGCTTTCTGATCCTTTGATTAATAATGTTACGTTCAATTAACATATCAATGAAGCGCGAATGACCAATGACACCCGAAGGATGCCACAATCTTAGGTTATTAGTATCTCCATAGGACCAATGCGAAATAACAATGTGTGAGACTGAGCTAAATCTAAAGACTTCATCTGTACGGCTCCAGCATGCACCAGCTGGATGTATCTTCCACGGTCGTTGTGGGGCCCGATAGCTCTCCTTCTCTCTTTAGCCAGGGCACACTGGGCAGGCAGGCATACGCTTCGAGTTGATTACTTCTTGCGTTCCTTCGATGACTGTGATTCAGATCGCAGACAGGGCATACGATCTCGTTGATTCTCCTTGCATACCAGCACAGATCCAGCGGCAACAAAGTTTAATCATGAATTACACTACGCGGTATTACAGTAACAAACGGGGTCTACCACTACGCGGTTTCCTCGCCAACTGGCACAGAATCAGCTGCGACGAGCTCGAATCAAGACTCGAACAAGCGTAACTACAGCCGTGGACAGTGCCCACGACCACGCGCTTTCTTCGCGCACCGATACATAGACTAGCAAGCGGTCATACACACTTTGAACTTGGGAGGGTAGGAGTAAGAAAAAGTGATAAAATAAACCAAAGAAGATTCATCCAAAAAACACAAACAACAAACTATCTATTTAAAACAAATAGAAATGTACATAAAAGTGATGATGAAGAAATTGTTTGATTCGTGATGAGCCGTTTTCAAACAGTAGGACATTGTAAGGTTAGGCCTTTTAAAAAATTATATATATGTATGTATATATCTCTTGTATCGTCGCTATAGCGCTATAGCTATAGCGAGTAACGTGTTTGCAACTTTCAATATCTCGGTCATTTTCGAATGGATTTCAGAAATGTTTTCACCGTACCTACATATTTTAAGGGATATTTTAATTTAAATGGGAAAAGTCAGCTATTTTTCCACCTAGTGAATTTCTCCATTATTTGGTGTTGGTGTGCCGCCCACATATGAGAATCGTTCAACGTAAAATATTTACATTTAAACTTTATTCTAACTTGATTCGGCCATTGTGACTTGCCCAGCAGCTACGTGACTTGCCCAGCAGCTACTAAACATACCATCATACTTCTCCCTCTTTGTGACTATATGATGGGTAGACTGATGACTGAATGTAAGAGAATGCTTGAGGACAGAATTATTTATTTATATTACTTTTAAGAAGATTTACTAAATAAAGATTTTAAACATAATGAAACATAAAACTCTTAATTAATTATAATTATAATTATTAAAGTTTAAGTATTGTTATTTGTAACGCTTCGGTTTATAATCTTGTTAAGTTACAAATGTAAATAAATGTTAAATACTACCACATGTCTATTTTTGAAATCAGTCACTTTATTCACCCTTTAGCCAATCAATATTGTTCCAAATTTCGCTTGGTAACTCCTTTTGAAACTCGCGAAGTTACTATATAAAGCCCCTCCGTTAACAACTCAAGGCGTGTGCAGACTGAATTGCGTATTTAATGGCACGTGTGACGTCATAAAAGATTTATGTATTACGACTTTACGTTTGGAAGCTATTCATGTGACCTGTGAGTGCGGCAAAATGTATAGAGATGTCGGGAATAATATAAAATCTTCACCCTAACGCAGATTGTTTTAGTAAGAAGAACATTACTGTGGTAATAAAGTAATGTAATAAAATTTGGAATCCTCAATAGTGCAAGATTTTTTTGGGGGGGAGAGTGCACGCTCCAATCCAACAGCCGCTGGGCGCGCTCGAATGGTCACGTTTCCCCTCTCTCACAGAAGACTACATTGAAATGTACTGCATTTCCGACTTTTTTTCTTATTTCCCTAATATACGTACGTGTTTCGGTAGTGAGTGAGATTTACTAGAGCCCATTCTCATCCTATCCCTTCCCATTTTCCTAACCCTCTCTCCAAATTCATATAACTCCAAAGGTAGACAGCGCATCCGGGGGCGTGCCAACGTTTGTCATTTTATACTAATGTTGCCATGTATCGCGGATGTCTATGGGCGACAATATCCACTTACCATCAGGTGGACTGTATGCACGTCTGCCGCCTTCGTCCATAAAAAAAAAACGAAAAGAAGAAGTTTGTTTAATACTACCAAATTAAGAATACAATTAAGACAAATTAAGAAAATCACTTTATACCGCGAACCCGTAGGCTGTGGAACGAACTGCCTCGAGAGGTCTTCCCATTAAGCTACAACATGGGGTTCTTTAAGGAAGCTGTGAATAGGATTTTGCAAGGTCGGCGGCGCGCCCGCATACCCCCTGGTGTTGTAGGTGTCCATGGGCGGCGGTGCTCTTACCATCACGTGGGACCGCTTGCTCGTCCGCTCACTAGTATATAAAAAAAAATCAAATAAATAGTATAATAATACTCAAATAGTGGCAATAGCGCAATTAGCGCATTGTGCCAATGTCAAGTTTTCTTTCGTAATTAACAACTCGTCAATATTCAGTCCCGTCAAAATAAATTAGGAGTCGCTCAGTAAAGTAATAGTAGGTTTACTGTGGACAGAAAAGTTGTACTCATTTAAAATACACGAGAAACGTGCACTTTAATTGTAATGCTTTTATTTGATTATCACAAACAATATGTACAAACACTAGGCACTTTGTAGTTTAATAAACTATCACGATTAAACCATGAACTCCACAATACGCATTTGTTTAAATAATCAAAGAAAAACTCGACTTCATTTCTCGCCAAAAACTCCTAAACAAACACTGACAATGATATCCCGCCACAGTCGTACGTATCAAATATGACAGTATTATAACACGGCAAAATTAAGAATGACGGAAAGTGGCTTAACAATTATTTCTTGCAACGACGGTACAAGCGTCAAGCGTGACTACAAAGACAAGTTTCTTACATACAGCACAGTCCCTCGTTACGCCGCGCGCCCTCGGGGTACAGTTCTCTCAAGGAGACGACAACGTGTTAAATATTACCCGTTTTATACTACGTACACTACATACGTAGTTACACTGACGCTTTGCGTGTTAGAGATATTCAGGTCAGTGTTATGTCAGCTCCTTTTCTCAAGAATTTTTTTCTCATAAATCCTCTCTCAGATTTGTCTGGATTGTTTTCTAAATGTATTATTTTATATGCATAACTACACTACCTATACCCACACTGTGACAAATAAAGTTTTTTTTTTATAGACTAGTGGGCGGACGAACAAGCGGTCCCACGTGATGGTAAGTGTTACCGCCGCCCATGGACACCTGCAACACCAGGGGGTATGCAGGCGCGCCGCCGACCTTGCAAAATCCTATTCACAGCTCTCTTGAAGAACCCCATATCGTAGCTTAATGGAGAGACCTCCAGAGTTCGTTCCACAATCAGCGGAACTGCAGGTTCTGAGGCAGTTCGTTCCACAGCCTACGGGTTCTCGGTATAAAATAATTTATGGAGCGAACAGTGCGCGACACCTTCGTATCGAGGAAATGCGTATGGACCGCACTTCTGTGACGGGAGGTGCGGTTGTAGAAACCCGAGGTGGGAATTATATTAAACAGTTCTTCAGAGCATTCCCCATTGTACAGGCGCGAGAACACACAGAGAGACGCAACGTCTCTCCGAATGCTGAGGGATTCTAAACCGCCCGTGAGAGTGCGATCGAATAAGTTGCATGCGAGCAGAATAATTTGTAAACTTGTAGTATACTAATGTTCATAAACGTCCCCAAAAATCGACCTACAAGTTAAGGAAGGTGACGCAGAAACAAAAAATTAATTTAATGCAAGACCAGTTAAATCACATTACATAAAGCTCTAAGAATCGTTAACCACTGAATGTACACTTGATTGGTTGATCCGTGCAGATGGTTGGAAGAACCAGAGCTACAAATTACATGGAGTAAGAAACAGAGGTACTTAAGTACTTATTTATTTTTTGCCCTTATTTGCCTAATATAAAAGAACAAGACATGCAAACAGGCAGATGTAGAAACTCTATGTTAAATTAGGTATAGATATGTATTCTTACATACCTTATTTTTACTATTTATTTTCTCAAACTTTATTACTCAAGTCAGTGACACATATACAATGTGTCACTGAAATAATGTCACGTCAACCAATATAAAAAAACCCTTCTAAAGGAAAATAAAATTGTTATAGAGAATAAATAAAAAAATTCATATACATGTAAAGTTTTGTTATTCTATCCAAAACGTTCATAGCGCTCATTACTAGGTACGTAGGCGACGCGGCACAAAGTGCAACATAGATAGGTATTTGTTTTGCGTACCTGTGCATAAAATAAAAGATTTACTAGAAATGAACAAAGTTATGAAAAAAAAAAACTATTGTTAAAGTGGTAGAATCTATTCTAATCTCGATAATTTCAGCTTTGGCTTTAGTTCCGTAACACACTGTATAAAAGGCAGTATTATCTAAGGCCGCCCTTAAAGTCATTCTGCACTTACCTTTACGTAGCAATTTCACTTCAAGATATGTGATGACATCTAAGCAAAGGAAGCTTATTGGACCGATATGCTGTTTCCGAACATTAGTAGCTCCACGATCCGGTCCCGTTTCGGTTCATTAGTGGCGATTAATCACCGCATCCTTCAAGCGGCCTTGAGTTGATACATTGGCTGAATGAAACTAGCGCCAGCTGACGTGGGAGAGCTAAACTAAATATAGTTGTTGCTGTGAAACTATTACCTAATTTGTTTTCTAGTTACGTCTACATTTAACGTCTAACGTGTAACGTCCTAGGCGATCCTATGTAATCGAAGCAATATTAACTTATTAGAGCATCGCAGAATACTGTTAGATATGGCTAATCTTCATAAAATTGTACACGGGGAACTAAAAACTGAACTATTCAGTGATATATATTTTTAGGTCCTAAAGCTAGAGCCAAAGATCGTGAATTGTTTTTCATGGCCCCACACCGCACTAGATAAACATTTAATAAACCATTTCTATTAGAATGTGTAGAAAATATAAACCATTAGCTGACATTCAAGTACAAAGTCAAACGCGCTCTGACTACAGAGCGTCATATTTAGGTCTCCCTTTGTTTTGTTTTCACTCATTTTACTTTCTTTTCTTTCTTTTTTTTATTTACTTTTAACCACTAGCTTATTTACAATTAAATTTATTACTAAAATGTCATACATGCTGTCGTCACATGAAATGTCAATTAGATTTAACACTACACACTATATTAAATTATGCTTTGATATGTTGAAATCTTGCTTTGTAATGCAAAATAAACCCCAAATTTTCTAATTGCGTATCTTTTTCCTATTGCGTATGGGAGGGGGAGAGTGCACGCTGCAATCCAACAGCCGCTGGGCGCACTCGACTGGCCTCGTTACCCCTCTCACACAGAATACTACCTTGAAATGTACTGCATTTCCCACTTTATCATATTCCCCAATGTATGTACGTGTTTCGGTAGTGAGTGAGATATGCCAGAGCCCATTCCCATCCTATCCCTTCCCACGTCCCCAATTCTTTCTCCAAATTCATTCTTTCATCAACAAAGGTAGGCAGCGCATCCAGGGGCGTGCCAAAGTTTGTCATGTTGGCATGTATGGCGGATGTCTATGGGCGACAGTATCCACTTACCACCAGGTGGACTGTATGCTCGTTTGCCACCTTCGTTCTATAAAAAATAAAAATAAAAATCTATTACAGTCAGTAGTGACGTGTACGCTTCTTCCCATAAAATAATAATAGAAACATAATTAGTAGGTACTATATTCTCTTGCTCGTTATTTTGAATGGCGCTAGCGATACAATATGAAGAAATATGCTGCCCGATGTTAGGATTTTTGGCTTATTTGTAAATGGATTTAAGTTTGATTACTTTTTTAATTCTGCCGTGTGTTTTATAAACAAATAAATATACACAGCTAGTGGAAAAGTGCGTCGGCGCCATCGGCGGCCGTTAGCATAGCATGTAAATTTAAACCATGTACGATGTACATAAAGTTGACCTTAAAATACGCACTGACTTAATTGACGCACTGCACTGCTGCCGCCATGTACATTTATTTATTTATTAGATACAACTTCTAGAGAAATTAACAGCACAAATTTTAAAACAACTATAGACAGAATAACATAAATAAAGATATTGTACAGCAAAGTTTCCTAATGTCACATAATTTTACAATTTATAGTTCGGGTTAAAAAATCTTGTACGTTATAAGTGTAACATTAGTCTTGTTTGAGGATAAGGTTAGGATTGGATAGCTTTGATAGGAATCAGATCATACTCTTAGTAATTGAAGTGAAGATCCATATTTAGATATTAGTAATTGCACACATAAAGCCTCAAATAGAAAGACACTGCCGGAACTGAAAAATTTATAACACAGATTGATAGCAAAGATATAGAACCTACATTTCCCCAACACTATCATTCACGAGTATCGGATTTCTAAATCAACTGTCAATTTTTCCTCCTCCAGTAAACCGGTATACACAACCAGTAACAACTAGGCATTTTCCAGGGAATCTCCCAACTCCCAACAGTATATTTGTCTGACAGTTCATTCGCGTATGCGACTACGTTTTATACACTTGAGGCCACGGAGTTAGACTCCTTGAGTTAGAAGTTTAACTCCTTGAGGAGTTAAACTTTAACGTCAAGCCTTGAGGAACTGCCACAGCTCTAAAGGAGAGGACTCGCCAAGCAGCTTGGCCAGCCTGACGTTTAAATGCCACATATACATAAGACAATGTACATGAGAAGACCCAAGGTCAGAAGACAAAAATCGTAAAATCTCTTTGTTTGTCAGTACATATTATTCGCAAAACATGTAATTTGTTCGCATTGTTCGCATTTGTAGCATATCTGTGGATTCATGGATATTTATTTTTTATTTTACAAACTTTATTTCACGTCGTCGTACAACAGGCGAGCTTCATATCTTAATATCTACCGGCTAAACTTTGGGTTAAACGGAAAGATACATAAACGACAACAGAATATATACATAATTTCCTCGAATATACCTAATATTCTAGCACGTGTCCAGGGTTTATTCAAGCGTAATAAATTAGACATTATAAAACAAAATTAATCTTTTAAAATTGTATTAATCCGTAGCTATAAAACAACACCGAAACTCCGTTCAAACTTTAATGTACAAACTTTCCGTGGTGTAGGTATTGAGTTTAGTCTCACTTTAATCGGTGTCCCGCGAGTTTAATTATTTAAAGTTCAATTTAAGTGTTACCATTTATACGAGCATTTGCAAATTTTAAATCATTTAGATTCTCTACAAACTGCTCTATACCGTAAACTTATAGATCAGGAACGAACTATGAGCCATATACTCAAGTCGTATATTATGTGCTGGTGTCTTTCCACTATAAAATAAACAGTACAAAATATAATGAAGACAGAAGCACATCCAGCGCAATATTTTAGTTTCTTTTCCACCCTTATATCGACACAAGATTTACTAATTCGCTCATTTATTTTAAGTGTCAAAAATTAAAAAAAAAAATTAAATTCCGGATTAAAAAAATCTCGATTTATGAGTTATTGATAAAAGATATTAATTAATTAATTAGTATTTTTTTTCTGTTAAAGTATCATAAAGATACCTTGACTACAGGCTGCTAATAAGTTCACTGGCTATTTTTGTTTGTCATCAAATTTATTATTTTAAAACTGATCTGCTGTAAAATCATATTTTTGGAAATATTGCAGTAAATGAGGGATTATGTCTCTACTTTAAAACGCACATGTAACATCCTTTGTGAGACTGACGCCTGCAGAACGTGATAACATATAAGCAATATCCGAGGGCCAATACTAAGTGCCAAACACTTGTACCATAAAAGGTTCTGTGCAGCACCAGCAACCATCATAACATGATCTCAAGGACCTCACTGAACTATCGAAAAATAAGTACAAAAGTAAAACTGAAGGACAAACCACAGCTCATGCGACAGTGGTCGAGGCAAACATCTCCTGGCTGTGCAAACATATCACGTTAGTCATGTCAAACAAAAATGAGTGTTGTTGCGAAGAGGTAAAGGTTATGTTGAGTGTAGAGTTGTTGTGGTTTTAGTATCATGACCACCGCATTCCGTTGCAGCGGAACTCAATTTTACGGGATACGTCATGCACTCAGGAGGTCACAGAATCACATTCGACTAGAAACTCTCAGTAGGTACTCAATATTTTTTTTTTCAAAAGTGCAACATTCTTTTACGGCATTATCAATTTGGAAATAATTAATTAGCAGATAGGTATAAATATGTATGTGTATATCTATACATATATGTATCTATGTACATATGTTTGAATTTGTGTATTTATTTATTCATTAATTATGAAATTGCATTTAAATATTATGTCGCGCTATTTAGCATTGTAATTTTAGTATTTTTCTTTGCATAGCTCAAAGATTGACTGGGAGATAATGTTTTAAAGCACTAAGTCCGCCTTTTATCTCTGTGTGCAATTAATAATAAATGAAATAAAAATACTGAACAAGTAGCAAGTTCATAATTGCAAATTTTGAGATTTACCCTTCTTTATACAGGGTGTGTCGTAAATAGTGGTCCAACGTTAAAGGGTCGATACACCATATATTCAGCTATCACATACCAGAATTTGAAATTTTTTTTTTCCACGGGTCTCTGTTTTATTCATTATTATTATTATTTTGAAAAATCGATACCTTGCGTTACTAATTTGGCTGTTATTTCAACAAATAACATTATTTTTTTATTTTGTTTCTTGTTTATTATTGATAAATACATGTGCTATCACATGCAATCATTTTTTTAATGGAAACTTAAAAGATATTAAAGAAAAAATGTGTTTATTTCAAATTTTAACTCTAATCTGTCGCAAATCATGTGAATTCGGAGGCGAATGGTGTAAAAAAAATGTACTACACTATCTGTGCCCATTATTTTAAAAACTTGTCCAATAAATGCAGATTCTAAAATGGTATTAATAATAACTGATTTCGTAATGAAAAAAAAGTTATTGCCATTTCAACGGAGAAGGAGCCGAATTCAAAAAATATACTTTTTCATTTTAATTAACTCACCGGTATTGCAAAATGTTTTGAACCCAATTAGAAGTAAATTTTAACTTAACTATTAACAGCTGAGTGTTATTTGAGTCATGCACAAACATATCACCGGTAAAGAAATGTGTCCTAGGTAATAAAAGGGTAGGTACTTGGCCAGATAACAAAAGATTCATTGAAACGTTTCGGTGTAGCGCGCTACTCTACTCATGTAGTGAAAAAATGACTAGGTTTTTTTTTTATTGCTATTCTCTTAAGTATAAATGAGACAGACTATGCCAAGTAGAAATTCGTAATAATCTTATCAGTTAAAATGCTTCAGTGTGATCCCGTATGTCGCATGCGCTTCTAGTTTCTGTGTGTATCTCCTCCGTTGAATTGCTTGTTTTATTCCAGGACTCTGATTTGCTTCTGTTTGGACTTGTAGGTTTTTGTAATCCCTACGACATCGGCTACGTTATCTGGACTTTGATTTGCTCAACGATTTCGACAAACGTGCAGTGAAGTGAAGATTAGGCGATGTCTCAGTACACACCGCGTGAATATGCTGACATGCATTTTATTTATGGCCAATGCAGAGGCATCGGTAGAAAAGCAGCCCAACTTTATCGGGAAAGATATCCAGATCGAAGACATCCAGATCATCGAGTATTTGGTAGAGTGCATACCGCATATTCCGAAGGGAGAATACTAGGCAGATGCGTAGGCGGTGCAAGTGAGGGACGATCAAGGGTCTACAATGACGACGAAGTGTTGCAATTAGTCAACGAAGATCCAACTACATCGGTTCGTATCATAGCACGCAGGACAGGCATTTCTACAAGAACTGTACAACGCATTTTAGAAAGAGACGAACGCCACCCTTATCACTTTCAACGGGTACAAACTTTACTGCCTCGAGATTATCCACTTCACTGCACGTTTGTCGAAATCGTTGAGCAAATCAAAGTCCAGATAACGTAGCCGATGTCGTAGGGATTACAAAAACCTACAAGTCCAAACAGAAGCAAATCAGAGTCCTGGAATAAAACAAGCAATTCAACGGAGGAGATACACACAGAAACTAGAAGCGCATGCGACATACGGGATCACACTGAAGCATTTTAACTGATAAGATTATTACGAATTTCTACTTGGCATAGTCTGTCTCATTTATACTTAAGAGAATAGCAATAAAAAAAAACCTAGTCATTTTTTTCACTACATGAGTAGAGTAGCGCGCTACACCGAAACGTTTCAATGAATCTTTTGTTATCTGGCCAAGTACCTACCCTTTTATTACCTAGGACAAATTTCTTTACCGGTGATATGTTTGTGCATGACTCAAATAACACTCAGCTGTTAATAGTTAATTTAAAATTTACTTCTAATTGGGTTCAAAACATTTTGCAATACCGGTGAGTTAATTAAAATGAAAAAGTATATTTTTTGAATTCGGCTCCTTCTCCGTTGAAATGGCAATAACTTTTTTTTAATTACGAAATCGGTTATTATTAATACCATTTTAGAATCTGCATTTATTGGACAAGTTTTTAAAATAATGGGCACAGATAGTGTAGTACATTTTTTTTACACCATTCGCCTCCGAATTCACATGATTTGCGACAGATTAGAGTTAAAATTTGAAATAAACACATTTTTTCTTTAATATCTTTTAAGTTTCCATTAAAAAAATGATTGCATGTGATAGCACATGTATTTATCAATAATAAACAAGAAACAAAATAAAAAAATAATGTTATTTGTTGAAATAACAGCCACATTAGTAACACAAGGTATCGATTTTTCAAAATAATAATAATAATGAATAAAACAGAGACCCGTGGAAAAAAAATATTTCAAATTCTGGTATGTGATAGCTGAATATATGGTGTATCGACCCTTTAACGTTGGACCACTATTTACGACACACCCTGTATATAGTAATAACTCATTAGTGCATGTATTTTGATCACAGTATTGAAATCGTACTCAAATTGTGAAACTGTGTGTAATTGTAATTCTAACAACTATAACTAATAGTTACACAATTGTAACCATTATAGATAAATAGATAGATAGAATACACTTTCAGGTACCTACACCAAAACATAGAAAAGAGATATACAAAATAAAAGTAACTAGAAATATAATCGGCGGCTAAGCTATTCCTTCCGGGTAATCTTTTGGTGGTAAGGAGAAGTCTGTGTAAACCTCCTAAAAGTAATCAGTTCCAGCGTCTCTATGACGCGTATTTTCAACAATATCCGTTTGAGTGGCTATAGAAGTAAAGCAGATATGTTTCCACGTATTGAAATAACAATTTACAATAACATCGTGTTCTGACACATTTTTATTATTATTCGCGGAACAATTAGAGAATATTAGACTTGAAAGGTGTAGCCGGTAGATGGTGGAAACGATGGTTTGTGAGGGCTATGTCTAATGTCTATACCTATCGATTTTTCTTTGTATCCTGCGCTGCAGTCCTACGTAACCCATACATACCTATATAAATATAAATACAAAACTGTGTGTCTACAATACGGAGTATCTACCCTCAGCTCAGGAATCAGGTGGGAAAGAAACTATTTTCTCCAGAGCGGAGTATCTATAATTTGATTTAATTTTCAATACTTTACATGTGACCGACAAAACGAAAAAATATCATGATTTTATATGGCACACCGCCATCCGTTGGTTTATAAAAATGAACTGTGTGCTATCGAATAGTGTTTATCTTTTTCTTTTGCGACTGTGGCGTTCTGTAACTATAACGTGAATAAATAAAAGTCTTACCTATCTATTTATTAATCTCTGTCTAACAGTTGACAAACAAAGGCTGATGAATGAAAGATTTTAGTGATGTTAGCACTTTATCTATGAAATTTCCATTTGTTCATAGTGGCCACTTTGAACTTAGTTATCTTTCGTTTGGCTTGCAATTCCAAATTCAAATTTATTTCAATTAAATCTATGACATTCTTCAGTTAAATTCAGTTAATCTTTTGTTTTGTCCGTCAAACGACTGTTTGCTTAGATATCGTTGTGTTTGCGACGATAGAAAAGTAAAACAATCGATTTATTTTCGAATATGAGTTCCGTCGTGGCAACAACGCAGCACAGGCGGCATTCAATATCAACAATGTGTACGCACCAAACACCGCAAACGAACTCACGATTTGGTTTGATCGTTTCCGCTCATAATACGAAGGCAAATAGATCAGGTACCCTCTTTACTTATAATACCTATCCTACACTACATAATAATGCTAGATATCACTTGCTCCCACATTATATACACATTATGTACATATTATATGAGTGAGAACTGCAAAGCAAAGTTATTATCCTTAGACAAAACTCACAGGTGTTTGAAATGTTGTTTTTCATGTCTTTATGTACAGTGTTTTAAAGTGTTTCTGACAGTCCATTTAAAACTTGTTTTCAATACATTTGTTAGAAACACTGGTAAAAACAAATGTTTTAAAACACTTTGTTAGAATTATGCCCCCCTGTATGTGATACACATTTTCAAGACATTTTTTGTCTTATAAATATAATATTATGCGAGAGAAATTCTGACGACAACCTACCTGCCTTTGATACTTCAGAGAGTAATTATAATGATGTAACCAAACTTTTCGTTATACAAGTTTAGGAAATTTGCGAATAAAATTTTGATAAACCAAGAGTTCTTCGTTTACCTAACTTTAATGATTTCCTGTGGTAACGACAATTTTAATGTTTCTGTTATATTTCGAATAATTAATTTCAATAAGATTAAAACTAAACTAATGCGTAACTGTGACAACATTGACAAAATAAAACACTAGGATAATAAAATAATAGGATGTATCAGAAACTATCCTTATATACTTTATCAGATAGTCATTATCGGCTGGATTTAATTAGCAGATAATTTATCTATCAGATTTTTAACAGTTACTTTATCAGGGGTAATAGAACATCCTTCCGATACCTTATCAGAAGGTGGTGAGAAAGGCCATATAACATTAGTGATAATGTATTTCTTATTATGATCTATCATATCCGTTATAAGCAATTGTAACTCCCTTAAGTAATTGGGTTGGCGAGTCCACTCTGCTAGAGGTTCCTCAGGGCGTGTGGTAAAACTTACATAACATAACCAGTCTATAACGTCCAACTGCAGGGCACGGGCCTCTCCTGATAAATAACTGCAGGGTTTCGGGCCGCAATTCAGCGCGCCCAGTGCAGATTGGTGGATCACATCCATTTTTTTTTTTTGTTAGAAATTTCTTGGCGATGAACCCTCACCGCTGTGGTAGTGACAATTGTTAAATTGGTTTAATTAATAGTCTGTAATGTCGTTTAAAAAAGTGTCACGTTATTCTGAGCAATAGAAACATACCAACATGTGATTTTTTAAATAGAAACATGCTCAACATGTCATTTTTAAAATATAGTAAAAAATAAATAAAATAAAAAGTATTTATATCCACCAATCTACACCGGGCCCGCGTGGGTGATTATGGCCCGAAGCGACCTAGTGATTTACTAAGGGAGGCCTGTGCCCTACAGGGGGACATTAAAGGTTGATGCAAGTACAAGACGTACAATGATGCATATTCTCGTCTAGACACTTTTTATTCGTCTCTTAATGCATTTAGAAAGCAAGTTTAAAATGTCTAAGGGTAACAATTGTTCTGTACCTATTTTGTTAAACATTGTTCTAATTCATATCTTTTTATTTTATTATCTTTACATATAATAAAATGGTAATAGAGCCGTGACTGTACATGAAATATTTAAAAAAAAATGACATTCCAATATAAAGTACGGGTGATAAGATAGTTTTTTTGAATTTCTTTGTCTGTCTGTCTGTCTGAACGCTAAACTACTGGAGAGATTTTAATGAAACTTGTTACAGTTATAGTTTATGTGCCGAGTAAATATTTAGGGTACTTACCTTTTATCTAGATGCATTATAGGGTACCCACGGGAATCATCTAAATTTCACGCAAACGAAATCGCGGGCTAGTTTATTATAAAGTTTTTTATTATAATCTCGGAATTACTGTGAAGTTGCTTCTCAATCTGTATTTGTTATTTTGTGGATTAATTAAAGAATTAATCCACTAATGACTTGCGAAACAAAATTGTAAAATCTGCTTAAATAGTTAAGACTTCTTTGTCGTTTTTATTTATTAAATTTTTTATTAACATAATTGATAGGTACCTACTATAAAAGTGTATGTCTGCCTTGAAAAAATAAATAGTAATGAAACGAGACCTGTCCGGTCTTTCAAATACTCCGCTACAGCCAATGTACACAAAAGAACATCCCAAAATCTGTCAGAATACCAAAAAACCCGCACCCATAGATACATAACTGAACATATTTAAGTAACTACGAGACAGTTACCGCCTACACATATGCCTCTTAACTACAAACAATATAGGGCTGTTCCAACACTCATTGCCTAAACAATCCCTCTGAACCGCGGTAATGACGGAAACCCGAGGGCATTATTTCACATTATTCAGGGTTAATGCCTCTACTATCTGTTCCAGTTTACTATCGTACTAGCCTTCTTAAAATCATTACCATGGAAAATATTTGGGGAGAAATGCATATTAAGAAAAGATAGATCTTATAGTTTTTTTGGAAGAATTTCATATTTTTTATCGTAACATATGAAAAATAAAAACAGAGGCAATTAATGAATAAAATTATTTAAATTATTTATCATTAATAAATAATTTAGTAAATGTATTGAGAACATGTGATTACAAACAATTAAATAAAGTATATAAATGTATAACATCGTTTACTGTATGTATTTTTAACATTTAAAGTGCTGTGCCCATGCGAGGTGTGTTATATGCTATTGGATATGTAAGTTTAATCACGTGTTAAAAAGTTTTTAGCTAGGAAGTCATGTAGTTAAAATTGACGGAAATAACTAGCGTCGGATAGCATCCCTCTCGCGTCGTAAGTCTTGTGATCAATGTGATCTTGTGAAGAAAAACATCACGATTAAACCCCCATGTTCGGGAATTTTTAAAAAAAACTGATAAACTGGAAGCGACAATAAACTAGGTAACTTTTTAAAAATCTGATCAAAGTGCATTTACTGTTTTAATTGTGGGAAATTTTATATCACCTTTCCTTTTGCTTTATTCATAAATAAAAACAACTGAAAACTGCAGACTCGTTTACTCCAGTGAAGGGAATATCTACAAAACATACAAGTCATATGAGGTTTCTAAAACGAAACGATAGCGTTTTTATCGGGACAACGCCATCTATCGCACAGTTGTGGTACTAAGGTAAGTAGTTTTAACATTCAATTCATATGTAAAGATCGCTTTTAGCGATAAGGCCACCTATTGCTTTTGTGGGTATATATTATGTGTAATGTAATTAGTAATTAAAACAGGAACGCTATAAAGAACTTTCATTCATTCGCTGTGTCACAAATTAATGGAATCATCCTAAGTAACTGCAACTACGTCAAAAAACCTAATTGTATGCTGGAAAGAGGATGAAAGATCTAATTTTCAAGTACATAGATGATACAACTTACATAGAGTAGATCCCGTCATATATTTTATGTCCAGAGGGTAAAATTCCTCTAAAAGTCTAGACCTTTCATTTAAATCCTCTCTCATTAACAATCAGCAGTTGGACAATGTGCTCGAATATTTGGATGTGATGGTAGGCATTATCCATTAACTAAAACGCAGAAGGCTTATTCAGATCTTTAATCTCACACAGTTATTAAACGGCATGCTAAAGTACGTCGTTCTGCTGGCCTGCTATAGAATAGCACCACCCCCATTTCTTCCCGTACGTGGGTGTCTTAGTAGGCGATTTTTTTAAATTTATTTGGACACTGGCGCAGCCATTGGTCCACCCACATACAGCATACAGCAAATAATAAAACAAAATTGTATTTATCACGTCATTGTCCAGTGCCGTAAACGAGTCACTCGGTAAAGTAATAGTAGGTTTACTGAGAAGAGAGAGAGTTGGACTCATCACGTTTTTATTTAATTATCACAAACAATGTGCACTAACACTAGGCACTTTGAAGTTTAATAAACTGTCACTATTAAACCACAAATCAAATTACATTACACATAGACATTACATTACATTACATTACATTACACATAAATCAATACACATTTATTACAATAAACAAACAAAAACTCAACTTCACCTCTCGGGTTCCCGGCAAAAAGTCCACTACATCTAAAAGAGTGGACTCGCCAACCCGCTTGGCCAGCGTGGCATTTTAAGGCTATACATGCACAAAATAAAGTCTATAAGGAGGTCCACGTCCAGCAGTGGATACTGAAAGGGCTGATTGTATTGCATTGCGTTCCCAAGTATAACCTTCCCAAAGAGATTTATTTTAAAGTGGTATAATATTTTCCAAATACCTACTTAAAAAATCAGGTGGTATTACGATATACTGTGGTAGTACCATCAGGTCAAGTGGCATTGATAAGCATGCGATTGCAGAAGAGGTGGCAGACGAGCGGACGGACCACGTGATGGTCCCGTCGCATGGACACCTGCAATACTAGAGTCATGCGGATGCTCTGCTGACCTTGCAAAGTCCTGTTTATGATACGTAAAAAGAAAGAGATATATGAAAGATTTTTCTTAAGAATTAAGGACTCTAAGAAGCCTCTCGGTGCCCTCCATCTCATACCTCATCAACCCGCAATGTTACCGATTTAGGGACAGATACATAGGGATAACGCAAGGTGTCCGTCGCTGTCGCTGTCCGAAGTAGACAGGAAGTGGAGCAATATATTAAACAACTCAATTCCATTTAGTCAAAAGTGCGTTTCATCTATGAAATGGAAACAGACAGAACTTTAGTTATTTTAGGTGTCAAAATAATGACTAGAGAAGATGGTTCATTGTACCAAACTGTTTATATAAAGTCAACACACCCTGACAGATACCTACATGCCTCCTTACATCAACATCCTCGACATCTGCAATACGTCTTTGGTACATTAAACAACAGAGCGTATGACCTCTATGACCCTGAACATTTAAAAGACATGTTCAGGAAATACTCGATCGGAATAGGTACAGAGTGAGTGGAAGGCAACCACGGCGCAATCAGAGGGAGAAGCTTCCTGAGGTTAACAGACAGCCAACATTTATGCCATACGAGAAAGTAGTGACGACGGACACAATTGGAACAGTATTGCGAAAATACTCGATTAAGACTGTATTTACTCCGTCCTTCGTGGATGTCATACCTTACCAGACGTCAAGTATTTATAAGATAGACTGCAGCAGTGGTAGTTTCAATAGGAAAAACTAAGCGTGAAGTTGCATAAAGGGTCAAAGAACACATCATAGCTATAAAAACCGACAAAGGAGTAAATCATCAATAGCAGAACACATTCACTACGCTAGAATTAATCATTGGATAGAACGCTGCACTTTAAAATTTCTTTCCACTGATGATCACTATTATATAAGGATTTTACGAGGATAGTTGATAAAATTGCTCGCAGCTCCCATCCTGGAATACCCGCTCTACACTCAACTCGTGACAATGGCTGGTGTAATCCGTGCCGAAACGTAGAGTAGAAATAAAAGTTAAACATAGGTTATACAGCATGATTTTTTTTTTTTTTTATAAATTTATTTTATTACTGTATGTGTTTTTTTTACATATGTGAATTTTTATTACTTTTATTTAGTCCGATCAATTTCTCTATTTCACTGGTCTGCTAAAAGAGATCTCCCACAAGAGATAAACTTACTTTTATACATCCTCTCTCATTTAATCATGTACAGGTAACATGTAACATGTTTTGAGTGTACAACAAAATATATAAAATAAAATAATAATTCAATCATTCTTTTCTTTGATCTATATTCAAAGTAGGAATCATAGTAGCGCTCCAACCCCGAACGTTAGTGGCTCAGAAACTGCGTGTAATTTGTTCACTTCGGAGCAAATGAGAAATGACGGGATCCCACGACGGGGCGGCGAAAGCGGCGATTCCGAAAAATAACTCAAACGGTATTACGCGCCGTAACTTACTCGCCGGGAATAAATCAATGCTGCTAGTTTTATAAGTAGGTCGTAGTTTGAAAGAATAAATGTGCCTAAGTGGACTAAAGAAGGGAAAACATCCTGGGAGACTGTGAAAGCAAAAGCGGAGATGACAAAGACTTACATATGAAACAGTTGACGAAGGAGTAATTTATGAGATCATCGTTATATGTAAACATAAATAACACAATAAAAACTAGTATACAGTAAAATTACTTTACAAAATTTATAAAATAATTGCACAATTAATAACTTTTAACTTTTGAACAATAATTTACTACAGTAGGGGCTAGGGTAAATGTCATAGTACAGGTAGGGCTAGTACAGTAGGGTAGGAGGTAGCAGTGACGAAACGCCGCTTTAAGAAAGCAATAGCGAAACGCAACATCTAAAAAAAGTAAATGTCATTGTTGACATCTACGGGGTTCACAGTTGAATGTCCTCTTTCGCCCTTGACCAATAACCGTGTATGTATACGTGTAAAAATAAGAACTAATCTATATCTATACTTCTATACTAATATTATAAAGAGGTAAAATTGTGTGTTTGTTTGTAGGTAATTCTTTGGTATATCTAGATCTTTGGTAACCCCCCAATATGGTAATATCTAGAACTACTGAAACGATTTCAAAAATTCTTTCACAAATAGGTAGCTACATTATCCGTGTCTAATATGGGTCTAATCCGTGTCTAAAAAACATAAACCGAAGCGAAGCGAGGGCGGGTCGCTAGTAAATAATATAAGTGTATTTTAGAACTGTGATTATAATAAACCTGTCTTCCCCGAAACGGTGTTTCACTTAACAACCAGACAGGGAAGGGAAGGCAAGAGAAGACGATGGGAGAGGAGACGGGGGAGAGGAGAGTAGAGAAGACGGGGGAGAGGAGAGGAGAGGAGGGATTTGAGACGAGGGGAGAGGAGGGGGAAAGGGGGCGGGGAGGAGAGGAGTGGGAGGAGTGGGGGACCCTTCCGTAAAATGACCCTTACGCAAAATTATCCTTACATTTAAGGCTAAATCCACATAGCGCGCATTTAGAAAACACGGCCTTTCGGAATAGAATAGACCCTTTTATGCTCATAAATAAAACACTCTTTTAAAACGTATCTTCCTGTAATTTTGTCTTCTAACTTCAGCTATAAAAATAATCTACCTTTCCAAAATTTGTCTCATACAGAATCTGTCATATACCGAACAAGTGGATTTTTCCAACTGTTTTTCATTGTCTGACTAGTTATCTTACCCCACTCAACCCTACAGGCAACGTCTTCAGATTGCTACGTGTTTAGGAAGTGTAATAGGAGTACCCGATGTCAAGACACAATTTATAAGTCAGTCGACAGTTAACATCTTCAATATTTAACTAAACTGTATAATGATTTATGAAGCAAAAGTATAATGTAATAAGTAAACACGTTTATTCCATTTTATTCTTCAATCTATGAAATAGGAGAGGATAGGATATGATGAGATGAAAATGGGCTCTGGTATATCTCACTCATACCGAAATAAGACAAATTGGGAAACGTACTACCTACATTTTATTGTAGTATTTTGCAGCGTACCCGAACGTTATAGCTGCCGAACCAAATTATACGTCAGTATTTTCCAGTCTATTTTCTGGTGTGTTCATTAAATAAAACATTTAACACCGCTAGCAAACGCTGGGTGGTCACCAAATTCGAGTTTGTACAGTTTAAACTGGGAAAATCCCCGAAGCGGTGGCGTTTACATTATTGCTGGCAATATGCTAAAGTTTAGAAAACACGCTTTACATATTACGTGAATGTATCAGCCTATAACATCCCAATGCAGAGCACGGGTCTCATTTAGTAAATTACTGGGGGGTTCCGGGCCGTAATCCACCATAGGGACCCACTGCGGGTTGGTGGTTCATATACTCCAGATTTTTGCTTTATTTCTGGAGCATGCGGGTTTCATCACGATGTTTGCCCTCGCCGTATAGAGCTAGTGACATTTTTTTCTTAAAACCCGTACTTAAGTTTCCGTACTTTCTACTCAGTGGTACGGGCCGAGGATTTGAACCCACGATCACGAATGTGAGTCCAGTATAAATACCCCTAGGCTATCACCGCTCTCCTAGGCTAGATTGGGCTCTCTTTAATGTGCCGTGTGGTTATTATTGCATTATAATTATTTACTCTTTTTATTTCTCTATAAAAGCACCACATCACTTCCTGTGGGTGTCATAAAAGGGGACTAAGGGATAGCAAAGCTGCTACCACAAACCCTGAGGAACTACACCACCTATAAAAGAGGGGACTCACCAACCCTCTTGGCCAGCGTGGCTTTTTACGGGGCCATACGTGCCATACACATTGTACTGTGCATAAGGAGGCCTATGTTTTAAAGTCGACGACAGAAGGACTGGTTACGGTAAAAATTGGTGTATTTTTTACTATAATATATGATTTAAATATTTTAAACTAATCAACTATGCTAATAAAACTTAAACTAATACATATTATAAGGATTAGGACCTTGTGGCAAAGTATCCAGTATCTACTTTGGATAACAATGCTTATACACTGAGCGAGATAATTGCCGGCTCTGGGGTCACCGGTGGTGTCGACCAGGCGCTTTGCCAAGTCTTTAATTAATTCAGTTCATATTAGTTCATAATAAAATGTTGTTTGTTCGCAATGTTTGTGGTTATCAAATATAAACATAGGACTGCATTTTTCGTATGCTTCCAAGGAATCCAACTATCTTGTCCTCAGCATAGATAAATAAAGATCTACGGTCCTCGGTAAACCTTCTTTGCTGAGCGACTCCTGACTTACTTCGAAGGGATTGGACATTAACGATGTGATTCGAATAGTGATTACGAAATTGTTAATTACGCAAAAATATTGCTATTGCTATATAAGAAAAAAAAAAGAATAATTTGAAACTAAAATATATGCTAACATTAGAATTACAAATCCGTGGTCTTGCCATAAAAAAACATTGGGAGTTATATTACATAATAATATTACAGATTATATTACAGTCGAAGTACGCAAAGTAATTATTATAGGACTTTGATTCGAATCCAGCACTAGTCATTTAGTAACTAGCACTTTGCCCACGACCATTATCTAACCAATGTACCAACTATAGTGAGTGTAGTCGGACAATACAGACACTTGAAACTACCCTCGTACGGAAACTTCCTGACTAACATTAACCCCGCGTCTAATTGTGACTTCTGAACGTAGTATGTGGGTATTTGTAGCACTACTACAGAATATCCAATAGTATACTCTCTAATATACTAAGTAGTACTATTGTTTGACTTTTAGATTGAATATGGACATGGACTACTTAATATATATATATATATATATATATATATATATATATATATATATGTATATATATATATATATATATCTAATTAAAGGTTGATAGAGGAACATGTTAAATTCTGCAAAACAAAAACCTGTGCAATTTTAAAACAAATGCATTATTTTTATTCCCACGCAATAAGAATCTACTAGTTGAGTTCGAAGTCGTACTCATGACAAACCGTAACAGTAACCAGCCATTTTGCCGTCCACTGCTGGACACGGGCTTCCTCTACATATTGTCCTGTGCATGAGGAATGTACGGCTTTAAAACAGCACGCTGGTCAAGCGCGTTGGCGAGTCCACTCTTTAAGAGGTGGTGTAGTTCCGCAGGACTTGTGGTAGCGGCTTTGTTATCCTTTTGTTGCCTTTTACGACACTCACGGGAAAACTTGGGATGGTGGTATTCTAAAGCCGTCCTACAGCACACAGCCGTAAATCCCTCATGCGCATGCAATGGATACATAACCAACGGTGAGTGATAATAGGAATGGTTATGGTAGCAGTACACATACGTGGTAATATAGAAAAGGGACCGCAGATGATAATACTTATAATTTATAAAAATTTATACAACTTTCTAAATTTTACCAACATATTACGATTACTTGCTCAAGTTATTACATGTTATTATCCAAACTACAGAGTAAAATAAAAGTTAATAATTAAAAGAATGTACCTACAACATGAACGTACACAAAACAAATAAAAGTTAATAATTAAAAGAATGTACCTACAACATGAACGTACACAAAACAAATAAAAGTTAATAATTAAAAGAATGTACCTACAACATGAACGTACACAAAAAAAATAAAAGTTAATAATTAAAAGAATGTACCTACAACATGAACGTACACAAAACAAATAAAAGTTAATAATTAAAAGAATGTACCTACAACATGAACGTACACAAAACAAATAAAAGTTAATAATTAAAAGAATGTACCTACAACATGAACGTACACAAAACAAATAAAAGTTAATAATTAAAAGAATGTACCTACAACATGAACGTACACAAAAAAAATAAAAGTTAATAATTAAAAGAATGTACCTACAACATGAACGTACACAAAACAAATAAAAGTTAATAATTAAAAGAATGTACCTACAACATGAACGTACACAAAACAAATAAAAGTTAATAATTAAAAGAATGTACCTACAACATGAACGTACACAAAAAAAATAGTTTAAGGAGTGATTAGTATAATAGAATAAAATACATATTTTTTTTAATAGAAAAATACAGTCCACCTGATGCTAAGTGGATACAGTCGTACATAGACATCAGCGATACATGCCAACATCAGTCCAGCATGACAAACGTTGGCACGCCCCCGGATGCGCTGCCTACCTATGCAGATTAAGGAACGGGTTGGGAAAGTGGGGAGGGATGGGATGGAAATGGGCTTTGGCATATGTCACTCACTACCGAAACACGTTCGTACATTGGAGACATACGATAAAGTAGGAAATGCAGTACATTTCAAGGTAGTCTTCTGTGAGAGAGGGGTAACGTGACCAGTCGAGTACGCCAAGCGGCTGTGGGAATGCACCGTGCACTCCCCCCCCCACTACATTAAAGTGACTGTATAACATAATTAGATATTTTCATTAATTTAGATTATGCAAAATCGTTACTTCTCATTATAAGCCGCTTAATTTGCTGATGTAAATAGCTTATGTGAATTGCCGTACCTTAACCGTATCATAGAAGGTAATAGAATATTAAAGGTAACTCTTGTACCTTGTAACTCTTATCCACCGTTATTCACTTCATGATTAAGATATTAAGGAGGTATGTCAGTGAACTTTAAACTTATTAACTTTCCCAATTATATTTATCTATATGGATAATCAAATTGTTTTGCATACTTGTGTTTCTTTGACGTATTTGTTTTCCAGCTAGAATGGGAAAAATACCATTAAAGAATTTTTTTATTGCAGAAATCGTATTGTTTTTTGCTAATTCACTAACTAAACTGCTCTGTACTTTCTGTGAAAACACAATTTAAATTCTCAACTATATTTTATATTCTAAATCGGGTCTGAACGCGTATAAAAAAGGTATTTGCTTACCTTTTATTCTCACTCGACGTTTCAGCACGGGTGACACCAGCCGTGGTCACGAGTTGACTGAAGATGGAGGTAGTCTAACGTGGGAGCTGCGAGCAGTTTTATCAACTACCCACATTTGATTTTTACATTCGGAAAGGCTGCGACACACTACACTTACAATGTCCGCGGACGTATTCGACGGTAAATCGCAAGGTTTAAATTTGTTAATTAGTGGATTCCGCGTTTATATCCATCCCCCCGATTGAATTTTTTATATTTCTTAATTTCATTCGCTTCATGTACAATCCTGGGATGACGTTGAGTGGAAAGGATTTTTGGAGTGCAGAGGTCTATCCAGTGATTAATTCCAGCGTTGAGAATGTATTCGGCTATTTCTGATTTACTAGTTTGGCAGTTTCTTACAGCTGCGATGTGTTCCTAGACCTTTTTCGCAACTATGCGCTTAGTTTAGCCTATATAGAAACTACCACAGCTGCAACCTATCTTATAAACACCTGGCGTCTGGTAAGTTATAACATCCTTGGGTGTGCATAGATTTTCCACTAGTTTGGAGGACGGAGTATATACAGTCTTAATGGAGTATCCTCTCAATACTGTTCCAACTTTGTCCGTCACTCCTTTCACGTTTGGCATAAATGCTGGCTGTCTGTTAACCTCAGGATGATTCTGAGCTTGCCTCGCCTTGGCTGCCTTCCACTCGATTTGTAGCCATTCCATTTGAGTACCTACTGAACATGTGATAATACGTGTTTTATATGTTCAGGGTCACAGAGGTCATGATGTCATGTCATGTCGTCATGTCAGGTCATGTCGAGAATGATGATGTGAGGAGGCATGCGTATCTGTCAGTCTGTTTTCACGGATAGAATCTGTTTATTTCATTTGGTTTCCTTTCAGTGTTTCATTTAATTTAATGTATGCATGTATCGCGGATGTCTGTGGACAACTGTATGCTGCAGTTACCATCAGGTGGACTGTATGCTCGTCTACCACCTATAACCAAAAAAAATATTTTTAGTTTATTTCATTGAGAGGTGCAGGCTATAATCCCACAGCCGTTAGGCGCGCTCGAACTCTCTCCCTCACAAAAGACTACTGTAAAATGTACTACACACGTGTTTCAGTAATGAGATGAGAAAGTCCATTCCTATCCCACCCCATTCCATCCTATCCCATTCACTTCTATCCCACCGAATGGAATGGAATAAAAAGGCCTTATTCCATAATACACTTTACTCCCCATTCTACCCCAGAACCTACCCAAGAACCTGCCCTAAATTTCTACCCAGAAAAAATAGAAAAATAAAAAGACTACCGCCAACCCTATTCAAGTCATTGATCCACTTGGCCGCAGGGCATCCGATGTTGGGCTTCTCGGTACGTGGCCTCCATTCAAGGACTTATATACCCCATTGTTTGTCAGTCCTGCGGTAGATGTGGCCTGCCAATATCTTCAAAGCTTCAGATTCTCATTCTTTAGGAACTTTGGGAATAAATTGGCTAAAATGAGCTCTTATTAGTTCTTTTATAAGCGTTTCAAGAATAATAATATATTGTATAAAAGCGAAGTCGCGGATGAAAGTAAGTATAACACAAAAACCTGGGCATTTTTCATACGAAATTTACAGATAAAGCTACACGAGCGAAAAAACAAATTCCTGGAAACAATAAACCAGGAACAATTCAGAGGCGGTAAAGTAAAGGCACGTACAAATTGAGGACAACAAAAATGTGCGCCAACAAACGACACGGCAAAGGATGGGCGGCAAAAAAGGCATGTTCACACTCGCCCAGTTTTTGCCCCGCCCGTCAGAACCGTGACAAGGGTCCTGGATAAACTCTGTGTACACAGGCCTTAAATTATTCTAGGTTTTGTGCAGCTTGCGATTTCAAATGGGCGGTTGTAACTCCTAGCGTGTAGCGAGTATAATATTCTTTTTGGGAACTTTTACTGGCAGGCACACTTGATAATAAATAGTCTTGCCTATGTCATTTGGTACACTAGGATGTCATACAGATATATACATATCACTTAAATGATTTAAGTAATGATAACTTAAAGCCAGCAATTAAAAATATGACTATGTTCTTATTAAGTTAACTGTAGTAGTGTATGATCTATTCTACTTTCCAAATAAGAAAAGACATTAGTAACTGTAATGTTCAGAAACTCCAAGTTTCTAGCTCAATTATAAATTGGCGGAAAATTTTACATGGAGGGTAAATTATGAGTGGACTGTATTGAATTCAGGGCCTGGAGGATTTTATTATAGTGCCAAAACTGGCGAGAAAAAGTCAGTTGACATAGGGAGCGCTATAGTACTTGAAATCGATTGATTAACTGCCGTAGCCGGACAATAATAAAGCTTCACTAACCTGAAAGCTACCTTCTGGTACTCCGAGGTCTTCTGGTCTTCTGCCGGCACATACACAGCCACTAACACAAGTCACAACACGCAACAAGAAATTCAGCGAAAAAAGTCAGCGGAATATTCAATGAGATATATTAAATTATATGAGAGCAGTGATTTATAACGAACTGAGCGGTAGAAGTTTATTAGTGTATAGATAGGGCGGTGAAAATTTGTAACTATTGTCGTTTGTCTCGCCGATCACAGCACCATCTGTCAGTGCAGTTCAGAACCACTTCGTATAATAACTAACAAATCAATAAAGCTGGCTCTTGACAAGCGACAAGGTTTTTATTTTTCCTCCTATGTCATCAAAAACAATTGTGCCTTTTTTCCTGAAAGCAGTAATAGTACAATGAGTTTACATGATCAAAAATCGTATACGAATTCAAATATCCCTAAAACTTTGATACTTTGATTTTAAATGGTAATTGGTTTGCTTCAATTGATTCATTCAATTGAATGAATTGGCTTCATCCCTCGCCCATTATAAATTATTATGATGTTGATTACCTAAATGATGATATATATAAACAATTTATTTTGTTTAAACAATTTATTACAGAAACTGTGTTACCGGGCATTAGTGAAAGGGAAGGATTACTAAAGACGTGCTTATCTCCTTAGGGGATTTGTACCGGCAAATCTAGAAGAGCGATAGGTGAGCAATAAAATGGGCAGACCTGGGGCGTACCCACATCAACTATTTCCACTTGTATTAAATAAACATATTCTCCCTTACCACAAAAGATAGAACGTCCTAACACATTGAGCGCCGTGACGACACTCATGTTGTCCGACTTACCGTTTGGGCCATTTGAAAAAATGCAAAACGGTCAATTTTTACAACTGTGTTTTAATGGTACAAATCAATAAATATGTACATTATAACATTTGTGATGTTCGCGTTTTTTCATACATATTTATCTATTTAAACGGGTCTTGAATGGTTAGTGCAACTCAACCGAAAGGTCGAATAAAATAAGTAAGGTGAACATTCGCTTTAAGAGCCTTTTACATATTTAAATAAATATGTACATCATGGGATATCGATATTAAAATATACCTCCTTCTTATATTATATGATAACTCATATATTTCCGATAAATTTAAAATATAAATTTCAACATTATCGAAAATATATGACTTGTTTTATGGATCGGACAACAAAAAAGTTATCATTTCAATTTTTTTTTTTAAATTACGAGTTTATGGTAATTTAATACTGTTTTATTTATTCTTTATGTATCCATACCTACTTTCTTACATTAGACATGAAAAGGCTGTTTTTTTTTAAATATATGTAACAATTAACGCAATTAACGCTAATTGTTACATATATTTAAAAGAAAATACTTACAAAAGGCGTGCCTTAGGAGATTTCTACCAGTATACTTGGGACAGCGATAAGTGAGCAATGAACTATGAGCGAATTTACTATATGTCAACAACATTCACGCGACAAATTTCCGTCTTTAGCGCTGGCAAAGTTTAAACATTGCCTACAGCAGTCAAATGTGCCGTCTGTAGACCCTTCGAAATCCCATAAATAACAGGCGCTTGTCAATAAACAACGAGGGCCGGCAAATGAACTGAAATCACTGGGTTCGCGGCACCGGCTCGTAAACTACGCCGTGAAACATTCACGCGGTGACCGCTCTTTCAGTACTAGTGTGGAAACCTATCAGCCAATGTCTCTACTGCTAGAGGATAGTCTCTATCTACTGCTATTTATATTGGAAAAAGTATATACAGGATCAAATAACGATGTTTATACTCACTCAACAGAAGATTTCAGTCGTGAAAACTATTGTTCTACTACCTACATTTAATAATTCAGTACTTTTATTTTCACACGAGCCATTCACTCACTCGCATCGTGTAGGTATACTCGCAACTATTTACATACACATATATATATATATAATAGTAGCGGTTCGAGTAATATAGCTGTTTATGAATGGAGTGAGGGGCGTTCCCGTTTGATACAGACATACAGACAGACAAAATACAGACAAAACCCCGACAGTACATACCTACAGACTTTACAGAACCCGGTTATAATCCAAAAAATAATACTATATCATTCTCCCGGTATATTGCGAAAAACTGCATCCGTTACGACCCAATGTTCCGGTACTTCTTGTACCGAAACCGCGATACGGATTTCCCGGGAGTTCCCGGACTTTTAGACGCCATGGTTACAGTAAACCGGGAGCACAGTGGGACAGCTCTAATTGGAGTAAATCAAAATTTAATGTTAAATCCATTTCTGGAACATCAAGAATAAATGCCACACATGCAGGCGAGCCTTACGTGATGTGTTGCTTACTCCTTGGCGCGACCTTTTTAAGGAGACCTTATATTTTGTATTTAAAAAAATATGTAACTATTTGTACCTTATTTCTGTACTCGCTTGGCGTTGGTACCTTATACGTCTCTATTAATACGTCTGGTACGTCTTCTATTAATATGACGAGTACATACGAGTATTAATAGAAGAAGTCATGTCTACGAGTATGACGAGTATGATAAGGTACCAACGCCAAGCGCATAGTCAACGGTTTCTGATACTAACATTTAAAAAAAAAACTACTATATCGGTATACGATTATTAGTGTTTAATAATCGTATTATAAAAGTAGTGTTTATAGTAACTTATAATATTTAGGTACCAACTGTCTGCCTATTTCATTGCACACCTATCGCCCTCCCAGGTGTGCTGGTAGAAATCTTCTAAGGGAATAAGCACGTATTTTGTATGTATTTTCTTTTGTAACTATTTTTATCATTTGTGTGTACAATAAAGTATATAAATAAAATAATACAATGGACGACGAACTACTGCGTCGGAAAGTTAGATTATTCAATTTACTGTACCTTTAAAAAAGTTTTTGTACAAAATTAGTAGAACTCCGAACCATATTAAACATTATATAATTTGTAGGTATATATAGAGTTTTTTTTTTAAAGTTTAAACCGTTAAAATTTCCAAGTACTAAATTGATTTGACCTTCGGATGGAGCGAGAGAGCGCATAATGCAATTCCACAGCCGCTGGACACTCTCGACTGACCAAGTTACTCCTCTCTCACAGAAGATTACCCTCAAAGGTTTTTTTTATCCAAAGAAGATGGCAAACGAGCCTACAGTTCACCTAATGGTAAGTGGATACTGTCGTACATACACATCTACGATACATGCCGACATCAATACAGAATGACAAACGTTGGCCACCTTTATTAAGGAATACATTGGGAGCAATGGTTGGGAAAATGGGGAGGGATAGAATAGGATGAAATGGAAATTGGATCTGGCTTATGTCTCTTAATACCGAAACACGTACGTACATTGGGGAAATACGATAAAATAGGAAATGCAGTTCATTTCCAGATTCATTCTTCTATGTGAGAATGTATGTAATGTAACGAGGCCAGTCGAGTGCACTCAGCGGCTGCGGAAATGCACCGGGCACTATACCCCCTATTTTCGTAAATTATTTAATTATATAAACATTTAAAAAGAGTAAATAAATTATTATATGTAGGTATAATTTCGTAAAATGCAACCGACTATTTAGGCATAAGTTTGATTTCACCACATCCAAGCGCACCAAACATCCAGAAGTCGCTGTTGTGGAACACGACAAAGAAGACATCGTCATCATTATTGACATTACCACCACCATTATCAGTAACATATCGACGGTTGAAAGTCAAAAAAGCTTAACTCACATACACTTTATTTTCAAAACTAAACATATCGACTTTTATAGTTTAGATAGATAGATAGATAAATTCTTTATTGCACCAAAATGTGTATACAAAGGCGAACTTAATGCTATATAGCATTTTCTTCCAGCTAACCTTTGGTGGTTGAGAGTAAGCTAAGGGTAGTGCCGCTAAATATAATAATTTAGCGTTTTAATACTATTACACTAAGTACATAAATACAACATAAATATAAATTTACACACACATACATGCATATATACATTTATACATACATACATAAAAATATAAATAAACATATCAGTCATTCACACTGTTTGAGTAAAAAGTGTTCAGATACACGCGATTTGAAGACATCAATTAGTTTACGTTTTAAAGTAATTTGTATGTCGGTTTAACTGTTTTGTCTTTCAGGCGAATCTCACGATTGACTTAAGCACAGCGAAAAAATCGTGATTCGAGCTTATAAATTCCAGTTTACTCATGCAAATGCGAATTTCTTGATAAATCGAATTAAATGTCTTGAACTAATATGCTAGAAAGCAAATTCGTTTTTAACCATCTAATGAATGCTTACAGTTATTTTATCGAATGGTGTTATGACTTCTTATTCTTGTAGTTCTACTTTAAATAGGCTCTAAACTATTGACAATCAATTAAAAATTACAAGTCCCTAAAACAAATCTGCTGAACTGACTCTTTCCTTCCGTCAGACAAATCTTTTAAGGCTGTCTCCCTATACCTTTTTTACCCCGCCCCTCAATCCCTTGGGACGCAACCCTTTGTCCCACTATCCCCAGCCTTGGATCCGCGTTGCGCCCAATAAAGCTGGGTATTGATGTCTTATTCCCGTAATCTATTTACATAATTATGTGCAAGGACACTTTCAGAGATAGAAATTCGATTTCTATTTCCTCCACGTGCCTCGCGAAAAAGGTGGAGGATCTTTTGTTGTTCCGAGAATTCCACGTTGAACTGAGCCGCACTGTGGTAAGTAAGATTTTTATACAGACGAGCGTATTTTACTTTGCAAATTTATGTAGGTGGGCTGGAGGTGAAGCTAAATAAAGAATTAATGGACTGCGACACAGATCATAAAAACAATAGAGATTGCCATGGGAGCGTGGTGCCTGACTCCTAGATGTGCTCAAAATTATCATAATTCATATCGCATTCGGTTTGTTTGAGTGTAGTACTGTTTTATGTCATTTTATCAGCTTGTGTGCGTGCGAATTGGAGCGTTATATTTAACACTAGCGACCCGCCCTCGCTTCGCTTCGGTTTATAAGTTGCTTTTTTTTTTTTTCAATTTTTTTTTCAAAATCAATATGTAATATAGCCTATGTTACTCAGGGATAATGTAGCATTCTAATGGTGAAAGAATCTTTGAAATCGGTCCAGTAGTTTTTGAGTTTATTCGTTACAAACATACAAAAATACAAATCTTTCCTCTTTATAATATTAGTATGATGTGCAACTTAAAATATGTGTGAGTGATTGAGGAATCTCTTTGCGCTAATGTTTGACACGCACACTTCTTTATAAGTCGCGACATCGGTATTCGTCTAAATTTGTAGTAATGTCATATCTCTCTTGTTTTTATGATCTGTGGGCTCCATTGAAAGTTTTTCATAATAAAATCGATGTATTCAGCAGATCGGCTGCCCTATATCAAAAGTCAAAACCCAGTAAAGAACAAATTTATAAAAAACTTTTTTGACATAATTTGATTTAGAAATCTAGCCTGAAATTATGCAAATATTAGCTTTCGTATTTGTGGAAATATGAATGCCTCAAAAATCAATATGTGCATCACGTAATGCTCATAAATCACTCAAATCAATACCTAATATAAATTTGAGGTATTTAAAATATTTTAAGCTTGATATAGAATATATAATCTTGTATATGTAGTATGTAATTTTAGGAACGATCAAATATTTATTGTAACTTCCTGTATTTTGACATGGCTATTTGAATGTCATAGGCTTTTCTAGTATATATAGGTATACCTACTAAATACTAAAAAATACTTGAGTACTAGATTTTGAATGTTGTGCTAGGGTGTGGGGGCCAGGGCTTTATTTAATGAGTTAAATGGTTATTAGCAAAATAAACGATTTATTATTGCAAAGATTATTCCCTGTATTTCCATAAACGGTCTCTTTAAGATTTCGTAATTAGGCGTCATTTCAAAAGGCTAAATGAAGGTTTTTCGCAAAAAGCTGCTATGAAATCTCCGTCGTCATATTAAATTAATTATAGCTTCATCTGTCCCAAGCGTAACGAACTACAAAATCTTGTGATACACTTGTTCCTGCGCCACCTATTGCAAAGAGTAGAAACTAATGTCGATAGGCCAGAGGACGGAGATGCAAAGAAAACTTGTCCTGTACCTTTTCTTTACGCCATCTCTTCCAAATATTGCCAACTAATTTTAAAATTCGTACCCTGTATGATTTCCATAATAGCTGCTAGATGACGTTTATTGGTTTAAAAATATTTGTTATAAAATTACTATTTTAGACTCGATTTTATTAAATATTTTAAACATGAAATCGACTACAGGCAGTAATAAGTTTGGAATTTATGTAGTATTTCGTGCACCCAAAATTAAACAGACCCAGAATTTGGTGGTCATCATAAATGTGAAGTTAGCGCAGAAGGCATGCATTTAAAGGTATCAGGGATTACCTACAAAAAAGGATCTGATTGAATTGGCTTAGATTTTGAGGCTTGATCATTAATTGTATAGTGCGATTAGCTTAGATGAAATCGCACAAAAATATGTAAATTGTATGCGCGGGGATGTCGGATGAAAGCCACTAATGGGTGCGTCCGGGCAAGATACCCGAGAAGAAGGATCCGGGAGGACCCGGGACGACGGACCTGCGGTGAGGGGGTGCAAAATTATTGGAAAAATAGCCGAAATGACTAATGATTATAGTCTATATCGAAGCCGTTGAATCCGGTTTGAAATGACCACTGAATGTCGTCGCGATGCGGTGTGTAGAGTAATTAGTGTAAAATAAACAAAATTAAAATGATAATAGTAAATTGTGTGGTACGTACCCGGGAGGGTCCGGGGGCAGCACTTCCTGTGCGGCCGGCGATCATGTACACTCGCTATCAATAGGGTCGCGATCCGAATTAATATTAGTTATGATAAAAAGATTTGCACTGGGGGTTTGCAAAATTCCGATGATGGCAACCGAACGAATTCGCGGCGCGCGATGTATAATGATTAATAGTTATTAATAATGTGTAGTTTTCTGGCGGTGACATCTGTCAGTCAGTCGTCAGTCGAAAAATAACCGGGGTCGAAAATGTGGCCAAACAATAAACGGCGCGGACATACCTACAGTCTTAAGAGCCCGTTCACAAAATTTGCTCCAGAGAGGCAATAAAATGGATTTTTGATGTTCTAATTCAGAGAAATAGAAAGGTTTCTATAAACTTAAACTTCTGAATTACCTAGACCGTTTCTTGATATTGTACATAGCGGCCTTAAAGTTTAGATGTAACGAATATAAATTACTTATTTTAGCCGATTTTCGAAAGTAGTTTTTCGTAAAACGCTCAGAGAGCAAATTTTGATCTCTTAATACGTAATTACACTGAAACAAACACCGTATTCAAAAACTGTTTTATGTTTGTTATGTATTCTTACGGCTTTACTTTTTCGATTTTTGATCAAATATCCAAGGTATAACATTACTTTTCGCTACACAAAATTTAAAAAATCCTTCCTGTAATATTCCGATTTTCTCATAATTTTAGACTTGTACTTAAATTCTTATACTTACACTATAAAGTTCACACTTTTGGCATACGACATGTCATTTGATAATAAAAAAAATAATGCAATAAACAATAAAAAATAAACAAATAAAAGTTGTATATATTTGCTTGCGCTCGAGGAGCGAGCGGCCTCAGTGCCGCGCGAGCGCTTGTCGAGGTAGGTACTGTGTCGAACGTCGTTTTCCAGAATTTCGTGCCACGTGATCTATCGTAGCTGTATAGTGCGACCAACCCGTTTTGACCACGTAAGTAATAATTATTGATAAAACTATAATTTTATTAGCAAAAGCTCATTTTGGTTTGTTTTACCCGACTGCGCAAAAAAGAGGGTAATGTTTTTGGTATATATATATATATATATATGTCTGGGTTCTTAAGCGCTCGCTGTAGCCTGAATGGCTAGATGGATTTAGATGAATGAGGTGTCGTTTGATTCGTTTTAATTGTGGGAGTGATATAGGGTTTGTTTTATTTCTTTATATTAGTTTAATATGAATTATTATACTTTAATCAAGAGTTTTGTTTATTTCTAGCATGGGTCGAAAAGGCACTGTGTACAGATGTGTTACAAAGAGAAAATAAACAAATGAATTAAAAAATGCAAACCAAACAAGGTAATATTTTTCGCAAAATAACAATTTAGTATTGCTTTTATATACTTCGGAACTTTGAATGCAACTGTTTCAGAAAGAAAAAGAAATATGAAAATGCCATGGACAATGATTTCTTTCTTATCACAATTATGAGATACGGAAGACATTGACATGAACCAAGTTCCATTCTCGTCTCAGGTGAATAACGCAAGAAACCTTTTTTCAAAACGTCTTATCGAATCTCAACGAACTAAATGCTTCGATGGATTTACCATCTATGCCATTCCGATTATTTAGCACTACACATGATGATATTGCTGAAATATGGCGTATAACGGCTGAAGAGTCAATGAAACAAGCTGCCAAACAAGAACAAGAAGCTGCAATATTACGTGGTGACCTCAATGATGCAGGAATAGCAATGGTGCCAGTAGAAGCTGATGCATGTTGGAGCAAACGATCTTATAAAACAAATTATTCCGCTTTATCTGGTTGTGCAGCAATAATTGGGGAACATACTGGAAAAGTCCTGCATATTGGACTTCGTAACAAATATTGCGTTATCTGCGCTCGCGCCTTTAAAAAGGCGTGTCTGCAAGAGAGCATAATTGCACAAAAAATCACTGGTTCATCCACCAGCGTGGAACAAGCAATTATGGTTGAAGGTTTTAATTGCTCGATAAAGGAAATAAATGTTATAATATATTAAATTAATAGCTGACGGTGATTCGAGTACTTACAAAAGCATTCTCGAAAGTAGACCTTATCCTGATGTGCTTGTACAAAAAATAGAGTGTACCAACCATTTGTTGCGCAACTACAACGGAAGAAACATGCAATTGCAAAAAGATACTGCTATACCTCTTAATGAACGCAAACTTTTGACCGGAGATCGCCTTACTAGGCTACGTACTGCTATTCGTTCTGCAAGTAAGTTTAGAAATGAACAAAATTACTCAACCGAGACAAACATACTTAATTTACAGAAAGACATATTAAATAGTACACGCCATATTTTTGGTGACCACACTGATTGTGAAGATTATTAATGCACACCAGAAAGGGAAGCAGAACAAAATGTAGTTCCGATGGTACCAACTTTAATGCTCAAATTGCGAAACGCATCTCAATTGGCATTTAATTCCAGGAGCCTTCTGCAAAATTCCACAAACAATCGTGCCGAAGAATTTAATAGTGTAGTAGCCAAAGTAGTGGGTGGCAAAAGAGTCAATTATTCTTTTAAAGACTCTTATAAAGCACGCTGTTACGCAGCAGTAGTGACGTTCAATAGTGGTGAACCGCAATACACATTATACAAAACACTGGGGCAAGAGCCCAGGAAAGACTATACAAATACTAGAGCAAAAGCGGCATGCCAAAAATAGAAATACAATAAAGCGCAGCAGAACCAAATTGAATTTTAGTAAAACTGACGGGCACTATGGTAATGAATGTCAACGCCCAGATATGGGGCAAAATGATTTTGAAGATGCGAAGAAATTATTTTTAAATAACTTTAAACAACAGGCGTTGAAACGTTTTGAGATAGAGTGCAGCATCATATTACAAGCAGAAAGCGCATTGTGGCTCGTCGAAGCATTTTGACGGCTTCAAAGTTTTGCAAAATCTGCAAGAGGCGTCCAAATCAGAATTCGGTACCATTGGTGAAGGATATTTTATATAGGTATGATTTAGGCCATGTACCTTCCATTAGACATGGAAAAGAAAATGAAGCCAAGGCTTTAGAACAATTGGGTGTACAAGAAAACATTCAAATTGAACAATGTAGGTTGTTTATCAATGAACAGTACTGCTTTCTGGGAGCTTCTCCTGATGGCATCTGCGAAGAAGGACTAATAGAAATTAAATGTCCTTCTTCCGCATTCGGTATCGATCCAGAAGAAGCGATTGCAAGCAAAAAAATTAAATACTTCAGACTGAACAATTCCGGCGAACTTACCATGAATGTAAAACACGACTGGTTTTACCAAGTCCAGGGCCAGCTTCATTATGGACTGGTCCTAATTACGCAATCAAAGTAGTGAGAGTTCACAAAGACGATAATTTTTAGGAAAACCAAATGTTACCAATGTTGTCGCGTTTTTATCATGACTGTATCCTCCCAGAAATAATTGATTCTCGAAAAGCCAGATCGATACCACTAAGAGAAATACTTTTCTAACCATGTTTAACACAGGAACCTGGCCCTACCTACCTACCCTAAGTAACCTACCTACCCTACCTACCTCTTTAACTAACTACCTACCTACAGTTTTATAATAGTTGTAATATATTGAATTGAAGTAATGTAATATTTATTATTGTGTATAAACCTGAAAAAAAGCTTACAAACTAAAAAGAAAAAGATCGTAAATTAATAAAGTAAGGATTATTAATATGCATAAAACATGGTCAGTATAGGTGTTATTTAGAATTAAGTTCAATATGTTTTGCCGCAGCTTGGCATGCAAATTTATAAAGTAAAAAATAGGTATTAAATATTAAATTTAGTTCTACTATCTGTACTTTACTATTTGTTGTTTTGTTTTCCTTACATTCACGGTAACAGGAGCGAAGCCGCGGGCAACAGATAGTAACATATATTAAAAAAACAATGCAATTCATTGATTTTTTAATACGGTATATACTAAACTTACTTGTAGATCTATCTTTGTAAAAAATAATTCAATAATAGGAAAAAGTATCAACATTGTTTATTTTAACTAAATCACGGTGACTTGATCACGTGACCATGAACGAAGTGTCGCCGGGTTTGAATATGCCTAATCTTTCAGAACTCTTATTTTGTAATACGCCTCTTAAAAAATATGCAGACTTACACACACAGAAAACAAGGGCAAATTAAAAAACCATAGACCCTCATTATGATCAGGGCAGAAATAACTTGATGTTTTATAGTTTCTAAAATTATTAACTTCTCTATTTTAGTTTCTGTTATACCGTCACCAGCCTGTTTATTGTCCACAGTCCACTGCTGGACACGAACGGCCTCATGCACTCCTCCACGTACATTGGATCCTGTCGATAGAACCCAAGGGGGGTTCTAACAAACTTGTAATAAGATTTAATATTCTTTCTAAGTAAAATACCAACACTTTATCAATACTTCATCATATTTATTTTCGATTGTAATTTTATCAAAATTTAATAGATGTATAGTGCCACTTATCTTTACTATCTATTAAAAACATAATACATATAAAAAAAAAACCCATTCAGACTTCCTGTCTTGTGACATCACCCCTTATCCGTAATCTAATCTACCTTTTTTCTACGAATGTGATTTTAATGACAATTCTTGTGATATCGCCTTACCGCCAAAGGCCCATCCCATCACTCCCTACTATTACCAGTATTACTACTATTACCAGTTTTTTATTTATACTGGAGCTGTGGCCTTATAGCCTACTGTTTGGCTCTCTTTTATGCCGGACCATCCTGTTAAACGCTGTGCTTCGCCAAGTTTTGTGATATGCATCTAGGTCATCCCACCATCTCCTCTTAGGTCTACTTCTACATCGATGTGCGTCCTGTGGCATCCACTTGGCAATAATTTTCGCCCACCTTCTAGGGGGAGGGGGGTGTGTATGCATATAACCACGTATATAACCACTAATTCCAAAAATATTTATTTATAATTTAAACTATTTGGCTGTTAAAAAATCAAGTCAAGTCATGTCGAAAAGTGATGTAAACCTATCCGATAAAACTCATAAATTTACCTAACTATATTCGTATTGATGGCAATATTTCTGTCAACTATCGCTTGATAAGATAAAAATTACTAAAATCCCCGATTTATGATAAACTAATAGCCGACAATATAAATTAACAAGATTTGGTAATTGGCGATCATTTTCATAATTGCCTCGGTGATAAAGAAGATGCATTGGACAACGGTAGTGATTACATTAGCTACATTGGTTTCAGCCATAGCGCAAAATGTGTTACCCTTAGCACAGCCATGCGATGTGGAAGCGTGTCAGCTTCCGTCCTGTAGATGTTCTTCAACTAACATCCCTGGAGGAATTGCAGCAAGAGATACACCTCAGGTGAGTCATAATACTATTGAATAGTTGACATTGAAAGGTTTAGAATGGAATACATTGAAGAAATGGACTGCTAGGCAGAATGACTCAACTGGAAACACCTGAAGAGCACTGAGACAATGAATTTCATTATCGCTTTTATTAACAGACGTCGTCGACGCAAGTGTCTTATATTATGTATACGTGCAATGAAACTTCACAAGAACAAAAATAATTGTTGACTTGCACCATAGAGTATGTGACCGTGTGGTGTTGGCTGGCTTTGGTACAACACCACCATCCCTCTTCCCGTTGGTGTCATAAAAGGTGACTTAGGGATAACAAAGTCGCACCACCAGCTTTTAGGAGCTTTACGACCAAAGATTGGACTCGTCAATATGCTTGGCCAGAGCCCAGCGTTATGTTTCCTCATGTACAGTTCAGTGTGCATGCGGAGACCCATGCTCAGCAGTGGTCAATAAAAGGGCTGATGACGGTGACCATAGACTATAGGGATACGACACATTTATGAAAATAAAGTGCTAACGCGAGCTAATCGCTATATCTATACTAATATAATAAAAAGATAAAATTGTGTGTTTGTATGTTGGGGGTAATCGCTGGAACTGCTGAACCGATTTCAAAAATTCTATCACAAATAGGAAGCTACATTATCCGTGTCTAATATAGGATATATTTTATTTTTCGAAACTGAAAAAAAAAATTAACAAAAAATCTTATAAACCGAAGCGAAGCGAGGACGGGTTATTAATATTTGCACATTCGAAATACACGAATTGTCATCCGATGTACCCGAACTCCAGTATGATGAACTGGTTGTAAGGCAGACTTTGTTGGACATTAAAGGTTTAAAAACTGTGTACTGTTTCTTTCAACATATTGTAACAAGCATTAAACGTCATATTTAGTTATCAGTTAGTAAATGATATTGATCAGTCTACGATCAAGGGGTATTCGGTATGAGCGTGATATGGATAGTATATGATTGTGTTCGTTTTTTTATAGGCTATGGGTGAGAACGTCAGCGGTGGGGAAGATAGTATTTCTGTATTTGAAATGTTTGACCTTGAGTACAATTAAAACTTAAGTATGTGAAGTGTGTGATTGGTTGTGTGGTGTCGGCGGGCTTCAGAATAGCTCAACCTCATCTCTTCGTGTGGGGGGTCAACAAGCCGAACACAACAAGGGAAAACAAAGCCACTACCACAAATGCTGAGAGGGTGGTGTAACCTCTAAACGGGAGAACTCGCCAACCCGCTTGGCTAAAGTGGCGTTTTAAGGCCATATACTCCTCATGCGTAAGACAGTGTGCATGAGGAGGTCCATGTCCAGCAGTGGACGATAAAAGGGCTGGTTACGATGTGAATGACATACAATTTATGCTTTTTCTACCTTTAATAGATTGGTGAAATAATTTAAACAAAATATTTGATAGTATATAGAAGTATAGTACTATCATGCCGATACCTGATTAAAATGTTGACTGAAGGTCGATGTGTGTTGACGGTGTAGCGAGAGGGACGTCCTCGTCTCCGCCGGCGGGGACGGTGTACATGTGTAGACTGTGAGTGTAGTGTAAGGACCGCATTGGCAGCAGTAATTGGGTCGTAGGAGTCATCTAAGACGTGGCGAGGACGATGACGGTAACGGGAAGGGGCATTTTTGTCGAGAACATAGTTTAGGCTAGCAACTACCAGGGTGTTGGGATGGTGAGGAACTCTGTCGTAGTAGCGCCGGGCGGATTCCTTCACCTATTTGACTATGGAGGGAAGCTCCAAGGCCTTGTGAAGGTCGACATAGCGTCCATGGGGCAGCTGTGGCCTTATGCATGAATCTATTTTGTAAGGTGAAACGGTTCCTTGCTACTGTATTATTTTACATTTTAGTGCATTTTATTTTCTTTTTATTTATATAATGAAATATATTTATTGATTTTTACATTTCAGACATTATCTTGAGATAATGTCCTAAGAAACAATATTAGATAAGAAAAGTATTATGAGATAATTGTATTACTTTAGTAGGTTTCATAATGGTAGTCAAAGCGTCTTTTGGTAAGATGCTAATGATTCCAATGAATGTTTTGAATGGGAATTGTAAAATACATAAGACAATTGACATGATCTAGCACGAATTTATTAGAAGTTAACAAAATAACTAAACATCCTAGCTTACCTAATTAATACTTTAAGATAATAGAAAGAAAATTAAAAAACTGTTTTAAAAACATTCATTCAATTTGGTTGAATAGCTACTACTCGTAAAGGAAGTAAAATACTCATCACTCGACAAGATACTAATAGTTACATTCATGACGTTCATTGTATGATTATTTGATAAGGAACAGAATACACTGACGTCATTTTTTCTGAATTATTGCAACACGTTATTGTTAGCAAATTGTTATTGTTGCAGTACTGTTAAAAATCTATTTTTTTTTCATATAAACTAAATAATTTATATTGCTAAAATTACGTGTTCACAAAAATCTGATATTTTGTGACGACTGAGAATTAGTAAAATTATAAAGAACAAACAATCAATTACTAAAAGCATACGTTTATTTTTCATTATTTTCTAATGTTCTAGTTCGTTCTCGTAACTTTTGACGATGGTGTCAACGTGCTCAACATCGAAACTTACCGTGAAATCCTCTACGGCCGCGTTAATAGGAACAACTGTCCTGCTGGCACAACTTTCTATATCAACCATGAGTACACCAACTATGTCCTCGTCAACGAACTGTACAATAACGGCTTCGAGATCGGCCTCCACTCTATGTCGCACCAAACTAACCAGCCTTATTGGCAACAAGCAACCGCCGAGGATATGAGACAAGAATTCGGCGACCAGAGGATCCAGATGTCACATTTCGCTAATATTCCTTATGACGAACTTAAAGGTAAGTGAATATCTTCTTTACATTATCACTAAAATATATGCAATTAATATTAAGCCCAAGAGATTATTCTGTAACTTTCCCAGCATCAAAATCACAAATAATTTATAAAATGAATAAATCTAACCTGATAAATACGAGTTGATTAAATTAGTGTCTTGAAAATCATGAGATCCCAGCAGTTAGGGAATACGAATAAATGATTTTGAAACTTTGTTCCATTTTAGGCATCCGCATTCCCTTCCTTCAAATGACTGGAAACTCCAGTTTCGAAGTTATGGCCGAAGTAGGCCTTGAATACGACTGCACTTGGCCAACAATCACCTCTATAAATCCTGGTCTATGGCCGTACTCTCTGGACTACGCTTCCACTCAAGAGTGCGTTATTCCCCCGTGCCCTACTGCTTCAATTCCTGGACCTTGGGTACTACCAATGATCAGCTGGGTAGACCTTAATGGAAACCCTTGCTCCATGGTAGACTCCTGTTTCTCTGTGTAAGTTTAAAGCATTATTATTCAGTTAAATAAGATTATTATCTTCACCTATATAGTATACTAGCGACCCGCGCTCGCTTCGCTGCGGTTGATAAGAGTATTTTTTCACCATTTTTTCAAAATTAAAATATAGCCTAAGTATATTAGACACGGATAATGTAGCTTCCTATTTGTGAAAGAATTATTGAAATCGGTTCAGTAGTTCCAGAGATTACCCTCAACATACCCACAAACAAACACACAATTTTACCTCTTTATTATATTAGTATAGATAATATGTCAATTGGATTTTACGATATCAGAAAAATCTAAGTTTGATATTATATTGTATTATAATTTTTTTTATGGACGAAGGCGGCAGACGAACATACAGTCCACCTGATGGTAAGTAGCTGTCGCCCATAGACATCTGCGATACATGCCAACATTAGTCCAAAATGACAAACGTTGGCACGCCCGCGGATGCGCTGCCTACCTTTGGAAATATAGGAATGGATTTAGAGAAAGGGTTGGGAAAATGTGAAGGGATAGGATGGGAATGGGCTCTAGCACATCTCACTCACTACCGAAACACTAATTATACTCGTACTAGTATTATTAATATAATAATAGCTATTTTCTATTTGCCTTTTCATCAAAAAAAAATGCTAGATTTCACATTCAATGCTACAGATACCATCCACCCAACTAGTATACCAACAGCTATTCCCAATTGTCGTAATGACTGACCGCCTCTACCATCATAACCACAGCCATTTGATTATGATTCTCATAATCGTAACCATCATAATCGAATATCGTAGCTTCAAAGCTTATTTCAATCAAGGGCTTCTCATAAGGTTCTTTTAAAACTTTACAGTCCTCCTCTCGACGATGAAGATGCCTGGTTCAACTTTATTGTAGGCAACTTTGAACGTCACTACCTCGGCAACCGTGCTCCTTTTGGATTCTACATCCACGAGTGGTACGTGGCCACATACTCCGGCGTCAAGGGAGGTCTCGTCAAGTTCATGAATATGATCAACAATCTGAATGATGTGTTCATGGTAAGTTGAAATAATGTTAATTTTAGATCTTGTGATTAATTTCATGTACCTGTTTATTATACAGAAAAAATACGGATCATATACAGTACCTATGTCTCAATTTCTTCTATAACACAGAGTTATTGAAACATTATATTTGACCTTTTCAAATAGATTTTCGTTCTGCTTTTTTATGCCAATTAAACGTGGGCCTAAAATTTACTATATTTCATTCATTGTTACTTCTTTATATATGGCAATGGTGCAATTAGCACATTCTGCCAGTGTCAAGTTATTTTCGTAAGAAAAAATTTCAAAGTTTAAAACGTATCCTCTCAATGTGCAGTCCCGTCGAAGTAAATCAGGAGTCGCTCAGTAAAGTGATACTAGGTTTACTGATAACAGAAGATGACTCCTTTTTTTTTATTAACACGCTTTTATTTGATTATCACAAACACCACGCACGAAAGACACTTTGAAGTTTAATTAACTATTATTATTAATTCACAAAACGATACATAATTTTCACAATAATCCAACAAAAATTCAACTAAACTTCTCGAGTTCCTTCCAGAAGGTCCTATTACATACATTTGAATTCAGTATTCAAAGCTAGTATTTATCTATTAAACTTATATAAAAATTAAAACCCCCTTTTTAAAAACAAATTAAACATAAAGTTTTACCTGAATGAGAACCTTTTTAAACGGTTTTATTTAGCTCGACCCGTACGGAATTTATTTGTTTATTTATTTTGTCAAAATTAGAAATTGAAATTTAAGCACCTTCCCGTTGTCAGATTGATCTGAAATTTGGTACACACATTTAATTTAGATGACAATACAATATAATAAAATCAATAACATTATAAATCTAAGATGGCCGCCGATACAAAATGGCGGATTACATATTTTTCCTTAACCCCCTCAATATGGGTATCAAATGAAAGGGCTACACGTAGTTTTCAGTGCACATAAAATATAAAACCGTTTAACTTAAAAGTTTTTTAAGATTGTTATTTATGTATGCGAGTGCATACCTGAGTCTCACGCGATAGTTCATTGTATCGCCTACACATATTATCGATTATAGATATCAGCGAAAATAATTTAAAATATAAATTAAGAACATACTTCTTGTCCAAATTATAATTTGTTCACTGCTCACAGGTAGGTTTTTAATGTCTCGAATACTGATTCCAGCAGGACTTGTATCTTAGACAAATCTGTATGGTTTATTAGATACAATTATGTTAGCTATATACTTATTCCTTGTAAATTTTTTAATAATAATAAAAAAAAAAATAATAATAATTATATCTATTTTGCATTGTATACATAGACAATAACTTAATTTACATCCTATTAATATTATAAACGCGAAAGTTTGCGAGGATGTATGTATGGATGTTTGTTACTCTTTCACGCAAAAACTACTCAATGGATTTTAATGAAACTTTACAATAATATAGCTCATACATCAGAATAACACATAGGCTATAATTTATAAAGATATTGTATAAATTGGCCAAAATATAACGATAAGTGTCAAGTAAGTCGGAAAAAACTCTGCCATCTGCGAGCTATTTTGGCGTGCGCTGCAAAAACCGTAAGAGTGTAAAAATTATAAACCGAAGCGAAGCGAGGGCGGGTCGCTGGTGTATAATAAATTCAATTTTTTTTTTTCATGTTTTTGCTGTTCACGTTGTTTTGCTGTGGATTTTTGTTTGGAAGAAGGTTAAAAAGAAAGTACTCCAAAACAAAATCTATTTTCTTCCAGGTGAACAGCGCTGAGGTTATTGACTGGGTTAAGGAACCAATCACGCTTGCTGACTACTTGGAGAAGCCCTGTAGATCTTTTACTCCAACCATGTGCCCCTCGAGCAGCTGCGGTCCTTTATCCTCTGCACATACTCAGGTTTGTATGATCTTATTAATCTACTAGCGTTTTAAAAGTAAATTGACTTCTATTGAAAAAAACTAATCAATTACTAGGTGTAAAAATTATCTTAAGTTAATCTCCGCATTTCGGACTACATCTTTTCTTGAAATTGGTTTTGTAGTTTAGACGTAAGAAACCAACAGACTGACAAACACACATACCAGTACTTTTCGATTTATTATTTTGTGAGCACGTCGATTAGTGTGGAATAATAGTATAGGATGTAGAAATAACGTTCCACTGCAGAGCATAAAACTCCAGGCACAGATTTTTTTTATAAAAATGGAGCCAGCCTCGTGCGACCCACATGATGGTAAGTAATTACCGTCGTCCAGTGATATCTGCAACCTTAGGGGGATGCAGGTGCGCTGTAGACATTGCAAAGTCTTATTCACAGATTTTTGAAGAACATGTGACGCAACTTTTTTCAAGAAAGCTGTGATAGAGGCTAAACGTCAGGAGCTTAACCTTAACCTCAGGACGTTTGAGGTTTTTATGCGAAGCTGTTTGGTGGATGTTATAACATCTGTGATTTTGAAATTTGCATGATTAATTTGCCTGTGGCATGCAAATATAAAAAAATATGCGCAGGAACATTGTACCTACCATTTATTATAATGTAATAACCTGTTGATATATTCCATGCAAATAAAATACTTAGGTATATATCTATCGATAGAACTTCTGCCTTCTTATGGCTTTACCAACCTCGCGGGTTATTCAGACTGTATCGCGCGAGGAGAGCGTCGGCCTTTCCGACGCGCTCTTTCTTGACTCTCTACAAACTCTTTTCTCTGGTCCATATTATTCCACAGGACCATAGAGGAATTAGCCGTATTTTGTTACACCATATCATTATGACTCTTTATGACCTGTCCTAAAGTTCGCCACCCCACATGATTTTAGTCTGCTCTCATCCAACCACCACCGGCAGACATCTTCAAGTCGAGGATTGTGTGTAGTGGCGAACCATAGAAGAGGCCTATATCCAGCAGTTTAAAGACATAGGTTTATGATATGGTAGAGTAAATAAAAAGTCGAGAATTTTACACGAGATTTTACAAGCACAATTATAATTATGTATTTACTAGAGAATTTGAATGTAGATTTACAGGGACCTCGATTAAAGCGGTCATTGACCTCGAGTATATTCTTTAAGAGTATAATTTCTAATTTCTCTAAATCTCTTTCAGATGAACTACTACATGCAGATTTGTAACGTCTGCCCAGCGACTTACCCGTGGCTTGGGAACCCTCTTGGACAAGCATAAATTATAATATAGCATATTGTAATTATAGCATACGAGTACAATAGCATAAAGCATATTATTATTTATTATAAAAATATATTATTTTATAACTCTAAGAAGCTTTGCAATTAAATGAGTACTCAATACTCTGTGTACAAACTATTTATTTACTTTGAAGAAGTATTTGCCTTTAAACTATCAAGTGTTTATTTAGATAATTTAGGAAGATCCTTCATGACATTTATATAGATATAGATATATATACATTATATATTAATATAGATAAACAAGATAAGTCCTCGCCTGCGCGGTTGCAGAGGTGCGGAGGCGGGGCACCGCAGGGTTGCTATTGTGTTTATCTCTTCTCTCTCTATATATTTTATTTTATATATATAAAATTCTCGTGTCACAATGTTCGTTCCCGTACTCCTCCGAAACGGCTTGACCGATTCTCATGAAATTTTGTGAGCATATTGAGTAGGTCTGAGAATCGGCCAACATCTATTTTTCATACCCCTTAGTGATAAGGGTTGTCCACCCTTAGCGCCATCTGTTGGGCAGCCACAGCAACGCGTGGCCGGGCACAGCTAGTTTATTATACGATTCTAAAGTCAATATACCAACATTATTTTAAAAAACGTATTTATTAATAGTAACAATATATATTTTTTTTACATTTCTGTCGCCATATTGAAGCTGCCATTTTGAATAATTGAATTTTGACTTTAGAATCGTTTTCAGCGACCTCGAAAACAACGAAATTCATTGTTTTTCAAAAACATATATTTGTAACAAATATTTAATATTTTGATATTTCTGTCGATACATTGAGGTTGCCATGATGACTTTTTTTACTTCAACGCTTTTAGCGACCTCAGAAGCCAGTACAATTATTTTTAAAAAAGAGAACTATTGATGTGACCAATCAAACATATTAATGTTAAACGTATTAATATTAAAGTATTAGCATTCTAGTTTTGTTGACTATCAATTAGTAGATACCATTTAAATCTATGTTGTTAATCTTTTTAATATTCAATCTCTATGATTAAAACTTCATAACATGCCTTATGGTTACAAATAACAAGTTTATCTTTGTTTTTTTTTTTACTTTATAAAAGTCAAATGATTTCTTACGTATGTTCTAAAAATACAAAAAGTTTCACACAAATAAATATTATTGCCATAGAGTTGTCGTTTTCCGTGACATGTCAACGAGGCTTTTTAACATGGCCTTACATTAGTCGACTAACAACACCACTGATACTGTTTTGGCGGAAAAAACGGTCCACGACAAAAGGATTTGCTTTGGGAGGGCAACGCTAGATCGCGAGTCGGTGAAAAAAGCCGAATTATTCTACTCCTGACTCAAATTCTTGGCCCAGTAGCAACGTGATCCGATGCCCACTATTCGCACCGATACCTGATAAAAGTGGTGGCTGAAGGCCGGTGTATGTGAAATGTGTTGCGGGGCAGATGTCCTCGTCTCCGGTGGCGGGAGATGTGCCAATCACAGACAACTGTTTTTGCGATCTGTAGTGCCGATGATCTGATCAGCTGCTCACTACTGCAAACACAAAACGTATAAATAAAAATATAGATACAATCTTTAGTGACAACAACGGATATTTTGAAATAACTAGATAAAGCAATTCTCGAGTAATCACAGTAATCGAAACCAATAATAATCAATTATTAATAACAGATATAAATTGATAAACGAATTTGTTATAATCAGTTTCGTTTATCATTTTATATCCTTTAGTATACCCACTCATCTAGATAACGTAATACGGCAGTTGACTGTATCTGAAATTACGTATTCGACAAGTAGAAAAGAAAATAAACCCAATTTAAAATATTTTTTGATATAATTAAAAAAATAGATAGATATATTTTATAGTAGATGAAAACATACATAAGAACTTCATTCTTACATAAATACTTCTTTCTTCCAGGCAACCTTTAGAGGGGGGAGAGTGCACGCTGCAATCCAACAGCCGCTGGGCGCGCTCGACTGGCCACGTTACCCCTTCCTCACAGAAGACTACCTTGAAATGTACTGCATTTCCCACTTTATCGTATTTCCCCAATGTACGCACGTGTTTCGGTAGTGAGTGAGATGTGCCAGAGCCCATTCCCATCCCATCCTATCCCTCCCCATTTTCCCAACCCTTTCTCCAAATCCATTCCTATATCTCCAAAGGTAGGCAGCGCATCCGGGGGCGTGCCAACATTTGTCATTTTGGACTAATGTTGGCATGTATCCCGGATGTCTATGGGCGACAGTATCCACTTACAATCAGGTGGACTGTATACTCGTCTGCCGCCTTCGACATAAAAAAAAAACCTATATTTTTCGAACTTGAAATAAGAAAGCATTGATCTTATCCATCGATATGAGAATGGATGACACATCATACATAATAAGAATGTTCCATTTTCAAAACCCATATGAATTAAATAATTGGAGAGCTAATGAACATAGAACACTATTAGACTGTAACGTGGCGGCCCTAGAGTGCTTGTATAACATATCTAGTATGTATTCTCAAATCGATGATCTTATCTTATAAAGACTATGTAAACATGTAAAGTAACCAAAGGCATTAGAAATAAGTTAACTCTACAATTTTTTTAGGCGGTTAAGAAGTTTCTGTAAATCTATAATTCCGTTCCAGTCCATTGTGTCTAAAATGTAAACAAGCTTGGTAGCTTGAGGTGAATTAAAGAAGTATCTCAGCATTTAACTTTAAATCTAGGGCAAACTTACACTCTCGATGAACCAAATTATGGATACCTATGTTGAAGCCGACAGGCAACTTTTCAGGAGAAGCAAAAAAAAAACGAAAAAGAATTACATCCATAGATATAATTAAATCGTAAAAACGCCGTGTATACACTTTCTTTTTTGAAAATGTTTGTAATATAAAGTACTTACGATATAGAGCCCAAAATAACAATATTTGTCACTCTCGCAAACGGCTTATAATCGCTCAGTATTCGAAAAGAAATTGCGTCCCACTGCGGTATCTATCGCGTGTATGAGGGGATGTTCTGAAGATGCCAACTTTGGGTTTTTACCATCACACCGCCCATCATCATTGTGCGGTTCATTTGCACTTCCTTGACCTAGATTGTTTATCAAAGTGATTATTTACATATGTATATGATTTTCTTATTTCTTACTTTTCATTTACATCTGTGTCGTAACACTAATCTCAAACAACGTCTCAGTTAACAGCAGCCTTTGGTGTAAGTGACAAAACGATATTGATTCATTTGTGTCAAATCGGGAAGTTGAGAATCTCGGAAAGTGGATACCGTATGAACTTAATTTAAGTCAGCTGCAAACACGCGTCAAAGCTTGCCTTACTTTGCTGAACCTGTACAAAAATGAAGGGATTCTGAATCGTATTGTCACTTATGATGAGAAGTGGATCCTGTATGATAGTCGTAAACGTTCGACATAATGGTTGAACCGAGGAGACACAGCCAACCAATGTCCCTCCCGAACGTAAATTGAGTAAAAGAAGCTCATGGTGACATGGTGGTATTGTGCCGGTATTATCTACTACAGCTTTTTGAGATCTAGCACAACAGTTAATGCAGATGTGTACTGTGAAGAACTGCAAACGATGATGGACAAGCTCGCTATCAAGCAACCCAGTCTGGTAAATCGCTCTAGTCCACTGCTTCTCCATGATAATGCTCGCCCGCACACTGCACGACAGACATATAGTTACAAGAACCTCAACTGAAAACTCGTCAGACCTTGCCCCCTACAGATTTCCATTTTTTTCGGAATCTGGATAACTTTTTACAGGGGAAACAAATTCAACTCCGATGAGGCAGTGAAAAACACCTTCAGAGAATTCATCGAATCCCGTCCGCGTGAGCTCTATAGCAGAGGCATCAATCAACTTCCATTAAAAGGGCATAAGTGCATTGGTAAATAATAATGGGCCCGACTTCGATTAATTAAATAGCTAAGTATATATAATAATACAAAAAAATATATTTGAATTTTTACATATAAAACGACAATTTCATAGATCATCTAGTGACTGTATTCCAGTCTTATATCTGCAATTGTAGCTTCTTTCCAGTAAGTCTGATTAGTTTGATGGGACATAGAGTGGAGACCGATCTCGTAACGGTTACTGGACAGTTGGTTGACGAGGACATAATCGATGTACTCGTGGATGACGTAGAAAGTGGTGCCAGCAGGACAGTTGTTCATGTGATCGCGGCCGTTAATGATCTCGGTGTTTCAATGTTAAGCATATTCATAACGTCGTCGAAGGTTAGGAGAACGAATTATAGAACTTTCGAAAATGGTAAAATTAATAGGAATCATTCTACCTATTCGAGAATGTAGGATGCCTTCCAGCAGACGAACCAATGACTTGAAGAGGTTCACCGGTGGTGGCTGAATGAGAAGAGCCGACGATCGTGTATGGTGGCTCGTTTTGGGAGAGGCCTATATCTATCCAGCAATGGAGGGGCATCCTATTAATGGTATTGTATGGTACTTATTTGCTAACTCTTAATATGTGTGAGATCACATACACAATAATAGATTTTTTTGTACATTTTTAAAATATTATGTATCTACTTTATGTATTTTGAAGAGAATTTAAGATTTCTGACAATATTCGTATAGCGTGTTACAATATTTCAGAAATAAATTGTTTTCATGTTTTTGGTTCCCTTTTAAATTATTTCATTAATTAAATTATTATCTTATTACAATTAGGTACAATACGGACGTCATAAATGATTTATTGATGCTATCAGTATCTTATCTTAAGTATGTCCTTTCTTATGGTAACTATTGAATTAAATTGCAAAAGTATGCATACAACACGATCGAAAAACCATTCGAACTTTGCCTTGTTGCAGCCCCTAACACCCCACCGGTGTTAGGGAAGTATTTTCCACTTATCCCTACAATCTTGCAAATAGCAGAAATATGTATGACTAGCTGTTGCCCGCGACTTCGTCCGCGTGGACTTTAGTTTATAAACACCGTCTTTACCTTCTTAGGGGTATTTGGTATTTTCAAAAACGATCACACACATTATTTCTTATAGCTTATTTTTTATCGAACAAATGTTCAACGTAATTCTTTAAACTGATATAACTTTTTTATTTATGAACTGATTTAAATGAAGCTTACCACAATATATTAGTGAAAACCGCACCCAAATCGGTTCAGCCGTTTCTAAGATTAGCGCGCACAAACGCACAGACAAACAGATAAACAGAAAAAAAATATGTTTTGGGTTCTATTGCGTTGTTAAAGGCCCCCAATAATATTTTTCTCATATATCTTCCATGTACAGACAGCGATCAGTTACATTTTTATTATATGTATATAGATCAGTGATCACGTTGAAAATTTTTATGTGCCCCCTTGATTACTGTGAAAATAAACTCTTTGAATGGGAAAAGGGAAAGAGAATATAAACAGAGGATATCTCTAATACCCCAACGTCACAAAATTAAACGATTATTTATTCCGGCAATGAGTTACTAGCCGGAACATAAATCAGTAGAAGATTCAAACCGGACAAACGAGACGCGATTTGGGAGTGTAAAAAAACCAACTACTCGCGTGTCTCACGCGTAAGAAATTAGTTGTCCCGAAAAAGAAGTACCAGGCGTACATAAATCCTTAAAAACAGTCCGCCTGTGATAAAAATAATAATAAATATTTTTCATCTCAGTAGCTTCTCAGTACATTTTCGTAGTAGGGATAGGTGTAAAAAAATCTTCCTTTCTTCCCTACCGGGGGAGATAGAAGTTTGTAGGGATAGATGGAATTGGTGGTTGATTACTTGGAGGTTTCGGGTCACAATCTACATGCAGGCCCAGTGTGTATTCATTGATATCCACAAATGCTAGAAACTTGTTTTTAATCGTCTTTTTTCATCTAAATGTTTTCCTATAAGATGGTGTAGCTTGATGAAGATAGTGATAATCAGTACTTAAGTAGAAACTTAGTGGTACTGGCCAAGGATTTGAACCACGACTTCACGAATGAAATTCGAGAAGAGATACCCCTAGATAGCTAAACATGTGCACATAAGCACGCGGCTAAACACCTGACTGACACAGGAGACTACTGTGAATTGGAAATACTCCATTTCTCACTTTATCATATGTCTCCAATGCACGTACGTGTTCCACCCCATTTTCCCAACCCTTCCTCCAAATATATTCCAATAGACCTTCAATGGTTGACAGCGCATCCGAGGGTGTACCAACGTTAGTTATTCTGTACTGATATGGATTATCGTGGATGTCACAGCACTTACCACCAGGTAGAACGACAGCCTGTCTGCCACATTCTTTCAAAAAAAAAACCTGCTTCAAATTTCTTTTTAATTCCCGAACAAATGTTCCTATCAGCTGGTACTAATTTTAAAAATCCTGCTTAAGTAGGGCACATAAGGACAATGCTAAAATATCCGACCAATATATAATACATAAAAATTAAGTACGATAACGACGGTTGTTTTCATGCAGATAAAGCAATTTCGCGGGAAATCACAGAAATCTAAATCAACAATAATGAATTAACGATTGATATTAATCGATAAACAAAAATTGCTGCTTTAATATAAGTACCTATTGAGATAACGTAATTATGCGTTTCAAAGACCATTCTGAGTGTGACTTACGTCATACGTCAAAATGACCCCAGGCACTAAAAAGTCGCTAACATCCTTTTTGCGTTTTATATATTAAATCAGGTCTGACGCGTAAAACTAAATACTATTGTTTACCTTCTATTCCCACGTACAAAACGCGAAAATTTAAAAGCTATTTATTACTTTAACGTTCCACTGCAGGGTACAGGCGTTCTTTAATTAAATTGATATGGTGTTTCGGGCTATATAATCCGCCCCACGGCCCTATGTGGATGTTAGTGGATACTCATGCTTCAGATTTTTTATTCTTGGCCAAAATCACGATGTTATCCTTCGCCGCCGAGCTAGTGATAATTTTAAAAGTCCATAAGTGTACCAGTGTGACCGTTTTTAGTATATTCAGTACCAAATTGGTATAATTTGGGCTCCGTAAAACTAATTTAGTTTTTTTTTTTGGTATCCTTTCATATTCTGGTATTTTTTGGTACATTTTTAAACTTTCAACATTTTTAAACACATTATTGATATATTTTTGGGTTGGGCGGGCAACACTAATTTCCATTCGTTCGTATTTCGTTCACATAATTTTGTCTTTGTCTGATGTTTACCGCAACTGTATCATTTTGTCTCTTTCGAACGGTTAATGCTAACAAAACCGCGAATCGTGCTTTAGCTACATATCTACGTTACATGCTCTACGTCGCGGGGAATTACTGAAACTTAAAAAAATTATTCCTAGCAATAAGTATAAAAGGGACCACGGATTTTTTTGTTCTTTATTTATGTCTCTCTGTGTTATCGTGCGTGTGTAGTGAAGATAATGAAGCGCAAATACGATCAGAAATATAGATCTGAGTGGGAACAAAATCCTGAATTTTCGTTATGGTTGACAAAAGATAAAAATAGTGAGAACGCCTTGTGTAAAACTTGTGGAGCAACATTTTTGAGCAGAATCGCAACAATTAAAAGTCATGCAGATTCTGAAAAACATCGGCAGAAACTTATACATTATAGTGGACAATCCAAGGCAAGAAAGCTATGCCCCCATTAACATATTTATAAGATTATTGTGTCCCTTATTTTTTTTTGGCACATAAATTAATTGTCCTACTTGTACAGGATGTCCGATGGATCTTGGCCAGTGTACATGTACAGTTGTACACACATGTATAATCGATTCTCAAGCGATTTCAGAAAGCGGAATTTTGAAATTTTCATAAATGAAAGTGTAGGTATACATACATGCCGAACTGGTTCTGTGGGATGGAAAGATAGTTTTGCAGGGTTCAAACATATGTATTATAATATTTTTATCAAGAATATTAATTTTCAACTGAATGAGACACTAGTTTCCCAAGATAAGAAATAGGTAGTTATTTTACTTATTTTTTACGATAGGAAAATTAATCAAATACTGTTTATTTTCAGATCGATAAATTATTTCAAAGGAAAGGACCCATATCTGAAGAAGTAAGAAAAGCAGAGCTTATATTTTGTGCAGCGTTGGCAGAACATAACATACCATTTCGGGCCATGGATCATCTCAGCGATTTATTCAGCAAAATGTTTTATGATTCGGAAATTGCAAAGGGTTTTTCCTGCAAACGCACTAAATCTGCTCAGTTAGTTTACGACGTAATGGCGCCATCATTTGAAAAGCAGTTATTAACCGATATAAAAAATACGTCAAGTTTATCAGGTAATGCTGCCACTTTTTCATTAATTATAGATGAAAGCACAGACATTACAACAGAAAAATTACTTGCCATTGCAATAAAGTTTTATAGCGTTCAGGATAATACAGTAAAAACCAAATTTTTATGTTCTGTGAATCTATCAAGTGAAACTGCTGAAAATATTTTTAACTCACTGTGTAAAAGTTTGCGAGAATTAAATTTAAACATTGAAAATATTTTAGGATTTGCAGCTGATACAACAAATGTAATGTTTGGCAGAAATAATAGTGTGGTTGCAAAGATTAAGTCGGTCAATTCTAATTGTATTTTTGTAAAATGTGCATGTCATTCATCAGCATTAGCTGTAAGTTATGTTTGTAAAATTTGCCTAAAGCATTGGATCAAATTGTGAAAGAAGTCTATAATTATTTTGGCCATAGTAGCAAACGCAAAAGAGAATTTGCTGAATTTCAGACCTTTGTAGAATCAGAGCATCACAATATTTTACGTCACTACGACATACGTTGGCTCTCCCTACACGGCTGTGTAAATCGCATAGTAGAACAGTGGAATGCACTTCAGCTGTATTTTCAGCAAGAACATCTCGTAGAACATAACCCTAGCCGTTCGGCGATTTTTTTACATGAAAGTTTCGAAAATAAACAAATAAAGCTCTACTTTTTGTTTTTAGATTATATTTTGCATATAGTCAACAAGTTTAACATAATTTTTCAAGGTAATGCATGTGTTGTTCATACTTTTTATCGGGATTTGACTGACATGTTTAAAACAATATTAAGTTGCTACATGAAAAGCAGCTACATTCGTGCCACTGCTATTGAGGACATAGATCCTAATAGTAATATAAATTTTGTAGAATTACATGAGATATACTTAGGTATAAAAGTATCTAATGAAATAGCGCTGTTAAGAAATCAACCAAGTAACAGTAGTATCGTAATTAGAGACTTTTTAAAAAGGTGTCAAAGCTTTTTGATAGAGTTATGTACTCAACTTAAATGTCGATTTCCCATTAATGAAAAAATATTTTCCGAGGTACGTTTCATAGACCCACAAGTAGCGGCTTATGAAAATTTTACATCTCTTATCAGCGTTATGAACAGGTTTCCGAACATTACTACAAATGGTACAGTAAGACAATTAATTGACGAGGAATATCGTCAAATTAAGTATGATTCAGAGGTACAAAACCTGATGTGTGGTTCTAGTAGTAGTGCTAGTGCTGTAAATGTTGAACAGTTTTGGAGCAAATTAAGTTGTATTGTTAACAGTAAAAATGTTCCTAAGTACAAAAATTTGACTAATTTTGTAAAATGTCTAATGTGCATACCCATTTCAAACGCTGAATGCGAAAGATTTTTTTCAAAAGTTAATCATATAAAAACTAAATACAGAAACAGGTTTCTAGCTAAACATATTGCGTGCCTGTTGCATGTTAAGCAAGGTCTAAGTGAAGGGAGTGTAGGTTGTGTCTCATTTGACCCATCGAAAGATATGGTAAAAAATAATCCGTCGAATACTGACTATTTGTAATAAAACTTATTGTAAATATTTATTATTATTTTAATATGTCTGTATAATGAAGGTGTGTAATTGGTAAAATTAAAAAAAGTAACTGATAATAAGTGTTTTAATTCAATTTTTCCTCTTCTACTTTTTATTTTTATTTTAGTATATTTTTAGTATAATTCAGCATGTGTTTTGGTATTATTTAGTACTGGCACCTTGTAGTTTTAGTAGATCACCATTTTTTAAAACGGTCACACTGATAAGTACTTGTGTTTCTACATAAGTACTTACTTATGTAGTGTTCGGTACGGTATCTAGAATTTGAATTCAGTATATAAAACCTTCAATACTTCCTTATTTCATGTTCCAAAAACTTTAGTATCAAGTCAATTTCATAGCCACTTTTTCCAGAAAATCCAGTATTGTTGAACTAACTAGACTTTTTAAATTATTAGGATGAATCTTTCATCATGGAAGCCAAGATAATCAAGTGAAGTATTTATTAAAACGAAAAAACTGAACCATCATATCGATATTCAACCGAAAAGATAATATTTATATTAACAGTCACTTGATAAGAAAGAAAATAATTAAGAGTTGATTACAAAAAATGCATTGGAACTTTTCGCAATTTTATCACAAATCGTTTATGATAAGTAATATCCGATAATATAAATTACCAAGGTTTGATTATTAGCGATCATTTTCTTGGTGATAAGGAAGATGCAGTGGCCCACGGTATTGATTTCATTAGCTATATTGGCTGTAGCCATAGCTCAAAATGTGCTACCGTTGGCAGAGCCGTGCGACGTGACAGCATGTGAGCTTCCATCTTGTAGATGTTCTTCTACTAATATTCCTAGAGGATTAACAGCAAGAGATATTCCTCAGGTGCGTGAGATCCTATTAATTCCATCCAAAGGCGTGTTGTCCGAATTCTCGACGTCCCAATATTGCATATCTCAGGATAAATTTTTGAATAAATTTTTAAGAAATTTTCCGTAATGAATAAGAAAAAATTACAATGAACGGCCAAAAATGAATTTGTTTCTCAAAATATTCTCAGTGAGCGTCAATACATTTTTTCATACCAATAATGTAATTTCCGTAACATTTATTTCACTCATCCGTGGTGACCTCGGAAACATATTTTTCATACTCTTCGACAGCCTCTTCTGGCGATGAAAATCGTTGACCGTGTAATTGGATCTTAATTTTTGTAAATAAGAAGAAGTCACAGGGTGCCAAGTCGGGACTGTATGGAGGATGGCTCATGCGTTCTCGGTGTTTCGCATTCAAAAAGTCGTTTGTCTGTTTGGCGGTGTGAGAGCTGGCAATGTCATGGTGCAAGATTATGCGGCGCTTACGGTTGTTTTTACGGAGTTCGTCAATAACTTCCGGCAAGCAAATGGTCGTGTACCAATTAGCATTCACGGTATGACGATTCTCTAACGCAACAGTATCCACGTGTCCAGCTATCATCTACTTCGCGACACTTTGCACACGCGCCACTTTGGCGAGATTCGGTTCATCTTGAAAGACCCAAATGTTCGATTGCTGCTTTGTTTCGGAGTCGTAGCTATAAATCCATATTTCGTCACCTGTTACTATGTTCCTCACTAAATTTGACGCCCCTTCGTTCAATCTGGTAAGCATGGCATTGCGCCAAGCGTCGCGTTCCGTTTTTTGAGCCGCAATCAAATTGTGTGGGATCCACCGCGAGCACAGCTTTCGTACAGCTAAATGTTTGTGTAAGATTGATTGTATCTGACTAATCCCTATGCCTAAGGATGTCCGAATCTCATGATAGCTCACGTGCCTGTCTGTTTCGATCACATGACGCACAGCATCGATGTTTTTGTTGTTGTCAGCGGTGGACGGCGACCTTCACAAAATTCGTCACTGAGATTGACACGACCGCGCTTGAATTCTTCAAACTAGCTGTGCTAGTTTGAATGCTTGAACTCTGAATAAATTGTCGTCTTACTTGGTGCTTCATCGTCAAAAGCAGTTTGAAGCCGAGCGAGACTGTCAAATTACATTTGAAATCGTAGAAAATCATACAGCGCTAATTTTTACGAGTTAAATCCATCGTTAAATAAAAAAACAAATGATTGTTAGATGAAACAAACTTTATTCTACAGCCAAAGAGTTCCATTTTCAAATATTGTAATTACTTTTTAAATGTTGTTTATGTAATTGGCCAGTTCCGGAAATTTTCAGTGTGACCTATGTAATACATAGGGTAAGGTTTCTTAAGTCGTACCCCTTAAAGAAATAATACTATAATATTCAGTGCAATTGAAATAAAACAAAATCTTCTGCATCTACTAAATCTTTATTTAGTTGCTTTTTAATTAAAAATCACAGAAACATGAAAATCTTTTATCAAAATAAGTATTTTAACGTTTTTCAAAAATATACTTTCGGTACGATTAAGGCGCCTAGTCGCCTAATTCGTACCACCTATAGCCTTAGTCGTACTTAGAAAATAGATATTAGTGAACATATATTAATCTTTAAAGAAAAATAATTAATAACCAGAGATCACGTGGACAAATTAAAATTACAAACAATTCAGTCTGAGATCAACTTTTCTTTGGTTATTAGTTACAAAGTCGAACCTAATTACTAAAATAACACAGAAAATAAAATGAGATTGTACTCATAAAAAAGAAAATACTTAGAAAATTATTAATATTGGACACAGATATCACAAATATATTTCTTTCTATGGCTTTCAACCCCAGCACATAAGTCATGTATCCACCCTTTACATTTTATACACTGGATCATGTTTTCTTCACGATTTTCCTGACATAGTTGACATAACCGCGATTCTTCAGCTTTTATTTTTTTGTTTTTCTTGCTTGTTTCATCTAAGTTGCTTCTTTTTGTACTTTTATTTATTCCTTTTTCTGTTTTGACTTTTTTAAAATCTAGTACAGGCTTCTTCCTTTTATTTATGTTAACCTTGGCTTCTATTTCATTTTTGTACGGACTTGAAGTTAATTCCACTGTTGGCTTAGTACCTTTCTTAATCTTTTGAATTGCTGTTTTTATGCAAGGCACAGGAGACAAAACATTCAAGACAGACTTTATTTGTTGATTATCGGTCGCTTCCAAATTTTTGGTATGTGTGCTATGACCATCTAGTACAAGCAAAATTTGTTTTCGATCACTTTTTTCTAATCTTGTGCACTTAATAAAATGTTGGAGCCATTGAACAAAAAGTTCTGATGTTATCCAACCATTTTTAGAGCAACCAAATGCTGTGTTTGGTGGAGCTCCTTTTTTTAAGGCATCATTCAATCTGCTACGCTTGAATATTAACATGGGTGGCATAAATTCGCCTGCTGCATTCATCGCGCATATGCCTGTTGTAGTCAGACCTCTTTCTCCACTTGTGATTGCACCCACTTGGTGTTTTCCCTTTTGAGCAATAACTTTGGAAGGTTTGTGAACGGTAGACAATGCAGTTTCGTCCATATTATATATTTGTTGTGCAGCAAACTTGTATCTATCCAGTATTTCTTCGTACTTATCAAAAAAATTCATTAACGCTCTTTATTAAACCCTTTACTTCTGGCCATCGAGGTTGGTTCTGGAACACGCAAGGACAAAGTAGGATGCTCTTTCATAAACCTGTAATACCATTTTTGCCTGCTATTTTCTTCTCCTTGTTAAAACGATGAGGTAGTTGAAATTTTTCAGCGAGTTCGAAGACAAGTTTCCTGAACTCAGTGGCAGTCTTGTTAATCCGAACAAAACAAGACTCTAAATTCACCAAATGCTGTGCTAATATTTCTTCCATTTATGGTGACATATCATTAGGTCTTCCAAATTTTATTCTTTTATTCAAACCCTTCAAATATCGTCGCAGTGTAGGCTTTGGTATATTAAATCTTCTACAGGCTTCATTAAATCCAATTTCTCCATTCCGATGTTTCTGTATCCTCCTGCTTCCAAGTATTGTACTTTCTCTTCGCCATATTTATTACCTGGTAAAAAATAATGTAAATTATTGAACATTTTTCTTACTTAATACCTAAGTCGTACCGGTACGAGTAAGGAATTTTGCACAGGTACGACTTAAGCAGCGGGGTCTTCTAAGTTTAAAACTAAAACCTCTGACATAACCTAAAAGTATTTTACCGTTTGAGTATGCCTAAATTATTGCCAAAGAAGTATTCTAAATAGACGTTAACAAAGAAAAAAGGTGAGGATGACGTTCCTGCTATAAAAAGCTTACAAATGAGTCAAAAATTTTAATGAAAAGTGTATAAAAAACTTACTTTTTGATTATTTCTGCTTCACAAAGCCGGTCGGCCATCCACTTGTTTAAGTTTGCTCACTCGACTAAATAGCTTACGTCAATGCCACTAGATCGCGAAATTTATAAGTATCAGGTGTGATATTGCCAGGGTACGACTTAGGCCGTGGTACAACTTAAGCAACCTTACCCTATATAGAAAAAAGTAAATTATCCTGTGATCCAAAACGAAATCGGAATTACAAAAAAAAATACACTCTAACGGCCCGAAATAGTCGGAAGGATATTTATATATGTATATAATATTTTTTTAACTTTCTAGTTCGTTTTGTTAACCTTCGACGACGGTGTAAATGTGATCAACATCGAAACCTACCGCGAACTCCTCTACGGGCGCGTCAACAAGAACAACTGCCCTATTGGTACCACATTCTACGTCTCCCATGAGTATACCAACTATGTCCTCGTCAATGAACTGTACAATAACGGTTTAGAGATTGCTCTCCACTCTATATCCCATCTAACTAATCAAACTTACTGGCAAGTAGCAACTACTGAAGAGATGAGAAGAGAGTTCGGCGACCAGAGAATCCAGATGGCACATTTCGCTAATATTCCTATTGAAGAGGTCAAAGGTAAGTAATTACCGTCTTTACCTGAATAATAACGCTTTCATAGATGCAATAAAGGCAGTCTCAAATGTTAAATGACAGTATAAAGTATCAAAATCATATGTATAATATCAATATATTATAAAATCCCAAATATTTCAAATGTAAATTTTCTCAGTGCCAAGATATAGTCTTTATAACATGAATAAATATAATCCAATAAATAGCTGAACACTAGTGTTGAAAGAAACTACGAGTTCTTAAAAAGAAACTAATCCAGCGATGAGCTAATATGTATACGTAATAAATGAATGAGTAATTTCATATATATTTTTCTAGGCACCCGCATCCCTTTCCTTCAAATGACTGGAAACTCCAGCTTTGAAGCTATGGCTGAGTCAAACCTTGAATATGACTGCTCCTGGCCTGCTATCACCTCAATAAACCCTGGTCTGTGGCCATACACCTTGGACTATGCATCCACTCAGGAATGTCCTGTTCCTCCATGCCCCACTGCTTCGATTCCTGGACCTTGGGTAGTACCTATGCTCAGCTGGGTGGATCTCACCGGAAATCCTTGCTCCATGGTGGACTCCTGTTTCTCTGTGTGAGTATAAGACATAATTATTCAGTTGAGTAACAATGTTATCATCTTCCTCTGCCAATGTGGTAGTAGATTGTACCTATTTAGAATTGATACACTTTTAAACACTTATTAGTACTAGAGAAGAAAACAAACCGATTTAGAAATGATTTATCAAAAGTCGCCTTATTTCTATAATATAAAAAATATGAGGTGGAAAGCTATCGCTAACTCCGTCACACACCAGTGGATGTAAAGATACATATTAGCGATGCAAATGTCCAATATTAACGACATCATTAGCAAAATAGTGTTGTCCATTTCTAACTGGACAACTCAGTTATTTTTTAAGATATTATATATTAAAGTATATTTAATCGGAAAATATGAGATTAAAACGGCACGCTAGACAAGCGGATTGGTGAGTCCACTCTTTTAGACGTGGTGTAGTTGTTTAGAGCTTGCGGTTACGACACTCTTAAGAAGAGATGATATAGTGCTTAAGATTTCCAGTATCTTAAGTTATTTTTAATTATAATTATTTTAAATATTTTAAAATATAATTTTGACATATTAATTTACAAGTTATTTAATCTTCAATGGAGTCAATGTTTGAATCTTGAAATTTCTGAACACAATATACACTTTTTGAAAATAACATAATTTGTTATGGATTTATCATCCCTTTTCTTCTAATAGAAACCATACATTCATCCTCTCCCTTCGTAACCTTTGCAAATCCCCTAATCCCGCGATCGTTCTCAATTACTACCCTAATTTTATTACAAATATTAATTAACTCCATTAAATATTTGTCATATGAATAAATGCTCGTTTTTAAAATTCCAGCCCACCTCTAGACGATGAAGATGGCTGGTTCGACTTTATTGTAGGCAACTTTGAACGTCATTACCTCGGTACTCGTGCACCTTTCGGATTCTTTATCCACGAGTGGTACGTGTCCACATACTCCGGCGTCAAAGGAGGCCTCATCAAGTTCTTAGATATGATCAACAATCTCAATGATGTGTTTATGGTAAGCTAAAGGCAATTTTAGATCTTGCAATACATCTCTTATCTATTCTGCCGTTTGCAAATACAAGGCGTTTATTGTCTTTAGGCGTTTATTGTCGCCTTACGTCATTTGCCTTAATCTTGTCTGAGTAGCGACATACTATTTATGCGTCCGAGCTTGTCGCCACCACTAATACAAATCCAAGTACACAATTCAGAAAGACCTTTTTTTAAAAAGTCCCTTTATTTGTATAAAAACGGTGTTTTCTAGGTGAACAGCATTGAGGTTAAGGACTGGGTTAAGGACCCAATCCCACTTAACGAGTACTTGGAGAAGCCCTGTAAGTCATTTACTCCGACATCCTGCCCCTCGAACAGCTGCGGGCCATTATCCTCTACACATACTGAGGTTCGTATGATTTTATCTATGCGATTTCTGCTTGATATGTCTTACTAAACAAGGTTTCGATATGAGTTTATAATGCCACATTACAAGGCACATGTATGTAGGCACGTATGTATTCATATGAGTGAGAGTTTCGATTCTTAATCTATTCAAGAACTCAGATTGTTGTATACACATAACCACGATTGTTTTTAATTTCCGGGCACACAATTTTCCTTTTCATTTTTTTTTTTATAGAAAGGAGGTGGTAGACGAGCATACAGTCCACTCGATGGCAAGTGGATACTGTCGTCCATAGACATCCGCGATACATGTCAACATCAGTCCAGAATGACAAACGTTGGCACACCCCGGAATGCGCTGCCCACCTTTGCAGATTAAGGAATGGATTGGGAAAATGGGGAGGGGAGGGATAGGATAGGATGGGAACGGGCTCTGGCATATCTCACTCACTACCGAAACACGTACGTACATTGGGGAAATACGATAAGGTAGGAAATGCAGTACATTTCAAGGTAGTCTTCTGTGAGAGAGGGATAACGTGGCCAGACGAGTGCGCCCAGCGGCTGTAGGAATGCAGCATACGGAGAGTATAATGTTTCCTCGTGTTTGCCTTTACACTGATAATTGAAATAGTATCACTAAAATAAATGGAGATAAATAGAGAGTTAGTAGTGCCTACCTACTACTATTGGGTTCTTACTTAGAAGTTGCCATTTTTTTTCACTCACACTGAACATGGATTCTTTTGTGCAACTTGGAATTCCCATTTCAAATAAATACATTTGAATTTAAAGCTTTTCAAAACCAGCTATTCATTTGTTTTTGTATTGATTGTTATTTCCCGAATATTTTTGTTTGTAAAAATCATAGATAACAATTTAGTACATTTTTTTCATGTGTCTGGGGTCCGCTCGTTGCAATGTCACCGCCAGAAAGTAGGACATGTAAGAACCTGATTATTTTTTATATTCTCTTTCAGATGACATACTATATGCAGATTTGTAACGTTTGCCCAGCGACTTACCCGTGGGTTGGAAACCCTCTTGGAGAAGTATAAATTGGATTTATAAAAATAAATAATTTTATTATGGTTTTATAACTGGAAAAGGTACTGTCTTATCAAATGAATATTCTATACTTTACGTGCATACCCGTACCTTTGAATTTACTTTTTGACTACCAATGTGTTTTTTTTTTTAAATAAAATAACAATCTCCTTCTAATACATTTATTGTACGCCATTTACATCAAGTAGTAACTATATTCCTAAGTTATTCAGTAAACTTTATGGAGAATTTAGAAAATTCCATTGTTGCGGTCGATTATCCACAAGTATTTGACATATTCCTGCATCATAATGATGGTATTTTTGCACTTTGTAGACACACGATATTTTTGTAGAGGACAGGACAAATTATTATCTAATAATATACACACTTGAATATTCAATTTGACTCAACTAGTAGTCAGTCGTATCAATTTGTTGGATGAAAATGTATGGGTTCCATCCTAGGTCCCTTCCTTTACCAAAGCGTTTATCAAATGTTTTGGCCAATGTTTTACGCGTTCTAGTTTTTATCGGCTAATTTTCAATCCCCATTACGGAAAAATCTTTGCCTTTACTATGATTAACGGCTACTTTATCTTTTGGTTACTTTTTAAAAGTCTAATGATTTTTTACGTATCATCTAGAGTTACAAAATGTTGGACACAAATACAATGCAAGTCTAGTTTATGAAATACACTGACACATAAATCTTACATCTATGAAGTATTTACAACTGATAAACTACTAAAGTATCCATATAATCATAATGAAATCGCTCATTCGGTACCAACTATCACATCTAGTGTAATAAGTTAATAATACTAACTTACGTAAATATTATTATTATTTACATTTGCATTATTTAATGAAACCTACTAAATCTAATCCACAATGTAACAATTGCATTTTGTGAATTAAGCCTTCTTTAACACAAGAATTAAATCGATGAAATCACCACGATCCTTTTCAACGTTAAGGTTTTGTATACTTTTCTCTTCTTGTTTCTTGATGAGATACATTGGGTTTATTGTGGTCCTATAGGTACGAATAGTTTATGTAAACACTCCTTCTGTTTAGGACCAGTAGCGTTTTAATCTAAATTCAATAATTCATTATTGACTTCATGAATCAGTACTACAGCCTCCATATGTTACAAGAAATCAAATTAATTATATTCATGTTGTATGACCATGATCATGATGAAAAATTTTATTTGAATAAAAAAATGGCTAATTACGGAAGAGTCCTGAATTTATTAAAATGTCACAGACTATCAATTATCAAGTTACCACCTATTTAGATTGTTTTCGGTTGATTAAAAGAATATTGCACCCTACACCTTTTAAAAATGGATTTCTTTAGTGAAAATTAACAACTTTTGTTAACATTTGGTGGTTCAATATATGAATGAATGAATGAATGAAGTTTATGAATGAAGTGTGCGGCGTTGCTGTTACTAACGGCATATGGTGATCAGTAATAGCGTCGGTATCAGTACAGTGTAACAAAGTCAGAGACTTCATTTAAAAATATAACTATTTTTGAGGAATAATATCAAGTTCAGGTAGAGTCGTAGAACAAAAGTCGTTAAGAGAGAATACGGGTATTTTTTTATTTTATTTATACGCTGTACGTTGTAGTAAGACTAAATTATGTAGTTGTGGTACGTCTGTTATATCTATCTAACTTATGAAAAAAGCATTTGTAAATTAAAAGATTTACTAAACTAGATAATCAAAAATTGATTCTATGCAATTTATATTCAATTAAATACAACAATTAATATTTTTAATATCAATACATGGCATTATTGACATTAGTTGTGCACATGAGGTAGAAAATAAAATCAATTACTTATCTACGTAAGTACATAATATTTACAGTGAAATAAAAATAATTTAGCACTAATTAAGTACATTAACTAGACCTAATTTTGCAATTCCTATAATTAACTGTTTTATTTACAACTTTTTACATGAAAATAATAAAATAAAAATAAGTTAGTAATACTGTAAATAATTTTAAAGCTTATTTATATTCAGAGAATACATTATAAAATTTATGTAATTATAATAATTAATTAAAAACAAATCAGTCCTTTTCAGTTAGGAAGTACCTAATCAGAAATTAGTATTGGCAAATGATTAGCTTTTTCATATGAAATATTGCCTTTTCAATATATGCTTGTTCAAACGCAAGCACGTGATACAGAATTTCAAACATTCCTCATGTTTCACATTATTATTGTAATAAGTGATATTATTTGATTGAAGGGACCTTATTGTTGATACCAGTCTTATTGACTTTGATTAAGGTTTATCTAACTTAAAATTTCGTTGTTTCAAGATTCCGTTTAAATAGAAACTTGTTAAGAGTAATGAATGCCCCTTTGGGCCTGTTTATAAACCAAAATAATTTTCGCATTAAAACCGATCTTTATTTTCAGAAACCTACTCAAATTTTTGACAAAACATAAATATGAGAATAATCTAACGTATTTTAATCAATTCTTTGATTCCCTGATGGTTCCATTTCGTGAGACTTGTCAATTGTAAATCACAATCTAGTTAGACGCCATCTATACGGCAATAGCGCTAGTATTTATTACTCTGTGGTGCATTACGATGGTACTTGCATAGTATTGTCCAATTTTGATGGCATTTTAACTGCTGTGTAGGTACTTAATAGTACCTATTGACGAAATGGAAGTGTAAAAATATAGTCAAATTAAAACAAAAACGTTTAAATAGTAGATTCGTACAAGTAAAGTACGTAAAGTTTATATCGTACAATATAAAGTCAAAAAACTTTTTTTTATTGGAAGGTTTTCCCAACTTTATATAAAGATTGCAAAACATTTTATAAATCAAATTGGTGTAAAATTCACTTTTGTTCGAGACACTTTATGTTATGCCAAAATAACAATAGAAATTCCTTTTTTTTAGATGCCGTTAAACTATTAATATCTCTAGAACCGAGAATAAACTCCCTTTTGTCAAATAATGTCACAATGTTTAATAGAACTGTGAATTATCCATCAAATTATGGAATTATATCTATAGGTAGTACTTGATTTATAAATAAAATGTTATAATAATAAATTTAATTCAATCTTATCAAATTATTTGCAATGTCTACTTTCATTGCGTTTTGTTGACTTTTAAATCACTGCTAACGATAAAATTGATACATCTACACTTTTTGTATAAAAACATAATACGAGTAAGGAGAATTCACTATATTTGAAATTTTAGAATCTGCCAAATGAAAGCTGAAATATTAATAGGTTATAATTAAAAACTTATTAATGTTTCAACTTTCACACGTTTGGACTCGCCAACCCACTTGGCCAGCGTGGCGTTTTGGAGCCATACATCCTTCATGTACAAGATAATGTGCATGAAGAGGCCCATGTCCCTGCAGTGGATACTGACAAGCCTGGTTGCACTGCATATCACAAAAATTTTTGCAAAAACAATTTTGATACTTGAATTCAATGCTAGGCTAATTTTATTATTGAATTCGAGTATTAAAATTATTTTTGGTGATAACTTTTTTTCAATTTGTCGAGCTATTCCAGTCTTAATGTTGGTTTGCCAGACTCTAATACAAAAAAATAACAACCTCTTAAAAATAACGATATAATTTCAGAGATTTTTGCGTTTTCACACATATATTTCTGTTAAACAGGTCTTAACGCATATATTTACCTATTTAGTTTGACACCACCGTGGTCACGCGCTGACTGAAAAACATAAATCAATAAACATAAATAATAAATATAAACATAAATCAATAAATACCTATAAAGGTAAGTAATAAATAAGGTTAACATATATATTAAGACCCGTTTAATAGATAAAACTCTCAATAGAAGCGCTTCCTGCTGTGTTGACTGAATCCTAAAGTAAAATAGCTTTTGCTGTAAAACATCTAATTGCAAACATGATGGTCTCGTTTAAACCGGCAAATCTCACAGTGAACCCGACAGCACCATACAAAGCGGCAGCGGCACTTCTCCTCGTGGTCACGGATCCTGGTCTGGTATCCACGACCGCAGCAAAGTAATCGACAGCCGTCGAGACCCGCTGAAGTGCGGTTGCAAGTACGTCCACGGGTTCCAAGGATACCGTATCTGGAATATCGTAAAGTATTGCCGTAAAATATATGACATTATTTGCGAAAAAGACCTTATGGTCGGTTCTAGTCACTATATATATTTCATTGCACAATTATTTAACATGTAAAAGGCGGACTAAATGCCTAACGGCATTCTTATCAGTCAGCCACCAGATCGAACAGAAAACAGAACGTGGGTGCAGTTATCACCACAAATAGTCACTGTGTATCAGTCTTTAATCTCCCAATGCAGGGCACAGGCCTCTCGCTAGTAAATCATTGAGGAGTTTCGGGCCGTAATCCACATGCACTGATTGATGGATACACATACTACAGTTTTTTTATTTCTTGAGCATGATCCACCAATCCGCACCCGGCCCGCGTGGTGCATTGCGGCCCGAAACCGCCAAGTGATATATCCTAGGGGAGGCCTGTGCCCTGCAGTCGGACGTTATAGGCGAATACAAAACTTTCACCGTATTTTTTTTATAGAAAGAAGATGGCAAACGAGCATTCCATCCAATGGAATGTGATACTGTAGTTCTGCGACATCCGCGATACGCGCCGACATCAGTCCAGAATGGTAAACGTTGGCACGCCTCCGAATGCGCTGCCTACCTTTAAAGATTTAAGAATGGGTTTTGAAAAGGGGTTGTGGGACATGTGGTGTGGGCCGGCTATAGAACAGCACCACCCCATCTCTTTTCGCGAGGAATAAACGTCGTAAAAGATGACTAAGGGATAACAAAGCCGCTATCACATCACAAGGAACTACCCCATCACTAAAAGAGTGGCCTCGCCAACCCGCTTGCCCAGCGTTAAAGCGTGGCGTTAAAAGGCCATTCATCCCTCGTGCAGAACAGACAGTGTGCATGAGGAGGTCCGTGTCCAGCAGTGAATACTGAAAGAGCTGGTTGCAATGCACGCGTGAAACAATAAGTATAACAAGACTGTTGACGACCGGCTCACTGATAGTAATGGCTCGGCGGGCCGACCGGTCGTATACGAGCGGAAGACGCGCTAGTGCACGTTACGCGGACGCGGCGGGTGACGATTGACCGGGCAACTGAGCGCCCAACTGAATGATTGATCGACGGGGCAACTGAGGGCCCAACTGAATTAATGTTCGAGGAGGCAGGCCGGTTCTCTTGATGTGCCGAGTAGGCAGGGTTCTCTTGAGGTAGCTTGAGGTAGAAGTAGTGAAACACGTAGGACTGCTGGCTGACGACTGTGTATTTTGACCCAAATGGCCCTATTCTTATTCTCGATACAAGCTGCTCAACTAGGGATGTTTGCGACCGAGGGTTTCGACCTTTTGACCAATAACACGCCACCCTGCGCTGCCTCTATTGTTACGGCAAACTTATACCTGAAATGGCCGTAACGGTACTTGCGTCTGTCTTGCTCCCCCACGTGGGAAGCGCCGGTGCAGACGTCTCGTTCTTGCGCGTTAGTCCCTACCCGACCCAATTCCGAGAAAACGCCATGTGCCAGATGTTGTAATCTACGTCGCTGCCCCCACGTGGGACGCGGCCGCATGGACGCTTTCTTTGTTCTTTATTTCTACGTATTTGCTAAATATATCTAAATGTATAGGTTTTAGGTCGTGTAGGGCTCTCGTGTTAGTGTAGCGTGTTATTCGTAGTCTCTCCTCTCTTTACTTAGGCCTCGGTTACAATGTCTCCCTCGCATTCTCTTTATTGAGCAACTTGTATCGACTTTATTTGTACATCTTACGTTACTATACAATTATATTACATGATGTACTTATCCTAAACATATTACATGCTATAGCTTATCCTAAACACTTTACATAATATGCTTATCCTAGACACCTTACATACTATGCTTATTCTAAACACCTTACATACTACACAACACTGCACTGCACAACACATGGTTCATAGGCTGTCCGCAACAAAGACGAAGAGTGAATATGACTGCTAATATGTCAATCTTCATAAATTGTTTCAATGATAACATCAACATTTACCTTAATAGGACGACCACAGCGAGAAACACCATTCACATAAACACATCATTCACATCACATAAATTACCAAATCTGAATCGACTGAACCATTTTTTTGCAGTAGCTTTAGATAAAGCATTCGTAAACAACACAAATCTCTTTCGAGCACTAGAAGCATTCATACACTTTTCAAAAAAAAAAAAAAACATCTAATTTTCTCTCTAAATGAAAACTTTTCTTTCTCTTTAATTTAAAATTGTTAAAAAATATGAATATAAAATATAAAACTTTTAACTTGTAATTTCAATTTGCCGCCATTACAAAAAAGTCAGCTGTCAAACGGTATATCACTTTCCCGCCAGTGATCAGTGATCTCAATAGCGTGTCACCAAGTGGTATCTCAATAATATCTCTAACGTACAAATGAGAAACTCACTCTTCATTTGGTTCACAATAATCAGGTGAGTCTTCGAAGTAGACCAGGTCGGTTTTGTTCGGCTTCTTCATGTCGGCGTGCAGCGGCCGCAGCTTCCTTATGTTCTTGCCTCTTTTCCTTTCCACCACCTGGAATATTCAGATTACAAGCTGTAAACGGACAATAACTCAATTATAAGCCAGTGATTTCAATTTGAAATCTTTAAAAATATGTGGCATTATTTTCAATGTTCCACATATATGTGCAATATTTAGATCTTTTTCAATAGACGGCGATGTATTACCAACTGTACAAATGTTAAACTTCTACACATTATTCTTTTATATTTAAATCCTGTACAACAACAACTTTATGATTAACTTTCATTAGTTCTTAGTTCTAATAGAAAACCGGGACCATGTACCAAGACAAGACTGACAAGGAATAACAAGGATATAAATAGAAACAGTATTTTGATACTGTTTTATTTGAATCCTTGTCATTCCTTTTTTTTTCATTGCTATGATTTGTCAGTGATCATCATCACTATAATTATATAGATCTGCACTCAGATCAAGCAAAATACATTGATCGATTTTCTGCTTAATAAAATCTGAGTAAAAACTTTGCTAATTCTTTTTTAATAAAAAAATAGCATTTAATGGGAGAAAGGTGTAACGAGTTGAGGAAAACTTCTCATTCTTCCTTTTCCCGATTTTCCCAATCCTTTCTCTAAATCCATTCCTAAACCTCCAGAGATAGGCAGCTCATGCAGCGCCGTTTATCATTCTGAACTGAAGTTGACATGTATCGCGAATATCGTATCGTAGTGCGACAGTGTCCACTTACCACCAGGTAGACAGTCTGCTCATCTTCTGAATTCTTTCCACAAAAAAGAAACAAGCTACAAGCTATAAGGACAGGTCATCTAATATTCGAATTATAGTTTTCTTATGAATTAATAGCAAAAGCAGAGTTACATGTTTCATACAAAGCAATATTTCAAGCTAGAAGATTCGTTTACTAACTTTAACATGTGAAGCACCCTCGTATCGTGTGGTGAGCGAGTCGCCGACGAGACGCAGCTGCGGCAAGCGCCGCCAACACACGCGCACCGAGCACGAGCCGGACATACCGTGACATTTGCAAACACGTTGCATGCGGCCGCGGACAGCCTGCAATCATATCGAGACAATTCCATTATTTCAGTTAAATCCATGACATTATATGTGACCTTGTTGTTTCCAAGATATTGAGTTGTTGACTCCAGTTTCCAGGGTATTGAGATTTTATTGAAATATTATATTATTTTTGCTTATATCAATAATGAAATGTTAGAGCCTAGATAATTAAGAAATCCGTCTTTGGGTATGAAAATTTAAAAATCCATCCCTGAGAATTTCACGATCTTCGAATGAGTCGAGAACAGTAGATCCCTTAGGCCCGAAATATTACCGCTCTGAAACATTATTTACGTGATACTTATGGTGATATTGTTTTACCACAAGAATAATAAATAATACGAAGTTTAAGGGAATCTCCTTTGTGCGTGCCTCAAAAGCCGCGAAATAAACACCTACTTCCGCCTCTGTCCGTAACGTCCCTCTGTCGCTCACGGATGCCGCGAGGCTGTTACTTATTTAATAATTTATAGAAAAGCAAGGTGGCAATGTATCAAATCGAGCGGGTGGCATCAGGCGGCGCGGCGTGGCCTTAGCTGACGGCTTGTATGATACGATGCGAAACTGTAGGCTATTATGGCAACCTTGAACGTGTTCGGCGTGTAAGTTTCATTTTAGTGTCGGCCGATTTTAGACTAGCACCACCTAACCACATCTGTTCTAGTGGGTGTCTGACATTCTGATCTGACCACGAGGAATAAACGTCGTAAACGGCGACTAAGGGATAACAAAGTCTCTACCCCAAGCACTGTAGATCTACACGACCTCTGAAAGAGTGAACCCGCCAACCCGCTTAGTTAGCGTAGACGCACGTTTCACGTGAGGAGGCCCATGTCCAACAGTGGAACATAAAAGGGCTGGTTTCGGTTATGGTATAGTGTGGTATACGAGCCATTATATTGGAATTGTTTTTTGTAACTCGTTGGGCGTTAAAGCTCTTTGGACATTTATTTTTTATTTTCTCTTTGACCTTTCCCTTTTCGTCTGCTAGTCTCTTGGAGATTGTTTGATTTTGAAGCTGTAGGCTATGGTAGCTACGGTAAATACAATGCATAGTTATAATTACCCTTCGCCCCGCTTCGTTATTATGTAGATTCATCAACCCTTCATCACTGTTCTTGTCTTCCTTGGAATCCACGAAGTCTCGACTGAACATCTCTCCGTATCGTATGTCCTGGAATGTATTACAAAGTTTTTAATATATATGGCTTAGCTACTGTTATTTCGTTAATATGTAAAAATGGTCCTATGTAAATATGGCACGGCATCTGCTGGTGTCAGCTCGTGGACACCGGTGTGGCTCTAACTGAAAATCAACGTTGTTTGCACCCCAAAAGCTGATACTAATGAATCTTTACACTCACTTTAATTTAAACCAACTTTAAAATCGTATAACATCATTGCACTAAAATGTTTTTGTTCGAATTCCATTGTTGTAAAGAAAAGCGCTCGAAATGCAATGAAAAGGTAAATACAACATTTTTAATTATTTTTTTAAAATCGAATTTCAAATAAATTATGTTTAAAAACGGTACAGCTCAAATGAGTTATCTTTCTGAAATTTATGTATCTCAAAATTTACCTAATCAAACTATGTACACTAATACATTTACACGAGTATATAAAAACTATCTTAACTTTTTTTTTTTATAGACTAGTGGGCGGACGAGCAAGCGGTCCCACGTGATGGTAAGTGTTACCGCCGCCCATGGACACCTGCAACACCAGGGGGCATGCGGGCGCGCCGCCGACCTTGCAAAATCCTATTCACAGCTCTCTTGTAGAACCCCATATCGTAGCTTAATGGAAAGACTTCTTGAGGCAGTTCGTTCCACAGCCTACGTAGCCAACTAAATGCACAAAGTAGTAACTGGATTCCGCATGCATGCATAGCATAACACTATTAATATAACAACAATTTTAAAGCTAAGACCGTATTGGGACCAAATTAGCTTACGCATAAACCAAGATTAAAGCGGCAAAACCACTAAAAGGTAAGCCGATTGATATCTCATATAGGAACTTAACCAATGTTAAGAATGTGAAAATGTTAGAACGAATCGAAATCTACCTTTCGAATTCGATCTGTCCTCGACGTTTTCAAAATTGCAAAAAATAACGTCTCAGAACGGCAGTTTTGGAACGAACATTTGAATGAACCATTTTTTTTTTATGGACGAAGGCGGCAGACGAGCATACAGTCCACCTGATGGTAAGTAGTGGATACTGTCGCCCATAGACATCTGCGATACATGCCAACATTAGTCCAAAATGACAAACGTTGGCACGCCCCCGAATGCGCTGCCTACCTTTGGAGATATAGGAATGAATTTGAAGAAAGGGTTGGGAAAATGGAGAGGGATAGGATGGGAATGGGCTCTGGCACATCTCACTCACTACCGAAAGACGTACGTACATTAGGGAAATAATAATAATAAATAAGTGAGAAATGCAGTACATTTCAAGGTAGTCTTCTGTGAGAGAGTTGTAACGTGGCCAGCCGAGCGCAGCTGTTGGACTGCAGCGTGCACTATCCCCCTCAACAAAATTCAGCTTAATGATTTTTAATTAATTGAAATGAATAGTTTTCTCACCTCCGAACACCCTCCCCACTGCCAGTGCCGTGGTGTACGTTTTCTAACACGCGCGTCGCACGAGCATTCGTTCAATTCACCGCGGCTACACGCTCGTGCCACCGCGTGCGCCAGCGCAGCCGAGGACAACGCTTGCACGAACGCTGACTCGCGGGATTCTGAAATATAACATACTAGAGATGCCACCGACTTCAATCTCGTGCACTTTAGAGTTATTCCCGTGGGAACTCTGTAACGGATCGGCACAACATATAGGTACCCTAAATGTTAACTCAAGTCCTAAGCTATAAATAACTATGTCAAGTTTCATAAAATTCTGTCCAGTGATTTTTTCGTGATGCATAGTCAAACAGACAGACAGACAAAAAATCCAAAAAAAAATTGTTTTAGACTGTGTCACTCGTACTTTTTACACTGCATTGACATTTTTCTTTAAACATTATTATATATGTACAGACACGATTTTGTTACGATTTTATTATATGTATAGAATAGATAGATTAACGGAGCCAGCGACTTCGTTCGCGTGAACATTAGTGATTCCCGTGGAAAATCTTTAACGGATGGGAATAAAATGTACCCTAAATGTTAACCCAGGCCATAAACTATAACTGTGCCAAGTTTTGTTAAGCTTTTGCGTGTTCAGACAGACAGGCAGACAAAATTTTCAAAACAGCTGTTTTGTCTTCTGTATCGCTCATAGAGTACACTGAAACGATTTTATTTGAAAAATATTTCATGTACAGACGCGGCGCGGCTTATTTACGTTTTTATTATACATATGTGTTTAAGTACTAGCGGTGCCAGCGACTTCGTTCTCTTGAACGTTTGTGTGAAGCTGAAGACAGAGAAACAGACAAAAATTCTAAAAAGGGCTGTTTTGGGTTTTGTGTCGTTCGCAGAGTACACTGCAACAATATTTTTTTTTAATAAATATTTTATTTACAGGCACGGCTCTGATACGATGTTATTATATGTATTATAGATGACGTCATTAATTTACCTGTTCTAAATATCTCTTACCAAATAATTATTAAGAATCATAAAGGTTGCGACTGACTGGGCGACTGTCTTGTGTTATTGCCATACTAAAACACACTGTTTGGCACAGTAGCTTCTGGGAAAACATCCTTCCCACCGCTTTACACATTCTTTTCGTCAACAGTTTCTATGAATCTGTAATCTATTTATCTGTCATCTGTCATCTGTAAAAATGAATCGATTTATGTTTGTTTGAAATGATTTCAAGCATCGAATCGGCTGGAATTTTTGCATGGATCTAAGAGAAGTGATCTCCAGGAGAAGAATTGAAGACTACAAAACTAAGATTTGCGTAAGACAGTAAACAAGCGGATGAAGCCGTGGTCAAGAGTTAGTACGCAATAATTATTTTTATTAATATTACCATCAGCCCGGCATCGTCGTTGATAAAATAGAAAAAAATAAATCAGTTATTATCTGTTGGTTGACATATGTGCAATTTCGTTAGCACCTTGGATATTATACAACATACTATTAAAATGAATTGGGTTATAATTTATTGTATGATGATTGTATTATGAATTGTGTGTTCAATCAACTAGCAAAAGATAATTAAAATAGTGCATTGCAATGCAATAAATTTGTAATCAGTTTTGGCTTGTATGCCAAAAACATTTTAAACTGGAGCGATTAACGACCCAATCTGGTGATATTTTGTTCACCAATAAACCTGAATAGCATGTTTTATTTCTATATACATTATCAAACCTTTTATTCTATATTGGTATTTTAAAATAATCGACATAGCTCAAAGGATCAAAGGCTGCATTTATTGTCTCAAGACCGACAACCAAATTTCGCTTGAATTCTTTTCAAACATTTCGCATGATCACCGAATCAGGGAGGTCATATTATAGTAGCAAAGACTGCCAATTTAAAAGATTCCATGTGGAGACGGTTTAATTCTAAGCGGGAGGTCTAGTTACGTTAGACATCTCGTTCGTGTTATTAGATGCTGCACAGAAGACTTCAATCAGCCTAACTGAGAGTTCAAGTAACACCGGTCATTGATGACTGGTATACAGTAAACAAACTGAGGAGATCCGTCAACGAACCCACACGTGATCTCCGTAATAGACGTGTGTAAATAAACACAGATATGAAAGACGGCTTCTGGGAGTTCGTTTAAGTGGATGTGGTATATATTTTAGGTGATTGGTGGATAAGACTACAGGAAACTCTTTCATCAATAAAATTATTCACTTAAGAGTTTCTGAAGGATGCACGTAAAATAATCGTTTACAGAAATTATTTCAGTCTTTAACTTTTTACATTCTGCATATAATCTTACATTATTTTTCTGGAATGAAGGGGACAGAGACAGTCTACTCAGTTAATTATGTCTCACCGCGACCACGGTTTTGGTAACCGGACCGAAATATCGGCTATACAAAATAAAATTAAATAATAAATCGTGAGTAACCCGTTTAAATAACAATTATTAGTATACTATACTGTCGCCCATAGACATTAACGATACATGTCAACATCGATCCAGAATGTGAAACTCACCTTTGCAAAATTAAAAAATTATGTAAAAAGTCCTTGTAAAATGTAAATTGTAAAAAAGTAAATGTAAAAATTAAAAAGTTCCTTTACCCCTATACTCTATACTCAATAGGAAAGGGTGGCATGGGATAGGCTATGGAGTAGGGAATATATTAGAATGGCTACCACAAACCTCGCTAACTCGCAATAGCCAACGTAGCATTTTATGGTTTTTATACCCCCTCATGACCACAAGGAAAGACCTGGGATTTTATGGAGCTTATATTCATCGATATCTATAAAACTTTAAATTAGTATCAGAATTTTATAAATGAATATAAACAAATTATCATAAAAAATGTAAATTAACTGATAACAGCTCCAAAACTTTCTTAGCTCCTTACAAACGTATCGGTAAGTTTTAAGATTGTAACATAAACAGTGCAGTTGACGGACAAGCTCATTCACAGGACTACTCCTACTGCTAGTTCACACATGTGTTGTTCATTATTCTTTTGTATACTTAGATGATATAATCAGTTCTGATCAGAGATGAGAGGTCAGTTAGCAAGTAACGTAGCAAGTAATAAGAAGGATTGAATGTCAGGTAACTGACTTAAATTATTGCATTAAGCTGCAGCCCGCGGCATCTGTAGTGTGTGTTGTCATAGTTTTACAGTGCAACGCGCTGCGGCGCGACGCGGTTGTAATATGCGAGAGCCCTTAAAGTTCTATGTACGCTGTATCAGTAGTAGTGCTCAGATTTAGGTCTATTCCGATCATTGCAGTTGAAAATTACTTCTGTAACGAGCATGGAGGTCTAGTGACATCTCGTAGACATTTAGCATTAATACTTTTTGCCGAGTAATATTCTGCAAAGGGTATAGGACCCTTTGCAATATATTATTCTATAGCAGAGCAAATATATAGATATTGCTATATGGTATGCTAAGAAATCTGCTAAGTCTCCCAAAATCAGAGAATAAACGGGTATCTTCAGAGATGGACACCTTTTTCCGTTAACGAGGGACAGAGGAGAGTTTGCAGAGATTTTAGACCAACCTCCTACAGTGGAAAGGCACTGAAACACGAAAAAGAAGTCTAACATATATATAAAAATATTGTTCGATATTAGCCCATAATGTTGCACTGCAGTGTACATGCCAAAACTTGCCATCACAATAAAGATATGTAGAAATCAAATTTTAAAACTTACTAAATTTGAGCACTCCTCCAAAGATGTCGGTGGAGTTTTCTACTGTGCTACAGTTCCACCTGCTGTGTCGGAACTGGTGCTGGCACTCCTCGACCGCCTGCACGGCACCTGTCTGTATCACCTGGAAATTTAGAGAAAGGATCATAGAAATAATAACCGTTCAGAAAAAGTTTTGTGTTACCAAAATCTATCAGATGAATACACAGAAAATGAACTTGAACAAACGACTACATTTCTTCTTTTTTGTTTTTGCCACTCGCATTCTGCAATCTTCATTAGCAATGTATGTATTTAAGAAGGGCATCATATGACCATGTACAATATAATTTTTTAAACAAAGCAAATCTGCATTAAAGCCCCGTGGAGTATGGCTTGAAATGGGAAATAACAGAATGGAAGTGAATTAAGATTTTTTTTCTTGGTTATTAAAATCAACGTCATAATACTTTTTACTGCTCTGAACATTAAATAAGTTTCTTATTGCAATTACTTCTGAAAAAATTGAAAATTTGTGTTTGTTCTTCTTTGAAGTTAACAGTATTTTTTTGTGAAACTTTTCGAATTTTAACACTTTTACTTCGATTGATCGTCTTGATTATCACCGTTTTCTCACTCATTTTCTTTTTAGGAACTACATCTGGTTTTTCTTCCCAGGTACTTGGGAGTTTCGTTTACGCCTATGTAAGTATAAAGTAATATTGTTTCATGTTTGTTATATACATACTTCCATAAGCATAAGATCCGTAGGGAGGCTCCGATATTTGTAATGAAAGCCCACCTAATACAGAGGTCGGAACACACTGTAAGTATAGAAACAATTGTCTCACTCAATAAAGATTTATTTATTCATATATTCATGGCATACTTCTGTGTGGTGGCGAGCCTTGGGAGAGGCCTATATCCAGCAGTGGAGAGACATAGGCTGACGTTATGGTATAGTATTTATCGTATGCTTCTTTTTGGCTATCGTTTAAGTATTCCATGGACTTTTTATTCCATATCAATAATGTGGATTATCTGCAGCGTTTGCTGAGACAGTTCCATTTTGTTGTCACGACAAGCAATATACCTAGATATTTTATATCTTTATTTAATATATCACTTGTACATTGTGGTGTTGTGATAACAAATAAATATATTTTCTTTCTTTCTTTTTCTTTACATTTCTACCTCAATTATTAGCAAACCAAACTGTCTGTATGCTATAAACTACGAGTTAAGCTGTCGATAACAATTCACCTTAACCTGTCAGATAATTGTATAATATTCTGAATTCTTATACCGACCACCCAACATGACCTGATTCCATGCAATTTACTCGACCGATTTATTGTTAACGTTTATTATTTACGAATGAAAAATATACCTTAAAGTCTTGCCTTTAATGTTATGTGCTTATTGCCTTCTATAAGATGATAATCTACATTATTGTTCATTTTCTCAAATTAACTTTACAAGTCTTTCGATGTTATGTCACACACGGAACTGAGTATCGACTGGGGATGTCTACAGAATTTTTATTGGTCTCACATAATTTAGATTTCAATTTATTTTTTCACTAGTGTTATTACGATCTTCATACAATAGGTGTCACTTTTTATTCACAGTTCGAAGGAAAGTAATATAATACATAGTTTTATTGTGGATTAATACATTAAGTAGCTGGTAACATAATACATATTCACCCTATCCCATCTCATCCTGTGAGATCTAATGGAGAAATACTAATAATTTTGTACTTTTGTTGGTACGCCCCTGTCTTGTAAAGCCCTCGATATGTGTGCATTATAGCCTGAACTTATGACAAGCGTGAGCTAATTTAGTGTGCTTATAATTTATAGAAAATATATTTTAATGAAAGATTTAATATTATCTGACTCCTTAAACTCCACATACCTAATCTCTCTCACTACTTATTTTCTTTCTTTGCTTTGCATTCACTTGGTTTAAATTGTTTTTTTTAATGTATTTATGTATGATATGTAATCTATTTATGTAATGTTGTAAATAATTTCACCATCTGTATTTGTTACATATTTTCTCCTTACCACCCAAAGATTGCTGGAAGAAATCGCTTTGGCAATAAAGCCGCCTGTTGTACTTATCTCGTTACTTACTTAACTTGTCATTTTGCGACATGTGTTGGTGTACAATGAAGAGTTTACCTATCTATGTTTCTAATTATTTTTAGTCAACTAACCTGTATCATCTTATCAGAGAGCAGACACAATTGTTTCTGCCGCTCGACCAAATATTCTAGTCTGTGGCAGTTTTCTTTATGCAACGCCGTGAATGTCTCCAGCGATGTGTTCCCGACTTGAGGTACTGGATTTGGCGCTGCTAGGTTCCTAGAACAAAATAATAACAGTATGTTAAAAAGATGATTATCGTAATGATAACTAGATTAAAATTAAAAATAACTACACATGAGTATAAAGATTTTATGGTTCTTTCCGTCACTGTCATCAGCTCTTTTATTATGTCCACTGCTGGACACCGTCTCCTCATGCATATTGTCTTGTGTATGGTGGATGTACTTGTAGCCAAACCAGACAACTTGTAATTCTACCCCGAAGACTGGTTGTCCTAAATACAATCAAAGTTCTGATTGCAGTTTCTTTGTGTAACTATTGTATATTGAGCGTGTATAAAGTAGGTCCCTGTGGTACCCAACATACTGGCAGCATTACCTCGCTGGATCGTGATGCTAATGCTTTGCGTCAGTCCTGGAACTGCCAGTGCTATCGTTCAGGCGCTTAGAAATATCCTTGAATGTTAATTATGTTATATATGTGTAATTATATTGTCTATCTGGGACTGACTGCTCTTGCCACTTCCTCCAACTACTAAAAAAAAATAGAAAAACTACTCACGTAATACTCGGCCAGTCGGTCAAGCCCAGTTGACTATGAAAAAACATCCCCACTTATTATAATCAGTACTAGTATTATAAAGACTTTGTTTTTCGGTTATCTCTATATAAGAAGTGAACTCAAGAAGTACGGCAACGATTTTGAATATTCTTTTACTTTTATATAGCGAAACTAACGCAGATGAACGTCTTTTCTGTATTTTGTGAGATAAACATGGAGTAGATTTAGATTACTCATCACAATGGTTATGCTTCAAATACTAAGTGAGTAACTCTGAGTAATTTCAAATATAGTAATAGATGTTGCATTACTTACTACTAAATACGTAGAAATTCTCTACAAAGCCAGAAAACATTCGATACAATACTCCAAAACGAAGACACAGAATGTTACCCTCTATTTGCCGCCAAACAACTAACTGCGCAGTTCCTCGCAAACATTGTAAAGACAGGATGATCGTTAAAGAATCAACAACGCTAAATTGCTTGTTTTGTAAGGCCTCCTCGACCCGAGAACAGCAAGTTCTCGTATAAATAACAATGTTCGCAAATGAAATGAGATAAGTACTCTTGAAAGAACAATGTAATCCAAGGTAATTAGAGAAGAGACGTCCACGCTCTGCGAGCCGCGCCACTCCAATGAGGAACACCACTCGAACAAAACAAAACTCGCTTATACCTACCCTCCTTTGTTCTAAAAACCGGCCAATGCGAAGCAAGCGCGGTTTACTACGTTGATTGGCCGCCGACCTCCCTTAAGTGCAAGTTGAAATAAAAAGTGCTTGGGCAAATGAAGCGTGCTGTTTCACTCGCTCGCGTACTTTCGCATCTATCTTTTTCGCTCTGTTTTCTGTTTTAATTGCAAACATGAGAGGATGTCTAAAGGGCCGTAGGACCTTGAGTGTTGCACGTGCATTGAAGCTGCGGCTTCGGGGAATGCATTCAACTCGTTTAAATGGGGGAAGGGATTGTTTATGTCATCCATGTTCGATGGGGGTGATGGCGTAATATGTGTATTGCGCGGATTTTTAGATTAATGATGTTTGTAGTTTAGTTTCAGTTGTAACAGTGAGGAATAAGTTTTGAACTTAGAGGTAAAGTTTATTACGTTTATTTATAATTTGGCAAATGAAAGTTGACGACTGGAAATGCGCAGCAAATTAATAATTAGCCAGAGTTAAATTTGATTTAAAAGAAGTATAATAATAAAAAGAAGAAGATTTCATGGAGTTGAAAGAAAAGATGTACAAAGGGACATCTTTTCTTTTCCCCGCTTTTAATTTATTTCATGTTGTGTATAATGTGTTTATGTATGTGTTATATTTATTAAATAAAAAAGGAATACCTTTTCTATCACTAAAAATAGTTTAATTATTTCCTAAACTTAAAAATCGCTTAGGGGTCCAAAAATTATCATCGATTGAAGAAAATAAAGGCGCTATGAATACATATTTTAAGAGTTAGATATGGCCTTCAACGTATTGTTATTTATTTATTTAAACTGTAATGCACAAAGAAACATTGTACCTACAAAAGGCGGACTTAAGCGGAGAGCGGATTCTCCGCCAGTCAACCTTTACTTAAACAGACTTAAGAAGAAAGGTGCAAGGTATTATACAATCAATAATGAATAGATACATTTAATACCTACGTATATTAATAAATAATCGGTACATAATAGATATACTAGTAAGTATAGAAATACTTATAATATATATAGAAAAATATATTGGACTTGGGGGGAGAGTAGTTACAATACAATTATCTAAAGAAGTCTCATCGGCATATCTCGAATTTTATCGGAGCAGTTCGGAAGTGCTTAAAATTTGACCATTTACGTCACACAATATGTAAAATTACATCTTCATATAAGTGAAGTCTAGTAGTTTTAATAACTCTGTGTAAAAATGAGCTTTATCAACTAAAACCGAGATATGCCGATGGGACTTATATAGATAATTGTAGTGTACGTAGGTATATTGTAAAATGTAAATTTCTATCTTTTCGTTTCCCCGGTTAGGCCGCGAACTTTTGATGTTATTTTCTTTTTAAAGATTTAAATTAAAACTCAATTTCTGAGACACTGGCACCGACAATACGGCCTTATTTCTTAGCATTTCGAATAAAATTAGACGAGAAATACGGCTTATGACTATGTTAATTATCTTGAACAATAAATTAAACTCTCGCCGTAGTAATAATGATAAATTTAAACTGGCCCAAGTAGTAACTGTTGCAAATATGCTGCGATCAATCAGTTTTGCTATAAAATTCAACTTCGTAACTTAAGTATTGCGTGTTGGCATGCTATAAAGGTGGCAACACTGACTAATAGTGTTGCCAACTTACTGGGTACCGATTCATTTCCTGCTTACCGCCATTTTCGAGCGGCTTCCGGTCGTTTTAATACGCAAGGTTGTTAGCAATAACTGTTCTCTACTTTTATGTGATGTTGTACAAATTGGAACATTTAACGGTTTAACATTTCAGATCTTGTACTATCCCGAAAAAAATTCTATATTTATTAAACTGCCCGTGTGGCTTCACTGTGTAGCAGGCTTCACAACCCCAGGCCACAAACCCAGAAGAACTATATCATATCTGAAATAATAGACCGATGGACTCAACCCCCCTGGCCAGTGTAACATTTTATGGCCACACATCCTTCGATCACAAGACAATGTGTATGAAGGGGCTCGTATCCTGCTGCGGACGGTTATGATTATTTATTTATTTAAAAAACTTTATTGCACTTGATCGTACAAAAGGCGTTCACAATACAATACCTTATGACTTTCTCTACCACGTACTCGTAACCATTGTGTTAAACAGAGAGATACATTGGGAGGTGCGATGAGAGGTATAAATATATACCGTAAAAAACAACAAAATACTCGTACAGGTAAATACCTGTACGTTTTTACAGTAATCAATTCCACATTGACCCAGTTTTCTCTTAATAACAAAATCAAGAAAATACAAAAATCCCATTCGAATCACGTAGCTAAAGTAGTCTCACACAAACTGTTTATAACCGATCATTAGCATAGACCGTAGACGCGTTTGCTCAGATCTTCACGTGTATAGACGTCTTAAAGTGCAAATATGTTTTTCACTTACCGCCTTTAAACTCTTCTTTCACGACACGCGAGCGATAAGCCGAGTAGTGATGTTACATGTTTCAATTTATTGGTACGCGTTCCAATTTCCTAAACAACATTCATATTCCGGCTTTCTGTATTTGTAGAAAGAATTTTTAAATAAACTTATATGTGATTATTATCTGAATTTTTATCGGTATAAATTTTGCTTAAGATTGCTTAACTTGAAATTTCATTATTTCAATTATTCTGTGTTGTTATTCATTATTCTGTTTAAACATAAATATATTTTTTATTTTTATTTTTATTTATTAGGTATAACAACAAATTTACAAACTTATCTAGTTACAGACACATTTTATAAAACATTTGTACGTTCGTAAATTCACTTACAGTTATACACTACTTTAACTCTTAACATGCAGAATAGGTAAAATGAAACTATATAAGTATATAAACTATCTAAAAGGAAAAATGTCTATCTAACAGAATTTTAAAACGGGCGTTGTTTAAATAGAATATGTCAAACTCGACATCCAGGTCGTTATAATAACGACATATTCTATGATATGGATTATTGTAAGAAACCTTATATTTTATCGTCTGATTTTGACGATAACAAAATAAACAAATATTTTTATTTTTAAAGATGTCACTAAAGTCTCAATATCTGATGAACTAGAACCCAAAATAAGGTCTCTTTTCTCAGATACTACTACATACTCAACATAACACTCACTCATAACTCTTTATTATACAGATTCCCTCGTCCTGACAGATAATATTTATTTCCCTTTTACTCCTCAAAGATCAAGTGCCATATGTGTTAAAACATCTTAAATAGGTAAGAAATTACAGCCTCTGTGTTACATAGAAGTAAGTATATTTTAGTATTAATTATTTCTTCTTTATGATTTATGCTTTCATAAGCATAAAGGGCTAACCAACTTAGACTACGCAAAAAATAAAATGTCCACAACTGTTGAAAACTTTGTCGTTGTAGTATCAATTTTACTCTTACGTACCAATTTTCATCGTCTATGGTACGTAGTTCACAACCATGTAACATCCTTAAAGCCGGTCTTTCTCACACACACGTGTCAATATTGACACTTGAGATTTTTGAGCAATTGCCTTGCCTTAAATAGTTGTTAGACGGCTCTTCTGTAAATGCCTTTACCGCGTTATTATAATATTAATGTAAGCTGGATGTTTGAGAAGGTATTTAAATGAATTGAGCTCTATTCACACGAACTTGTAAAGATTTATGTCGGTTGATATATTGTTTTGTAGGAGGCAAACAGTGTATTTCTATATTGGCTGACCGTGGCAGTGTAGCTTCAGCCGCCTTTAGAATAACACCAGTCCAACTCTTCTCGTAGATGTCGTAAGAGACAAAACCACTACCACAAGCTCTGTGAAGAACTACACTACTTATTAGAAAAGAATGGACTCGCCAGTCCGTTTATACAGCTGGGCGTTTTAAGGCCATACATCCATCCCGCATGTCCATGTCCAGCAGTGGACGAAAAAAGGGCCGTTGACGTAGGTGGTCACCGTTCAAAGACCCGCTCACCCCATCAGTCATCGGTTATTGAAATATAGGATAGGTTTTATCCCGATGGATATATTTATATATTCAATAACCGTATTCTATTTATATATTTCAATTCAATTCAATTCAATTTCATTCAATTCATTATATATTTTCAATTCAATTCGTATTCAATATATATATTTATATATTCAATTCGTATTCAAGGTACCTAATATTCAATTTATATATTTATTTATGTAATCTACAGACTTTTATGTAACTTATTGTGTTTTATGTAACTTATGTATAAGTGTTCGTGGCCACATACCTACAGATTACATGGACGTTTAAAAACAGTGTGTAAAAATGTTAATAATATGTATGTAGATTTGTATTTGAATTTTGTGTGTGTGTGTATGTGTGTGCGTATGCGTGACTGCTTGTATATTTATTTAAGGAGAAGGTGGACTACCCTATACTGAGGCACTGGACAGGGGCATATATCAGTGCCGTTGTGTAGTGTATGTTTGTATATATGTATATATAAGGGCGTCGCCAAGGAGGGGCAGGGGAGGGCAGTTGTCCTGTCTAGAGATTCGAAAAAAAATGTATTTGTACTTACAATTCATATTTCTGCCATCATCTCTCTCATCTTGCCCACCCCGGGCCCACTAGCTGGCAATAGCTGGCGACGTCCTTGTATATATACATGTCTGTATATGTTTATACATACACCTGTGTGTGTATACACATATACATACATATATGTTTAAATTTTGTAATTGTTTATTCAAATATTTAATTATTTTTTTTATTATTATTTTTATTAAAATATTTGTTTTGCCAATTATTGAAATTATTGTGTATGTATATGGACCTATATAATAAGCCTCTGAAATAAATTTATTATCAATCAAAATACTCTTGAGAAAACGAATTTTAGGTGATATTACATTGATTATACTTATTACATTTTTTTTAATGTTTTATGCTTGTCGTATGTTTAGTTCAAAACGCAAAACGTTGATGTTTATGTGCGTTGTAGCCGTCTCACGATATTACATAGCGTATCACAACTATGAGTATAACAAGCACATCAAAGCGAATATGTCGCTGGAACGTACAAAGGGCGAGCTATCATACCGCGGAATACCGCACCAACGCGTTCTTAGAAAATATCCTTCAGATGTTGCTCGGTGCGAGGTACTGATTTGTCAAGGCACGGTATTATTAATAAAACCACAATAATATAGAACGTGTAGTAGGGCAGCTGAATAAGAGGCGTGTGAGCAGCCTAAGTATTGGCACGGAGCGAATATGGTTAAATTACAAAGTGCTTTTAGGAAAAGAATTGGTATTGACCTACATATTTAAGCTGTAACTCTATCAACTTTGAGAAACAGTAATGTGCGGAAAATATCGAGGACTATCTTTTGAATAGCGTTTATCATCGATGTTTTAATTTATCATCATGTATGGGTATTGCAAAAATGATTAGAATGGATGGAGATCATCTCTCCCATCCTGACACAAAAAATAACAAGTAAGTAACTAGAATGGTAACAAAATAAGTCCTTTATATGCGAAACTCGTGGAATACGCTTTACGCAAAGCTGTCTTGTTATATCCATATTTGCATTGTGTTCAAAGACTAAGTGAATTCGCACTTCCTAACTATTTTCTAGGAACCACCGGGTGGTACTATTGAAAGTAGAAACTATTTTAAATCGAAAGCGAATCTAATTCGAATTTCATGCATGTACAATGAAACTATATTCAGGAAACATTTAGATTGAGTATTTTGAAAAAAAAAAGAAGTAAGATAAGGTCGATTTAAAAAAATAAATTGTTCTTTTAGAGACTTTTGCAGGCAGCTGCTGTGCGTCTACACAAATAAAGCTTTCGAATGAAGGTAAGTATTGTGCAGTTTCTTTTATAGAAACGTGATGCGTGAAATTGCTTGAATATTGGTGTGTTTATAAGTGGAGGAATTCTCTATAGATCAGAAGGATATAGTGTGGTATATGAAATTATTTTGTCAGTTTACGATATTATTAGATTTGTAACTTGTTGCTGTTTACGACTGTACCCGAATTGCGATCATAACTAAATTTTAGTAAGAGAAATTAAAAAATTGAAATTATGAAAATACATTATTAAGTATATCATTTGTACTGATTCTCAGACAATACTTTGAATTTTCCGCGAAAACCTCATAAATGTGGTGTATTTTCTTCTTTTTCACAAAATTTTAATATTTAATTCATTCTATCACTCTTATCGCTGACATTAAAACAGTGCATCTGATTTCTCACATTCCACGATAACTCCCCTTTCAATGATGTTATAAATTTCAACAAAATGGACATGACTCACCTGTCGAGTCACGGCGGCTTTACCTCGCACATGATGCGTTTCATTGCCAATTAAGTATACACAAGCAATTTTATCAATTTGCTACTTTTTCAATTTTTTGCGTGACTCACATTTTAAGGATTGGCCGTTTTGTGACCGTTGAACTATGAATATAATATAAAGCTAACACCCATCACCCTTGATAGATAAACTCTTTATTGTATATGTTTCAAAACACAATTTAAGTAAGTAACACGAAATCTACAATGGGCGGCCTTATCACCAAAGCGATCTCTTTCAGGTAACCTTTGGCTGGTAAGGAGAAAACAGGTTACAATATCAAATAAAGGTAGATGGTGTAATTCTACATAATATAATATATATATATATATGTTAGCAATATATATATATATATATTGCTAACAGCGACACGTAACATGCCACATAAGGTGGTCTGGTTTTTGAAACCACGTCAGTAACAGTCAAATATCAAATGACAAAAACCGTCATCAAACCGGGAACTGAAACGGGCAATAAACGAAAGTCAATAAACACTTTATTGAAAAAAGTAAGAGCATCGTGAAAGTAATGTTTACGATTTAATAAAGTCCTCAATAAAGATGAGACATCACTGGTTTAGTGTCGCTACCGGGCTAAGGACATTAACAATATGGGACCCATGATATGGTAGCTGCAATACGGTGGTTCCTATATCGATTGATTTATGTTATAACGTTCTATTGCAGAGCATAGGGTCCTCCTAAAAAGAAATGGCATTAGTAATATTATTATAATAATAATAATAATAAATAATTTATTTCAGGCCAATACATGCACAATACATAAAAATACAAACCTATAAAAAAGAAATTCATATAAGGAGACACTACATAACGGCACTGATATGTGCCCCTGTCCAGTGCCTCAGTGTAAAGCAGTCCACCCTCTCCGCCCGTGTCGCCAGAGTACCTACTGTTGACGCTGTTGTTTATAACGAAAGCACTAGTTCAATACAGTCCATTTTATTTTAAAGATTTATAAGTAGGTATTAGTGATAGAGTTAACATGTCAAAGCAAAATTCAATCACATCACTCACTCACGGCTTTCAGTGCCGGCTTTACCTATGGTGCAGGGCGAGCGGCGCACACGGACGCAGAGTCTTAAGGGGCGCCGAGCGCCGCCCGCGACGCCTCCAAAGAGCCTACTAGAGGGCGCCAGGGTATTAATTGCACCCGGGCGCTACATGGGCTAGAACCGGCGCTGGGCTTTATTATAATAAGATCTCATTATAGTCTATTATAGTTAATTTATTATATAAATTTTGACATTATGCATAGATATAATGCATAGATATGGGAAATGTGGAATTATTATAAATGAGGTTGATTTCGTTTTTGATATTAAGATATTAGGACATTAAGTATTACGTATTAATCATGATATTTATGTCACATCCGCTGAGATTGTAATTTGCATGATCATAGTGATCTTTGGCGAGCCTTTGGAGAGGCCTATATCCAGCAGTGGAGAGATATAGGCTGATGGAATGGTATAGTTTTTTTTTATATTTGCATGTCACTATGTGGCGGTACATTGTACCTACCGTTTATTATTATATAACAACCTGTTGACATGTTCTATGCAAGGAAAATATCTACCTATCTACCTAACATCTTACAAACCATGTTACGCAAATATGTACATTCAAATTTTGAATTTAACACGACACACGTATACTGAATTTTTAGCTATTTATTCATTTTTGATTTCTATCGTTTGGCCGTGTGTTGACGGCCGACTTCAGAATAGCAACATTCCATCGCTACTACAAGCCCTAAAGAATTACATCACATTTAAAGGAATGGACTGGCCAACCCACTTGACCAGCGCGGCCTTTTCTTAACTTTCTTATCTTCTGTTTTATCCGCGATACGCGGAGTCAAAAGTTGAAAATGAAATTAAAAGTTCTGACCTTGTAACCTCCTGTTCACCTACTCTCGATATTCCTGGGGGCCCCCGGAAGTGCTGAACAGGGATGCGCTTAATAGCGCTCTTGCAAGGTCGTCGTTACACTGCACTGGTTACTGTCTGTTATACCGACTATGTACACTCGCGAACGCCAAGGTCTCCCAAAAATGTGCAGCCTACTTGCACAACAATAGATTGCGATCGTACCGCATAAGGATCAATGGCCGACTCGTACGGCGAAGGGTCAAAGGCTAACTAACTAACGGGCGACCCGCGCCCGCGCAGCACGTGAATTCACCCCTCACCTCGCAGCCCCCGAACAATACCGAACAAACCCCCGTCCCATGCAGAAGAAGTCTGCATGCTACTCCACTGGCAGGCGAGAGAGAGAAGTGACCGCTCTTTTCAGGATTGAGCCACCCACTAGGACCTCCGCAACCCGGGGTATTCCATCCACTCCGCGAAACAAATTAACAATGCGGCCCCGGCGCCAAAACAACGGCGGCAAATTAGCATCCTTGATTAAAACGAGGTCACCGATGCCTGGTGGGTGGGTCTTATCAGTCCACTTAACGCGCTGTTGCAAAATGTGTAAATACTCCAGAGACCATCGTTTCCAGAAACTCTGGGACAATTGTTGCAACAATTCAAAGTGCGACAAACGATTAGAAGCTACCCCTGTAAATGGGTACTCCGGCAGGGCGTTAAGTGGCTGTCCTATCAAGAAATGACCTGGAGTTAGAGCCTCCAAGTCGTTAGGATCTGACGAGAGCGGACACAAAGGGCGCGAGTTGAGGACGGCCTCAATTTTACAAAATACCGTTACTAGTTCCTCAAACGTTAATACCGTTTCTCCGATAACGCGCCTTAGGTGAGTTTTGGCTGATTTCACGGCTGCTTCAAAAATACCTCCCCAATGGGGGCAGCTAGGAGGACTAAACTGCCAGGTGATGCCCCGGCAAGATAGGGACATTCCAAGATCTACCTGGTTAGCCTCTAAAAACTTATATATATCCTTAAGGTAGTGGTCAGTACCCCGATAGTTGGTTCCGCAATCAGATCGAATTAACGCTGGAAGTCCGCGGCGGCTAACAAATCTACTAAATGTGGCAACAAATGCCTCCGTACTAAGAGCGGAAACTACTTCCAGGTGAACAGCCTTGGTTGACAGACACACAAAGACGCACAAATACGCTTTCTCTATCTTCGCTTTTCGAAGTCGCGACGTCTTGACCATGAACGGCCCGGCAAAATCGGTGCCAACTCCGGCAAAGGGTCTGGTTCCCGTGACTCGATCTGCAGGCAAATTTCCCATCATGGGCTGCATCGTCGCTGCCTTCAATCGATAGCAAGGCAAACAACGGAAAATTATGCCACGGATGGTACGTCTGGCTGACAAAATCCAAAATTCACGCTGCAAGATGGCTAACAATGCATTGCAGCCAGCGTGAGAATTTGCAATATGTCGGTGAGTCACCAACAAATGCACTAAGGGCCCACCTTTGGGCAACAACAATGGGTGACGAACCCCAAAAGGCAAATTGGCGTGACACAATCTACCACCAACACGGAGAAATCCCTCACCGTCAATAAAGGGGTTGAGCCTTGCAACGGCTCCCTTGAGTTTAGGTCTGCCATTCCGGAGTGTCTCAAGTTCTAAGGCGAAATGTTTAGTCTGCACAACGCGAATCCAATGCAGAAGGGCCATTTGGCGTTCTTCTGGCGTGAGAACAGGAGACAGCCGCTTTTCCTCCGGATGCCGAGCGTTATGAACGAAACGCTTTATCCAGGCAGTCACGCCAAGTAATTTGGACAAGGAACTGTAGCGATCGAGCAGAAAATCAATGCCCTTGAGGGGCTCAGTCAGGACACTCGATGTGAGCCAACCAATGGGGGGAGGAGTTACCAAGCACTGGTAACGTGGCCAATCAACTTCAGAATGTAACAACCACTGGGGCCCCCACCACAAATGGTGGTGAACCAGATCCGGCGCGTCTAAGCCGCGAGAAGCACAATCAGCCGGATTCAATTCCCCTGGGACATGTCTCCAAATTAAAACCGTCTCTGAATCTTGGATCTGTGATACTCGATTAGCTACAAAGGTTTCTAACGTGTGCACCGAAGTTTTCAGCCAACACAGAACGATCTGACTGTCAGTCCAGGCGAAAACTGTTCCAATGTCTACACTACGCCCGAGCGTAGAGCACACGTGATTTAATAAGCGGGCAAGAAGCGCCGCACCACATAATTCTAACTTCGGAATTGTATGTCGAGTCCGTATAGGAGCAACCTTGCTCTTCGACATAACTAAGTGAATTTTTGTCTCCCCTGTGGTACTTACAGTGCGTAAGTACACCACGGCTGCATATCCACGCTCGGATGCATCACAAAATCCGTGGAGGGACACTGAGCATTTCCCAACAGGAAGGAAACATCTAGGTATTGCAACCTGATTGATAGCCGGGACGGATGAGAAATACGATTCCCAATCGTGTAACAACTCTCCCGAGAGAGGCTCGTCCCATGAGAGTCCCGCAGTCCAAAGCTTTTGCAGAAAACACTTGGCCTTAAATATAACCGGACTGATCCAACCGTTCGGATCAAAAGTCCTGGCTACGGTGGACAGAACTGATCTCTTAGTCCATACCTTAGAGGAGGTTAATTCGACTCTGTAGGTAAACTCATCGTGGACTGGCATGTACTGCACTCCAAGGAGGGCTATCAAATTCAAGCTATCCGCATTCTCAAAGAGATGAGGGTCTTGTTGGTGGTCCTCCGGCAAACCGGAAAGGAGATCCGGTGAGTTGGATAACCATTTTCGCAACTCATAGCCACTAGTTCCCAGAAGCCCTATCAATTCATCTCTCAAGGCCCGAGCCTCTTCGAGACTAGATGCTCCGGTACAAATGTCATCAACATAAGCATCCGTCTCCAAAACAGAGGCTGCGCGGGGAAAATACAAACGCTCGCGCTCCGCAAGCTCCAACAATGAGCGAATCGCAACAAACGGGCGATCAAACGGCCCGAGCGAAGGCGACCAGTATTATTCTGGTAGAACAGCTCGCATTCCATTTGCTCTGGGTCAACCCGAGAAGCTGTAGGGGGCTCTTCCACTTCCCAAAATCTCTGAACCGCATCAGAGAGAACTGAACCTACAGCTACATCATCAAACTCTTGGGAATTGGCAGTTGTTGACACTGGGCCCATTATTACAAACCCGAATGAAGTCGGCACAGCGACTAATCCGTCACGCTGTAAAAGCCGCTTAGGTCCACACAACAATCTTCCAAGGACATCCGCTCCAATCAGGAGATCAATCGGGCCTGGGGTGTGGAAGTCAGGGTCTGCTAAGTCCAAGCCTGACACTACACTCAACACAGCAGACGGTAATTCTTGCTGTGGCAAATCACCAATCATCTCTTCCAACACAATTGCCGACGCCTCAATCTCCGGGTGAGACGAGGTGACAGGTGTACAATTAAATTTTGTGTGACCGATCACACGCACCTGCACCTTACCGATACCTCGCACATTGTAGGTACCGGTGTGGACGCGTAAGCCTAACTTTCTCGCCAAACAAGATGACACAATGCAGCCTTGGGCCCCCGAATCTAATAGAGCACGAATCCTCATGTGTCCCTTGGGTCCTCGTACCATAGCCGAAATAGTTGGCATGAGTACGTACATCGATTGAACGGCTGCAGTTGGCGAGTGGGCATGTAATTCCTATAACTGAGGCCAATTAACCCCGGAGCGCTCCACATGCGCTAACGGGTCCCAGTTATGGTATACTGGTCGGCGATCCACCTGAGTCCGTTCAGGGGTAGTGTTGCCCTGCGAGCGTTGGGAATGCGGCTGACGTCGCTCCAAGCGCGGTCGTTCCGCTAAAGGGGTATAATTGGTAGGAGCACTGCTCCTTTGAGGCGGCAAAGATCTCCCGGCAATCACAGCATAATCGCGACGGCCGCCATCATCAACTCTTCGAGGGGGAGTTACCCGGCCCCCGCCCCTAGGGGAAGTGGAGCCCCCGCCCGTGCGGGGGGAATGACGGCCTTCAAACCTAGGAGGGGCCCGTGATCCTATTCTGAGTGCAACCACCCTGCCGCGATTAGCCTCCCCGCCATGACCGTCACGACCATCCCTATGGTCGATGCCATTCCGATTGGCACATAGCAGGGGGTGATGTCGGCCCAAACAATGCTGACATGAATGCGATCTAGCAGGGCACTGCTGAATTAAATGCTCTCCCAAACAACCATAGCACCAGCGGCGCTGAAATGCTATGTTCCGCCTACCTCGGACCGCCAGACCCTCAAACCTTCTACACGAGACCACCTTGTGGCCCTCCGCCTTGCAATATAGGCATCTTGGTGAGGTGCTGCCAGTGGCGACAGCATACCGTTGTCTGGGGATCCGAACATTCCGCTTAGACAATTCCCGTCTAGGGGGCGCTTGGGAAGTGGACGGGATGGGCGCATCCGAATTATCCGCCAACCTACATTCGTCCTCTAAGAATTTTAGCAAATCTACGAATTTGGGCAAATATGTTGCGCTATCACCACCGTATTTATATTCAAATCGGGCCCTTAGCTCCTGAGATAGCTTACCCAACACAATGTGGGCTAAAAGAAATGACCAACTATCCACTGGCAACTCAAGTTTACCTAAGGTATTCACCGCCCCCAATAACGGGTTTAACAATTCTAATCTTAATGAAGAAACCCGGGTGACCTTAGGTAGTGCCAGGATTAGTGCCACATGTGTGTCCGCCAAACGTCTCACGTTCTGATAACGTCGGAACAACAGCGTACGTGCCGTGATATAATTTTCATTGTTAACATCCAAATGTTGGATAAGACTGCTGGGTTCTCCCCGAAGAATCGAACGTAGATACGCCATCTTTTGGCTATGAGTTAGATCCTCCCTGGAGTCTACCAAACTATCGAACAGATTTACAAATCCGATCCACTGTTCGAGCCTTCCATCAAAATGTGGGAGATCCAAATTGGGAAGCCTGCTCAACAACGCCGGAGGGGTTGCCTTCCCCTGCCCAGAATCCGACGGCAGACCTCCAGTCTCCTCCGAAAGGGAGACTGCCCTTTCAGTGATGGAATCAGCTAACTCATAGCACTGATTCACATCGGCCTCGATCCTATCCACAACCTCAGAGCCAAGATCCGGCGAAAGCTCGGTAAATTTCGCGTAATGTTGGCCCAACTTATCCAACCGTGCCGGTAAATCCTGATACCTTTTTATTAAGGCACCATGACGATCGGGTCTGTCAATCAGACTAGCGGCCGAAGCCAACCATCGGAGTATCGCCTTTATGTTTCCACTAATGGACAATGCTGACATGGTTGTCACTAAATGTAACAACAAGTGTACAAACAAACAAATAAAATTAATATACAGTATTCAGTTTAAGGATAGTGGCCTAACAAACAAACAGGCCACACCTACAAAGCAACAATAAATGATACAAAACAATAATCCAATATGTAATAGATCCCTGTTACCATATACGTAACTTACAACTTGTTATAAAAAGTAACCACTGCGAGAAATGTTAATATAAACAAACAAAATTCCATTCCAAGTTAGTAAGTGCTCAATACCTATCCGTCGCAGGTAACCGAAACAAAACCGAGTCACTAAAAAAAGGAATGTTAAGATTAAAAACACTTGACAACGGGTAGACCTTGGGATACGTTGCTATTAACAAAGAACTTTTTTAACTAATGTTTACGTTTCACAATATAAGGTCCATATGCACAACCACGCTCTGCTACCAATGTTTTATCCGCGATACGCGGAGTCAAAAGTTGAAAATGAAATTAAAAGTTCTGACCTTGTAACCTCCTGTTCACCTACTCTCGATATTCCTGGGGGCCCCCGGAAGTGCTGAACAGGGATGCGCTTAATAGCGCTCTTGCAAGGTCGTCGTTACACTGCACTGGTTACTGTCTGTTATACCGACTATGTACACTCGCGAACGCCAAGGTCTCCCAAAAATGTGCAGCCTACTTGCACAACAATAGATTGCGATCGTACCGCATAAGGATCAATGGCCGACTCGTACGGCGAAGGGTCAAAGGCTAACTAACTAACGGGCGACCCGCGCCCGCGCAGCACGTGAATTCACCCCTCACCTCGCAGCCCCCGAACAATACCGAACATCTTCACTAATCACAATTTAAGAGAATTAATTATAGCGTTAGTTAATTTCTAACACGTGGTAATTATTAATGATAACCTAAAATTATTAGCAATAATTTACTTTTATTACCTGAACTATACGTGGGTTGGTTGTGCAGCGTTTACGGGAACCACGTGTTACATTATTTATTAACGTGCAAAGAGAACTATCAAAGTTTAATCATTTGGCATAATTAACTGCTTACATTAGTTAACCTACTTAGTAATTTACACAAAATATGCTGGTTTAGCGACCTGAAATAGGTATATATTTTTTTTTATATAGTGAAGTAGGCGGACGAGCAAGCGGTCCCACGTAACGGTAAGTGTTACCGCCTCCCGTGGACACCTGCAACACCAAAGGGTATGCGGATGCGCCGCCGACTTGCAAAATCCTATTCACAGCTTTATATCGTAGCGTAATGGAAAGACCTCTTGAGGCAATTCATTGGCTAGGCTTGACCACACTTGTGTGACGGGAGGTGCGGTTGTAGAAACCCGAGGTGAGTAATTCTCACGAGGTGGGAATTATATTGAACAATCCTTCAGAGCTTTCCCCATTGTACAGGCGGTAGAACACACAGAGAGACGCAACGTCTCTCCGAATGCTGAGGGATTCTAAACCGCCCGTGAGAGTGGGATCGTCGACAATACGAACAGCACGTCGTTGGATGGAGTCAAATGGGTCCAATTGATATTTCAGTACTCCATATGGAGCCTAACCTGAGCTTTGTAGATAGTTAGGAGTTGCCCAGGGGTGAAGTACCGCTTCGCTCTGTTCAGCACACCGAGCTCATTGGAGGCCATTTAGACTTTATTTTCCAGATGACCCCTAAATTCTACTTTTCTGGAAATGTCGACACCAAGGATCCCGATACTCTCCGAGATCTTAAGAGGTATAAAGCAAGGTGCTGCGACAAAAGAGGCTTTTTTAGCGGTGAATACACAGTCTTACTGGGGTTGGGGTTGTAGCACTAGGTTTGGGGAATCAATAAATAAATGTATTATATTACAATCAATCAATCGATCGTACGCACACTAAATCGACATCGCACTCACAGAGATAGCGGCATGTTTTTGTTTTTTTTTTTATGTACGAAGGCGGCAGACGAGCATACAGTCCACCTGATGGTAAGTGACTACTGTCGCCCATAGACATCCGCGATACATGCCAACATTAGTCCAAAATGACAAATGTTGGCACGCCCCCGGAAGCGCTGCCTACCTTTGGAGATATAGGAATGGATTTGGAGAAAGGGTTGGGAAAATGGGCAGGGGTAGGATGGGATGGGAATGGGCTCTGGCACATCTCACTCACTACCGAAACATGTACATTGGGGAAATACGATAAAGTGGGAAATGCAGTACATTTCAAGGTAGTCTTCTGTGAGAGAGGGGTAACGTGGCCAGTCGAGCGCGCCCAGCGGCTGTTGGATTGCAGCGTGCACTCTTGACACTATGGCATGTATGTTGACGTGACACTATATGTACCTATTTCATTATATTTCGTTTAAATTAAGTTACAAAATTAAGTGATTTACCCTTAAAATGAAAATAAAAACCACGTAAAAGATTATATGAACAAAATATTTCATTTTAAATTTATTTGTCACAAACAAAACAAGTTATTATATTTATTGTGAAAATTAACAATAAATATTTTGTTTAAACAAAAAACAAATTTTGTTTTTTGTTTAAACAAAATATTTATTGTGTAATCACGTGTTATAACTTATAATACATAAATAGTTATCAGACAATGTTAATAAGTGCTGGCAACCGGCGCCGAAACGTAACTCGTATAGTTCGTCCGTCATACCACTAAATCACTTTGGTACCACTAAACCTGTAATTTTGCTGTCCTGCTCACTCCCAAATTGATATTTATGACGAGACTTATGCCAAAATTACTAGTTTCTTTCTCTCCGGTCATAATGTAGCATAAAGGATGGCTGCGGTGACCTTTTGCGTTTCAACAAGGTGTTCCAATTCTTTTTAACATTAAAATTGCGAATCAATTACAAATAAGCAATGTTTTATATGAATTATACAATTTAGAACAACAATACCGTTTTAAGAGCTGAAGTCACCGACATAGTTCATACAATCTGCATGCTAAAGTGGCAATGGGCAGGTCATACCTGTCGCAGGACCGATAACCGATGTGGTAGACTAGACCTCGAATAGATGCCACGTACCGGGAAGCGCAGTGTGGGACGCACTCCCGCTAGCGCTAGCTAGTGATGGATGAATGAGAAGAGCTGAAGTTCGTGTGTGGTGGCGAACCTTGGGCGAACATCCAGCAGTGGAGATACATAGACCGATGGTATAATTCAGACTACTAAATTGTAAGCTGTATCTGTATAGGGGCTTGATGACACGTATTTACGAATGGAAGTGTACAATAATAGTTCAAATAATAAAGAGTACCAAGTAATCAAGTATAAAAGAACAATTTACTATAATTAAACCACTAAATTAAAGTGCAATTAATGTCCAATAAAAATAACATAAATATACGTTGAATCAGTCAGTCCAAAACTGTATCGTGCGACAAATTTATCTTTGCGTTTAGCTGACAGCGTTGATGACGTTATGTTTACCACATAAAAACAATGTATCCATTTGTCATTAAACTAAAAACAATCGCGATATACATTTTAACACATTCATCAAAAAAACACCAAATCACCAAATGTGAAGGGAAACAGTTATCTTGATACACATTCTACTCAATATATGTAATAACCGTGCCACACCGAAAACGATGACGTCAAGTTTTGAAATTTTAATACGTGAATATAAACTTTTAAAACTACACAAAAGGCACAACGTTTTCTCGTCTGTCAGAATTATGACGGATCGCCCCTTGAGTAAGGGATCCGATTTCATAATTTGTTTAGCGACCATTCAATTTGATTTCGATTGTATTTCTTGATTAAACAGTTCTCTTATTAATAATACTATTATGCTTTATTAGATTTTTTAAATCTTGAATTCGAAATATCTTGATCTCGCGAGTACCCGTTTACATAACATTTATTAGATATATTAGATAATACTTTGTAACATCAAAAATACAGAAAAAACGGCATAGAAATATACACAGAAGTGCTGTAGTAGGCAATAGTGCCGGTGTGTGATGCCGGAAATGTACTATAACTCAGCGTAAGCTGCAGTGAATCGCGGGCAGCGCTGTTTTTCAGTGGAACCATCACGACGCCATTATTAGAACATGCAAAAGTTTAAAAACTTAAGTAAACGGAATGTCGGTCGATCAGCAACAATATGAATTGACGATAGGTATAAGGAAAGATGTTATCCCTTCCCATTTTCCCAACCCTTTAAGAGAAAGTAATTTGCTTTCCACCACTGTTTAATCAGCTGTCTCAATCAGCTGTCCTAGCTGTTTAATCAGCTATATATTTGGTCCTTGGAGCTGGATATTTTGCCGATACCGCATAACTCTGGTCATTAACCATACAAACCTAACTTTCGCATCACACTTAAACATAATTATAAAACGAACCTTCCTTGTGAGTCCATACACACCAAATCATGTTATAAACCAATCTCGCATCGAACAGTCAAATTAAAACGTGTTCGGTTTTAAAGCCGCCATAAAAGTAATGCCGGCTTATAATTTTTATTACAAAGTCTACGGCGTCTGTAGAACGTCATAATAAAGGTTATTACGTCATTAAAATATCCTGCATTGTTAGATGCTATATACGCGGTTTTCTTTTAAGCGTAGTCTTAAGCACGTTCATATAAAAATTTCTACTGTCAGTACCATGGACAAAGTTTTTGTTTTTTTTTTTATAGAAGGAAGGTGACTGACGAGCAGACAGTTCACCTGCTGGTAAGTGGATACTGTTGTCTATGGACATCCGCAACACATGCCAACATCAGTCCAAAATGACAAATGTTAGCATGCCTCTTTCAAGATTTAGGAATTAGGAGGCCCGCGATTTCACGAGTCGGTAAAAAAGGGACAGTCGTACCTTTAAAGCTCTTTAGCCTCTAGCCCTTCAAGCGTCTTGTTCTTCATATCGTCATACATTTATCGTGAGTAATTGTTTTTTTTTTCTTCATATATGGCAATATGTTTGCCCGTGTCAAGTTTTCTTCGTAATAAACAATTTCAAAGTCTTAAACATGAGTCGCTCCGTAAAGCGGTAGTAGATTTACTGAGGACACAAGAGGACTCCTTGGAAGCACACGAAAAACCTAGTCCCACGCTTTTATTTGATTATCACAAACACCACGCATGAAAGTTTAACAAACCATCACTATTAAACGACAATACGTCTAAGACACATTTTTTACAATAATCAAATTAAAATTTAACTTCACATCTTGAATTCCCGCCAAAAAGTTTCGCTAATTCTTATCTATGTGTAGGTAACAAAATTTCATTGATACTAACAGGAGTTACTCAGGATATCTTTCACTTGTTCCAAAAAAAAAGAGGGGTTTTCTCAATATTATATTATGGTGTTGTGAAAACCCCTATTTTTTGTAACAAAGTTGCGTGACAAATGAGACAGATTCTATAAAAGGGAAGAAGAAAATGATAAAATATTCTAATAGGACCTCAGCAGTTAAACATAATGTCACGGAAATGACAATGGATATAATTCCTGGTAAGGACAAAAATATCCTTTACGCCATGGTAGACTAATCACGAGTCATTTCAAAAATAAAACATAATCACATGAATCCAATCCAAGATGTCTTCAATAAAAAAGTAAAATTAGTCTATACTATGATCTTTATAAAAACATAAATCAATCATTTGAGTATTTAAAATATTTGATATGAAAAGGAGTCGGTGGTTACATAATCTTATTCAAACGTCAGATGTTAACAATTAATCCAATGACCGAGCATCCGAGTACTGTCGATGACAGAAGTATGAAGAATCGGTGATCTCGAGGAATGACATTTATTTATTTATTTCAGATATACCAAAAGCACTTACACGAAAAATACAAATGACAAAAACTTACAATTCTACATACAGTCCGCTTTAATATAAAACTTTACAATCACATAAGGATAAATCTAAATACAATTAAACAAGGATTAATATTAAAATTAAATATAGACATCATGAGAATTCAACTCATTGTAAGTGTTCAGAAAATGATTTATTGTTATTGGCACGTTTATAAAACACCGGTACGATGGTGACTGAATCCTTTTTGTTAATTATTTGTTTCGCTGAACATTCTAGACAGTCTTGACATATACAGACGTTTATCAGAAAGTTTCAGTCTTAATATTATTTTCAGAAAAGTTAAAGTAAGCAATTTAGTTTTCTCGATATTGTTCTAGATTCTAGATAATATAATAATCCCAAGAAATTCTTTAAGTAACTAATTCGTATCTCTACAAAACAAACCTGGGCAATTACTCACCATTAATATAATGTAATTGTTTTATGGAGTTTTAATTGCTGTTTATCCTGTACCAGCTGTGCCCGGCATGCGTTGCTTGCCCGGCAATTTTTTTGCACATAATATATAGCCTATGTCCATCTGGAATAATGTACCTTCCAAATGGTGAAAGAATTTATCAAATAGGTGCAGTGGTTCCGGTGATTATCCTCCACATACATACCAACTCACAAAATTCGCACTCTGTCTTCATTATATTAGTATAGATTTGATTGTTTTTTCATTATTTTATACATTTTAAATCCCTAACTGCAATAACTTTAGCACAATAATTCAGTTTTATGTCATATTAAAATGTGACGTATTATATTTTCCCAAATTAGAAAAAACTGGGATGAAATAAAATAAATAAGTGTTTTTTTATTTAAAAACACTTGTGGACTCACCTGTACACAATTGTCATCAATCTCCGGCCGTCATTAGGTGGTGTTTGGTTTTTTACACAAATATTTAGTTTGGTTGAAAGTAGTCGAGCAGGTGGTAGCCGTGAGACATACGGTCAGAGTCTTTTATTTTCTTATATTACAGTAAGATAATTACGTTCGATCTAGCTCACTCGTGGTCTACGAAAATGTACTGTAAATGCCAGTTACATAGCGTGTTAATACTATGTAGCTTTAATACTCTAAGTAAAAGCATGTTTCTTAGATAATGTCGCATGTGTATTTGACATTATCTAAGAAAAGGGACGTTATTGTCGATTCTAGTTTTCCCAGATTTTAACATTGAAATTTAAAAAAAAAAATTGTGCCTTATCTTATAATAGAAATCAAATATTGGAGCATTAAAACAAAACCTTAAAACAAAAACGAAGTTTTAATTTTTATTTTTATTTTAAGAATACTTACGCCTAGTCACAATTTTATTTAATTACATGAACACTGGGGGCAATACAAATTTTCACACATAGTAACTGCACGATTATTAATAAATAATCTAAAATAGGCAAATGTTGTCGGTTATTATTACAAAAATAAGAAAAAGATGCGATCACAATATTATCTTTCGTGTGTAGTTAAACAATCTTATTATATTACTAGCGACCCGCCCTCACTTCGCTTCGGTTTATTAAATTTAAAACAATAATAAGATATTTTCCTGCAGTAAAATGGATATTTTATGGTTCTATATATTAAGTTAGATCTCTAGCAATACATCGGTGAAAACTACATTCAATTCCATGCAGTAGTTTTTGCGTAATGCGTGTACAAACATACAGAAAGACAGACAGACAGACAAAATTTCTAAAAACTGTTGGCTTCTGTTGCTCTAATAAAGACCCCCCATATTAGTTATTTTTCAATATCTATAATGTACAGACATCGGCCTGTTACAATTTTATTATATATATAGATAATAGTCACCACAATCGCTCAATTACATAAGTTTGTATCGTGCGATCTTGTATCTCTTTCCATAACAACATTATATTATTTAAATTACAAAAAAAGATTATCAGAGCAATATTAGGTTTGAAGCTAATAGATAGCTGTAGAGAACATTTTAAAAACTTACGTATACTTACTCTTCTGCTCTGTATATTTATGAGACTCGTATTTTTGTAAAGCAAAATTGGAAATTTATTATTCGTGAAAACAAGTATCCCGGAATGAATGACATTTTGTGCATCCATGCCTTACACACTGCTCATTATATTACAAGTATAATGTATTATAATTACAGTAATATTATAATTTAACAATAAGTTATCAGATGACATTCGAGATTTGATATTGTCACTATTTAAAAAGAAACCGTTTGAAATGCTTGTAAATAAAATCTTGTTGTAATATCAATTAATTAATTAATATCAATTAATAGTAAACTGTAAACTATGTTTATGAAATTGCGTCAGTTTATTAAGTTATTGTGTTACTAAATTTTAAATGTAATAGTTGTGTACCTGTTTTCTTAAAATCTTCTCAAACCTATAATTATTCAATAAATGATTTGATTTTGACTTTAACAATTTATTTAACTTATTTGAAAAACTTTATTGCACTTAATCGTACAAAAGGCGAGCTTAATGCCTGGAGGCATTGTCTACCGGCCAATCTTTGGGTTGAACAGAGAGTTAAGTTCGGAGCTACGATGAAATGTATAAATATAGATTAAACGATGAGACGATTAGTACTTAAATAAATAATCAGTAGGAGAGCCGAAGATCGTGTGTGGTGGCGAGCTTTGGGACAGGCCTACATCCAGCAGTGGAGAGATATAAGCTGATGGTTATGGTAGGACAAGTAAAGAATATATGGATTCATCAGTTATCATCGTAAATTTCATCTTTTAAGACATTGTCCTTTGGTCAAGTGTATAAAGTACACATATTACGTAAACACCACATCGCGGTCGGGACCACACAGACAATTCAAACAAATAACGTGTTATGTAAAACTCCGACAAAAGACAAAAGTTTAAGGAAAACATAATAATAAAATCCTCTATTGAATATTTCCTTACCTTTTACAACGGTACTTCCCCTAAAAATCAAACGAAAATAAACTTTGTTGTATTCAAATAAGCGCTACAAAGGCAGTATAAGATTATGTTTGTAAAATCAAGTCTCGTAAAATTGTAGGGACGAAAGCTTTCATACCTTCTGCTCGAGTATAATAAGCAGTGCATTTTACGGTTTTACACACAAGCGTACATGCATATTATTATTATCTATTGCTTGTGCGCTCGACTGTACTTACGACGACCAATCTTTAAGTTTTACGTTGTCGCGTAATAACTACATATCACAAATAAAGCAACCGTTGACAATTTTGATGAATTTATAAAACGAAGACCAACAAGACCGCGAATTCAAAAGGGAGATTACTTTATTTTTCGTACGTTTTACTCGACTAAAGCGCGCGTCAAGAGCAGGAAGAATTTCAGTCCTTGACACGAGGTCAGCCAAGACTGGCCAGTAAAGAGATTCGTATGACATCATCGATCACCGACCACTTTACTAGACCTCTCGTATTAACTCGTTCACGAGCACGAAGACCAAAATTTTTCCTGCTAGTGGCGCGCGCTTTAGCAAAACTTCATCATTTAATTTTTTTAAGGAAGAAGGCGGCATATTATCCACCTGGTGGTAAATGGATACTGTCGCCCATAGACATCCGAGAGACATGCCAACATCAATATCCAGAATAACCTTTGGTTATTTAGAAATTAATTTGAAGAAAAGGGTTAGCAAAATGGGGAGAGATAGAGTGGGATGGGAATAGGCTCTAGCATATCTTACTCAGTACGGAAACACGTACTTTCACTTTTGCGTTGGGGGAATAGGATACAGTGGAAAACATTTTATATAGTGCTCCATGAGGTAACGTGGCCAGTCGAATGCGCCCAGTTACTGTGGTGTTACACCGAGCACCTGCCGTGTGCCTACTTATTATAAAAAGTTTAATTTAATAAATAAGTATAGCTATATAAAAAAAAACAATTAAAAATTTTGATAATGAAATTTTGCATTTTGAAGTCACTGCTAACAAATTACAAAGGCAAATGACGAATGAAATACAAACAATAAAATGTTATTTTCATAAGCATAAGCTTCGGTAAAACATCATCACGACCGCGAGATATCATTACATTCAAGTGTCTACAAGTTTATTTTATCAAGAACTATATAAAGAAACCTACTAAAATTTTTATTATGTCTCATCACGGGACCGCCTTATAAAACTCGGGGTATAATTTGGACCACATACAAAGACATAGAAATGCAGCGAAAAAAACGCCTAGCCACCCGGCCACCGTGTCCAATTTGAACTAGTGAAAAATGAACCTTTATTATCCTTAGTAAATTATTATAGGATCGTCCCCTACCATGATACCATGATACTCGGTAATAACTAGATGAGATTACGAAAGAACTCGCTTCAGATTTCATATGTAATTTCATTCCATCGATCAACCAAAATATCTAGAGAGATAATTCCTTGTGAATTTTGTGACAAAACTGGGTAAATGAGTGTTACCAGTGATATAAATATAAAATATTACTGTCACAATAAACGTGTGTAGATAATGATTATATATATTATTAAGTCTTTGCTTTATTTATTTAATTAAAATCAATTACGGAAACATTTAGAGCGAAATATTTCATCATTAACAATATTTCGGTTTATCTAAAAAAAGATTTTACATTTGACAATCTCGAGACGTCAAAAATATTGCAGTTATTGTAAAAAATGTAAACTACCTATCTTGGCTGGTTTTTGGCGCCCAATGACCTACTTACTGACTTGTCCTGCGTGTCCAATATAAGAATGTCTTTAAGATGCTGTTGAAGGTGCCTCGTTTCTGTAGTTTCTCAGGAATGTTTGCCGAAACGCGAATAGAAGATTATTATGGTATTGTACAGAATACGGAGTAGCCACAAGAGCATCATCATGAAGGTGATTGCAGCGAGGTAAGACTCCTCCACTGTCAAACGCTGGGTGGTGATCTTGACTAATCCTGTTTAATTTAAGATTTAATTTTTAGGTAATTTACTAACGTTGTCTGTAAATCGATATTAACGAATATGGATCTTATTTATCTGAGAATAAATGTAATTAAAAGTCATCTTTTTGGGATCGTAATGGTACAGCTCTGTATTTTGATTCATCGATATTTTATTCATTAATGTGGGGTACGGGGTCCATGACAATTAAAAGCCTTATTAAATATTTTCTTATTTTATTTTATTTCTTATTTTTATTATTTAACAGTTTTGCCTGGCATTAATCGTCGTCCGTAATCCCCTCTCACTCGCACATCCATTCTTCTCTTTTACCGGTCCTGTCACATTTCCTTACCGTTCATTTCCAGTCGCATATTAAATTTTATACTATTTTCATCAATTAACCGATTTTCACATAATTTCAAGATAAATTATAAATGACCTACCATATCGAAACGTTGAGTCTGACGGGAATGATTTACAAGTTTAAAGTCGCTAGATTTCGCGATAACTTTCTCAATCAATTAATTTCTCAATAACTTTTTGTACCTACTTTATATTAGGCACCTATTATTATAATTTTCTTTTGGGAACATAAAATCTATTTTTGAATTATGGCAGAAAGAAAACCGGAAGGAATTCAATGACGAAAGTTATTTTTTTAAATTTGCTAATAACCCTCTGTGTAGGAAATTATGTTTACTCTTCGTAATCAAACTGCTATAAGCGCTTAAGTTAGAATAAACTCATATGCATCAAATTTTAAAAAATAAGAAATAGAAAACGTAAAATTAAAAAAATATATTTTTTATGGACTAGATAGACTGTAGATTGCTGAGGGTCTTCCCACCAGATTTACTGGTGATATGTAGATTGCTGGAAGTCTCATCAGCAATCAATACACAATATATACAACTCAGTCGTATATAAGTTTATAATAGCATATATTATGCTAATATAGCATGATTACTGCTGACAATGTATGCTAATTTGGCAGGATATAGAGATCGTTTATAACATATGTTTGATAGCTTTTATACCTACAATCCACAAATAATTGAATTTGATTTGATTTTATTTGATTTGACAAATGTACTGCAGTTTGGCAGTTACAATCAATAACAATATAATGCATGTTTCGGTTTATAAAAAAAATTAAAAGGGTTTCCTCTTATACATTATTTTACTTAAAAGCGTGGCTAAAAATGTATTTCTGTCTGTATGTATTGTCATGAGATTTTATTCGTAATTTGTATAAGCTCCATAGTAAGGACATAGCAGGGGCCAGACGGCAACTTTACGATACCTTTACTGCATGCCCTGCAACTGTGGGGAAAAAATAAATTGGAACCTGACGCCCCTTGATAGTGAGACGTTTTATGATCTTACTCGTACATCACATATTGTGGTTAATACGTTCTGTGCGCGAGTATACCCCGTAATCTAAAAAAAAACTTTATAAAAATTGTGTTTTGTGAATCTCTGCAATCACAATTTTTGTACACACTTTATTATTGTAAACAGTTTGGGGACTATGAAAACAAAATTCGGGTAGTAGAAAAACTGCTCGTAGCTCTACTGGACTACCCGCCTCTAAGGTCAGCTCTGGACCATGGTTGGTGTAACCCAGCCGAAAGGTTGAATAAAATAAAAACAGAAGAAATTAAATACGCAACAATAGATATTGAATGAGCAGCAAACCGATGACAGCAAATTTAAAGGTGGGTTAGGTTTAGGTTCTCTGGTGGCAATAAAGGAAGGGAGTTCAATCTCGTTTTCTTTATTGTCTTTGCGAACGCGCCTGCCGTCTGCTCTCCGCGCAATCCCCGCGTTGCCTCGTCCCGCTCCCCTGCAACAGCGCAGGCGAGGACTCTCTAATCTTGTTTGTCTATATGGTCTGTCCAACGACAGTTGATACATGTTATGAAAACGCCACGATAGAAACTATCGGTTTACTGTCGCTAATTAGTTTACTGTTTTCATAGGAACATGTTACTGTAATCTCACTACGCGTAAGCGTTTCGTGGTACAGGAAGTTACATTTGTTTACAGTTTGGACAAATGGGATTGGATCGAGGTATAGAAATAAATATTCGGCGCCTCAAAAGGGCTGTACGAATATTTACTCATTTGGCACGGTCAACAGATGTTGCAACGCACAGGGCTTATTCATTTTTACCATTTTCGATGTACCGTTTTCCAAATAAAATTATAATTATTGACATGTATAACTGACATATTGAAAATTGGAAGAACCCTACAGTGTCTGTGCCCTACAGTGCTCGTTAAAGGCTGACATCGAACTTTTCTTTTGTATCATGTCTATATCATCCTTGTTGTATACTAGACTTTATATTAGATGCAGCCTCCCCAATAATAAAGCACGTGATAGCCAAAGCATAATCTTCGGACATAAGTCCTACGGGGGAGTAATGTCTTGGGGTCGTTTTACGATCAATTTCATTTTACAGTCTCGCAATATGAGGGGTGAGTAAGTATCATGCCGTTGAGGTTTTCGTTTTTTGATAGGTAATAAATTTGTTTTTGGACAAAGTTTTGAAAATGAAATGTGACGAAATACCACAATGAGTATGTTTCGATACCGATATCAGTCTATAACGACAATAAGACGTTATAGGTTCCGCTTAATTCCTACAGGTGGAGGGTATAGGCGATACCAATAGTCGGATTATTTATTCGAGTCAGGTATATGACCATGTAGAACTATCAATAAAGTGTCATCTCCGTACAAATTTCACTGTGTTTGACAGTTCTACATGTCATATTCTTGACTCGAATAAAAAATTCGACTTTAGTAGGTAGTCAATGGGGGGTTTTCGGGCCATAAGCCAGTACGAAGGTCCAGTGTGGATTAGTTACTACTAGCTACGAATACTAAACATGTTTCGAATAATGTAAAAACATAATCTTGAATACGAATATTTTTCCCTATTATTCACGAATATATCAATAGTACCTAACCTACTAAGTACTCACTTATAAATTAATTAGTAATATTTTTTTTATAGTCGAAGGCGGCAAATGAGCATTCCCATATCTCCAAAGGTTGACAAATGGGCATGGCAACATTTGTCACTGTGGAATGATGTTGGCATGTATCTCGGATGTCTATGGGCGACAGTATCCACTTACCATCAGGTGGACTGTATGCTCGTCTGCCACCTGACGGTTGATATCATAAGTTCGAATTCAGGGATTTCAACTCACACTTTAAGAAATATAATTCGGATAAGGTGGTATACCTTACACAAACCTTTCATTCTTGTCTTTTTTGTTCGTTTCTTTGTGATATATTTTAAAACGGACCAATTAAAATGCTTCCGCAAACTAAAAGTATTCTGTACTACTATTAGTATTATACAGTACATGTAAATGATTGTGGTCACTGTTTTTATTGTATACGAATATTGTGCACAGTCGTTATCGTTATGTAAACTTTCAATTGCTTGTTCAATTGTACGAGTATAATTTTGTGTCACCATTTAGCTTGTACACTGTTACTGTGCCTTTAGTAAATAAATACATATATACATTCGGCATTACATTGGCAGCTCAACAGCTTCTCCACTGTAACTTATACCCATTGTCGACGCTAATCACCAACCATGTTACTCACCTGTCGACCTGTAATCCTGTCTGTAAATCCAAGCAAATAATTCCGTACATAATTTGCGGTAATGTAAAACAAAGTATCGGTTTTTACACGTCGAAACCAATTTGAACATTATCATTTGTTCCCTTACAAATGAAGTCCGCTCACCGTATGTTGGGTTTTAGGTTGCGGATTGAGAGACGCGGGGCGATCAGCAGAGCGTTCAATGGTGGTAAAACGTAACCTTAATCAGTCGCTTTTCGTCCTGAGCTGGACATGAGCTCGTCACACACATGAAACGCTTTTAGAACCACGCTTTTAAAAGTGGTTAGCCTAAATCTAATCTATCTAGCTCTATGGTAACAACTTTAAAGATGGGTTAGATTGAAGTTCTCTTCTGACAACAAAGAATTTGACAACAACAAAGATATTAGTATGATCTTCTTAGTAGTTTTAAAATTATTTAAATATTCAAATAATTTTTTTCGTTATTCATAATTTGCTACTTATTTAGTATTATTTGCTGCTTGTTTATTATTTTTATTATTATATTATTGAGAGAGACCTATGTCCCAGCTATGATGAGACTAAGCTATTATGAAATTCGTTACTATTATTATTTCATGTTACAAAATCTTACTGGAATAAATATATGAGGTTACTGTTTGACTCCTCCATACCTATCTGTTATTGAATGTCTTACTTGATTGCTGTAAACGCTTCACTATAATACACTTCCCGGCCGAAAGTAATACACATCGGCCTTTAGAAAGAGACTATCGGCTAACTTCGTTTTTTTAGTGCGTCGTCTCTGTCGTGTGCCTGTACGACACTGACAAGTCAGCGATGTATCGTCACACGACAAAGACGACGCTAAAACCGAAACTAGCCGATAATAGCCGATGTGTGTTACTTTCGACCGGGATGTGTAAGTATAATACAATTTAATGCACACCAAAGAACACAGTGAGAGATACTTCACAAAAGTTTAAATAAATATCAGTACAAATATTTATCTATTTAAACGGGTCTTAACGCGAATATTTATTTATTTATTTTACTCGACCCAACCGAAACGTAAATAAAAGAAAATTAAACAAAAATAAGTAAGCATTCGCGTAAGGACCTGTTTAAAGAGAACATGTGTGGGAAACGCGAAAATCTCAAATGTTATATCAGTACTAATATCAGTGAGAAATTCTTAAGGTTAGAAACCTATCGTTAATTTATTGTTTTTTTTTTGTATATTTTTAAGCTGTAAATAAAGCTGTATATTTTATCTCCTGTAAATAAATAATAAATAGGTACCTATATAAAAGGTGAGCCTTATCGGTAAATTGATCTCCTCCAGGTAACTGGTAGTGGTCAGCTACCAAGGTAACTAAAACCGCTCGACCGCTCCTGGAATGTGAGCTGCCAAAATGTCGCAGCCGCGCGGGCAACCATTACAGTTTACGCACGTTACAAGAAATAATTCTTGGAAGAAAACACGTGACGTCATGTGTAGCGGCATCATACTACAAAACACACTTCCGTTATAGTAACAAGCATGTTACTCATTATGCGGCATGCACGCCCCGCTTTCCGCCCCGCGATTTCCACTGTATTGCGGCCTTACTTCAGTCCTAATTACCATAATGGAAGGCAGCTTGAGTTGTAGGGCACAACTCGAAAGATAATTGCAGATTTTTAACTCTTAAGATCAACTTTTTCTTAAGGCGTAGGTAATTAGGGAAATTACCAGTACAGTTCTAGATTTTTAAAGCTTTCTGTAGATAATAATTATAATTATTGTTGAAATCTGGGACTGTTGAATCTGTTCGAACAAATACAAACTCCTTTGCAGTTCATTATTAGCTTATTCAATAGGCGGGTAGGTAGCGCCGACCGCAAATACAATATTGTACAACAAAACCATTCAAAAATGTATTCAATAGTCGTCAATAGACATCCGCGATACATGCCAACAGCATGCACTGTCTACTTTTGAAGATATAGGAATGGATTTGGAGAAAGGGTTGGGATAATGGCGAGGGACAGGGTAGGACAGGATAGGAGGGAGTTAGATACTATCCGCCGTTGGACGCCCGCGATACATGACAACATCAGTCGAGAATGACAAACGTTGGCACGCCCCTGGATACGCTCTCAGCTTTTGTAAATTTATTAATGGATTTGGAGATAGGAGGGATAGGATTGGATGGAAGACGAGCACTGGCATATCTCACTCACTACCGAATCGCATACGTGCATTGGGTGAATAGGATGCAGTACATTTTACTGCATTTCCCACTGTAGTCTGTACGGGAGGTGTAAATTAGCAAGTCAAGACGTCCACCGGCTGTAAGATTGCGACGTGCATCTCTCCCATTCCGAATACTCCCGATCTACTTACCGTAGGTATGTATCTTTACAGAAACTAGAAAACATTTTAATAAAACATTCATAAAGTACACCAGGGCCATCAAAGACAATGCTAATCCTACAAGGGAGCGATAGGTCGGAAGGCAATCGGACGGACGGACAGACCTTTTAGCGAAATCCCTTATAAAGGACCTTTAATGGAGATTTAAATAAAGCTTTATGGAAATTGTGGACGCATTAAAAATGTAGTGGAATAAAGAGTAACATTAAATAACTGAAAAAGAGCCAGCTTGGGAGTGAGAGAACAACCCAAGACCACCTTAACATAAAACCCATTGCTGGATTTACTAAGCCTTTATATATTTTTATACTGGCCCTGTGGTGTTCGCCGGCTTAAAATGTAAAACAGCATAAAACGTGCACAATCTTTATCCAGCTTCAGAAGTCATCTTACTAAACTGTATTTGGCTTTGTAATCTTTCATTCACTAGCTGACATATATATTGTATATAGTGTGTATGTATATGCGTATTGATATCTATGGATTATATGTAATTTATGTATAATATACACCATCTACCTGTGATTAAAATATTTATTTCCTCTCTACCCAAAGATTGTCAGGCAGAGACCACTAATAGCGATTAGACCGCCTTTCGTGCATTTCATGTGTTGCAATGTTTATTAGCAGCGCAAAGTCTCATCTATCTATTACCTTGTCCCCATCTCTTACCGTGAATATCGTTAATTCACTAGAGGCAAGTGGATATTGTCCCGCCCATGTAGTGGCAGGACATGTAAAAATGTCTGACTCGTGATGCTAACGAGTGCTGAATTGGAGACCATAATATAAGAAAATGCCCTTGGGAGAAACCGCAAATGAACTAAAAGGACAAAATAATATTAAGTTTCAAAAACCTCTCTAAAAGTCAAAGATAAGCACGTATTGTCCCGAGATCGGTCAACGTGGATTGAGCAGCACTGGAATATCTTAAATATCTTGGTTTATACTGGAGAGTCAAACCAGTTCTTTCAGCTCAACTGTACAGCTTTCGGGAAAATATCTTATAATCAGTCCTTCGGGAAAATAATTTTTATCGCTTATAATTACAACAATACTTGTAGATTTTGATCTTTAAACTTTGCCTAGTTTCATTAAAATCCATTCATTAGTTTTTGATTCCATTCGCGTTCAGACAGACAGACAGACAAAATTGAACAGATGTGCCCATTGTCCCAAATTGTGCTTATGTATTATTAAATTTATCACATTATCTACTCCATGAATAATATTAATTATTTATTTACAAAATGGAAAGTTTTAGTTAAGAAAGCTCGATCAGAGTAGGCCTCCGAAATTTAGTTTGTACACATATATTCATTCTTAAATGAGAGATGAAAGATGTTACTACCCACGTATAGCATTTTGGAAACATTTTAATAATGAGACAGCTGCAAACTGAGCGCTGTGTTGGCGAGTACCTACTCACAGCATTCACTGAGTATGCAACCTATTGCGCACTGAGTTGTATATATGTTATTACTGTACTTTTTGTTTCCTATATTGTATCAAGTGGCAAATTATTTTTTTAATTATTTATTTAAATAAATTTACAGAATAGAAAAGAAAATGTACAGAAAAACTGCAATCCTCGAAGACGGAAGTCAATAAGATAAGAGCACGCGCGTAACGCACAAAACAGTACATCCGATATAAACTATGTCAAACTCTAAACAAACTGTGACTGTCACGTATCTAATCTATAAAGGAATTAAGTTTTTTTTAATTTATATTTGGGTAAGAAAAACGTAATCACTGTAGCTCAAACGAACGGCTATAATCTCTTGTCAACTGTAATTCTAAAGCAAATTTACACACAAATTGCTTAATCGAACCGTCAATTATGAATTCAAAACCAAGTGATTATGGTTCGCCTCTCACAATCAAACTATGAGCAGTAAAGATAAAAACATATCACTTCCGGTATAAATACCGTTGCGTAGATTAATTTCCCACGTGTCTTGATAAGTGATAAAAAACTAGTTCTAGATTACTCAATGTTTTATTTCATTAGATTTTTATAGCATAGTTGACGAGAAGGCTTAATATAAAACGCGGTAATACTTTCAAATAATTTGATTCACTAAAAACTGATAGGTATATAAGGGATTTATTCAAAGACCAGTGCTTAAACGTATAATAACCTTCCGGTATCAGCTTATAACGTCCCATTGCAGGGCATAGACCTCCGGTAGTAGGTTTCGTATCATAATCCACCAGGAGGGCCTGTTGCGGATTTTTGGTGTTTTTTTTTTAAATTCGCGAGACGCGTACCTATACTTTACTTTTGTTCTAATATACATTTGTGGATCTTTAATATAAATTCACCTACTTTACATGATACGTTTACTTACGTGCCAAAAGTATAAAAAAGGATAAGGTACTTGTACCTACCTAGGAACTACTTTTTTCAAATTCAAAGCACTAAATCTCTTATAACGGAACAATTAGCGGTTCCCCTACGCACCCTTATGCGGTTTTTGTTTCTATAACAGAATTTCGCGTAATTTTAAGTTGGAGAATGTTAACAAACTCGGACTTATTAACAAATAAATAAACATCGATATTAAGGTCCCTTTGCCCGGAAAACCAGCCGTATGCGACCCCACACTACAGCCGGCTATAGAATAGCGTCACCCCACCCCTTCCGTGGGTGTCTTAAAAGACAACTAAAGGGTAACAAAGCCGCTACCACAAACCCTGAGGGACTAGATCATCTCTAAAAAAAATGGACTCGCCAACCCGCTGGGCTTGCGTGGCGTTTTAAAGCCTTACATCTCTCATGTACAAGACAATATCCATGACTTCTCATGGATATTGCCTCATGCACCTTCGTCCGTGTCCAGCAGTGTCCAGCATAAAAGGACTGGCTACCTACGCTCAGAAACGGTCACATTTAGATAACATAACATCGTGCAGCTACAACAGCATAATAACATAAATCAGCGTTATCATATCCAAAACCTAAACCGGTCCGAGTCCAATTAGTAGATATCAAAAACTGGCTAATTATGGAGTTGGACATCAATTACAATTTGTCCGTACCTACGATTTATGTCCGTCTGTCGTGCCCGTGATAACTGCAAAACTATATAGCTCTGATAGAATAAATTACTGTTATTAGTTCACTATATTCTCTTTGTGTTACATTGATTTTTTTATGAAAAAGGTCCCATAAAGTCAAATGGACCCACACCTACAGATCTAGTAATGCAATTCTACTGACATTCTACGATTATTATAATTTGTAAATCTTAGTTCCAGTACGGATAACGTTTCCGTAATCGACATTACGTTAAAATCGTATTCTATTATTAGAAGCTGGAGTGTTTCAAGAGCGAATGTGATGCATTCCCATCCTATCCCATCGAGTGAGAAGTATAATGGAATACATTACATAACAGTATAGGAGTTATTTAATTACAGTTCCAATTAGTTGCAAATGAATAAAAATAAATAAAGGAATCTCATTCTCTCATTATAATATATTGGAATAATGGATCTTTAGAGGCCTTATTAGACGTATTTAGTTGATAAGAGTTTAACAAAATTTTAAGTTAGAGACCTATGTGTATTCAGTGCATATAAACCAAGAGAGCTGTGAACTGCAACTGAGCTGTGATTTGTGATTCTGCGCGGTCGGCAGCGCATCCGAATGCCCCCTGGTGCTGCAGGTGTCCTTGGGCGGCGTTAACGTAACCACTTACCATCATGTAGTCCGCCCACTCGTCTACCATTTATTATATAAAAAAATTGATCGGTCACCTTTCTATAAAAAAAGTTAGTTAATAAAATGCCTACCACCACTTTTTCTTTTTAAAATGGTAATATATTTCTAAAACATGTGTACTCTGTTGATCAAGTAAATGGAGAAATGCAGCCACATAAATTTTAATCGGGTTTACTTACATCGAATTTCTTTGCCTGCGGTATTCTAAAATGTGTAAGTAATTTTATACTGCAAGAGTGACATTAATAAAGAAACCTCGTCGACTTTACCTACGAATAGGTCTTAAGTTTAATTTAAACTTACATTTATTTGTGAGCCCTTTGAGTTAACCTTTAGCAAACCTTTGAACAAAATGGCGGTTTATTTTAATATTAATCATTATCAGTTACTTGAGATCTTAACTGTAAGTTTGTCTGTTTGGAAATCGTGACAATGGTCCTGTACACATTATTTGTGAATTAACTGCCATCACTTTCAACTATTAGGTATTTATCTATAAGTGGGATAGGGAGACAATAGGACTCTACGGGATAGGATAAGATTTTTTAAATTTATTTCACATACTTTATTGGCCATTATCGGCCCTGTGGGAAATATGACCTGCTCCATTGCCACTTCGACATGCCGATTCTACGAGCAATGGTATGTCGGTGACTTTAGTTCTTTGGCGTGACTTTAAAGGCATTCGCCAAAGAACTAAAGTCACTAAGTCACTCAGCGGAGTGACTTAGAACTTGTGGATCAGGCCTATCGTTAGAGGCTACGTTTCAGCACCATACGTCATAACTGTCAGGACGCACGGATTGAAGACTTACCGTCTTCAAGCATCGTGGTAGTTGCGACGAGAAGAGTCGACGCATTTTCCCAAATGCTTCCAAGCCAAGTCAAATGCGTCTATCGACCTTCTTGCTGAAGTTGGACTTACCTAGTTGGATTGTTTGCCCAAGCCTTCGACGTCATTCATTCCGAGGTCGTCGCATCGAGATGTTGCGTTAAAGTCGTTTAGCATCCAGCTTAAATCTTCCAGCGATTCTGCAATGATGACTATGTCCTACGGTCACGAGTCAATTCGTGACCCGTGCCAAAACGTCGTGCAGAAATAAAAGGTAAACAAACCATTTAATTTTACGCGTTCAGACCCCATTTACAATATAAAATGGTATGGGTTAAGGACTCTACCAGCTAACCTTTGATTTAAACAGAGATATATTGGGAAGTGCAATAAAAGGTATAAATATATAACTTAAACGACAACAGTATATATAATTTGCCTAAATATACTTATTGAATACATAACATTTTTTATATAGGTATACGTTTAATATACAAATCTACTTAATCACACATATCTCGGTATTAACATACAGAACCACTAAACCTGTGACGATGCAAGGTAATGTGCCCGAAACTTCCCCTTAAAAGTATTCTTGTTCGGAGCCCTTTTAATGACAGTGGGGATCGAGATCCAAACCATGACTGATTAGACGACAAAATTTGTTAATAGAGTACCAGTATGATAAGAAGACACTTGGTGAACAGAACTGTCGGCAGAGCGAAGGAAACGGTCATGAGAATCGCCCAGGAAATGAAATTTACATTTCAAATAGTCAGGGCAACTTGATTCGTATAGAATGGAAAAGTGAATGCACAGAATTCTTAAATCTCTTCCGTTAAATAAGATGTAAGATAGAATCGGTTAAGAAATGTATTTCTCAAAGAACATTACATAGGTCACTTAATGAGAAAACTTATGATTAATATAAGTATACAATACTCTAGTATACAAAACTCAGACACTATAATGATATATATTAGTGAATTAGAAAAATGTGGGTATTTATATTATACATTGTCCTGCCATAAAAGTTGATGTACTGCAGCGCCATCTAGTGGAGAGTTACAACAAAGTCGATAGCTCGAAAATATTCTCCGTGTTCAAATACCTATGTATACCAATTTTTATGGCGATCGGTTGAACGGTATAGAAGTTGATGTGCTGCAGCGCCATCTAGTGGCGAGTTACAACAAAGTCGATAACATGTGCCAACTTTCATGGTGATCGGTCGAACGCTGTCGAAGTCTATTAACATCAGATATACCAACATCCTCTTTTATATATATAGATTGTGATAAATGTAGCCCCCGTAAACGGTTTTTAAAAATATTTAGTGACTTTATTTCTTTAACTAGCGACCTGTCCTCACTTCGCTTAGGTTTATTAAATTTGAAACAATCGGAATAAGATATTTTCCTGCGGTAAAATTTAGCCTATATTTTAAGTTAGACCTCTAGCAATACATCGGTGAAAATTGCATTCAATTCTATGCAGTAGTTTTTGCGTGATGCGTGTACAAACATACAGACAGACAGACTTTCTAAAAAGTGTTGTTTTTTTTCAATATCTATAATGTACAGACATCGGCTTGTTACAATTTTATTATATGTATATAGAATAGATGTTGTTAGGCAAATTTTTGTATAGCTGCACTCCCCCATGAATTAAGTTTCTTTTACCATAATTAGTTGTAGATGTACGTTGTTCTAGCTTATGTCTGTTCCTCAGTTGAATTTTGTGTGATCGTTGACGAGTAATGTTTGAATGAATGTTTGTTTTTAATATGTTTCGTATGAATATGCATGGGTTGTATGTATGTAGCTGTTTATTATTGAAGATTTTTTTGTATACCTAATTAATGAGTTGGAGTTAAGTAGTAAGTTGAATCAAGTAGTAACTTGAGATTTATTTCGTGCGATTTGGATATTTTTTTAAGATTTTAGAATCTAGCATAACACTTACATTCTCATCCGCATGGATAAGTATCGTACTTAAAATTAATTTACATCAAAATTGTCCCTAAATGACAATGCCGCACATTGCTCCGAACGCTTAAATTATTGAACAAAAAACGAGAATAATTTTGCTGGGTTAGTAAAGCGGTAAAGGTATGGCTTCAATGTCAATAAATATAAACGGCGATGATGTTTGTAAATTGATTTCAATATTTAATCTAATCGGAATAAATCACTTAACAGATGCCATAAACCTTAAAATATCTTTTGCCTTTTCTTTCATCTTCACACGTAGCTAATAAAGTTTCATACTTTTCATTTTCAAAAATAGCGCAAATACCCTTCAAAAAAGTTCTTTTATTACACACAATGTAAGTTTTTTTTATTTATTTATTTATCGAAGAAAGGCGTACAATTGTTTATAGTAATTAAATAAAAAATACAAATAATAGTTTCCTTGTAGGTGCATTTCTACATTTCTCACTAAGAAAATCAAAATCAAAATACTCGTTCGACGAGAGCAGAAGGGATTGTCTCTTCCTTAGAAAAAAAGGCACAAGTGCTTTTTGACAACATTGCAGAAACAAAAATCATAATATTTTCATTATTAGATTACAATAAAGCTGGAAACTTGGATTTTTCGATGAAACAAAAAGAATAACCGTCGCTTATTCTCTTTGTTTATTTTTAATTTCCGAATATAATGTTACTTAATATGCTTTCATTAATAATGTTAATAATCCCTTTTCTTCTTAGGATGGCAGTATAGTTTCAACATATTAAAAAAATATTAGGAGACAGTAAAATTTAAAAAAATGACATACCACATATTACTTTAAAATTTATGGCAATAAATTTATGACAATTTTAATAGATCTCGATCTTTGATCCTGACTTTAAATGTATGAGTTGCTAAAGAACTCATACATTTACAATCATCATTATATGTGCACCTTAATCTGCGTATAGATGCACGCAATTTCTTTAACTATGTGCATTAGTTCTGCTATTGTGTCGTCATATGAATTTTCTCTATCCGGTCCACAAAGTATAATGTGACCACGGTCTGAAATTATGGTCACTTCAACAAAACCGCATTATTAGCTGTTAATCGACGGACGGTGGGTCACAATAGTGTAAGGGACGTCCTTAAAAGTTATATTCTCGTCACTTTGTCGGCACCCGCCGGTTTTGTCCGGTTTTTTGTGTCCCAGTACTCGAGATTGACCAGTTGGATTGAAGATTATTGATAGTTGACAATAGGTATATAAATTGTACTTTATGTTAGGCATTTACTTTCAACTTGAGGTATTAAATAGGAAATAATACTCAAATTGTAAAAAAAATCGAGATACCAATTACTACAAATATTTCTCGTAAAACAACAAATATCAACTAAACAAACTACAGGTAATTTTTAAAACTGAAATTAATTATTTTAAATTAGACTAAGAACGGCAACGGATTCCTACCAAGTCGACGCAACTCCTATGTCTTTATCAGCAGAGCACCTAAACCCAAATCACCTTTCAATTTGCTGCCAACGATTGCTAACCATTCAGCATTTTTTGCTGCTATATTAATTATATATTTCTCAATAAGTATTTAGATTTTGTGCAATATTTTAATCGATAAATTAATGTAATCTTATATTATTGTTGTATTTATAAATATCAAAATTACTTGGCTGCGCCGCACTACGATTCGGCGGCATTTAGCGCTTACGATGAATCTGTTATAAACCGTTCTTTTTTTCTGAGTCGCGCGGTTTGTCGCACTGTTTCAAAAGAAAGGTATAATGTTCCTCTGGACGCATCGCTCTTCATGAAAGGTATTGCTTGTGTAATTAATAATTATTTATTCACAAGTCGTACGTTGAATATTTATTGACTTTTTCACGTGAATACAGAATGATGTGTATCAAAATTCGTTTTATAACATCTGTGTTAAAGATAAAGAAAATGCGTAATATACTCGTTATATCTATTTATTTATGACATTATCTTAGGAAAGAGACCTTAGTTACACGGATATAGAGACATTAGTAATTTTTTTTAAATATAGTAATAATTGCTTTAACTGAAAAATTTAATGTACGTGATTCGGTGGTATTTTTAAAAAGTTTCAATTCAAATGTTTTGTCATAATATCTGCAGAAAATAATTTTTAGATCATATTTTGTTATGTCAATACTGATTTGAGGCAGATTTCAGATGTTTGGCTGTCAAAAGAGAAAATAAGGGATGTGAATGAAGATAGGATTGTTAGAAATAAGATTATAAAAATAAGAAATTATATGTGATCCTCGTGACAGACCATTTGTACCTAATGTGTATTAGAAGCTAGAATATGTGAATTTAAAAGCGGAGTTATGTATCACAGAAACTTTCAACTAATTTAAAGACCTTTTTTAAATAAACTTACTTTAATTCGTTCCCAGATATATAGGTACTGTCTAAGCTCTACCAAAATCTTGCTACACTGTTTTTGAGCTAAAAGCGTAGAAAAAATTTATACAGCAAGACTCGTTTAAATATAAAAAAGTAAATGTGCTTAGAAGAGCCAAAAAATTTCGTGCGAGACGGATGAAAGAAATACCTTTTAAAAAGTTTTAGGGTCTAAAAGAGGTGCGAATGGAGACCACCGTGCGACCACTTAGCACTAAAATATATTACGTAGACCAATTAACATGTGGCACAATAACAATATTACAATGAGGTCTTTTATAGTGTTTTTACAATGATTTACAAGTCGAATTCTTTTGAAGTTTCTTCTAAAGCGTAGGGACACAGTGTTGACACAGTGTGCAAGCAAAACGCGCACAGTGTTACGTTGTCTGCTATTCGCGGCATAGTGTCACTGTCCACGCTGTACTCGCCAATCGTCTCCCGCACGTTCACCAGATCTACACTTATATTTTATTCTTGTGATCATTTAATAAATTTGTATTGACGACAATGGATGTTATTTACAAAACATTCTAATTGTAAGCTACATCATACACCTGAAATCTAGTGCCTCCACAGTAAGAAATATCTACTAATGGTGGTATAACCAATCAAGTTGCTACGTCCGAGACTGATCAGTAAACTGATGAGTAACAGCATCATCAGTAAAGGAAACTCAGTAACACATTAATAAATATAATATGGATATTAATCTCGTGTGGTAGTACTGCGTTCACTAACTCGCTATATGGCCGTTATATGACAGTAATGACGTAAGATGGCGCTAAAACGAGTACTGCAAGCAGCTCCCAAAAAGCTGTCAAAAGTCGATTAGGTGACCACGATGAGGTGGCAACCTGTTTTTTGTAGATTTTGAAGCTTTTGCAACATAGATGAATGATCGATATGAGTTGTTTCCATTCACAGTATTCGGAACGTCATCTTCAAGCCCTCACCTATGATGCAAAAGCTCCAAAATCCACAAAAAACAGGTTGCCACCTCGTCGTGGTCAGCTAGTCGACTTTTGATGGCTTTTTGGAAGCTGCTTGTAGTACCTACTATAATATTCCTATTTATTTGGTGGAAACTCGAGAAGTAACCGTTTGATTTATTAAAAAAATGTATACCTATCGTGTTTTGTAGTTTAATTTCACTTGACATTGGCAAAAATATAGTCAACACGCTTGAGTCAACAACTGATACCCAAAGAAAAAGAATATTCACGATTGGCTTTTTACTATTATTGGGCTGTCAACAACTGACAACTGTCAACAACTACTAGGTGATAGGCAGCCCAACTGGATACCACCAAGAACAGTAACGAGTTTTGGTAAGCATACTTTTGTAATGTATTAGTATTTGTAGTTTTTACTACGTAGGCAGGTAGTTTGTGCACTAAAGTTACCTACTTACTAACATTTATATTACGCTAATAAAATGTAAATAATAAAATAAAATTGAATAGCCAGAGGAAACGGTGAGATGAGTACTAGTAATTAACTAGGTAGATACTCAATACCTATCGTAAATTAATAAGTACTAACTTAGTCTGCCGACCTTCACTGTCATATTTCATATTACTATACGATGACACTAAAAGATTACGATAATGGGTTTTAAAACTATAGTATTTCCATTTCTTTATTTTCTCGATGACAGTTCTAATTTGATAGTTGTAGTGTTGTGTGACCAAATAAGTAATGATATCGATCGCATATATTTATTATATTTTGAACAAAGACAAATACAACAAAAACATTCAAATATATTTTTTCAAGGTGGGAACACTCAATGGCCCACCGCCATTTTGTGTTTGTTTTAATCTGTCACTCGCAACAAGACGGTCGTGCTAGTCACTACATTTCTGTTCGCTGAGTTTTTTCACATTATCCATACGTTACGTTGTGTATTTTGTGTTCCTCCGTGTTGATTGCTGCCCAGCTGTCAAATATCAAAATGCCGAAAGGATCTGTTCTGAAAAGGCAGGCGAGAGAACTGGTGATCAAGGTTCGTAATTACTTTGAAGCAGAGTATCAAAATGGTGGCCCGCTATTATATTACCACTGTCGCAAGTGCGAGAGCGTGTTGCGGCCGCATTAGGAATTAGTGGACCTACTGTTTCAAAAATTACTACCGAAGCTTACGGTACAAGCGGCATGCAGGAAAATAAGCTTCGTACGCCGAAGAAAAAACGCCAACCACGTCGTGTGACATCGGTTGACAACTTCGACGCTGACGCTATTCGCCGTCATATATATGACTATTACTTGCGCAAAGAAATTCCAACACTTAAAAAACTTGTTGTTTCTTTACGTGAATGTGGTTTGTTCCATGGCCAAAAATCGTCATTAAGCTTGGTTTTGAAAGAAATTGGATTTTGTTATAAAAAATCGGACAAACGTAAAATATTGATGGAGCGTCACGACGTTGCTATGGCTCGCTGCGAATTTTTGAGCGAAGCCAAAAAGATATCAGATTGGTCAAATGTTATTTTCACTGACGAGACTTGCTTAAATGCAAACCACACAGTATCTAAGAACTGGACTGACGACACCGTCGCTTCCACTAGTTCAGTGCCAATGGGAAAAGGTGAACGCCTCATCATATGCCATGCAGGGTCTACGAAAGGATTCATGTCAGATGCTTTACTAGCCTTTAAATCCAAGAAAACAGTGGACTACCACGAAGAAATGAACGCGGAGATTTACGAAGGATGGTTTAAAGAAATGGTGTAATCTCTGGAAGAACCGTCGATAATTATTATGGACAACGCTACATATCACTCCAGACAAATTGATAAAATGCCGACGCAGGCCAATAAAAAACAAGAGATAATTAACTGGCTCCAACGTCATGGCGAAAATGTGGATAATACTTTATTAAAAGTACAATTAGTGAATATTTTAAAATCAAATAAAAGCCACCCTAAAAGATATGTTATCGACGAAATAGCTGCCGAATGTGGTCATTGGGTTCTTCGACTTCCGCTGTATCATTGCCAGTACAATGCTATAGAACTAATATGGGCACAAATCAAAGGACACGCCGCTCGAAACAATACCCATCCCCCTTTTACGGCAAACAAGATGTTAGATTTATTAAAAAATGCATGTGCGGAAGTAACTGCCGAAAACTGGGAAAAAATTGTGAGAAGAACCCAAAACATTATAGCGTCGGATTGGGAAATTCATGTGGCATTCGATAATATAGAAGTACAGGAACTTATAATAAATGTTGGGGAGAGCTTTGTGACGTGACGTGACAGTGACGATTCATCAGATTTTGATTAAAATAAATAAATAAAGATTACCTGTCATTATAATTATTTCGTTTCATTGTCGAGTACCTACCTATACCTACTTATTTTACAACAGCTTCGAAAATTTTAAAGAAGTTGGCATTATCAATCAAGAATTAACACGTGTAACATCTTGTAATGAAATATAATATTAGTTAATAAATTTGTACAAAAGTATCCGGCAGTAGTTTAGTTTCTTACATTTTGTAAAAAAATATCGGATCTGTTATCGTGTTACGTTTATCGATAACTACATCCCTAAAATTGCTTTCTGGCTGACGTGACCTTGTTAATGAAATATGACGTCTTGGTGCCTAATTTTTGTTCGGAGTTTTAGGCGTTGACGCTAGAACAAAGTTATATCGACCACTGTGTGTCAGCTGTCATCGAGAAAATAAAGCAATGGAACTTGTATAACTGTATTCCAGGGTCCTGTTTGTTACTAAGCGACTATTCATTTTTGGTAGACATACAAAAAAAAATGTCGGTCCGATCTGACCACGAGGAATTAACGTCATAATATAATAAAATAACACAGTATAGATTATAAGTTACAGTATACAAGTACTAGTAAATTAATTGTGCATACATTTTTTTTTAAATATCGAGTAGTGGACCATTGGTTATATAGGTTGTTATATTTAAAATGTATATAGCACAACTATGTCTTGCCCCAGCGGCATACAATAATTTTTTTTTTTTTTTTTTTTTTATGTACTAAGGCGGCAGACGAGCATACAGTCCACCTGATGGTAAGTGGATACTGTCGCCCATAAACATCCGCGATACATGCCAACATTAGTCCAAAATGACAAATGTTGGCACGCCCCCGGATGCGCTGCCTACCTTTGGAGATATAGGAATGGATTTGGAGAAAGGGTTGTGAAAATGGGCAGGGATAGGATGGGATGGGGATGGGCTCTGGCACATCTCACTCACTACCGAAACACGTACGTACATTGGGGAAATACGATAAAGTGGGAAATGCAGTACATTTCAAGGTAGTCTTCTGTGAGAGAGAGGTAACGTGGTGGCCAGTCGAGCGCGCCCAGCGGCTGTTGGATTGCACCGTGCACTCTCCCCCTCCTAATTATAATATAATAATTATAGGTACAAGTAAACATCAATCTTACATCTAAAGATTTACAAAAATTACACCAACATATACTTATTTTATATGTTTATTAATATTTATATTTTATATAAATATTATTACGTTTATCATTTTAGATGTTTTATATCTACATGTGTTTATTACATAATATTTATCATTTATTCATTAATATTTAAATTAATGTATAAGAAACAAAAACGAAACATTACAATTACACTTGATTAAGTACTTACAATTACATAAATAATTTTGCGAGAAAACACTCAGTTCGGCCATAAAGAAATGTACAGATTCGGACTCTTACTTACATACACTTTGATATTTAACCCTTTAAAAGAGCAACGTGGCGTGAATAACACCAATATTTGTGTAATAATTTCTGTTGAAACAGAACATGACATAACTCTCGTGTTACACGAAGAACCTCTTTTAAGAAATAGCTATTAATATGATAAATAAGATGAATCTGTTTCAATCAAAGAAATATCAAATATGTAATATCAAATTTTTGGTAAACAAATGAACGTTCGCTTCTCTACAACAAAATCTATGTAACAATAATTTACTTCTAGTCTACCTAAGCTTTACCTATCGAATCATCGGCATCACACACTAGCACCTCAGGAAATTGCAATCACTTTGTAATACAATGTGGCATTCGTGTAGTGACACCATGCTGCGCGAAACAATAGGACAGTTATGTCATGATACAAGTTGCGAATTTAACACTTGTCGTGAAACAATAGATGAAATACGGCCACCCAGTGACATGTTACCGTGGAGTCTCCTTTCGTAACGTATGAAGAAAACTGTACTACTTTTTACGCTACCTACTTTTGACACATAAAGGGTCTTATTTTGTTCTTTTTTTAAATCTCGACATTTTTAATCACTCTTCGGAGATGAAAGAGGTAGATTTCAAAAGTAGGACATTGTATAGCTCTTTGGGTCACTCGGTCGCTAGATAAGATACGACATTTTAAGGATGACACACGAATTGTTCTTCTTAACCTATCAAGCTTAATCTCTGTTTAACTTATGTGTTCCACGATGACCGCACTGCTTTTAATTGTATAGGTATCTTTTAGTTTTCTCTCTATAACCATATATGATCAAAATACATAGACACAGTACCTATGCTTCGCTCTGTAGATACAGTCCTAACTCAGCGTTGTAATTATGGACACCATAAACACGCATTGAGCAATGGACGTCGACTCATAACTTACCTCTTGTTTATTATGGTTGCGCAGAATTCACCATGATTTTATTACAAAAGTAGTGTTGAAGCGAAAGTACTTCCTTATTTGGGATGATTTGTATGAAAACTTTGTAATTTGTGTGGAAACCCCTTAGTCTAAAGCACGTATTTAACATTATATACCTATGTGTTGTCATAACCTTTAACTGCAAGAATGTAATATGTATGCCGTTTATCAAGAAGATGGATTGATGATATACTTAATGATGTAACAATGAGCGCTGAGAGCTTGAGCGTTCGAGCGCTTAATGAACCTTAAGAATCTTAATTTTAATCATCTTAGAATCAAACGTTTAGCCACAAAGGTTTGAGATCATCAAATATTTCAAAATTGGACTGTAAAGGTTAAGTCTTAATGTACATTAAAACACTAGATATACTTGTAAACATAATCGCAGATAAGACCTGGATTCAATAATCTATATTTAGACTAATATAATAAAGAAGTAAAATTGTGTGATTGTAGATATGTTGGGGGTAATCTCTGGAACTACTGAACCGATTTCAAAAATTCTTTCACAAATAGGAAGCTACATTATCCGTGTCTAATATAGGCTATGTTTTATTTTGAAATTTTGAAAAAAAAAAAAGTAAAAAAAAAACTCATAAACCGAAGCGAAGCAATCAAGCTAGTTACTAATATAGAATAGGGGTAAATTGTGTAAAAGAGAAGGCTAATGCCCTAAAAGTGGACACGGATGAAAGACTGAAACTTATAATGATAAATAATCAAATTACTTAGCAAGACAAAACTTGCTAGTAAAAAGCTCGTAGTACTGAATGGAGAAAAGCAGTAGGTACTTCTCTTCAGGGCAATGCTTGTCGTTTTATAAAGCTCAAGTTAGACCCCACATGAAGTACTGCTTACACCACTGAGCAGGGGCACCGAAGTACCAGCTGGATCCTTTTGACTACCTCCAACGACGCGGTATCTGAATCCTCGACGATCCCACTTTCACAGATAGTTTAGCATACGGCTCAGCATCCGTAGAAATGATGCGTCTCTCTGCGTTTTCTACCACCATTATATTCTGGAGAGCTATTCAATTAGATGAAAAACTTTGAATTCTTACCATCACACCGCTCGTCTTCGTTGTGCACTTCATCCGCACTTCCTTGACAGAGTCACTGCCCGTACAGTGTTAAAAAGAAACTTTATACCGCGAACCCGAAAGATGTGGAATGAACTGGCAGCTGGGTATTTCCGTTACGCTACGATATGGGGATCTTCAAGAGAGGCTCATTTCATGAAAAATTATCTCATTTCTTTAATTTGAAATTAATTTAAGCTTGTAATTCCAAACCAGACATATAATCATAGGTTATAACTAAGTTCAAAGGACCAACAAACAGCAATATCATAGGTAAGGCCCCAATAATTTGAAGAGTTACCGCTTCCACTAAACACCATCTATATACCTACCCAAAATTATCTTTGCACAAAAAATACACGAACAAATATATGTGTATAGATAAGAACTAAGAGATATATAACGAAGCTATATAACGGAAGAGTTAAACCTTTGATATTGTAATTACCTTTATCTTTCAGACCCGATTTACAATATAAAATGTGTAAAAAACGCGAAAGTTTAAAAAGTTGTAAAGAGAATGGCCTGTCTGAGAATGGCACAATAACCAGACTACTTCCTCAGTTCATAATGCTTCTTATTAACCCTATTTAGTACCAACATCCTCCGCCCTGCCCGCCCGCTGGCTGACCCGTTATTATTGTCGTTACTGTCTATCAGACCAATTGATGGCTTCCCATATTGTATAGTCCATAGAACCCCATCATCCACCTGGAACATGGGGTCATAGCCCCCTTAATATTACAAGCGAGGTCGTGTACCATGATGGTAATGCACAATAATAATTTCACAGCTCACCCTAATGTTTTGGTGTAAGTGATTAGAGGTGGGCGATAGTGATAAGCAACAGTACTTGTATCTGCCTATAAAGTCCCACTGTAGGGCACTGGCCTCCCCTAGTAAATCACTGGGGCTGTAATCCACCACGCAGGGGCTCTGCAGAAATAAAAAAAGGAGCTGATCTACCAATCAGCAAGCAAATAGTAGGCGATAATTATTTCAATATCATAAAGTGATTAATTGATTAAGAATTTAATTAACAAGTTCAAAGACAGACTGAACTGCATTTGTATTCTAGTTGAACTACCTTTCATCCTAAATTCAGTCAAACATATTTAATTATTGTCACATGTAAGATCATTTCGGTAAATAATATTGTATAGGTATAAGCTGCATATAATATGTAACACTCGTAAAGCATATTTTGTCATATATGTAAATATGACGTATGATGATGATGATTTAACATTATTAAAAACATTTTAAAACGATAAATAATTACTCTATGAAATAATTAATTTCGTTATTCATTTCTGCAAACACTTGAATATAAATATACAGTAAACGGCCTAAAGTAATACACGTCGACTATAATCGGCAAGCTTCGGTTTTGTAGAGCATCGTCTCTATCATGTGTCTTCACTTTCTCAAACAAAGAAATATATGTTTTTATCGAAAAAAAAAACATGTTTACTACAAGATTAATTGTAAATCATACTTATCAAGTTTATCGTACGTCGTTTATATCATTTCGCTCGTTGTACTAAAGCCCCTCTAGCTTCTGTAACATGTGCCACCGCCTGACGTATGCGTCGTCACGATCCACCCGCTACCTCTGACATAAGTGTGTATTTTAAATAGCCCTAACGAAACTGTTGCCTACCCCGACGTCGCTGTAACTATCACGACGGTTTCACATAAATATTAATAATGCGGCGGTGAATTATTATTTTAAATCATAAACTTTTATAAAAGCATCAATGGACGTCTTACAGTTTTGATGTCGCAACTTCATTGTACTGTAATCGCTGTTATCTGATGGTAATCCCCTGTGTATAAAGTCTTCATCTTTTCTGACGCACTGACGTGCTCAGATGATTGACGTGCAGAGTTGGTTTAGAAGACAGGCCTTATAATAGCACCACCCCGACTCGTTCGGGTGTCGTAAAAGTCATCTAGGGATATCATAGTTATTACCACAAGCCCTGAGGAACTACACCACCTCTAAAAGAGTGAACTCGCCAACCCGCTTGGCCAGCGCGACATTTTAAGACTACACATCCCTCATGCACAAGACAATGTGACAGGGAGAGCCCATGTCCAGCAGTGGACGATAACAGGGCTGGTATCGGATGGATTCGGACTCTAATACACATAAATAAATAATCATTTGAACATTAAGTGCATACTTATATCTAAAATGGAAAATTAATTGTCCTGCCTAAATTATTCAAATTCAACGATATATTGTAAAAGTACATTTATATATGCATAACCTACCTTTGAGATTTAATGGAATGGTTTTAGAGGAAGGATTGGGAAAATGGGGAAGGATATTTATTATAAGATGCACTGAGAATGGGCTCTGGTATATCTCACATAAAAAGTTCTATTCGGTGGCAATAAGCAGAATTATTTTCTTATAAACTAGGTCTTTTCTGTATCGTATCCTACAAATTCTGCATTTAAAATTAAAATCTAAAAATGAAGACATTCATTAAATCAGCTTTTACCGCGACTTCTCAAGAGACACTTAAATTTCCTACAATTGAAGGAAAAATATTTTCCTCATTTACGGCGACTACTTGTAGTTTTTCTCCTCGGTAATTAACTACCCTAGTTTTTTAAGTAGCACTTTACTTAAGAGCTATTCGAGCTAGGTATTTATGTAATAACTACGTTTTCCCGGTATAACCCTAGTTAGTCCCCTAGTTCTTACAATTACCGCCCTTAGTTATAAATACAATACCCAACAATGTATACTATACATCGCCATATATTATGCATAATTCGTTAAGTTATACAATTTCAAAGTGAATAGGTCAGAACAGAGAGTGCAGTATTGCTAATTAAATGTGTTCTGCAATAACTTCAGCAGCTTTATCATCATCAATTGCAGCCCTTTCGCATCCAATGCTGAATACAGGCCTCCTCTCAAAATGTCTCCACTTCGAACGATGGCAGGTCTTTGTAATCCCTTTGTTACAAAACTGTACATATTTTCAGTACAATTTTCATAAGGAAAAACCGGACAGAGTGACTTCTTATCTCCTATCTAGTATTATATATTTTGCTATGTAGAGTAAAAAGGATTTGCTACTGATAAACTGGATGCATAATTAGTCCTAGAGCCAATTAATTTCTAGTCCTAGAGACTATTCAACAGATACACTTTGATTAAAAACGTGTCAATATGTGGTAATTATATGCATATTTCATGTTAAAGTAGAAAAAATACAGTGTATTGATATATTTAATCACATTTTTTGTACACATTCTTGCAATATTGTCTTTGTAGCATTTATAGCCTAAAGCCCCGTTTCTGTCGTTTATCCATAGACTAGTAGTGTTTATAGGAAAGTCACTTTAATTGTATGTGAATGATTTTTTCATAGAAAAAGTGAAGTATCTGGTGTCTAAATCACCATATTTCAAGAAGTCATAGCCCATAGATACCTGCAAAAGCAGGGAACTGCGGATGAAGCACCCTTCGGTGACGAGCGGTGCGATGATAAAAACTCGCCAACTGTGAGAGTTGGATGGTAGTTTAATATCGATGCATATACTATATGCATCGATAATGCATATAATTTATCTGAGCTTGTGTAAATTGTAAGAAGTGTATATAAAAAAAAAAAGTGATCAAGATTATTTAAAAGATGTATGAAGAATGGAGATTAAATTATACGGATGTAAAAATACATATAACAATAATAATTCTAAAGGAAGTGTTACTTTTTAAAGACTAAAGATAACTAAAGACAAAAATCAAAGAAGAATAAAGATTGCAACACAGTGTAAACTCTCACCAGCGTCCGCAGAGACGTTGCGTCCCTCTGCGTGTTCTACCGACCGTATAACGGGAAATGCTCCGAAGAACTGTTCGATATGACTCCCACCTCGAGTTTCTACAACTGCACCGCCCGTCACAGAAGTGTGGTGCATCCGCATTTCCTCGAAACTCGAAACTTCACGCATAGACTACTACTGAAATATCCTATAAAATAGAAGGAATAATTCAATAATCTTTTGAAGGCTCGTATAGATTACACTAAATTGAGTCGGATGCCACAAAATAAACAAAAAATTCAAATTCTTAGACTAGTTTTGCAAATTGCATCCAAATTTTAAGTTAGATATGTGGACGCTCAGTTTTGTCAACGGTTAACAAACTATTTATTCCAGCATGGCTGTAAAATTCTAAGATATGTATTTGCTCATTATGGAAATGACTCAAGTCTGATAAATAGGGAGCCATTTGGACTAATAGGGTCTAATTTGAGGTGAAACTTGACTGGTGCATGACTTTGACTTGATATATAGTTGCATGATTACTTCAGCGTAATTACTGCCTAAGAAGTGTTCTGGTTGGTAAATAAATGGTTAACTTGAAGCTATTTATATTTTTAAATGCTTCTAATGCAAAGAAAACTGAGTAACAACTACGAAAATGAACAAAATACCCCATAAACACATTCACCTATCTAATTAGAAGTAGATAAAATATATTTCCAAATTCACCTAAAGATGTCACGCAAAACATCTATACATACTACAGCATATTCTTGTGCAATCAAAAACACACTTTAATAGTATACTTTAAACTTTATTTTTAATTGATTGTAATTTAGTTTTGATATATTGGTTCTTATTATTGACCGAGTATTGGATCAAACCTTCGTCCAATATCACAAACGTTTGATGTATGCATAATGCATATTATTACTGAAAGGTGTTGTCGCTCGTTTTAGAATATATCCTTTTTAAAAAGGAACCGTCTTTTAGTCCGAGATGAAACAAATAAGGGCTCAAGTTAAAGTGGAGATTTGTAGTTTTGTGTAGTGTCATTTGTACAAATAATGGGTAAACAGATAAAGGGTCATTTTGAAGTGCAATTAAAGGGTTTTAAAACCCTTTCTAGATATAGGATAACAATGGACTAATGACGCAATACTCTTACTTTTAATGTAAAACAATTTATTAAAAGGTGAACTCGTTTTCTTCTGTTGAAAGCAGGATTAATTTTGCTTTATATCTTGGAGATAAACAGACTTAAAACTTGGATAGTTTTATGTATTATAAACGTCGTTATATAATAATATACCTACCACAAAAAACATTTTAATATTTTTGTTAAATCCTATTGCAGTTTAAATTGGGAAATAATTAAATGTTATTTGTTTACCGTAATTGTACTTTGTTCTGTACTCACTTTTTTTAAATACCGTAATTGTACTTTGTTCTGTGCTCACTTTTTTTAAATTCTTTTTTTCAGTCAATTTCCCATATTATGTAAGTATGAATATTTGTGTGAATGTACAAAAAGTTGTATGTAGGGTTACAAAAATATAACGCCCTTGACGACCGATTGGCGCCGTTGGTGGTAACCCTGGTTGCTATGCAAAAGGTCCCGGGCTCGATTCCCGGACGGACGTACCTTTGTTTAAAGACAAATCTTAGTTCGAGTCTGGATGTGCGATTGTGCATGTCGACCCACGACATATAATACAATCCTTGTGTGGGCCATTGTTTGTGACGTTATTTATTTATATTACTGAGTAAAATTTAAAATCGCGTAAAAAGATGTTTAAATGTACTCGTATGCTATTTCATTACACTAGTTTTTAAACACTCGTTCGTCAGATATAAATAGCGCGACACACTGACAGACATTTCGCCCTAAAGTAATGCGACAAGTCAACTGCTGCACTCGTAAATCACTCTGACTGTCTTGCAAGCTTCTCGGAAATGCACTTAGAGTGAATATTTTATCGATGAAATTTAAACACTTGATTTCACAAAACACCGATAATTCTCATTTAAATATACGTACTCGTATACGTTCGCCTTATGGTGTACTGTGGAGTATTGAGCTCTGAGAAACTGCACCAGCTCCAGGAGTGGATTCGCCAACCCGCTTAACTGGCGTGCTGTTTTAAAGTCATACGAGTGCATCCCTCATGTACAAGACAATATGCATGAGGAGTCCCATGTCCAGCAGTGGACGAAAGAATGGGGGCGGTTACGGTTACTGCCACCTCTCAGATATCTGTGAAAATCTTTGTTTTACAAAGTAGTGAAAATATGCTGCACTGAAATATTATTACACTTATGCCATACCTGTGCACACAACTGAAGAACTTACTAATAAAAATCGTTGCAACATACAAGTATACAGACATTTCCCGACATAGTAATCGGATTACTGGATTTTTCCCTCAATCCCTCAATCGCTTTTGAGTTTTGAGGGGGAAAGTGCACACTGCAATTCAACAGCTGCTGGACGCGCTCGAGTGACCACGTTACCCCTCTCTCACAGAAGACTACCCTGTAATGTACTGAATTTTCTACTATATCTTATTTCCTCAATATACGTACGTGTTTCGGTAGTGAGTGAGATGTGCCAGAGCCCATTCCCATCCTATCCCTTACCATTTTCCCAACCCTTTCTCCAAATCCATTCCTATATCTCCAAAGATAGGCAGCGCATCCGTGGGCGTGCCAACGTTTGTCATTTTGGACTAATGTTGGCATGTATCGCGGATGTCTATGGGCGACCGTATCCACTTACCATCAGGTGGACTGTATGCTCGTCTGCCGCCTTCGTTCATAAAAAAAGAATCACTGGAACTTGATACGATTCGGCAAAAAATATACATTGAATTGTCTTCTAAATAGAGACTCATAACATTAACGATTCGGCAACTCAGTGATATCACTCAGACCATCAGGTGATAAATATTACATGATTGAGTCTGATAGTCTAATGACTATCAGTGATTCTACACTGTTAAAAAAGTACAAAGATTCTTCCAATTCTCAACTAAATGAGAGGAGTGCTAGCAAAAAATTTATCCAAACCAACTAGCTAGATAGATACATTTTATTATACACTAAAAACATTCAGTGTGGGTAATACAAAGTACAAGGTATTAGACTGGTGGCCTTATCGCTAAAGCGATAAGCCAAGCCAACGAGCTGCTAGTCAAGACTTTCTTTAAGACATTATTACACCTGACAATATGTAATAACATGACATGTCTTCTGTGAGTTAACTATCAAAACAACAATTATCATTGAGATTTTGATAATACGATGTATGCATAAATCTATATAATATATGCAATGCAATGCAACCAGCTTTTTCAGTATCGACTACTGGGCCACGCTGGCCAAACTAGTCAAAACCGATGCCCATGGTGGTTGTAATAAGATATGCGTGTATGTATACATATATAAAATAAAACTGCATCCGTTTTTTATTTTTATTTTCTGTTTGATCTGATGGTTAACTGGGTAGAGAATGCCGCAGGTTAAATGTCCGTCTTTTGTTAACGTCGAATACTCGTGCAATGAAGTTTACATAAACAAACACGATGACCAAACTTATAAAGTCATCAAAAATTATTCTCACAGTAACTTGATACCAGTCTCGTAATCGTTGTTGTGACTAAGTCCGAATCAAATAAATAAGTTGCTATCAAGGCTTAGTTGTAAAACAAGAATGGTTGCTGTTTTATGAATGAACTAGGCACTTGATTTCAACACTCTACCTGTTTTTATCGGCGACAAGATAGTAGTTTAGGCTTTAGATAGTAAGTTTGGGAAGGGGAATTCGCACGATGAAATCCCACAATCGCTGGGCGTATTCGACTGGGTCGTTACGCCTCTCTCACAGAACAAAATTTATTGCATTTGTTACGCGACCCTATTTCGCCTATTCATACCTGTTTCGGTAGTGAGGGAGATATGCCAGAGTCTATTCCCATCCCATCTTGTTCTATCCCTTCCCACTTTCCCAAATTTCCCATTTCCCATCAGGGACGTATCAATGTTTGTCATTCTGGGTTGATGTTGGCATGTATCGCGAATGTCTATGGACGACAGTACCACTTACCGCCAGGTGGACTGTCTCCTCATAAAAAACATACCCATATACTTATCCCTGGACATTTAATTCCAATTACTTTCGCCTTTCTTAATTAGAATTTTGATTCTTGATAATTTGGCCATAGTTTTTATACCTTACAACAATGGTTCTCAAACTTTTTCGATTCTCTGCACCTTTGCTGATTGTGAAACCAGATTTTCCCTACGTCCTTTATCAAATGCTAACAAGTACATTTTGTGAAATATCCAATACTTTTTTGCACGGATGATTTTTTTTAAATTTTATTAAAGGAGAAAAAGCAGGGAAAGACATACAAGATTGAGTATAACAATAAATAGCACATTTAAATAAGTATAATAAGTCTACTTGATCATTTCTCACTAAGAAATATACACAAAAAATTAAGTGAGGGTGCAATGATTAAAACGAATGATGAAAGAAAATAATGAGAGTAAAAAGAAGGAGATAGTCTCTAAAAACCAATTTGTTACTAAATTAATAATAATATAAATATAACTTTGTGGATTGCACCAGCTCCGCTAATTGTCCTATGACATTGAATTGAAAATGAAAATAAGTTATCAAAATTGTGAAATATCTCGCTGCGCAAGGAAGTCGCGGTTTCCAAGTTCGTTATTATCACAAAATGTATTTTTTTATGATAACATCTGTTTCTCTGATGTTTACGCGATCTCTGTTGATTTTTTGCCAATTTAAAGACTATCGGATCGTCAGCTAATTTAACCACTGTTCACGATATTATGCATTCGTTTGTTCTTGTTTAGAAACCAATACTCTTTGCCCCTTTATATTTAAATAATAATTACAATTAGTGGAGGAGCGTTACCTTTTTAACTCGAAAGCGGTCAAAACTATTCCGATTCGAAATAAGTATTCTTTGTTTTAAATTTCACAATTTAAAAAAAATTACATCCGTTATTAAATAAAAATTGACGGTCTATAATTAATTTATTTTTCAAATTATCACGAGGTTTACTCTGAAAGTTTATACGAAATTCAAATACCTATTTCAATTTAATGTACTCCGGCCATTCTTAAATATTAGAATTTGATATTAAGTTTTTAAAATATAAGAACTCAATTATGAAATACAATAGTTTTTGCCAGCACACTTTGGGAACAACTGCCTTACAACAAGAATTCTTTGTCTCCCTCGCACAGTGGGCGTGGCATGCTTAAACATTTAATCACACACTCATAATTATAGGTTCACAACACAAGGGCTGTTTTCTTACCTGGCTGCATGATTAACGCATGCTTTACGATTTTGAAAAAAAAAAGAAATATAAAGGTTCATTGGAACGTAAATAATGCGGAATTCGTCTCGATATAATTTTGGTGAGTTAAAATGATTCAAGTTTATGATGCATGGAATAAGATTTCACTTTTTTAAATTTAAAGTTTAAATAATATATCTGTATACTCAGTTGTAACTATTGATAACCTAAGTCAAATTAAAAAGTTGCTTTATGCCGCTTATAAAAAAAAATCTAATCTGCTTTATATTTTATTCCTTTATCGCTTGTTTTTTTCTAACGATACGAATTTCAAAATTCAAACTTCTTTCCGTTGATTGACGAATAGTTAAAAGGTAGTAAAAAGACTTTTTTATGTACTATTATAGAAGCTACGAGTACCTACTTTAAATGTTTTTAATTTCTATCTGTTATATAGAATTATTTATTCATTTTTTACATCTTCAAGAGAAACAAACAGCATAGATACAGCAACTATAGATAGAATAATATAAGTAAAAACATCGTACAAAAAACAGCGCGCTCCTCATCGTATTACAAAAATGTACTGTTTATAGGTCGGGTGAAGAAAAAAAAGTATAATAAATATGACTAAAAGGTATCCAATTAGGTAATTAAAGTAATACTTAAATCTTTGTTTTAAATAACATTAGTTTTGTTTGAGGATATTTTTAAATGTATTTAGGTGTATATTAAAGGGGTCAGTATTATAAAAATCTTCATTATATAACTCCTATATAAATAAGAGTTTTTACAATAGTTAGTGTTACAATAGGGACTAAAAATAAACCTTTTTTCGAGTTTTGCAATTGGAGCCCCGGAAAGGGATATTTTCTAGTAGGTATTGGGAATCTACGAAATAATTAATGTTTTAAAAAAAGAAATATACATATTTGTAGGTATTTTCAAGCTATAAAAAAAAAATAGTTGTTTTATAGAAATTGGTAGGTATTGTAAAGCTAGTATAGGTACATACCGTTTACATAGGTACAGCAGATACAGCCCGCTTGTTGGTTAGAAAAAAGCTGTTTTAAAAACAGAACCCGCTGTCAAAAAAATAATAAATTCAACGTCAAAAAAATACTTTTTAAAAACAAGCTGATTACGCCTTATATATCCATAGAAAACCACTAAATGTATCCAATGAACCAGAGGGTGAAGAACCCACGGGATGCGAAAATAAGAGAAATGAATACAAATGTAAGCGGGGTGCGAGGGGGGGCATTTCTAATTAAAGTTGGTACGAAAATCAAGCGACAAGCTTTTAAATCACATAAATACATTAACCAATAATAGTAATGACTTCTATGTTTATTTTTGTGCATTTTAAAAAAGGCTTGATTTTAAAAAGGTTTTTTTAGGTTTGTTTCATTTACTCCTTTTTAGTGTTCTAAGTTGCAGAAACTTCTCTAGAGCCCATCAAAACAACCCTAAACACGACGTGTCTACTGTTCGTCGTCGAGGAGTTTCAGTGCTAATCTTCCTGGCTGCAGCATCTGATCAAGGTCATGACATTAAATTGTTGTCATTGAAACTACGAGCCAAACGAACCCAAACACGACATGTCTATCGTTCGGGGTTGAAAATTCCACAGTGTGCTGGCCTTCCTGGGTGCAGCTTCAGGTCAAGCTCATCAGATTATTGTATTGTCAGCGGTTTTATATACATGTGTAAAATTTCAGGGCAGTAGTACAAGTGGAAGTGGGTTAAAATCGACTTGCAAAATTTAACGTAAATAAACAAACTAACAAACATGAATAAAAGTTTGAAAAAATGCATATAGTTCGACACTGATATTTTCCGCAATTCCATAGACAAGTCATCAAACTATCTATTATAGATATTATGATAGTGTTGATTTTTAGCAAACATTACTTACAATCAGAATCGTTCATAACATTTATTTTATTTTTGTTTCCATAACAAAACATTAGTTTTCTTATTAAAAACTATAAAGTTACGCTTAATGTAATAATACCCATTGTATATGTAGTATTTGGTCTACCCTTTACCTTAAGTGACGAAGTTATCCAAGAACAGGGTCTACAAAACACGAAGCCGAAACGCGAAGGGTCGGAATGCGAAATCCGAAAACTCGAAATGCCAAATGCCGAAAATGCTCGGCGAGGATCGCTCGGAATTAACATCTCGGCTATTATGAACACGGAATTCCCTTTAAATTTAACACTCCTACAAGAATTGGTTCACATGGCTCCTCGGGATTACAGTTTCGTTAACACTTTCGGTTATTAAAATACCATATTATACCATCAGCCTATGTCTCTCCAGTGCTGGATATAGAGCAATCCCAAGGCTAGCCACGCCGAAAACATAGAACAAATAACAATATATTTTCAATCGGCGCTTGCTATGAGTTTGTTATTTATTTTTTCTACATGCATTCATTTGGAAAAACAAATATGCTAGAAACATCAATTGAAATTGTTGTATTTATTTATATATATGTATATATATATATATTTGGTTTACCCAACGGTTCAGATAAGTTCCCCCCTACCATGGTCACGAACTGACTCACAAATATCGCTGCTGATTATTTATCATATATCACTGAATAAAATATATAAAACTAGTGACATATAAATGCCCCAGATGTTCGATTTTTATAAGCACTTCTGTGGTATTCGTATATTCACTAATTTCACATTTTTTTTTATATCTTTTAATGATTCCTGTTTATTGGATCTTTAGAAATAATGTTTTACACAATTTTGTTACTTCCTCAAATGTCTTTTTTGATGTTTTTAAATGGAACATATTGTATTTCGCTTAGATGAGATGCGGCTTGCATGTAAACCGCTCCTAACTAACACAAATAGTTTAAATGACTTGTAATATCCCGTCATATTTCTACTCTTAATTACTTTTTAATTTTACACTAATATTAATTTTAGAGTATTCGAAACGAAATACTATTAAAGACGTTTTATTCTGTAGACATATCTTCTAACACCATTACTTATATCTAAAACAATTAAGTATATTCTTGTAATATTATTACGTGCATTTCATTATTACAAATCGTCTATAATAAAACATTTCCGTTCATTACATTTGAGATTTTCACCGTCACGTAGGGGATATTTCAAAATTATTATTTTTTCCTTTTTATAGGAAAGAATACGGACGGTCAAGCAGCCAACCTGATGGTAAGTTGTTACCTCGGTCCATGGACACCTGCAAAGTCCTATTCACAACCTTATTGAAGTATTGACCTTATTGAGGGCATGTGTACTGCCGACAAACAGTAATTAAAAAATAACCACATATTGTAACTTATAGCAGTTCCAGCAGGCTACGAATTCGAGATATAAACTGACTTTTGGAACGTATGGTACGCGACACTTCCATATCCAAAAATAGCTTCGAAACGCGAGAAAATGTCTTTTGATATAATGTATTTCATAATTATTACTTTGCCGGTTGAAGATCTATAAAGTCTACGATTTAGCTCTATAAACAAATCCTTGAATACGAAAATATATTTTCATAAAGTTAATTAATCGACCTAAAATAATTATTTTAACCAATACAATTATCGTGCCGGAGCAGTTGGCGGAGGCTTATAAATAAACAAAAGACGATCTGGGGAGCCAATTGCACCACCCGCCAGTTAGTTAGCGGATTTTAATTGCGGTTTAAATTTCACCGCGTTTGGAATTAAATGAGATTATCTCCGGCAGTCAGGTGCAATGATAAAATAATGTAAGACGTTAAAATTGTTATTTTCTTTTGATAAAATGTTTTAGATAATTGATCGAATAAGTATGTGTTATATAATTAAGTATAATATATAATTAATATAATGATATAATTAAGTATGTGTTAATTTATAGATATACATTTTAGTGTTAAAAGAAATATTTTTTTGTAGAATGCAGACAGTCCATCTGGTGGTCACCATAAACATCCACGATACGAGACGAGGAGTTATCTTCCGTCAATAAACTAAACTGATAATAATAGATTATAAGAAATGTTTTCCTTAGTTTATCAATTTCCTTTTTGATTTCTATAATAATGTTTTAATTATTCTGAATAAATTATTTTTTTCACTGTATTATGTCAATGACGAAAAAATTACATATATAGTCTGTAAATATATTACATATAATTGTATATAAAGATTATATCTACAAATATATTACATATATTTATAGTCTTTTATCTTCGTAGTCAGCTAAAATCCACTGGGAATACATATATGAAAATTAAAGTAAATATAAATTCGGCAACTGATTTTATATTTCTATAAAAATATTCATTTAATTTTGGTGTTCGAGTTTCGCTAAACACCACTCAGCGTCTGTTGACGAGCGATAACGCTGAAGCTGTGCACTAATTCTAGACCAAGGGTTGACATCAACAAAAGTCTTCTTTTAAATTTTCGCCATGTTATTGTTAATCACAGTATGCAATTTATTTCATATCCTAAATTAAGTATAAATATTATTACTGTGAGATTGTAACGATGAGAGAGGCGGGGGTGATAATAAGGATTCAGGGTACTCACCGCAGATAACGGCAACAATGTCCAAAAGATTATTAGATGTCGCACACGATATCACATGTCTGTAATCGTAACTAATTAACGATAGCTAATTACTCGGTAGCGAATACAACGACGCGTGTGCAATCGTCAAACGCCCGAGCGGAACTAAGCGGTGATACACATGCTCTGCAGAGTATGGATATTTGAGGGTAGTAGGGAAATTTAGGATAATTGGCGGAACACTAATTTTTATACACTATAAAAATTATAACATAGTTTGCTTATGCCTGTGGCTTTGCCTACGTGCTCACTGTACCACGTGAATCTATTTTATAGCCTGTCATTTCTCCGTTCCCCATGAAAATCAATACAATGTTTCAGCTCGACTCGTCCATCCGATACGTGAAAGCATTCCAAACAAATAATCAGAAATCGTTTCATTTTTATGTGTTAGGATTATACAGAGTACAAAAATAATGTTGTATTTGCGTTTTTACTCGCTTTTATACAAATAATAAGACAAATATTAACTACTAGCGACCCGCCCTCGCTTCGCTTTGGTTTATAAGTTTAATTTTTTTCAATTTAATTTTTTGTCAATTTCAAAATAAAATATAGTCTATAGTAGACACGGGTAATGTAGCTTCCTATTTGTAAAAGAATTTTTGAAATCGGTTCAGTAGTTCTAGAGATTACCCCCAACATACAAACACACAATTTTACCTCTTTATTATATTATATTTAGTATAGATATTAAAAATCAACTTTGATTTACGAAAGGTGCTAAAGAAATCAATTCTCTTTAAAGACAGAATGTAATACTGTATAGTAATACAGTAACTATAACTATATAATAATATTGTAGTATTTTAAACCTTTATACTAATTAAACTAATATGTAAATATTGTATATAAAGATTGGGACCTTATATATATTGCAAGTTACAATGCATGGTAGAGGACGCATTACTTCATTAAATTGCAATGATTATGCGCTGAGCGAGGTAACTGATGTCATTAGAATCACTAGTGGTGACCATCGGGAGATTCGCTAAGTTTTCAAAAGATTTTCATTAAAATTCTCAATTTGCAATGTATTTTATTGCATACAGAAGTTGCTGCAGACATACGGCCAACTCGCCAAATAGATGGAATGTGGTCATCACCGCCTATGGGCACGTACAATATCTGGTTAAATGGTTAAATGCGAATCCACTGCCAACCTTGCAGAACCTCCGTTGTTTCGAAATTTATTTTTGTAATAAAATTTATATATTATTATTTATGTAAAAACAGAGACAACCCTACCCACATTGCATACTAAAAGTCTGTACTCGCCTTAATAACTGTTGGCCTTTGCACCCGCATTTAATATACTGCCGGAAATTCATAACTTCTATGTGTACGTAGAGAACATATTTCTCAGACAAATTTAAGTGAATTTATTAGAGAAATGATGAATCCAGTTTTTTTCTCTATTGAAGACCACATATTCGTATCTATATAAATAAAAATGTAAACGTTCGTCTGTTCTCCGAAAGTTCCTCACCGATCGCTTTGAAATTTTGACACAACGTTGCATTCGAATACGCGCGTGTTTTTATATACCTATCATAGGGTAAAAACATGCTTTTTACCCAAAAACAGGTAAAAACAGTGTAAGCGCTATCTGTTGGGCAGCCACAGCAACGCGTGGCCAGGCACAGATAGTACCATAATAAAATAATAATCTTTTTTTAAAGCTTCAATAAAGGTATTTTACTGTACATACGATTTGCGCAAACGAGTCATAGCCAAATACGTAGCAGCAGATTACTTTTAACAGTGTAAAATAACTGAAATCAAAGCACTTTATTTTAATAGTGTAGATTTAATTTTATTCCTCAATAATGCTGTAGAAACTTAGATATTATCTCGTCATACTATGTATTGGCATTCCATTTTAAAAACAATTAAGAGATCGTGTAGGAGTTTAACTTTACATAACGACGACGTTGTTCCTTTTCAATAAAAATATATTGATGTGCTTTAAAGTAAGTAACCTTACTTGGACTTGTATGTTTTGTGCTCGTAAGCAAGTAAAGGAGAAGATTCATTATCTAATTAATTATTTATTTTATTTTTTCACTAATGTAAATACCACGGTATATTAAATATTGTTTCAACCATTTCTGAATTCCTATATTTCTGGTTGGCAGTGGATTCACGATCACGGAATCACGGAATCACGATCACGGAATCGATCACGGAGAGGAGATTTTGGCCCAAAATTATTTTACTAGAATCATCCTGTCTCTCCACTCTCAGGACAGATTTACAAATTTGATATTTGTAATTAAATTCCACCTGAACAAAAGAAAGTAAGTAATTGTACAAAATAAATAAAATTAATAACTATTTTTGAAATATTCATAAATTAAAATTTGTAACAAGATGAAATTTCTGAAAAATGTTAGTTCCTTCGATCATCAACAGATGGAGTTACGTAGAACGCTGATATCGGGTTAATATTCATTCATAAGAACAAATTGGTTTTGTTCGATATTAGTCAATGAGTTAGTCGGTTACCTACCTTTGTACCTTAGGACTTTATGTCTGGAAGTGTGCTTCGCGTTCATGGACACCTGACTCATCTCATCGATACACGGCGCAGTATCTGAATTATACGTAAATATATCAATCATTCGCAAGATTCGTATACTTACCAGTCGCGTGGTGTCGGCTGACTGTGGAATACCACCACCCCATTTCTTCCCGCATGTCTACTAAAAGGCGACTAAGGAAAAACAAAGCCGTGGACTTGCCAACCCCCTTGGCTAGCGTGGCGGTTTAAGGCCATACATTCTCATTCATAAGACGGTGTGCATGAGAAGGCCCGTGTCCAACAGTGGATATTGAAAAGGCTAGTTGCATTGCATTGGTTGCATAAGCAAGATTCCAACGTTTCATTCCTCTCCTGAGCACGGCGTCAGCTTCCAGTCTTACAAATTCATAATTTATATGATTTTAATCGAATGGTTTTATATACAATAAATATTAATTGGGAAAAGTAGACATAATTTTTATGGGTTTTAAAGTATTATACTTCAAAGATCAATTTGTAAACGCAACTGCAAAGTTACTAAAATACATTGCAAAATTTGAAATTATTTGCATATTTTTCAAAAACTAACCGGTAAAACTATTCGGTAAACTATTCTTAAAAGCTATAAACGTCCAGTAAGAATCATAAAAACCTACGCACTCTTTGATGACTGAAACTGAGCTGTAAATTCTAGTATATTAAATAAATGACATTGCACACTAACTGATAAGCAACTTAGGAATGTTTAACAGGGCATCAATTGCAGTAAAAATATCTTTACTTACAGTAAAGACCGGCCAATGTAGAAGCTCTGTAATAAACCAGTTGCACATAAAGCTCAGGTTTAAGTATATCGACTTAACGAGAGACTACCACAGTAAATATAATGAGTAGTAAGCCAACTCAACACGAATAACTTTCCAGTTAACTATGCAGCCAAGCACAATGTGGCGGTAATAGCGACATTGAGCGACATTGAGACATAAAGCAAATAATGTCCCATCGACAATTCCAAATAAACTAATACCAACGATTGTCACATAATTTACAATACATTATTAATTTATTACCGCGTCTTGGGTATACAAATATACTTATGAACAAATAAATCAATATTCAAATCACCTAGAACACCAATAAATCACACAAAAAGTCTGATACAATACATACAAATTATATAAACATTATGCAAGTAGTAGGTAATTAGTATTGTCCATGGTAAGAAATTATCATGAGGCAAGCCGTTAGACTTACTGCCTACTAAATTCATTTTAAATAATGCGTTATAAATCCAGACTTATCTTTGTTCCATGGTCAAAATTCACCATCTGCTCACTTTACTTGTGTGTGTAAGGCGTATTTCATACTTCTGTGAAGATACGGTACTGTCTTCTCAATGTACTGTATGACCACTTAGGGCTAAATGCACGTATTTGCTCAACATAACGGTGTTCGGTTTCAACACGAGTAGTCAAAGTGTACCGATCGCTATATAAAATGAAAATTATTAGTATGTGCATCTCCTTAAAGAATACGCTAGGTGCAGTTTTAAACTGAATTCAGAAAAGAAGATTCGGATTTTTCTTACGAATGATTTTTGTAAGAAATGAAATTACATTTGGTAATTTTCCACGATTAGGTAGAATATCTGAAGACCTAATTATGTTGCATTATATATAATATAGCCTAACCTAACCTCACTTGCTTAATGAGCAAATATGACCTGCCCATTGCTGTTTCGGCATGTTGCGTATGTCGGTGACTTTTATTTCTCTGGTGAATTTCTTCGTTTCGTCCAAATAAATCGGTAAATTATTTTTTGATTTACACTTAAAATTTTAACTCGCATTCTCGATATTACATATCTTATTATTAGACACTCGCTACAGTGACCTATAAAAAAGTATAACGTACAATTAATTGAAAAACATACTTGATACATTGTCAGCTTGAAACTGCCTTAAGTCGATAAGGTTTTGCAACACAAATATAAAAACGATCACTAAAAATCAGTATGGTTCAATAAAGACCACACAGGCCACTGATATGTTCATTACTGTGTTGATTTGTATGGAGACGACATTGTAAAGCAAGTTTTTTATATCCAATTCAATATCCTCTGATAATGTCCAGGTATTTAAGAAAGTAAAGTTTGCAAAGGTTGTGCAGGACAAATTAATGGCCACATTCGATGTGCAGATGGTCTTTATATAATACATACATAGACAATGTGTTTTTAGACATAGATAATTTATTACGTTCAAAATTCATATCCATAATATTTTATTTGCGCTCATGTTAGTAGTATTGATTCGTATTAGTATTGATTAGTATGTTAGTATTTATTAGTGTTAGTATTTATTAGTATTGATGAGTATGAGTAATGATTAGTGTTAGTACATATTTATTAGTATGTTAGTATTGATAAGTGTTAGTATTTATTAGTATTGATGAATATTAGTATTGATTTAGTATTAGTATTTTGAATTAACTAAAATATTACATATTATTTGCAAAGTATTAATTTAGCAAATATGTATGAAAAATTTAGCAAACCCAATTTGATTTAAAAAGTACGGTATTTCAAGTAAGAAATTAGAAAAAAGAAATCGTCTTAGAATTGTGATCGTGTATAAAATCTTTAAATTAAAAATGGAACTTTAGATACAGGGTTGAATAGGTGGTCGACAGCATTTTTCATTGCCTCTATATTAATAATTTCCCTACTAATTATGGGTAGTCAAGAAGTTTCTTGAAGATTGTAAAGGATTTGGTACAAGTTAATAACTAATCGTGAATAACCCACCGATAAGTATTTATACGGATGGGGCACGAGTAGGTATAGAATAGTCTGCCATTGCTAATTGTGTTATTATTATAACCATCTCCCAAGGCTCGCCAACACACTCGGTCCTCGGCTCTTCTCATCCAACCACCACCGGCGAATTTCTTTAAATCGTCGGTCCACCTGGCCGGAAGGCATCCCTGACACTGCGCTTTGCATATTGCGTTTTTTATTTAAATAAATATCAAAACTATTTATTAGTTTTAAAAAGTCAAAGGTTATAATTAAATTTAATTAATTGAAGACATTAATACAGGCAGAGTATATTAATATATGTAGAACTAAATAGCCAGTTCAAGTTCGAAGCAATAGCACAAACATCTTCACGGATAGAAAGGAATTACCTACGATATTATTTTTTCAATATTTTTGCACGATGAATATTTTTCCAATTAGAATTTTATATTATAAACTAGCGACCCGCCCTCACTTCGCTTCGGTTTATTAAATTTAAAACATAAAACATTCGGAATAAGATATTTTCCTGCGGTAAAATGGAGCCTATATTTTAAGTTAGACCTCTAGCAATACATCGGTGAAAACTGCATTTAATTCCATGCAGTAGTTTTTGCGTGATGCGTGTACAAACATACAGACAGACAGACAAAATTTCTAAAAACTGTTGTTTTGGCTTCTGTTGCTCTAATAAAGACCCCCCCCCCATATTAGTTTTATTTTAATATCTATAATGTACAAACATCGGCCTGTTACAATTTTATTATATGTATAGATTGGGTTCGAAAATTAAATAATACAATATAAAATGTGTACCTACAGAACGCCAACGTTTAAAAAATTAAGGTTTTACCCAGTTGAAGAAAAAATTAGATAAATATTTTCTAAAAACAACAAAGACATTTTCCTGTGTACCATATATCTATAAAACGCTGTTTATCTTTCACTTGCGCCGAACTTAAAGCGGTCGCCGATAGAGGTGGGAGTTAAATTAAGTATTAAAATTCACAAGAGGCCAGCCTTAATAGAGGATGCACAATAAATTGTTGCGATGCTATCGGCTTAATAACTTCTTTGGTAGCTCGAGGAGCGACAAAAACTTGATGAGAGAGAAATTCTTGGCGTTTAACATGAACTTTGGGTTTTATGTTGAGATAAATATATTTTTTTCTTTTTAATCGTTCAACCTCTTGACAGGGTGCATCTGCGAAGTCTATATAAGAGGGCGTGAGGTTGATATATGGTATATTTTCAAACAATAATTTTGTGTATAATATCTCTCCTTTTTGCCCAAATAGGCCTATACCAAGCAGTGTCACCTGTACCAACGTCATAGGACTCATAGGTATTAGGCATGTTTTGAGTAGCAAAAAAAACTCTATTCGGGAATACGAATACGATTACTTTACCTCACTATTCGCCAATACGAATAGTACCTAACTTTCTACACATGAACTTATAAAGTAAGTGATTTTTAGTTCAATTTAAAGGTGCGTAACTGATTTTCAAATAAAAGTTGATTTTTAAAGATTTATTATGTGATAAATGAAAAAATAACTTCATAACTTTAAAATCAAACTTCACCCACTTATAAAGCTACAGTTAGCATTTATTATCAAAATTTAATGCTTCCAAACGCTCAAAACTGACTCATAATCAAAACACATAAATCGACAAAAATATTTTATCGAACAAAAAAAGATATCACCCAAAACTGTTGACAAGCCCTGACATCATTTAAAATTAATGGCGGTCGTACATTATTTGGCTACCAGAGTCAGAGGTGGTCCACCCTTTTACACGTTTCGTTTACAAAATAATAAAAAAAACACTAATGTCCCGTGATGGGTCCTTGGAATATTTTACCGTGTGAAATATGTGAGTAATTAAAACCAGGAATGTGCGGTTGTATATTTAATCTAAAACAATATTTTATGCGGTTTTTTAAATAATTTAAATAATTTTATGTTTCACTTGCTGATACAGTATGTCTATCGACATATTTGTGTCATCTATTAGGGGCCGTTCAAGTATTACGTAAGCACCAAAGGGGTGGAGCGGGGGGTCTTTGCTTTGCTTATTTTTGATGACATGGGGGACGAGGGGGTCTGAATGGCGATTACGTCAGCAATATTTATTTATTTACTTTCGTATTTTTTTGTCAAAATTTAGTAGATTCTGATTAAATGAGAAACTTGAATAGATTTTGTAAAAATTATACCAATGCTTACGTTAGCATGGGGGGGGGGGGGTAAAAATGACTAAAATTCTGCTTACGTAATACTTGAACAGCCCCTTATGTCATGTGTATATCATCACACTAATTTGTTTAGTGACTCATAGTAGATTTTTAGTACCAACTGATTTTTTACTGCATATAAAAATTTCTTAATTGTCAACGCAATTAGTTAATGCCAGTTCAAATTAATGTTGAAATTATCGGTAACCGTATCCAGCCCTTTTAATATCCACTGCTGGATATGGAGACCCTCGTGCACATTTTCTTGTGCATGAAGGATGTATGGCCTTCTTGTTATCCCTTAGTCGCCTTTTACTGCACCCACGCGAAGAAGAGGGCCGGTATCATTCTAAAGCCGACCGGCAAATGTTACCAGTGCCAGAAGAAGATTAAATTAACCTCAGAAAATGAACAATACAAAAGTATAAATAATACAAATACAATTTGTACTTCTCAATAATAATCTCAACTTGTAATAATTATTAAGAACACCAATAATATAATCCAAACCTCCAGTCACTTTTGCAAAAAGACCAACCGCTAAAGGTTCAGTCACGTAATGTGGTTTTAAACATAAATTATATCAGTGATACAACATTAGAGATGATTCACACTACACCGCCCTAAAACTGAATATTTTTATACGTTTTTGAGGGTTCGATTTAAGTGAATATTATTTTTGCTTTACTTTAAATATTTTAATACGTACATTAAGACTGCCGTCTACTCCCATAAACTTCAACAGCCGTATCAGCTTTCAGTGCCAGAGAATGTGCTCCTACGCAATTTTACTTGTAGTAAGTCAAATACAGACTTCCAATCATAGTAATTTAAAAACATTATTTTTCTAACATAATGTCGCCCTATATTTTGACAGTGCTAGAGCTAATTTATAAATAATCGAATATACTAGAAATTGATTCATGAAATCAAAATCGAAATATCTTCAAAACTGACATAGGACTTAGAAATAACGAGTTAGTAAAGAACCGCACTAATAGTTTGATTACAATCACGAGTGAGTAACACAAGCGGCTACAATTTTGTAATGAATTTGAAAAAAAAATCAATTTGAACTACAGTTTCCGTCCCTATTACGGATCCGACTTGTCGTAGTGTGAATCATCCTTAGCATCAACTAACTTTTGTCGGTTGATACAGAACTGACCGCAACCGCAACAAAAGTAATGTTATGTCGACCACAGGACATGAGCTATTACAGTTTACTTTTTGTTTCTTCGTCTATACTCAGTTAAAAGCTACATAATAAATAATAATAATTAGTAGCTAAGTAAGGCAATCTTTGATTATGAAAATAGAATAACAATGTACAAAGCATCAACGGTAAGTTACTTTTATATCTGATCCACATTTGTACAGTCAGCAACAGCTCAAGCTATACCTTCCATAATGTGTTATTAATACGGTCCAGTTTTTAATGGTTTTGGGTACGTTGGCGTATTGCTGACTGTACTGAAATCACTACAGTCAGCACTGAAATCACTGATGCCTCTTGGATAAAAACCACTGTGACACCACATAACGCCCCAATTAATGACAATAATAACGAGAAATAGTTAGCTGAGTAGTCAAATAATTAATGAGTAATGTATAATTAACAAGAATAATTATTAATGGGTTGGGTTTAAGTTCTCTGATGACAAAAAGAAAAAGGAGTCGATTTTGTGATGACATTCTTAGAAAATAAATATTTATTTCCGTTATTCAATAATATTTTGTTTCATCGATCATGATTTTTCGTACATTTGGTATTGTTTTTTTTTATAAATACAAGCTATTTTAAAAATCCGTACTACATACTATAGTCGGATTTTTTATTCGAGTCAGGAATATGACATGTAGAACTGTCAATAAAGTGTCATCTCCGTACAAATTTCACTCTGTTTGACAGTTCTACATGTCATATTATATCTCTGACTCGAATATAAAATCCGACTTTAAATAATGCACTGCCTTCTATGTCAGGCGCGAATCACTATCTACAATTCCCTCATTAAACCGCATCTCGATTATTTGGTTGAAGTGTGGGGAAATGGTGCTAACACCTAACATAGTAACGCTAATTATCTCCTCTTTTCATCTGTAAGAACCGACTATGGTCGAATAACCATCTTGTTTGAAAGAATAAAATTGTACAACGCATTGCCAAGTCATTCCGGTTCGAGCTCCCATCTTACAATTCGTTATTTTTGGCTAACGTTGGTTTTTCGCCATGCGTAACAATATCCACTTACCACCAGGTACTGTCAACTCGTATTATACATTATTTCTCTAAAAAAATCTATGTAATTTTAATTCACAGAATTGACAGCACAAAGTTACTAAGAATTTGGTGTATATTTTATTAACAGTAAACAGATTCCCATCAATATTCAACCTATTTTGTAATGCGAAACGTCAATGTCTCCGTTCCCATTCTCACGGGTTTTCTTAGAACTTTGAACACAGGAAAGTTTGTTGCAAATTATTACAAGCTACGGTTTCCGTTTTTTCATGTTTCTATTATATATAAATATTTTTTGGGTGGTTAATTAAATCTTCTGATTTTTTTTTCTAAATTTCACTTTTAGTAGGATAAAGGTTATGTGCAAAGGTTGTTTTTAGGCACAAATGAACCATAAATTTAAACTTTCACTACAAATCAACCATACATTTATAATGACAATAGACATACATATATGTAGTCTACGAACAAGACGCAAAATGACAATTGAGGTAACAAAAAAATGTTTACCTTAAAAAATGTGCGATTTGTCATAGATACTTTATAAATCATATATTTGACAGAACTCTAGGCCTCTCCAACTAATTAAAAACGCCATTAGCAAAATTTCTAAGTCTATGGAGTCAAATCAAAGATATGGAATTTACTTCGAATAGTTGTTCTTTTAAAAATATCGGAATTAAATCGGATTTTATATCCTTAAAACAGGGCTCTATGCATTCAATCACAGTCTCAGTTTACTTCTTTGAATTTGAAAGTATTATATTAATTAATCTAGCATTGATACAAATACATTTGTAGCTCATTTTCAACTTTTTTAGTAGACGGCTAGATAGGGACAAGTGCAAATGCGTTATAGAGCAAAACTACATTTTCAGTTAAAACAACGAATATAGACGTTACACGTCACCGTAATAAGTCGTTTATGAACGTAAAAATAAATTTGTTATCGTGCAGCCAATGATTTTATTGTAGAGCAAATCAGTGTGTGAGTGATCCTATCCTATTCCTCCCCATTTTCCCAACTATTTCTTCAAATCCATTGATAAATTTCCAAAGGTAGACAGCGCATCGGGAGGCGTGTTAACGTTTGTCATTCCGGACTGATGTTGGCATGTATCGACAGTATCCACTTACCACCAGCTGAACTGTTTGCTTTGCCACCTTCTTTCTATACAAAAGAATATCTCATCAATCTGTGAATATTTTAAACATGCTAATTTCCTCATGATGACGTCGCATTGTTACCGCTAAGGTGACAATAAAATCGGTAGTATATAATTTTCGAAAATCCATCATAGTGAAGTGAAGAACAGTGAAGAAAAGGTTTGATGATGTTGTTTGCTATTAGTAACAAATTGAAGTAAAACTATTCAAACTAGATTAAAGACAACAGGAAAACGTCAAGACAAGTCAACAACCGACAATTAAGTAAAAAGACGATCGCCTCGTCTATCGGAAAGCGATAAAAGCCGGAAGAACCGTTACACCGATCGCGGCAAAAAACTCATTTGGAAAACGATCCACTAAAAATTATTCTGCTAAATAACTCTTCTTTGACGAGGCATTTGACTTAAGGCTCATTTACACGGGGAGAGTTTCTCGAACATTTGTCAAAGGCTAGTAAAAAAACAATTGTTTTCATCATCTGATCATTGTATCCCTATTATCATCGAGATTTTATAATCATGTGAACAGTTGCAGCCGAGAATTGTATGTAGTTTGGTCGCATACGAGAATCGTATACAGTACTCTCGACTGAATCGTTCGAGAAACTCTCCTTGGGTAAACGAGTCTTTAGTTTGCGATTTTATTTCATTTATTTTTTTATCTATAATATATAAATCCCATCTATATCTATCCCATAGGTATGCTACCTATGTGAAGGAGGCAGACGAGCAAGCGGCTCAATATAATGCAAAGACAATGCAAGTTGTTTAATCAAACATTTAATTCAATGAAAATCAAACGTGTCACTTATTTTGTACCTACAATTAAGTGACGAGTAAATTTTAGTGATGGAAAACCATTTACCGATTAAACGAAACATCTCCCTTGACTCGGTTCACCATTTTAGACGAACTTTCGCAATTGCTTATAGCGCAAAAAAGCATAATTTTGTTTTGTAACAGCATATAAAGTCCCACGGTAGGGACAGGCCTCCCTACAGTACTGGGGGGTTTCAGGCCGTAATCCACCACGTGGGTCCAGTGCCGATTGGATCACATACTCCAATTGTTTTTTTATTACTTTAGCATGCGGGTTTCCTGACGATGTTTTCCCTCACCGTTGAGTTAGTGACATTTTTTTTTAAACCCGTACTTTTGTATAAACTCAGTGGTACGGGCCGAGGATTTGAAGTCACGATCACACGAATGTGAGTCGAGTATAGATACCCCTTGACTGTCACCTAGGCTTTGTAACGTTTTGTCACGCTCCTCCAAGTAAGTATCGAAGTAAGTAAACGTTAGTCATTTTTGACCAAGTTTATCATATATCACAGATGCATCAGCCTCATTATCTACTTACCACCAGATGAACTTGCTCGTTTGTGCCATTCTTCCTATAAAGAAATATATTATTCATGGCAACTTGTTGCAAAGATACCGCACGCGTAAAGTAAATTATTTTGAAAGACTATCGAAAATTCGTTTTGATGCTTCGTTTAAATAAAGTTTTAACCTCATTTTTATATTATTCGCGGCATTATTATAAAACGGTATCAAGCGTCGTCGAAGCGTATAATTGTATGCGTTTCCGATCCCCTCCTGTTATATTGATGCTCTTTGACATAAATTTGGGTAAATGTTTTAGTTCGTCTTATGAAGTACATTTGTTCACGCAAGGTATCGAAATGGTAAAAACGACCTATAATGATAATACATGTACTGATATACAGAGAAATAAAGGGTATATATGTCGCACTAAGATTATAAAATTAATGTTTTGGTGAAATCACTAGGGATATGGTGGAAAAAAAAGGAATTTAGTGAAATGATAATCTCGCTAATTTAAAATGGGTAAGAGATTTTTTAAATTTAATATGTGTAAGATTTGATTGCTTTGTCATTTAGTTAATACCAACGCGGATGAAGCGGAGAAGGTTGGTTTCCTGGGTAGGAAGGATTTTCGCGTTTTAGCTTCGTGACTTGGCGATTTCTTATGGAATCCACGGACATGAAGACCTCTTAAAAGAACAAAGAAAATGAACGGAATTTATAAATATAAACATTTCTATTAAAAATTATTGATAAGTCTTAAAAGAGTTCATTATCACGAACGTCGGCCATCTTGAATTTCGATCTTATTCAAGTTTGAAAGTCAAACAAAATCTTAAATACCGAAAGTTATACGAAAAGTTTTGCTAAGTTCCATTCCAGTAATATTTTCACTTCCGTTAAATTCTGCGCAATAAATACAAAGGTGTTACACACTCGCTTTCTTAGTATGGACAACTAAAACAGACATCCAGGACTTAGGTATCTTAAGAGCATATATTTACCTGTTTTATTTACGAGATGCATACGGGATAAATTATCTGCTGTTATTACATTTTCTTGCTGACTAATCGTTTTAATTGAGTGCAGTATTTGGTTCACCGATCACTTATCTGCTGCCATAAAAATTATATCCCGTATTATATTATAATATGTATTAATTATAAAAAAAAAATTCATCGGTGTCAGTTGGATGCGAAGAGACGAAGATCGTGTGTGATGGCGAGCTTTGCGAGAGGCCTATAGGGCATGTGGTTTACCAACAAGTGGTTTGGTATGGTATTAATTGTAACCATATTTATATTATACAAATTATAATATACATACATAAATAAATACGTACATGAATTACGTTTGTCACTTGCTGTGATGTTTTATACTATAAACTGAAACACAAATTATTTTTATACTAGTTATTATAACACCGAATCCTGTGGCAAAAACTTGACAGAAGACAAATATTAATTAAAAAGAAAGGTATACTTATACAATGAAACTGTACACAAGACCATTGCATTATTATACGCTACTAGTGACGGACAACAAACGCCAATTTATCGATCAATCGATAATAGCAAATAGAAATACATGTATTCGTGAGTTCGATTTTTTCTAAAAAGTTTGATATAAAATCGACAGTATCAATGGATTTTGTAAAACTATTTTTTTAATTGATCGTTTTAAAATTCTGCAGGGTTTTTTTTTTCTGTAGGTACATTCCAATACCTTTTTTCTAATAATTTTCGACACAATGAATTAATATTTATTCAATTCCTATTATTATTAGTTCATTATTTAAGTACCTAAGTGTTAAATATTATTTTTAATTATTATAGAATCGCTAAAAATTAAATAATTATTATTCTGTGACAATTATTAATTTAAAATCATAATAAAATTAAAATGGACTATAATTTGACTTTATAATTATTATTACAATTCGGCTGTGTCGCGAATGTTTCCAATAGATCTCCGGCGGATTTCGTTATGCACAATTCTGTAAAGCGATGTCATTACGTTTTGCATTTTAGCAACAATCACAAGTAGGTATTCTATATTTGTTAAAGCGAGTTGTTCAGAGCACTCATGAGTGATTTATTCTAAATGAACATTGTTTACACTTTCGTAATACTTAAGGAAAATGTATAATAAAGTAGTTATTTGAAAAATATTTTTCCAATTAAAAACTGCCATCAACTGTTTCAGTATCTACCGCAGGACACGGGCCACCTCGTGTACGTCGTTTTGTACTTAAGGGATTTATGACCTTAAACTGCCACGCTAGCCAAATGGGTTAGCGAGTCCACTCTTCCAGAGGTGGTGTGGTACCTCAGCGCTCGTGGTAGCGATTTTGTTATCCCTTAACATTCAAGTAATGCAACGCAAAAATAAATATTATTTGAAACATTTTCCCGCCGTTTCCAGTAATTGCCTACATCTTTACTGCAACAATAGCCCCCTCGAAATTGACGACGCATAGAGTAGCGTATGCAAATACGACCCGGGGCTATGAAATATACGGCCAATAAATAAACAACACGAAAGGGTGAAATTAAATATTCATATTAGGGTAGTGATGACTGCTGAGAGGTGCTCGGAGTAGTCGATAACTGGTTTTAAAAATAAAAACGAAGGGATGACATGTGAATAGTTAAGTAAAAAATTTGAAGTGTTAATTATTACATAGTACGTGGGTAGAAGGGCAGATAACTAGCAGATATATGATTCTAGACTTTTTACATGTTCCTACACTTAAGTTCCTACACTCGAACCTATTGTGTTTTCAATTAAAAATAGAAATAATCATGGGGGGGTTACAACAATTGTATTTCTGATTTTACCTCTTTAAAATTCATTACGCAATGCTCTTATATAATACTAGGGACCGGGCCCCCGCTTCGCTTCGGTTTATAAGATTTTTTTTTTTTAATTTCAAAATAAAATATACTCTATATTAGACACGGACAATGTAGCTTCCTACTTGTGAAAGAATTTTTAAAATCGGTTCAGTAGTTCCAGAGATTACCAACATACCCACAAACAAAGACATAATTTTACCTCTTTATTATATTAGTATAGATATCTTTACAATATTTAACATTGATACAGTTACAATATTTGTATTTCTTGTTACAAGTTACCTATGCAATTCAAGTTTACGTTTAGATATGTACTGTGATTCAAGACTGTCTCGGAAAATTTATTGAAGATGGTCAAATATAAATCGTTATAAAGTGAACCTGAGCAGTACCGATTCAAGTGAAACAAGTAGTTTGCAAGAAAGATAAATTTCAACTTGTCCTTTTACAGAACTCGAAACAAAATGCGTAGAGTCAATATCAGAAGGTTAGTTACAGTGAACCACTAAGTTTGGCACATTGGAGACGACTGACGACTGCATAAAGTGAAATAACTTATTCAACGAGCCTACAAGGCTTGTATGGAATTTACAATAATGAATGATATAAAACAATTACTTTTTTATTTATCGACATTGAGTACAATGTTTACAATGAAATGGACATCACTAGGACAGTCCAATATCGTAATAGGCAGGCTAAAGAGTGAGGCGACTTGTATAACATCACCAAATTAGGCGAGCGATGTACAATCGCCCTAAGGCTATGAGTTAAAGGGCTGTCACATATTGTCAACGGAATATAAAAACAATATTTTTATATGTCTATCTACTCATTATTTTTATTGTATGAAAACTTACAGCTAATAGGAAACTATAATTGATACTACTAACATTTTAATTATTTTAATAACCCACCGTGAAATTTCGTAGTAAACAATTGCAAAGCAATGCAAACGCAACTTTAGTATATTTGCAATCATGCGAATTTTTTTACAATGATCTTTGAAAATGATAAATTGAAACATTCCCATTTTCGACGCATAAAAGTGGCTTTTATACTTATTTTGGCGAAGTATAAAAGTATCAAAATATGACTTTAATATTAAGCAAAATATTTATAGTAGGTAATAAAAAAAAATGTGGCAAATTAACGATTCTATATTATATTATAGAATTAATTCATTTTTTCCGAACTAGATGGCGATATCGTTTCCTAGAACGGACTTACATTTTTTTATATTAGGCAGGTACATATTAGCTACGTAATAATTTGTTTCTTGAAGTTTAAGTGAGCCGTTACAGTTTCCGTAACGGTGATAGAAGTGTTTATGTGTACTGGGGATCGGGTACAGATACATAAGTATCCTTATGTATTTATTTATATACAAATATAAAAAATAGAATACATAACCACCCGACCAAATCACAACAATTAAAAACATCGAAAAAGCATTCCTCTAAACACAATCTACTCCTCAGGTGAGATTTGATTTAAAGAGAAATACTTATTTTGCAATACCCCGCTGCAGCGTTTAGCAATCAGTTTATTAGACGCATATAACTTTAAACGTAACAGTGGTGACAGCCCTAAGTCCAACAACGACATGTAAATGTTTTGTGACGCTTTATAAATGATTTTATCCGACGCGTTTTGTATAAAATATTACGATGTGAAATTGAATTGGACGCAATCTGGCCGAGAGATACACAAGCACATGTGTTCCTTGAAGCCCCCGGGTAATATGGTTATTACGCGAATAATGTGGGGAGTAAATGTTGGACAACACTCAACGTTTCGACTTTCATGGTGTTTGTCATTCATGACGTTTTATACTTTTGTTGATAGGGTACGTTACAATGTTGCCGATTGTTGTGTCTACGCTCATGTTTTATGTCAAACTTTAGTCAAAGTTATTATAAAATACAAGGGTATTTTTGTGTTAAGTTAAAAACGGACTGAAGGTTACAGTGGTATCATGTTATCTAAAAGCTAAGTAATGACATTACGTGCCTTTTGAGATTTTTTTGGTGATTCAGAATGTACAGTGAGCAGTACGTTTACTAAATGTTATTATTAGTTATTACATCTTTACAATTATATTATATACCTTTACCTAACCATCGATATAGATACAGCATTGCAACTTTCTGTCACTACAATACACACGGACAAAAAGTAAAATATTTATATGCAAATGCAAATTAAAGAATAACCGGGTACCTACCTAACTTTACTCAAATTGTACATTTAGCAAAACACTCACAAAGGACTCACGTTGCACTGTTGCTGAGTGTACGTTCACGTATTCGTCAAAACCAATTAATTCAGCGTGCTCGGTGTCACACGATAAGCGGTACGTGGAGGTAAACCCCTTTGCTTATAAACTATTGTAAACTTCCTGACTCTAATTTACTACGCTATTAACGTAATCATGATATGGTGAAGCCTAGTGGTTGGCTAACCTGAGTTACATGCGTGAGGCGGCGGGATCAAACATTAGGACAATACACTGAAATTGAACACAACACATTGAAAACCTATGTTTTAATTTTTCAGTAAAAATGTGTAAAAGGTAGCTGAGAATAAAAGATTAGGCTTAAACCAAAAATAAAAACAAAGATTTAATCTGAATTTGTTGAGAATTGTATTTTGTATGTATAACATTTGTCTCCGCTAATTATAATTTATCGTAATAAAAATCGTCAGGAAATAGAAAAATAAAGAATGTGTTTTATGAACAAAACTATGGAGGGGGAGAGTGCACGCTGCAATCCAACTCGACTGGCCTTGTCTTCACAAAATACTAGATTGAAATGTACTGCATTTACCACTTTATCATATTCCTCAATGTATGTACGTGTTTAGTTAGTGAGTGAGATATGCCAGAGCCCATTGCCATCCTATTCCTTCCCACGTCCACAACCCTTTCTACAAATCCATTCTTTCATCAACAAAGGTAGGCAGCGCATCCGGTGGCGTGCCAAAGTTTGTCATTTTGGACTAATATTGGCATGTATTGCGGATGTCTATGGGCGACAGTATCCACTTACCACCAGGTGGTCTCTATGCTCGTTTGCTACATTCTTTCTATAAAAAAAATGTAGTTACAATTAGTTAATTGGCTGGTAGAAAATGCCTCCAAGCATTAATAATAATAATAATCGTTTATTTGTCCGAATGTGAGTACAAATATAGGTGACATTATTCACAAGTAGATGCTACACACTCCACTGTCTTGACAGCGCACAAAATTTATAATATAAACGTTATGTCTCTTCTTGGACAGAATTTCTGAATTCTAAAATACATCAATTATTACCTAATTATATTATAATACATAAATTTCTATTACACCATTAATTATTAAAATAGTCAAATGTCAATGTCAATTCGAATTATGTCAATATGAATTATGTCAATATGAATTATGTAAATTGTCAATTTCCATTTAAAAATTATGTAACTGTATAAAAACATTTATCAATTAACATATTGCATTTTTTTTCTTAAACAGTGGTAAAGACATGACAAAAATTACTCAAATCCCGAACAAACTACCTTAAGTAAATGTTTATCTAACCGGAAATCGAACTTTAGACCAACTGCTAGGGATAGGCACGGGGCTAATCGACCGTCATATCTGATATTCCTGCATCGCTGCATTTGCAATAGCGCATTTGAATATAAATTTGACTTTAATTGTCCCCGTGCGTATCCGTTAAGTTTAATGAATAATTAATTAATTAACAATCCGTTAATTAATTCCACGTTAAAATGCAACGTCCTGATGTTTATCGTTCCGTTTTTCAATTACTGAACCCTCAATTTAACAATAGAATACAGAGGTGTTAATTGTAGTAATGTAATTAGAATGTGAAATTGTTAGATTACTTCCGGAATGCGACATTCGTGTTATTAACAGATGAATATTGTAACTACGTTGCTTTCCACATATGTACCATCGATCAATCAAAATACGTAGATAGACGATTCCTTGTGAAACACCTATGTACTATACATGAGACTACCTTGAAATGTACTGCATTTCCCACTTTATCTTATTTCCCTAATGTACGTACGTGTTTCGGTAATGAGTGAGATGTACCAGAACCCATTCCCATTCATCCCCATTTTCCCAACCCTTTCTCCAAATCCATTCCTATGTCTCCAAAGGTAGGCAGCGCATCCGGGGGCGTGCTAACGTTTGTCTTTCTGGACTAATATTGGCATGTATCACGGATGTCTGTGGGCCACAGTATCTACTTACAATCAGGTGGACTGTATGTTCGTCTGCCGCCTTCGTCCATAAACAAAAATATTTAAAAAAATGAGTGATGCCAGCGGTAGAAATAAAATGTTACTGTCACCATAAACGACTAGTAATAATTACGTTTTTAAGAATCTGCTTTATTTATTTACTTAAAATAAATTACGCAACTACATTTATCGCGAAATATCACGTCATTAATATTTTGAGCAGAGATAATGGTCATTACTCCTCAACTCCTCAACCATCTCGAGTATTTTTCGTGACACTTATTGTATTAATCTCATTGTGATAATAATCTCAAACCACCTTTGGTGCTACTGAGCAGAGCCAACTTTTCGTGCACCAGCTTGGCGATCTGGTTTATCTAGAGTAGACCTGACGCCCAATATTATTTCGACATATAGAGAAACAGGTCTATTTTTCAATTATTTCTATATTTATGTGGAGGTTCTTGTTTGTAGGTGGATGGTGTATCAGAAGGTTGTGTAAAAAAATCCCTACTATTATATTAAATGATCACAAGATTTAACATTGATGGCGTGCGGGAGACGACTGGTGAGAACAGTGTGGACAAGGACGCTATTCCTACTGAAAATTGCTGACATTCGTAAAACACCGTGCCCGTTCTGCGTGCACTGTGTCAACACTGTATCCCTACAGTAGTCCTCCCCTAAAAGAAAAAAATATATAAATATTATTTCTAAACATTAAAAACAACACCGTGTCCCTACATTTCTTATATTTTTTAATCTTAATCATAACTCATTTATTTCCCAATTTATTTATTTACATTCACAATGCTATTTACAGTAAGACAATTTACAGTTTTTGTAAAAAGTTCTTAGTAGTCCCTTGCCATCAAATGATAGACTGAATTAACAGTAGGTAAAGACCGCCTTGCAAATGCCTCTCTTTTAACGCCATAACTCTATCTATATCTTTTGGGTGATCGGTTACTATTATATTACTAGCACATAACTACTGGCATCACTCATATACATGGTTTTGTCACAAGTAATTATCCATCATATATTTCGTATGATCGATGAACGAAACTAACCCCTAAAGGTCGTATAAAACACGGCTTCGACTAATTCTAAAAATTGACCGAAAATTTTATTTTCCGGCCCCAAGTATTACTTAAGAATACGGATTAGAGAGCCGTGACCAAGGGCCTTTGTCTTACAGTACGAACAAATTTTGAGACTACAAAAACATCTGTCACAAAAATTCATCAAAATAATGAACGATTTGCAAATAAAAAGTCATTAAATTTCCGAGTAAAATGATTTCGTTCCACTCGGTGTAATGTTAATGGGCCATCAATAAAACATGTGCGTACGTTTGCCTTGTAACGGCCACAATAATATATGGCTCATTATATTATAATTAGAACTATGCTGCACAAGGTACAGTGGGCGGCATGCGGATACTTTCATTGGCGTCCTAGGAAAAGAGAAAAGTTTCCAATTTTCCATAAGCGCTAATCTGTTGTGTAGCACGGTTCGGTAGGCAGTTGTAAAACAATAAAAATGAAAGCAGTTGGCGTTCGTGGGTTGTGTTTATTTGATAAAATTGCAATTATACACGTCTGTATTTCACGGAACTGCTCTCAGCAAGGGTGGAGCGTATTTAAAAAAACTCAACACACCAAAAGTGGTAAGTAATGTGGTAATATAGCTAAACTGTTTTCATCACAAGACTTCAATTTTATTCTAATGAAAGAAGATTGCAGACAAACAGATACTCCACACCAATGCATGCCAGCATTAGTAAAAAATAACAAATATTAGTATGCCGCTAAATGAGCCATCTATCTTTGGAGATTCAAGAGTCAATATGAAAAATGCTCGGCATGTACTCGTATGTTTATAGGAGTGTATAGATTTTATTTTTATAACAAATAAAAATTAAGGAAAAAAATCACCGTAAATTAGCTATGGGAGATAGATAATACTGATAATGGGTATACCAATATAAATTTGTAAAGTACTAACTCCAATTTGGAAAAGTTATAAAAAAAAATCGTGTAAGCCATAAGGATGTGAATGTGACTGTACTTTAAGAGCAGAAAGATGTTGGCAGTTCATATCATCGTAAGCTTGGCAGTGAATTTAATTTGACATCTTTATTTCAGAAAACGCAACGACCTGGCAGTTACTTTTCTAGTGATCGACCCTTTATTCGATAAGATATATTCTCGAAATGATAATGATGTCTGTGTTTTAAAAAGACAAAAAATAACCAATAGCACACTTGGGAAAGGTGAATTTTGGTAATTTTAGTAGGTTTTACAGAAAAATCACAGAAGACTACCGTAAAACGAACTACATTCCCCTCCCACCATCTTATTCCTCCAATGTACGTACGTGTTTCGGTAGTGTATAAAATACGCCGGGACCGCTTACCGTGTCATCCTATTCTTTCCTATACCCTCCTATCTCATTTATTGCAGAATATAATGGAATAAAAGTGACTCCTGATTCCATTAATTAAACTTTTGACTCCCCGTCCTCCTGTATGAAGGTTGAGAGGTGTAATGAGTTGAGGAAAACTCCTCTTCCTGTTATACCACCTATTCGCCATTTTACCGATTCTAAATCTAAATATATTCCTAAATCTCCAAAGGTAAGCAGCGTATGCCAATGCCAACGTTTTCATTCCGGATTGATGTTGGCATTTATCGCAGATGTCGAGCGACAATATCAATTTACCACTAAGGTGGACAGTTAGCTCGTCTATCGCAATCTTTCTATAAAAAAAATATAAATCTGTATCTGTATAACCTATGTCCCATACATAATGTTTTATCTTAAAACAGATTACAATACAACAAAATCTTTATCACAACAATCAACTAAAGACTAAATACTGAAACACCAACGCATCACCAAATATCCATTCTAATTAAGTCCCCTTACCTTTCCTCCTACGTTTACTGACTTTATGGCACTTTAGTAATAAATTAGCACATCTCCTTATCAAGACATTTTATTGTTGATCGACCTTTTAACCGATAATGAACGGGTTTAATATTGTAATTTAAATTCTCTGTCATTTTAAAGCTAGATTTATCTATATTGTCTTTATAATTAAAACGTTTAGCCACATTCGTTGAGAGCCGATAAAATATGTTTTCTAGAGATACTTATGAATTAATATTAAACGTTCTAAGGAAATTAACACGTCTGTTTGTTTTTGATAAACTCGTAAACTTAACAGATTTTAATGTGGTTTTCGCTGTTCATTCAGAAAAAAATTGAGGTATTATTTTTATTAAAATTTATTCAGTAACATGCATTATTTATATAAAAGAGATATATATGATGGGCAGGCAGTCCAGAGATACTGGGTTTATAAAACAAGGTGATAAAATTTCAGGTTTAAGCGACTGAAGTCACGGATAATGCTAGTCGTTAAAGTCAAAAGGTGAAATTAAATGTAAAAAATGTAAACAGGGTAAAATCAAAGGAGCCAAATAAGTTTCCGATTCTGTAATACTTACAAGTTACAAAAAAAGTAACAAAAAATTGCTACACATCGACAAAGCAGAGACAATTGAAGAAAAGCTAATGGCAGGAGCCAATCGAAATTGCACTATTTTCCGTACGCAAAAGTTCCGTGCTATTTTTGGCACAAAAATTATAGAAATTTATGAACCCATATGTATGTATAGATGTTGATTTTTTGGAATTTTATTAATAGTTTTTAGTGTCGTAGTTTTGGAACTATTGAATCGGCTCATCTTCGAACTTCACTAAGATATGCTGATCAGAAATGTGCCCTGCAGTTTTTGTCCACAAATTTCCTTAATCCCATATACAGGATGCGTCCGAACCCTTCTTGAAGTTTGAAACAATGGATTTCGTCCCTAATTCTTGTTCGTTGATATAAAAAATTTACTAAGCGTTTTTTACTTATTTTTTTTTTATTTTTACCAAGTTTTCATACAAATTTGCTATAAACGAAGCCCAAAAAATATATTTTCAAAAACAATGGAACATTCTTGGCTGACATCGATCGATCATATCGTTCTCGATCCTTTTGGTTAGATACCTTTCTCTGATAGCCAGTGCATCGTAAAATCAGTAAACGTTATATTTAACTTTATTTATTTGTCATATAAACAGACAACAAAAATCCACAAAAATGTTAGTAGATAACTAAAAATATTTGACCGCAACATAGTTATTGATTGGACTTGAACGTTGCAATTAAAATGTGTAAGAATTAATTTCTCTGTTTAATGGAACTAGTACTTAAGAACGAGAAAGTAATCAACTTTTCCTATTTACCTAAAGAAAAAACATACCTTATACGTGTATCTACAGAAACTAGTCAATTCAAGTGCATATCAAACAAGGAAGCTATAGAGATAACATTCTAATGAAATATACACCGATTAATACATTAATAGTAATTTGATGTTACGTTATAAATCACAGGGATAAATACTCGTAGAAGGGGCCAAATATGTTAAATAAATACATTAAGATCCCGAAATAGTTTACTTTTGAAAAAATGGTAAGTACCTACATAACCTACATTGAAATTTTTATTCATTTTAAAACTTTTTTTTTGACATGGACCTATTGATTCTTGGTTAAGATTTTCTAGCCTATGATTTCATTGTTTCAATATTCTGTTAATATTCAATATTAAATGTTCACATCCTCTAACATGTGATTTTTAAGATAAAGTAATAAAAAATATATTTTTTCTTTAAATTTGACTAAAAGCCTAAATCTGGGAAACAGTAGCCGATAATTCTTGGATAATGTCACATTTATTCTTATACATACTAACAAATTCCAGAGTTTTCATAAGAAATTTACTGAATGCACTTAATTCTTTTCTCTATCTCTCTGCGTAGGTATATGTACTTCGAATGCCCAAATCTCATATTCAATTTCCAAAATTAATGAACTGAACTGTATATACTGAGCTGATACCATAAAATAAGGTTTTTCTCGTTTACAAAAGTAATTATGAGTACGCAAGTCGTTTACAAAAGTAAATATAATATGAGTACGCAGTAAGTGGTTTTCCCTTTGCGATTTTTTTTAATAATACTTTAACAATTAATAATCCACTGGAGGTGCTGTTTGGTTCTCTATACTAACAGAATAATACTTACAAACGCGATAGTTATATATACAAACAAAAAACTTACACTAGTACCATTGATCAAGTTGTATCCTTCTGGACAAAACAAATACAAAAATAAGAAAGATAAACCTGATGAAATAATAATAAGATGTCACGCATGGTCTCAAATAAAAAGTGCCCACTCTATTTATTTTTTCTCTATGTTAAAAATCTTGCTAATAATCTAATCTGACCGAATCTTACGCGTTACTTAACGCGATAGTGCTAGTTTACACGGTAATTACATCACTGATGAGATAAACATATCATGTAAGGCTGGCATAGAGGGTCGTGTACTTGCAATCGTGACGAGAGTTCACGATCTGACTATTCAAGCAATTCTTGGTCCAATTGGACTAATACAAAAGAAGACAATGAAAGGTCAAAGAGCATAGCTATTATCATAGATATTGTGTCAATCTGCGTCTATCGCCCGTGTAATGAGAATCGTTCTCAAGAAAGACCGTTTAAAGAAATAAAGAAAATGTTTTATTTGAAGCAACAGTTTCAGTGTGATGTCAAACTTACCTTCCTTGACATTGGATTGTGTGACACTTGTTTTACTGGTGGCTACGGCCAGGGCACGGTATATACAATTTGTTATAAAAAACACCCTTTCACTATTTAAAATTTAATAGTTTTATTATTTGTACCCATAAATTTTTGGTCCTTCGAGCTTGATTTGAGCCAGTGACCTATATATTATGTCTTTACATATTATATCATAATAATATCCATTCACCTAATTCATCTATATCGTTTAACTAGTCAAGTATGGATATACATACTCGTAGGTGGGTCATTAAAAAAAATAAAGTTTCTAATCAAAATGACATAAATTCGAAAACATGGTCATGTAACGTTAGAAATAATAGGTAGGTAGTTAAATTGATTAATGTCCGGCGATATATATACACTCTTAAAGAAACATCATAGCACAATTCAATTCAATGTGTATATACTTATATATTATACACATAGGAAATACACATATTTATGCATCAGGATTTTTCTTGGTATGGTTATTGAGCAATCTCGGACAATGTCTCTCAATATTGCTCTGGGTAAATGCCAATTTCCCTAGAAAATGCAACTAAAAAGAAAATGCACCAAGCTATTATGTACGATAACATACAATCAGCCTGTGTCTCACCACTCCTGAATACAGGCCTCTCTCAACGCTCGACAGCCCACAGAATCCTTCGCTCTTCTCATACCGTCACCGGCAAATTCTTCAAAATTTCTTCAAGTCGTCGATCTACCTGACCAGAGGGTCTTAAACTGCACTTCCGGGTACGTGATGTCCTTTGTCGTTCCTGCGATAGATATTACCATTGCCACTTCAGTTTACTTATTCTTTGAGCTATGTCAGTGACTTGCGTTCTTTGGAGAATTTCTTCGTTTCGGATATAGAAACTCCGAGCATAGTTCTCTCCATAGCTCGCTGAGCGACTTTTTAAACTTATAGATCAAGCCAACCGAGACCACGTTTCGGCACCGAACGTCATAACTGGCAAGACGCACTAATTGCAAACTGATATATTACCTATATGTAATCTTGTAAAATCAATGTCGAACTTTCCAGCCACTTCAAACAATCGGACTAATACAGTGACTACAGTTTGTAAAATGAGTACTAATACGATGATAGAATTGGAAAGCCACTTTCCGTATAACTGTTTGCAAACTGTGGTCGTTTGTATAGAATTACTTTGCTTTGAAGTCTATGCTTTTCGTTGTTAGATCCGTCACACGCCGCTCCACATTGACTGCAAACTGAGGAAATTGGGAGAAGAATAAGTATTTATGTAGACCCGAATAAAATAAACCAGAAGAATAATTACAGACTACTATTATGTAAATTATAAAAAAATCACTCAAATGGAACAGTAATAAACGGCTTCCCTACAAAATACAAAAGCATTAAATTTAAACTGCACTATCCTCCTAAGAAGAAAGGCATTAGTAACGTTATTGAAAAAAATATAAGTAACATTATACATATTCGGAAATTAAAAATAAACGAAGAGAATATACGACGGTTATTCTTTTTGATTTATCTTTGTATTTTTTCGAATGTCGTCAACATGCACTTGTGCCTTTTTCTTCTACAGTGCAAAACATTATTTTTTAATTAATATTAATATCGGTCTTTAATTTTCTAAAACGTTCTAGTTACAAAAATCAATCAACAACAGAGAAGAGCGAACGTAAAACCAAACATGTCCCGATAAATTGTTTGAACTTAAAGTATCTTGCAGTTGTCAACGCTTTCTTTAATCTTTCAGTATTCAGCCAACCAGTATTTTCGTGTTTACAAAATAAGGTAACAAAAGGCGGCGAAAGTTATTCCAGCCAGCACTAGCCGGGGTATTAATAATTTTAACTGCCCAAGTGCGTCCAAGGAAAGCCGCGCGGCGGAAGCAACATGAAAAACAACCTGTCAAAATGTTGCGAATAGTTGTCAAAGCAAATGTTAAAGGTGGCAGACGTATTAATATTGGTGAAAATACGTCAAATAATATAAGAAATGTTGCTTTAAGAGCATAACAGGAGCAGACACAAATGAGTAAAATAAGATGGTTGATACATACCATCGATTTGAGAATACATACTAGATACTAGATATGATAAACAAGCACTCTATGGCAGGCACGTTACAGTCTAACAGTGTTCCATGTTCACTAGCTCTAAAATTCTTTAATTCATATGTGTATTGAAAATAGAACATTCTTATTACGTACTACTTAAATTTCAAATTTGACTTTTTAATGAACCCCTCCTCATTTGCTTCAGCCCCCCTAGAAATTACCAACCAGGTTTCTTTGATAAGAACGTATGATGTGTCATATGTTTTCATTCAACTTTACTTAATTGGATTATATATGAGTTAAATAAATAAAAATAATGGTTTTCAATGGGTTCTATGAACTTTAAGTTTATTATTGCCAAACAAAGTAATGTGATGTGAGTCAGAATCGAAATGGGTAAAAAAATTGACAAAATATTTTAACCCACATTTTATTTCAAATAAACAAATTCAGTTTAGTCTCTTTTTTTAAAATTGATATCGTGGTTCGTTAGAACATATTTCATACCTGCTATATTGTCCAATTGGCGTAATATTATCCTGACGAAGCTCATTCTCATAGATAGCCAAATGAGACAATTGAAAGAACAAACAGGTTGCGTTGAAGCCCGAATTTTATACTTCGAATAAAATAAAAAAAAAGAACAAGAAAACAAAAATTGAAAATAAGTAAGTTCATAATACCTATAAGGTAATGTTTTAGAAAAATTGTAGATTCTGAAGACCCAACTATTCAATGTCTTTCTAATTGTAGACGTGAAATTAAAAAATTAAAAAAGCGATATATTATGTAAAGAAAATAAAGTTATGTGTGACTAACATTGATAGGCTCTATTAAAAATATTTTTACAGAAAAACATCTTGATGATCTTGATATAATACCTGGTGATTTTTGATCTTAAGTAGCAAAAATATGACCAAGCTGTAAATGTAGGTACTTCCGTCGAAGTTATAACAGAAGTTTGCAATGCAACGTGTGCGATATGATGTATTTTAAATTTCTAAACATAAGTTATTTAAGTCAAATAAATCAGTCTGTTTTTAAAATACATGTCAAACAACAATGTTGAGTACTAAACTTAATGTAAACAGTTCGCTATTTATATGTTACGGAATTAGTCTTTCATAAATGTGTTATTTTTAAAAATTTATCACACAAAAATTTATTACATATTTCAAAAAACTAAGTATAATAAACTATAATAATTTGAAAGAATTATTATTAAAAGTAATATTAATTCTTCAGTAAGTCACTAAGGCTAAAATTAACTATTAATTTTAATTATTAATTAAAATTACTATAATTAAGTACTTATTAATATTCACAAGTATTACCTAAATTATCTCTCTAATTTTGCCCATAATTATCATTATTTTGCCAATAAATACATATACTGGAGAGCTAATAGTAAGAGCAAACGTATATGTACAAAAATCTAACTAATAACTATTTATACAGTTTTTAAATTTAACTCGATGAGTAGGATTTTACCTAAAATTGTAATGTAAAAAAATATTTCGAGACGTAATAAAAAAAACGCAAAAATTGCCGCCAAAATACTTACCACCAGTTTCCCATAACAGCTTCTATCACCAGCAGCAAAGAGCACAAAACCCTCCAAAGCTCCATAGTGCTCTATAAATCGGTCACTTTAGAGATACAAAATCACTTGTGCAAAAGTTCAACCACTTCACAAAATCACCGCAAAACATTCAAGTAACGAAAAAAAAACCGCGAGCCGTAAAATTAAAATGAAACCGAAGCACTAAACAATAACCACAGAACCAAACAATAACATAACAATGTAATCACAAATTTGAAAACCAAAAAAATTAAGGAAAACTTTAAAAACTTCTTAGAAACTTCCTCTGCACCATCGAATTTTAATAGTAAAACTCATGACAGCGCGCGAAACAAATAAGTATAATTTGAATTTGATAATGGAATTATTCGAAATTCGAAAGAGAACTTTAGTCGCCTGTGTCAGTGAGGTACCGACGCGCTTGCGACCCGCGCGCATAGAATCACAAAACCAGACTGGCTTGCTCGGTCGAGCCGTTTGTAAGTGTTCCATAGGATTTTGCCGTAAGGGGAAGGGTCGCATCGGAGGGCGTATGCAATGCAATGCACAAGACCATCCTATAAAGTCCCTTACCATAGGTTCTGCTGACTTGCTATAAATTTTCCTGACTCTCAGATAGAGTCAACGACTTTCTACAAAACAATGTACTCGTATAACCTTAGCACCTAACATAAGATGCTGTAGGTACCACACAAAAATCATCTAATAATTAAACGCAAATCTAAGCTCAAATATTTGTTACTTTATCCTCAAACTGAATTATCTACCTTTTTCTATTAATAAAGAACTTTGTTATACAATTTGTTGAACAATACTCAACATATAGATATATCTATATTTACTCAAATAATCGCTTCACTTGTTAGTTTAACTTCACACATTACTCGTACACTACCTTATATACATATATTTTGAATACCGTCTATACAAAAAAACGGACAATTTTATTGAAATAGTTAATCCTAACACATGTTTCGATCTATTTGGGTAACTATATGACTTGCACCGTTTCTTTCTTTCGACGTTAAACTGCTTTAAACAAATTTGATGTAAACCTAGCTAGAATATGATGTACGCAATTAATAAATAAATAGTTTTAATAAAATAACTCTCTGGACCTACTTCTGCAAAAAGTAAGTTTTTAGGAATAGTAAAAATGTAACATGAACATCAAAAACGGCATAAAAGGATACTCAGTAAATTAAATGTTGAATATCCCTTTTCAAAGCATCCATTCAAGCAAAACGCCCTTGCGTAGGTATATAAATAAATGGAAATAAGTTTATGTCACCACTGGGAACGATTGGAATTTTTTTTCCCAACGTCCCGTGGGGCATCCACTGGGCACGGAACATGTAGTAACGAGTGGGAATAACGCCAAACTAGGGGTGTTGTGTGACTTCTATGAGCCTTTTTCACCTTTCTATTCCTCGCGAGTCGAAAACGAAAACTTGTGGTAGGAGTGAAAGGCATTGCAGAATCCTTTTTATTTCACAAACCATCAATTTTGAGCTTATGTCCTCCCGAGATGGTAATACGAAAAAATATGAACAGTTATTTAACATTTTGATTTGCTTGATCGAAAGTTTAAAGGTATTTTTACATCAACATAAAGTTGGGATTCACGGCCAAAGCAAAAGATATAAAGGATTAAGTATAGTAAAACAAAACGTCAATAACCGGCGCCAGCGCATTTCGTTATTTCTCGTACATTCTAGAAGAAATGTTTAAATAAATGTTGTGAGCTTCATGAATCCTAACCAACAACATAATTTTGTATGTACATATTAGGTCCGATTTCTCCTTTAACGATTTTTTGACATTTGACTCACGACCCTAAGATATGAACCTAAAACTATGTATTTTTGTGTCCAATTTCTTTTTAATCAAATAAGAAATGCGCTCTCCAGTTTGTCGCTCTTATTATTATAGAAAATATTCAGTGTGTCGGAACCTTTACCGACGACTGAAAACATGAAGATTTTCATTGACATGAAAATTGCACGATTATTTTTCATTTTCACAAATATTCTTTTACTCAGAATCAAGAGCGGAATACACGTAGTGAGTACAGTACCTACAGGTATCTTTGGCACATCTTGACTGAAATTTACACTAAGTCGACTAAAAATAAAATTTAAAACAGAAGTACTTAAACATAAGATCAGATGTGGCTGTAATTATTCTTTTGTTAGAATAGTAATACTGATAAAGCTATTTAGTCCTCACAAATCAGCCCAACTGCATCGATTTTGCATTTTTTTTTACTAACAGCACCACGCCATTCTCTGCTAATTTTAAGGGATTGCATCAAAGGAATTCCATGGGGGTTAAACGCGGCAACAATGGGGTATACCTGTCGGCCATCTTGTATAGGCATGTTTACGGCCGCCGTAAAACTGTAATTGCAGATCAAAAACGCCGCCCGATGAAAGTTAAGGTAAACTCATATTGTGTAGCAAAGCGATCATATTTTAGTTATACAGAATTTAAATTTCGACTTTCTCATGCCAAATGTGAAGTTATCTGAAGAAAAAGATCTCATTATTAATTTTATTTGAGAAATAATTATATAAAAAATAATGAATACTACAATAAGGAGCGACTGCAGGTCGCTGTCTCCTCAATATGTTTAGTAAAAGATATGTTTAATAACTTTTTAATGTAAACTGGGCCAGTGGCTTGGTTTTTAACTTTATTTTTTGTTTATAAATATATAATACTGGGTGCCTTCGGTTAAAAGTTGTTTTTTTTTCAAAATATGTTTGTCTAAATTTCAAAATAAAATATAGCCTAGCCCATATTCGACACGGATAATGTAGCTTCTTATTTGTGAAAGAATTTTTGAAGTCGGTTCAGTAGTTCCAGAGATTACCCCCAACATACCTACAAACACACAATTTTACCTCTTTATTATATTAGTATATAATACTTTGTATCGCTGTTGGGTTACAAATAAAAAAGTAATTAATCAAAAGAAAATAATTAATTAGCAGCAAATGATGGTAGTAAATTTAAAGGTGGGTGGGTTGGTTGGGTTTAGGGTCCGGTGACAAACAAGAAACAAGGTCCAGCGAACGTCGACTTGGTGATGATATTCTTAGTAATTTAAAATGATTTACTTCACTTATTCAGAAATATGAGTCGAATAAGTTGTCATGATTTTTTTTAAAGAAATTATTTACTGATTATCGGTTCATAAGTAAAGATCTTGAATAAATATTGTAATGCAAGTAGCCCTTTCAGTATCCATTATTGGGCATTGTGGCGTTTTAAGGCCTAACATTCCTATGTAAGACCTTAAAACGGCACGCTGACCAAACGGGTTGGCGAGTCCACGCTTTTAGAGCTGCTATAGTTCCTCAGCGCTTGTGATGCAGCTTTATTATCCCTTAGTCGCCTTTTACGGCACCCACGTGAAGAAATGGGGGATGCTATTCTGTAGCCGGCCGAGACGACACAAAAAACGAAACAAGTAAAATATATATTCTTTTTAAAAAAATACATGAATGTTCTTTAAAGTAGGTACCTTCCCGTTCAGGGCATGACGGACACGGTGTGTCCGACACTTAATTGTTCCGCTAGGGCCACGTCGGACACCGGTGACCGCGCGAACTACGTGCATTCAAATGTTTCTAGAGAGCCGACGGACACAAAACAAAAGGTTACGGCTATGCAAGTACCTGATGACATATGACCTGCGCGGCCCCGCAGAACAACCTGCAGGCTCGCAAATTCCAAAGTTGTCGAAAATATTTGACTTGTTTTATGGATCGAGCCTCAAAAAAGTTAATATTTTCAAATAACGGAATTATTCCAATTTAATATTTTTTCATGTATTTTTGTGTAAATATGTAAAATTAATAAATAAGTATAAAGTCTACGTTCTTTGTGTCTCAAAATCGGTATTTAGTAGGATTTCATATGAGTGTCGGGAATAAAGGTACGTAGAATTAGCATTAATAACCTAAATAACCTTTATTCTAAAAAGGGAATAATAACCTATAAAAGTAAAAATCAGTTTATAAAATCAACATAAGTTACAACAGACAATCATACGAGTACAATCATTCAACGTGTGGGTTCTCATCAAAATTGTCTAAACAAGTGTATAAAAATATTCAACCAAAATTCCTATAATAATATTAAAGAAGCTCCATTAAGATAATTTAACACAATGGCGAAGGCGGCAGACGAGCATACAGTCCACCTGATGGTAAGTAGATACTGTCGCCCATAGACATCCGCGATACATGCCAACATTAGTCGAACATGACCAACGTTGGCACGACCCCGGATGCGCTGGATATAGGAATGGATTTGGAGAAAGGGTTGGGAAAATGGGGAGGGATGGGATGGGAATGGGCTCTGGCACATCTCACTAACTACCGAAACACGTACGTAAATACATTAGGGAAATAAGAATAAGAAATGCAGTAAATTTCAAGGTAGTCTTCTCAAGAGAGGGGTAACGTGGCCAGTCGAGCGCGCCCAGGGGCTGTTGGATACACATATACCAGATTATTTTATTTCTGGAGAATGCGGGTTTCCTCGCGATATTTTTCTATCTGTGTAATTGATGACACTGTCTATATACTTACCAGCCAACTCTGGTAAATGTGATGTTTCTGTACTTAATTACAATCTATTATTTATTCACATTGCAATAAATTATTTGATTTTCATTTCATCGCCGAGCTAATTATAATTTTTTTGAATCCATACTTAAGCAGAAACTCAGTGGTCCGGACCTAGGATTTGAACTCACGATCACACGGATGTGAGTCGAGTAGAGATACCGCTGGGCTATCACCGCTCTATATTTAGGTAGTAGCTATTCCTTTTAACAAAGGAGCAAACAAGCGAAGTGTTCTTAATTGTAACGATTGCTTCCAATCTAGTTTAACACAAAGACTACAATTTAAATTGTTTTGCACTATTATTTCATTAGTTTAATGTTCATATTTATGGGGGAGATATCACTGCAAGACGACAAATAATAATTGACGAACATTCTTCAAACAAAGTGGGCCATCCTGTATTTCTAACGAGATAAGCATACGGAAGCTATATTGTATACAATATAAGGTGTTATCCGTATCCGATGATTAATGTCCACCTTCTTATTACTGGGTTATTATTCAGAGTTGTGCACTTTATGCAATCTGCGTATGGATTCGTTTCTAAGCAAATAAATTGTGTATTCGTCCGCCCGTATGACACTTGCGACAACAGAGAAGCAGAAGTTGTTATTTTAAAAATTGAAAATATTGGAAAAAAAAAAAACGGGATACTTTCAAAATAAATATATTTTAACTACTTACCCTTTCAATTTCAAACTCTATTTTTAGGTGATACAATGAGAAAACAGCTAAGACTGAGTATTTATTCCAGCTGGATAAGAGCTTTTTATAACCCATTTACCAGACGTCCCCGTGGAATTATTGGCTTTAAAAATTAGACCTTTGACTGTATATTGAACAAAATTTAAAAAAATTACAATACTTCATAATAAATCCTTAATACATATCCTTAATGCCTCTGTTTTATATTTATATAGCAATGGATGTAGGTACGTATGTATTACACGGATACGGAATCTAAGAAAGTTCATACACATTGAAGTCGTAAAAAGTAGCCAACATATTCAATTTCATTAGCAGAAAGCAAACCCCACCTTACATCCATTTATATAAGAATAAAACTATTCGCAAGTAAAAGTTTGTAATATCGTAACTGGCAATTACGTTTCGCATCTGAGAACAGACAGAACGACAGCAAACAATAACATAAAAGAATCGATACTGCCAGATACAAATGAATAATCTATAAAAGCAATAAAGACATTGATGATGCGCTTATGAAGCTCCTAGACGCGACCGTCATTTGATTGCCTCGTAACTAGTACTAATAAGAGTAGCCTTGCCTGTACAGTGAGTATCCGTACGCGCTAAAAGAAATCTTTTAAACATCTCGATGAACCTTTAAATACATTGACGTGAAAACACATAAATACATACACGCTTTAAATACATTGATTTTACGTGGATATACCAAAGTTGAAGCTTTCTCGTAACTCACAAGAAATACGTATGTATTAGATTAAAAAAGTAATTCTGGAGCACATTTTAAAAATACAGATAAATTCTAAATATTTACAGAACGAAATAATTTTGCAAACCAATAAATTACCGAATGTCAATAAATTAATTACCTAACATTTACGGTAAAAAATTCTATTTCCTTTTTTTTTGACTGTATAGGTTTAATTTAGTGTAGACGAGGTTGTCATTTCGTTGCCTAAAAACAAATACCTACGTATACCTAATATTAAAAAAGCAATTCTGGGTCTCCTATTTAAAACAGCATTTTTTAATTTTTACACAACGAAGCAAGCATAAACTTCCGATTTTCAAATATTTTTTATTACCTACTTTAATAATTTAGGGAAAATCAAATAAAGATTCATTCTATGCCACCTCTGTTCATCATCATGTCTATGTCGAAGCTAATACGATCCTGTTATTATGGGTATAATAAGTCGGCATATTCCAAACTCAGCCCGTTTCAACGATATGATCTCGCGCTATTTTTATTTTATTCATAGAGTAACAATCTTTATTCCTTTGTTTACTTCGTAACCACGGCGAGAGGTCGCCACCGTCTGCAAGAAGTTCGTATGTTTATTTTCTTTTTTAATAATGTTGACAGTGTCGTTTTATATTGCCGAAGGTCGCGGAATGAAAGTACGGCAAAAATAGGTGGCTTCTAGAAAGTGGACACTAAACAGTCACTGTGTTTTTGACGCAATTTGTTTCAATTTAAGGAATAAGATTTTTTATGCACACAGGCCTTAGAAGTGGTAAGTTACGAAACCAAACCTCATTGCCACTTTAGGCTTTTTCATTACTATTCACTAGAAACCATTGAACGCTATGCCTGCCTCACGAAAATATATGGATGTACAAAATATACCTACCTACTAACGTAAACCTCATTTATATTAATAAGCAAATAGCATATCTGTGATATAAATTAACATTATACTTCTCTTTTCTATTAAAACTATCGAAGCTACTAAACCCAATACTGAATAAATGTTATATTATATAAAAAACGAATGACAAACGCGGTCGCGGTAATGTTTTGAAAAAAGAACGCGGTCGGCGGAAACAGCGCCATTAGTGCATTTTATACTTTTTAAATTGATCACTTGCCTGGTACAGACGTCAGCGCCCGCTCAGACTGGCCCAAATAAAACAGCACCCACCTAAACGCAACACCGTTTACATTGTAACAAAACTAGGGTGGTGCCGGAATAATGGCGATATCGATAAAAAAAAATCAAAAATTACCAATTACACACAATAATTAGACACACAATAAAACACAATTACACAAAATAATTAGAAATTCACAAGACATTAGAAGCTGTTAAATAGTTAAAAAATAAAAAAAAGACTGTCAGTCTAAAAAGACTGTAAAGCAATTTTGAAACAAGCAAAAGTGAATTCTCCCATTTTAAAAATTGTATTACAGTCTGAGTTAGATATAATTTATAAATTAATTATCGTTGACTTTAGTAACACAGTCGTCTCTTTCTATTAGTTTTTCAATTAAGTAGGTGCATAATTGAGTAAAAAATTAAATTTTTGCATAAAAAATTACATGAAAGGGTGTGTGGATGTGGATGTTACATGAAATCTGTGGATGAATAACTTATTTTATTTTATCAGATTCGCCAACGACACACCGTTCATTTTCATTCTATAAAAACATGATAAACATTATAGTACAACTTACGGTAGCTTCTTACAGCAGAACATTGACAACATTGAACATTGCAGAACATTACAGCATTGACACAGCACTGAAGTTGACATATCTCGCGAATGGCCGTGGGCAATTGGTGACTATACAAGTTCCATTGCTTTATTTTCTCGATGACAGCTGACACACAGTGGTCGATATAACTTTGTTCTAGCGTCAACGCCTAAAACTCCGAACAAAAATTAGGCACCAAGACGTCATATTTCATTAACAAGGTCACGTCAGCCAGAAAGCAATTTTAGGGATGTAGTTATCGATAAACGTAACACGATAACAGATCCGATATTTTTTTACAAAATGTAAGAAACTAAACTACTGCCGGATACTTTTGTACAAATTTATTAACTAATATTATATTTCATTACAAGATGTTACACGTGTTAATTCTTGATTGATAATGCCAACTTCTTTAAAATTTTCGAAGCTGTTGTAAAATAAGTAGGTATAGGTAGGTACTCGACAATGAAACGAAATAATTATAATGACAGGTAATCTTTATTTATTTATTTTAATCAAAATCTGATGAATCGTCACTGTCACTCGATGAGCTCTCCCCAACATTTATTATAAGTTCCTGTACTTCTATATTATCGAATGCCACATGAATTTCCCAATCCGACGCTATAATGTTTTGGGTTCTTCTCACAATTTTTTCCCAGTTTTCGGCAGTTACTTCCTTTGATTTGTGCCCATATTAGTTCTATAGCATTGTACTGGCAATGATACGGCGGAAGTCGAAGAACCCAATGACCACATTCGGCAGCTATTTCGTCGATAACATATCTTTTAGGGTGGCTTTTATTCGATTTTAAAATATTCACTAATTGTACTTTTAATAAAGTATTATCCACATTTTCGCCATGACGTTGGAGCCAGTCAATTATCTCTTGTTTTTTATTGGCCTGCGTCGGCATTTTATCAATTTGTCTGGAGTGATATGTAGCGTTGTCCATAATAATTATCGACGGTTCTTCCAGAGATTGCACCATTTCTTTAAACCATCCTTCGTAAATCTCCGCGTTCATTTCTTCGTGGTAGTCCACTGTTTTCTTGGATTTAAAGGCCAGTAAAGCATCTGACATGAATCCTTTCGTAGACCCTGCATGGCATATGATGAGGCGTTCACCTTTTCCCATTGGCACTGAACTAGTGGAAGCGACGGTGTCGTCATTCCAGTTCTTAGATACTGTGTGGTTTGCATTTAACCAAGTCTCGTCAGTGAAAATAACATTTGACCAATCTGATATCTTTTTGGCTTCGCTCAAAAATTCGCAGCGAGCCATAGCAACGTCGTGACGCTCCATCAATATTTTACGTTTGTCCGATTTTTTATAACAAAATCCAATTTCTTTCAAAACCAAGCTTAATGAGGATTTTTGGCCATGGAACAAACTACATTCACGTAAAGAAACAACAAGTTTTTTAAGTGTTGGAATTTCTTTGCGCAAGTAATAGTTATATATATGACGGCGAATAGCGTCAGCGTCGAAGTTGTCAACCGATGTCACACGACGTGGTTGGCGTTTTTTCTTCGGCGTACGAAGCTTATTTTCCTGCATGCCGCTTGTACCGTAAGCTTCGGTAGTAATTTTTGAAACAGTAGGTCCACTAATTCCTAATGCGGCCGCAACACGCTCTCGCACTTGCGACAGTGGTAATAGCGGGCCACCATTTTGATACTCTGCTTCAAAGTAATTACGAACCTTGATCACCAGTTCTCTCGCCTGCCTTTTCAGAACAGACCGTCTTGTTGCGAGTGACAGATTAAAACAAACACAAAATGGCGGTGGGCCATTGAGTGTTCCCACCTTGAAAAAATATATTTGAATGTTTTTGTTTTATTTGTCTTTGTTCAAAATATAATAAATATATGCGATCGATATCATTACTTATTTGGTCACACAACACTACAACTATCAAATTAGAACTGTCATCGAGAAAATAAAGAAATGGAAATACTATACCAATTGAACTATCAATTAACATGCCAACATTTTTGTATAAAAATAAAGGTAAACGAATAATACAATTATTGTATAAAAATAAAAAAAGAAAGTAATAAGTACTTACCATAACAAAATATATTTTACTACAAATAGGTCATTCATTGAATTAAATTATTTATACGCATTTATCGAAGCAACGTTAAAGTAACTTTAATCAACATTGCAGTTATTTCTTTTTCTTTAAAGGATAATAATAATTTTATTAATAATCGAACATTTAGACTTGCATGATGCAATTAGCACATTCTGCCAGTGTCGAGTTTTCTTCAAAATAAACAATTTCAAAGTCTAAGACGTATACTGTCAATGTCCAACCCGACCCCTCGAAGTGAGTCGAGAGTCGCTCAATAAAGTGATAGCAGGTTTACTGAGGACAGAAGAGGACTCCTTGGATCACACAAAAAACACAGTCCTATGCTCTTATTTGATTATCACAAACATTGCGCGCAAAAAAACACTAATAATCTATGAAATTTAATAATCTATCACTATTAAACCACAAAATAAACAAAATATCAACTTTACTGTCTGAATCCCCGCGATAAAGTCCCAAGAGTTGCATTGCATTATCTTAAACCACTAAGAGTTGCATTATGCATCCAGCCCTTTTAGTATCCATTGCTGGACATGGGCCTCCTCGTGCACATTGACTCGTGCATGACGCCACGCTGGCCAAGTGAGTTGGTGAATATGAGTATGAGTAGGTAAATGTTGCATTATTATGAATTAATACAAATATAATTATAATTTATCGACTGAATAGATAAAATCTTATGCCCATCACTAAAAACTTTATTTATTTATTAAAATAGGTACTGGCTGGTATCAGCGCTCAATCATCGCTCTGTTTTCAAATCACTCAGCGCTTGCGGCCAGAACCATCAGTCTTTATAAAACGAAAAGTAAACGCGGGCGAACATAATGTAAGTTTTACGATGTATTAATCAGGTAAAATCTGTTTAGCTCAATTACCTGTGGTAATTTATGAAAGTTATAAAATTTGCGCTGAAAAATTTATCGTTTTCGACTACATATTTTAGTCTTTTAGGAGAGTTTTGAGAAATTATTGTTTACGTATGTCCACCCTGTTTTATTTTTGTATGATTATTCGAAAGCGATATTTAGCTATTATAAATATGTATATAAAGTCCAAAAATTAGTATCTTTACATCATATTCATATGAACTCAGAATCATGAGTAGAATCCGTGATTTCAAGTTTCGTGATTTTGTATGTCATTATTTTTTTAATTCCTGTAATAATATCACTTGAACTTTTCATCGATTAGGTATTTAGCTAGAATTATAAAGTTTGATAAGAGTAGGTAGCTACTACAGAAATAGTGAAAGTAGATACTTTTTAAACTAGGAACCGTTTACATTTAGAATAAAGGGTCAGAATAAAAAGATACAAAGGGAAAAAACAAATAAAACACTGCCTATAAAGTCCCACTGCAGGGCACAGGCCTCCCCTAGTAAATCACTGGGTAGTTTCGGGCCGTAATCGGTACGCGGGCCCAATGCCAATTTGTGGATCACATACTCCAGATTTTTTTTTTATTTCGGGAGCATGCCGGTTTCCTCACGATGTTTTCCCTCACCGCCTAACTAGTGTCAGTTTAGAAAAATCAGTACTTAAGTAGAAACTAAATGACTGGTACGGGCCGAGAATTTAAACTGACGATCACACGAATGTGAGTCGAGTATTGATGCCCCTAAATTATCACCGCGCTAGAGGGTATGAAGCGCTAATAGGAAAATATTAAGATAATTGTTAAATAATGCAATATCCAAAATTAGACATAAATTGCATTTCTGTATAAGAATTACCAACCCTAGAACTAGCACTAAGTAATTACGATCTCGTACGTAGAACGTTTAGAACAATAACCATTGCATCCGCCATATTGTTCCAATGACGTTTCGACGCCCGCCATCTTAGATCGAATTGCGTTTTGAAACCCATAGAGAACGAACAAAGGAGATCCCGTTTCCATACAGTGAGTTGTAAATGGAGATTGAAGACTTGTGTTACCAATAGTTATTGTTGAGATGCATATTAATATGCTAATCTATACATATAATAAAATTGTAACAGGCCGATGTCTGTACATTATAGATATTGGAAAAAAACTAATATGGGGGGGTCTTTATTAGAGCAACAGAAGCCAAAACAACAGTTTTTAAAAATTTTGTCTGTCTGTCTGTCTGTCTGTATGTTTGTACACGCATCACCCAAAATCTACTGCATGGAATTTGATGCAGTTTTCACCGATGTATTGCTAGAGGTCTAACTAAAAATATATGCTCCATTTTACCGCAAGAAAATATCTTATTCCGACTGTTTTAAATTTAATAAACCGAAGCGACGTGAGGGCGGGTCGCTAGTGCAATATAAAACAATTTGTTATTTATGGTCAATCAGGTGTAATAAGGTGTTATAAATTGGACTTATAAAATTCATATATTTTAGTATAAGGACATGTTTGCAATTACCATTATTGACCATATCTACAAAAGATTATAAAATCTTTAAATAATTATTATTAATATCTTCCATTACTTATTTATTTATTTTTTTAAAATTACCTAATTAAAATTCATCGTGTGATCATTATAAAGACATAATTACGCGTGATTACGTATACGTGATTCAATCTAGCCAAGTGGCGGCTATCAAGGTGTATCTAACGAAGTTATCCAGACGTCCCCGGTATTAAACTCCGCATAATATTGCTGCGGACGGACATTCTCTGCTATCTCAGTACGCCAATGTTATCCCTAACTATAGGGCTGCTACACAGTCCACAATAATTGACGGCCGCTAGTAAAATATAGATAATTTTGGCTTGTATTTAACCTATTATCAGAATAATATCTATATGTTACCAAAATATCCTTAAAGCTGCATATTGTCACGAAATTGCGATCACTAAGTATTTTATTTTATATTTGAAACCTAGAAATGTTTTTATTTGATTTAATTTATTTTAGAACTCAGTGCGTCCTTTTACTTTGTTTTGCTATTATTATTTTTGTTTGGTATTCATTTCTTTATTACTGTTTACTATTTGCTATCATTTACTATTTGAACACCAAATTTTATAATAGAAACTTTCGAGGATTTTTAATGTGTACAATCCCATAGCCTCGGGACGGACCTGACTAGCCGATGTACACCATATTTACAAAAGACTGCCTTAAAATGTACCACGTAAGTATTGGGGGATACCTGAGATATGCCAGAATTTCCCATCTCATTCCATCGAGTGAAATGCTATCCCTTTAAGTGTTGTCTCTTACACCATTATATTTTTTCTAAGTCCATTCCACCCCATTCACCAAAGGCATGGGATGAACAAAGCTCCTAGTCCTGTTATACTTCCTATCTCCTGTCTGTCCCATCCCTTTATTGCTAGTAAAATACGAAATCTCTTAAAAGAATAGGTATATGTTAATTTAAAAAATATTTAATGATTTATGTAAGAATGAAAAAATAACATTTCTGCAGATTCGACAGTCGACTAATAAAATGACCGTGTTGTTAGACTGAAACCAAAGAACGCTCCTATACTCGTACGACTATACGATTGATGTCGATTTTAACCTATGATGTACCATTGTAGGGCAAAGGTTTTCTTTTTACTAATCTAATCTCAACTTTCTTTTTTAATCACAAATCACCAAACATCTGTGTCTCCAGCCAAAATTCGAATGTAGCACACCATCTTTTATTGGTATTGATACTTGTAGTATCCACGTGCACACGAATCAAATAATACGTATAGCAGAATGAGTCGAATTTAACATTTTCAAAACCGAAGAAACGATAATAAAATAATTGGAAAAAATTAAAGTATAAATTGTAAGGAATAGATTTGATGTCATTCAATAAGTTATAGTAATAACCCATATCGTTTATAGTAACAAACGGGTCGAAGACAAAGATAATTCAAGACAATAGTTCAAGTCGCCATGCACCACACCCAGTTTAGTTATCACAATATTAGCAGAGATTAAGAGCAAACATTATAAGGTAAAGTTGTGAAGTTGAAAAGTGTGCAATCAGCCTAAAGTTCAGTTACAGCGGGATACGGTGTAGCCACGTATCGTGCGGTGAGCTGCCGGTAATAAGAAGTCAATATTAGCGCGCTGGGCGGGCGGATTTGTACACGCTGCCATAGTATGGAAAACACTTCTGTGCGATCGTTTAAATGTATGTAGTTTATAGCAATTTTATTTCCTTGATTATCTACGGGAAAAAACGATTTGATATTAGCTTTCGATGCGGTAAGCACACATCTTTGTACAAAGATAAAAGCTGGCATGGTTTCTTTTTTTAAGAAGCATTATCTACTTCTTTTTTATGATTACTTTTTGTGACTTCTTTTTTGTAATTTTTCTTTTTATTCATATAGTCAACCACTAGTGGATTCACGCCTCCTCATGCTGGCATTAGCCCTATCTATGTCACGCCAGTCTCATCCACTGTTTTGTGGTCGTAAGTACACTAGCAATAGTTCCATTATTGCACACACATGTGCCTGTAATTACGATTTTGTAAATTCAGTTCATTTAAATGATAAATCAAAATTACCATAAATTCAAAGAATGAGTAAAATTCGAAATTTAAATCTATCAGTTCACAAGAAACGCTGCTAATATCCAGCCTGAATCTTTAGTCTACGACGGAACTATACCTAGTAAAGAGGAATGAAATGTTTACAAAAATAAACTATAATAGTTATTATGTTGTATTGTGATTTATTTTGTATTTATAACAATAGTTGAGTGACACTACCGTTTATAATTTATTACAAATGCAGTTTTATTTGTTTTTACCAGCCAAGCGGCGACTTGGCCCAACAGAACCACTTATATAAAAGAGAACAAATGAAAATCTAATATCGTATGTTTTCGCTACTTTTTACGAATTTATTTATAAAACACAATACTTGCGAAAACCAGAATGTGGTGTACCTACTCCTCGCTCCCACATTAAAATTATGCCTAAAATTTGAAAGCCCTTGCTTGCATCAATGAATATAAAAATGAAACAAACAATTTGGCAACGCTATCTGCAACCTATCAAAAATCAATAAACTGTTAGAAATAATAACGTCTATTTTTCTCGAATATAATGAGAAATTGTGAAATGAAGGAACAATAAAATACAAACACGATGTATGCCAAAAGGCTATTCCACACCATCGTACCTCCAACGACCGCTCGAGGCGCCCCGATAACAGGACGAGTTTACACAAGACCAATTAGACGGGCCCCGCGGCGGAGCGCGCGACATCGCACTGTTTTCACATGCTAATTGTATCCGACGTCCTCTGAGACTAAAGATTTTGCAAATTGTTATGTCGAACCCCTCAAATGTTAGGTGGGTATATACACTGGTTGCCGTCTCGTTGGGGTTGTGGCGTTGACCGTGTGGTGTCGGCCGGCTTTAGAATACACCCTATCTCTTCCCGTGAGTGTCGTACAAGGCAACTATACCACAAGCGCTGTGCAACTTATCACCATTAGGTCGGTGGTGGATGAAAACAATGTTAAGAAACCCGCATGCGCGAGAATTAAAAGATAATCTAGGACATGTATATCCACCAATCCGCACTAGACTCACGCGGTGGATTATGGAATCCTAGTGATTGACTAGGAGAGGCCTTTGACCTGCATCGGGACATTTCTAAAAGACTGACATAATTGCCACTTAGGTGGTTACACTTAAGTATATATTAACATAAAAATCTCTCCGCTGCTGGATTCAAGGCTCGCCACCACACACGATCTTGGCTCTTCTCATCTCGTGAAATTATTATTTTTAAATTCCAATATTCTACTTACACTCAGAAACAGTAACCTCATAAGTCTTGTGTATGGGGGCTATGTGGCTTTATAATGGTAGGTACGTTAGCGAAGCGGGTTGATTTTTTAACGGTAGGTCCATTTAACGTTTGGTCCAAATCGCAGTTCGTCCTGATACCTATAGTTAGTTGGTCTATATTCGCAGTAAGTCCAATATGATAGTTTTTTAAGTACAGTTCAGGTGAAAATAAAAAGGACAACACGTTAAATACATATTTTAGATGTTCTTACACAAAAAATTACCTATAGGTAGGTATATTCTTAAACCAAAAACTTGTTCTTTGCCTTTTATGCTAATCAACAAAAGAAGTTAAAAAAGCAACATGTTTTACAGTTTTGTGCACAGCTACAGAAACCTTTTTGTGCACAATCATACCACAATCTATCATATTGGTCTTACTGCGAGTAACAACTGCGTCTGGACGAACTGCAATTTGGACCAAACGTTAAATGAACCCTATTGCTAAAAAGTCCCCTCAGCGGGTTGGCGATGGCGAGTCCAATCTTTTGAGCTTACATTTCCAATGCCTAGTGGTGTAGTTCCTCGAGGCTTATGGTAGCAGCTTTGTTATCCTTTAGTCAGCTTTTACGACACCCGCGGGAAGAATGCGGTGCCAGCTATTCTATAACCGGCCGACACGGCCAAAATTTTAAATAAAATTAAGACTAATTGGCGACTCCTATGCAAAAATATCTGTACGTGACTAGGATGTCTGCACGTAGGGCTGCCACCACTCCGGGTTTGACCCGGGGTCTCCGGGTTTGAAGGACGCTTGTCCGGGCTACGGGTTAACATCGTAAATCTCCGGGCGGCTGTGACGTTGAACCTTCAAAAATCTCAGAAAAAATAGAAATATTATTTTTAAACCGGCTCTAGTAAATATTATCTAATATCCACTAAGATAGATTACTTTAAAGATTATTGTTGTGACAAATGCAAAGATACAATTTAAAGCATCGCTGTGTATCAAAGACAGTACCTACAAGTTTATCTTGTGGTAATTTTATTCGTAATTTAAATTAACTTTAAATTAAAAATGTAGGTACTATTATACTATTTCCTGTTTCGTTTTTGTCCCATTTTTTTAATCTGTGGGTTTAGAGCATCCTGAAAATGGGAGCCCTATCTGCAAGTCTCCAGAACAGTGCACCTCCAGTAATACGGACTGTATGAAATAATATGAAATTAACATAGGTAGGTACAGTTTAAATTCTCCGTCTTTTTAGTTAATGAATATAGTACAATATATCTTTGAATAGTTCGTAAAAAAATCAGTCATATGAAAAAGGGAAAGTAAAAATTGTCCTAGGATAGTGTGCCTTAATATACCTACATACTTACAGCAAATGAGAGAGAGGTAACTACGTAAAGACAAAAGCATGTTAGTTACAGTTATGTTATCTATGGGTTACAGATTTCCACAAAGACGCGTCAAACGTATGCATTGCATTGAAAGGGCTCGGTTGACCCCGAAACGCCCGCTGCATTATCGACAGAGCAAACAGACATGCACACAAACATTATACGTAGCCGTTAGGTGTAGTAAGGTCGTTAGCACACCAGTTGTTGTTGCTTTTTATTGTACACTTCTAATGAGTTGTAACGCCGCACTCACAGAAGACTACCATCAAATTTATCTACTGCATTTCCCACTTTATCCTGTTTCCCAAAGTTCGTACGTGTTTTGGTAGTGAGTGAGATATGGCTAGAGCCCATTTCCATTCCATCCTATACCTCCGTATTTTCCCAACCCTTTCTCGAAATCTCCAAAGGGTAGGCATCGCATCTGGGGGTGTGCGAACGTTTGTCATTCTGGAATGATGCTGGCGTGTATCGCCAGGGGGACCAGTCTGCTCGTTTGCTGAAATCTTTTTATAAAAATGTGTATGTGACTCTTATATAGGTACCTACTATTATAGAAGTATGTAGATCCATGAAATTAAAATATTAAAATAAAATTAGAGTAGGAACACGCTACTACGTTAATAACATCCCTTACACAGTAGCACTATACTTTAACGCGCTATTTAAATATCAATATAAAGATTCACACAAAAAAAAACAAGATTTATGGCTGTATATTAGTCAGCCAGCCCTATTTTGTCAAATTTTTTTGACTATTTAAGAAATAGGGAACGACTAAACGTAAACGACTTGTACTTACGTATGGCCACAGCCTAAGCCCATCGCAGTGCATTATTTGTCATACTTTAGTACCTCCGAAGTCGGCGCTTTTACACCTTATCGCTGGGACAATATTTGCTTGCGCGCTCGTTTGTGCGTCAAACAAACAGACAAATGCGTTGGACGGACCGATTTGAGAGTGCGTACGATCAATGGAATATGAGAATACCAACAACCTGCAAGTTTTTCTTACCATCACAAAGGTTACTTATTTATAGAACGGTGGTACTTGTGCAGACAGTCCACCTAGTGCTGAGTACGTATTGTCGCCCATGGGATGTTCATTACATGCCAACATGAGTCAAGAACGACAAACATTAGCACATCCCTAAATGAAATCCCAAACACATGAAAATTTTATTATCGCCCTTTAAAATTATTATAAATATGTATTAATTATACAAACATTTAGTTTTAATTTTTACAGTTCAAAAACGGAAATATTTCTGAAACATTCTTTATTATTATGACGAAATTTGACGACATTCGGGCATCGGTATGTCAAATTCAAAAAAAATTGCACGATCATTTAAGTTAGAAAGCTTTGTTGGCACTGGATTCCTCGTCAACTCATATCGGACGTGCTCGTCTTGATTGGTTCAAGGATATATGTTGCGGAAGTTTAACTATGGGCGTTCAAATGTCTTGATAAATTATTCTAATTACATTAGGAAAAAAAAATTAGGAAAAAAGCAGCAGCCTGTGATAAACGAAGATGAGAGCGCAGTTTCCATCCCACCCTATCCCACTTTTTTTATTTATAACCCAAAAACATAAATCTTATTATTATAAATTGAAACTGCCAAACTGCTACTGTAGTTGCTCTCACACAATATACTTAAAACAATATTTATCCAACAGTTTCTCCAAATCTCCAATCCAATCTCCGTGCCAACGTTTGTCATTCTAGACTAATGTTGGCATGTATCTCGAATGTCGCAAGGCTATAGTGTCCACTTACAACCAGTGGACTGTCTGCTCGTCTGTCACCATTTTTCTATATAAAAAAAAAAGATAATAAGGCCATCTATTGTACAATCGACAAGGTCATTATCGATTGCGACTATTCTTGTGGGTAACATTAAATAATAAACAGTTTAAAAAAAAATCATTTAATACCAACTATAGTACGACACAGCAACAAATAACATCAACACGAGACAGTATTTTTAAGACGTCACGAGAACAGAAAGTAAATGCTACGGAAATGTTAAGTCAACACGGTTCAAATCTTATTAAAAATCAGACTTAAGGGACGGTTTTTGTTATAAAAGAAACGTTTTTAGACATTTTTTAATATATCTAGTACAAGTAGACAAGTAGTAGTTGGTTAATGGCTGCATTAAATCTCTCCTCCCCCCCCCCCCCCCCCCCCCAGGGCAGCGAGTACAAGCCGCGCTGTGACAAAGTTTTTCTTTAGAATTGCCTGTTTAGTAGAATATATAGAAGTCATGAATTCTAACCTTCCATACTCGTGACATCTTTGACAAAGTTTTATCTTACATTCACTTATTTGGAACAAAAATATATTGAAAGTATGCCATAAGCGCTTTCCGACTGAAATTCTGCGCGAAGTAAATATACATATGTAGCCTTCAATGTTGGTTGAAACATTTGATCCAACATTGGTTCAATTTGTTTTTTATTCTAGGATATTCAATGTAAATCCAATTTGTGCAAAATTTAAACAAACATGGCGGCCTGAGATAACTGGACACAGCCTTAAATTAAATAGTGAGATGATAATTGTTTACATAATATTCATAATTTCATTCATAGTGTGAGCTTGCCCTAGATTTAAAACTAAGGTCGGGATAAATAGACTGTTCTAACCACGAGCTTTACTTAAATTTACACCATGCTGTTAAAAACTTACCTCTATGTAGACCGCGTAAGGAGGTATAAAACGCGACTATGACTAATTCTAAGACCGAGAATCGTCTATTTATCTGGACCTAAACGTTGAGTTATTTCAGTTATCTAAAGTGGCCATGTTTGTAAATGTAAATTTTGGACAAATTGAATTGGAACGGAATATACAACAGAAAGACAGACTGATTTTAAAACCCAACATAATATTCTGCCCTCATTAGAAAAAAAGGGCACAAGTGCACACTGATGACATTCGAAAGAAACACACAGAAAAAATGGTAAACTTTTCATTTATTTGAAAAATCAATCTTTCTAGCTTGATTTTCGGTTTTTACCTGGAGTCTGATAAAACAAAAAAAAAACATTCTTTATTCTCTTCATTTGTTTTAATTCCCGAATATGATGTGGTTATGCTTTTGTTAAAAATGTTATTAATTATTTTCTTCTCTTCTTGGGGGTTGGGGGGGGGGGCACAAGTATTAACATTCCATTTATAATCCTTATATAAATGTTCATTTACGTTCATGTACAGATTATAAGATCTTTTTTTTACGTGTATAGACACTCACTATTACAAGAAAGGTAAATGCAATTTGTGAGTTGCAAAATCTATACTATATGTATATACGATTCTGATATACAATGTTTCATCGATATAACGCAAATCCTAAAAAAGTCAGCCATCATAAAATATATAAATCCGTTCTAGCGAAAAATAAAATTATTATAGGGAATAAACCACAGGTTAGAAAAATGTAAAGTTTTGTTATTCTATCTAAAACATTCGTAGCGTTCATTACTCAGTACGTACAGGGCGCCTAAGCGGTGCGGCAGAGTCGATGTGCGTAGAATGCAACTGCTCGTAGAATAATAGATATATACTAGAAATGAACAATAAATTATGAAAAAAAAACATTGTAAAAACTGATAAAATCGATTCTACTCTCGATACTGAATAATCTATTTTCAGATTTTGCGTTATATCAGTGACACGTTGTCAGTCCATGCATTTCACGAAGACGCGACCCACTTCTATATGAAGCGCTTACAGTGCAAGTGTGCGTAAAACTGAACGTGTGGGAGTTCTATCGATACACTCTAAATAGGGATGTTCACTCACGCACACTAACTTAAATCAGCCAATCAGGAGAGAGCATTTTAATTAGTGTCGCGGACTGGAAAGGTGTTCTACTTAATTACTTATTAATTAGACGTGTTGTTTAAATGAAAAACATGTCCTTAATTTAAATTTAACAATAATTTAACAAAACATGTTAATTTAAATTTAACAAGTAATTTTATAATTTAATTTCTATATAAAACTTTGCTAAATCGTTAGTCTTAATCTCAAATTCATTACGACAAAAGAACGATAAGATTTAAGTCCGATTTGCAAACTGTACACGCTTCATGAATGAAACATATTTGGATTATATGATTTGTAATTTAATATAACTATTTTATAATACCTTAAGAATCTAATGAAGAACTGAATCTGTATCAAATCAAATACAATACATAGTGTTCCACTTTATTGCAAAAAAGTGGAACAACATTCACTATTGGAATTCGCAGTGACGTGAACTAAACAAACCATGTGGTCTGAGTGGTGGTCGACTCGATACTGATGTTCGAACAAGGCTCCCCGCACCCCGCGCCTATCCTTTATAGAAAATAGAGGGGGCGCGTCATCGTGAAATGCATGGACTATACATATAGGCACTTGAAGAAAAAATGGAATTGACCGCATCATTTAGGCGCATAATGTGCAATTTGCAAAATGTACAAATCGCAAAATGTTAACAAATAATGTGGTGAAATTATGTGTGTTCTAGTCGAGTATGATGGTGTCAACAATATTGTAGTCAGTTCGTCAGCTGGCGTGGTAGAGGCCAGTTAGAGCATCCTGTAGAGCTCGTAAACATGGGAGAGTCGATGAATAACCACCCGCTTTCTCTGAATCTGTCTCTGATCTGTAGAAAAATAATAATAGTTCATTTGCTATAATAATATATACACGGATTTGCTATAAGTATTTATGTAAAATATAACTTGTAAATACTAAACATAAATTTATTATATTTTAGTTCTATTTAAGTATATGGGGGCATCAGCGAAAGTTACTAGCCTAATACATAAATAATAATAATAACCGAGAAAAGACAGTATTTTGACGGGGCACGATTGAAATTATCCCACTCATTTTGTCCGTAAACGGGTTAATCCCCCAGCCTCGAGAGCAAGCTGAGGCGGTTTCGTTTCCGTGGCGGCTGGCTCTCAGCGAAGATGCAAAAGGCGGTGATGTTCAATACCGCGCATATCGTCCGGCGGTTTCTCCCTGGGGTCCTGAAGCCTGGCCGACTGTGCTTCCGCCAGAGGGCTACCGTCTTCTCTCATTTTAGCTCACCGAGGGAGAGAAGATGGTTTTGTGCACCATATTTCAAATAATAATATATTTATACATTTCATGCACCTCCCAACATGCTTCTCTGTTCAACCCAAAGGTTGACTGGTAGAGAATGCCTCCAGAATTTAGAGGTAGAGGTAGAGATTTAAATAAATAAATAAAATTAATGAAATTTAATTTAAAGGTAGAGAATTTAAATAAATAAATAAAATTAATGAATGACCCTAGTCAGTGGACATTAAAATATAAAACTCACCGAACATGCCGCAGATATCCATTCTGTATAATATCGTTGATCAAAGGTGGGTCCGGACCACATCGGTCTGGTACTACAGGTGGTTCATATTTGTACAATGGTCCTTCCTCTATAAGCGGTACTGGTTGATGACCAGACGGACCACGAGATAGCTTCACACCCGTTGAAAATTGTGTTAGCTGAAAAAATATGTGACATTAACAACAAAGAGATTATTGCCAACTATATATATATGTCAGAAATGTCAAATCATACCATAGATTGACAACATAACTTATGTCAAGTCCAATTAATTAATAAACATACCTTTGGCATTACAGGTACAACTTCAGCCTCCTGCTTATTCGCTTTGACAGTTTGTGCAAATGTGTCCAATATATCTTTAGCATTCCCCATTGTGAACATAAGCTCATCTATTAAGGCTTCTTTTTCACGAATCTTCTTCTTTTTGGCTTCCTGTTCCAATTTGACTAACTCTTCCCGACGTAATTGTTCAGATTGTTTCTCTAATTCAAACATTTCTTCAAGCTCCAATTCTTCTCTGCCTGTAAATTAAGTTGAAAGATTTTTGAACAACTCAAATTTGAAATAGCACTAACACATCATATCTGATATAAAATGTGTATAAAAAATAATAAAATTGACGCGACGCGCCTGTTTTATTATTCTGCTTATTACATTTTATTAGATAATGCAAACACACCACTGTAGAAGCACAACACAGCCACAAAAAAGTAGGTGGGAGCAAATTTTTATGCAAATGCTTGGTGTTATTCACATGGACCACATTTTATAGTTATCACAGTGTTATCAAAGTGTATACTGATTACAGTTTGTTAGGGATATATATTTCCGATCTGGATATGGATATTTACAATACTTTTTAGATCTGGATATGGATATTTACAATACTTTTTACCAGTTTCGGTTATGGAAATGGATATGAAATTATTTGGGATATTATTTCAGATATGGTTTTGATTACAGATATGTCTTTTTTAAGACAATATGTATCACTAACTAAAATCTAAACTAACTGTTTTGGTTTGATAGTATTCAGTTCAGTTAACTGTTTAAATCTCAAAAAACTTTATGTATAGCTACAATTAAATTTGCTTTTATGGAAAGAAGTCAGCAAACAAGCAGTCAACCTGGTGGTAAGTGGATCCTATGGCCCATAGACATCCACGATACATGCTATCATCAATCCAGAATGACAAAGGATACCGAAATGACAAAGACGAAGGATGCCGAAATAACGAAGATGAAGGATGACAAAGGCATGCCTCAAGATATGCCTAATGGCAGTCTTGGAGATATTTTATTAATAATAATGATAATTTAATTTATTAAATCACAATATCACTGTGTGGATAGGACCTAAATTCATGTATAGGAATTTAGGAATGGATTTGGAGAAAGGGTTGGGAAAATGGGGAGGGATAGAATAATTTGGGATGAGAATGGGTTCTGGCATAAATCACTAATCAACACCAAACAAAGTGACTAGATCAAAGGAATAGAATAAAGTGGTAAATGCAGTTAATTTTGTGGTAATTTTCTGTGAGAGGCAACATAAAAATAATAATATAAGTGATTTATTCAAGTTTTAATAAAATTGTGTTCATACCAATTTTTGCCTTATTCTTCATAATCAAGTCCTTATTATCTCTTTTGTACTGTTCTATCTTTTTATTTGTCACCACAATATCAATGTTATTTGTTAAATTGTATATTATCACTTCTATTTCCTCCAAATAGTCATTGTAATCTCGCAATGTGGCAAAATCCTCTTCTTTCTTGTTGTAGTCTTTGAGTACCCTTTTTCTTATATCTATTTCTTTTTCGACCATAGAATCTTCGAAGAGCTGGACTCGGAAATTGCTTCGACGTAATGGAACATTACATTCAGGGCACGAACCGGAACCTAAGAAATCACAATTTAGATGCCAGTTTGTAAGATGTCAAATACTGTAATTACAGTAACTGTAACCAGCCTTTTATTGTCCATTGTTGGACATGGATCTTCTCTTGCACATTGTCTTGTTACAACACATGAAATAAATGTCCTTAAGAACACACTAGTCTAGTGGCTTGATGAGTCCACTCTTTTAGAGGTGTGTTGTAGTTCCTCAGGATTTGTGGTAGCCGCTTTGTTATTCCTTAGTCACCTTTTACGACACCCATGGGAGGAGATATTTATTTATTTTTAAGGAAGATTACAGACTTGTTAAAAATATTGTTGAAGCCATATAACTAGAAAGAGAAATTAGTATGCCATATGGTGCAATAGAAAATATGGTGGTGCTAAAGGCGGTGGACACCAAACGTAAAATTATAAAATAAATTAACCTAGGATATTATTGCTCTATAGGCATTGTTGCATAATGATATTATAACAAAGGGTTATTTTAAAGTATATTTACCTTTCAAAAACAGCAAATCAACACAACTCTCGCACAATGTATGGCCGCACACGTTGACCATTAATTTTAACGAGGGATTCCTATACTTTGTCGTTTTACAACGAGGGCAAGCCTGGTCATCCATAGCTGGAGTAAATTACGTTATGGTTGTTTAAAATAGCGAAATTCACCTAGAAATAAGAAAATATTTCTTCGAAAAGACGGCGATATTGTTTTTCTAGTTTGACAATTGACGGTTAGTGTTTTTGAAAACATGCAAAATTCACTATTATGCTGTTATATTATTTATTATTTTCTACATCTTTATACATATAAGAAAGAATCAGTATCAAATCTGCATTCCAAAATATATAATGCGATTATGGTTTTTGATAATATAAATCCTTTTCTATCTTCATCACATCAGCCACTCCCTCGCAGAGCTTAGATTAAAGAATCCGATATTGATACCAATAAACCTTGCGTAGATACTGAAATATGGTAAAAAGAGGCGGGACAAAATATATTTTATACTGTCAAAAAGCGATTTTCATGTTTTGGATCGCAGCGTACGAATGAGTTCCAAAATGTTGGAAATTCATCTTTGTCAATTTTGTGTCTGATGTGGTTTATTTATTACTTTTTACCAGCAGGCCAAGAAGTAAAATTAAGTTTATATTCGACTATTGTAAAAATTGTGTATAAACCAGAAATCCCCCAAGATTTCTGGTTTATAAACTTCAAAATGTCTAGTATAATAATAATGTTTGCGGTAATTAAATAAAAGCGTGAGACTGCATTTTTCGTGTTGTTCCAAGGAGTCCAACTCTATCCTCAGTAAACATAAACTTTATCGAGCGATTCATAATTCGATAGTACTGTACAATGACATAATAAAAACAATTTTGTTTTATTATTTTTGCTGTGTGTGGACCAATGGCTATGCCAGTGTCAAAATAGTTATATTAAAAAGAATTTTTCTCATTTCTTATCTTTATATTTGATAGGCAATCGGCCAATTAAATCGCTATAGATTTTGAAATTACCCAATAAGAAAATCAGCTTTTTAACATAAGTCACAAAGGAAAGCCAATTTATTTCATTTTTATTTTTGTGTCTTCATGATTTACCTTTCATTTCTAAAAGGAAAACTACAATAATTTTAAACAAAGTAATAGTGAAATATGAATTTAGTTTTAAGACAAGTTTTAACAAGACAGACATTTAGACTATGTGACAGAGTTTCATATAAGTGTTTACCAAAGCAACCTCCTTTAGCAACATGTTCTGTTATACAATTTCGAAGATATTGCGAGGAGAGAACGGAGACGAAGAAATTACCGCAGCTCATGGAGTTCCCCACAATAATGTGGCCTTCATTTATAAAGTTTATCAAGAACTGGATGTTTGCAAATTTCATTATTAGACCCTATTTTGATCAGGAGTTTAGTCTACATGAATTCATCGAAGCATCTAAACATGCAGTTCAGGTTTGTTTTTTTACCAACTGACCCTTGTGAAAAGAATCTTAATTTCTGGCTACAAAATTACACCTAATTCTCCCATAATACCTCATAAAATATTTGGAATAATAACATTCTATTATATCCACCGCCTAAAATTATATTATTAACTTAGTTTGCTCTTCGCACAACTATATTAACCAAAATTCTATACCTATTTACACCTACACCGCTTACACCATTTTTTTTGCCTTATTACAAGGAGTAATAAGGTAATAATAAGTAATACTTTACAAGGAGCAGCAAATCATGATGAATAAAACAACTGCTCCTTAAGGTAAGTAAAAAAATAGTGGTTAGCCTATCTGAACAATTTTCTTTAATAGAGTTGTGTGAAGAGAAAACTAAGTCCATAATATAGAATAATTCGAAATATTTTATGAGGTATTATGGAAGACTTCCTGATGGTACATAACCTGATGGTACTGTTTTACAGTAAATAACTATCTACTGTTTTGTTTATGAGTTTCTGCAATACATTCTGCTCCTTTTATGTTTACCAAAATTCACTAATGGTTGCTGTCAGGTTGTTTCAGATGCTCTCCAAAGGAGTGACTTCAAAGCTCTAGAAGGCCTTGTGGAGAAGGATGCCATTGCCTCACTAAAGACTGCTATATCTAAATTGTCTGTCTCCCAGAGACAACTTTTGGGCATAGACAAGCAAGACATTTTCTATGCTTTTCCTTACCAGGTAGATTTCCAAGATTTTTTCTTAGAAACTATCTTAAGATAGAGATGCTCAAACTTATATTATCAGCGATCTACAGTAAAAAATCTGGGTGACAATCTAAGCAGGGAAACCAACTTTTATTAAAAAGCATTCAGTGCATATATGAGTTATACAAATAGTCCTATGAACTAGGGATGTTATGGAGCTCTGTAACTATTGGACATCTAAACTAAAAATATTCCAAACTGAATCCCAAGATTTGGATGTATTTACAAATAATTTTATAAACAGCCGCTGGGCGCGCTCAACTGGCCACGTTACCCCTCTCTCACAGAAGACTACCTTGAAATGTACTGCATTTCCCACTTTATCGTATTTCCCCAATGTACGTACGTGTTTCGGTAGTGAGTGAGATGTGCCTGAGCCCATTCCCATCCCATCCTATCCCTCCCCATTTTCCTAACCCTTTCTCCAAATCCATTCCTATATCTCCAAAGGTAGGCAGCGCATCCGGGGGTGTGCCAACATTTGTCATTTTGGACTAATGTTGGCATGTATCGCAGATGTCTATGGGCGACTGTATCCACTTACCATCAGGTGGACTGTATGCTTGTCTGCCGCCTTCGTACATAAAAAATATTTTTTTTTAACCCACAACAAATGGGCACTTTTTTTGCAATCAACCATAAAAAGCTCTCATAATGGACGTTTGAGCACTCCTGATCTAAAATGAACAACTGTTGAAATATTTACATAAATTAGTATCAGTAATGATAAAAAGTCATTTGTTTGTAAATATTATCATACACATATTATGTTGTCAAGTAATTTCATGTCAGATTACAAGTAATCACTGAATAATACTTGTAAACTTAAAAAAAATAGTAAACTAGTAAATGATAAAAATAACTATTGTGATGACAAGAGGTTATGTTTTGTATGTCATTTATTTAATATTTTTGCTCGTAAGTTTTGTTAATTGTTTATTGTTTTTAAAAAATAATGAACTTCATTATCTAGTTAATAACAATTAGTAACAGCCTATGTTAGTAAGATCATAGTTATCCAACAGTAAAAAAAAGGTCGGGTAGTTTCAGAGTTTACATCCTTATATAATATCAACAAAAATAATTATCTAGATAATTTCGAACCCATACCTAATTAAGGAATTGCATAAAATGACCTCTCCAATCTAATTCCTACAGATTATTTTCTAATTTAAAATTAGTCTTGAGTCGTGTTTCTAAAAAATAACCTTATGCAGTCTGCATAGAGATTATTTTCCAATCAATCTAAGATAAAGCAAAAATATTGCTAAAAGCATCCATTTATCTGGCATTCTGCCACTATTTCAGCCTTCTTTTGGTCTGCATTATAGTATTAAATTCATTCATGCATCTTGCAGAATCCTTGATGATTATTGCTGAAGTTCACCAAGTTTTTTTTATAATTTTTCAGGTGGGTGTAATATTTGATGAGTCGGACAAACGATGGGTAGAGATCACAATGTGCTACCATGTCTTGAGGGGGTTGAAACATATGCAGGAGACTGGTGATCTACCTCCAGTTTCATTAGGGTGAGAATTTAAAAATTTTCTTTAATCTAATCTGATAATTCACACTCACTACATATTTGCCTCCATCATACTTAACCTGCAGCCCGCCGAGTATATAATGTGTCACTGAAATAACGCAAAAGCTGCAAGTAAATGTACTACATTTCCCACTTTATGGTATTTCCCCAATGTACGTACGTGTTTCGGTAGTGAGTGAGATATGCCAGAGACCATTCCCATCCCATCCTATCCCTCCCCATTTTCCTAACCCTTTCCCCAAATCCATTCCTATATCTCCAAAGGTAGGCAGCGCATCCCAGGGGTGTGCCAATGTTTGTCATTTTGGACTAATGTTGGCATGTATCGCGGATGTCTATGGGCGACAGTATCCACTTACCATCAGGTGGACTGTATGCTCGTCTGCCGCTTTCGTACATAAAAAAAATAAAAATAAAAAAAAGTAAGTTGTTTCGTATCGAAATTTAGGATTGATTCTTACAATCGGTTACAATTACAACCAGCCTTACAATAGGTTGTTCATTTTCAAATTTATTCACGAGACCACGGGCAAGAAGGGAAAGAAACCATTACTGGTATTTTGAATTGATAGTGTCATGGATCAGGTAGGAATTATTTTAATAGAGAGAGAGTAATTAGAGGTAATCTTAAAAACCCACGCATTTTATTTTTCAGCGTACAACCAGAGTATCAAGACAAGATTTTCATTTTGAACTACAGATTTATCAGAGAATTTACGAAAGGAGTCGATGACAATTGGTGGGTGAACATCGTCAACCATTTTCAACCACACATGCTAATGAAAAATGAACGATAAATAAATGCCAAATTAAACTACAATAACTCCAAATGGAATTTACAGAAACAGCCTTAGCAGAGTACAATGTAAAGTATATGAAATAAAATGCAGTTAATTTGTTTGCAGTTGTTTTATTTATATAAAGTTTTCAATGCTGCAGTTCAGTAAAAAATACTTGGACCCTCTTAACACTGAATTTTCTTGGTAGAAACGCATAATGACAAACGTTGGAAAAATTACCAGTATGCAAAACGACTATACGCGTTACGACATAATGACCTATACCTACAAATAATTCTACTTGATTCCTTGTGCATGAATAATATCCATATACAAGTTGGCACAGGTAGCCAAATTTTTCCGAAAGCCTTCCCAACTAATATTTGATTACTCTACTTTTTAAAGGAATAAAGTTAGAATTATTGTTTTTTGGTCGCTTTGCGTATTGGGTCGTTATGCGTATTAGTAGTTTCACGTATTGATCGTTTTGTCTTAGGTAACTGAAATTGGTCATTGGCACTTTTACACACTCGCTCGCACTATTTACGATTTACGCGCACCGATTTACGTGCATGTATCTACATAGGCATCTAATAGTAACGGTTCAATTAGCAGCCGTTTATGAACGGAGTGTTTGGCGTTCCTGTTCGTAGTAGCGTATAGTGAATAATACAGAATAACGAAGACAGACACTTCATAAATCAACTTTTTTGGGGAAAATATAAAGTTAAGAGAAAAGTTAGTTTTAATGATAGAAATTCCGTGTTAAAATGGTGCAGATATTTTCTATTTAACTCTGCATGTATACATTGATATGTATAATTGTATACATATGTCGAAAGGTTAGCTACTCACTACGATCCTTATATCGTTTTAGTACCGGTAATTGATTACGCTGATGTTTGTTACTCTGATATTAACGAAGATCTTTTTGCACACCGGTAGGATAAATTGGAGGTCAAGATCACATCGTCATCTGTATAAAACCATTCATTCAAATAAATAATTTAAATTCAACAAATTGTATCGTCTTATTAACAGCTATTTGTTTCATTTATGGACTTGTACAGTGCTGGCTTTACCTATGGTGCAGGGTGTGCGGCACACACGGGCGCAGGGTGTTAGGGGGCGCCGAGCGCCGCTCTCGGCGCCTCCAAAGAGCCTACTAGAGGGCGCCAGGGTATTGATTGCACCCGGGCGCTACATGGGCTAGAGCCGGCTCTGGACTTGTAAATATGTATAATCATATAATAGAATCCTTATGCTCGTATCGTTCTCAGCTTAAATGGCTGCTCATCCCCTCAGCGTACCCCGATTGCAATGTTGACCTGTCGCGAACTATAAATATCTGAGAATAGGAACCTTAATGTCATCATCACCGAGAACCTACACGAGTACATCGGCCACCTTGCCACGAACCTGTTCGAGTGCGCCGACAAGTCGCTCCTCCTGCGCATCAGGAGCATGGCCCCGCTGCCCGCGCCCTCCAGATGGCGAGGTCTTTCCGCCCGACCTGATCGCACCCATCATAGAAATACTCTAGTGACACTTAAGTCGTCGCCCGCAGTCGCCCACTGGGCTTTTCACAAGCGGAAGCCACCCGGTGGGCTTGATCGCGTGGGCGGTGTAAAGAAACAGGACTTGACTAACGATAACCCAACTAGGAAGCCACGCCAGTGACCTGCCCGCAGTAGCCGGCAGCGAAGCAACTTCCTAGGTGGTCGCTCAGCCCGAGAGTGGAACTCCGCCCCTCGTGAGAGGAGTGTGAGATGACTACGAACAGCTTAAAAATCTTAAATCTTAAAAAAAATGCTTTATCTTAAAACAGCTGTTTCATGCTCTAACATCTGAGTTTTAAGATAAAGCAAATCGAGCAAGTCCATACCGACAATAACGTCCATCTACTCTTTTGTTTCTTTTTAAGTCCTATTTTTCTTTCGTTTTACGATGTTTTAAATTAGTAACAAAACAGAATATTTAAAATTTATTTCATGTAAATAATATTATCACAATATTGTTTTCTTACATACTATCGTTTAGCACCATGTTCGCTTTAATTACAGTCCAAAGCAGTAACAGTATTCGCTGTATTCTTTACAAACTTCCGTCAGCTTCGCTGCCAGTGTTTGCGAATCACCTAAAATTGACAAGAGAAAATAATGATTTAAGTATAATTATTATAAACAAGCCTTTGCACGTAACTTTGCTCGTTTAGAAACCAAATAATTTTTTTTTTTTATAAAAATGTAGCCGTAGTGACACGACTCCCGAGATGGTAATATGAATTAATATTAGTTTCTTGATTAAGGAAAAAGTAAAATTAATAATTTATTTATGTTTCACAACTTCAATCGGCTACACTGCAAAATTAGACATTTTAACTTAGTTCTATATACAACGGGCTCCGCTAACTGGCTCTCGATAACTTAATAATCAAATTTCCTCCACATCTCTCCATTCTCTTTAATTTCTCTTATTTCGTAAGTCAAAGGTATTTTCCTCTTTTCTGTTCGATTTATATATTGATATATACATATTTATAGGTATTATCGTACCTACATTGTTATGTGTTACGTTTATTTATTTTCTAATTAAGAGTACTTATATTATAATTATTATTATAATACATAATTATTATTATAATAATAATTATGAGACTACTGGTAATGTACTTGTAGGGGAAGAGTGGCTGCATTCCCACGGCCGCTGGGCGCACTCACCAATTTTGGTAGGGGGAGAGTGCATGGTGCATTCCCACAGCACTCGACTGGCCACGTTACCCCTCTTCACAGAAGACTACCTTGAAATGTACTGCATTTCCTACTTTGTCGTATTTCCCCAATGTATGTACGCGTTTCAGTAGTGAGTGAGATATGCCAGAGCCCATTCCCATCCCATCCTATCCCTCCCCGTTTTCCCAATCCATTCTTTAATCTGCAAAGATAGACAGCGCCTCTTCATGCCTGCCTCTTCTCTGTTTACCCAAAGGTTGACTGGTAGAGAATGTCATAAAGCATTAAGTCCGCCTAATGTACATTTTGTTTGTGCAATTAAGTTTAAATAAATAAATAAAATCAGCATGTCGCCAAAATAACGCAAATCCTGAAACACTTCAACTAATTTAAAATATGTAGAACGGTTCTATTGAAAAATAAAATTATTTTGCAGAACATATCAAAAGCTACAAACACACAAGTGTTATTGTTTTATATAAAACTTTCGTAGCGCCCATTACTTAGTACAGGGTAATGACTGGGCCTGCGCGGGTGACGCGCATAGTGTACAACTGCGCATAGAATAAAAGATATATTAGAAATGAAATGAACAATTAGTTATGAAAAATAAAACCTATTATAAAAACTGTTAGAATAGATTCTAATCTCAATACTGAATGACCTACTTTCAGCTTCTGCACTATTTCAGTGACATGTGATTCATTGACATGAACCTCAAAAATTGTAAAAAATTGAAATTGACTACAAAATAAATTACAAGTACATACCTGTAGCGTTGTCATACAGAGATCTCTTTGCGACTCCACACTGAACCTTGATTGGTCTTTGCTTCTTTATGGAATTTTCAACTTCTGTAATAACCATAAAGACCATGATTTTTTTTGAATAGGTGGAGTCGAGCAGACCGTTCACCCGATGGTAAGTGTATACTTGTCGCGTTGCGACATGCGCGATACATGTTAAAATGGAACAAAAGCTTTCACTTGTTCCATTGGCGCAACTACAGGGACGTGGTATCTATATCTATACATATAATAAAATCTTAACAAAACCGTGTCTGTACATTAAATATGTTTTTGTAAAAAACATACACTATGTACACTACGAATGACACCCCAAAACAATTTTTGGATTTTTTTGTCTGTATGTGTGAACGCGCATCACGCAAAATCTACTAGTCGAATTTTAAGTAGTTACAGCTTATGTGCTGGGTTTAGGGTACTTTTTATCCAGATCCATTATAGGTTTCACGGGAATCAAACTATAGGTCACGAAGTCGCGAGCACTGCTAGTTAAGCAATAAAAATGTATTTTAGAAGTTCCATGTAATAAAATCCTATAAACAATTACTTATATCTAAATACGCTCAAATGCAACTAACCGTTGAAGAAATAAGTGTCGCTTATTTTGTTTCCGAAGCTTTGCGTTTGTGATTTATGTAATTGACGTGTATGTAATTATTCTCCTGGTAATGAATGTTTTTTTTAAATAATTTCAGTTCTGTGTAGATTTGAATTTTATACACGTATCACTGAAACAACGCACGGTTTGTTCAGTATCGAGAGTAGAATCGATTTTACCAATTTTTACAATAGGTTTTTTTTTGACGGATTGTAGTACAATTCTAGTATATTGTTTGTTCTACGCGCGTAGCCCGATTCGCGTCCGGTCTGAGTAATGAGATAATAACCGGTACGATCGATTTAGACAGCACAACAAAACCTTACACGTTTGTAAATTTTGATTATTCCCTAAAACAATTTTATTTTTCGCGAGAACAGCTCTATATATTTCAAATCAGTTAACGTGCTTCAGGCTTTGCGTTATTTCGGTGACACATCTTTGCTAATTGAGCAACTTATACGCGTTCAGATTAATTATATATTAATTCATAATTATATTTTTATCAGATTAATTATATTAATTATTGGCGTCCAGTGGAGCTCCGTAACCGTAACTATCGAATACCTATGTGAAATAAAAAATATTTGAAACCGAATCCAAAATAAAAGTTTCGGATGTTATTTTGAATGTTACTACAAAATATAATCCTATACGTTGCCTTTAGGGGCGAAGTACTTTTTACAAAATATAACTTACCTTTATTAAAAATTGATTATTAATTGATTTTATTGTGATATTCTTTTATTATAAAATCAATGTTTCTCTTTGGAAATGTATGTTACACACAATTGCGTAATTTTCTTATATTTCATATAATAAGGTTGAGTTCAGGATATAACTGTTCCTCGGTTAAAGATTGATAATTTCATTAATTGTTACATACAGTTATTACTGTAGTATATTATAAGGAACAATCAGGAGAATGTTATAATTATGTTTATTATTAGTGTACAAGTCTTGTAATGTTAGTTCAGTGCAAATGTTTAATACAATTATTAATATATTTCCTTAAAAGTAGTTATTCCCTATTTGATTTTATTTTGCTTTGATTTCAGTTAGTAATACATGTCTTAAAAAAATATCCGTAACCGAAACTGTATCTGAAACAATATCCCAAATAATTTCATATCCGTATCTGTAACCGAAAAAAGTATTGTATATATCCATATTCATATCCGGATATAATATCATATCCCTAACAACCCTAGTATTAGGGTCTGCCCTATTCACAATATAAAAATTCTCTTAAGATATTTAAAAAAAATGGAGAACTTAATTCTTATAAAAGACTCACCTGCATGAACTTTATCCAGCAAAGCGCTAACATCCAAATCCTCTTCCATTCTACTACATAACACGTTCACATATTGACTAGCGCACGGTACTATCCTTTCCGTGTCACCAGTTTTTAGTTCATACGTCACATTGTTGTCTAAAGTGGTGGAACAGTCTATTTGCAACACTTCATAAGCAGCCTGCGATGACTGAGTGGAATAGCCAATGAGAAGGTTATTGTGAATTGTGAATTCTTCTACAAATGGTATCACTGCATATATTTTCGGGTTTATACCTCTGTAAAGTGTGGTTTCTTTTAAAATTCAGTAACAGTAAAAAAAAGAGAATTATATCTTCATAGAGGCGTAAGTCAAGGCTTACAAAAGGTACAAATCGTGTCACATTTGTTTGCACAATTACACAGAAATAAAATTTGCTAAATGAAGCATATACGAAAATAAACTGTATACATTTAAATAAGAGACTCATAGTTTCTACAAAGTGTCACCGAAATAATGCAAACCATGAAGCACGTCAACTAATTTAAAATATATACAACTGTTGTAGTGAAAAATAAAATTGTTTCACGGATTAAATCAAAATTTACAAACATGTAAAAATTTTTGTTCTATCTAAAATGTACGCAGCGCTCATTACTCAGTATGTACCTACAGGACAATGACCAGGCATAGCTCAGGCGACGCAAGTAAAATACAACTGCGCGTAGAATAAAGGATATACTAGAAATGTACTATATATTATGAAAAAATACCTACTTTAAAAACCGGAACAATTAATTTTACTCCTGATACTGAAAAGTCTACTTTCAGCTTTGCGATATTTTAGTGACACGTTTATACACGTGTGTATGTATAGGTGACAAAGGTTACTTTGTCACCTCTAGTGTTTTCCCTTGCCTTCATGTTAGCTTAAAACAGTAAAGTTAAAAAATACCTGTCCAAATAATATCTGCACATGTCCATAATCAGAATGCATAATTCTGGTTTACATTTGGCCGCTTCACGCAGCAAAAAATTCTCTGTGACACAGTGTTCCATTTCTACATTCTCTGCTGGACAATCTACACAGAGCATACATTTTGTGTTACACAGTTCACAACCATGTCCTGCGTAGAATATGAAAGCTGGAAGATAAAATAAAAAAAATAGAAAAGATGGGTAATAGGGAGGGGTATATCCACTTGGTTAGATTCAAGGAATCTTCCCGTTCTTCCTTATGGAGGATGGAAAGTGAAGATTGTAAAGGGATAATGAGTTTCCTCTATCTCAATATTCTCCACTCAATGGGATGGGTTGAAAATGTGCTCTGATATAACACACTCAATCCCAAAACACTAGTATATTTTACGTTCTTTAATTATAAGATCCAGTAATTAACTGAAAGTGCTCAGTGGAAGATAAAAGGACTGGTTATGGTTATGATCGGCTGATACTTAGTTACTGCTAGATGTAGGCCTCTTGGAAACCTGCCATCAAGTAAACTTTAACCATTAAAACTAAAAAGTATAATTATACACATACAGGTAAGGTAACAAATATGGGTGGAGAAAGGGGAAAATGTAAATCACGCGGTAGACCGGAAGGAACGGACGTTGCTTTGGCAGGGTACGACATCGCGAGTCGGTGAGAAACGTTCAGTGCTGTTCAGTCCAGTGCAAGAACGTGCCGATACCTGGTAAAAGTGTTGGATGAAGGCTGGTGTTCACAGTTTAGCGAGGGCGATGTCCTCGTCTTCGCCGGCGGAGACGGTGTATATCTGTAGCCTGTGAGTGTAGTGTAAAAACCGCATTGACAGCAGTATTTAGAGGTTTGAAATATTTTAATATTGGAGTAGGCTACGTGTGCAAAGACAACCTAGCAAATCGGTACTTACCGTATGAATTTTCTGGTATCAACTCAAACAAACTTTGCAATGCAATCTTCAATTGTTCACTTGTAGTATTCTTTATTGTCACTACAATAAAACCTAAATTTGTCAAATTTGCTGCTAAAGCACCACAATCAATTGATGGAGTTACTAATTTTGATAAATGTACATATTTCTCATTGGCTATAAGTATGGCGACCTTTGAATGTGGTCTATAATATGTTAGAACATTTCTAGTACTTGATGCAGTTGTGACCAAATCACTGTATTTTTGTAAAGAGATTCCACTTCTGTCGAGATACTTTATCAGGAGCTCCCCAGGCTTTTTTTTATTATCATCAAAGGATATTCTGAAAACAATTGTTAACTCTTTAATAAGTGATCACAATTAAATTTATAAATTGTTAAAATGGCTCCCGGCTATGCTAGTGCTATTTAAACCTCAATCAATCTGGGTGTTGCTGCATAATAATATGATTATTAAGCAGATGGAGATTCTGCTGGATAGGGGTGTGTTTTACCGACTTAGTGCTACATGTAGGCACATCAAACAGTACTCACATATTACATGAAACTTATTTTAAATCAGTGGTCCTCATTAAATTAAAACAGTAGCTGCAATGCTAATAAAGTTACTAAATTTTAATTGATGCTCTTTTAATTTTAGGGCCTTTCTCACCAACTGATTGGGTATCAGAAAGTCAGTATCAGCTAGATTTAATTGGCAGATAATTTATCTACCATAATGTTAACAGTTACTTTATCAGGTGGTGAGAAAGGCCCTTAATCTTGTTCAATTAACTATACATACTATCTAGGCTGTGTCTCAAGTGCTTTCACTAGTTATCTACTTATACATCTACATATATATTATCTACATATACATATACCTACACATATACCTACTTTTAGCTTTAAGAAAATCAATATTTTGTGTTTGTTATTAAGTTTTTAACTACAAGTTCTAAAAAATAATAAATAAATAAATGTTTCTTTATAAAAAATAGTTTTTTATTCATCTTTGAAAATTATTAACATCTCTTGAGCCAATCAAAATTTCCAGTGTCTACTATACCAATTTATACCTACTTAATGGGTGGCTTATGGTCCGCAGGTCGCTATAGTGTTATAAAAGAGGCACTTGAATGATTTTTAAAGCAGTTTTGCACGACTTTAATCTGGCTCAAAAACTATGCTGTCCATTGATACGCACGCAAAATTAACAATTTATAAATAAACTGGGAATAAAACTTACCTTACATTAGCCATTCTTGTTATAAGCTCGCATTGGCCTCGGCTAAACGATAAAGCTTTCTTATAGTCTTCATAAGACATGCTTTGTTTGAGGGACATTTTTATATAGAAATTTAGTTGAAATTCGTAAGCGTTTACTTTAATCTTATTTTGTCAATTTTATTTCAATAATTTCTATTGTAACACGATTTTCCTGATTTGTCCTTGTTTGTGGTGTTGATTTTTGTTATGACAAATGAAATGACAATTGACTAGAGTAGAGATGGGCGACATAGAATGAAATATTAGAATGATCATTCGAACAGTTCAATGTTCGAATTAAACGAATATTAAATGTGAAATTTCAAATAATAAATCATTGGTACGATATTTTTATTCGAATCGATATTTTGACTATCGACTCTGTTCAACCCTAACGGGTTGCCTAATTTAAAAGTCAGTGAAGTGACCATTGGCAGTCAGCAGTGATCTAAAAACTAAGCTGCAAAGCACGGAAACGCACACAACAGATGCGAGTGTAGAGACTTTAAGTTGTACATATGTGTTAGTTAGTAATTTTGTTTATAATAGAATATTAATGTAAAATAAATGAGACTCAATTATATTGTCGCTTCATTTACTTCACCACCACGTCCATCACCCAAGCCCACGTATTCATTCAGGGCTACTCTCTGAAAGTACTTCTATCCACTACCAACCACCCAAACCACCAACTACGTGAGTATACCCTGTCAAGCGGACAAGTTACCTTTATCCATAAACATCTTGTCTGCTTGACTGTGCATGAGAAAACCAGAATACCAACATATCTGTCTCCAACCCATATCCTCCTGTTGCTTTAGGTCTCACGGCAGCAGCAATCCTGTACTTAATTAAACATTTATGTATCTATCTTAGTGGTTAGATAGGGCTCTAGGGTTAGGAACGTTGGGACTACTCTATCACCATAGCTGGGCATAAGACCGTTAATCGTTAATTAACGAAGTTAACTTTTCGTGTAACGGATTAACTTTTAAGTTAATTTTAAAAATGTTAACGCTCTTTAACTTCCGTTAACTTTCTATGAGTCCGTTAATCGTTAAAGTTCGCCGCGAAAAACATGTTCTTACTTGTTCGGTCGTGTGCGCGTAGGCGGTAGTTAGTTAATAGGCGTAGTTTCAGCGGTGGTGGCGGAAGTAGCAATGGAGAAGAAGATGATGATTTTTTTATTTCTGTCACGCATTCTAAAGAGAAGACTAGCGGACACCGATCTTAAAAAATAAAGCCCAAAGTCTAGTGAAAATGTGGCTGGACATGAAATCAAAAGACTCATTCAACGATGCGGCATTCCTCGGAGAACAGATTTTAATAAATTTAATTATTAAATATAATACCGCTATACCTTCCAGTGCTGCAGTTGAGCGACTTTTTTCCATGGGTAAAGATATTTTGACCCCAAAACGATCATCGCTGTCCGATGAAAATTTCAATATGTCAATGTTCATGAAGGAAAATATGCATCTCATGTCAGACAGTGGTGAATAAATGAATGTTACGGGTTTTTATTTTCAGCACGATTGTCAATTTTGATCACCCTTCTAATAATTATCCCATTAATTATAATTATTTAATCAACCTGAATATTATGTCAGATAGCATTATGCTTCGCTATCTTACTTGAGATTCATATTTCTCTTGTTGGTTTCAATAAATAAATAAATAATAAACAAGCAAAGATTTATATCCTGTTTTTTTTTCTGTATCTTTCATGTGATCCATATCCTACCTAAACATCTCATTTCATATATACAACAACATAAGTTGTAATATTACTATTACGAGTTAACGACTAACTTTAACTTCCGTTAAATCATCCGTAAAATAACGCTTTAACGATTAACGAAGTTAACTTTTTTATTAACGGACAAACGATTAACGAAGTTAACTATTTGATTAACGATGCCCAGCTATGTCTATCACTTAACTAAACATATTACTGTGCGACCAACGTACAGTTAGTGCTCTATTCTTACTTATACATCACCAAGTCCTCCGTACATACTCAAAATATGAAAATATCATATTTTTCAACATTGATTAATTCAACACTACTACATATTATTTATTATTATTTTTACCTTTTAATTGACTGTAATTTACTAAAATAAAATAATTTGAGAGCTCTTAAATCAGCCCGTCCCTTTCATTCTCTCATAATTAGTAAAGGATAAATACAATTAGTGTTTTAAATCCGTTTTATTTTAGTAAAGGGTATAAAAAAATTAGTGCCACTATGATGAATGAAATAAAATCCGAATTATTAATTGGAATGTTGCAGTCGTCATTCAAAAATTTCATTTGTCAATCGCTCGAATAACGAATCATCATTCGAATAGTTCGATTGTAGTGTAATTGATCAATCGAGCATCTCTAGCTGGCACGCCCCCGGATGCACTGGCTACCTTTTGATGGACATGAATTAATTTGCAGAAAGGGATGGGAAATTTTTTAGTCACAAGGAATTATCCATATCTGTATTTTGGTTAATCGATGCTTGAATTGCACTCCGTGTCCAGCATAATAATGGTTTCAGGGTGCTGTTGAGGTTGCCGCGTTTCTGTACCGCATCAGGTATGTTTGCTGAGGCTCGCACGGACTGCTTCCATGCAATTGTGCGCAAAAGAATCGCCTCTCCGACGCGCCGCGTGGGGGACAGAGCACTTTAGCGGCATTCTGAGCACTTTAGCGGATAAGTTGGACTGTCCCATATTGAGGCACTGGGTTGGGGGGTACATGTACGCTAACTCAGTGTCTCACTATGGGACTATAATATGATTATAAAATTATTCTGAATGTTTACTCGACTCACATTCGTGTGATCTCGAGTTTAAATTCTCGGCCCGTACCACAAGTTTCTACTTAAGTACGGATTTTTTAAAAATGTCACTAGTTCGGCGGCGAGGGAAAACATCGTGAGTAAAAACCCCGCATGCTCGGGAAATAAAAAACTGGAGTAGGTATGTGTACCCGGCAATCCGCATTGGGCCCACGCAGTGGCTTACGGCCCGAAACCCCCTCGTGATTTACTAGGGGAAGCCTGTGCCCTATGCAGTGGGACGTTATAGGCTGATATAAGTACACAAATAAATAAGCCAATGCTGTCATATAAAATTTATTTAAAAAAGTCAATATTCAAAATAATGTTAATGGTAGATATGGTATGCCTAGCTCAGATGAAATTTTAGTGGGAATTATTAAATTAGACAACAAATAATGAGTCGGATGCTCTCTATTGAAAATTAACACTTTTAATAAAATTATAGGTACCTACAAGTCTACAAAGACGCTCATATTATTATTAACGACGCCACTGAAAAAACTACTGCCAACATCTTATAACAAACTTTGACCAACTTAACGAAAACGCACGCGCAGACGTATAGCCCGCTTACGGCGCTCTGTAGCGCTGTTGGCATTCACTATCGCTGTCGTCGGTAGGAGCTACGGTATGTGGTTCATGTTGCCGCGTTATAATCCTCGTCAAAGTTGTTATTTGCTGTTCAGTAAACCAGCCTGTTGCATCAATTGTCTGCTGACGTTATCGATGACGGAACCTATTCGTCCCCCAGTTGCGTGCCGTCATACATACAAAAAAATAAACATTCACTTTATTCCTCTACCCACTAAAATCTATTGTAAAGATTAATTGATGAATTTTATGCACTTTTATATCGACTTTAATAATTTCTGTGATATTGCAATATGTCAAAAGTAGGCTTTTTAAAAAAAAACTTTAAAATCTTAGCCTTGCCTCTTGCAAATGATAAAATTTATGAAGCAATACCATTTTTTTTTTTTATAAACAGATTTAATCTGTAGAAATACAAGATATCCTAATAAATTAGTAATTGACGATATTACTAAGTCCATGCGTTTTCAAACAACTGCTACTGGATGAGTAAGACCATTTATAATAAATTACCGGTGTAGGTATAAATTAAAAAAAATATTTGTATAGATGGCTTCCCGAAAACACATTTTATACCGTTGCAGAATACTTAGAGAGCAATAATAGGTGTTCGGTATTGTTCGGGGGCTGCGAGGTGAGGGGTGAATTCACGTGCTGCGCGGGCGCGGGTCGCCCGTTAGTTAGTTAGCCTTTGACCCTTCGCCGTACGAGTCGGCCATTGATCCTTATGCGGTACGATCGCAATCTATTGTTGTGCAAGTAGGCTGCACATTTTTGGGAGACCTTGGCGTTCGCGAGTGTACATAGTATATAACAGACAGTAACCAGTGCAGTGTAACGACGACCTTGCAAGAGCGCTATTAAGCGCATCCCTGTTCAGCACTTCCGGGGGCCCCCAGGAATATCGAGAGTAGGTGAACAGGAGGTTACAAGGTCAGAACTTTTAATTTCATTTTCAACTTTTGACTCCGCGTATCGCGGATAAAGCTATGTGCCATTTTCAACTTTTGACTCCGCGTATCGCGGATAAAGCTATGTGCCAATCGGAATGGCGTCGACCATAGGGATGGTCGTGACGGTCATGGCTGGGAGGCTAATCGCGGTCGGGTGGTTGCACCCAGAATAGGGTCACGGGCCCCTCCTAGGTTTGAAGGCCGTCATTCCCCCCGCACGGGCGGGGGCTCCACTTCCCCTAGGGGCGGGGGCCGGGTAACTCCCCCTCGAAGAGTTGATGATGGCGGCCGTCGCGATTATGCTGTGATTGCCGGGAGATCTTTGCCGCCTCAAAGGAGCAGTGCTCCTACCAATTATACCCCTTTAGCGGAACGACCGCGCTTGGAGCGACGTCAGCCGCATTCCCAACGCTCGCAGGGCAACACTACCCCTGAACGGACTCAGGTGGATCGCCGACCAGTATACCATAACTGGGACCCGTTAGCGCATGTGGAGCGCTCCGGGGTTAATTGGCCTCAGTTATAGGAATTACATGCCCACTCGCCAACTGCAGCCGTTCAATCGATGTACGTACTCATGCCAACTATTTCGGCTATGGTACGAGGACCCAAGGGACACATGAGGATTCGTGCTCTATTAGATTCGGGGGCCCAAGGCTGCATTGTGTCATCTTGTTTGGCGAGAAAGTTAGGCTTACGCGTCCACACCGGTACCTACAATGTGCGAGGTATCGGTAAGGTGCAGGTGCGTGTGATCGGTCACACAAAATTTAATTGTACACCTGTCACCTCGTCTCACCCGGAGATTGAGGCGTCGGCAATTGTGTTGGAAGAGATGATTGGTGATTTGCCACAGCAAGAATTACCGTCTGCTGTGTTGAGTGTAGTGTCAGGCTTGGACTTAGCAGACCCTGACTTCCACACCCCAGGCCCGATTGATCTCCTGATTGGAGCGGATGTCCTTGGAAGATTGTTGTGTGGACCTAAGCGGCTTTTACAGCGTGACGGATTAGTCGCTGTGCCGACTTCATTCGGGTTTGTAATAATGGGCCCAGTGTCAACAACTGCCAATTCCCAAGAGTTTGATGATGTAGCTGTAGGTTCAGTTCTCTCTGATGCGGTTCAGAGATTTTGGGAGGTGGAAGAGCCCCCTACAGCTTCCCGGGTGAACCCAGAGCAAATGGAATGCGAGCTGTTCTACCAGAATAATACTGGTCGCCTTCGCTCGGGCCGTTTGATCACCCGTTTGCCTTTTTTAGCGGTTCGACCTGCCCTTGGACGCTCTCGGGACGTTGCTGAACGACGTTTGATTTCCATGGAGCGTCGCATGCTCAAGGATAAAGTCCTTCGTCAGAAGTACGTCGACTTCATGCGAGAATACGTGGATTTGGGGCATATGTCGGTGTCGACCGTTGATTGGCAACATAGTGAGCACTATTTTCTGAGCCACCATGCGGTTTTAAAGACCCCTACCGGAAAGATTCGGGTGGTTTTTGATGGTTCAGTGTCTACGACCACCGGGGTCTCGCTGAACCAATGTCTGCATGCGGGTCCTAAATTACAAAAGGACATTTCAGACATTCTGACCAACTTCCGGAGGCATCAAGTAGTCTTTGTAGCGGATATTCGAATGATGTTCCGTCAGACGCTGATCCATCCAGAAGATAGGAGATATCAGCTGATTTTATGGCGTGAGCATCCAGAGGATCCGATGGTGATTTACGAGCTCAACACCAATACGTACGGCATAAAATCTAGCCCGTTTGTTGCGATTCGCTCATTGTTGGAGCTTGCGGAGCGCGAGCGTTTGTATTTTCCCCGCGCAGCCTCTGTTTTGGAGACGGATGCTTATGTTGATGACATTTGTACCGGAGCATCTAGTCTCGAAGAGGCTCGGGCCTTGAGAGATGAATTGATAGGGCTTCTGGGAACTAGTGGCTATGAGTTGCGAAAATGGTTATCCAACTCACCGGATCTCCTTTCCGGTTTGCCGGAGGACCACCAACAAGACCCTCATCTCTTTGAGAATGCGGATAGCTTGAATTTGATAGCCCTCCTTGGAGTGCAGTACATGCCAGTCCACGATGAGTTTACCTACAGAGTCGAATTAACCTCCTCTAAGGTATGGACTAAGAGATCAGTTCTGTCTACGGTAGCCAGGACTTTTGATCCGAACGGTTGGATCAGTCCGGTTATATTTAAGGCCAAGTGTTTTCTGCAAAGGCTTTGGACTGCGGGACTCTCGTGGGACGAGCCTCTCTCGGGAGAGTTGATACACGATTGGGAATCGTATTTCTCATCCGTCCCGGCTATCAATCAGGTTGCAATACCTAGATGCTTCCTTCCTGTTGGGAAATGCTCAGGTGAGGGGTGAATTCACGTGCTGCGCGGGCGCGGGTCGCCCGTTAGTTAGTTAGCCTTTGACCCTTCGCCGTACGAGTCGGCCATTGATCCTTATGCGGTACGATCGCAATCTATTGTTGTGCAAGTAGGCTGCACATTTTTGGGAGACCTTGGCGTTCGCGAGTGTACATAGTCGGTATAACAGACAGTAACCAGTGCAGTGTAACGACGACCTTGCAAGAGCGCTATTAAGCGCATCCCTGTTCAGCACTTCCGGGGGCCCCCAGGAATATCGAGAGTAGGTGAACAGGAGGTTACAAGGTCAGAACTTTTAATTTCATTTTCAACTTTTGACTCCGCGTATCGCGGATAAAACATTGGTAGCAGAGCGTGGTTGTGCATATGGACCTTATATTGTGAAACGTAAACATTAGTTAAAAAAGTTCTTTGTTAATAGCAACGTATCCCAAGGTCTACCCGTTGTCAAGTGTTTTTAATCTTAACATTCCTTTTTTTAGTGACTCGGTTTTGTTTCGGTTACCTGCGACGGATAGGTATTGAGCACTTACTAACTTGGAATGGAATTTTGTTTGTTTATATTAACATTTCTCGCAGTGGTTACTTTTTATAACAAGTTGTAAGTTACGTATATGGTAACAGGGATCTATTACATATTGGATTATTGTTTTGTATCATTTATTTGCTTTGTAGGTGTGGCCTGTTTGTTTGTTAGGCCACTATCCTTAAACTGAATACTGTATATTAATTTTATTTGTTTGTTTGTACACTTGTTGTTACATTTAGTGACAACCATGTCAGCATTGTCCATTAGTGGAAACATAAAGGCGATACTCCGATGGTTGGCTTCGGCCGCTAGTCTGATTGACAGACCCGATCGTCATGGTGCCTTAATAAAAAGGTATCAGGATTTACCGGCACGGTTGGATAAGTTGGGCCAACATTACGCGAAATTTACCGAGCTTTCGCCGGATCTTGGCTCTGAGGTTGTGGATAGGATCGAGGCCGATGTGAATCAGTGCTATGAGTTAGCTGATTCCATCACTGAAAGGGCAGTCTCCCTTTCGGAGGAGACTGGAGGTCTGCCGTCGGATTCTGGGCAGGGGAAGGCAACCCCTCCGGCGTTGTTGAGCAGGCTTCCCAATTTGGATCTCCCACATTTTGATGGAAGGCTCGAACAGTGGATCGGATTTGTAAATCTGTTCGATAGTTTGGTAGACTCCAGGGAGGATCTAACTCATAGCCAAAAGATGGCGTATCTACGTTCGATTCTTCGGGGAGAACCCAGCAGTCTTATCCAACATTTGGATGTTAACAATGAAAATTATATCACGGCACGTACGCTGTTGTTCCGACGTTATCAGAACGTGAGACGTTTGGCGGACACACATGTGGCACTAATCCTGGCACTACCTAAGGTCACCCGGGTTTCTTCATTAAGATTAGAATTGTTAAACCCGTTATTGGGGGCGGTGAATACCTTAGGTAAACTTGAGTTGCCAGTGGATAGTTGGTCATTTCTTTTAGTCCACATTGTGTTGGGTAAGCTATCTCAGGAGCTAAGGGCACGATTTGAATATAAATACGGTGGTGATAGCGCAACATATTTGCCCAAATTCGTAGATTTGCTAAAATTCTTAGAGGACGAATGTAGGTTGGCGGATAATTCGGATGCGCCCATCCCGTCCACTTCCCAAGCGCCCCCTAGACGGGAATTGTCTAAGCGGAATGTTCGGATCCCCAGACAACGGTATGCTGTCGCCACTGGCAGCACCTCACCAAGATGCCTATATTGCAAGGCGGAGGGCCACAAGGTGGTCTCGTGTAGAAGGTTTGAGGGTCTGGCGGTCCGAGGTAGGCGGAACATAGCATTTCAGCGCCGCTGGTGCTATGGTTGTTTGGGAGAGCATTTAATTCAGCAGTGCCCTGCTAGATCGCATTCATGTCAGCATTGTTTGGGCCGACATCACCCCCTGCTATGTGCCAATCGGAATGGCGTCGACCATAGGGATGGTCGTGACGGTCATGGCTGGGAGGCTAATCGCGGTCGGGTGGTTGCACCCAGAATAGGGTCACGGGCCCCTCCTAGGTTTGAAGGCCGTCATTCCCCCCGCACGGGCGGGGGCTCCACTTCCCCTAGGGGCGGGGGCCGGGTAACTCCCCCTCGAAGAGTTGATGATGGCGGCCGTCGCGATTATGCTGTGATTGCCGGGAGATCTTTGCCGCCTCAAAGGAGCAGTGCTCCTACCAATTATACCCCTTTAGCGGAACGACCGCGCTTGGAGCGACGTCAGCCGCATTCCCAACGCTCGCAGGGCAACACTACCCCTGAACGGACTCAGGTGGATCGCCGACCAGTATACCATAACTGGGACCCGTTAGCGCATGTGGAGCGCTCCGGGGTTAATTGGCCTCAGTTATAGGAATTACATGCCCACTCGCCAACTGCAGCCGTTCAATCGATGTACGTACTCATGCCAACTATTTCGGCTATGGTACGAGGACCCAAGGGACACATGAGGATTCGTGCTCTATTAGATTCGGGGGCCCAAGGCTGCATTGTGTCATCTTGTTTGGCGAGAAAGTTAGGCTTACGCGTCCACACCGGTACCTACAATGTGCGAGGTATCGGTAAGGTGCAGGTGCGTGTGATCGGTCACACAAAATTTAATTGTACACCTGTCACCTCGTCTCACCCGGAGATTGAGGCGTCGGCAATTGTGTTGGAAGAGATGATTGGTGATTTGCCACAGCAAGAATTACCGTCTGCTGTGTTGAGTGTAGTGTCAGGCTTGGACTTAGCAGACCCTGACTTCCACACCCCAGGCCCGATTGATCTCCTGATTGGAGCGGATGTCCTTGGAAGATTGTTGTGTGGACCTAAGCGGCTTTTACAGCGTGACGGATTAGTCGCTGTGCCGACTTCATTCGGGTTTGTAATAATGGGCCCAGTGTCAACAACTGCCAATTCCCAAGAGTTTGATGATGTAGCTGTAGGTTCAGTTCTCTCTGATGCGGTTCAGAGATTTTGGGAGGTGGAAGAGCCCCCTACAGCTTCCCGGGTGAACCCAGAGAAAATGGAATGCGAGCTGTTCTACCAGAATAATACTGGTCGCCTTCGCTCGGGCCGTTTGATCACCCGTTTGCCTTTTTTAGCGGTTCGACCTGCCCTTGGACGCTCTCGGGACGTTGCTGAACGACGTTTGATTTCCATGGAGCGTCGCATGCTCAAGGATAAAGTCCTTCGTCAGAAGTACGTCGACTTCATGCGAGAATACGTGGATTTGGGGCATATGTCGGTGTCGACCGTTGATTGGCAACATAGTGAGCACTATTTTCTGAGCCACCATGCGGTTTTAAAGACCCCTACCGGAAAGATTCGGGTGGTTTTTGATGGTTCAGTGTCTACGACCACCGGGGTCTCGCTGAACCAATGTCTGCATGCGGGTCCTAAATTACAAAAGGACATTTCAGACATTCTGACCAACTTCCGGAGGCATCAAGTAGTCTTTGTAGCGGATATTCGAATGATGTTCCGTCAGACGCTGATCCATCCAGAAGATAGGAGATATCAGCTGATTTTATGGCGTGAGCATCCAGAGGATCCGATGGTGATTTACGAGCTCAACACCAATACGTACGGCATAAAATCTAGCCCGTTTGTTGCGATTCGCTCATTGTTGGAGCTTGCGGAGCGCGAGCGTTTGTATTTTCCCCGCGCAGCCTCTGTTTTGGAGACGGATGCTTATGTTGATGACATTTGTACCGGAGCATCTAGTCTCGAAGAGGCTCGGGCCTTGAGAGATGAATTGATAGGGCTTCTGGGAACTAGTGGCTATGAGTTGCGAAAATGGTTATCCAACTCACCGGATCTCCTTTCCGGTTTGCCGGAGGACCACCAACAAGACCCTCATCTCTTTGAGAATGCGGATAGCTTGAATTTGATAGCCCTCCTTGGAGTGCAGTACATGCCAGTCCACGATGAGTTTACCTACAGAGTCGAATTAACCTCCTCTAAGGTATGGACTAAGAGATCAGTTCTGTCTACGGTAGCCAGGACTTTTGATCCGAACGGTTGGATCAGTCCGGTTATATTTAAGGCCAAGTGTTTTCTGCAAAGGCTTTGGACTGCGGGACTCTCGTGGGACGAGCCTCTCTCGGGAGAGTTGATACACGATTGGGAATCGTATTTCTCATCCGTCCCGGCTATCAATCAGGTTGCAATACCTAGATGCTTCCTTCCTGTTGGGAAATGCTCAGTGTCCCTCCACGGATTTTGTGATGCATCCGAGCGTGGATATGCGGCCGTGCTGTACTTACGTACTGTAAGTACCACTGGGGAGACAAGAATTCACTTAGTTATGTCGAAGAGCAAGGTTGCTCCTATACGGACTCGACATACAATTCCGAAGTTAGAATTATGTGGTGCGGCGCTTCTTGCCCGCTTATTAAATCACGTGTGCTCTACGCTCGGGCGTAGTGTAGACATTGGAACAGTTTTCGCCTGGACTGACAGTCAGATCGTTCTGTGTTGGCTGAAAACTTCGGTGCACACGTTAGAAACCTTTGTAGCTAATCGAGTATCACAGATCCAAGATTCAGAGACGGTTTTAATTTGGAGACATGTCCCAGGGGAATTGAATCCGGCTGATTGTGCTTCTCGCGGCTTAGACGCGCCGGATCTGGTTCACCACCATTTGTGGTGGGGGCCCCAGTGGTTGTTACATTCTGAAGTTGATTGGCCACGTTACCAGTGCTTGGTAACTCCTCCCCCCATTGGTTGGCTCACATCGAGTGTCCTGACTGAGCCCCTCAAGGGCATTGATTTTCTGCTCGATCGCTACAGTTCCTTGTCCAAATTACTTGGCGTGACTGCCTGGATAAAGCGTTTCGTTCATAACGCTCGGCATCCGGAGGAAAAGCGGCTGTCTCCTGTTCTCACGCCAGAAGAACGCCAAATGGTCCTTCTGCATTGGATTCGCGTTGTGCAGACTAAAGAACTTGAGACGCTCCAGAGTGGCAGACCTAAACTCAAAGGAGCCGTTGCAAGGCTCAACCCCTTTATCGACGCTGAGGGATATCTCCGTGTTGGTGGTAGATTGTGTCACGCCAATTTGCCTTTTGGGGTTCGTCACCCATTGTTGTTGCCCAAAGGTGGGCCCTTAGTGCATTTGTTGGTGACTGACCGGCATATTGCAAATTCTCACGCTGGCTGCAATGCATTATTAGCCATCTTGCAGCGTGAATTTTGGATTTTGTCAGCCAGACGGACCATCCGTGGCATAATTTTCCGTTGTTTGCCTTGCTATCGATTGAAGGCAGCGACGCTGCAGCCCATGATGGGAAATTTGCCTGCAGATCGAGTCAAGGGAACCAGACCCTTTGCCGGAGTTGGCACCGATTTTGCCGGGCCATTCATGGTCAAGACGTCGCGACTTCGAAAAGCGAAGATAGAGAAAGCGTATTTGTGCGTCTTTGTGTGTCTGTCAACCAAGGCTGTTCACCTGGAAGTAGTTTCCGCTCTTAGTACAGAGGCATTTGTTGCCACATTTAGTAGATTTGTTAGCCGGCGCGGACTTCCAGCGTTAATTCGATCTGATTGCGGAACCAACTATCGGGGTACTGACCACTACCTTAAGGATTTATATAAGTTTTTAGATGCTAACCAGGTAGATCTTGGAATGTCCCTATCTTGCCGGGGCATCACCTGGCAGTTTAGTCCTCCTAGCTGCCCCCATTGGGGAGGTATTTTTGAGGCAGCCGTGAAATCAGCCAAAACTCACCTAAGGCGCGTTATCGGAGAAACGGTATTAACGTTTGAGGAACTAGTAACGGTATTTTGTAAAATTGAGGCCGTCCTCAACTCGCGCCCTTTGTGTCCGCTCTCGTCAGATCCTAACGACTTGGAGGCTCTAACTCCAGGTCATTTCTTGATAGGACAGCCACTTAACGCCCTGCCGGAGTACCCATTTACAGGGGTAGCTTCTAATCGTTTGTCGCACTTTGAATTGTTGCAACAATTGTCCCAGAGTTTCTGGAAACGTTGGTCTCTGGAGTATTTGCACATTTTGCAACAGCGCGTTAAATGGACTGATAAGACCCACCCACCAGGCATCGGTGACCTCGTTTTAATCAAGGATGCTAATTTGCCGCCGTTGTTTTGGCGCCGGGGCCGCATTGTTAATTTGTTTCGCGGAGTGGATGGAATACCCCGGGTTGCGGAGGTCCTAGTGGGTGGCTCAATCCTGAAAAGAGCGGTCACCTCTCTCTCTCGCCTGCCAGTGGAGTAGCATGCAGACTTCTTCTGCATGGGACGGGGGTTTGTTCGGTATTGTTCGGGGGCTGCGAGGTGAGGGGTGAATTCACGTGCTGCGCGGGCGCGGGTCGCCCGTTAGTTAGTTAGCCTTTGACCCTTCGCCGTACGAGTCGGCCATTGATCCTTATGCGGTACGATCGCAATCTATTGTTGTGCAAGTAGGCTGCACATTTTTGGGAGACCTTGGCGTTCGCGAGTGTACATAGTCGGTATAACAGACAGTAACCAGTGCAGTGTAACGACGACCTTGCAAGAGCGCTATTAAGCGCATCCCTGTTCAGCACTTCCGGGGGCCCCCAGGAATATCGAGAGTAGGTGAACAGGAGGTTACAAGGTCAGAACTTTTAATTTCATTTTCAACTTTTGACTCCGCGTATCGCGGATAAAACACCGGTGTAGGTATAAATTAAAAAAAATATTTGTATAGATGGCTTCCCGAAAACACATTTTATACCGTTGCAGAATACTTAGAGAGCAATAATAGGTGTTAGCAGTGAATGAGGATAAATTATAGTTAATTGAGGATATAATTTATGTTTAAGTATAGTTTATTAATATTTGCACAGGAGGAGAGTGCACGCTGCAATCCAACAGCCGCTGGGCGCACTCGTCTGGCCACGTTATCCCTCTCTCACAGAAGACTACCTTGAAATGCACTGCATTTCCCACTTTATCATATTTCCCTAATTTACGTACGTGTTTCGGTAGTGAGTGAGATGTGCCAGAGCCCATTCCCATCCTATCCCTTCCCATTTTCCGAACCCTCTCTCCAATTCCATTCCTATATCTCCAAAGGTAGGCAGCGCATCCAGGCTCGTGCCAACGTGTTATTCTGGACTAATGTTGGCATGTATCGCGGATGTCTATGGACGACAGTATCCACTTACCATCAGGCGGACTGTATGCTCGTCTACCGTTCTCGTCCATAACAAAAAAAATGCATAAATAGCTGAATTAGGCGGACTTTTATGACCAACTTGTTGGCCAACCAGCCACCCCAAGTTGGCTATTCAAAGGCAAATAAAGATATATTATTATACTATTATTATTATAAAGGTTTAAAACGCACACCCGTGAGATGTCCATGAATTTAATAACATGCAGTTTCTCCTTGCTTCTTTTTGGGCTCCTTTGAAAAGTATAGAAATAAATAATATAGAATAAAGCTTCTTTGTAACACTTCTCTGATTTTTCCAGCCACTGGAATGTTACGGTTTCACTGATGTGATCTCTGGAATTTAAAATAAATATATATTTATTGTAATACATTTTATACCGCGAACCCGTAGGCTGTGGAACGAACTGCCTCAAGAGGTCTTTCCATTAAGCTACAATATAGGGTTCTTCAAGAGAGCTGTGAATAGGATTTTGCAAGGTCGGCGTGCCCCTTGGTGTTCCTGGTGTTCATGGGCGGCGGCAACACTTACCAACACGTGAGGCCGCTTGCTCAACGGCCTACTTCTCTATAAAAATAAAAATAAAGTACATCACAACACATACCTACATCAATTTCATCAAAACAGATACAATAATTTTTTACTATTATTTACAAGTATTCTTAAACTTTTGATATGTTTGCGTTTTTCACACACATTCATCTATTGAGTTCGTTTTAACGAGTATTAAACTTTTATTAAACGGTGAATTAAAGAGTCAACTCGTAACCGTGGTTGGATTAATACAGCCGAAACATCGAGTAAAATGAATGTACATAAATAAATGTGAAATATAGTAAAATAAGATAAATGTACACGTTAATACCCGTATAGAAAAATAATACTTCATATCGTAGCTACAATATCGCCGAACATTATAAAACCTGACAGGAAAGCATTGGACTTTGCCAGGTAATGACATAAAAACAACTGGTAGACAGCGCCGGCTCTAGCCCATGTAGCGCCCGGGTGCAATCAATACCCTGGCGCCCCCTAGTAGGCTCTTTGGAGGCGCCCCCTAACACCCTGCACCATAAGTAAAGTGTTGGTAGATATACTAAAAAGTAAACTTGAAGTAAAGCTAATGCTTTTCAGCTTTACAGCAAGTTCACTTGTTATCTCACATTGTAGTTTCTCCTTCGTTCATATTTAGGAGGCGCCTGTCTTGGAAAATCTGTCTGCATTGTCACATACAACATCACTTCACTGTTATTGTTCTTTATTGTTACTGTTATTGTTTCTGATGGTATACGACCTCGTGACATCGATCTCCATTGGCCACTCACTACCGCATGTTGAGCTGAGCCGCTACTTCATCTGCCTACAAATATAAATAAAACATACAAAAATATAAGATATCATGAAGATGGTAATTATTCGTAAGTTGTCTGTTCAAACAGACAGACACTGTTTAATCAGCTTTTGTGTGGTTTAGTTCTTTATACATAAGTACCTATATACATGTATTATTCCTAAGATCTATATATTTATATGTATATTTGTATGTAGTTTATGTAAATATTAGTACGTACACATGTATTAGGTATAATAGTCCTAAATATAGATACTTTGTTTATATTTTCTTATTGATTTATACTTTAATATTTACTAAGACTAGTTATTTTTTCTATAGTGTATATTTGTTGCATTTATTTACTCCCCTACCACTTTATGTCCTGCATAGCCCAAAGGTAGACTGGGAGATCATTATCTCCCAGTTACTCCCAGGACTTAATGCCTTACAGCATTCTGTAAGGCATCAAGTCCGCCTTTTAAAATAAATAAAGAAAAACAGTTTATTTTCTGTCTACAGCGTCAAGTCTAACTACAAAACATGCAAGAATAACAAAGAAAAAAATTATTTACTGAAAAGAGTAAATAAATAAATATACTAACATGCATAGCCAAATTATCACAATCCTTTATTGTATATCTTAGTACTTAATTAGAGAAACACTGTTCGCTATCGCTGTAATATTTATTTTATTATTTTTCAATTCCTCGGCTGGCTAGATCAGCTGGTGCTCACTTCACATAAAATTTCCCCCACTACCGCCACCTATACCACGTAAAATCTCGACAAAAATAACATGCAGACTTGACGTGACTTGACACACACAAGCGATAGCGCGTACGCGTGTCTGTACGTCGCGTCTTGACCTAGTTACCGTAGCGCCGATTACTTGTCGGTGAACAAATATATGTGACGGTAAATGTGACTGAATTCAGACTTTTATTATATGGCCATGTAACATTTTAGACGTGTTTGAAGGCAGGGAGCTAACTGTCTATCCATAGACAGTTAGCTCCCTGCCTAGATTCTATACGGATCACAAGCTCCTCACTTATACCTTTAATAGCATGGGTAGTAGTAGCGAAATACCCTAATAACCGATTCACTACCGATATTAGGTACATGGAAAGAAAAAAAAATAACGTGTGTCGCTGACAGTGGTTGTCCCACTATACTCAATTTTGCGGAGTTAACAGTACGCAAGAAACCGATCTAGATTTAGCACAGTGGCTACGCGAGCCTAGTAACAATATTAAAATGAAACAAATCTTTATACCTAACGTTGCTAAAACAATATATTGTGAGAACAACTAGCGTATGCCGACCATTTTTACCCGAAAACTTTTGGAAGTTAACATTTGATTCTATTCACAATATCAGTCATTCTGGTATTCGTACGACTCGAAAAATGATTACAGAACGATTGTTTGGCCCCATATGAAGGGAGACATATGAAAAGCTAAAGTAACGCGTCATACTCGTTCAGAAATACAATAATTTCCGTATTGTAAACGTTACGAGCATCTGCATGTCGATATTGTTGGATAATTACCTACTTCACAGGATGGTTATAAATATTGTCTAACTATGATCGATACGCGTTGGCGAGAGTGTATACCTATTTTTTTTTTATGGATGAAGCCGACAGACAGTCCACCTGATGGTAAGTGGATACTGTAGCCCATAGACATCCGTGATACATGCCAACATTAGTCCAAAATGACAAACGTTGGCACGCCCCCGAATGCGCTGCCTACCTTTGGAGATATAAGAATGGATTTGGAGAAAGGGTTGGGAAAATGGGGAGAGATAGGATGGGAATGGGCTCTGGTACATCTCACTCACTACCGAAACACGTACGTACATACATTTAAGGAAATAAGATAAAGAGGGAAATTCAGTACATTTCAAGGTAGTCTTCTGTGAGAAAGGGGTAACGCGGCCAGTCGAGTGCGCCCAGCGGCTGTTGGATTTCAGCGTGCACTCTCCTCATCGAAAAGAGACCTATTAAAGATATCATCTGAAATCGTAACAAAAAATATTTATGAGCATTGGATCGCTCATTTTGGCTGCCCTAGACAGCTAACGAGCGATCAAGGACGTCAATTTGAAAGTACTTTGTTATCGGAACTATTAAAGCTTATGGATATTAAAAAGCTACGTACAACCCCATATCATCCTCAGAGTAACGGGGCAGTTGAAAGGTAGCACCGTTCTCTAATATACAATAGACATTGGACCAGCGAATTACTAGCGGTCATGTTGGGACTTCGTGCGGCACCTAGCATCGACACTGGTGTAAGTCCAAGTCAGATGGCTTACGGAAGGGCCCATAGGTTACCATGCGAATTTTTCGATAATTATCAGATGCAATCGCTAGAACCTTGAGGTAGTTAGGGAGTTATAAGCCTAAACCCCAAAGTCATGGAAAGCGTGCGTTTTTCGTGCACCCAGATTTAAGTAGATAAACGTTCTATGTATTTATTCATAATGATTTGAAAATGTTGCTACAGCCACCTTATGGGGGTCCATACGCAGTATTAGAGCGTAATAATAAAGTGTATAAACTTCAGTTAGCGAATAGGCAAGTCAATGTATCCGTTGGAATCGGCGTATTCATTGAATGAGAAAAAAGAAGAAAATAGTTGTGTCATAGATAAGAACATTGTAGATGGCGATAAGTTACAAGAGAGTACCGCAAAGCGCGAATACCTTACACCATGCGCAGTAGTAGAATAGTCAAACGCAAACTTCAATTTAATTGCCGATTTGAATTCACGCAACTTCATAATTCAGAGTATAAACTTCTTTGGTGTAAACATAATGAATATTTTCTATTTTGAGTAGATACCATTTATTAAAATATGGCAATTCCAAGTGATGGCATTCGTTATAATAGCATTGTTATCAATTGTCGTCGGATATTTTGTTTGGAAATTATGCAAAATGTATGAAAGTTATATAAATGCACTAACATAATTTGAATTCAATAGTGTCATTGTAATTGTGATTGTAATCTATACATATAATAAAATTGTAACAGGCCGATGTCTGTACATTATAGATATTGGAAAAAAAAACTTTATTAGAGCAACAGAAGCTCTTTTTTTCTTTTCAAAATTTCTAAACAAGTTTTTAGAAATTTTGTCTGTCTGTCTGTCTGTATGTTTGTACACGCATCACGCAAAAACTCCTGCTTGGAATTGAATGCAGTTTTCACCGATGTATTGCTAGAGGTCTAACTTAAAATATAGGCTCCATTTTACCGCAGGAAAATATCTTATTACGATTGTTTTAAATTTAATAACCCGAAGCGAAGTGAGGGCGGGTCGCTAGTGCAAAATAAAATGTAACATAATATTTTTAGTAACAAAGGCACTTTTAATATAAATAAGCGATAAGTGTATGATTATGACTAAGTAACTTTGTGCATTCATCTAGGTATATGAAATGCTATACCTAGCTAGTTGGCTTGGTAATGTTTATATTATCGCGTGACAGATTCGATAGGTAGATGCACAATGTGAACTTAACCAATTGAACAGAACGGGTAATGAATGAATGCGTTTAAATTTTTTTCATAACAATTGTTTGTAACATTTTTTAAGGGGGGGAGTACTGTAGGAACACAATATGTACAAGGGCTATATAACATTTTTATTGTGTTATTATTACTGTGCTATTTGTTCTTTAATTCCTGACCCTTAAATGAAACCCTACTACATATACATCTTGCGAGTTGCAAGTGTTGCAACTCAAAGAACCTAGACTAAAAATTATGTTTATTTATTATTTTTAATGTGATAAAGTACTAGAATATATATATATATATATATGTTAAATTGGGATAATTTCATTTTTTAAAAAGAAACCATTGACATGATAACTTTCGTGGCCCGATCCATAAAACAAGTAATATATTTTGGACAAATGGTGTTTATTGAGGTAAATAGGTACTAGGCGAATATAAATCGGTAGAAGATTCAACAAAATGGACGACGAGACGGAAGTGATTTTCGTGAAGGTTAGTTCGTATTTCGTAAAAAAAAATAAAATCTTCAAATATGTATCAAATACTTTCTTATTTAGTCTTAGCAATTATTGATGTATCTAATACCTATGCCAATATATAACCAACAGAACAGTAATTATTATTTTATTACAAAGTGTTAGTAAATAAACAATTCAATACGGTCATATAAAATTTATTTTTAAAAAATCCTTAAAATTAAATAATTTTTAACTAATATTAAAGACTTGCGTACGTTTACGTTTTCTATTTTACTCGACGTTCCGGCTGGGTTATATTAACCAATCATTATTTATTTATTTGTTGATTACTCGTGACCATGGTTAGTGTAATCCAGCCGAAATGCCAAGTAAAATAAAAATGGTGAAGATACGTAATGAAGATTCGTTTATTATATAAATAAAACTTATATAAATGAAATAAAAGTACATAAAAGTATGTACAAGGGGCTTTCAGTTTGTATAACCCGACTCCTAAACTCTTCATTCTTTCTTGAAGCAATGGGAAGTGCAGAATGTATACAATGTAATGTAGTGGCTGTGTGGTGTCACCTGGATTGAGAATAGCACCACTCACCGGAAGAGATGGGTCGTAAGAGAAGGTCGTAAAAGGCGACTAAGGGATAAAAAAAGCCACTACCACAAGCCCTGAGGAACTACACCCTCTAAAAGCGCGGACTCTTCAAGCGGCCGGCCGCCGCTTCAAGGCCATACAACCCTTGTGCACGAGACAATATGCACGAGGAGGCCCGTGTCCAGCAGTGGACTATAAATGGGTTAAAATAACCTAAAGCGTCGGCACGCGGTGTCCAATAGCTCGAAGAACTGGATGGACCAGCTGTCAATTCGATAGCTGGTCGTGTCCCCGACGTAGGTATATGTCGTCAACGATATTGTTGAACTAATGAGCGACGAGACCATATTCGTGCTTTACCGTCACTTGGTAGTTAAAACCTAACCATAGCAGTTTCAACATAGTGCTTTCTATTAGTTTTTGTACTGCCGGAGAAGAACCGGAGAAAAGCGATTGTTATTACAAATCTCCGAATAAAATGAAACCCAAATTTATGCTGACATTGCCTAAAAGGATCTTGTAATAGCATATTATTATCCATTTTAAGCCATGTTCATCATTTGAAGGTAAACTCATAACCATTTCGAGTCTTAGGAATAAATGACAACAATAAACGGTAAAAGGTCAGGCGCTTGATTGGTCTAGGCCCAATGTTATTTGCTCTTCAGTAAACCAGCCTGCTGGATGACTTGTCTTGTGGCGTTATTTATATGACGGAACCTGTCTGGTCCTAACTGTATGCCTCCGTACCTACAAATAAAACATTTTTTTCGTTTCTTATATGGCATTAAAGCAATTAACAATTTTAAAATCAAAACAATTCAAAACATCTCGTCAATGTTCAGTCCTGTCAAAGTGAGCAGTCATTCAGTAAAGTTAGGTTTACAGACAGAAGAGTTGGGCTCTTTGGAAGCGCCAGAAAAACTCAATGTTTTCCTTTTATTTCTTAATCACACACATATACCATGGACCATAACCACTAACGGTACACATTGTTCAAATAACGCATACGACCACGCAGACCACACATCATAGTCATAATAAATTTCTATCAATTGTTCTTTATAATATTCGTTCGTAATTGGCGTAAAACTTCTCTTTACATAAATTGTAGCCGTGAACTTTGTAAATAATAAAAAATAAAACAAATCACAAACATTACGCATTTCAATAAACAACCCCAAAACCCACAATTTTTATAACAATCAAAACAAAAATTTGACTATCACTTCTCGTTGTGGTAGTGAGGGGGGGGGGGGGGGGCGGGGGTATGGGAGATATCCCCGCCTCCACGCACCTCGTATACTAACAGTAAACAGCAGCTTATTAACACTTACCATCTGGACACAACAACGAGCGTATTCTTTTGATCCAGTATCTGCAGCAGATGCAGCATCCTCCCGCCTGCGTGGGATTCTCCATCGTCATCACAGTCTTGCAGAACACTTGTTCCTTTATCTGTCTTACGCTCTATTCGGTAAGCGTACATATTGTGAGTGGCGTGAAATATTTTTTTGTTTTGCTTCAGTTTTGTTAGGACTGCGCTGAAATAAAATATAAAATGTTTAATTTTATTAATGTGAGAATTATTACAACAAAATATTGTAAATTATGCATATGTTAATTAAATATTAATTAATATGAAATAACGCAAAGATGCGTTGGGGATGTTTTTTTTATGGACGAAGGCGGCAGACGAGCATATAGTCCACCTTATGGTAAGTGGATACTGTAGCCTATAGACATCCGCGATACATGCCAACAGTCCAAAATCCAAAATGACAAACATTGGCACGCCCCCGGATGCGCAGCGCCCAAATGCCCAAAGTACCTTTGGAGATATAGGAATGGATTTGGAGAAAGGGTTGGGAAAATGGGGAGGGATAGGATGGGAATGGGCTCTGGCACATCTCACTGACTATCGAAACACGTACGTACATTAGGGAAATAAGATAAAAGTGGGAAATGCAAGCTAGGATAGATAAGCTATACTCGTATTTTTGGTTATCTAATCTATCACCTCCATGATGGATGTCTGAGGTCAATAGTGCTTTTTGACAAAATACTGCAAACTTCATAAAGCATCGAAACAAGTTTATATACCTACTTAAAAATATTTACATGAAGACTGACGAAACACACCTTTGTTTAAAAATGGTTTGACGTAAGCACCTTCATCGAATAGCCTTTTCAGGAAATGCACATTGCCACTTCCTTTAGATCATTCACCCATCTTCCCCTCTTCCTTTTACAGCGCCTGGGACACCACTCGAGTTAGATCTTTGTTATATTTGTTCTTTACCCTTATCATGTCCATTCCATACACTAGCCCATTTCCCTTTCATACTTTTTACAGTATATTTTCAATGAGTTTATCAAAGGTTAGTTAAAAATACTCACTTTACATCATCAACACTGTGAACTTGAGCAGCATGACCTTGGAATGAACTTTTTCGGTCAACTATAACTTCTCCATGAGTTATCTCTGGACAGTTGATTTCTAACTAGAAAAACGGAACAATAAAATGCATACACTAAAACAATGCAGGAGAGTGTGATAATATATATTTATAATTACAAGGGTGAGTCCAAAATTATCTACACTTCATTCTACAATTTATTTACACAAAACGAAGGGTTCAATATGTATATCATTTTTCAGCATAGTCTCCTCCCTTGTCAATACACTTGGCTCAGCCGTCCACAAGCATGCATATTCCTTCCAAAAAGAAGGTTTTCGGTTAGTTGTGAAGCCACTTTTGCACCACTTCCTTGTCTTGGCACCAATTGTACAGAGACTTTATGGAAGCCAAACTCGTCATGGATGATTTGATGGACAGAACCATGACTGGTATTCAAAGAAGATGCTACCTCATTGATGGTAACTCGCCTATCCACCAGAACCATCTCTCGAAGGTGCTGAATCTTGTTGTCCGTGGTGGAAGGTGTAATGCTGCATCTTTGTGCGTCACATTCGTCCGGCCACTTTTAAACTTCTCGATCCACGAAAAAACACTGCCCCCATATAGTGATAAAAGTCTATGGTAAATTTCAGCCCCTTTCACACCTTCTGACCAGAGGCATTGGATGGGCGCTTGCTTTCCTCCTTGGTGCAGACGCGATCGCGTATGCTGTAGTTGGTATGACTACAGTCATACGAACTCTAAGCATGCATGCGAACTCTAAGCATGCATGCGAACTCTAAGCATGCATGCGTAGAAGGCAGTAATCTTAAAGGTGTTATGATGAAAGTGTAGATAATTTTTGACCCTCCCTCCTGCTCAGTCAAGATGTTTTTACAGTTATACAGATTTGCCCACATCAACCAAGATTTCTTTTCTTCCGTATCTGAATGACTTATTAGCAAAATGTCCTACGTAACATAATGCCCTAAAAGCAAGACAACCAAGGAGCAATATATACCATTAACAAAAGGACCTAAAAATAACACACAATGTATGAAGTACAATGCATAGAATGAAGAGTACAGTATGAAATGTTATTAAACTATTTAACTTTGACCGGAAAAGTTCTTTCCAAGGTCATGCTGCTGAAGTTCACAGTGGTAATGATGTAAAGCGAGTATTTTTAACTAACCTTTTGACAAACTCTCATTGTAATACAGGATTAGGAAGCAGATAAGGATTACAGATATTAAAATATACAGTAAAAACTATTAACTATTTTAACTATTTAATTAACAATTAATTTTAAAGGTTTGAAAAGGTTATTTTGTTTTTAGGACATATTGATCATAGATCATTTTATGTTTAGGGCATTATAATATGTAGGACATTTTGTTAATAGGTCATTGAGATATGGAAGGAAGATTTAAAATGCATACTTGTGAAATGTCGATAGATTTAACATCAGGTGTAGCTTTTTCTAGTTTCTTTGTAGGCTCTTTTGTCTTTATTTCTTGTAGCACTTCTCTGACTTTTTCTACCCACTGAAATATAACTGTTTCACCAATATTCTCTCTGAAATTTAAAATAAACATATGTTGGGTTTCGGGAATATTCTTGGAAAAAGTAGATATAGGTGCGGAATATCGGAATTTAGGTATAAATTTTGAGTTTTGTGTTACAATGCAATAACTTTGGTAAGTAGTTACATGTTTGGTAAAACGGTTATTAGTGTCCATGTTTATCCCCACAGGGTTGAGTAGTATAATCATGAAAACAACACACATATTCTCAAGTAAACTCTTTGTTCTTATTTTATTAATCTATTCTACATTGTTGCAGCCTTAATCAATGCCCTTTAGAACAATTACTCACATTAGAGATAGGCAAACACCCTTGCCAACACACTATGAGCTAAAGTTAGCAGGATCTTTTAAGATAGACCTAATGGAAGACAATTCTCACCAAACTCTCCTTGATGCAATAGCTTTACTCTGACCTGACAATCTGTTGACTCCAATTCTTGTCTGCCGCTGAATTTTGTTTACTTATCGCTGCATACTCATTCATATCCCTATTCCTAATCCTATTAGACACAAAGACTTGATTCAGGAGTACTGTTGATGACATTGTTAGTGCTAGGCACTTATTATTGTTATTTAGTAAAGTCAGTTATTGTTAGTTGTAAGTGCTAGTATAATAAATATATACATAGTACATATATTTGTTAGCACTTATTAATTATTATGTTCAACAGCAATAACAAAAGTTTAAAATCTTAATAAACTAGATATCTATCCAGTTTTAAAATTCTTCAGTTATACTCGACATATACTCGAGTTATAGTCGACAAACATTTTAAAACCTAGCAGAATAGCATTGACCTGTGGGAAAGAAACTATATACTAACAAGTAAACTTCATCTAAAGCATTATGTAGTTCCTCCTTTGTTCTTCTAGCCATCCATGGTGCCGATAATTCGTATATAGGAGGCGCCTGTCCTGGATAATCTGTCGGCATTGTCACATATAACATCACCTCATTTTTATTATGCTCTATTCTGATGGTATATGACCTCGTTACATCGCTCCCAGTACGCCAGTCATCGCCATATATTGAGCTGAGAGCCTCCACTTCCTCTGCCTTATAAAAAAACAATAAAGAAAAATAATATTCAAAAATCGCAATAAGAAATTTAATAGAGATACAAGAATACTAACACAGAAATACAGCTGTTACTGTCGAGACATGTTTAAACTAAACGCAAACAGCAAAGGCTGTAATAAACTAAAAATTGGTCAGTACAAAAGCAGCCCATAATATACTCAGTAACACGAAATCATTGAGTTGCCAACTATAAACAGTTTCCAAAATTGACGTGGGTTCCAGTTCCAGTAGAGATATCGCAAAACTTATAACACCAGCCATAGGAGTAGCAACGGTGGAGCTGTCCTTGCCCCCTATGGTATAGGGAAGATTGAAGAATAAGTATTTAACTTTCTGCAAAATTCTGCATTACAGTAGCAGTATTTAAATTCTAAGAAAATTGTTTGGTTTGTTCCACCGTGGATAAAATCCTGACTACGCCCTTGACACCAGCTAACGCAAGATACAGACAAACCAACCAGTAATAATGCTCCTCGCGTATTTCACAACAATAATAAAAATATAAAAAATCATAAAGTATGGTTATAATTTGTCAGGTAATGTACTAACCTGCTTTGTCATATTATCAGAATCCATTGTAATAATATTTATATTAATTGATGTTTAGAAAAAGCCCTTTTAGTACAACAAATAAAAATCCGTGTTGTACTAAATAAATGATGGGTCAACTCGACCTAAGACTAGTCGGAATTATAATTCGATTCCATATTTGACATTAGCTACTGTCATTTTGTAAAATAATGATACCACATATAATAGTGTAGTGATGAACACAAAAATCGATAAACAATCGCGATTTATGTTTATGTAATCATAATATTGGTGTGCCAATTAAAGACTAAATTATTGATTTTTATTTAAATAAATACATAATTATACATAACAATTATTTATTGATTAGTAACCGCTGCTTTATTTTATAAAAAGTTAATATTTTTGTTTTTTTTTTATATTAAAAACAAAACTTATAATAAAAGAGCCTAGATAGTTTTCTGTATTAGCAACCCGTGCGCGCTCGTGCAGCTATCGCCATTTTGTTTATCTTGTCATTCGGCTTCATTCTCCTAGTCTGACTGCACGAATATCTCGTTTCATTGCGAATCGATATTTTGTTATTTTGTTGGGTTTTTGTTACGTTGTGTTTGTTGTTACGTTTATAGTTTTTTGTGAACTTTGAGTGAATCTATTTGTTTTGGTTTTCCATCAAAATGGATCCTCCGCCAAGTACATCACAAAAAGACGTGGATGTTTTCTTGTCTCCAAGAAAAAAACGTCCACGAAAAGCTTTCACTGTTACTGAAAAAGTAATGATCCGCAACGCATATAAGTACGTGAAAAATGAAACTTCTGCGCAATTGGAGGCCTTTGAAGTTGTGGAAGAAAATGAATGTATGAACAAAGTTGCTCACATATTGGGAATAACCTCACGCTCTGTTTGTAACGTTTTGAAGGAAGTAAATAAAGGTGCGCCGCCAACTCCCCCTAAAAAAACTGGACCAAAGCGAAGTTTCAAAGATAAAATTGATGAATTTACATTCTCCGCAATACGACGAATAGTTCATCAGTTCTTTTACCGAAATGAACCTCCAACCATTGCAAAGGTTAGTCAATCAGTCAGACAGTATTATTTTATACCTACATCTTTTATATATAATATAAGTAATGATTCCAAACTATTATAAAATTTACTATTTCAGATTTTACAAGTGATGAACGATGATCCAGAAATGCCCAAGGTTTCCAAAGACACCCTCAGAAAAATTTTGAAGCATCTTAATTTTAAATTTGTTGCACGGTCACGCAAGAGCACACTTATTGATCGAAATGATATAATAACATGGCGCCAGCGTTACTTGCGATCTATATGTCAGTTTCGACGAGAAGGGAGACATATATATTATCAAGATGAAACTTGGGTTAACGCAGGTAAGGCTAACATTTTGAATTAATATACATTTACATTAAATTTAATAGTAATATTGAATGTTCATGTACTATATGTGATTTAAGGTCATACTGTAAAAAAAACTTGGGTGGACAAGCAAGTCACATCATCTCGGCAAGCGTTTTTGGAGGGACTGACCACTGGATTAAAAAACCCATCTGGAAAAGGCAAACGTCTCATAATTAGCCATATAGGTAGTGAAGAAGGCTTCCTGGAAGAGGGGCTCATGATTTTTGAAGCAAAGAAAAATTGTGAAGATTACCATGATGAGATGAATGCAGTTTGTTTTGAGGAGTGGTTCGCTGGAGTCTTACCAAAATTAAGACCAAACTCAATTGTGGTGATGGATAATGCACCTTACCACTCCCGAAAATTGGAAACGGCACCAAAAATGAGCTGGAAAAAAGCTGCCATTCAAGACTGGCTTTTAAATAAAAATATTCATTACGAACCAGATATGGTTAAAGGTACGCTTTTAGAACTGATTCCACATAACGAGTCTTTTAATAAGTACGCTGTAGACGAAATGGCAGCACAACATGGGATCACGGTTTTAAGACTGCCCCCTTACCATTGCGAGCTGAACCCTATCGAATTGATATGGGCTCAGGTAAAGGGGCATGTAGCTCAAAATAATAAAACCTTCAAATTGACAGACGTGAGAAATTTATTTGAAGAAGGCATTCAAAAAATTACGGCCACCGAATGGTCTAAATGCGTATCCCATGTTGTCAAAGAAGAGGAAAAAATGAGTAGGCTAGATATGTTAATTGACAATATCACAGACACATTTATAATAAATGTTACAGAAAGTGACAGCGATAGCGATAGCGATGACGGCGACGATTTATAAAATAAAATATTACCATAATACATCTGTTTGTTTTATTTCTCATGTTCCTTCATGATCACATTTATTTATTTATTTCACACACAATTATTAAAGAAAACTCTCAGATCCGTAATAAAATTAATCGTCATAACTAAATTATCCGCTCACAAATATTTAATTTCCTGATATACTTAGTTTACGAGAATAAAATTATAAACGAGAAGAATCGATCCGGAAATATTCCATTTCCGTATCGAATAATTTCGCAACGTTACTATTTAGTACTTGTCATAACGTTGCAGCACTGAAATTGTCAAATCTGGAATCGAATTAAAATTCCGACTTTAGGGTAGGATCCAGTGTGACCGTTTTAAAAAATGGTGATCTACTAAAACTACAAGGTGCCAGTACTAAATAATACCAAAACACATGCTGAATTATACTAAAAATATACTAAAATAAAAATAAAAAGTAGAAGAGGAAAAATTGAATTAAAACACTTATTATCAGTTACTTTTTTTAATTTTACCAATTACACACCTTCATTATACAGACATATTAAAATAATAATAAATATTTACAATAAGTTTTATTACAAATAGTCAGTATTCGACGGATTATTTTTTACCATATCTTTCGATGGGTCAAATGAGACACAACCTACACTCCCTTCACTTAGACCTTGCTTAACATGCAACAGGCACGCAATATGTTTAGCTAGAAACCTGTTTCTGTATTTAGTTTTCATATGATTAACTTTTGAAAAAATTATTTCGCATTCAGCGTTTGAAATGGGTATGCACATTAGACATTTTACAAAATTAGTCAAATTTTTGTACTTAGGAACATTTTTACTGTTAACAATACAACTTAATTTGCTCCAAAACTGTTCAACATTTACAGCACTAGCACTACTACTAGAACCACACATCAGGTTTTGTACCTCTGAATCATACTTAATTTGACGATATTCCTCGTCAATTAATTGTCTTACTGTATCATTTGTAGTAATGTTCGGAAACCTGTTCATAACGCTGATAAGAGATGTAAAATTTTCATAAGCCGCTACTTGTGGGTCTATGAAACGTAACTCGGAAAATATTTTTTCATTAATGGGAAATCGACATTTAAGTTGAGTACATAACTCTATCAAAAAGCTTTGACACCTTTTTAAAAAGTCTCTAATTACGATACTACTGTTACTTGGTTGATTTCTTAACAGCGCTATTTCATTAGATACTTTTATACCTAAGTATATCTCATGTAATTCTACAAAATTTATATTACTATTAGGATCTATGTCCTCAATAGCAGTGGCACGAATGTAGCTGCTTTTCATGTAGCAACTTAATATTGTTTTAAACATGTCAGTCAAATCCCGATAAAAAGTATGAACAACACATGCATTACCTTGAAAAATTATGTTAAACTTGTTGACTATATGCAAAATATAATCTAAAAACAAAAAGTAGAGCTTTATTTGTTTATTTTCGAAACTTTCATGTAAAAAAATCGCCGAATGGCTAGGGTTATGTTCTACGAGATGTTCTTGCTGAAAATACAGCTGAAGTGCATTCCACTGTTCTACTATGCGATTTACACAGCCGTGTAAGGAGAGCCAACGTATGTCGTAGTGACGTAAAATATTGTGATGCTCTGATTCTACAAAGGTCTGAAATTCTGCAAATTCTCTTTTGCGTTTGCTACTATGGCCAAAATAATTATAGACTTCTTTCACAATTTGATCCAATGCTTTAGGCAACTTTTTACAGGCATAACTTACAGCTAATGCTGATGAATGACATGCACATTTTACAAATATACAATTAGAATTGACCGACTTAATCTTTGCAACCACACTATTATTTCTGCCAAACATTACATTTGTTGTATCAGCTGCAAATCCTAAAATATTTTCAATGTTTAAATTTAATTCTCGCAAACTTTTACACAGTGAGTTAAAAATATTTTCAGCAGTTTCACTTGATAGATTCACAGAACATAAAAAATTTGGTTTTTACTGTATTATCCTGAACGCTATAAAACTTTATTGCAATGGCAAGTAATTTTTCTGTTGTAATGTCTGTGCTTTCATCTATAATTAATGAAAAAGTAGCAGCATTACCTGATAAACTTGACGTATTTTTTATATCGGTTAATAACTGCTTTTCAAATGATGGCGCCATTACGTCGTAAACTAACTGAGCAGATTTAGGCAGGAAAAACCCTTTGCAATTTCCGAATCATAAAACATTTTGCTGAATAAATCGCTGAGATGATCCATGGCCCGAAATGGTATGTTATGTTCTGCCAACGCTGCACAAAATATAAGCTCTGCTTTTCTTACTTCTTCAGATATGGGTCCTTTCCTTTGAAATAATTTATCGATCTGAAAATAAACAGTATTTGATTAATTTTCCTATCGTAAAAAATAAGTAAAATAACTACCTATTTCTTATCTTGGGAAACTAGTGTCTCATTCAGTTGAAAATTAAAATTCTTGATAAAAATATTACCTACATATGTTTGAACCCTGCAAAACTATCTTTCCATCCCACAGAACCAGTTCGGCATGTATGTATACCTACACTTTCATTTATGAAAATTTCAAAATTCCGCTTCCTGAATCTGAAATGAAAGGACAAATATATAAAATATATTAAATAGCAAATCATTTACTCAGCTTCGTACTGTTAATTCGAGATGCGTAACTCTAGTTAAATTCGAGTTACTTGAATTTCAACTTAAGTTAACTCGAGTCGAGTTTTTCCGAGTTGGCATATCGCTAGTTGGAATCGAACTCACAGAAAATTATTGTCTATGGAAATAAAAAACATAGTATTTGTCAAAAATTATAGTACGTTTTGTTTTTGCATTTTGCATGTTGCATGAATAGTACGTGTCAAACGCTATTTTTAAAAATTTTAGTATGGCTACATTAGAACTGTCCCTTTGAGAGATTCTTTCTGACAACTTTCTGAAGACAAATTGCTTTTTTTTTCATAGTAGTTCAGAATTACGAGTTCTCCATAGTTTTTGATTGTAGACAAAGGTGCCTTACTTTTTATTTACTAAAATAATACATTAATTTTGTAAGGTGGCAGTTTTTTTTGCAAGTTCCTTCATAATATTACTACTTGATCTATATAATCGTTATTTCTTATAATTATATGTCTAATTGTTAATTGGGTGCTACACATATTTTGTTGTACTTAACTGTGTTATTTTTAAATTAGGTAGGTATATGGCTTCAAGGAAATCGTCACCCACCCTATAGTCCTGACTTGGCTCCCAACGGTTACTATTTGTACTCAAAACTCAAGGAAGACTTACCAAGGCGTAGAAGATTTTCCCCTGATATTGAAGTGACCGCTGTGGTATTCGCCCATTTTGAAGACAAAATTTCTATACTAGGATAGAGATGTTAATCCGGTAATGAAATGATAATTAAACAATCCGAAAAGTGTGTTCAAACAGACAAAGATTGTATTTAAAAATAAAAATAGTTTCAGGAACTGGAGTGTCTTTTTCGTTTTAAGGCCGGAAACTAGACCTCCCCTCGTATTATGTACATCTCTAAAACCAAAATAATGACCAATGGAGAAGAAAAAGTCACAACTCCACAAAACAGATTGTTAGCAACATGAGAGAATATGACCTATACCTATCACCTATCTAAACCTATCTTGTTCAATAGACAGTAGAATTGTCATGGCATGGAAAAAATACTGGCTACACATGGAAGACTTTAAAGGTAAACTTCCTATTTTCCTGAAGTAAAAGCTGATGAACAATAATTACGAGTATCCTCATTCTCTATTTACCCAAAGGTTGACTGGTAGAGAATGCAATTAGGCATTAAGTCCGCCTATTGTACATTTTGTCTGAGCAATTAAGTTTAAATAAATAAACGCACCGATTGGCGCAGTTGGTGGTGACCCAGCTTGCTGTGCTAAAGGTTCCGGGTTCCATTCCCGGTCGGACATACATTTGTTTAAAAAAAAGACTTCTTGTTTGTCTTTGTATGTGTCTCTGGATGGGCCCTAATAATATAGAAATAATAAAGTATTGTTAAGTTCTGATAGCGTTAATCAACCTATTTTTAAAATTGACCGTTAAAAATAGTTACGAACGTAGACGAAATATTCCTTTTTTACTACTAGTTGGGATACAGAGAAAAAAAAATGGTTTTTCCTAACTTATGAAAATATTATGTTACGAATATTGACCAAATGCTCTTTTCTTGTGTCACCTACATGTTTGTAAGTTATGGTACCTACCTATCCCTGAAATAATTTTATTTTTCGCTAAGTGGAACACTAGTAGGTTTATATTTTAAATTAGTTGATTTATTTCAGGTTTTCCTTTATTTTAGTCCTACACATTGGCACTGTAACCTATGTATTAAATCTATGTATAAACCAAAAAGAAAGAAACACAAAGTACAGGACCATATATTTAGAACAAAATTAGAATTAAAAAAGTTTAAAAGAAATTTAAATTGATATATACCTACTCTTTTAACCCGAGGTTCTAACGTGACATGTCGTGTACGCAACCAATGCGCGTCAAAGCAAAACAAAATGTATGAAATTACCAAGTTTCCGGCGGCGCATTTCCATAATACATCTATTACTAGCAGATTTGCATACGACTCGACAATTACGCCGTAATCTAAGCTAATTCTGTTTGGTTCTATGTAATTATTTAACGCTGACTTTAATTAATTCATATCGACAGTGGAGGCAGGTCCATTATAAACTCATTATGCACGGTAAACGCATCTAAGCATCATCTAAGACTGGTATTCAAGGTCAGCATGTTATTACATGGAATTTCAGAATTGACAGATTGACATTGTCCACCTAACAGCAAATTACTATCGCTGATACTGTAGGTAACTAAGATATACCTATGCCAACTACTCGTAAGCAAAACATATGTCCACCTTTAGTATATCACCACCTTGTCTCTTCCTATTGGTGTCACCACCTCTAAAAGAGTGGACTTGTGAACTTTGACCAGTCTTAAGACTACATCCGATGTGCACAAGACGATGTTCAAGAGGAGACCCGTGTCCAGCAATGCATAATAAGATACGGCTCGTTACGGTACTGACTGACTACGAAGTACGATTCAGCTTAAATGAAACCACGAAAATAACTTTGAATATTTGGTTTTATTGTGCTTTTTAATTAATCAACTAATGTGTTACTAAGACACCTTTACATCTTTTAACTGTTGAGTCTGTAATATATAAATAATTGTATCTCTAAAGATTTATATTTACAGAAGGAATGCTGTCAGTTACGAAGCAATATACGTAAAGACTATTTAATTATTAAAACTACAGTTAATTAACATTCTACTTGTAATATCACAGAATCATATATTACACGGTGAATAGGTAGGTACCTACTAAAATTATACATGACATTATCAGAAATACGGGTACGTAGTAACTTGGTAAGATTTAAAAAATATTACAACTTACTTATTATTTTATCTTAAAAATCAGATGCCAAAGCACGTTTATTTAAACAGAATCTTGAAACATAACATTTTTCGTTAGAGAAATCTTTATTTTAAGGTAGGTATATAAAACCATACGGACATCGAGGTCCCATTGCTCCGATAACGCCACATACTACTTCTATACTTATGTATTCTTACTTATTATTAACTTAACAATTAAATATTTTTATAGAGTCAATCGTTTTGAGAACAAACTTATGAGTTAGGTAATACAATGGGTAATATAATCGGTTCGCGTTAAGAATGCAGTTAGTCATCGCTCGAGATAATAGGCATCACATTTTTTTACCAATAGTGTAACAGGCCTAAGAATTATTATAAAGAACGCAATTGGTCAAAAAGGTGACGCCTACTGCAAGTGCGACTCACTGCAGTCACTACATTCTTAACGCGAACAGAGTTTAATTCCTGTTTTGTGTAACAAGTAATTCCAAATTTGATGACTCCAAAACAGACTTACTTTTTTTTGCTTTTATTAGCGGACTTTTCAAAAGTGCCAAGACTCATTTAACTTATATGATTGACTTTTTACATTATGGCAATTGTTACACTAGAACGGCTTTACCTCATCCAGTACCTAATCTTAATGATCTATAAAATTATGTTAAAATACATATAATCGAGTTTGTAGTCAATCCATAAAACGTATACATCTTTATATTTTACCAGCTAAATAAACTTAAAATTAGTTTCCTGCCTTTATTTCTGAACTGACAGATTCTGTAAAGCCATCATTAGAAGCCCCGCTCTGGACGGAACAGTAACTGGCTGGCGAACTTCTGTTGCTCAAATCGATTTCTTGACTTTGATATTCCACCATACTACCACTCGGTTGTCGTAGAAAATTCTGGAACCCTACTGGGTTGGCACTCACAATTTTATCCGGTTTTTTCAACAATTCCTCGATGGAATAAGGATTTTTCTTCTTTTCTTTCTCTGTAGGCGATTTGCGCCCCTGCTCATCAGTTTCAGGCCGATCTGTACTATCATCGCTTGCTTCTACTGAAATATGTTCAGATTCAGATTTAACGTCTTCAGGATTTATTCTGTTCAGTAAATCATTATGGAGGTTTATAGCGTATGGGGAGAAATTTTTGGAATCTGCAGGGTATGGCATCATTATTCGTTGCCAAGGAGATATAGGGTAAGGTTTTAAGAGTCCTTGGGCTTGAACTTGGTTGGCTAGAAGCCAGGATGTGGCTAGCCTTCGGTCGTAAAGGTGTGAGGGTTCGGTCGTCTGAGGAGGCGGCACCCTAATGGCTGAATGGGCGAAGTAAGGTGGGTTCTGCTGTGGCATCGGTGTCGGTGGCATCGAAGTCTTGAGGGACATGTAGTCCATCACATTTGGTGGCAGTTCTGGTTGAGGGTATGGTTCTGAAATAAGACAAGGTGTTGTTATTGTTACAGCTTCTGCTAAACAATGATTAATCTAAACTAATATTTTAAAGTAAAGTTGAGTTTAAGGGCGTACCGTAGATAAATCTAAGGGCATGTAAGGGCAATGTCGTCTGCGATTTTAAGGGTGTAGAGATAGTAAATTTTTCCAATACTTTCACCAAATCCAACGTTTGTTATCCTGTACTGATGTTGGCATGTATCGCGGATGTCCACGGGCGACCGTATCCACTTACCACCAGGTGGACTGTATGCTCGCCTGCCGCCTCATAAGTATATGGGCTATATGTATAACAGGAGTGAAAAGGACTGTTATGAAAACCTTGTTGCTATTGACAACGAGGAGGGCATGGTCTTGAAGACAATCTCCAATCCATAGTCGGATCATAAACACGAGTTGACTGGTTTACTGGTAACTGCTGTCAAACAACATGCCGGAGATCGAAAACTGTGTCCAGTAGGAGAAAACAAAGACCAACTGTAACTCCATAATTAACACGATGTGCAGATATAACGATCCGACTGGGAAAATGAAATTGTAAGAGGCAAAAAGCTATGACTATGGTGAAGCTAAATGAGCATCCTCACATATTCGGTCTTCCTTTACTTGCAATGATTTCAATTAGTTTTAGGAAAAAGATTCGTTACAGTGAAATCAACGAGACATTAGCTCTGCGTCTGTCTAAGTGCACACCGCTAGTGTACAGTGCGGACCATTTCGACAATCGGAGGACCCACTCACACAGATGCCAAGCTCATGTCTCGTTGACTTCTTGTACCAAATACGCTAATACAATTTCTCGACTAACACAAGGTAGCACACAGATAAGTATCCACCGGGATAAATAAACTTTCAACAAGCGAACTTAGCACTAAAGACATTCAGAATTCCTTTCTTTAATCAAAAGGTACGTACTCTCGAGATTTATGCTGCTCTATATGTTTAATTAACAAAGCAAAATGACTTTAACCATTCTAATTAGCTTATTAAACAACATAACCTGTTATGACCGATGATTTTAATTTACGATGTTTTTAATAGGCTTGCAACGCGACACAGTCCGTAATAAATTTTGACAACATATAAAATTCACGGGACAAGCCATAAAGCTACCTAAATTATTGAGTTAAAACAATTTTTAATATATTGTGTACTTAAATGAAAGGCTTTGATATATAACGTTTCATATTCCACGTATAAACTATGAAAATGAAACGTAAGCAATATTAAATGAAATCTAAAATTTCGCAATATGTGTGACATATCTTGTAATAATATTCTTTCCAGTATCGTCCTGCACTTCTTGCTTCTCGAATGGCTAGGGTGAGGATATTGTATACGATTCTCGAATGCCAACAAGCTACATACAATTCTCGGCTATAACTGTTCACATGATGACGAAAACTCGATAATAACCGGGATAACAGTGTTCAGGTGACGATAACAGTCGTTAATTCTAACTTTTGACCGATATTCGAGAAACTCGCGTTTGAGAAACTCTCCTTGTGTAATTGAGCCATAAGAATCCTTACTGGCCGCTAATACTTGACGAACCTAAATTAAAATCCGCCGCAAACATCTAACGCCTACTCTGACTCATTCTTCTGTCTACTTTTTGATCCGTAGGGACTCTGCTCCCCAGTAAAGCCTTCAGTGTATCAGTACTTCGTATGATTGATTGCTTGTTTGAGCATAGCACCCGACTCGTTTGTACAACTGCACATATATGTAAAAAAACACCTTATTTTTGAAATTTTTAAATAAATACCTGAAATGAGAACTGGCTGTTATTAATTCTTGACTTCTTGCTATTTATTTATTCTTTATTGCACAAACTGACAAAAGGCGGACTTAATATTTAAAAGCATTATCTCCCTACCTTATGGTAGTTATGGTAACCCTACTTAGGGTTGACTACCTTTGGGCTATGCAGAGATGGCGCTGTAGGTGAAATGATACTAATAAAACTAACTAAAATTTAATAAAATTATAGTTAATAGGGACGCATATTAATTAAATACCGTAATATAAATAAACATATACATACATGCATACTATAAATCTGAGCTAACGTTGTAATATTATTAATTCTAAAGTTATTTAATAAAGATTTTATTTATTTTTTGTAGTGTAAATGAAGCAGCGAATCAATAATTAGTATTACGCTACGTCTACGCAACTCGCCTATGTGTATTTGTACATTCAATTAACACTTCTGTTTGTCAAGTTTGAGAAGATAGTTACTGTTTTATAATTATTATAAATCTGGCTTAAGAACAAGAAATTCTTAACGGCAACATGCTACACTAGTTTTGATAAACTCTGTGCATTACGCTTCTTGTTAAAATATCGTCAAACAATCATTAGGCACATACAAAAGCTTATAAAACTAGCATAATGTGTAAAACAAATGAGTTTAATTAACAACATATCTCTCTAACAACATGTCGCCCAATTTTATAATAATTAAATATAAAAAGCAAACATTCCTGTACTGCTTCCTCTCACCTGTCGACTAGAATTTACGTCCGTCCGTCTAGCCGAGCTTGTTTTGTTTATATTATTTGGAGTGACGTTAATTTATATTTCTGTTTGAACATTACGTCTAAATTAATTATCGAATATATGTTAAATAAGAGTGTTTTATTTTAAAATAGATGTTCGAATAAATTGCAAAAGGCACCTAATAATAATAAAAATTCGAAACATGTGGAAGTCTATAGTCCGTTCCCGTTGCAATCCATTTTGCCGAAAACAATACCAAATTAATGAAATATTTCAAAATTTAGCTTTGTCTAGGGCAAACTTGCAGTCTCGATTAATCAAAATATGGATATGTAAACAATGATCACCTCACTATTTAATTTAAGGCCTTGTTAGTTACTAGAGGCACAGAATAACTAATAGTACCTACATGTTAGTTTACATTTTGTACAAATTGGATTGGAACGAGGTATAAGTAGGTACTTAGTGTTTATTTAGGTTTATAACAAAGTGTTTGAAACCTAACTTGTAGAAATTATTGTACACTTATTGGTGGAGTGTTTCTGGAATGAACCTGAGAGGAAGGCTCTGATAAGGACTAAATTTGAACAGGTTTGATGTAGGGATATTCCATAAAATCTGTCCGAGCCAACATCGAAAGCTGCAAACGTTCTGCGTGAATTTGCAAGTCGCTATCGGAGTCATAGACTAGTTGGCGTTAAGTAGGGATTTAAGAAAACCATTGTAACCTTTAGGGTACGATGGAGCTGACATAAACAAAGGTGTGAAAGCCCCTAAATAAAGTAAAGAGAACAGAAAAAGTATTGTACGCTGTGTTGTCCGGAATAAAGTGTTGTCTATCGTCTAAGCATTGCTTACCAGCTCCACTCCTCAGCTCGTCCTCACTCCACGCCAGCCCGCTGTTCCTCAGTATCCTGTTGACTGAAGACACGGAGGGTATGGAGTGTGGTTCACACACTCTCGCGCTAAGCAGTCTCTCCCGGATCTCCCATGCGAACATGCCGGGGTTCTCCTGCTTGAGACGGAGGATCTTCTTCACGACTGTCGGCGTTGCCACTTGCTGGAAAGAGATGGAGATAGTTTAATGTTGTTGGGGGAAGTGAGATAGGTAGGTATATGGATATTACGATGCCATAACATACCACCAGCCTGTGTCTCTCTACTGCTGGTTATAAGCCTCTCCCAAGGATGGCCACCACACACGGTCTTCAGTTCTTCTCATCCAGTCATTACTGGCAACTTCTTCAAGTTGTCAGTCCACCTGGCCGGAGGGCGTCCTACGCTACTTCTCCAGGTACGTGGTCTCTCCATTACGAACAGATAAAGGTAAAAAAGTTCGGCCATTATTTATACATATATTCGGGATAATCTTACGGGTCCAATGTTCGTGCGACTCTTGCTACTCGTATTATTTCTCCCTTCTTCGTTTCTCTGATTTCTGTACTTTCCTAATATTTTTCACATCAAGAAAATGTTCCTATACTTATTAGAAATGCCATTTAATCGACACAATTCATTTTAAGCCTACCAAGCATATAGCAGTAACAGGCTTTGATCAACATAACGTGGATTACAATTCAGGTGCAAGCAAAGGCATTTCACTTTAATGCCTATTTAATAACAATTAGCCATCTGTGTGTTGATCTTTAGGTAGGTAAGATGTGATGAAGGAGTAGGTATATATATATATATATATTACCGCGAAATGTACTTAAAAGTTTTAAAGTATAAAGTCGCTCAACGAGCGATAGAAAGTGCTATCTATTCTCGTTGTGTCTTAATGGATAAGATTCAAATGGGGTGTACCTACGTAGTGTTGCCAGGTGTCCCGATTTGCGCGGGATGTCCCGATTTTCAGGGGTATGATGACACGTCCCGATTCACCCTTGATCGGGACGCCGAATGTCCCGATTTTTCGCTAATCTCCTTAGTCTGTATTTTGATCGAGAATTTTGACAGGAAAAACGAATATATCTGTAAGCTGTTACGCCATAAAAAATCTTTTGCTTTCACGTTTTCATATTTTCTCACCAAACTCGGACTAAATAGTCATCATAGAAGTTTAAAACTTCGTTTCGTTCTTCGTATTGTGTTGGCGAGATAAAGATGATTATGATTCGATTTAATTAGTCAAAACGGTTACGTTTGAATTTTGTTATATTTTAAAGAAATTTATCTAGTTTGTTTAAGTTTTATTTGTTTTGTTTATTGTATTAGCCAATGGTAACATACAATTATAAAAAAATTACCGACCGATAAAAATAAATGATGATTCACAAAAACCAGATTTTTTTTGTAGCTGTCCCGATTTGAAAACCAAATTCCCGATTATTTTAACCTTCCGTCCCGATATTTGACACACCGGACCTGGCAACACTAGGTGTACGAGACCTCGAATGGGGACCGCGTACTGGGAAACGTAGGGTGCGGCCAGGTAGAATGACCGCTAGAAGAAAATCACCGATATTCGCTAAATGAAGAAAGCAGAACACCGAGTGGTTTTTGGACCTTGGAAGATACCTTGGAAGAGGCCTATATCCCGCTGTGGAGAGGCACAGGCTGGTTATGGTAGTAGTAAATCTTGGAGTAGGTATATCATACCCTACCATCGCAACTTACCATCTGCTGATCCAAGGACATTGACGTAGATAACTTTTTAACCTTTCGTGTTTTGTACACATTTTATATTGTAAATCGGATCTGAACGCGTATAAAGGTTTTTATTTACCTTTTATTTTTACTCGACGTTTCGGCACGGCTTACACCAGCCGTGGTCACGAGTTGACTGAAGAAGCGGGTAGTCCAGGATGGGAGCGGCGAGCAGTTTTAATCCTAAACCTTTAATTTTACACCTTAAATCTTTAATTGAATTCAATTATTATTTATTTTATACTTTTAATTTTACGCGTTCAAACCCTATTTTCAATATAAAATGTATTCTAAGGTATCTAAATAATTTTGCTAGGTAAATGTTAAAGAAAAATGATATCGTAATTAGGTAATTATTAACTATTACTATTGAACTAGTAGTTTACTATTAATAATATCCAGAAGAGTACATTCTTTAGGTTCATTATTAATTTGTTAAACAATTACGCTCCTTCGTACAAAATATTTCTATAATCGTACCCTTTTCAATAATATTATTCTGCTTAGCTTATTATTACAGAATCATATAAGTAGCTCCATGTATGATATTGACCGCTATATTATTACCATGTACAGATAAAGACTCTCGGTAGTCGATTCAAATTTGATATATCGATAGGGTCCACTCGACTGGCGGCTAATGAGCAAAGCCGGCGGACTAACCTAAGTCATTATACACAACACCTGTCAATTCGCACGGACTTTCATTTCACTGGCAATATTGCCTCTGAACGTGGAGTGTAGTAAAGATATAATGCTGTAATGAAAATTCCTACACTAATAAGGTTCTGTGATCGTTTGAGCACTTATACCAGTGAAGCACGAACGAATGATTTGCGTAAATTATTAAAAGATAGATTATTCAAATGTGCCTACTATACTTTACATCGGTCTGTGCCTATCCACTGCTGGGATATTGACGTCTACCACGGGCCGCCCCAACACCCCAACGCACGATCTTCTGCTCTACCCATCCAGCCATACAATAATTAAACTAATAAGTATATAAAAAAATATTTTTTATTTAATAATTAGCCTCCGCCTGCGGACGAGACTAACTAAAAATAAAAGACGATTTTATTATTATTGATATCTATTGATATATATTATTGATACCTACTTAGATATGAGTATAGGTAAGTGGTTCTAAAACATGTCAATATCGCTCTTTCTGTGCCAACAATGGTACAAACAGTGGCAAACCACGGAATAAATCTTAATATTCTAGTTAATATTTCATCTCTTACTATTATGAAGATACAATTTGATTTAATTTGTTGGAATTTGATTATCAAAAAGCGAATCTCGCACTTTTTGAAACTTAGACCTGCGTGACTTTTTGTGCGTTCCCAAGTCTGCATTTCTCGAAGCATTTCTTAAAACATATACCTACATATTTTAATCCTTCTAAATGATTTCAGAATTTTTCTCTTCAGATTTCTTACCATTCAAAGGTAAGAAATCGCTATTACAATAAGGCCGCCGGTTGTAAGTACCCACTATTAGTTAGCCCGCAACGCAACAATATTTTCAAAACTACTGAAGCGATTTGGATTAAAAAACTCTATAATCCGAGGTACACACGCTACACAACTGTAAACACCTGAACCTGGCATAGTTGATGTGAACAAAGGGACTGATAAACAGACTTCATTTTTTGTTTTTAGGTATGTAGATTGTTGCAACAATTGTTATTATAAAAACCCGTAACAAATCCTTAAAAATATTATGACAGCAGCGTTTCTGAGCGCATCAAAATAATTACCAGTCACCGTAATTCGAACGCAGCCTTTGATTAGAAAAAAAAATATGGCGCTAAATTTGAGCGTTCAATAGGATATCGATTGAACATCTAATGGCGTAATTATTGGTTTCCCTCTAAAATTGACACCTTTGCTCGTGAAGGGATACCTTGAAACACCTAATCCCGAAGGCTACTATTTACACATTAACTTTGACAGGCTGCTTTAGAATCCTGTAATTATTTACCATGCGTGTAAGGAAGTAACGTTTTTGCGGCAAAAAAACGGAATCTATAATGGATTTCTGACCTCGACTTTTATAATTGTCTAGTAGGTTATTTATTCAATCAAACAGATGATGCTTGAACTGAGAAAATTGTTATACATCTACAAAAAATGTAAATATTATCGCGTCACGTCAAGCAAAATCCAAAGAATAGAATTTAATTGTTTAGTGTAGTAACGGTTTCTTAGTTCGTTTTACTCGGATTGATACACAAAAAGGTTTATTTTGTTATTCGTATGTTCATAAAATATTTGTTAAAAAAATCAAACATATAGGTATTGTATTTAAGTATCTATATTCAACTGTAAACAATTCAAACTGAAGCCTTCCTAAAATAAAGAGAAAAGGAGGATGAAATGATATACAACTAAATTTAGATAAGAAAAATAGACACGTTTTCCGCTACGAAGAATAATGAAACACGTTGCATGCAGAAAGAGAATGCAGTTCCAAATTTATATAGAAACAAAAAACAGGCTCAAGATGCACTCAAAAGTCCTTGAAAGAACCACAAGTAGAAGCAACAACGCAGTTACATACATGTAATACAGTAGCATTCCCGCGTCACGGAGTGTTCCGTTCACCGCGCGACGCTTTTTGCCGACGCGCGCATCAATCATACCTTGACACATCCAATATCGGTTTTTGCACGCGCCCGCTACGCGCGAGATTCCGCGCTGGTAACTGTCCACAAACGCATGGACGATTAGTGTTTCTTATTACCGATTTCTATTGGACTTTCCACCTTCCTGATGGGGTGAAAGATAATTGGTCGGGGCGTGCGAGCGCGACCCGTTGCTTTAATGTCGGATTGATTCGATATTAATTCGAGGGAGGAAGAGATGACGTCTCTCCGTTAATACTGCCTTAATGTAGTTGCAGGTGGTAGTCTAGGAGTTGACATAATTTTTTTTCGCGTCCTTAATGGGGCAGCGGGCAGAACTAAATGTCTTCGGAATTGATGACTTTAAGGAAGCGGATTTTGTTTTTTTTATAGGATAAGGTACAGTCGCCAAATATCGCCCCCTTTTTGTAAAAAAATTGTAGAAAGAAAAATATTATAGGTAAAATAATAAATAAAACGTCAAACATTAGGTACAATACTCCTTTATTCTTAAAAATAATCAAAAACTCGTTAAGTTTGTTACAACTTATATAAAGATAGCTTTAACAAAAAATTACAAATTCTAAAAATATATTTTTGGGCATCTAATTTCGTCCCGGGGACGATATTAAGATCGCAATAATCAGTATGTGAACTTAAAGTGTATTCATAATATAATATTATATAAATTTAGTACTTAGTAATCATATTATAATATCTAATCAGACCTTTGTCAATCATTAATATGGTTTAAGTAATTCTAATTTTCCAGACAAGTTGTACAGATAAATTTAGGTCCTGGATTTTCAACGCAATCCTCATGCATCCATTGGAAACATTTGATGCACCTTATCCATTTTTCTCCCTTTTTGTCTCGGGAAAAGCTTTTATGACAAACTGGGCATTCAGCGTCATCATTATCGCTATCTTCTTCGTCAGTAGAGACCAAAATTGGGTCATCATCAGATGTTTCCTCGTCAGAAGACTGTTGCTTTTGTCGCTTGTTGGTTTTATTGTTATTTTTGTTGTTACCTGCTGTTTTAATTTTTTCCACACTTCTGTCCCTTTTTTTTCCCGCTACTCTTTCATCCTTCTCCTTCCGCTTCTTTTCTGCATCCATTATTTCTTGTTTATGCGGTGAGGACGTGACTATCATGGCTTTGCCCCGTCTAGTTGAGGTTGAAGGTGGTTCAATCATTAGAACAGGCTGCACATCTGCTGGAACTATAAATGGCGATGAAGAGTTTCCTGATCGTGATAATGGAGTTGATGTTGTTGGTCTTGACCTTGTGGAGTCCGAAGGTGATGAGACATCATTTACCAAACATGTTGTGTTGTTTGCATCGGTTGAAGAAGGGGCATGTGGTGAGTCGTCGAAAATGTTTTCGTTAAGTGGAAATATTCCCGTTTTCCGAAATCCATTTACTGCTGTATCAATTTTACAAGCTTTTGCATAAGCTTTTCCAAATATTTCTCCAACTTGGTAGTGAGTAACAACCGGCCCTGGATGATTTGTCAACCAATTCTCTATTTCTTGGGCATAGTATGTTTTTAAAGGAAACATAAATGAGACATCCAAAGGCTGCATATGATCAGTTGAATGAGGGGGGAGGCAGATTACAGATACACCATTTTCACGTGCAATGTCAATCACGTCTAAATTTCTTGTATGGCTGTAATGACCATCTAATACCAGCAAAACAGGGTCTTCTTTAGATGGTTTTACTATGGACACGAAATGTCTTAGCCATTTTGTGAACAGCTCAGGCTGGATCCAACCAGACGGGTGGCATCCACTAATGGTGCCTGGAGGTGCTCCATCAAGTAGTTCAGCTTTCATGTTTTTTCTTGGAAACACCATCAATGGAGGAATAAACTGACCAGTAGCTGACATACAAGTAACAATAGTCACTAATGCTCCCCTTTCAGCAGATGACAATTTGTAAACTTCTCTTTTGCCTTTCACAGTCAGGATTTTTCTGACTTTATGCTGAACAGTGCTGATACCAGTTTCATCAACATTAAATATTTTATTAGGGTTGAAACCAATCTTTTGTAGTTCAGGTTTCAATATGTCAAAAAAAGTCTTAACGTTTTCTGCATTAAAACCTTGTATACGAGCTCGTGATAATGACTCTGGTTTACGGAATGACAAATCAGGATGACGAGCCATAAATAACTTCATCCATTTTTTGCCCGCCTTCTTTATGGTCTGAGAAAATGGATGTGGAATATTATTCCTCATAGCCAATTGAAAAGCCATTCGTTTTAAATCAGAAGCAGTAACACCATAGTAATTCTTCTCCATTTGCAAGCAATAGTTTACCAGCTCCTCTTCTAATTCTACCGGCAAAACTGGTCTTCTTCCCATTTTCCCAGAAACTACATTTTCTATAGATTTTCCAGAATTTTTCACGTAATCTTTCAAAGTAGCTCTTGGGACGTTAAATAACTTTACTGCCTTTTTATAACCCATTTCTTTCGTTCGTACAGCTTCAACAGCTTTTTTCATTGCTTCAGGATCCCACAGCCTTTTCTTTGGCATCTAAAGTATAAAGAAAAATATTAAATAAATATAGAAAACAGTTATAGAAAATAAACTTAAAAGTAAGGTGAAGTTACCTAAATATCGTCCCGGGGACGATATTAGGTCCACGTAGGGGGACGTTATTAGGAATTTGTTATTTGTTTTAATAAACATCCATTCAACAAAAAACACATGTCATAACCTAAAATTTTTCTTATCGTTTTAAATCATATGTAATAATGTTCATTTTGACAAAACTTACGTTTCAAGAAGTCAAGCATATCAATATTTAATCAAGTCCGAGAATATTTCAATCAAAAACTCACCTTGAACAGTTTTTTCCTTTTTTAAATATCTTGTTGTAGGAGCGACGTTTCACTGCTACTTTTCTACAATGGCCGACTGAGGTAACTAACTTTTGATTCGGGATATCAAAACTAGATGGCGTTTGTTGGAAGAAAAAAAACGGAAGGGGACGAAATTAGGTTCGGGGACGAAATTTGGCGACTGTACCTTACTAGGCTCGGTGTAGCTGCGTCCGTTTGCAAATATCCTGACATTAATGGCATGTTAGCAAAATTATTAAATTGAAGAAAATTATTATTATGAGTTCCTACTTTTTAAACTTGTAAGTTCAGTTTTATTGTGGAATATTTCCGTGATTGCGTCAGCTCCTGATTTAAAAAAAAATGTTTAACCCTATCTTTAACCGACCGGCTTCTATAGTGAAATGACAAAAAGGAAACGAATTCCACGGTATAATTAGCCTTAGTAGTTATTACATTATTCATATTATAATAATCAGAGGTCGTAATTAGGTAGTGTGATTTATGTAGGTACCTACTTGCAATGATATCATAGAGCAAAAGAAGAATATTGATATTCCTCAAATCCTGGGATTTCAGTTTAAAGCGTATTAAAAATCCGCTGATAGATTAGATAGAATTGTAAGTTAATGTTTGTAAATATAAAAACTGAAACTGAATGTTAACGTGTGTAAATCATTAATATATTAAATACTATTGAATAATTTTGTTTTATTTATCTTATCTCTGAGATATCGATACAACCATAAAAACCATCACGGTACCTTAAGATAGTAAATAAATATACTATTGGCAATAAATTACGGTTCCCGGGATTATTATTCAGAAAATCCCAGAAATGTCCATGTTCATATCAACATTTCGTTGCAAGTACATAAATCACACTACCTAATTCCGACCTCTGATAATACACCAGTCACTATACATTCAGTGACAATTAAAATATTTGGATAAAAATGTTATCGGTATGTTATGAACTTACGAATGACATTTACACGGTAATTGATTATTGTTTGGAATACAGTTTTACCAGATCCCGGCTTTTCCCTTTATCGATATATCGATATGATTTGAAACGTCGCACTACCGATATGGTGCGATTTCCAGTGAAGCCGCGATAAACGCACGACAATAATTTCCGATATGTTTTATGAATCGGCTTTGCGGTATTAAGAGGCGAGTAATAATATTGACAATATAATCCAGCGCGTTTGTACACTCGGCCGCAGTAAAATCTTACCACACCAGCAGCCTGTATATAAGCTTCTTTCGAGGCTTGCCACAACACACGATCTTCAGCTCTTCTTATCCAGCCACTACCGATGACATTCTTCAAGTAGTCAGTTCAACTAGCCGTCTGTGCAAGATTTTCCGGTACGTGGTCTCTATTCAAGGACTCGTTTACACCATCGAACATCAGACCTGCTGTATCAGATTGGCCTCTCCACTGTCAACTCAATTAGTTGATTCTTTGAGCGGTAGCTTTAACAATTTTCTTCTTTGTGTCGAACAAAGAGACAGCTAATTACAATCAGACAGTTCTTTCCGAGACGTTAACGGAATACATCAAAAATGAAATATATGTAGTTAGATATCTACTTTGTAAACAAGAAGTAATTAAAAGAAAAGTCTAGAAGGACCCGAATTGAGATATAAGTATTCCAAACTATTTTATATAGTTATTTCCAGATATAGTTATTTCCAAATAACGTTTCAAAAAAAATGTTTTGACAAGACCCATTTAGATAAATATGCGTGTAAAACGTTATCATCTTAAAAGTTTAAAATAAGCTTTTTCTGAAATGATATGGTATGTCTCGTTACCCACGTGGTAGGCACTTAATTAGTTTGCTATGACATATATCTAACACACAACACAATAATGAATTTCAGGAGATAAAGAAGAGGATTGTTTGAGTTCAAAACAGAAAAAAAACATCTTTAATACCTTCCCATAGTTTGCCTAAGAGTCCTAAGAATTCAATTATGATTTAAGGAATTCAATGATCAATTGTGCAATTTAACGGATTACGCAATGTTTTTGACCATTTGAGAAGTATATTGAAACTCGATTGGGTGTAAGGCGCGCTTCTATAATATTGTGCAATGACATTGTTGTACAATTTTGATGTAGGTCTAAGCGCCGCCTAGATTACTAAAATAAACTGGCATGAATCTCTACACTTTAGTCCTAAAGTTTTTCGACCGACTATACAATAAAGGCAATATCGCAACGCAAATCCGGACTTAACTTGCCAAAAGGCTACGACCAACGCCACGCCAATCTAAATATTATGTGATAGTGGTATTATTTATGGACCATGAATAAATTGTGGATCCTCGGCAAGCAAAGTGCAGTACTAACTTATGCCAACAATTCCATCTTTGATGTCATTTAAAATTATTCAAAGATTATCTCTTGAGCGGTATTACTAGCGGCTCATGATGATAAGATGATAAGTAAGCAAATTGTCTATCGGATGGTAAGCAGTTACATTCGACCGTCTACCATACATGTACCTAAGCTATAATAAGACAAAAATGATAAACGTTGACACGTACGCAGATGAGCTAGGAAGAAAGGGTATTAGGGACATTTTAACGAAAGCATAATTCACGTTATATTCAGAAATTAAAAATAAACGAAGTGGTTTATCTTTTTAAAGATAAACCACTTTTTGTGTTTTTATTTTTGTTTTGTTTTTGTAAAACTCCCAAGTTTCTAGCTCGGTTTTAAATTAAAGAAAATTTTACGAACATTTTTGGGATGCACTTGGGAATACCTTGTTTCCGAAGAAGGAGCGTGTGTATCTTGTGGTACCTTTGGGATTTAGAATTTGGAAACAGTAGATCGCTACTTGATGTGAAAAAAGGAATGGTTTGGAATCAACACATATATCTTTTGTTTAATAATTTGCTGAGATAAAGAGCAATTAGAAAATAACATTAAAATAATTATCGCTTAAAGGAGGCCTGTGGCCTGCAGTGGGACGTTATGGGCTGATACAGGTACAAGTACATAGGTTTTTTGCTTGTACTTAATTAATTTTTTTTTTTCAGTAAATGAGAAGTGTTAAAAAGTATATCATAAAAAATATGTTTACTGCTTTTATCGTTCATTCGACAACATCATTTATTCGTACTACATTCAACCGAACATAGGGTTACCAAAAATTAATCTATAGCACACATAAATGGCTAGTAAAAAAGTCGTTTTAAGCCTTTAAAACTATTTCTGCATAAAACTACATATTTACTGTCAATCAGAGTAATTATAAAATATGTCACTCAATTTATAATGAAACATACCATTTTTAGGTAATTGAAAAAAAAACTTTATTGATTCAAGAAAGTCTAATACCGGGTTGCGGATTCAAGTGCCCGCTGTGCCCGCAAGTTCGTTCGTCCAAAGTCCACAAGTCCGACTAATGTGTGATTAGTTAATTAGTTTAATATTATTAGATCAATAAAGCTGTGTAAGCTAGTCGGTTAATGAATAGGAGAGAAAATCGGGTGATGGTAGGAAACACGGTACTCACATTTAATAGACGGGTCCTTGGATTTTTAAGGATTTTTAAAACCTTAAAAATGGCCGGTAGCCAAAGTTTGGTATGTAACTCTAATAAGATTTATGCCAGACTGACGGGACAGTGACAGCGATGACACACACGTATAGCAGAGTATTAAGTAAATATTGGTAGGGTAGAAATGTTATTAAGGATAAGGGCACTACCCTCGTAGTCATATTGTTATATATCTTATTCTTTTATATAAGTATTTATATACTGCTGTGTGGGGTCGTAGTTATCCAGTTGCTTAATTCACTAGAGCTCTCTCGCCCTGTATTTGAATACTAATGATCCAAAATTAAAACCTCAACGACGCCTGTTATTTTTACAATTCGTCATTGTACCAACATATTGCTATTAGCTTTTTATACTTTGGCGTTTTGTACACATTTTATATTGTAAATCGGGTCTTAACTCCGTTACCACGTCTGGTGTAATCCGTGCCGGAACGTCGATTAGAAATAAAAGATAAACAAAACACTTTAATTATGCGTTCAGACCCGATTTATAATATAATATATTGCTCTTAGATTTTGTCAGGCGCGCATCACAACAATTATTCCCACGAGAACTTAGGATAGATAGAGATAAAAATAATTTTATGAGTCGTACCAGGACATAAACTATCACTGCAGTTAGTTTCAATAAAATACCTTTCGTGGTTTTTATGTAACGACTGATATTGTACATGCATATATAATGACAATTCCCCCAGGAACCTAATAAAAGATCGGCATAAAATGTACTCTACATGTTAACTCAGGTCATGAGCTTTAATTATGCTAAGTTTCATTAAATATTGTTCAGTGGTTTTTGCGTGATGCATGTTTCGACAGACAGACAGACAGCCGTGTCTGTAGATACATTTTTTTTTTCAAAAAATTGTTCGTGTGTACTTAGACACGACTGTGTTATGATTTTATTATATATATAGATTTTTAATTGTATGTTTTTGTACATTTTAAACACATTTACGTTTACTTTATTTTACATACACGTCTTACTTCTTATAATAAGCACTGTTTTAGTTAAAATCATAATTTGGCTCTACTCGTAAAAATGTTTAAAACCATGTGTAGGTATAGAAAACGAGCAGCACATCCCTAAATGTTATTAAGGCCTTAACAGATAAGAACAGCGATAGTTGACAACGGTTGACAGGTGCGCGTCATGGCATCGCTCCCATGACCTGCCGCTTGACCAATCGCGCCATTACTGTTACAAATTACCCGCGATCCGGTCGTCGATTGTGTGGAAAGGACCTAATTATTCCAATTTTAAATGTCGCGCGCAATCGATTGTTTTTTTTAATTCTATTTCGATTGGACAAAGGTATTGACCACAATGCTTTTATCAAGAAAGAACGGAGTATTTATTAATCAATAGACAAGAAACGATAAAGTTAGATAAAGTTGGTTGATATGTACCTATGTAATTAATTGATCTATTTAATACAAAAGAATGGGAAGGATGCTATTTGATTCTGTTATTTTTTATGTCACGTTCAAGATTAATGGCATGTACGTCTCAGTTTATCTGCTTATCTCTACGGATTGCGCAAAGAACTAAAAAAATGCTTATAGAAAGAAACAATTTCAAAAATAAGGAAACCTCCACTTCTTACTTCGTGATTGCAAAGAGTGGCCTGTATTCCGGGACTTTACAGGCTAATACGCTAATATGACCATTCGATTCTAGCCCTTATCGTTAGTGTACTAAGATACCAGTTGCCGACTGTACCTAGAATTTGCATTTGTAGGAAATAGATATGTTGTCGGCCAGCTTTAGAATAGTACTACCCTATCTCTTCCCGCGGGTATCATAAAAGGTAACTAAGGGATAACAAAGCCGTTACCACAAGCCCTGAGATACTACACCACTTCTAAAAAGTAGACTCGCGAACCCACTTGGTAATAAATTTCATGCACATTGTTGTGTTGTTTCTGGATCCGTGTCTAGCAATGAACGATAAAAGGGCTAGTTACTGTTACCATTGTTATAAGATTTAATTTAAAGAATCTTAAATTTGAAATGTAAACTTAGAATTACATTGTCCGTAAAAAGCAGTTATGAGTCCGTATAAACTAAACTTATTGTCAACGCTTCTAAACTACAAACCTTTGATCACAATTACGATTATAGACAAGATAAATTTTAAAGCAAACAAAACACACACGTTTCGGTGTTGCTTGCGCAATTAAACACGTGTGGTGTTGCCAGCACTGAATATTTGATATCCACGTTATATTGTTTGACAAAGCTGTTAATGTCGCTTTGGCATGTCATGGCGGTCAAACGATTGTTATCGGTATTTTTTCAATAATATACGAATATTATTATTGAGCCGTTCAATCCAAGTTCAGTAGATTTATTGTCATGCTTTTGATTAGTTTAAACAAAACGAATTGATTATTATATTAGAATTAAATTAGTAGGTACTTGTAGTTGTATCAGCCTATACCGTCCTTCTGCAGGGCACAGGCCTCCCCTAGTAAATTAGGGTTGATCTTAAGTTGTCTAGATAGCATTATGACTGAATACGTAAAATTACTGGGGGTTTTGGCGTATTGCATTGGCGAAAACGCTGTAAAGTCTACAGAGATAAATAAACAAATAATCCACCACTTGGAGTTTTGTAGATTGGTGGAGATACTCCAGATTTTTTTTATTTCATGAGCATGCAGGTAACCCACCTCACAATGTTTCCCTCACCGCCGAGCTATAGTGACATTAAAAATTATTTAAAAAGAAATCGTACTTATGTAGAAAGTCAGTGATACGGGCCGACGATTTGATCACACGAATTTGAGTTCATTTATATAAAAAAAATCCCACTGCTGTATTCTGAACACAAGATCTAATATAGATATGTCAAACGTGCGTTCAAAAACCGCGCACAGGTAAACTTTTAACCCTCGACGCCGATGTATTAACATGTTATTAATATAAATGGTGTCGCAGAGAAAATTAGGGTGGTTTTATTTGTGAACTGGTGTTTAATTCGTATAAATGTATGGGGTTGATCTAGGGTTCCTTTACCAACGGGTTGTATTAGATTTTTCTTTTATGAACGGTTCCATTATTAGGTCTTACTTATTGGGTTTCTGTTCATCGTTTTTCGATTGACATGACTTCAAATTTTTTATACTAACGACTTGTTTAACTGCATATTGTTTTTTATTTTCTAATTTAAATTGTTTAATTTGCATAACCATGTTAGGTAAATTTCGATTCATTTTTTCTGTCATTGAAAATTTTTTGGTTGCCTGGAAACGAGAAAGAAGTTAGAGGTAAGCAGATTTTATTTTAGTTATATCCAGATTCACCACTGAAATAGCAATTGCTTTGCAGATTTCAATAAAATATAAATCAATCAATCAATCCCACAAAATCGTACTGAAGTTTATAGACCTCCCGTTGTAGTCACACGAGGGTGTTCAATGGAATGTTACGAAATGGTGAGTCAAATCTTTTGGGGTTATTGAAACCCCACCCAATAGTCGCAGGTGTTCTGATAAATCATGGGGTCAGGTTTTGTTTGTTACCCATTTAGCACTGCACTTCCGAAGTTTCGGGCCCGACGGAAGTTTGAACGAACGAAGTGCTGTAATCTCACTCTGACATTCCTTCAATCGAAGCACTATACATCGGGTATCTCCAAGTATCCAAAAAGAATTTCCCTTGTTATCAAACAATTTGTCAAACATGTTTGTTCTCGAAGTACCTACTCTTATCAAAATTTATATTTCAACTTTTGTATTGTGCAATCGTAGTAGAGTTCTGACGCAACAAACATTAAATGAACTGCGTTCGGTCCTAGTCCTATATAGGTATCAGAGAGATCCTTCTGTTTTTTTTTCGTGGTAGGAATCGTCCAAAACGTTTTTATGGTAGAAATTGCCCGAAGTATCGAAATATAGACCCCAAGGAGACACGTACAGAAGTCCTAAAAAATAAATCCTAATTTTATCTTTTTAGATTAACTAGTAATTAAAGTTTAAATCGTGTACTAGTTAAGTCGCATTTTATACACACGGGAAAAGATACGGAACCACTTGTAGTATTATACATAAAACGTATACAATTTCTATTCCAATAATAGTGAACATTGTTCATTTAGTTGCAGCGCGGTGATCAACGCAAGTTGTTCTTCCTTAACAATAAAAACATTTCATCTTTACGCTTCGTCTACAAAAGGCGTTTTAAACAACCGTGCAGTAAATGTTTTCGCGAGAGAACGCAAACTTACTAATTGGTCATAACAGTGGTTTAGCACTTGAAACTATTTATTTGCGGATAGTCTTAGAAGAAATGTTGATGTAAAAACGAAATATTTTAAAAATGCGTAATTTTTTTTAATCTATACTAATATTATAAAGATGTAAAGTTTGTAAGTTTGGATGTAGGAGGTAATCTCTGCAACTACTAATCCGGTTTCAAATTTTTTTTCACCATTTGAAAGGTACAATATTCCAGATGGACATAGGCTTTATATTATGTGCAAAAAAATTGACGGGCATACAACGCATGCCGGGCACAGCTAGTTTATTATACACACATAATATGAAATAAATAAACATAAAAAAAAATATAAGATGTACCTACAAAAAGCAAACTTATCTCCTGCGGAGATTTTTTCCAGCAGACCTGGGAAAGTAGTGGGTTTGGAAAATTTGTATGTATAATAGTGATATAATACTAACAAAATACATAAATATTGTGCGTGAATAGAGAATCAAATTAAGTCAGTAACAGGTCTTTCGGATATATTAGTGTGTTGCTGATTGTACCTTTGTACAATATGGGAATCGCACCTGTAGACGACAGAATTAATAAATTAATTTGAATAGTTCTAGAATCAAGTTTAATATGTAAGTCAACGTCATCGTTATTTCATTAGCTTTTTTTGGATGTGTGGCCTCAAAACACGCTGGCCAAGCGGGTTGGCGAGTCCACTCTTTTAGTTGGAGTTTAGTTCCTCAAGGCTTGTGGTAGCCACTCTGTTATCCCTTAGTCGCCTTTTTCGCCACCCACAAGAAGAGACGGGTTGGTGCTATTCTAAAGCCAGGCGGAAACTACACGGCGCATTGTTTGCCCTTAACATAACCTAAATCCTGTTTGATACAAGAATTTTGGTTAAAATATCTCTCATAAATCTCAGCGACATAAATCCTCAGTCAGGTGCGCTGTACTGTACCGTATGCCTTTCTATAAAACCTTTGAAACTAATAAACGCATTTCAACTCTCCGAATTAAGTACTGTACCGCTTCTTCTATACAATATTTGCATGCCTCAATCGAATATTCACGCATACAGGCTATCTCCAAACTTTACGACCTCGAGTTATGGCCTTTATGATCGATGGCCAGCGTTTATGGTCAAATGACCATAATTAGCGAGGCCGGTGAGACTAAAAGGCACTTATGCGTTAGGGCGGTACTGTTTGGAAGTCGAGAGCCACTTTCACAGTGCATTCTAGTGCAATCATTGGAGTTTATAGGAATGTTTGAAATTGCATGACTTTAAGAATGATTAAAATAAATTAACGTTGAGTACAGTTAAAAGTATGACACGTGATTCTACAAAACATGCATAAATCCATGACTTGACATACTTGGAAGTAGCTTTTAACAACGATATTTCTTATTATTTTGTAGACTATTAGTTATCTTGCTACTTCCGAAAATATTTTAACGTAGTGCTAAAATAAGTGCTTCTAAAAATAATGCTTGTTACTTGTTTAAACTAAACATAAATATTATATGATTAATTTAAATAACAACAGACGTCATAAACCTGGTAATTTTATGAATTAGTATCAAAAACCTTGATTACCGTTTACTACACTCGTCAACATTATGATGTCAGTACAAAAAAGCTACGTGTACCTACATAGTTTAGTTGCACATGCCACGGCTACTGATTTATATTAAACACATAAAAATTTGAATATAATGTTTAATGAATCTTGGTAACCAAAAGTCAGTGATTAACGGGAAAAGTGTACCCTGCAATCCAACAGCCGCTAAGCGCACTCGACTGGCCACGTTACATCTCTCTCATAGAAGACCACCGTAAAGTGTACTGCATTTCCCACTTTATTCCCCTAATGTACGTACAGATACATTACGAAAGCGTTGGCCATCGGCTAATCCGGAAATACTGGAATGTGTCATCCCCATCTATGTAATAAAGTATCGCGTAATAAAGTAGGTATTCATAGACTTGGATGACACGTTCGGGTCTTCCCGGATTAGCCGATGACCAATATTTTCGTAATGTATGTACGTATTTCGGTAGTAAGTGAGATATGCCAGAGCTTATTCCCATCCCACCCTATTCTATCCCACTCCATTTGCCCAATCTTTCCTCCAAATCCATTCCTAAATTTCCAAATGTAGGAAATGCATCCGAGCGTGCCAACGTTTGTTATTCTGTACTGATGCTGGCATGTATCGCGGGTGTTCCATAGACGACAGTTTACCAACAGGTGAACTGTCTGCTAATCTGTCAATCTTTTTGTGTATAAAAAAAAGTTATCACACACAGTATTTGTAAAACAGTAACCGCTGATTTTAAATTTTAGAATTAGAGTCGTAATTTTGCAATTATCTAAGCAAAAATAAAGCTGATCGTTACATACCAAAACAATTACACAATATTCGTTCTCGCGTGTTACAATTACAAAGATATAAAAATAACCAAATGTTTATAAACGAATGATATTCGTGCAAAACCGCAATAACAAATTCAGAACGTCGTCGTTTGCCTAACGGTAAATGTTACAAATAACATTATTACTTTAGCTATCAAAGTTATTGTAATTAAGCGTGATAAATAACGAATGCATAGATGAAGAGCAATAAAAGCTTCTGAAGCAATCAAGGATTGTAAAAAACCGTATCATATTGTATTAATTAGAAGCGTGATATTGAACGTTTTAGTTTTTTTTCACATGTTTCCCTCCACACTGCTAATAGATTACCATCAGCGTATTTCTATCCACTTCCGAATATGAGCTTTTCCCAAGTTCGCCACCACACATGATCTTCGGCTCTTCTCATCCAGCCACCACCAGCAAACTTCTTCAAGTCGTCGGTCGACCTGGGCGTCTCACCCTGCTCTTCCCAATTTTTTTCCTTCGTTCAAGGCCTCCTCTACCCCATCAGTTGTTTTCAATAGGTGCATCCTGTAAGACTTATACGCTGTTGTAACGTGGATTTTCACGGAAAAAACCAAAATGAAGAGATTTGCCAAACAACTAAACTCAATAACATAATTCATAGAAACAACATGTAAAAGTGGCAATGGGCAGGTCATATTTGCCGTTTATAGATTGGTGTTGAAAAATTGAGGACAATTGAATTGATAATCGACATGAGTGACGCAACAAGGCAAGCGAGTCCACTTTTTAGAGGTGGTGTAGTTCCTCGGCTTGTGGTAGCGGTTTTGTTAACACTTGTTCGCCCTTTACGACACCTGGGGGAAAAGGGTGGTGGTGTTTTAAAGCCAGCCGACACCACAGGGACCTCATAAGAAAAATGTCTATTTCGTGAAGTTTAACAAGCTGCTGTTATATTAAAAGTTAGTTGTACACACAGATTTGCCACACAGCACCAGAAGATATGCTAAAATAACGGTGAATAGCATGTTTATAATAAAAGAAGAGTTGAATAGCGTGTTTTCTCACGTTAACAATTTGCCGCGGTCGGACCAAAAAATATATTGTTTAACTCGTTACGACTGTTACAACTAATTGGATTATTACTTTTATTCGAGCACGTCACTATTTAAAGCTGAATTCGTGATTTCACTGTAATTTGAAGCGAAGTAGTGGCAACACCGTGGCGGAAAAATAAACACATAGCATAACGTTTTTAATCATTTGGCAAGCATTAGCTTTGCAATTATTATTGCAATAGTTTTACAAATATATATGTGATTTTGAAATGGTGGTATAGAATAAAATGCGACTGTCTGTTCATTTGCATTAGACCAAAAGTACTCAACGAGTTTATCTTCGTAATTTTTAATGAGGTCAAAGAAAATCAGCTATCCGAACGCTTTCTGCGCCACGTTGGTTAAACAGTTAAATAATAATAAAATTGTATTCCACCCAATCATGCTCAAATCATGCGCTCCCGAGTTATCTCCGGTAATTACGCGACTCTTTAGGGTCTCATACTCCACAAAAAGCTTCCCGTCAGCATAAAAGGTAGCTCATGTTCACCCTTTGCCCAAAAAGGGTGACCGCGCCGACCCGGCCAACTACAGGCCAATAGCGATCACTTCCCTCCTCTCCAAGGTGATGGAGCGTGTCATAAACACACAGTAGCACAGTTTTGGGTACCTAGAGGATCACCAGGGTCATAAGGGTGGAAAATAAAGCCAAAATGGCCTCCAAAAAGCTTGGTGTGCTGCACAGATCGAGGCGGTACTTCACCCCTGGGCAACTCTTAATGCTCTACAATGCTTAGGTTAGGCCCCATATGGAGTACTGCTCACATCTCTGGGCCGGCGCACCGAAATATCAATAGGACCCATTTGACTCCATCCAACGACGTACTGTTCGAATTGTCGACGATCCCACTCTCACGGGCGGCTTAGAACCCCCGAGCATTCGGAGAGACGTTGTGTCTCTCTGTATGTTCTACCGCCTGAACCTACAATGGGGAATGCTCTGAAGAACTGTTCAATATAATTCCCACTTTGGGTTTCTAAAACCGCACCTCCCGTCACAGAAGTGCGGTCCATCGGCATTTCCTCGATACGGAGGTATCGCGTACTGTTCTGTCCAAAAATCATTTTATACGGCGAGCCTATAGGCTGTGGAACGAAGTACCTCAAGATGTATTTCCATTAAGCTACGATATGGAGTTCTTCAAGAAAGCTGCGAATAGAATTTTGCAGTCGGCGGCGCACCCGCATACCCCTTGGTGTTGCAGGTGTTCATGAGCGGCGGTAACACTTACCATCACGTGCGACCGCCTGTTCGTCCGCCTACTTCACTATAAACAAAAACCTAGGCCGTGTAGTGTCAGCCAGATTTAGAATAGCATCCCATCTCTTCCCGTGGCGTGAGAATCATAAGTCTCCCATAGTCGCCACGGGTACGCGTACGGGAGCCGCTGCCACAGGTAATTTAGGCTTTTAAAAAGCGTCAAATTGGTAAATTTGTTAAATCGCCTTTAAAACCGGCTCCCGTCACCTAATCAAATCACCAGCAAAGACTTGTTTGTTACTCTAGGCTCTTTTAAGCTACTGAAAACGTAAACAATTCACCTCTAAAAGGTTTAAAAATCATATAAGCGTAATTCACAAATAAAACCAATTTTTCCGCTTTTAGGGTTCCTCACCGAGAGATGAGATCATTCGACCGCAATATTCGATACAATCGAGCAATCGAATCACGGTGTCGATTGGGCGGCTTGATTAGTAGTCAATTAAGTCTTCCCATAACAGCGCCAATAAAACTGTTCTGTGATTTCGAAGTATTTTGTCGTAATCAATTTTTGATGTCGGCGTCCGTTTTTGAACATCAAATGGGTGTTTTATTGGCGTACCGAATTTTGTGAGGTCAATGTTTAATACGTACCGGACCTCCATATTTGGGTACGTAAGGAATTTAGTTTGACTTTAAAAACCATTGTTTATATTTGATATATTATCTACATTTTGATTAGGGATATTTTTGTGTTTCTAATTGCTGTACATATTAGTAGGTTATGTCTTTCGAAACGAATTAAATTATTTTCTGTATTAAAATCATTAGTAGGAATACAGAATAGTTTTTCCCAAGACGAAAATAACCACATAGGAGCTAATGGCCGGTTTAGACGTACGAGTATAGTTGATACTTATTAGAGTTAGTTAACGTTTGGTTTATACATAGTATTTTTACTTTAAAAATTATTGAGACACATCAATACTTAGTACCTACTTCTAAATCGATCTTAAATTTAGTATCATTACAATACAAATTACAAATAATAATTTATTTAGGCATAATTTAATTAAATGTAGTCTCATCTCATAACACAGTACATAAATATTCCTGGTTCATTGCTCCACTTTGATGCAGTTATTTTTTATCAATGAACAAAACCCGCCAAAATGTCAGACTATTTTGATTATTTTTAAATTCTTAATTAACTTGGCTGACTTCTTGGCGGGAACTCGAGAAGTGAAGTAAAGTCTCTGTGCTCATGTATATGATATCTTAATAAGGGCTGTTCAGTGCAGAGTTATTTCGCAGTAATAAGCTTTTTAGCGGCAACTCGCGATGTGAAGTTGAATTTTTGTTTAACGTTTTGTGGCGTTTTGTGGTTTAACATTATATAATAAATTATCAATAAATAATGTCCAACATTATTTATTGACTTCTCTCGTGCGTTTGACACGCTCAATCATTCAAAACTAGCCCAGAAACTCAAAAGTTGTGGGATTAGAGGACCCTTACTTCAGTGGTGTAAAAACTACTTAGAAAATTGTTCTTCTCGTGTTAAATTTAATAACAGCTTTAGTAATTTAAAATAATTTAAAATATAAATTAAGAACATTTTTGTTGTCCAAATTATAATTTGTTCACTGCTCACAGGTAGGTTTTTAATGTCTCGACTACTGATTCCAGCAGTACTTGTATCTTAGACAAATCTGTATGGTTTATTAGATACAATTATGTTAGCTATATACATACTCTTTGTAAATTTGTTAATAATAAAAAAAAAATAGATATAGTGAATTAAACTTCAGTGTTTTCACGCGTGGTGTTTGTGATAATCAAATAAAAAAGCGTGGAACTGCGTTTTTCGTGTGCTTCCAAGGAGTCCTCTTTAGTCCTCAGTAAACCTACTATTGCCTTACTGAGCATCTCCTGACTTACTTCGATGGGACTGGACTGACTTACTTCAACGAGACTGGACATTGACACGATACCTTTTAGACTTTCAAATTGTTTATTACGAAGAAAAACTTGACACTGGCAGAATGCGGTAATTGCATCATTAACACATATGAAAAGAAAAAAATAACAATCTCATAAAATAGTTTCGGAATAGATAACACTAACTTAAAATTTGGTTGTTTCAATAATATATTTAATTAGAAAGAATCTCTAGTGGCATGACACCATTTTTAATATTCATTAGTCTATATATCTGGGAAACTAAAACCGAAAATAAGGTTTCACAGATAATGTCGTAATTATTATACGGAATCCCTCATCTTAACCGTGTAGGGACCATAAGCGTGTCGAAAAGGTCGACTCAAGAAGCCGAAAGCAGGGTTCCATTTTATAGTTTATAATTACAACTGATTGCCGGCGTAAACTCGCTTCGTTTTGTTCTGAAGCGATTCTCGGTCCTTGCGGTTGCAATGTTTAATACTTTTTTATACTGATTTGTTTTAATTTTGAAGTCAACAGTGGGTGTGTGTGACGAAGCGATTTTTTATTTTCGTGTGGTTATTGTTGTGTCAAATTTAGTTATGTTTAGTAATAGTTTCTTTAATATTGTTAATTAATTTATCTTTATATAAGACTATAATATTGTACGCCTACACGGCATGTTATACTCGTAGTGTCGTACCTACCTATGCTTTTTCAACATCTTTTTCAAATCTACAAACTATGCAATAAATCATTTGACTCTGACATCTTTTAAGCGAAATGTAAATTTCGTAATATTACGAAATGAGTTTGGAAATGAAAATTTCGTATCTATGTAAAATTTTCTCTCTGATTCCTTTATAGTAAAAAATGCGGTCACAATTGCAAAAAAAAATGTTACAAATAGCTATTTTTATAAATAAATAAATAGATAAACAAAACGCACCTTAGTTTTACTGCCCCCGATCGACCCAGGCCTGATAGACCCCGTCTCGTAAAAACGGGTTAAGATCTTCGACACGCATCCATGAGACACCAAGAGTTGCCTGCTGATATCACAAGGCCTCACTCCCATAATGGCGAGCTCCACGATCCTCTTACGGACTACGTCAGGGAGGGGGCGGCCGTTCACAAACACGCCCCCTAGTTGGTTGACGCCCGCCTGTCCTGTAAGAGAAAGGGTTCTGTTTATGGGCTTCTTGTATCATTCCACTAAAAAACTATCATCATTACTCAAGATCGCTGTTTAAATACCTCTGGGTGTCGTAAAAGTCGACTAAGGGTAAAAGTCGACAAAGCCCCTGCCACAAACGCCGAGCAACTACACCACCTTTAAAACAATGGACTTGCCAACCCCCTTGGCCAGCGTGAAGTTTTAAGGCCACACATCCCTCATGCACAAGACAACGTACAACAGTAGACAATAAGTTTACGGTATAGAAACAGTTTACCGTCCAGCAGTGGCTGGTTAAGGTTACGATATAAAATTCTTTGTCCCTTTCTGAACTTTGAAGATATATTTTCTTTACAAAAAGCAAGAGAGTTAAACAAGTTTAAATAGTGTTTGTGAACACAAACACATATTTTTTATTCAGTCTTTCTGAAGGTAGTTAAATCTTTGTATTTATTTTATTAATTGATGGGTTTCAAAAAATTATACGTCTTAAAAGGAGGTAAAGACAAAAACTATATTTTGAATAAATAAATATATGGTTGTGTTAGCAGAGTTTACAAAGATCGCAGAGTTTCATTCATTTTGGATAGTTAAGTTTGGAAAACCTATCTTGTAAGATAAGATAAATTAAGCAATCGTTACATGATTGCAGCATTGAGAGGTTTTCATTTAAAACTAAGATCTCATCCTTTCAATAATATCTATACTCTTTCTATGTCACTTTAAAACAATACTTTTATTACCATTACTTTAATAATAAGCAATTTGAAAGAAAATATCATCAAAGGCAATATTTCAAATCTCAATTAAGAGCGTTACACATTAGCTTATTTCGCAGTAACGGTCCCAATACACCTGTCCCACTCAGGCCTAATATTTATTTGATTGCTAAATTCAAGTAATAGAGGTCCCCTACTCCCTACCTGACCGCCATTTTGTAACTGCCAATTATAAAGGTTTTTTTTTAAAGATCTGTAAGATAGGACGAAATCTTATAAAGACAAGACAAATGTCCAAAAATTTATTGTTTTAACTTCCTAATTATGGGAAATAATAAAGTATGTTTCCATCTATCTTTCTGTTTTACTATTTATATATTTTATCTTATTTTTTGATAAAACAAATCATTGTTGTAACGCTTTCGTTCGGTATATGTATTTCTAGCTGTGCCCGGCATGCGTTGCATGCTCGCCATTTTTTTTTGCACATAATATATAGCCTATGTCCATCTGGAATAATTTACCTTTCAAATGGTGAAATAATTTTTGAAATCGGATTAGTAGTTTCGGAGATTACCTCCTACATCCAAACTTACAAACTTTACCTCTTTATAATATTAGTATAGACTACTTACAATACTATTACTATAGTTTAATTAAACCATATATATTAATTACTAGAAACCAGCCATTACTTTTCTCACATTGCATAATGCTTTCTTATCCATCTGTACTAGTTTAGCTTTCTAAAAGCGAAAGATTTTCAAAATCGATCCGTTAGTTTTTGAGTGTACCTACCCCTTACACAAAAATAAACAAAGAATCGGTCTCCCTTTAGAATATTAGTTGGTATCGATTATTTTTTATAGGAAAAGGCGACAGTATTGTACGAGTAATTCAGGAACAGTTATTAGTCCTACCGTATCTTTTCATTTCTGAGTATTGTCTTCCCTGCATGCAATCATACACGGTATTTCATTTCCAACTATTATCTCTTCCACGGACATAAGCACTTTAATTTGTACTAAATCTTGACGAGTTTCATCCTTAACGGGCTACTGTTAACTCCGGCATTATAAAGCAATAAAACAATCCCGACGCGCATCGATTTATTACCTTAATGCAATAAAATTAGCGCACTAATTTGTCTGAAGCCATTCGTTTTTATGACTATTTCTGACGGAACCCACCGCTCCTGCCCCTACGCCATTTCACGGCTATTGTAATACAAAAACGCCGCGGAATCGAGTAGATGCAAATTACTTTCCTTTACGATTCATCTTGAAACCGCTTTTAATCCTTACCAAGCAAAAATAAATCCAAACATCTAATTTATAAAGTCGAAACTCGGCTGTGCACAGGGGAATGTTATTAAGTGGACAGGTCTAAGATAGACGGTAGTCAAAAGCGGTGTCATGTCACAGTTCTACGAATGAATAAAATCTTTTCTTATTAAATCTATTTATCGATACCAAGATACCAGCTACAGAAATACAGGGTAATGAAATTAGTGTTTACCCTGTATTAATTGGAAAACATTCGAAATCATAGAGAAATCAAGATCTTGTTTTGAAAAGGAGCAAAGTGAATCATTATGCCTCCTCGAATGTGTATTTAACGTATCTAAGGACAATTTGTATTTAATGTATTTAAAAACACAAAGTTTATAAATATGCACAGATTATAATATAATCTAATGATAATTAAACCTTGATAACAGTAGAAAAAAATGCCTTTGTAAAAATCAATGATTGCAATCATTCGTTGGTCTTTTCGTATCTATCTCTGTAGTTGCTAACGGCATCCTACAATTCACGAACAAGCAAATGATATGTACAAGTAAAACTGCCAAACATCGAACTACTTCCTCAAATATGCAATCAACGGCATATAAATGTCATATTCGTTCACAGATGAGAAAAAACAGATCACGTGTTATTAAAACAGGGAAATGAGAATAAAGAATGAAATAGAAAACTGCTTATTTTGAATCATTCCCCTGACCGGGCGTTAAACATTTTTATTGGTGTATCATCAACTACAGAACGCCATAAAGAGCCTTGAATATGTGGAACGTTTATGCCTTTCCATTCCACCAATTGCTTTACAGATAGCCTTTCTTTCCGTGTCTAATCAATAAATGACTGAATATCGCAACCGGGCATTGGTCATAATAATTTTAATCCGTCACGCTTGGGTACGGAGTATTGAAAAATCATTAGAACGCATCTTTAAAAACCATGAACGATCTTTAATAGTAGGTATCTAGTATTGTATTGAAGGCTGTGAAGTATGCCCATTGTACATCCTCTAGAACTGGCGATCCTTCACTTGGTATAATTCAGTTAACATCTCTTTAACTAGTTAATGAAAACAAAATCCGTATGTTTAAGAAGCAAGTGTTTAGACACAAGATGTAGAGCTTTACGAGCCCTATCCAACGACATATTATTAGTTTATATGTAAAAGTATTATTTTTTTGGATTTTTTTAATTAACAATTGAATTAAAATTATATTTTTTGTTTATGGAGGTCATCGATTTGAGAATACATACTAGATACGAGCATGTTACGTAAACACTCCAGGGCAGGCACGTTACAGTCTAATAGTGTTCTATGTTCAGTGGCTCTAAAATTATTTAATTCATATGTGTTTTGAGAATGGAATATTCTTATTACTTAAGTTACAAATTTGATTTTTTAATTAATCCCTCTTCAACTGCTTCACTCCTTCTAGAAGTTGTCAACCAGGTTTCTTTTATAAGAAAGTAATCTAGTCTATTCTCATATCGATGATGAAGGTAGGTATACTCACCTCCGCGTGGTATGTACAGGTATGTAGTTACGTAGAAGTTATATATGTACGTATGTATGGGTGGGTATATATGTATATACATAGGTATGTATAGATATATATACATATTCGTAGGATACTGTCGCCCATGGACATCCACGCAAAATATCGTAATATCGTAATTGTTAGCTTCAATACTGAAGAGTACTTACTTCTCTTTTTACCTAATTACAAAATCATTATATTATATCCAATGACTTTCGCCTCAATGAAGAATTATTTAAACCTTTTAAACTAACGAGTCTATTAAATTATACGGTTATTACACATTTCTGCTCAGTCACCTTACGACTACAATATCCTAATAACTGACATTGTTGCACGTTCGCAGTACCACATAACGCTCATATATTTGCATTTTATGATATAACTTTCCAGAATGATCTTTAAAAATCCAATTGCTATAGGCTCTACCGCTAATACTCTTCTTTAACAGTCTGGTAGTAAACTGTTGTTCGGCTTTTTTCTCGTATATCGACCGTATATCGTGAAAATTATTGCTGGTTTTACAGCTCGTGACTGATTTTACAGCGCCGCCGATCCTAAGTTTCAAAGTGAACGGAAGCGAGCCTGTTTTTTTGGTCACGTTTGTTACTGCTGTGTGCAATACGTGGTGTAATACGACTGACTACTCTGTGTCATACCAGAATCAAGGTGAGATCATCAGATATTTCAAAGAAATGCAAATTATTGGCATAGAAGGAAATTGAGTAAAATTTATGAGTGTTATTATATTTATCGTTGAATAAAAAAGTAGCTAGAGGTTTCTTTGTAAAAACGGCGAAACGAGTGCATGCATGCATCATGAATTCGGTGTTTATCGCACTTTTGAGAATCCAAAACTTTGAAAAAACATGATGATTATTATTTACGTAGTAAAATAGTATGTTGGCGCGTAATATATATCCATAGGAAACTACTAAATGAATTCTATGGATCAGCGAGTGAAGGACCCGCGGGATGCGACAATAAAAGCCAAATGACTATTAAATGTGCCTGCGATGCCCGGGGGCGGGAAATGTGAACGCGGCGAGAGGGGGAATAAATAATTAATTATAGAAAATATCATTGCTATTTTCCTGGACAATTCCCGACGCAGCACATCCAGCATCCGGTGTAGACGTGGTCGCTCATTTATAAAGTGCATTGGGGTCACGACCCGATTGTTAATGTTGTAATAACGGTATGCACTTTATTTTTGATGGTGCCGAAGATGACGACCAAAACGAACGCGCGCGCGACTAACCGTGGTTATAACAATCTGCCATTTTTTTCCCGGTGACAGCGTCAGTCGTCACCTGTCATGGGCTAAAAGGCTGCGTTCAAAATCGTGGCCAAACAATAAAGCGGCGCGACCACAGTATATATATGTGTATCATCAATCAAGTTTATTTTCGTATCGAATTAGGTAGTTACTAAATTATCAATAGTATATTTTTCAACTTATTTTTAAAGGTCATTTCAATTTATGTTGTTCAAAAGCTGTTGCTCCCGACTTCGTTCGCGTGGTCTTCAATTTAATGCGATAATACAGAAATCTTCGCGGGCGTGCACATAACAACTCACCAAAGTTTCATCGCAATCGGATTAATGGTATAGGAACGCATACGGGACAAACAAAGAAACATTCATTTCCACACTTAATGGCAAAAAAAACGAAATTGTACAAAAAAAAGGATAGATTATAGAATGTTTTATACTTATGTATACTTTAATAACGTGTTCTTGATAATACAACCTTATTATTGCTTTTGACAATACGTTTGACAATGACGCAAATTCAAGACATTTACATTCTGTTTACATTTTATTACATCTAACATTTTATTAATTTGATTCTTATTAAGAATATGTATTTATAACTGATTTAAAATAATATATACCTACGATAAATCGTACAGAAAATGGATCGCTGTCGCTGCAAAGATTACGCGGAAGCTGTTAAAAAATTAAGGATTTATACTGTTGGGACTTTTAGACCCGATATTATAGACAACTATGATAGTAAGTGCATTTAGCGATACTTTTTCGAACAGGCGATAATAGTGATGTTTTCCATCGAGTATCTATCTTACAATCGCCTCACATGCTCTACTCGAGTGTCTCGAGTGACTACGTGTCTTTTTCTCTTTATCTAGAGAAGTTGGCAGCCGATCATACAGTTCACGTGGCAAGTGGATAGATTTAGAGAAAGGGTTGGAAAGGGATAAGATAGACTGGGATAAGAATCGGCTCTGACATATTTCACTCACGACCGAAATGCAGTATATATATATATTTCTATAATAATACATAATAATAATTTATTTTCACAGGATCTGGCTTCGCAGTGACGTGGGTACCACACGGCGTGGACTACGGAGACCTCCGGTTTGAGAAGCCTAAGGCTCACAGGGTTCTACAGCCTCACGAGATGTCAAAGCCACTGCCAACGGATTGCTTCAAGATTCAGCAGATGTGGTGCCCCTACTTGACACCAGTAAAGAAGTAAAGATATTACAACTCACAGAAGACTACAAGGAAATGTACATCCTGTATATACTACATTTCCCATTTTATCCTGTAGGTCCTCAATGTACATTCGTGTATCGGCAGTGAGTGAGATATGCCAGAACCCATTCACATCTCATCCTAACCTACCCCTCCCTCCAAATACAGTCCTTTAAATCGCCAAAGGTGGCAGGGCATCCTGGAGTGTGCCAACGTTTGTGATTATGGACTGATGTTGGCATGTATCGCGGATGTCTATGGACGACAGTATCCACTTACCATCGGGTGGACTGTACGTTCGCCTACCGCCTTCATTCCATAAAAAAACTAGCGTCACCTTCGTTCTTCCGAATTACTCTCTCCAACTCATCTTCAACATCCTGTACTCAAAATTAAGTTGCGGCATTCGCGCATGCGCCAATATCAATCATTCTTGAACGAATATTGGCGATAATATTCAATTAATAATCAGGCGAATCGTCTGCGTCTACTATCATATTCTTTTTGTATAAAAACTAGCATGTTATCGGATGATTTCGCTCAAAATGAAGCTACATTCGAATAAAACGCACTATATTTTCAAAGCCGGTCTATTTTTTTAAAATGTAATACCACCTTTAGATATTGCAACATAATTGCGCTTTACGCATGCTCCAGAAATACAAAGAAAAATCTGGAGTATCTGTGATCCATCAAGCCGCACCGGCCCGAAAGCTCCCAGCATACTATTTACTAGGAAGGCCTGTGCCCTGCAGTGGGATGTTATAGGCTGATACAAGTTCAATTACCACCTACATATATAAAATTGAAATTTGCATGTAGGTACATATATATTTTAATTAGGAGTAGCAGTCAGCATTGTCCTATTCATGAAGTAAACCGATTACATGAGAAATTAAAAAAAATCTATCTATTTTAATTTTAAATTTATTTTTTATATAGCAGTTATATGTAAATTCCGTCATTAAGTATGAAAATAAATCTCACTCTACGGACGTTGAATTTCCTTTTCAATTACAATCAAATTAAATAAAAGTTTACAACTTAAAATTGTAACACAGTTGTAAACACCCAAGTTGAAAATCGAATGTGATGTTTTTGATCATTTGATATGGACCGAGCTATAATGTGCACGTTAATGTGGATGAGACTTTGCCTATCTTTTACTATGTTAAATAAGTAATAAATCCTTTCGTAAAACAAAATCTCTCGTAAATGCAATAATCTTTGATTTTAGTATGTGTTCTACCATAACACTTCAGTTATGCGTTTATCATACAGCTACATGTGTTATCGTGGACGCTGCTTGAGTTTATTTACTAGTGAGAGCCCGACCAGTAAGGTCCAAAAGTTTCGCCTGACATCTTTCTAGACGTCTAAATAAAAACAAATTATACGTCATTGTAATTGTCATTTATCTTGTTAATTCGTGTATTGACTTTTAGAACAACGGGAAGTCACAAAATCTTTAAAATGTTTAAACTGGAATATCGTTCCGTGATTCTTACAAGGGAAGGTGTTAGCCCGACCGATATCAAACAAACGTTGGATAATATGTACGGGGATTCTTCTTCATCTTTTTCCACCGTCAAAGATTGGTGTAAGCAATTTCGTTTAGGACGAGAGTCCTTCGACGATGAACCTCGAGACCACTGAGGCACTCACTCCAAACATTGTGCATGAGGAATGAATTACTTTAAAATACCAAGCGCGTTGGCGAGTCCTCTCTTTTAAGAGGTGGTGTAGTTCCTCAGGGCTTGTGATAACGGCTTTGTTATACTTAAGTCGCCTTTCACGACACCCACGGGAAGAGATGGTAATCTGCCTTTGTCTAATCTGCCACTGTTAGCATTGTTAGTCACCTTTTACGAAAATCAAGTGAAGACATGGTGCTGTTCTATAGCCGGCTGTCACCACACGGCCAAAAAGTATTTTTTTAAAAACCCAAAGTTAATTTGAAACTTAATCGAGCAAAGGCGTGTCCATACTAAATCTTTCACCTTTCTCAACGGAGGTCGACGCGCTCGAATCAGTCAATAATGAGTTAATATGACGTCAAAATGTCGCCCCGTCACACGTCGACGTGTCGCCGACTAAAACGTTTACACACGGCACACAGTTGAATGAATCTGATCTATTTGAGAGATATATGTGGGCGGAGAGGAAAGTTGTAAGAAAAAGTACTTACTTTATATTAAAAATAATCAGTTATCGCTTTTGGTACTTACGTAATCATCTAGAAGATATTTGGTGATAAAACAGTACAATTAATGAAAAACAATTAATTAAAAAAAAAGTCATGTGGGACGTTAAAAACTGATGTCGATTCCTGTAATAAAATGACCTGCATCGACAAAAAGGTAATATTAAGCAGTTTTTTGTATGCCATTTTCCATCTGATCAATGAATATTCTGTAGTCAATTATAAGCCGTCCATTAAAAGGGTACCAGTTTGGTAATGTTTTTGCAAAAACAAACAAAATGAAGACTAAGTATTATATAAGCCAGAACTAGTAGGTCAATTATTAATTGAAGACTAAGTATAAGCCAGAACTAGTAGGTCAATTATTAATTGAAGACTAAGTATAAGCCAGAACTAGTAGGTCAATTATTAATTGAAGACTAAGTATAAGCCAGAACTAGTAGGTCAATTATTAATTGAAGACTAAGTATAAGCCAGAACTAGTAGGTCAATTATTAATTCATTTGTTCTGTCATATACCTAACAATTGGGACTAAAAATGTTAACAGTTCTATGACGTAACAATTCTATAGAACAAATAGATAGTCTCCCGTTAATAATATTTCGCATTTTGAATTTAAAACTGAATGTGTGGGTATTTACGAGTGAGTATACCGGGAAGGACAAAAAAATCAAACTCAACAGACTTACAATCATCGTCCAATAGTAGGAAAATTTCGATGAAATCCTGGCATGTATCGCGGATGGACGACAGTATCCACTTGCCATCGGGTGGACTGTATGCTCGTCTGTCGCCTTTTTTCATAAAAAAAAGTTAAAGGTCAAGGACTACACAACTAAGGGTTATAATAACTTATCTTGGCACCAAAATTTTTAAACAGTTAAATATCAAACAGTGCCAAATAAAAAATATGAATCTCTTAAAATTTTAATTCTAACAGTTTTTAAACAGTACCTACTTGTATAAATAAAATATATTATTCTTTTAATTGAATATACGAATAAATACCGTAAACACTTGTAATTATAATTAAAATCATGCCTTGATTCAATTTATTAAAAACTACAATAATCTAAACTGAAGTCATGCGAATTATGAATACTTTAATCTCCATTTCCCACACATTTAGAATTGTGTGTTATGTTATGACAATTTATTATTAAGCGTGCGATGTAATAAGTAGCATGTATGTATTCGAATGAATAGATTGTTATCGATACGTTATCGATAATGTAGATTTCGTTTTAAAAAAACGATAATTAGTTCTCCCAATTGCCCATCACTAGTTATGTTGCCCCTTATCAAAAGCGTAGCAAGATATTTAATATTCGTAACCAGCTGACCCTACAGACGTCCTGTCCAAATTTCAATAATACAATGATTTCAATAAGTTCATACAAAAATCCCATAGAAAAAAGCACTTTCATTTTTTGCCGATTTTTCCGAATTTGAATTTTCTTTCCCTATAAACCTTATTCGGACTATTACGAACATTTAAAAAAAAAAGTGATGCGCTTACCAACGAACAGCATTTAATTTTTATTTATATAGATTTAGGCAAGTTTATCTATCCAGACAAACTTAATTAATTCCAGCCAATTAGAATGCAATCTGTTTCTTTCTCACAAAATATTAAATATGAATACTTAATTTCAATAATAATATCGTAAACAGGTGTCTCTTGGCCCGGAAACATCGTGGGTGTCATTCAGAGCCAATCAAAAACAAAATCATATCAAAAACATCAAATTATTCCTCATACTCCGATATCATCACGTTCACAAAATTAACAGTGACATTATGAGATATTATTTAAAGTTTATTAATAAAGAAAACTCGAAAATCGACATTTCAATCACAAACGACCTTATGCCGTTAGAAATAAAGTCGATATAGAACGTTAACGTTCATTTTTAGGTAATTCAGATTCAGGGGCATTAATAAGGAGCTAATGTGGTTTAAACATGTATAATGTATTAGGAGACGGGTCAAAGACACAGAAACGACAACAAACAGTAACAAATCTCAGAGCTGTTACACGCAATAAATAATCTACGCTTAATTGCAAACAAGGCACAACATATTGAATTTTAACTGGAAATGTGAGTTTATTTGAAAAGGGGGATTTTAGTGAAATCTTAAAAGAAATATTAAATTTAAGTTAGATAATGGTAACCAAAATCTGTGAGTTCATACCGACAATAAGATTTTTTTGCTGACAAACGGCTGAATAATATGTTGTTCAAATACTTATAGTTGTTCACTATTTAATTGCACGAATCAGCACTGCTGCATTAAAATGCATAAGAAGATATGTATAGTGGAGTTCCGCGAAGGTTTGCGAGGGTCTATAAGAAACTCCGTGTAAACAGTGTTTCTGTGTATGCGTGAGAAATAATTTCAAGCGTTTATGTGAACATTACAATGCAATCAGCCCATTTGGTGTCCACTTCTGGATATGGGTCTCCTCATATACATTGTCTTGTGCATAAGGAATGAATTACCTAAAACTACGCTGGCCAAGCGGATTAGAGAGTCCATTCCTTTAGAGGTGCTGTAGTTCCTCAGCGGTTGTGATAGCGGTTTTCATCCTCTAGTCGCCTATTACACCACCCACGGGATATAGTTGGATATAGCCGAGCTACACCGGCCGGCACATTGAATATGAACATTACTTACTGTTATTTATTTCGATTGTGCCGAATCTCTCGGGTGGGCTTCGATACGGATCGATACGATCTCGTAACAAGATTCATTTCTCGATTTCCTTAATTACCGTTAATGGACGGTGACCGTGGTTCTTTGAAACGCTTATGATTTCAATGCGTTAGGTAAATTCCGTTTCAGCGATAAGGGGACGTTTTTAATGTAGACCGTTTATGTTAATTAAGATTTGAGTTTTTTGGCCCGCGGTCTCAGGGCCTTGTTAAAGGTAGGCGATAATATTATCTTTGTGCTTCAGACTTTAGATATAATTAACATGTGATTTACTGTTCCCATTGAGTGTTCCCAATTATTCTTTTTTTTATAGAAATGAGGCGGCAGTCGAGCAAACAGTCCATTTGGTGGTATGTGGATACTGTCGCTCTGCTACATCCACGATATACACCAAGATCAGTCCAGAATGACAAACATTGGCATGCCTCCGCATTTTGGGAAAATGTAGAGGGAATGGGAACGTAATGGGAATGGGAATGGGAATGAGGTTTAGCATATCTTACCCGCTCACTATATATTAAGGTTTTATAATTAATAAGTAAGAAAATCAGAATCTTCATCTTCATCAGAATTAGCCATAATGTAAACTAAAACTGTTGGCATATTATTTATTATCTGTTCTTTAAAACCACTCTAAGTACAGGATTTTAAACAGTGAGTTGTGGCTGTGTGGTGTCGCCGACTCCATCTCCTCTCGTGACGTTGTAAAAGGCGACTAAAGATTATCCTTTACCGCTTTGTTATCAAAGCGGCTACCACAAGCTTGCAGTTAACACTACCTGTAAACTCACCGATCCGCTTTTACTGTCTACTGTTTTAAGGCCATATATCCCTCATGTCCCTATATAAAACAATGTGTATGAGAATGGACGACAAAAAAGAACTGATTACGTATAAAATTGGAAATTTCGGATCCTTCTATACTAAAGGTACTTCATCAAACTACTTATAAACGACCACTCCCTTAATTCTATGTATTTTATAGAATCGTCTTTATTAAACTATTTAATAAAATTAATATACACGTACCTGTGTGCGGCATGTCGTCGCGGGAATAATTCTGAAAAAGAAATAAAATATTAATAAGCCATGTCTTTCATAATAAAACTAGCAACTTCATTCCTTCGTATTATTTATATATAAAGGACCTTTCACACTAACTACGAGTGTCTCACGTCTATCCACCGGCATTTAACGAATTCGATCTTCTTCACTATTCTTTTTTACTTTGGTTAAGATTTTCTAAGTTAAAATTTCTTTGTTGCAAGAGTCTGTTTAAATGGAGACATGGAGACATCTGATTTTTAAGATAACTGTAAACCGCCACCAACCCCGAACGGAAAATAATCAGGGTCTTTTAGATAAGGCTCTTGTAGCATAAGGTTGGAATCGCAAATCGTCGGAATATTGCAAAATCGCATTCCCCCATATTTGAACACATTGGTAGCATGTCTGAAGCGGACTCTACCAAATCCGCACTTTTACGATTCCAACGTTTTGCGATTTCGACCTTACGCTACAAAAAATATTTTATTTGTTTATTATTTTTCCAGCTAATAGCAGCAATGTAATATTTTAGAAGTCCAGAATACAAATTCAAATTCCGGAAGTAATGATAATCCATCTGCAACACTGCTATCTAAGAGTACCTACTTATGCAGATATAGAAAACTAGTCATATATTTAGTTGACTCATTTTATACCAGTTTAAATAAGCAAATTAGCATCAAGGTTATCAGGATGTAAATGAGTGGGGATAAACAACATTCAGGTATATAGACAAGACAAGCGCCATTCAAACGGGCGTGGTCACCCATCTCACGACACGCCTCAATGACCAAAATGTGTTTACATTATTATCTTTCCCTAAGAGGAACATTAAATGTTTCATATTTGCCATAGGTAAGACGCAGCTTTCGGTCTCTATTGCCTGATTCCTAAATTGTACTCATCCCCAAATGACCAAATTTCAAATGTCCTTTTCCCAAAATGACTGATTTGCTTAATTTTCTATGTGACAGGAATGGTACATTCTGAAAGATATTTTTTTATTAGTGATGCTACTAGACGAGGCATGACATTATATTCTCCAACAAATAAATTTATTGAATTGAGGTGCATTTGTGTTACTTACTGTAGGTACCTCAATTGACCTCAGTTTTATTCAGACATTTTTAAGCAAAGTCATTTAGAAAATCAGTTTTTATGAAAAGGTAATTTAGAAATCAGGCAATACAGACCAGTAGCGACATATAATGTCATATTGACACAAAACATCTGTTATTTCAATGTACGTGATTTGTTCATAATCAGTTTTTTTTTTATAATGTACGAAGGCGGCAGACGAGCATACAGTCCACCTGATGGTAAGTGGGTACTGTCGCCCATAGACATCCGTCATACACGCCAACATTAGTCCAAAATGACAAACGTTGACACGCCCCCGGATGCGCTGCCCACCGTTGGAGATATACCATAGGAATGTATTTGTAGAAAGGCTTGGGAAAATGGGGAGGGATGGGATGGGATGGCAATGGGCTCTGGCAGATCTCACTCACTACCGAAACACGTATGTACATTAGGGAAATAATGTAAAGTGGGAAATACAGTACATTTCAAGGTAGTCTTCTGTGAGAAAGGGGTAACGTGGCCAGTCGAGCGCGCCCAGCGGCTGTTGGATTGCAGCCTGCACTCTCCCCCTCAGTTACTTTTCTTCTGAACCGGATCCTTTATCGGATAGCATTGTAAAAGCTCCTTTAAGGTTACAGAATGTGTACATTTTCTCAGCAGTAAAGTGGATATATGCGCAAATTCTTTTCCTGAGGCTGCCTTAAAATTTATTGGAATATATAATGTCGATCGTTAACCAAGATATCTTAGGACCAAACGAAGCGAGAATACTGACATTACCTACATGGGACAATTTTATTGGATTTGCTTCCCGCCTCTAAAGAGTAATAATCTTACTTTTCTGGGAATTTTGTCTTAACAAGACATGCCAGCCCCACCGTACCATATGACTTATGCACAACATATATTGTACCACAAAAATATGATTAACCCTGAATTATCCTGATGTAGCCCTGTCATAAATTTAACCAGTCTACAACTTGGCTATCATATTATAGTCTACTAACCACTCAGGCCTTTGACCTTATATTTTTTGATTGTCTATTATTTGTGGGATGCAGAAATCCCAGCGCCACCGTAGTAGTTAAGATTAAACACATTTATTTAACCAGGTGGTTAGAAATCATCTTCCTGAAACAGAAAATACCATGCGCGATATGCAGTTGAGACGCTGTTGCAACCACTCTTTCATTTCTTCTTGTTTTCCTCCCAGAAGCAAAATAATAAAGGGGCAGTTGTCCGATCACGCTATAGATGTTACATAAACTGGATCGCAAAAATTCCGGGTGGCTAATAAATGGCGTGATAGTTTCTTAAATACATAAGACTAATTTGCGAAACTATAGTATATTGTAGATGACTGATTAATATATATAAAAAAATGTGTAACACGTTCTGTACACTATATAACTTTAATTAAATACTAAAAAATAAGAAAATTTCGCTTCTAACTTATGACAACAAAAATACACTTCGCAGTAAATCTTAAAAAATAAAAGTTTTTTTGTCAATTTAATATTTTGTATTTCCTCCACGAGCCCGTATCACTTCAATAAGACGATGTGGCATGCTGTAAACCAAATGTTTAATACGATTTTGGTCTATGTTTGCCCATTCTTCCACTAGCGCATTCTTTAACTCGTGTAAGGTAACGGGAGCAGGAGAGCGTTGTCTCACGCATCTCCCGAGCTCGTCCCATGCATGTTCTATGGGATTTAAGTCTGGGCTGCGAGCTGGCCACTCCATGCAGGTAATACCGACGTCTTGAATATACATATTGACCAAATGAGCAGTATGTGGTCGCGCATTATCGTGCATAAGAATGGAAATTGCACCCATATTCACTAAGAATGGACCAGCATGCTCATTTAAAATCTCTCATTTAAAATCTGACAGCAGTCAGAGAACCGTTTTCTATGATCACTAACTTCGTGCGATCCTCTGAAGATATCCCAGCCCAAACCATTATTGATCCTCCACCGAATGGCACCTTTTCTTCAAAACACGCTTATAGATACCGTTCTCCTGGCCGTCTAAATACTCTTCGTCTCCCGTCGTGCGTAAATAAACAAAATCTGGACTCATCGGAAAACATAACCTTGGACCAATCTTCACCTGTCCATCGGATGTGTTCTCGAGCAAACCGTAACCTCGATGTTCTCTGAGCAGTTTGGGGCCGTTTGCTGGTCTATAAGGCTTTATATCAGCTTCACGAAGACGTCGCAGAATCGTTCTAGAGCTCACATTGTTGTGGTGAATTTCTTGAAGACTGTTTCGGACCTGAACAGCCGTGAGATGTCGATTCCTTAACATAGTGCTCACGATGAATCGGTCTTCTCGTGTAGTTGTGCACCTTGGCCTGCCATTTCCTGGTCTCCTGATGTTCATGCCGGTCTCTTGAAATCGCTGGAGTACTCTTTGGACCGTTGATAAAGATACTCCTACTGTTCTAGCAGTGCTACGCTGACTTCTTCCTTCTTGTACCATGGTAATAATCCGTGTACATTCTTCAGGTGATAACGACATGATATTGCATTGAATACTCTGATCAATCCAAGGAACCATTTATAATGACAGCGCCGTTTGAAACAAAAGCAGAAAAAATATTCTTTTCCTAATTTTAAATTTTGAAATTTTTCAAAATGCAGAATATTTTTTTTTAAATCTGTAACTTGTACAAATGAAACCTCTTTAGAGATTTAGAACAAGCATTAGTAACCTCCTTACTACATATTATTTATTCGAGCGATCTAGGTATATAATTTATGGAGAAATCACGGTTTTTATTAGCGACCCGGAATTTTTGCGATCCAGTGTAGTTTAATTAAATTGAATCTAAAGATGGCGACACTTTTGAAAGTCTTGTTTTATAGAAAGAATGTGGCAGACGAGCAGAAAGTCCACCTGATGGTAAGTGGATATTGTCGCCCATGTACATCCGCAATATATGCGAAATCAGTACCTACAGGATGACAAACGTTGGCACGCCCCAGGGTATGCTGCCTACCTTTTTGAAATTAAGTGAATATTGAATATTGTTTTATTCTTTGGGAAATAAAGTTCTTAAACCACAAGTAAACAGGTCATCTAGAAACGTTAATAAATGTAATCGTTAAACTTGTTTGATTTGTGCTATATTAGCATAAGGATAGATCCTCAAAAGTGGCACTAAGTTTTACAAGGACAGATTTTCAAACGAACATAAATGTACAATCACAGCGGCAAATAATAGGTTGTATTTCTTTCCACTCACTCCTGTTTTTCGTCTACTTAATTCAAAAGGGTGAGTTTATATTTTTCGCAGTTCTTGACGCTTATCAAAGTAGTATCGCGGTTACGAGTATATCACTAGTGTTGCGTGCGGTACGATTCTGAGGCCACAATTTAACTGTGACATTCTAGCATGAACGCAGCACGGTTATGATTAAACCTCCCCATTACGACCGATAACACCCTTAAATCATAATTTATTCAAATTAAAAATACTTATCAAAATATGATGCGGTACTAAATCAGGAATTAAGTGAGTCGGTGCGTGTTTACGGTGGAAATCGATGGTATCGCCGCGCTCGATCACCGTGAAAATCCAAAATAAAAAATTACGGCCAAAAAGGTTGTGGTTACACGCGAATATCACTTCAAAACGCGTGCCGTCTTAACCGTGGTTAAACGCTGGCCCTTTGTAAGGCGATACGTTTGCATGAAAATGGAGTTTAACTGCGAGTAATAGTTACATAAGTATAAAAAGTATATAAAACTATTGTTGTCTGGAAGAGATTGTACAAAACAGGGGCATCTTCTAATTGTATTCTCTTTTACAAATATTGTTTTTAAAAGTATAAATGTTTAAATGATTTAAAAAAATATAATGTATGTCTATCTCTGTATTAGTTGTTCAATCCAGCTGAAAATCAACGCTTAATTCTCGTCGAGCTTTGAGCTATATGCTGATTATATCCATTGTCATTGTCAAAAAATGAAAAATTACGTCTAACTAAGTCTGTATGTAACTTAAATAACTAAAAGCAATTGTAATTTTAGTGCCTAAGTTCACGCCACTAAACAGCGAGCAATTAATGCACTAAAACCTAACCGAGGTGAAGGCGAGCGTATCAAAAAATATTACCAAAACTATTACCATAATGACACGGGACAAAATGGTAAATTATGGCGCGCGTGTCCGCAGGACACGCTAGACTAGCGACACAGAAACAAGTGAGTAAAGCCCCTAATACAATTAGCAAGCAAAACCATTGATGGTTTGCTTATTTCAATTAAAAACATTGCGAGAATTTCCAGAAGTGATTTTTAATGATGAATATTAAACGTATTGAGGCGCCTATTCAACACTACAAGCGATCCCAAGGCAGGGCCGTATCAAGCGTATCTAGGAGCCTGGGTGGAATGCCCATTTTTCGGAAATATAAAAAGTAGATCGCATATTTTGCAATAATTCGCATTTTAATGTGAATTTTCTAAGCATTTGGAATGTAAAAATCAAATGAATCATATATAAAATTAGATGAATGATTAGATTTTACACTTCCAACGCGGCGCCCCTCGATTTCCTGGTGCCCTGGGCGATCAACGGATAAAGGGAGAGGCCTACATAGATATAGTCGGGCAGTAGAGGGTATAGGCTGATGGTATGGTATGGCATAATATATTTTAGGTATAACTTGACGAACATCTTGAATCTTGTTTGTTACTTTTTCAACTAACTTCGACTTCTTACCGACATTTCATATTAAATAATAAGGGAATGATCGCATATGATTTATATTTTTAACTTTTAAGAAATGGAACCCTAAAAAATTAATCCAAGGTTACAAAGGCGCCTATATCTTTGTAATCTATACCCGATAAAACACCAGGTTTCGCCTAAACTCGCTCCAATTTCGCGTTAACGCTGTGCGTGTTAAAATTTATGCATATTTTATACTAAATTATGATAACATTTTTATGGTAACGCTTCGTAAGCAAAACCTCGGATTGTTTTGACAATGATTAAACACCCGTTTTTGTGTCTACGCGTGACTATTTAGTACTGTACTTAAATACAGGACGCTTTGGGATGTGTCCAATCTTGTGTCATCTCGTTCCATTTCCTTCATCTGGTGCATGAGGGATGCATGCGAAGTGGTGTAGTGTGAGATTGTCTAATGTTTTTCCTATTTCCATGATACTACGGATATAAATATTCGTTGTCGTATTGGCGAATACTCGTTAATTTTAGTTATTCGTATTTATTCACCATTTTCTAAACGAATACTCGAAAAGTAGTAAATGTAAAATATGCATTCTATAAAATGAAAAAAATAATATAAAAATCACCGTTTGTTTGAATATTGAGTACCCCTCTTTAAATTGAACTAAAAACTACTTACTAATTTTACAAGTGCATGCTTACTAGATTAGGTACTATTCCTATTAGGGAATAGTGAGGCAATTTATTCGTATTTGTATACATTCATAAATAGTGTTTTTTTTTTTTTATTCGAAACATGTCTAACACTACCATCTGGCTAACGAACTCTGTTACGATACGATTATTATAAAGGATAAATTTGGTATTCCCAATTATTCTACCAAACCTTAAATCCAAATCGCAAATGAAAGGCCTCAGCTTATCTTAAGGGAAATCTACTGATATGCGAACATACTAAAGATTGCTTTTTGCGATCGATGTTGGCATGTACCTATATATAATATTATTATGTAATGCCAACATCAATGTTCATTTTCGACCTGTAAAAGAATAGTAAGCCATCAAGTACATATCTTCATTTAAACGAAAGTCTCCGGTAACGATTAGGATCCTTAGAAAAGACCTAATCAGCAGTGGAGAGACGATGGGCTGGTGATGGATAACTTCTAATAAAAACTGTGTTTACTTCTTTAATCAGTTAATTACTATGAATCAGACACGTTAATTTCGTATGATAAATTACATATATTTATACTTTCATCGGTTATTTATACAAGAGTATTCACAGATCGGTGATAGTCTAGGGGTATCTGTTCTCGGTATTCATTCGTGAGATAGTGAGTTCAAATCCCTGATGCATTATAATTATAGGTACAACTACTTATAATTATCATTAGCTCACCGGTGAAGGAAAACATCGCGAGGAAACTCGCATGCTCGAGAATTAAAACACAACCTCAAGCTTATTTATCCACCAATCTGCATTGTGCCCGTATGGTAGATTATGGCCCGAAACCCCCTGTAATTTACTAAGGTCCGTGCCCTACAGTATCATCATCGTTCATAGGTACAGACATTATGTCAAATTATTCGTAAAATAATCTTTATCGATTATTTAAACTATTTTAAATTTTAATAAGTAAATTTTTATTTTACTTATTTAAACCGTATTTGAAACAAACATAACTTATACATTTGCGATCATTGAGTTATCTTCATAATAGATACGCCCGTTTAAAACCGCGATAGCCTGGCGTATAAAAATGGACTAATTAACGCATTAACAAACAAATCTTTGGCTCGAATCTTTATCTTAATCTTTTTTCTTTTTCTTGGAAAAATATATCGCGTAGGTATATAACGCCGGGCCGTCAACGGGTGGAGGCCACACTAAGATATCTTAACCCACCGAGCGAACTGAATTATACGCTCTTTCAGAAAATAAATCTGTTTCAACAGTGGCTACTGTGTACTGCGGGTTCTGTATAATTATTTTTTTGGATTTAGTGAGGCAGAAAAAATGGACTGGTAACGAACCTTGAAGGGCTCATCGGACTTTTTAGCGGCAACTCGAGAAGTGAATTCAGTTTTTGTTTGATTATTGAAAAATTGTGTATTAGGCGTTTTGTGGTTTAATAGTGATAGTTTATTAATATGTAAAATGTTTTTCACGCGTGGTGTTTGTGATAATCAAATAATAGCGTGGGACTGCGTTTTTCGCGTGCTTCCAAGGAGTCCTCTTCTGTCCTCAGTAAACCTACTATCGTTATACTCAGCGACTCTTGACTTAATACTCGTAGGTTACGTTTTAAACTGAAATTGTTTATTACAAAGAAAACTTGACACTGGCAGAATTGCCATTGCCATTTTAACAATATTTTTTTGCATTTTTCTAGAATGTCCACAGTCTAGAACCACAGAATAGAAAGAAACAAACTGTTTCTACTCCAAGAAACTTTTATTTTATTTTCACATGTTTTAGTTTTAGACCACTGTCTTAAATGGATATAGCAGAGAAGTAATAAAAAGTGCAAATATTTTCTGTAAAAAACTAACAAAGCTTAAAGGCATAATCAACCTCGTTATGAGTAATAAAATCTTTATTATTTAAAAAAATCTCCCCCTTTCACGGAACCCCAAGCAAAAACGTAAAAGACCGAATCCAGTGGCGATCACGGGTAAAAAACAAACTAGTGGTGAATTGATTAGCATAATCTGCAGTACAAAGAGCGAAAAGTAGTGTATCTGCGTTCAAATATGCAAAATTCACCTGACACACACACACACACGTGCCCTTTACTTACACTAGCAAACGTCACAACAAAAACTCACAAACGAAATATTACAATTCAAACGAAATATTTTAGTAATCCTCGATTTCGTATGAAGTAAGAGCGATAATGAAACAACCTAAATCACAATGTAATGCATGGAAATTTGTGTATGTTATATGTAAATGAGTAAATACTAAATAGGTATGTATACGTGATATTTAATGGCTAAGTAAATTTGCAAAATTTGTTTACAAATTCTAAATACTACCATCAAAATATATTGAAATAAATATTATTGCTTTAAAATTTTTGCATTCTCGATGAAATATTGGCCCTAGAAATTTCAATTGCCGTAAGAGACAAATTAAAACTTTTCAGCGGGGGCATTTATTCTTTATATAAACTATTGTTTATATAAATCAGTTGACTATTGTTTGACTTTAACGTACTGTTTTGACTTTAAGAAATTTAAGATTAAAACAATAGCTGTGACATTAATAAAGTTACAGCGGACCCTCGGACCCTCCGGAAAAATTGTGATTATCACTTACACCAATTTGTAATTTTCAGGATCGATGTGATAACGCACATATAGAATAACTGACAGCTCTTGCCCTTTCACCGCTCACCGGCAATAAATTTCAATGCGCCGAGTTTCACCACTGTTTGCCTTAAGCCGTGTGTCGACGCGCTAAGACCCCCCACGGGTCAGCTCTCAATTAAGCCACTTGTCTGTTCGCACTTCGTGTGCGAGCGCCCTTATCGCGATCCGTGTGGGTGACATTATTTTCTACTGGATTTTTGTACATACTAGGCGAATGACTTTAATTGTTTTACACTAGTAACGGCAGTGATTGTAAGTGGCAACGTTAGAATGAGAACTGGCGAACTATCAGAAATATGTATGTTATGTTGTTGAAGTTGTGACACAACTTATATCAGGAGCTTGCATGAATGACGTTAAATGCATTGCATGAATTGCATGAATGACACTAAAGTATGAGGTGTCGGCCAGCTATAGGCTAGCACCAACCCATCTCTTCTCGAGGGTGTCGTAAAAGGCGACCAAGGGATAACAAAGCCTGGGGAACTACACCACTTCTATAAGTGTGGACTAGCCAACTCGCTTGGCCAGTGTGCAGTTTTAAGGTCATACATCCCTCAAACACCAAGACAATATCAAACACGGCTAAACAACTTAGTAATACAGGTACTTATTAAAGTAAAATTTTAAAAACTTATTTGCTAAAAATAACAAAATGAAAATACGAATGTAAAGTATTTTGTGTGCGCAGTCCGATATACACTTAACCGGTTATTCCTTATTATAATTGTCAGTAAATTAACAATTTTCCCACTAGTCGGCCATAAGTTTAAACCATCACATAGGCTCTCCGCTAACAATCGTCATTTAACCGTATAAATGAATGAATATATCTTCATTATCTATAAACTACTTACATGGGCGCGCGACACTTTAGATGTTAGCGCACGCCTCTCACACCGCACTGTAATCGGATGCACTATATTTAAATAAAAATCTTTCAGATTTTTTAAAAGTTCAAAAAAAGGTACGACGGGTTCACAATCCACAGATATTTAAATTACATCAGTCATGATGTTATAGAAGTAACTATACATATTTAAAAAATCAGACAATTTTCTTTATTCATGCAACAAAAATTTTTAATAAATGAAGTTTTATAAACCAAGCAAAACCAGTCTTTCAGCAAGACTCATGCTGATAATGTAATGTATTAATTATGTTTGTGAATGATATAAATAACATTGTTACCAATAATATATTTATATATGTATAATTTGTGATAATATATAAATAAATGATTTTGATAATGACAAAAAAGACACCCTGATACAAGATTAATTATTTACTTTGATTCGAGATTAATTGGTTACCACGAACGATATACAATTTTATTCAATTCTGTCGACTTTTATGTATCAAAGTCGATTGGTTGTTGCTTCATCTTATTACCCTATAAGTTCTAACAAGCTCCTGTTCGCCACGGTGTAACGGTGTATCTTTCTCGCGTGTTATGGAGCGCGCGTCGAGATAAAGATACGAACAGCGCGGCGCATTTGCATTCACGAGTATGCGCCACACAGCGAGACCACCCTATACAATGTTCGCTTATTTAACAATTTTCGCCTTAGTTCGCGCCTCACCTTGTTAGCTTCGTAGGAGGTTTGACCTAGAACCAAAACTATAGGCAATATTGGAGAGGATAAGGATTTACTATCAATAAATATTGAGAATGACAAGCAAGCTACAAGTGCATGAGTGAAGTTACTGGGTGTAAATTGAAACGTTAAATTTGTCTTAGAATATTTTTTGGTTTTAAAACAAGTCTAAATTAAGAAGAAAACTGCTAATCAACCGCGCGAATTTTAATAGGATTGAAAGCTGAAATTTCAATGACGATACCATCAAGCAAGTCCTCGCTCCAAACTCATAGATCAGTTTTGTCATCAAAAATTTCGAGTTACAAAGTTTGACGATTATGAATTTATGCCGCACAGCTAAGCAACGCTATAATAGTTGTCAACCATTATGTTGGAGATTTCCAGAATAAAAGTTTAAGATTTTGTTTTAAATATTTCAGTGACAGCAAATAGTAATTTTCATAATGATTTACATAATTTACAGTAATTTTCGCCTCCTGGATTACAATTGGTTTCCAGGAGATATGTCTTTGTTCAACACATTAAAATATTCCCCGAATTCAATCTCAGAATTTACGCTAATTTAATTACAAGTAACGGCACCACCAATAATAAACAATAATAAAGTGTTGTTACGAGTATTTTTAAATAACAATAACAAAATTGCGTATCATTTATTTGCGCTGTTTCACTTCTCATTTCCAATCTGGAACAAGTGGTTTGGGTAATTTCATACTTGGAATGCTTCATTTACACACCGGTGACGTTACAGACATGGATCGCTGAAAAAATGTTCAAAAATCACGATTTCACAGTGTTGTTTCTCTTTTTATACATGGCAATTAGTACATTCTGCCCGCGTTTTCTTCGCAATAACCAATTTTAAAGTCTAAAATGTACTCTGTCAATGTCCAGTCCCGTCGAAGTAAGTCAGGAGTCGCTCAGTAATGTGATAGTGGGTTTAGAAGAATTTAGAGGATAGAATTAGTGTAGAATTAGAAGATAGAATTATAGAATTTAGAGAATTTAGTGGGTTTCCTGATTTAGAGGATAGAAGAGGACTTCTCCTTCTCCCAAGCACACGAAAAACTCAATCCTACGTTTTCATTTGAGCATATATCGCAAACATTATGCATAAAAAACACTTTGAAGTTTAATAAACTATCACTATTAAATCACAGAATGCACAATACTTAATTTTTACAATAATCAAACATTATCTCAACTTCTCAGGTCTCGAGACATTAAAAACTGAGATATTCTTCTAGAACATGCGTTTTAATCCTAATGGCCCTAATATCCTATCGTAGTTGGTACTACTATCGTTTGCGACTTGTATCGTTTCTATCGTTGCACTTTCTATTGTTTGCAAACGCGTCCATGTCTACCGTTTTTTAAAGATATAAGTTTCTCAACACGACCGCTAATTAATTTATTGCTTGATTCTCTATAGAATAAAAAACTTCACGCAAACGCGATAGTACTATTTGAACATCATTTATTTGAAATTCGAATTCCGAAAGCCATTTACTCAAAACGAGAAAAATAAAAATGTGGTATTCTCCTTTTTATTGCATTCCGAGCGCTTTTCTTTGCAGCAATGGAATTCGAACGAGAACATTTTCGTGCAATGATGTTACACGATTTTTAAGTTGGATTAAATGAAATTGAGTCCAAAAATAGATTAGTGTCAGCTTTTGGGGAGCTCGCGTGCAAGTCTCGTGCAACAATTTTTAGATGGTTTTCTCAACTTAAACAAGGAAAATTTTCCTTGAAAGATGATGAGAGAAGTGAGCGTCCTGCGATTTCTGTAACGAATGAAAACATCGAAGCGATACCAACTTACCCATCGAACTTACCCAAAAACTAGGTATTTTTTGGGTAAAACAGATAGTGAAGACTCTTAAGATTTCATCGACGGTCATTCATCAAATTTTATACCAACACCTTCAAGTCAAGAAGCTTTGTTCGCGTGGGGTTCTTCATTCGCTGATTGCTGAAGAAAATCAAGCTCGCGTGACATGGTGCAGGGAAATAATTATAAAATTGGTAAATGGAGAGGGACAGAATTTATTTAATATTATTACTGAAAACGAAAATTGAATCTATCAGTATGACTCACTAACAAAGCGGCAATCAACGGTTTGGGTGCTTCCGGACGAAGAGCCACCCATGAAGGTCAAACGTGGGCGCAGTGTGGACAAAAAAATGGCGGCAACATTCTATTCTGCGGGTGGCCATTTAGCGACAATTTCTTTAGAAGCTCAAAACGCTGTTAATGCCCAATGATCTTTATCAAACTCTCATCAATTTTCTGTATCAAGAAAAGCCCTCTCAAACCTGTTTTAGGACGTTTTTGATCAAAAATCAATCATGCATCATCTTACAAAGCAAAACTCACCCAAGAGTTTTTGAAGGCCACAGAGATCCAAGAATTGAGCCACCCTCCTTATAGCCCTGATTATTTTTTTGGATGAAGTCGTCAGTCCATCATGCAGTCCACCTGACGGTAAGTGGATACTGTCGCCCATTAATATCCGCGATACATGCCAACATCAGCCCAAAATGACAAACGTTGGCACACCTCCGTATGCGCTGCCTACCCTTGGAGATATAGGTACAGATTTCGAGAAAGGGTTGGGAAAATGGGGAGGGATAGAATAGAATGGGATAGGAAGGGGCTTTATCAAATCCCACTCATTACCGAAACACGTACGTACATTAGGGAAATAAGATAAAGTGGGAAATGCAGTACATTTCAGGGTAGTCTTCTGTGAGAGAGGGGTGACGTGGCCAGTTGAGCGCACCCAGCGGCTGTTGGATTGCAGCGTGCACTCTCCCCCTCAATTTAGCTCCATGCAACTACTTTCACTTGTGAAAAGTGTACAAAAGTGAAACTTAGACTCCGTGGCATTCTTTTCGACAGCCCTGAGGACGCTCGGAATGCTATTATGGCATCTGTTGAGGACCTCGCTAAAGAAGGGTATTGCCAGTGCTTTAAATCTTGGTTTAGACTAGACGAATGAATCGCTCGCTGTATAAAGACTAATAATCCAAATATGTATTGTAACCTAAATATTTTTTTTGTATCTCAAAATTTATATAGTCACCCATGTAACGTTGACAAACAAAAAAACATACACTAAGCCCCCGATGAAAAGATTTTCGTGTTAATAAAAACATCGTAACTTCACTTTTCTAATTGGACGCATAACTGCAACTCGGTTAGTTCTTCGTACACAAAAAACCGGGGCATTATTTAGCCTGACATCGGGAAAAATGGCATAACCGGGAAATTTGCATTTTCGTGCAACATGAAATAACTTGATATCCACCATTTTCAAGTTTTAAAACACTAAATTTATAATGAATTCACACAAAATTTACATTCCTAAATTTTTTTAGCGCATGTTTCGTATTTCTTGAGTTACTTGCATTTGAGCAACGAATTAATGTGGAGTACAGTCACGCTTGAAGTGACGTAAAATAATTATACAGTATGCATTATTATTATTTCTTGTACATTGATGACATGAAATACTAACTAACACAGAAAACAATTATTTCTTATTTCCGGACCGAAGAGATTTTGACTTGCAGATTATTGACTTGGAAAGTCACTTTATCATGAGATGAAAACAGGACTGTATAGTGGCACTATCTGTCCTAGAGAGCTGTGAAGCGATAATAACACTATCTATAGCCCTATCTATTCTGGGACTAAAATAGACCAAACTAAAATATTGTAGTATAATAGTGACATAATGGAAAGGTCCACAAAGGATGACAAATAGGTCAATGGAATACAGAGTTGACGAGTTAGTGGGTGTGGCAGATACGAAATGGGAAAATGCAGCACAAGGTAAGATGATTTGGAAATATGTGGAGGAGGCTTTTACTCAAAGAATTTAAATAAAGTATTTTACCAAATTTACACAAAACTATAGCTTTTTGTTAACTATTATTAACAAGTGAATTGTTAGTGTATCTTAATAAATACGTACATACTTTATACGATCTTATACGAGTAAGTTTCATAAGCGAAATGTGTTAAGGTAAGTCCTCTTAACATACTCCCCTTAAGACGGTAGTAATTAAATATCTTTTGTCCCATTCTCCCATCGGAAATACCTGCTTTCTGCGCTTTGCAGGAAAAAACTGTGTTCAATATTAATTGGTCTTTCATTAATACCTACTTAAGACTACTTACAACTACCTAAACTTCATAATATTTATTTAATTACTTGACCATTTACATACATACGGTTTAGGAATGAAAATAGCGGACATTATGCCACGTTATTTACGAGCATGTAATGCGAATCAGTTTGATCGAGTCCTCATCAAACGTGCGATCAGTGATCACTACCCTTCGGGCTGTCATTATAGTGCTTGCCTCATTTTTAAGAGCAGAGCGGCTAATGAAGTAATGAGTCTTCCTCAGAGCGAGTGACACACCGTGTGAGCCTCGAATTAATGCACTTTTTAGGAGAGTATGTAACCTCGTTTTAAGTGAGTTATAATGTAAGTTATAAGAAAGGGGTTAACCATAAATTATGTCACAAGTTAAGTGGGAGGGAGGGAGTTTCCAATGTGTGACATGGTGCACTGTGACAGAGTAAATTGAGAATCATTTTTATGACGTCAGATTTAAAATATAAAAATATTTGGACATGGATGATTTAATAGCAGCCAATGAAAATGTATTTTTTTTAAATTTTATTACACATTTGAAAAGATTTTAAATTAATAAGTAATAATGGCAATACCTATTGCTTTAATTAAAATTAACTCTAAATTATAAGTTGTAAAAGATGTGAAGACTCTAAATTAAAGACGTCACAACCTCTATGTCACAGGGGACAACTTGTGACATAGAGGGGGGGGGGGGGGGGTTAAGAGTCTAAAAAAAACCTATAGACACATATAGAATCTACTTATCTACACATAAAGTATTGATATAGAATGTGTAGTCATTTCCAGAATCAGTAATTTGTCAACTGAACCATTTAATTGGCAACTAATTAATTTTTGTACCGACTCTTCTGCATAGAAGAATGAGTGGAGAAGTTTAAATTTTTAAATACAAAGTTAAATTATTCGAAGATCTCTTTTCTAAAGTACAGACACACTGAACATTTTCCTAACTACCGTAGCATAAGCTGAATACCTGCTCTCAAGAGCTGAATATATATCATGCCACCTTAAAACATTTTTTAAAGAACTTTATGTGTTTAAATGACGCTTTCAGCAGTATTAGATGGATAGATGAACTCTTTATTGTATTATACACCAACCCACGTTGTAAAAAGACTATATAATAAGTGATACGAAAAGTACAATAGACTGCCTTATCGCTAAGGCGATCATTTCCAGGCAACCTTTGGGTGGTAATATTTGATAACAATATCAAATAAGATACTTAAATGTTATAAAATATTAATTTAATAAAAGAGTACCACTCTCATTCCATCACAACACGTACCCCATTCAGCACTTCATCTCCTCGCGGCTGTACACAACACTGGTCTATATCAATTATTTAAACAAGACGGAACGCGGAGCAAGAACGAAACCAAGTCACGTTTGATGACAGCAAAACACTTACCCTGATATTTCCGTACTTTCGCCTTTGAAAGAACATTAACATTTTAACCCTACTTATATTGACTCATCTCTTCTCGTGGGTGTTGTAAAATACGACTAGGGGCGAATAACAAAGTCGCTATCCCAAGCACTGAGGAACTACACCATCTCTAAAAGAGTGGACTCGCCAACCCGCTTGGCCAGCGTGGCGTTTTGAGGCCATTCATCCCTCATGTACAAGACAATATCCTAGAGGAGGCCCATGTTCAGCGGTAGATACTGAAAGGTCTGGTTGCATTGCATTTTATTGAGTTTGCTGTTCTCTGCAAGTACGATAACGTTAAACAGGGTATAAGTTTTAAGAATTTCACGTTTTTCACACATATTTATCTACTATACGGCTCGAATGTATTTGTATTGTTCTATTCAAATAGAAAAAATATATTTGAAATTAAAAAAGCTTAACATACACGTTTAAGACCGATTTAATTAAAGATAAAAGATAGGGATTAATGAACATGGGATTAATGATTAAAAATGGATACATAGGAAATAATCAAATTAAATTTTAGCCACTATTTTGGGCACTAGATAAAAATAGATATCCCATATTAATAAGGACTTGAAAGACATCTATACTAATATAATAAAGAAAGAGTGCGAATTTTGTGAGTTTGTTTGTATGTGGAGGATAATCTCGGGAACCACTGCACCTATTTGAAAAATTCTTTCACCATTTGAAAGGTACATTATTCCAGATGAACATAGGCTATATATTATGTATATGTATTATAATGTAATATTATGTATATGTATTATAATGTAATATTATGTATATGTATTAAAATTTATTGTCGCCACTATAATCCGCCATCAATAAAAGTCTATAATTGTATTAGTGAAAACATGCGCAATAAAGTTTATATACGTTACACTCCCAATTTATTTTATTTTATTTAGATAGCGACCCGCCCTCGCTTCGCTTCGGTTTATAAGTGTTTTTCTTCAAATTTTTTTTAAATTTTCAAAATTAAATATAGCCTATATTAGACACAGATAATGGTACCTTCCTATTTGTGAAATAATTTTTGAAATCGGTTCTCTGTTCAGTAGTTCCAAAGATTACCCCCAACATGCCCACAAACAAACACACAATTTCACCTCTTTATTATATTAGTATAGATAACTAATAATTGTACAATAAAACTTCACTTAATCTATTAATAACACGTAATACAATAAATCATATTTTTATTGAGATGTGGGCGGACGAGCTAGCGGTCCCACGTGATGATAAGTGTTACGCCGTCCATGGACACCTGCAACACCAGGGGGCATGCGAGTGCGCCGCCGACCTTGCAAAATCCTATTCACAGCTTTCTTCAAGAACCCCATATAGTAGCCCCAGTTGTACAACTAGCACCATTATCGGCGGTACAAGTATTTAGGGAGAAATATATTAACATATTTATTAAATACTACTGATACATAGCTGATAACTACAAAACTATCTATAATATAATATTATAATACTATAAAAATGTTAGTAAGTAGTCATTCCCCAGCCTTCCCAATTAATTTTTCAAACCCGGTCCTAAATCTCCTAACATGAGCGGCGCATTCGGGGGCGTGGAAATGTCTGTCATTCTAGACTGAATCCATTTACCGATGTATTGACTGTTCGTGTGTCACTATATAAAAGTATACATCAAACTTATTAGCATAATATTGTATAAAAGTCGTGTATTGTATTGCATCTAATATTGTATTAGCCTCGTATGGGCCGGCTTTAAAATAGCACCATCCTTTCTCGTCCCGTGGGTCTCGTAAAAGGCGATTAAGGGATAACGAAGCGGATACCATAAGCCGTGAAGAACTATTCTAAACAAGATTCAAATGGTCCTGCCTCATGACTTCGTGTCAAGTACGACGATTATTTTCAAGATGAAATAGGTACGACAAAACCTTGGCACGTGTTAGACGACCCCGACGACCCAATTACTGCTGCCAAATGCGGTTCTTACACCGTTCCCGCCGGTGGAGTCGAGGACGTCAGCCTCGCTACACCGTCAACACACATCGGCCTTCAGCCAACACTTAAACCAGGTATCGGTACGTACCTGGGCGCTTCTCACCGACTCGCGATCCCGCGGTACCCTCCCAAAGCAACGCTCTAAGCTGAGGTCCGTTCCTTCCGCCAGTCTACCGGCGTTGCTAGTCCTAGGCTCGTTGCTGCACACACTCTTTGCTCCTGGCTGAGCGCCTTCTGCTTTCGCTCTAAACCATATATGTCTGGTGACTCGTGAAAGGATTAGTTAGTTAAGACCACAAGGATTTAGTCATTCCAAAAACAAAAACTTACAATATTGCGATGGGTAGAATTTCGTGCTAAAATTTTACTAAATGTAATTTAAAATAATATTCTAAAAAAATAACGCAGCTTTATTTTTGTACTTCGGTTAATAAAATGCGACGGAAAACATATAACGAAGTACAATGCAGGCTAACTAAGAATGAAATGGTACAACCAAGTGGAAAAATGTTGATGGTGTGTAGATTGGATATTTCCAACTAGAAATATGATATTATGGATTGCACTATATCACAAAAAAAGTGATAGTAACGACATAAAAATTGCGCTTTCATCTGGTGAATTTGTTGTCCATCTTGTGTCTAAACATGACCCTAAAAAGTGCAATAGCATTGGTTACATTAAAAGTTGTTTCAGATTCAAATCTCAGACGCATATTTTACAGACATTAAATTACTTAACCATTACACATCAATTTGTACGTATATTAATATATACCTGGTAGCAGTCATGAACTCATGTCTCGTGAGCGGCTCGCGGCCATGTCTCCATTTTTACCTTTTATTTATTCCTTTAACTCTACCAAAATGTTTAGCTTCTTGATATGTCTCGAATGTCACAAGATGACCGACGGCACAATCTGCGATTACAACCTTACATTCACCCTTAAATTAACATTCCATTACTCCAATTCTTATTGAAATAAAGCTTAAATTAACAGCGCAGACTTTTGCAAAATCTGCGCAACTGACTCAGTCTTTCAATTCCATCCTTTTTAAATTAATTTTCCGCATGTGGAAAAGAGACGAAACATCAGTGTCGACAAGTGATGAAAATTACTCACTAATTACGCCGAATTACAGGACAAGAGCTGTGAAGGTGCGAAAATTGAGTGTTGAACCTGAGGCTGATTATACCATCGTTATAGAGGCGTGAACACGCGACCAATTTGAATTTGAACGTGTTTTAATGTCGGCGTCAAGTAGCAGATGTCGATTATTATCCGTTCAGTTAATAGTTAATCGAGATTTTATTTGAAAATGTGGTAATGAAGACATCAATTTCAAATTAAGCTGGTAATGAATATTAAAGGTTATTCTAACTATAGCCACATATATAATGCCAGAGCGTCATGAATAAGCCCGAATTTTAAAAGTCAATAAAATATTACGGTCTACCTTACATTCATTTTAAAACGAGACCATCAAATTGGGTATTTAAAAGCAAAGTGAGAACAAATGTATTTTTATGTAGACATTATTTTCAATAAATGTTTAAGTTTTAAGAGTATTCTCCGTCTACCGGCCAGGTGAACTGATAACTGAAGGGCGGAAACCCGATGGTGGCGGGTCTTGGGAGGTCCTTGATATCCAGAAGTGAAGAAACATAGGCCAATTGTATGTCAATAATTGTACAACAAAAGGATACGTTGCAAATAATATTAAAATATACATTGAAGCCTCTTCCAGACAATCTTTGGGTGTATTTAAATGTATTTGAGTATAAGAATAATATAGATAGAATAACCCGATTGCCTAGATAACGCATCTAGTTTTTAGGCAGTGTAGTATATTTCTTGGAAGATTGTTCGGTCATGCATGATCTTCGATTATTGCAACCCACTTCTTTCGGTATTACTACATTTAACGATTGTTCCTCTAAAGACAATCTAGAACAAAGATCATCTGATTTTAATATACACGGTCAAAAATAATGAATTGATATGACGACCATTCACCACCTATTTAAAAAAAAGTAGGTACCTACTTAACGCGGAATTTACTAGTTAATTATTCGTTAAAACTCTGTTATGTTTGCAAATATGATTTGCTCGCAACCTAGTACGCCGTGTATAGTCTAACTATGCTTTTACAGTTAATGCCCCGATAAAATATCCTTATTCGTTTATTAAACATATTCCAAGGCTGTAAAATGTCACTTCATTGACACGCCAATCGCCCTAATTACAATATAAGTAATTAGACTATACTTGTAATATAAACAAACTAAATTGTTAAGTCGATTGACAATTCTTGAAACTAAAGGTACATAGTTTAGAGTATTGAAAGTATTAAAGAGCGATGGAAAGGGCGTGTTGTGTCTTTGTTGAAAAATATCCAAAGCGCGATAATTCAACGAAGTACCAAATTTACATTAAATTAACACAGTAAATTTACAGTAATTAATTATGTAAATTGCGTTTTCTATATTCTCATATATTTTAAAGATCATTTTCATTTTGATTGTATAGATTGATTTCTAGTAGCTTGAGTAATTTAATTGCGAAATTACATCATCGTCACCTTTTATTGTCCACTCATGTACACGGATCTCCTTATACGAGTGATGTGTGGCCTTAAAACGCAACTCTGGCCATGTGTATTGGCGAGTCCACTCTTTTAGAGGTAGGATAGTTCTTAGTAACGGCTTTGTCATCCTTTAGTCACCTTTTACTACACCCATGCTAAGAGATGAGGAGGTGCTATTCTACAGCGGGCCGACATTACACGGCAAAATAGGTAATATATTGTCCCTGAATTTTTCTTCCTATCTTTAACTCCATATGAGAATTGCTATGAAAACATGCAAACAACAATAGCGTCGAACCGCCTTGAATTAAACAAGCGGCGAAATGAAAGAAACTGCTTTGTGATTGCACGTGGCACAAGTAAATTGCATCGATAAACTAAAAAGGTTTTAAAATGTCATCATTAATATCTCGGCAGCCTATATAAATAATTTAGTAATGTTTATTATATGCAAATATATTCTTTATATATGTAACTTTTACCTAAGTTGCCAAACGAATGGTATCGGAAATTACGTGTAAGTAAGTATTACTTATTGTACACTACAAATAAAAACAAAACATAATACAAAAACATGAAACTATCGGTCTTACGGCTAATTCATCGAGCTCTTCCAGACATCCTTTGGGTTAGGGAGTTGACAAAAATAATTGCCAGGTAAATGGTGCATTTATGAACTTATATGGGGCATTCCACACTGCTCTTCCTGGTACGGACGTCCAGCAGAAGTTTATTTCAGCTCAGCATTAAGTGATGATATAGTAAGAGTGCAATATCAATATTGTAGAGAAATCCAACTATTTTTCGTAATGTTTCTTAATTGATTAAATTTGATGTTGTAATTTTTTATATAGAAAAAGGCGAGCATACACTCCATCCGGAGCCAAATGTAGTATACATTCGCCCATAGATATTCATGACACATGCCAACATCAATTCAGAATGACAAACCCGAATGACACGCTCTCAAATATTGGCGAGGTTGGATAAGATGGAATGGAAAATAGAAAATGCAGTAAATGTGTCTTCTGTGAGAGACGATTAACTTAGCCAGTCATTCTAGTGCGGCCTGTGTTTGTCGGATTGCAAAAATTGATAAGAAAATTTCAAATTGAAAATAAATTTAATAAAGTAGAGACGTCTCGAAAAAATAATTTACCCGCGGTCTCTTCTCAATTACAATTTATGAATACTTACCTTAACTAACATATCGCAACTCTATGCTTTTGTCGTAAGGCGTGTCTACGCGGAATAGGAAGCATTAACCTAATAGTATGTCCCACGTTGTGGAGCGACCGTGACCGACGCGCCAGTTGAAACGGTTGTAGCTGGCATCACAGATATTAAACTGTGTTTGTTTCAGATGATAATTAACTAGCTTTTTTAATAAGCAGACAGGTCGGTCGTCCGATGTTTATGTTCCGAGTGGAATGATAACAAAAAATTAAAATAGCTTGTATTTAAACTAACAACATCAAACATATTGAACGAGCAGCAAATGTTGATCAAAATACTATTTTTGAACAACTGACATAAATAATTTTAAATTACTAAGAATATTAGCACAAAGTTGACGAAGTCCTCTTTCTGTATTGTCACCACGGAACCATCAATCTGTGTAATGCAATGCACGAATGATTTGTCAAGTTTTTGTTTCTTGTGAATTATAATGTCATTTCAGTTTTACGTAGGTACTCAATCAAGTACGCATAAGATTTAAAATTATAATTTCTGAAGTATCTAAAATTAATTGAGGCACTTTTAAAACTTCGGAAGTGCTGTATAAAATATCTAAATCGTTTTTCTGAAATCACAAATGCAACTTACAAAATATTTTTTGGAAATTAGTTTATAATAAACTATTAAATAAAACAAAATACGTATAATTAAACCTGGTATTGAAAACTCGTACCGAGGGATTATACGATATTTATATTGTAGTATATCGTAATATACTAGTTATATTATACCTACATAAATTCGTTGTCATTTTAATGTGACCATGAATTTATGTACCTATATTAAAAATGAAAGCATGCCTTTAATTATTTAAGAATTGTAATCAAAATTTTTGTTAAATTATACTAAAATTACACAAACTTAGAACTAATTAGAATTTATCAAAGACTTGCTAATTGTTAAATATATATTGTATTATCGTATATTAAAAATAATCTTATAAGAAAAATTAAGCCCTTATTTAAATACATTACTTTTAATATATCAAATATCCAGAGTCAATAATCGTATTTCAATAGTAATAAGACAATGAACATAATTATTATAATATAAATATGAATAATAAGTCAATGAATATTATTAAAAGTCCGCTTTTACTTTAAAATTGCTGCTCGCGTTGATGTCTTTTCTTGGACGTATAGATCGCAAACCGATAAGCCATAGATTGATCATGCAATCAGTGCTCAGCTTCAATTTCGACAGTATAAGTGACAGGTTTCCACCAGATTGTAAATAAATGGCTTACTATATGCTTATTTATATGTTTTAGAATAGGGAAGTGACGTGCTTCAAACCTTAGACCGTTAAAAAAATATGTAACAACTTCATATTATTTATTAAATTATTTTCATACGCATATTCATAAAATATTTCGCTCAAAATTTAAAAATTCTGTGAAAGTTAACCAGGTCGATTAGGTAACGCTATTTATAACCAATTTTATCAGGTCTATTTTACATCTTTGCATTTAAGTAGGCAGAAATTTAACTTACCGATGTTAATTTAGCTTCAATTTACAACAAATTTAAAAATACTCGAAAACGTACATTCATTATATTTTAATGTCCATCCATTCACTTTTACAATTGTCAATGAAAACTTAACATAAATCAAAAAGTTAGTAATTTTCACAATATAAAAATCAAGACCTCTGTTTATAATACGGAAAACACAACTCGAAAAAGGCTTGATAATGGAACCGCAGTTCCAAAATTCGCAGCGCGCGTTCCGTTACCGGCTTCGCGTAAGCTCTATGCGGAGCGTGGTTCGCTTGTAACGGTGAGGGAAGCGTGTCGGCGACGGGTGGCCCCGCCTACTGTACAACGGAACGGTGGGGGCGATACACCTCTTAGCTTCTTCACACTTCATACCTACTAGTCTCACCAATACACTTTGACCTCTGGCACCTCCCGCTGATTTTCACTTCCCACATTCTTGAGGGGGTTTTGCTTAGAAATACACGGGTCGTGTTTATTTGGTTAGGATTAATAGACGACATAGACAGTCGATTATAGAATTGTAAACGTTAAGTGAAGGCCCTAGAGTGGTGGATGGCAGTAAAGTTAATGTTGTAAAGACGCTTCTGATATTTCGCAGGGCGGGCAAGCTGTTAAATAGATAAGTGTATTTATGAATGGTTATAAATATATTTCTAGGTACGGGGACGGAAGCCTTCTCAGATATAATATTTAGTTAAGTTTAGGGGATATTTTCTTATTTCGATTTGGAGATTTCAGGGCGATTCATGAGATAACCCGTAGGTCTATTTGCACCCCCTCCCGAGGGTGGAGGTTACTGTTCGGGACTGAGTCCCCTTCAGTGACTTCTCCTCTATCCGCCAATACGGACATGTCGCTGGATTTTTCCTCTGGGCCGTAAAGCTGCCTCAGAGTATCTTCATGCCGCTTCATCGGTCAACGAGGGCGGTATAAATGAGCTAAAGGAAAATACAGATACGTTACATTCTACGTACATGATAGCAAATGGTGAAGATATAATTACCGCCACCAGCAACACAAGAATGACTACGAGTGCTTTTGGATTGACCGAAAATTAGTTTAAAGTAAAAGTTAAGCAAAGAAGAGATGATAGGTCTTTATAATTTAGAGTTTAAAAACGTATATTGTAAAGCCTGTAAAAACCCTGGAATTTTCCCTTTTCGTTTCTTCTCCTCTTCTTTATCCTTTCCCATTCTTTGATGTTTATATATGTATTCGGTGGTCAGATCGAGCTCCACCAACGAGGCACAGAATTTTACAACGACTTTCTTCTATAGCTACCTGACTAATAACGAAGGGAGTAAATACAGGATACTATTCAACGTGCGATTAGCGCAGTTGGTAGTGCCGCCACTGCGAGCTGTCCAAAAAGGTCCGGATTCGATTCTCGGTCAAACGTTCATTTATTTTAAAACCAATGTTTGGTTGGCTCTGAGTGTTGTGTTCATCTTTGTGTGTGTCTCCGGACCCACGGAGAATCCTTGTGTAGGCTTTGTGTAGGCGGTTTGTGTAGGCTTGATGAGTGTGGCTTTATTTATTTATTATTAAAAAGACTGCCTATTATTATTTATTTTACAACTCTCATTACTCTCATAGGGTGTGAGTTCTACGCCTTTGCTTGGCGTCGCGTCATAATTCCACCGTTTTACAAATACACACCTATTTTCTACTATTTAATTGCCATTGCGAGAGCGTGTATGCTCCTCGTCATGGGAAGTGTCATCCGTCATACACACAGTCACACACCATATACGATGTCGTCATGGTGTTTGAACTGGGGGTTGACGCAATTATCCACCTATTGCCCCATGCATTTGGCTATCTATCTTCTATATACACATAAAGAGAAACATCCTGACTGACTCATCAAGATCGAACCAAAACCGCTGAAACTAGAAACGTGAAACTTTGAGAGTAGTCTCCTTTTATGACGTAGACTCCAGTGAGTCTTTACGTCATTCTTAGTAGAATTCTTAGTTATTCTTAGTAGAAGGGATTTCTCTAAATTCTACCCATAAAGAGATGTGAATGTTTGTATGGAAAACATATATAATGGTCCTATTAACTTGAAACTCTGTATAAATATTCTGCAATGCACTACCGTTCTACATGTTCTACCGTTTTTCAAAATTGTGTCAAGGGGCTAAAATACATTGTTTAAAATTATTTGTGCAGTTACCTAAATATTCTAAGGAGCAAAAAATATTCTGTACCACCCAAATGGATAAATAAATACGTCTTTAAAATTTTGTAAAGTTGTGCCAAGACAAATAAATTAACGCGAACGAAGTAGCGGACAAAAGCTAGTTGAATATCTACATCAAAATACAATAGTATAGGAATCTGTAGTAATAATCTCGCCTATGTGCTCAATAAAGGGATGTATTGTCTACATAGTTTGTCTGTTTCGGACAAAAGGTTCAGCCTTTGAGTAACGAAACATAGGATTCGATGCAATAACTTGGTGTCGCCACTGCGCGCAGTTGCAAGTTAAGTATACATAATGTATATAATTTTTGTGAATCGTGTGATAACAAATCAATATCATTCCTTTTTTTAAAAATATTGAAGCTATGTCACGTCTCCTTAAATTAAATAATAATAATAATATAATTTATTTGTAATCATAGGTAGGTACATATACAACAATCTTAAATTAATGTAATAGAATCAGTTCCATTATGATTTACCCGACGGGTGTACAAATTTTTTCGAAATGTCTAAATTCTTGTGGCCGTAGTGGCCTTTCAAGAGACACCGACCAAAAAAAAAATTGGATCATACTTCAACGTCAATGATAAATGATAATATTTAATGTATGTGATTATAGATTATAAAAAATAATAATCCACAGCTTAATGCTAGAGGACACACTTCTAAGAGTTCGTTTGGTAACAATAATTAAAAGTAAGAAAGAGAATTGTTAAGAGGCTGGTCATCTACCCTCCATGGAAGTCTCCTGGGCTCTATGTAGCATTCATGTATCCATGTATCATTTACCATGTATCATTCTTTGAGTTTTAGTTTCCTTCAGATACTTTATTTCGTTGTACATAGATATACGTGAAATGACTAAGTGGATACCACTTTCATATGTTAAAGATTTACCTGAACATTATAAGAAAATATGTAGGTAAATGAATGTCTCCAAATCCAGGTGTAAGCAATTAGTGCAGGCGAAGTGTCCAAAACATCAGGATGTTTGTCTGTCTGCCAGTGCGCTATCTCGGGAACAATCGCGTTTGCACCCGAGTGGGCACCCTCAAATTATAGGGGTATTACTGGACATTGCAAGTTTGCGTCACGAAGACTGTGGAATGCTGACATTAATTCATTTTAGTTTTGTAAACCAAATCATATTACGAAATTACTTCCCGCCATTTGGCTCACTGACGAGATAAAATTTCTACTAATAAAACTGACTAAACAGAAGCTGTAGGTACCGCAACGAAAACTACTTATATTAAATGTCATTTTCATATTCCTTTAATTTTCTATGACACTATGATGATATTAATGGTCATAGGTTTATTGATTGAAATTAAAACGAAGTTCTAAAATATGTGTGTTCTAAAAGTTATTTTTTAACTAAGTATAATAATAATTATTTTTTATGTCTGTAAAAACATAAAAAGGACATAAAAAAGGTAAACAATATTAATAATATATTAATAAGTGTTGCATCCTTTTCTATTTTTATAACCCAAATAAATTATATAGACAGATTTGGATTGTCAAAGAGCAGTTTTCACGCGTTTCGGAACTAAACGGCAACTGTTCGATTTTATGGCGTTTTTATAATTCGTTGAAAATGATTTTAAAACTAAGTCAAACGTTTACTGAAACTGAAACGTAAACAGTACATGTTAGTGGAATTGGCCCCTACGTAACATATGTTATAAAATTATGTTAAAGCTAAGTTAACAAACTAAAACTTTTACAGAAAAAACCATGAGACACGTTGAACATTGAACACGTTGAACATTGAACACGTTGAACATTGAACACGTTGAACATTGAACACGTTGAACATTGAACACGTTGAACATTGAACACGTTGAACATTGAACACGTTGAACATTGAACACGTTGAACATTGAACACGTTGAACATTGAACACGTTGAATACAAATTGAACCCAATGACATGCATCAGACGAAAACGCAGTCTAGGAGACGCCCTCAGCTTTTAGATACCGTACGTTTACTGTGACACGACCTTATTCAGTCATCTACAATTAATTTATCTGTACACATACATGTCAATGAGAGTGCATGGTGGGGGAGGGTGCACGCTGCAATCAAACAACCGCTGGAAGCACTCCACTGACGACGTTACCCCTGTCTCACAGAAGACTATCTTGAAATGTACAGCATTTCCCACTAGGTATATCCTATTCTCCAATGTACATACGTGTTACGGTAGTGAGTGAGATATGTCAGAGCCTATTCCCATCTCATCCTATCCTATCCCTCCCCATTTTCTTAACCCTTTTTACAAATCAATTCCTACATACTAAAAGGTAGGCAGCGCATCCAGAGACTTGCTAGCGTTTGTCATTCTGGACAGATGTAGGTACCTATGTACCTATCGCGGATGTGTATGGACGACAGTATCCACATACCATCAGGTGGACTGTATGTTCGTCTGCCGCCTTTTTACTATAAAATAAATGATTGTGTGTAGTGGATAGTTTACGTGGTCGTATATTTCTTGTAGTACCAACGTAAAATGTGTAAAAAAAAGTCACACGCATCTGCCTTCCGTCTTGACGTGGCAATTACACGGCGAATATGACGAAAAAACATATTACGATCATTTTAACAACTTTCCTGCTGAAAATTACCAAAAATTGACTTAATGACTTATTGTTTTACCACTCGTATTTAATTGGAGCAATGTCGGTAGACGTCAATTTGTTAAGAGGACAGTAAAAGTTTTATTTGCAATAAAATAAGACAAATATTTGAACGTAATAAATACGTTGGTTAAAATTTCATAGTTCATGGCTCCATGGAAATGCATGTCCATATATTTTACCGCTATAATTTCTGATTTTTTTGTTGGCTATAATAAAACTGAACACATGATTACTCCATATTATCCACCTTTAAGGACGAAGAATAAAGTTTATAAAAAAACTACAGGAAGTTTTCCGTAAGAATTATGTAGGTATGCACAGTCAGCAACACGCCAATGTATTAAAGAACCAGTCTATTGGTTTTTATCACAAGCGCATGAAGATACCGATGGGTATACATTACCTTGTTTCTGACTGTACCTTGTGAAAATCACTTCTCTCTACTTATTACGTATTATTATTAGGCTTATCTGTATTTATTAGGAGAGCGGTGATTGCCTAGGAGTATCCATTCTCGACTCTCATTTGTCAGGTCATGGACGGATACTTAAGTATGGATTAAAAAAAACATATCACCAAAATGCATTTTCCAGAGTAAAATTCTAGAGCATGTGTATCCACCAATACGTACTGGGCCCGCGTGGTGGATTATGGTGCAGTGAAACGTTAAAAGTCTGAAAAAAATATCTTTTTAGATAGGTACTTATGCATTAAACTGTAGCAAGCTCCTCCAGTCAATGAAAAATGAAAAATCAACAAGTTTGCAATAAAAAAATTGTCCAGTAAGTGAAACGACAATTTAATTAAAAACTTACAAATAGGTATACCTATGTTTGAAAATAATGATACATGACAACGAGTATGTCATTATTTAACGTAGATAGATAGTCAATGTATAATATAATAATAATAATAGTATACAAAAATTAATTTAATTTTGACACAAATCATAAGTAGGGGTTGAGGGAGGGATAAAAAATTGGTAGTTACTATTTACAAAGCGAATTAAAATTTTGTATGTCGCTATTAATTTAATTAAAAATTAACTCGTTCAATAATTACTATCAAACCAAACATATATCGACTCCTCAATGAATTCTATTGTGATTATAAGAATCTGATTATTTTCAACCAGCTTACTTCAAACCTTCTTGTAAACCGTTACACAGAGACAGACAATACGAATCACGCGTAAGTGAAAGGGACGGCTATAGTTCTATGAGCACCGCGTTTTAGAGGAGGCGTGACCAAATAGATAGCTTCCTGTCGACTGAATTGGCATCGCTTTTTATTTACTTCCGAATATGGGTCGATGGAAAGCCAGCTGTTTAGCATCTATTGTAAATTTTTAACAAAGTTTCAAATCCGTATTCTTATAATAAAGAGTGCCTTTTTTATGGAAGAAGGCGACAGACGAGTATACAGTCCATCTAATAGTAAATGGATCCTATCGTCCATGGACATTCACGATACATGCCAACATCAGTCCAGAATGACAAACGTTGGGGAGGGATAGGATTAGAATGGGATGGGAATGGGCTCTGACATAACTCACCAACAACCGAAACACGTTCGTACATTGGGGAAATAGGATATAATAGGAAATGCAGTACATTTCAAGGTAGTCATTTGTGAGAGAGGTGGAACGTGACCTGTCTAGCGCGTCTAGCGGCTGCGGGATTGCAGCGTGCACTATCGCCCTCATACTGTGAGTTTGTTTTTACCTATCTGTTTTTTTATATAAGAGGTAAACTCAAAAACCAGTAAATTACTTTTGAAAATTCTTTCACTTTTAGGAAGCTAACGCACAACAGACAATCCCTCATCCTTATCTTATTCCCTCCAATGTGTATCTTACAAGTCATTGGGGAGACCAATATCCAGCAGTGGAGAAACATAGGCTGATGGTATGGTATGATACTATACCTACCTTTAATAGAGCACTAAATATAATACAACAATGTAAAATAGACTTTTTAACTCCAGTAATAAATAGTCATCTTTATAGTTAATAGTTAACATTAATAGTTAAGTAAACATTAGTTGTGCTGTCCGACGGCTATACGAGTAGAATACCACCTCCACATCTCTTCCCGTGGATGTCGTGTCCTGGCGACTAAGGGATAACAAAGCTGCTACCACAAGCGCTAATAAACTGCGCCACCTCTGAAAGAGTGGACTCACCAACCCACTTTGTCATCCCTCTACACAAGACAATGTGCATAGGGAGGGTCATGTTCAGCAGTGGTTACTGGAAGGGCTGGTTGCATTGCAAACATTTAATTATTTAACCCAACAGATGTCGTGAACTATGGCCCGAAACATTCACGTGATTGTATTCCTATGACTTACAGTGGAATGTTACAGAATGATACTAATAGTAAAAACCGTCATTCTCTTTTTTTAACTTTTTTGGTTTATAAAAAATCGAACCCTCGAGCTCGCGTAATGTTTAAACAAAAAGCAACGTTATGCGACCACCTTTCGGATTCGGGTGCTCGCTAATTGATAATAAATTACCTACACATTATGATAAGGACACATGTTATGTAAGTTTGAAGGCATACACTATAATGGAGAAGTTATTAGAAATGAGGTCTTATAAATTCAATTAAGGTAGAATTTTAAAGGCGTAGAGGAACTTCCTCATCCAGACAGTCTTTATAACAATTTATTGTATACACATAACGCGAAATAAATAAAAAAGGAAGAAAAAGAAAATATGTACAAAAGGCAAGCTCATCTCCTGCGGAGATTTTTTCCAGCAGACCTTTGAATGTGAAATATAGCTCAAGACAGAAAGGCAGGCGTTGTGAGTACGGAAAAAATATTTTATAGATTAATATGAATGATTAGAGCGGTGATAGTCTAAGGGTATCTATACTCGGCTCACATTCTTGTGATCGTGAGTTTAGATCCTCCGCCCGTACCACTGAATTTATGTTTAAGTACGGATCTTTAAAAATTGTCACCAGCTCGGCGAGGAGAGGAAAACATCGAAATAAACGCGCATGCTCCAGAACGGCCCAAACAGGTGACAGGCAAGTTACGGCCTGAAAGCCCCCAATGATTTAGGAGGTCTGTGCTCTGTTGTGGGACATTAAGGTTGATATAAGTACATGTACCTTGTATTTGCACATACCATATCAATAATATGGTTCTTGTTCTGATTCTTATAGTGAATTCTTCTTTCGCAATTAACTTACCAGATTCACAACATTCAACACATTGCACCGATACGATCATTACACGTGTTACGTGTCTCATTTAGTAACAACGAGAATTGAAAATAATTATTTTAATTTCTGTAAAAGGAATAGAAAACAGGATGAGTTGATCAACAAAAACTGTACGTCTGGAGATCATCCGTCAAGCGCGTATCACCTGTCAATTCGACATTCGTATCATTTTAATTTGCCCAGTTTTTAGTTTAAGACCGTATTCGATACAAGGTTATCGAGATATTCTGTAATCGAGATTCATTGTAAATAAGTATTGTCTTTTATTGCGTGTTGCAGTTCAGGAAGAAACTTCAGTGACTACCTATTCGTTCTCGCCGTAACTATCACATACTTTCTTATCTTTATAATATTCTTAAGAATCCTTCTTCTTCTTCTTACTTGTGTGAACGTTTCTCGTATATTTTTTGAGATCCTCAAACTTTCTCTCTGCGAAAGATTTATACTCACAGTTATTATATTGTAGTTGGGATGGCGTTTGTGGAATTCTCTCCGTCATAACGTACCATATAATTCTTATGTATCAATGAATGAAAACCCCACCCGCTCCCGAAACATCTTCACGCCACTCTTGTGTCAGGTGAGGGTAACTCGACCAGCCGGGTGCGTCCAACGATTGAGATGTAGTATCGCTCTCCTTATCCAAAAAAATCAGGCCTATGCTAAGGCATTCTATGGTAAAGCGCACGCCACGAGCGGGAAGATTTTCGGTTAATAACATGAGGTCAGCCAAGACTAGACTCCTCATATTAATGTTCAATAAAGATGTTCGCTGTGCGAAGATTTTATACAAATCTCTTTGCGTCTAGTATTGGCCGATTTCATGTCAGTGACCCAAATTCTTTCTGCTCGTGACGCGCGCTTTATAAGGGATAATAATAATAGTTAAAACTCATGTAGTGATAACATGTAAGTAGGGGAACAATTATAATGTAACCAACATTTCTTATATGTATAGTTGTTCATTGTTACGTCTGTTGGTTATCCAAATGAAATAAAAAAAAATAACCCTTTAACTTCAAGGTTTCAGTGGCTCCGAGCCCTATCCAACGACACATACCTAGCTAGTGTCTATAAACGACAAATTGTTTTTTTTCTTTTTTGTAATTTTTTGAATAGTTCGGTAATATCAAAATTATGCCGGTGTGAATTATTCAAACAATTACAAAAAACGTGACCATACCGTTGTTGGTTGTGGTCTTTATAATATCAATAGAAATAGATTAAACCATTTGATTAAATATTAAAAGAATAAACCTGCAGAATATTTTGTTCGTCTCTTATTTTGAGAGGCATGTGATTAGAGACATTCATTCGCTTCATACCGGACTGGGCACACCTGTTCCGACTTTATCAAAACTTATAACTATAGGACTCTTTAATTAGCTTTAGATCAATACTTAAGTCAAACAATTCGTTCAAGTGATTATGATATCTATTGCTTCATTAATAGATCACATTTTCAATGAACTGCATGTTTTATGTCTAATGAGTTAAATAAAAAACGCTGCTAATTCTGCTATTGTAGTGTTTGTATCATCGATTTGAGAATACATACTAGATATGTTATACACGCACGTTACAGGCACGTTACAGTCTAATAGTGTTCTATGTTCAGTAGCTCTCGAATTATTTAATTCATATGTATTTTGAAAATGGAACTTTAGTTTCAAATTTAACTCTTCAATGAACCCCTCCTCATCTTCCCCATCTGCTTCACCACCTAGAAGTTACCAACCAGGTTTTTTTGTTAAGAAAGTATGATGTGTCTAATCCTATATCGTTGGTTTGTGTAGACAGCGTAATAATTGTTTACGAGCAAATCTCTTTTATTTTTGCTTTCAGCATCGAGAGAATAAGACTTGAAACAAACGCTAAATTCATAAAGATTTCAACGTATGTATTAACGATATACCAACGGCACATATACTTTTAAATATAATGTTTATGATTATCGACCCGATTAATTAATAAATGAAATAATCAATTTAATTTTTTATTCTTAACTTTTACCTACGACTCCGTCACCTATGAACACTCCGTTAATCGCTTGTGAACATTAGTGTTCAAGTTGTTAACGTATGGTGGTCTTAAGCCCTTGATATTAAAAGCTCAAGTTTAAAACTGATTTTTTTCTTTTCATATATGGTAATGGTGAAATTAGCACATTCTGCCAGTGTCAATTTTTATCCGTAATAAACAATTTTAATGTCTAAAAGGTATCCGGTCAATGTCCAATCCGAATTAGGTCAGGAGTCGCTCGGTAAAGTGATAGTATTTAGGTTTACTGTCTCCTTGGAAGCACACAAAAAATACAGTCCCATGCTTTTATTTGATAAATCACAAACATTACACACAAAAACACTTTGAAGTTTAATAAACTAAAACTATTAAATTACAAAACGTACAATACACAATTTTTATGTCATATTCAAATAAGAACTCAACTTTACTTCTCGAGTTTCCGCCAAAAAGTCCTCTAAAACGGTTAAGGTTCTTTAGGTTCATTGGCGCTGACTTTAATGCACGAGCGCTCAGCGCTCACTGATGTCTAATGTCTTTAGACGACGGTAACCACTAAACATCGTGTAAGTCAATCGTTATACGTAGGTTCGCCTGCCTCATTGATTTAAAAAATAATCATTTATCCTTCAAAATATTATATTTTTGTTAATGTTCTTGCAAATACGAAGTTGTACACAATGTATGAAACCATCAAGAAATAATTTCGGTTATGGATCAATTGAAAATAACACTCACACTCAAATCACTAAGTATTATACCTCACATCCGGTAATTAACAAATGGAGACCGAACTCCGCGGCCACAATCCAATAAAATAATAAACATATTGAGGCAATTCGTTTAAAGTAATTGTTGCGAATGCCCAATTCTGTAATTTAGCTTAATGCTGTATTGTAAATACTAATGCTAGTGTGTGTAATATGTAAAAGATATAGATAGATACACCGTAAGAATATAAGACTGTTTATAGCCTATTTCACAAGAGCTGACATGAACAACAACATTCAATGTATATGTCGCAGGTAAAAAAGCAAATTACAAGATCTGTTCTATTTTAATTTGAAATCTACGGATTTAATTAAACGCCGCGCATATAATGAATTTGATAAATATTCTATTATATTCCTAAGTACTTTCAGATTTTAATTTGACAAGCTTCATCGAGAACATAATCAACAGATGTACTTTTTAACAAATTATCCTGATGAAATCAAAGGAATTAGGTAAAATCCGGTGTTCAATAAACTACCTGAGTACTTTATTGTGTAAAAGTAAGTAAACTGATAATTTATTGTATTTCTGTTATGTCAATTCATATTGTATTTATATGTATTTCTTTGTATTTTTTATTTGTATTTATTTGTAATTAGTAATCGTTTTCCCTCTCCCATACCATTGACCTACCTATTCCTCATTTTCCGCAATCCTGTTCAAAAAGATGATATTGTCAATTATTCAAACTTGCTAAATTATTGTTAGTATGCATTCATGAACGTCAGTAATTACGTCGTCGACTCATTTGCCACTTTGTGTGTAAAAAATGGTTTTTAGAATTTCCTATACATCTTCGTTGTATGTACTCCATGACATGGAGATCTCATTATACACTAATTTAAAAATGATAAATGCAATGCAACCGGCCCTTTCAGTATCTGGTCATTGTCTCATGCATGAGGGATGTACGACCTTAAATCATTATAATTTCTGTCTTTTTTATATTTCCTTATTTATAGGGGAGAGTGCAAGCGTCCCACAGCCGCTGGGCGCACTCGTCTGGCCACGTTACCCCTCTCTCACAGAAGACTACCTTGAAATGTACTGCATTTCCTACTTTATCAAATGTCGCCAATGTACGTACGTGTTTCGGTAGTGAGTGAGATATGCCAGAGCCCATTCGCCATCCCATCCTATCCCTCTCCATTTTCCCAATGCATTCCTTAATCTGCAAAGGTAGGTAGCGCATCATTCTGAACTGATGTTGGTATGTATCGCGGATGCCTATGGGTCTATAGACGACAGTATTCACTTACCATCAGGTTGACCGTATGCCGGTATGTCGCCTTTTTCTAAAAAAAATAATCAAAGAAGATGTATGGGAAATAGATTTGATAAAAAATAAAATGCCTAACGGTTTTCTTCTATCACCACATGACGAGCCTTGTTGATGTTACTCTTAACGTCTAGTATGTTGCACTCACGTACAACCAGTAAAATAGATATGTTATCATGCAATAGACTTTGTTCACAAACTAGACCCTCAACCTACGTTACGGAAGCTATGAGAGTCGTCATTGAAATTGTTACACATTAAGCTACCGTCGTATCTATCTATATTTGCGTGTGTTGTTATACGTAGTGAGCAAGGCCAGTTGCTTGCAAACCTATATACTTTGCCGTCTGTACCAGTCCAGTAAACGGCGCGTGGCTAGCCCCACTTGATGCGCATTATTACACAAAATGGCATGTTATTACGTGGCAGGTACACGAGACGTTCTTATTACTGATCCCTGCTCTTATTGGTTTATTCCCACAGGCGCATGCGCCTGACAATGTCTCTAAAATCAAAGGCACTCAAATCAGAGTAATGTACGGACGTTACAAATTGTAAGACAGGTTGTAATTTTGAATCAAAATCTTTCCTTTATGATTACACAAAGTTCATGTCTGATTATTAATTATTATTAATGTTTGACTGTGGCCAGTTTTTCAGTCAATCCATGGATTAACTTCGTTTTTACTTTAAGGTACTGCAAATTTAATGCAGTTTATCTCAGCTCATTGCCACTGCGTAATTAAACACCAATACATTTACTTCCACTATTATCCACTTACACCACATGAAGGGGTTTGTATTCACACCCAATTTTTTTTTAGAAGGAATGAAATAGAAATTTTAGAATGGAAAGAAGGCGGTAGACAAGCACACAGTCCACCTGGTGGTGAGTGGATACTGTCGCCCGTGGACACCCGCGGCACATGCCAACATCAGTCCAGAATGACAAACCTTGGCAGGTGCCCTAAGGTATTAATGTATTTAGGCCTCTAATGTATTTAGATAGTTTGGGAAGATGGGGAAATATTAGGATATGATGGAATAGGAATGGGCTCTGACATATCTCACTCACTACCGAAACACGTATGTACATTGCGGAATTAATTTTTATATATTATTTCAAAGATTATTCCGTTCTTTTCCATATTCCATTCTTGAACTTCTAAAGGCAGACAACCTATCTACGAATGTGATCGTCATTGTTAAGTTTTGTAAGTAATGTTAACATAGCAGACGTCCATGAGAGGCCATTATCACTTACCACTCCATACCATATCATCAGCCTGTCTCTCCACTGCTGGACATAGGCTTCTCCCAAAGCTCGCCACCGCACACGGTCCTCGGCCCTTCTCATTATCACTTATCATTAAGTGTAATATCCGCTCATCTGCCATTATCTTTCTTTGAAAAAACATCAATTATTTCCTTTTAATTTTACAATTTCTAGAATTACTGAATTAAATTTGAATTCAAAACAGCTGATACCACAATTTTTTTAACCGACTATTTTTTATGGTTTCTTCGAACATCGATTATTTTACTAGATATATATCTGCATCAAAATAACAAGGTTCAATTTTAGCTACTATATGCACTGAGCACTTCCTCCTCCAACACCGCCCAAAGCGGTCGCGATAAAAGCCATATATTTATCGAAATCAGTTCATCACCCATGGCCACGCGCCGCGTCCGCGGTGGGTGCCCGCACCTGCGCACGAGTTGACAAAACAACTATAATTCTCCACTAATTGCCTCCACCACATGTCTGCGCGGTACAACGGTAAGCTAACTTCATATACAAGCGAAAATTGTCACTCACACAGACAGAGATGTATTAACAGTTGCTGAGTAAATCCAGAGATACGTCTTCATCCTGGTCTTCTTTAGTTGAAGTTTTATTACACTCTATTCCAATAAAAAATCTCATCAAACAGCAGGTAACCAGCTTGTTGATGTGGTTGACCAATCGAATATTCGATCAAACTCCTGCGCAGTTTATTATCAATATACTCATTGGACGGTCAAGTGGCGACAATCGCAAATACAATGTTGTAAAACAAACGTGTTTAGTGGCATTTACAAAAGCATCAAATTCGGACAAAGAACTCAAACATCTCTGATTTTTGAGCATAAAACTCGACATTTTTACCCGACTGCAGCACGCAAGGAAGGATATGTTTTTCACCGTTATCTATGTACGTCCGATTTTTATTTGCATCGATTTATCTTATCTTTATCTTAGATTTATCTTGATGTCGCAAGTGCTACTGGTGTATTTAATTTCTTGAAAATGGCGGATAATATGTGCCTATATTGCTTGCTTAAAAAAAAGTTTACGAAACTCTTTGAGGGGAATCAAATTAAAGGTCTTGAAAAGGCGATTCTGAATATATATATATAATACTAGTATTTAGACCGACTTCTTTAGTGAAATTGGTCATAATTTATGTCAATGTAGGTACATTAATGGATATACACTTACACTGGAAAAAAGACTATTTGATTCAAATGGTATAGAAATATATAATATATATAGATAAGGTCGTACAGAGAGACTTCCGATGAATACCTACTATAAATATCCGATATTTCGAAAATCATCAGATCATGTACAACAATTCAAAGGCTTCAAAAGGTTAATACCTAGCGGAGTTAACTCGAACAAATGATATAGAAAACCTACAGCAATCTGACGAGAGCGTGAAATAAATCCAAATATAAAATTTATGTTGGCCGCCGGACAACATTTACCACTTACCAGTACCACCTTGGCCAAAGTGGCGGACAATGTGCATGAAGAGGCCCATATCCACCAGTGGGTACTGAAAGAACTGATTACAGTAATTGGAAAATAAGAGCACAGTCGTGTGTGACGAAGAACTTTGCGTAAGATCTATACAGCAGAGAAAAAACTGGTTGATAGTAGCACATGGTATTAACATTTCGACATTATGGTCAAATGTTTGTGAAAATGTCGTAGATGTTGCGAAGAATTTGTACATCAATTAGCAAAAGTAAGTAAATCGGGTCCAGATTGCTTTGAGTCTGATACTGAATTGTCAAAATAGTAGAGTAATTCATATAACAAACTGATTGTATGTACGCAGCAAATACGCAAACTTACTTGTTTTACTAATTTTAGTTTATTTGTATATATGACAATGTGTTCGTATAGAAGCTGGACGCAGGCGGGTTATTTGTTTTTTTAAATAATTAACATATTTCAAATATATTTTGTCACTTCAAATATACTAAACTTAATTAAACTGTCACTAGCGCCCCGTTGTCCGTGGCGGGAAGTAACTAACAACTCTCTAGTCTGCCATCCGTTAACTAAAAGGCGATTAAAAACTGCCGATTTCGGATTTTCTACATAAGGCTGGAAATTCGCTATCGGCCTGTCTTGGAATTATGTCTCTGATCTCTATTAAAAACTTTTTCGTATCTAATCACATTTCTTATAGACCACTTCTTTTTTGCCAATATTTCAATACTTAAAGTTTAAGATATTGGCAAAACTCAGTTGGGCCGTCTGCCTTTTTGCCACATAAAACTCAAAGTTATCACTTAGTTGCCTTTTAGTTAGCGGACGGCAGTAGTGCCGTTTAATCATAAATTATGAAATCTTCATATTGAACAAAATTAAAGGCCCCAGAATTAAAAAAATTCAACACTATTGAAAACTACACCCGATCACTACCGAGTAGCTCTCCCACACTAGGATATCTAAGGAAACCGAATGGATGGCAGCCCATAGAGCAACAAATATGAGCATGCAAAAAAGTCTAGATTGAAAATGCTTTAACTTAACACCTAAGTTAGCACACTGCTCATATCTCTACCGTGGCTCCACTCAAACCCTTTATCAGGGTAAATGCGCCCAATTTGTCATTTGTAATTTAATAATGACTTGTCATTACTTAAATATTAAAAATTAATGGCTCGCGCCGCTATAGGCTGTACGAACATTTTATTAGGATGTTATTTCGATGATAGTCTATGCTGGGTTATTTTACTTGTAATCACAATTACATTGAAAAATACAAACTAGGCGATAAATAAAGAAAAATAATGTATAGAGTAATTGGATACCATTCTGCATAACTGAACCAAGCGACAAAAGTGAAATTTTACAGGAAAGAAGATTTTGTATTTGTGTCTGTACTAGATTATTTTACAAGGCGCTTGGACTGTTACTTGTAAATCTGTTACTGTTACTTGTTACTTGTAAATGACTGTTATTTTCGTGCAAGATTTACCAAAGTAGATATAAATATTCGACGCTTGAAAAGAGCTGTTGCTCGGTACGGGTATTTACTCATGTGGCTCAACTAAGGGTGATCAGCTGATCAGCATACTAACATAAACTATCAAAGTCACTCCATGCGTGTAAATATCCCAAAGCGCAGTTGAGCGGCGTTCAGAGCAGATAAGGGCGCGTGCATATTGCGCTGTTGACTAGAAAATCCGGCGTTCACATGCACCCTGTCCGCTTGTCACGTGGATAAATGGGGGTGGGGGGCGCGGGCGGGATGCAGTAGTTTGACAATTATAAGAGTACTTACCCATGTAGAAAAAATATAGCGATTCATTTACATACATTAAAAATAATACAATTAATGGTTTCTTAGTCATAAGAGATGTACAAATTAAGATAAAAGTGAACAAGAATAATAAAAGACGTTTGGAAAGTAAATCTGTCCAATTCGCCATTGAAAACATATTTACTCTATTTCATTTAAAAAAAATACACATAGTGTCACGTGGAAGGTCTCGCAATCACATCACCTTCTTCATTAGTCAACATTACCAATACCACTTGTCTATGTTTTGCCAAATAATGTACAAATATTTGAATGGCAGTGGTGTATTTTTTCAAATTAATTCGAATGATATAAGTGATATAAATAATGAATTAAAATTAAATTAAATGCGACTTAATTATGAGGAAAATGAGGTTTAAGATAACTTTACTTTCCATAAGAATTACACTCACTTGTATGAGAAAAATGAAGTAAATATATTACAAAAACATATTTTGGGCGCGTCGTACCTACATTTTTTAAATATTATTAATGGGTAATTGTGAATATCTCAATTTGATTTTCAAATGTACAAGAATACACAGAACAAGCGCAATTGCAAACATCATGAGTGTATCTCAGTGTAGTGTGTTTGTTTTTTACATAATGTATCAAATTTTTAAGGTTGTCATTAATTTAGAGCCTTTATTGAGGAGGGGGAGAGTGCACGCTGCAATCCAACAGCCGCTGGGCGCGCTCGACTGGCCACGTTACCCCTCTCTCACACAAGACTACCTTGAAATGTACTGCATTTCCCACTTTATCGTATTTCCCCAACGTACGTACGTGTTTCGGTAGTGAGTGAGATGTGCCAGAGCCCATTCCCATCCCACCCTATCCCTGTCCATTTTCCCAATCCTTTCTCCAAATCCATTCCTACATCTCCAAAGGTAGGCAGCGTATCCGGGGTCGTGCCAACATTTGTCATTCTGGACTAATGTTGGCATGTATCGCGGATGTCTATGGGCTACAGTATCCACTTACCATCAGGTGGACTGTATGCTCGTCTGCCGCCTTCGTACATAAAAAAAAATACCCTTGTTTATTATATAGTTATTATAAAGTTTATTATATTATATAGTACCTTCATACATAATACTTTTTTGTCGTGATTTGTTCCTGTGTAAATTTATATCTTTTGCATTTCTCATCATGTGATTTTGTATATATTGTTTTTTAGTAAATGTTATTTGTGAATGTATGTCTTTATTTAGTATTTTACGTATTAATATATAATTTTTATATGTGTATATTTGTGAGATATTCATCAATTTAATTTCGTTAATTATTTTTTTGTCTGCATGTGAGAAAATCATAATGAAATAATATTTTTAATAATTTATTCTCTGGCACTTGTAAAATTTTCGAATTTTCTTTGCGGATATGTCTCATACTTATATCACGTAATCATTCTGTGATTTAATAAGTGAGTTATATATTGTGTAACGTACCACGCGGTAGACATGGAACAATGTTATACAGAACCTCCCATAAGAAAAGTTAATTTCGTTTTAATTTTTTGAATTTCTTAGTTTCCATGTCAGGTGGCTGTCTAGAATTAGTCTAAGATATTTTTAGTGATCTACTTCTTTGATTACTTTGCTGTTTATTTTTAATAGTTTATTGTTGTAAAATTTCTTGTTTTTACCTGCAAATACTATATAATATGTTTTTGAGATATTTATAGTAAGTAGGTTGCATTGAATCCACATATTCAACAAATCGTTTTGGACGTCAGCCATGACAGTGTAAATGGAATGACCAAAGTAAAATAAACTGGTGTCATCGGCGTACAATGTTTTAAACCAATGTCATGAATGCTATATAAGTAAATTAGAAACAATAGCGGCCCTAAAATTGATCCCTGAGGCACGCCATATATTATGATTTTAGGGCTACTTTGCGTTTGCCAATCTTAACTACTTGATGATGATTAGACTCAAATATATTGTGTGCAGTTCCAGTGATACCAATGTCGTTAAATTTCTTTAATAACAGGTAATTAATAATAACAACTCACCGTGTTAAATCTTTTTTAAATCTATAAATACACCAAGCGCTACCTGTTTGCTTTTTATCAATACTAAGTTTTATTTTTGCAACGCGATCTATTGTTAACGAAAAACATCGCGAGGAAACCCGCATTCTCCAGAAATAAAATAATCTGGTATATGTGTATCCAACAGCCGCTGGACGCGCTCGACCTTGAAATTTATTGAACTCCCACTTTTATCTTATTTCCCTAATGTACGTACGTGTTTCGGTAGTGAGTGAGATGTGTCAGAGCCCATTCCCATCCTATCCCTCCCCATTTTACCAACCTTTTCTCCAATACCATTCCTCTATCTCCAAAAGTAGGTAGCGCATCCGGGGGCGTGCCAACGTTTGTCATTCTGGACTAATGTTGGCATGTATCGCGGATGTCTATGGGCGACAGTATCCACTTATCATCAGGTGAACTGTATGCTCGTCTGCCGCCTTCGTCCATAAAAAATAATAAAATAAATAAATAAACTATTCGAGATTTATAAATTGGAAAATGACTTTGTCATTTTAAACACTTCGGAAAGAGTACGTAATTCTAAACATTTAATGGATGTGGTGTTGATGCCGCCTAGTCCTGAGCTACTGTTACAATTTATTATCTTATTAATTTCTTTATCTTATTAATTAGCAGTTGATGGTTTCAAACTTACTCAAAGTTTAGATGTTTAGATTTAGTTCCAGTTAGACGTGCAGGAATTTGCTTGGAGCTAAAACTTCATTTATTTTGTTGCTTGTTAGAAGGTTCCACATTTTTGTTAGCTTGCATTTCAATCGGTGAAAGCTTTCATGTATTATTTACATTCTGTTCTTTGTATATTTTCAGAAATTCCATTTCTTTTCGTCAGAAATTCCTATTGTTTATTTCATCTATTTACAGAAATAATTTGCAATGCGTCTACTTCGTACCGCGCCCAAAGCCAAAAGTATAAATTTAGAAAAGAACAAACTAGAGAAAATGAATTTCAAGATAAAATACTATAAATATCGTCGTATTATTGAGCGATAGTCTTAGGGTATTTATTTTTAACTTAATTTAATTAACCACTGACTACCAAAATTATCTACCAATCTAAGTTCCATTTATCACATGTTCAATTTAAAATCGATATACTCGAAGATAACTAAGTATAATACCAGAAGTCCATCGTATTTATTTCATGTCCAAGCTTACTGCAATTGCTATATCCATAAATCGTATTGCGATCTCATAAAATTACAGAGATTATTTATGTCCTGATCTAAGTAAAAAAATCAGCCACCGTGCGCCAAAACCGGTCGTGTCACTTTCAAAATATTTATGAGAATATAACGAATTTTGTTCACATTAACTTGTGAGCAATATTATGCGGTATGAAACCGGGCCACCAGTATGTAATTTGTAAAGGGAATCGATGTAAAAATCGATCATGTACGCTAATCGATAATATATCGCACACGCGGTGTCATTACGTCCGCCAAACGCAACATGTTAGGTGATTTGTTGGACGCGTCCTGGAGCCACACTGTTTACTTTCACCATTAATTTCCCAGGATATTTATCTCCGAACGGTTATAAACTCGATGCAATCGAGTTACATAATTCAGAACACGTAATATGAAGAGCAGTAATCTGTAAATCGGTGCACTCAAACAATTTGCATGTTTAATAGATGTGTAAAAAAGTCGCATCGCCCAGGAAGCAATTTTTTAAAAGTAACAACAGCAACAAGCATTTAGCCGTTAACGTATTCTAAAGAAGCAATTAAAGATGGAAATTATCCATTTGGCTGGCCACCCTGTATGATTAGTCAACAATTTGTAAGTTGGTAACACTTGGCGCCCCGGGCGGGAGGCCGCGCACGCGACTCCACTTCATACAATTACATTCATGCGACTGGTTGCCTGTCTGCGGCTCCGAATCTATAACTTGACTCCGTAGATTTCGGGATCTGTAACAGATTAAAATGATAGCCATTATTTTCACACGTTTACCTTTTCACACGGTTAAATTAGAGTAGGGTGTACCCGTCTATCGGATTCTACTGAACATTTTTGGCAGTTTTTGTAATCTGCAAACTTCGTCATCAAAGAAAAGAAAAAAAAATCATTTTTACAACACCACAATTACGTACGTATAATAATGTAATAAATTATATAAAGATTATATTTCGTGTCGCGAGAACGAAATGGAACTGATTCAGCAAACACCCTAATTAACAGAATCCATAGCACTAATATTCTGCCAGCATAGTATATGCTCACGGACCCTCATTCCCCAAGACCCTACCAAGCTGCACTATCTGTAGTGTCGTGGGGATTTTTTTTTGGCTCCTGCACCTCTGTACCAGTACCGGTAGTGTCGTGGGGATTTTTTTTTGGCTCCTGCACCTCTGTACCAGTACCGGTAGTGTCGTGGGGATTTTTTTTTGGCTCCTGCACCTCTGTACCAGTACCGGTAGTGTCGTGGGAGATTTATTTTCTAAGGGAAAAGGAATTCCCCATAACATTACTGGTAGTGCTGCTTGGTAGTGACGTGGGGAATGAAGGCTCACGGGTAGCCTGAGAAGCAGGCCACCCTAGCTCAAAATAAAAATACACTCAATTAGTGATATTAAAAGTAAAAAGTGGATGAAATTCAGACAAAAATAAAAGAGATTGCTATCTTTACAATATATAAAAAAACTATTCAGGCATGTATTAGATCAAAACTTTAAATCAACAACAACACGAACATAAATTTATTTAACTTATTTGTCGCATAACTTAACTCTTAACTTAACTCTGTAATTTAACTTAACTCATTTCCTTATTTGTCGCTCTAATAACATAGCAATTAAACATACGAGGTAAAAATGAGGCCCTTTAAATGAAAATATCTAACAATTGTTCCTTTCCATTATGCTAATCAGTCAGTGCCAGGAGGCTTTTAGATTAGTTCCACCACATGGCGTTATTGCAGTCAATGAACCTTCTGTAGTTATTATTTAAGGTAAATATAATATTTAAGACAAAGTACGCAATTTTCTGGCAGGCGCGTGGAAACGTCACGCAGAACGTTTGGTCCAATTTTTGGCAACTGCTACGTATAGCAGACCAAATTACGTGTAATATTTACAGTGTCCATTTGGAATCAATAATAAAGAACAATTTCTTTTTATCTTGGATCTTGAATTTCAATTCTACAATTCCTCTATCTCCTCGTATCACACAGATTAATAGTTATTAAACGAGTCAAATACAGACTAACAGTTTCGGACTTCACAGTTTATCAGTTTCCTTTTTTATAGAAGAGGTGGCAGACAGGCAGTATTCTATTCACAGCCCTTTGAAGAACCGCATGTCGTAACTGAGTAAAAAGCCTTTCAGTGGGCAGTTCGTTCTAAAACTTTTGACTTTGACTGATGTTTAAGACACGACTTATAGGCTTGCTGACAAGAAAATACTTACTTAAAAATAAGTATTCCCATGATTATAGTACGAATTTATTAATCACTTGCTCATCTAACACCAATCCGCGTTGGGCGCGCGTGTTGGGTGCGCGCGATGGATTGTGGCCCGAAACCGCTAATGATTTACTAAGAGAGGCCTATGGCCTGCAGTGCAACTTTATAGGCTGATATCATTATCAAACATTCCCATTATAATTTCTTATAATGTATCGAGATTTGTTGGTGTGGTGAAAAATCTATGCTTTAGTTCAACCACATTGGACATATGTATCAAGATAGTGAAGGACTCCATTGCAAAAGTACTGGGTCCCCTAATCAAATTTTATTTACTACTAAAGAGGAACTTTAGATTTAGCTAAGAGCTTTGAGATGCCGATGCACTCTATCTAAATGAGATCAATAAATGAGGGGCCTAGTAAAGTGGTCAGTTATCAACGATTGCATACAAATCTCTTTTTCGTCCAGTCTTGGCTGACCTCATGTCAATGATCGAAATTCTTCCTATCCGTGGCGCGCGCTTTAACTACCATACGATACTTATAGTTATGTAGTGTAAAATACCAGTGATACGGAACCTAAAACAACGTTTTTGGTTTAATTGTCTCTCTGCCAGTCTGGACGCGCAACACGCAATAACTTGCGTTTTATTGACACTTGCATAATTATGACTTATGTAACGGATTACCATTTAGGATCGGTACATTTTATCCGGATCCATTACATAGTTCCTACAAGAATCATCAAGTCCGCATGTACCTACAGTATCAGTTGTGATATGAAAACCAGTGGATGGATCGGATAGGAGTAACCGTACATACCATATTACCATACCCTAAAGTCCACGCGAACGAAGTGAACACCAACTAGTCTTCAAATAAAACTATATATATATCCACTTTTTTACAAGGTGAAGTTCTTTGAACCGACAGTGAATCTATAAGAGTTTTATACGTTTTATGTATATCCTGCACAATCCAAGAACACGTGGTCACTATACTACTCCAAAATTGGTTGAGTTCATTGGAGTGGCATTAGGCAGCATGTGTGAAAACGGCCGGTTCCGCCGCACGCGATACCATTATGAACCAATTTGTGTATTTAATCTGGACCAACGGGAGCAGAAATATCAAAGCCGCTTTACCACAAGCGCTGAAGAACTGCACTAGCTCTAAATGAGTAGATTTGGCAACCCGCTTGGCTTCTGTGGCGTTTTAAAGCAATTTAAAAGCAATTTTTAAATCAAGCGCTCAATCTCTGACTAATTTTAAAAGACTCTTGAAAGAACACTACGTTACAGATTAAGAGTTCTCTTACACCCAAATTCTTTTCCTTTATATTTCTGTATGTATGTATGAATATAAATATATTAATGCTGTAGGTATCTATATATTTCCGTGGGTATGTATGTATTTATTAATGTATATACAGACATTATTTCCTTATTGCACCATCTACCTTTATTTCGACTAGTGAGTTCTCCTCACCACGCAAAGAAAGAAATCGCTTTAGCGATAAGGCCGCCGGTTGTACTTCGAATAACTTGTACACTGTATGTTTTTGGTGTACAATAAAGTCTATCTTTCTATCCCTCACGAACGAGACAATGGGCATGAGGAGGTCCATATCCAGCAGCTGATGTTAAAAGGGCTGGCTACGGTTATGCAAAGATATATGCGTGAACAAAAGAATCCTAAACAATGAACAAATACAGAGCTCTGACTTTTTAACAATCGTCTCTGTCATCAGTGAATTAGGAGCTATGAATTATACAGAACTAAGAAAATTCAAGACACAACAAGAGTTTAAATGAAAATTTGTACTCATTTTTAATACACACGTACTTTCTTAACTACGAGTACTTATACGTCATGAACAATACAGTTCTGTACGTATGTACGTCGATAAAGAAAAATTATCGAATACAAATTTTACCCTTTAAAATTAAATACCTATATGGGCATGCATAAGATCACGCGTGTGCGTTTACGCAAAGGCATTCATTTCTAACTTTTTAGTTATCAGCTACCTCCCTGTTACTAAGTTGTTTGAATTCCTCGTTCGCTATTAGTTCCGCCGTATAAGGTACATGGTATAAATGCATTTACCGCTTATTAAAACACTTCAAATTGCACAGCCAAAACCATCCGCCACGAGGACTCTTTACAATCTAAGACTTTTTTTACCGCATGTACGTATTCTTGGTAAGAGTTTAATTTTTTTTATAATACTATTAACTTAATTTCAAAGTAAATTTACTCTAAAGAAAGTTACTAAAAACGTCACCAAATAGTGTTCCAACAAGATAGAAACTAATACATAGAAAGAGATAACTGGACACATTGAACGCATCTCGCATCACATAATCCACACCACTAAAGAACTTGCAGACGGGAAACGGGTTATTAAATAGAAATGAAAAGTCAGAAACATCTTTCGATAGTATATCGAAGACAGAAGCCAGATAGTATTAGAAGTGACAGAAGCCGAGTATAATTATAAATACCCGTCTATAAAATAATTAATATTGCTATTTGTGATTGGCAGACGCTAACAAAATAATGATTAAATGTAGTGAACTTAAAACTAGTTACTATTAATCACCAACAGAACCCTATACAGAACAGGAAAGATTCAGGAATAGAAAGGCCTTTCCTCTAATTGCGAAAAGAGTACTTATAAAATAAATTATTTATGAAATTATTTCTTTAAATCGTCGGTCTACGTGACCGTAGGGCGTCCAACATTGCGCTTCCCTGGTCTCCATTCAGGGACTCGTTGGATAAGAAGTGCCGAGGAACGTGTGTGGTGACGAGCCTTGGGAGAGGCGTATATCCAGCAGTGGGGAGAGAGACTGATTATATGGTATAAAATATTGTTAATAGAAATTAAGTAATTTGACAACGTTATGAACTACGTTATCATTTTATCAAGCATCTAAATTTAAATCAACATCGCGTTGAGATATGGTTAGTGCCGATGCTGTTTATTGTGTTGTTTACAATCGATGTATTTTTTTTAGTAAACACTATATAATTTTAATTTTATATATAATTGCTTTTAATTTTATTTATAACCACATATGTGGTTGTAAATCACATCACAACCGCATATTTTGACAATCACAACTATTTTATTGACAATCAATAAAATTATTTTCTTTCCTTCACTCTAACGTGATTATCACATTTGCAGATGGTGAAAAGAGAATCTAAGGCTCGAATAAATAGACGATTCTCGGTGTCAGAATTAAACGTTCATTTTCTATAACACCTTATGCAGTTTGTATACAGGTTAATTTCGAACCATTCCATCTAAGTTTAAAACAATGAACATTTATACTGTAAAGCAGATTATTACCTAGTACAATACTAACCTGAGACTTAATCTGGTAACAGAGTTTCGTTATTGTACCAGAATATAATTCATAATTAACAATATAAGTATAAAGTTCAATGATTCTATTCTATTTGATTCATTGATAAATAATTAAATTTAAATTATGTAATATAGACGGAAAACTACAGTACATTCTTATTAGAGAATGTTACTTGGATGGCATAGAATGACGAAATTATCACAATGGTAAACATAAAACGTATTTAATGTTAAATTACATTGTTTTATATTAAAAATATAAATAAATATTACGATAAGATGTAGAATGAAAGAACGATCTTAGAAATTCCTATTTATGAGACGAAGGTTAAGTCTAAGATCGAATCGATCCTAACCAACTAAATCAATTGGAGAATATACTCTTAGTATTCGTGTAGAAATTTCCTTGGACACTGAAAACAAATCCTACGAAAAACTACTGACCGTGTCGTTAAGTATAAAGTGCTCAATATAAATCTCCCGAGTCACACTTGACACCACGTTCCTTTCTCAATCGTACATCGTTCGGCTTTTTGTCATTCCCTCCACAATCGGCATCCCGTGTCTACAAAAACGACCGAATCAAAATTCCCGGATGCCCATCTTTTATTTATGCCCGGCTAACAGACGTAATTTTTTCCGGTAAACAATCAGTTTTGTCCGAAAAATGCGAGTGAAGAAGACATAAAAAGGTAAGCGCAGTTGCCGAGGGAATTATTTCGGTTTTTGCCAACTTCATAAATATCGAGGCGCGTATGATTGGCGATGCGCCCGGAGGAATGACCGGGCGCGTACTGTTTTGGAAAACTGTGTTTTGAAAATGGCGGCGCTCTTTTGCCCCTTTCATTTGGAATCTAAGTTCGATCAGAAACTGGATATACCTATGTAGTCACCTAATTATTAATTTACGAGTTACGCACAAAACAAAAATTAAAATAACTGAAAATTTGAATCATGAAATTTGTCATTTTTTGCGCACCGAAGTGATTGTACTTTCATTTCCAAATTAATGGAGAGATAGGATGACATTTGACATTTTCGACATTTGACTATCCAAAACCAACACTATCGCTATGACATAGTTTGATATTATTATTATTATTTTTATTATCCTAATAGAAAGCAACTTTATTGCCATACCACAGAGTAGCTAATGTGTTAAGATAAGAAGGTTGTTAGTTTAAACCTTGAAATGGGAGTATTCTGACACCTTATTATTCTTAAGTTTTACCTACTAAGGACGACTGTATATTTAAAATCCTTGAGAGCGGAACCTATAGGCGCAGCGCACGGCGGCCATTCAGCCACCTATTTCGTAAAAAAGTCAAATAACTTTCCATTTGTATGACTTATTGCCCATTGTTCCCGCCTCATTTATTGTTTTTAATTCGCCAAATATAACACAACAATGTCGCTAGTATCTCATCAAAATACCAATCAACATATCGAATTACAATGGGCTGGGTAGCTCAGAGAAAATTATATTGGTACCGGTTTGAGCGTAAGAAACACCGTGGAATATTGCCGTTTGCGCTAATGACGTGCGTTTCTGCGCTTTAATTGCACACAAACAGACAAACAAACTTATAAAACCCACCAACCAAAACATCTCGTCGAACACCTTGTTAAAACCTTAGTAAATTCCAGCCGCAAATGTAGGTTTGTCCGACAAGTTTTGCTGCGATCATGCCATGAAAAATGTATGAAGTCTGGTCTCAAAAAGCAAGTAGACAAAAACAGTTGGTATTGAAGGCGATTTTGATTGGTGTGCTGTTTGATGGATACGAGACGCCCTGAGAAACGAACAAGCGTTAAAAACAAGTAACAGTTCCGGTATTAAGTATCAAGATGTGTTTTGATTGATTCTATTTCTTAGTATCAATGTAGAATTCAGCTATTTGTATACAGCACTGGATGTCTTCCATTCTAAGCGAAACCAAAACCCGTCAGATCTTCGAAATTTTTAAATAGAGGAATTCGATTCGATCCAAAATTCGATCAATTGATCTTCCAAATCTTATAAATCTACTATTAACTATTTCAGGTCCTATCCTAACTTACCTATCGCAGTAAGTTACTTCCTTTTGACGGCTTTCTTCTGTATGCTTTCTATCAGGAGAAGACATTGATTTTATAACGACTTCGTGAACATTCAGGCATTTTCGGTATAGTTTGTTCATTATAGATTAGCTACGCGTGAGTTCACCGTTCGCCTGCGGCACTACCTGGACACTTGCCAGGTATTCTTATTACAATGCGGCTACAACGAATGGAGAGAGCGACTTTATTCTTGAATAATAAGAATAAAAGCGAAAACCCCCGACGAAATAAAATACGAAAGAAACTTCGTTTACAGAAGAACAATTTCCCCACCATCCCAAAATTCGGAAAGCCGTACAACTTAATACATTGATTACAAGGTGGAGAGTCAAGGGCGTATTACTGGATTTTATCCATACCATACAATTAGCCTGTCTCTCTGCTGCTGGATATAGGCCTTTTCCAAACATTTTATCCAGGAAGGAGCAAATCAAACAAATTTCTTCTAATTTTATACACAGATTGTGTAATTTCTATAATATTTTTAACTTTGTAACGCTCCACTCACCTTTTCAAAGTGAGAACAGAACCATTTGTGAAGTCAAGTGTTAATTTGAAGGAGTGTTATATGAATTTCCGTTTCTAAATATACTAGCGGTAAACTTGGAGTGACTCCACTTCTTCTTCTTCTTCTGGTTCCACCTTCTAATAAAGGTTGGGGATCAGCATGACTATCCTCACACAAGAGATTGCTGCCCGGAATATAGACTTCAAAATGAAAGCTCATCCCGAACCATTCCCTAAGATTTCTTAGGCAAGATGACCGCCTTCTGACAGGTTTACGGAAACCATGAACCCTGAATTACGAGTTGCAAAAGATGGTATCTAAAGTTGTGATCATCACGTTAGAATTAAAACTACAAGTGATGTAACTAAAGTATGTCAATTTTCTTATTTGGGCTGTTTTTGCGCTTTTTTTTTTATGTACGAAGGCGGCAGGCGAGCATACAGTCCACCTGATGGTAAGTGGATACTGTCGCCCATAGACATCCGCGATACATGCCAACATTAGTCCAAAATGATAAATGTTGGCACGCCCCCGGATGCGCTGCCTACCTTTGGAGATATAGGAATGGATTTGGAGAAAGGGTTGGGAAAATGGGCAGGGATAGGATGGGATGGGATTGGGCTCTGGCACATCTCACTCACTACCGAAACACGTACGTACATTGGGGAAATACGAAAGTGGGAAATGCAGTACATTTCAAGGTAGTCTTCTGTGAGAGAGGGGTAACGTGGCCAGTCGAGCGCGCCTAGCGACTGTTGGATTGCAGCGTGCATTCTCCCCCTTGCGACAGTAAGTTTGTGTTACAGCACAAACTTACTGCCTCAAGGACATTTGGTGGTGCTTAAACTTTGAAATCATACCTCGACAATTATAATATTGACTCGAATAATTGTATAATTTATACATTTGTATAAATTATTATAGCAAATAAAATTCCGTGCGCTAGGGCGCACTAATCAAAAGACTGGTGACGTGTTGTCGTCAGCTATTTTTCGCTTATTATCAGGCTCGCACACTTACTACGAGATATATCCCCCGTATTTAAAGCCTACTCCACAGTTATAGTGCCAAAGTACATCAAATCACTCCAAACAATATTGTTTAATGATTGACTCTGACTCGGGAGCACTCCTGTATTTTCTTATTAATAAAAATATGGCTAGAGGCTATAAGACCCTTAAGGACGGTGGTCATCATTGGACGCTTTATTTTAAGCAGTCACGTGTATAACATATTTGATGTTTAGTATTGACGTGTAATAATATAAATCATTCTTTTGGAATGCGTTGTTTTGTTGATTTTTGTTATTATTTCAGTTATTTGTATAAGATTATTATTAATAGATTGCAAAATAGTAGTTTAGTATTATTACGTATAATGGAGCTAATACCCAGTACTACAAAAGAAATTAAATTGCCTCGATAAAAACGTCAAAAGGTGTGTATCTGCCGTTTTAACACATTTTTTTACATACTTAACCATTTTCTTAATATGTATTTTTTGTACTTTTTAGTGTGTAATTTTTGTTTTTGTATATTAGTTTTTGTATTATTATTATTTAATTCTTGTATTATTATACTTTATTTAATTAAAAGCATTCAACAAACAACAACAAATTTTATTTTCCATCTTATAATCGGTAATAATTGAATTGGAAAACATCAAATTAACAGCATTAAGTTGGAATGCTTCTAATGAATTTTTAATTAATGGTTAAATCGAATACAATACATAAAATGTCTATGGTATTTGGTTAAATCTGAATAAACCATTCGGACAAAACTTACAATTGCTTGTTACATTACTACCTACAAAGTAATATAACAAAGGCCAAATGTTTTATGTAACTGATGGCAATTGTAATAATAAACTATATTGCGGACAATAACCGAAATGTTTATTAACTCCAGGTGTTTTTGAAAACACTGTGTATCCCAGTAATCAATTCAATATGCATTCAATAAATACTTAAAGTGATTTTTTTTTTCACACCGTCATACATTAAACAAACTACATTCAATCCAACATCCACTACAATAACCCTCAAATATAAACATGATCCCTTCAACCTGTGCCGTCCCAGTAGGGCGCCAACCCTCCAATGCGCGCTGGGGTCAAAAAGATCCGCGACCACCCGTGGGACATTATCTAATCCGAATTACCTATTATAAAAACCACTCACTCGTTAGCGAATGCACCCTCAGATAACGGCAACTATCAATGATAGGGATTACACAAAGTTAATTTGGTCGCGTGGCAGCTTGCCCTAATCTCGGACTTTTTTAACCTTGTCAATCAACGGTTAGTAGAGTGGAAGATTTGATCTGTGAATGTCGACGCAAAATGGAAGTGAGTAATTAAAACTGATAAAATCCTCCATTTTTTTATTAGTTATCGGTTTAAACATTTTGCTTCTTGGGAACGTCCCAAACGAAAGCGAGCAAAACGTTTGTAAAATACAAATATACACTAAGACGAAAATAAAAACATTTTTGGAATATAACTTTTAAGATTTTCGCGTTTTACACACACATACACACACATACACAACGTGTCACTGAAATAACGCAGAACTTGAAACATGACAACCAATTTGAAATTTAAAACCGTTGAACCGTTCTATCGTAAAATAAAATTATTTTAAGTAATAACTGTCTGAAACGTTCGTGGCGCTTATTCATTGGTGCTTTACAAAGACTGTTGAGCATATGTGAATCCTATGCTGTGGCCTATGGACTCAAGTGCAATGCGAAAAAGAGTGAGATAATAACATTTAAAACGAGGAACAAAAACTACGCCATACCCTCTGTAAATCTCTGTGGGACTCCTCTTCATAAAGTCACGCGATTCAAGTACTTGTATCACAGGATCATGGAGGATATCAATGACAATGTGGAAATTGATAAGGAGAGCAGGTCGTAGGCTGCCGCTGTAATTATATATGACAATAAGATAGCCCGTAGGTTCTCTAAGTGCACTAAACAAGTAAAAATTACTTTGTTCAAGACACTGCACATCGCTTTACATCTGTAGCCTATGGGTGGGATTTACACGCAAAGCATACAACGACTTGCGTGTTAAATACAATAAGGCGTTCAGGGCACTGACGGGGCTACCGAGGTTCTGCAGCGCTTCTCGCAAGTTCGCTGAAGCGCACAATGAATCGAGATTTCGAGACACACTGATTTGGAGGACGTCTCCGCGGCAGCACCAACAGCATCCTGAGTAGGTACGCTCGCGGTAAAGTGGGACTCGCCAATGCTGACCCGGCGGATCCAGCTACACCTCACCCATACTAATCATAGGTTCTAAGTTATTTCTTATTTTTTTTTACTTTACTTTCCGAAATAAAGCTATTATTATTATTATTGATCATTACTCACTCATCGCGACTCGGGCGACGCGTATAGAATAAGGGATATACTAGAATTGTATTAAAATTCATGAAAAAAAACTATTGTAAAAACTGTTAAAATCGATTCTGCTCTCTGAATTTGTGTTATTCATACTTTTTTAACTTTTGCGTTATTTCAGTGACATGTTGTATTAAGAGAGTCTTGAAACACCAGATAAAATAAAATAGGTTGGTTTAATAAAAATATACACTTCTTTTTTTAATTAATATAAAGCCAATAAAATTATATTTTGTGGAATTATTTAGTGTAGTTCTAATTTGAAAATTCTATCTAGATTATTTGTGGTTTTATTGCTGAGTTTCTTGATTCTTTTTATAGACTGTTTTTGTGTCTAAACCTTTCATTTATAGGTATATTATATAACTATTTTTTTTCGCCGAACGCATTATTTTTATTCATGCACGGGTATAACAACCGAAACAATTTCCACCACATTATTAAACCGCATCGACGTACCCCAACTTCATTAAATGCACATTTGCGAATCTCGTAAACAGATAACTACTCACTGAATCACAATAGAAAACGGAACATCACTTTGTCAACTTGTCACCACATCTGTTAGTGCAGAACACCTATTAATAAAACCACTCTAACTTGATCTACTTCATCCTTCTTGCTTTTAACAAAACTGGTGAAATAGGGTCATCGATGAACAATAATGGGGATCTTCCAACCAAGTCCTATGCGCCAAGTGCAATGAAAGACTTGGCACACATAAATAATCACTTAATTGGGAAGTTCGAATATAAACATTGTGGTTTTCTGGTCACCCCTGTGGTTGTATTGCGTAGGGTAAAAATACCCGTAACGTTATTGTGGATCAGACTATATATCTGACTCTATATGGGAAAATATAGGACAGTTTAACATTTTTCAAAGAATACCTGTACGGTTGAATAGTAAAATTTTACGAGTAAACACCGTTCTAATGAATAATGATTATTATGTAACTTGCTTTCTTTGCAACGTCAACACGCTACGTCACTGACATACGTCACCTTTGAAAGTGTAATAAATAAGCAGATATATGATAGGTTTTCATAATTATCAATCTAATTCAAATAAAAATTTGGGAGACTTCAATAAAAACTAGATTTTAATTTTTCTGTCATGATACATATCTCTACTAGTATAGTCTAATTTACAATTTGATTACAACTCGAATCAAATATAAACACTCAAATGGGGCACACATCTTTGGGGTCGCACTAAACAAAATAATAATGGATATTGTCGTGAGACTCAATACATATGGTTAAAATTATTTCTATATATCCACGGCAAACATGTCACACTTGTTTGGACGTGGTTTACGAGTAGGTACACCTTTATCGTAACTTTTGCTAATTCTTTACGCATTCGTACTGTATCCGATTTTTTATAGGAAAATTAATAATAATTTATATTCAAAATTAACAACAAACGAATGGATAGTCTTTAAGAGTATAAATACTTATGAGATATGAGATTTTTAACAAGTTTGGAATATAGTACATATATAGTAATATTTATTTTTACGAAGGCGGCGGACGAGTATACAGTCCACCTGATGGTAAGTGGATATTGTAGCCCATAGATATCCGCGATACATGCCAACATTAGTCCAAAATGACAAACGTTGGCAAGCCCCCGGATGCGCTGCCTGCCTTTGTAGATATAGAAATGGATTTAGAGAAAGGGTCGGGAAAATGGGGAGGGATAGGATGGGAATGGGCTCTGGCACATCTCACTCACTACCGAAACACGTACGTACATTAAGGAAATAAGATAAAAGTGGGAAATGCAGGTAGTCAATGCTCAATTCAAGGTAGTCTTCTGTGAGAGAGAGGTAACGTGGCGTACAGCGGATTGCAGCGTGTACTCTCCGCCTCAATAAATATAGTATTAAATATAAATATAGTATTATAATATAGTACTATATTTGGAATATAGTATTTAGTATCGCATAGACATTACGTTGTTGTTCTAAATAAGTATTCCATAATTATTTTAAATACTAAAAGTACTAAATACTAAAAAATTTAAATACTAAAATCATTGTTAGACTTTATAATAACGTACTTCACCTATATTATACTATAATAATGTGCACATTTTATTATCCGTATTTATATCCGATATTTATTTATATTCGCATCTAAAATCTCCATGGGGAAATAACATAAATTACCAGAAAAACGAAAGCCAGACCGACAATAAATTAAGTGGGAAACATCCCAAAAACACCGTATAGCTAAATTAAATTTCCGTTTAAGTATTATGTTATCTGAACGTCGTCGGTAGTCCCCCCTGTAGAGCTTGAAATCGGCAAAAAATAAAAACATCCGAAAATGTGCGCGTGATGTGAAACTTGGCTAAGTATTGTTAACATTCTCCGCTAGGTGGTTCGTATCCCGGGCTACTATGAATGGGTTAAAATTAAGACAATGTTTGGCAATTACTTTATTAATCTTATACTAATAATTAATTAGATTTTTGTATTTACACACGAACAATACAATTGCATGCTTTATTAAAGTTATTACACCGTATCGTAACCAGCCCTTTTATCGTCCACTACAGGACAAACCTTTCTCATGCACATTGTCGTGTATATGAGGCATGTTTGGCTTTAAAACGGTACGCTGGCCAAGCGAATTGGCGAATCCACTCTTTTAGACATGGTGGTTTCTCAGGGCTTGTGGTTTCTTTCTTATATCTTAGGCGCCTTACGATTAAGGGTTAAGAAAAGGATATGACACCGTCGGAAAGAGTTGGGTCGAGCTGTTCTAAAGTGAGCTGGCACTACTCTCTCTATAAAATACAACCAGGAACTAATGTATAGTCTTAAGTATCCGATATACATTTGAAAGTAGTATATTAAAAAATACATACATAGTTCGTTATGAAAAGCCAGGTCATATTTTTACTAAGATTATTCTAGATAGATAACTACTCATTTTAAGATAATAAAGACGTTTACAAAAAAAAATGAAAAAGAATTATGCCTCCATTACCTTCAAATACCGTGACCTCCTCGTGAGAAGTCTAATATAGTTCAACAATGTTGCCACATAATCTTTTTGCTACTAAAACAGTAAACTAAATTAAGGGCAAGCTCAACTAGGGTGGCACCAGTCGGCACCACACGACACGATGTCGCCGCGATGGCAACAGCGGGGGGTGTCGTCTGGACACGACCTATTAAATGTCATCACGTTTTTGTCATGTTAATTCAGGACCGTTCATTCTATTATTTGTTACCTGATCTATTCTATTATTAGCTGTAGAGTTGTCTCAAAACGATAACGGGAATCGACATCACATTGACTCACATGCACGAGTTCGTTTCACAGATAAGTTTAACTACGCTTAGGTCGCGGTCTACGCTGTAAGGATTTCTAGATATGTATCTACTGGTGTGTACTCGAATGAGTATTATAATGTAAGTAAGAATTTTTGATCAGTCAAACGGTCCAATAGGGTCACGAATATCGAACACAAAAATTGAAGTTTAAAGGTCATATAGTTTAGTGTAATTAGGTACAATCTCCAAAGATACAATCAACGAATTCAAATGATATCGTAATAAGTGTAATGGAGAGAGTGTCCCAAGTCTCGAAGTACAGTAGAACCTTATAAATACTTGGCTAAGTTAATACTCCGACAAATCAATCTAAATAGACCTTAGTAATAATAAGCGATACAATGCATCCCGTTAAAAATTCCAAATCCCTAAAAATATGACAGGGTTAAGTAACAACCCTTATATTAATTTCCATTATCTGCCAATTCACAGTACAAGTACCTACATATATTTCAATGAAATTGGGGTGGATGGCCAATAGTGGTTTTTGATAAAATGTTCTATTCGTCAATATATATATATATATATATATATATATATATATGTCGACGCAAAACAGTCAACAATTTTTATTTTAGATTTTAAGTTTGATTACATAAAGTCTATTTAAGAATGATAATTAATTTTAACCTATTTTATTACCAATGAAATAGGTAAGCTTCATTTTTTAACCTAAATCAAATAACTTTTAAAATGAGTTTGTTAACATTTGGATTTACTTCCTTAGAAGTTACGAACATTCAAAAAGTTAACTTTAAATTAATAAGTTTAGCTCAAAATTAATTATAAATCAAATCTTTAATTTGCAAAACACATTCACAATTTAATCATTAATAATTCTTTAGATTGATTTTTAATAGTTGCTTTTTGAATGTTCGTTGGAGATTGTTTTGAACGATGAGTGATTAAAACCACGCGTGATTTTATGAAATTATTTGCGTTTATAAGTGTTTAAATAATGTTTTAAAATTATTTCACGAATAACTATAACGAAATATTCGTATTAAAACCATTGTTTAAAAATGATTGTAAAGAAGCAACATGGTGGGAGGCCACCATGTTGTTGACTCACTTTTCACGTGGCAGCTGCTGAGAACGGTAGTTTGGTGAGTGCTTTTTGAAATATTGCTATTCGAATTATTTTTACTTTTGTATAGAAAATAAGGGTAGACTTAAGATCTTAGTTGAATCTATAAGTTAAGAAAAGTATTGATTATAAAACGATTGTAACAAAGAGTTTATTTCAAGTGTATAGTTGTTTTATTTCGTTATCTGTTGAATATGAGTGACGCGAATAATGGTGACGTCAGCAATGCTGACGTCACGCTTTCTAAAAACTTGCACGATAATAATTCTCCGTTATCAGAAGTGGGATCAGATCCCCCTTCTGCCGGTCATTCTGATGTGTTAGATAATTCTTCTGTAAACGGTGTGCCGACCCACTTTTTCGCTCGTATGATGCAGATGATGGAACAGATGACGGATCGTATGTCGGTTCCGGTTTCTCAAATTAAAATTAATGACGTGTTTTTGCCATCCTACGATCCTGATTCTAATATAGGAATACGTGAGTGGTGTAAGCATGTGACCACTGCAGTTGAAACTTACAACTTGAGCGATTATGATGTGAGAATGAAAGTGGGTAGCTTATTAAAAGGACGCGCCAAGTTGTGGGTTGATAGCTGGCTGGTATCTACGAAATCATGGGAGGAATTGCGTGATATTTTGATAACAACTTTTGAACCTGAAAATAGCTACTCACGCGATATAGTTCGTTTTAGGGAACACGTTTATGACAGTAGCAAAGATATATCGCAATTCCTCTCTGAGGCATGGATATTATGGCAACGTGTCACTAAGGATAAATTGTCGAACGATGACGCGGTCGAGGCTGTTATAGGTTGTATCGGTGATGAAAGATTGCGTATAGAATTACTAAATGCGCGTGCCAAATCGGTGCCGGAATTAATTTCCATCGCGTCGTCAATAAGGCGGGTAAAACGCCCACCGCCTAGTAATGTAAATTCACAGGGGCCTAGTAAACGCTCAAGGTTTCCGGATAAACCTTCTCTATTTTGTAGAATATGTAAGAGAACTAGTCATGACACGCGTGAGTGTCGCTTTAGTACTAATAAGATCGATACAGTTCTGCCTTGTCAAGATCAACAAAATCCACCTGCGGCTACCGTCAAACCGACATGCACATTTTGCTCCAGAGTAGGTCACACATATGAGACCTGTTTTAAGCGCGAACGCGCAGTAGTTTCAAACATAAATTGTGTAGGTACGTTAAAACGTACTCTCTTACCAGTCATGATTGGTAACATGAAAATATTTGCCTTATTTGATAGTGGAGCAGAGTGTTCCGTGATACGTGAGTCGGTGGCTGCTAAACTTCCGGGTAGAAGGTTTAATGAGGTTCAGTATCTGAAGGGTATTGGCCAATTTACTGTGGTATCATTAACGACGATATTAACGGTGTGTGTTATCGATGAGTTACACGTAGAACTTAAGCTTCATGTAGTGTCAGACTATGAAATAAACACGGATCTATTAATCGGCATTGACCTTGTCGATAACACAAACCTTAGCGTACTGGTAACCTCTCGGGGTGTTAAAATAATTCACCAACCATTTGTTTGCCACATGCGATCTCATAACGAAAAATTTGATAATCTAGATTGTGATTTAACTAATGATCAACAAATAAATGAGTTAAAAATCCTTTTAAATAAGTACGAACATTTATTCATTCGGGGGTATCCACTCACTCGAGTTAATACTGGGTCTCTCGAAATACGACTTAAAGATAATAATAAATATGTAGAGCGAAGGCCGTACAGACTCAGCCCTGTAGAGCGTGAGAAAGTACGAGGCATTGTTAATGAATTATTAGATCATAAAATTATCAGGGAGAGCAAATCACCATTTTCTAGCCCCATAATTTTAGTAAAAAAGAAAAATGGTAAAGATCGCATGTGCGTTGACTATCGCGAACTTAATAGAAATACCTTGAGAGACCACTATCCATTGCCAATCATTTCAGACCAAATTGACCAATTAGCAGGGGGTCTCTACTACTCTACATTTGACATGGCCGCGGGATTTCATCAGATTCCCATCACAGAGAGCTCAATAGAGAAAACAGCGTTTATTACACCTGATGGACTCTATGAATACCTCGCCATGCCATTTGGGCTAAGTAATGCATGCTCAGTGTATCAACGCTGCATAAATAGAGCGTTGGGACCTTTATCAAACACGGTAGAGCAAGTTTGTCAAGTTTATGTCGATGATGTTCTTTCAAAATGTAGAGAATTTTCACAGGGACTTTCCCACATTGAGCGAATACTCATCGCTCTTCAAAACGCTGGGTTTTCGATTAATGTGGAGAAAACAACTTTCTTTAAGCGCTCTATTGAATATTTGGGCAACATTATATCTGACGGTAAAGTAAGTCCCAGCCCAAGAAAGGTAGAGGCTTTGACAAAAGCTCCTGTACCTACCACTGTAAAGCAAGTGAGACAATTTAACGGTCTTGCTAGCTATTTTCGGCGATTCATTCCCAATTTTTCACGTGTCATGGTTCCTCTATATGAATTAACCAAGAAAGATGCGAAGTGGGAATGGAACGCACGACATGAAGAAGCTAGGAATCATACTGTTCAATATTTGTCTACTGCGCCTACTCTTGCACTTTTCCAGGAAGAAGCACCCATAGAGCTCTACACTGACGCAAGTAGTCTTGGCTACGGAGCTGTATTGGTTCAAATAATAGATGGGCGGTGTCATTCTATTGCCTATATGAGCTTACGTACTACAGAGGTCGAGAGTCGTTACCACTCCTACGAGCTCGAAACCCTAGCGGTAGTGAGGGCTATAAAACACTTCCGACAGTACTTATACGGGAAAACTCGGTACAAGAAACCAAGAAAGTATTGATGAATATGTAATTGTTACCATAGACTCTTTCACAAAGTATCTGCTACTGAGCTATTCAAATGATAAGAGTCAAAGCAACAGCCTAGCAGCACTAAAACGTACTGTACACTTGTTTGGTACGCCTATTCAAGTTGTCGTCGATGGTGGCAGAGAGTTCCTGGGAGAATTTAAAAACTACTGTGACAGCTTCAACATCAATATACATGCAATATCGCCAGGAGTCAGCCGAGCTAATGGCCAAGTAGAGCGTGTTATGGCTACGTTAAAGAATGCGCTAACTATGATCAAAAACTATAACACCGAAAATTGGCAAACTGCATTAGAGGCACTACAACTGGCATTCAACTGTACTCCGCACCGTGTGACTGGAGTAGCACCCCTTACACTCCTTACACGTCGTCAACACTGTGTTCCACCGGAACTCCTGAAATTAGTGAATATTGATGAAGAGACTGTCGACTTTGATCTACTAGAACAACAAGTACATCAAAAAATGGCGGCTGCGGCCGAATGCGAGAAACATCGTTTTGACAAAAACAAAGCCAAGATTCAGTCATTCCAAAGAGGTGATTACGTTCTGATTAAGAATAATCCTCGAAATCAGACGTGCCTTGATCTTAAATATAGCGAGCCATACGAAATTCAACGAGTCGTCGATAATGACCGGTACATCGTGAAGCGAGTTACTGGCAGGGGAAGACCGCGCAAGGTAGCTCATGACCAGCTGCGCCGAGCACCGCAACCAGGCGAACAGATGACCGTGTCGACGGACGACACCGACGAGCCACAGCTATCCACGTCTCATGCTGCAATGCCATCACAATCTGGAACAAACGGTGAGTTCCTTCCATATTAAACTAATGTTTTATTTTTGGCAGTAGGATTTCTCTTACTGCTTTGATGCAGATAATAACTAAGCTTCAATCAAAGCAAACCATTCTAGGTGACCTTTGCCACTGAATCCAATAATGAAATATCTGCGCTGTAATATTGAATCGATATAAATTAAAAATATGTTTAGAATCCTTTCCCCATCCTATCATTTTCAGAGCCTCTGTGGACCACGGTCTAAAAGGCCTAGGCCACAGCGTCGACCTAGTTCCCATGTCCTTTAGAGCCCCTGTGGACCACGGCGTACGAGACCGCCCAGCACCACAGCAACATTCCTGTCTACGAGTACATAAATAAAATGCAAGGATGCGTGGAGCATTTGCATTCCATAATAAAAGTTCAATATGTGTGAAGTGCGTGGAGCATAAGCACGAATAACAAACGAACGCTCAATTTCCTTTATTCACTTATTTTACAACAAGCTTATGATATTAATTATTCATTTGACGAAACAAACAAAATTAAATTAATGTGCGAGTGCGTGGAGCATAAGCACAAATAACAGACAAACAATTGCCTTCTACAAATAAGCCTACAATATTTCTTACGTTAAGAGATAGTCTCCTAAATAAGTAAAACCGTATATGGTCGACTGGAGTATCTATGTACACAGATACCTAGTCAAAAATGTTTTCTTATTTCCAGAAATTGAAACATAATAATAAAGGAAACCGAGGCTGGTGCAGAGCGCGCACCGCCCCGCAGAATGGCCGTGTCGACGCAAAACAGTCAACAATTTTTATTTTAGATTTTAAGTTTGATTACATAAAGTCTATTTAAGAATGATAATTAATTTTAACCTATTTTATTACCAATGAAATAGGTAAGCTTCATTTTTTAACCTAAATCAAATAACTTTTAAAATGAGTTTGTTAACATTTGGATTTACTTCCTTAGAAGTTACGAACATTCAAAAAGTTAACTTTAAATTAATAAGTTTAGCTCAAAATTAATTATAAATCAAATCTTTAATTTGCAAAACACATTCACAATTTAATCATTAATAATTCTTTAGATTGATTTTTAATAGTTGCTTTTTGAATGTTCGTTGGAGATTGTTTTGAACGATGAGTGATTAAAACCACGCGTGATTTTATGAAATTATTTGCGTTTATAAGTGTTTAAATAATGTTTTAAAATTATTTCACGAATAACTATAACGAAATATTCGTATTAAAACCATTGTTTAAAAATGATTGTAAAGAAGCAACATGGTGGGAGGCCACCATGTTGTTGACTCACTTTTCACGTGGCAGCTGCTGAGAACGGTAGTTTGGTGAGTGCTTTTTGAAATATTGCTATTCGAATTATTTTTACTTTTGTATAGAAAATAAGGGTAGACTTAAGATCTTAGTTGAATCTATAAGTTAAGAAAAGTATTGATTATAAAACGATTGTAACAAAGAGTTTATTTCAAGTGTATAGTTGTTTTATTTCGTTATCTGTTGAATATGAGTGACGCGAATAATGGTGACGTCAGCAATGCTGACGTCACGCTTTCTAAAAACTTGCACGATAATAATTCTCCGTTATATATATATTTATAGAAAGAAGATGGCAAACGAGCATACGGTTCATCTGGTGGTAAGTAGATACTGTCGCCCATAGACATCCGCGATACATGCCAACATTAGTCCAAAATGACAAACTTTGGCACGCCCCCGGATGCGCTGCCTACCTTTGTTGATCAAAGAATGAATTTGAAGAAAGGATTGGGGACGTGGGAAAGGATAGGATGGGAATGGGCTCTGGCATATCTCACTCACTACCGAAACACGTACATACATTGGGGAATATGATAAAGTTGGTAATGCAGTACATTTCAAGGTAGTATTCTGTGAGAGAGGGGTAACGAGGCCAGTCGAGTGCGCCCAGCGGCTGTTGGATTGCAGCGCGCACTCTCCCCTTCCGAAAATAAGGAAATAATAAATAAATAAAACATGCAATAACGAAATAATAAAACATGCAAATAAGGGTGCAAAATGTAGGTAGAATGCTTGTAACTTTCTAGCTGAACCAATCATAGTGGACCATACAATTGGAGGCACTCTAGATTAATGCAACAAAACTTTCTTCTTGGGTACACTTTAGTCCTGTTTGGTTTACTTAAGTTTTTGGGTTGGGTTTGTTGTAGTATTACCATCCCTATACAGGTAATGAGAATCATTGAATGCATTATTATTAAGCCCTTACATATTCCATTATAAAGTAATCCACCAATTGTTATTTATTTAATTACTAAAAGATTAAAAATGACTATGACTAACTACATATTCATCTATGTTATGTTATTCATATCTATATTCGCTCTCTTTATAAAAACTAAAATAGCTAAAAAAATATAAATATGAAAAAACGAGTAAGCGATGTTAATTGTAAACGCCAGCCGTGAACACCTGCAACACTAGGAGGTATGGAGGTACAACACCGACCTTGCAAAATCCAATTCACAGCTTTCTTGAAGAACCATATATCGCAGCGTAATGGAAAGACCTCTTGAGGCAGTTCGTTCCGCAGCCAATGTATACAAATATATTTGTATATGTATGTTGTTTATATATGTAGGTCATAAATTTAGATGTTATATTACGTTTATATTTAATACCTAATTATTGAGGTACACTCATTCTTAAAAAATCTATCTCATCTTCACGTTTCTCAGGTAACCGTGTCTCCAATCTCTATGCACTCTACTCTGATTGTTAGTATGAGTTCAGACCAAAAACAGATGACCAAAATAGATGTAACTACTTTTCTTTATCGAGACGGCCATCTGAGATACTCTTTTTCGGTCAATAGAGTTATCTATCAAACCCACTCTTTATGGGGCATCTTATTAATTGGGGGGTTATAAAACTACCCGGTATTTTTCCACCCTGTCGATCGCACGGCCCAAATATTTCCTAACAAACTTAAAAGCGGGTGTAAAAGCCGATAAAATCTGGTATTTCAATCACACACGTTAGTTTAACCCTTGAAAGAGAATATTTGAAGAATTTCTCGGTTGTGTAACTTTTGTACGTAAATGTAACATTTTTTTGAGCTACCGTTTGGGTTCTTACTGATAGTATCTACATAAAATAAATTTTGAAAGGTGTTTCGAAATCATTGACTGATTTGGTTTCTGGTTCGTGATTCTTGTTTAAACGGAAAATAATTCTGTTTTTAGGTCGATATTACGTTAGGAATAGGGATGTTATGGAGCTCCGTAACCGTAACCTGTATATTCGTCTGCCGCCTTCATCCATAAAAACAAAACCAAAACTATCGGATATCGGATTTAAATAAATATTCGAAACCAGAACCGAATCTGAAATAAAAGACTTCGATGCTAATACAACTAATTTTATTCATTGCGGGTAGAGGCGGAATTTAAACGAGGCGAGTTTTGACAAGTTCTTACTGCTTACATTTGATTCAATAGTCGCCGCCACATCATTGGGATGTCGATTATATAATATTAAAATAGTTAAGTGTATTTAATTGAATTGTGTGATGTTGTGTTGATATCTTGCTTTGTGATGGAAAATACATAAATAAATAAAAGTATTCCATTTCCCGTTGGTTGATTGATTAGCCAATTATTCTTTGCCGTGAAGGTTGTCGTTTGACTTAAATACTTATAATTATATTACTTATAAATGTGTAGTTGTATTACATATCTAAGTAATTAATAGTCTTTGCAATAACAAACAGCTTTTTCAATTATTATATTCACCTAATTAATTTTAATCCAAGTTTATGCCGAGTCTCACCGATCATAGTCATGACAAGAGGACAAAGTAAACAATTTTCGGTACCTGCAATAAATATCGGTTTCGCTCACAGGATGAATAAACATGAAAAACATTTAAGCATATTTTCGCTCGCTAAGGACCTAATATCAATCAAGATTTTTTTTTTCAATCACCGTCTTATACCCGCATGTTGTTGAATCAATATTAATAAAACTAAACCCCATGCGTAACAATTAAAACTGCATCGAAACCAATTAAGTATTTTTTTTTAAATTTATAGCAAAAAAATATAAATTATATAATTATATAACATTATCCGATAAAGAGAATTTAATCTCAATTCTATACTCTATAATGATGATGCAATATAATGTCTATATACATATATGCAATATATGTCTGTGAATATATTTTCATAGTGATGTAACCTAAAAAATCTGCATTTCGCAGCGTGATTCCTTTGTCACCTTATCGCGATGACCGACGCCTGTGATCGACCATTTGGAGTTAAATGGCGTGTAAATCTCAAACCTAATAATTGTTGAAGTCGGCGCCCTTTAATTTAAACGTGTTGATGTGCCTCTTGATAAAGATTGGCGACAATTTCTTTTAACTATTTCATCGGTGCGTTAAGGACATAATATTGTTGTAAGAAGATTAGTCAATTTCGTATTCGATTTCCTAGAAAAAATAATCTCCCAAATAGAAATCCCAATTTTTTTTATTCTCGAAAACTTATACTTAGGTTAATTATTATAATATTTATTTATTTTAGCGAACTTTATTGAAACAAAAATCTATAGTTTTTTTATAAACTTAAATTAACAAAAACAAAACTTTAACAATTCCTAAGTATAAACTGTTGTTTGTATAAAATATAAACAGAAGTCTTTATTTATACAAACCCATTTTAAAATTACAAAATTTGTATAAAAAATGTAAATGTAAAAGTTTTTCGATACAGAGAGCCTAGACATTCCGGCCAGTATGAAAATGAAAAGGCCAGTGAACAATGCAAGCCAATTTTTAAGTGCATAATATTGTAAGAGAAATAATCCACCACAAATGGATAAGTATCCGATCAAATATTGTTCATTTATTTTTTAAATAAATTTAATTTCCCACTTTATCCTATCTTTCCAATGTACGTAGGTACGTTTTTCGATAGTGAGTGAGATATATCAGAGCCCATTCCCATCCCATCCTATCCCTCCCCATTTTCCCAACCCATTCCCCATTCCTAATATTTCAAAAGGTAGGCAGCTCATTCGAGGGCATGTTGGCATGATTTTGGCATGTATTTCGGATGTCCATGGGCGGTAACATTCACTTACCATCAGGTGGACTGTATGCTCGTCACTCACCTTTTTTTAATAAAGACAAAACAGCAATCTTTTCAAAAACGCCTGCTTAGTACAAACGAGCAAGAAAACTTTATCTCCACATTGCTATGTGCAAACATAACATAAATTAATAACACCTAACTTTTTATTGCTTGTATGTCTAATGAATCAATTAAAAAAAGATCAAACAACGTGATACCTATTCATAGATATACCTATTAACATACTAGACTTATTTATGACCTAATTAACCATTTCTAAAATAAAAATAACAGAAAAAAATCTAATAACACTGGTTATAATGATTTACAGCTTAATAGGCGATAATGCTCATTTTATTAGCAATAGTTAATGAACACACAGCAGTAATACCTACAAAATGGGGAATGTGTTGAGTGGCGATCGCTATCTCGGTACAATTCCGTCTATAGTCGGAAATACACGAGAATGCGGTGGATGTTTTTGAGTTTGTTATAGAGATATAAAGTAAATAGACTTGACCGTGGGCTTAATTAAAAACTTTCACAGCATCCTTGAGGCAATAATGCTTTGAAGTAGTTTTGAAGTAGTCCTTGCTACACTATCATACGTTTATTGTAAAAAACGACATATTAATTAAAGGGGTTTAATGGTTCTGAATTGACTCCAGGGCGTTAACTGACATCTCATAATGTGACTTTTTAAACTTTCGCGTTTTGTACACATTTTATATTCTAAATCGGATCTGAACGCTTATAATAAAGGTATTTGTTTACCTTTATTCCTACTCGTCGTTTCGGCACAGGTTACATCAACCTTGATCACAAGTTGACAAACTCGAGTAGGAATAAAAGGTAAGCAAATACCTTTATTATGCCTCATAATATGAATTTGCCAGTCAGAAGACGCTATGATGCGGGTTAATTGTAATGGGTCACATGACCGATATTTTTTGCTTGTAAGCAGTGTCTTCATAGTACGATATTGTAAAGCAGTTCATTTTGTAATGTAAAGTGACATAATTAGCTCATAATATGCCCTTAGGTCTTGTCAAAATCCACTGATTTTCAAATTTGATTGTCTTTATCAAATTTTATTTAACTACCTACTAGCTGTGCGTGCGACTTCGTTCGCGTAGACTTTAAAAATAAGTGTGGTTAATTTATCCTATCCCGTCCCACGTCGTCTTACCATTATCCATCCCATCTCACCCATTGACATTATTTTCTACATAAGCCCATTAATATTGAAATTCGCTTGCCTACTTCATCAATGCGGAAAATATCATAAATAAAACAATTAATCTTGTAGCTCTTGTGTACCCAATATTAATAACCGTCAATGTTGGCAAATATTAGCTAAAATCTTGAAACCCTTCATTAGAGAACGGTTAATTTGTATTTTACTTGCAGTAAGTATAGGTATTCTTAAACATGCGACACGGGAACATTTCTGCCTCCTCTATTCCCCACATAACTCATGTTAAAACTCCACAGGTGCTGGTTATCGGGTCGGCATCGGTCGACCGCGCCGTCGATTGTGCTACACTGTTGATAAATAAGTTACAAAGGTCGCTCCCCACTGAATATCGACGATTAGTCTTTTGAGGAACTGATGTTGTATCACCGGGTGTTTGAACTTACTCGGATGGATATCTTATCATTCATTAGATACTTTGGCATTCATTAGGTATTTTATATAGAAAGAAGCTGACCGACGAGAAAATAATCCACATGGTGTCGCCCATAGACAACCGCGACAATATATGCCAACTTCACACCAAAATAACAAACGTTGGCACACCCGCAGATGCGCTGGCTTACTTTCGAGATTCAGTTATAATAATCTTGTGAATTCTTGTGAGATTCGATATTAAATAATTATATATTACGTCTAAAACGCCTGCCAGAATTTTAAAGCAATATGTTGAAGGCAAGAGTAATATGAAGTATGCTAATAGGCGACATTATCAGAACAATATGACCTGCCAACATCAGATAATAGTGACGAGCTTTGGCACGTACGCAACTGCACTATACATAGTAGATCCGAATGAGCGGAATCTGAAAGGTATGCAGACATACCATTGGAAAATTAAGTCAGGATTTGAAATAAGGATATGGAAGTTGGAGTGTAACGGGATGAAGTGTTTCTATAAATTATGCTCTGGCTCTGGCAGCTCTCGTACAATCCAAAAATACATTACTACAATTCACGGCAATCTTCTGTGAGAATACAATAACTCTTCCATTCGGGCGGCCCCAGTTGGCTATCGAATGTAACATCACCCTCTTTTTTTATAGAAGAGATGGCAGGGCAGACAAGCGGACGGACCACGTGGTGATAAGTGGTCACCGCCGCCCGTGGACACTTACAACACTAGGGGTATGTAAGTGCGCTACCAACCTTACAGTCTGCAGAGACTTAGTCACAGCACAGCTAAAAATCTCAGCTGGCAGGTCATTTAACTACTACATTTCTCTCCTGTTCATTCTAGAAATGTTAGAGCTAGCTTTCTTTTCTAACCAATTGACAAATAATGATTTCACAATTAAATACTTCAATCTAACCTTTAATCATCTAAACAGGTGCATCTACCAACAAGCATCATTAACACGCGGCCAATAAAACTAAATAAGTACATCGTTTTATTTGTCCAAGCATCCCTTTTAATTTCCGCCCTTGAATGGTCCGTTTCACCCCATTCCACCCCGTATGAAGTGATCTAATCTGATTAATATTGCTGATAAGTAGGGTTGCCACAATTTTTGAACATCCAGGACAAGTACCGAATTTTTAATGTTCAATACCCTCTTAGTACTCAGGAAACTTAACAACTTTTATTATGAGACCAATACATCAGCCGTTCCATACATTTTGACCGATTCTAAGGTTCTAATTCTAAGGTATTCTAAAATAATATATCGAGCAGCTGATTTCTTTTTAAAAGTTGATTAGTTTCATGCGTACTCTTGCATCTCGTGAAACGAGACAAAAGAAGGCAATGTTTAGCTGTAAACTGACTTTATTTAAACTTAGATGGTTTTCTAAAGATTAATAATAATCCCCCCCCCCCCCTCTTTAAAGGAATTAATTAGGTACCTCCGTAAAAAACAATCGCCTCGGAAAAATCTTAATTAAAAAACAACTATTTATTAAACTGTAAAACTGATGGTAACCGTACAGACAAAGGACTAGACCACATAATAAAATTGTTTACGTTATAAATATCTATTTAAAAAGAGATAAGTTTTTGGAAATTGAAAAATTGGGTTGATATTATGAACAATAAAATTGTAGATAGATATTATCTACTAAATGTTTGATAAGTTTCCACTGGTCGGTAGACAAAGGATGGCTATTACAGATAGAGCTCATTAAAGAAAACATACTACATTTTACTCCGTCTGGAATATTACCTCCAAATACGTGGTAAACACTCGAATGGAGATCATAGGTAACTTACCGTGGAAGCACTCTCTGGACAGGTGAAGTGCCTGGTTGAAAAAAACAGAAGACCTTGTGTGCTGGTGATCCTTGGGAAAGGCAGTGGGAAAACACAGAGTGATGGTACTGTATATTGTAGTTCGTGGAACTGATTAATAGATAGAATAGCTTCTAATCCTAATTTGACACGGGTGAAGACGCGGACAACAGCTACTAATAAATAAATAGTTTTAAATAATTTCTTAAACCGACTGAAGCCTCAAAAATAATAAAGTTAGATAAAAATATTAATTTCTTTCTATAATTATTACTTAAAGTAATATTGCTAGAGGTGTCAAAAAAGGCACATTCTCCTACGTCTTAAAGGTAGGTAAACAGCGCATCCTGGGACGTGCCGTGTCGACTTTTGTCATTTTGGACTGATGTTGGCATGTATCGCGGATTTCTATGAACGACAGTATCCACTTACCACCAGGTGGACCGTCTGTCTTCTGGCGCCTTCTTACTATAAAAATATTATATCGTCTATACTTATATTAATTTATTAATTATTATAAATATGAACCGTGTTCTAAACAGTTACAAGTCGGATGTACTTTTACTTATCTATTTCTTATTTAACTCTGAATCTCGCTATTTTCTAAATATTATAATTAAACTTTTTTTGCACGTGCGTACCGATGTATGCGGATATTGAGTATAATCCTCTAGAATAAAGAAAAAGAAACTCTATCTCTAATTTTATAAAGTCCACTTTTCCTGTAAGCATTTCATCAAACTTCAAAAACTATTTTAAAGGAAATAAGACTTTAAGTAGATATGTTAAAGTATAGTTTGAGTACAAAATCATATTTGTTCGTTGGCCCTATTACAATGCTACTGTGTTTTGTTTTATTTAGATTTCTACTACATGATACTTATGTAACAACGATGCGCATGCGTGTTCTAGTTGTCTTGCCATAAATATTTATTGTTTCAAACATTCTCTATGCAGCTCAGTAACATTAAAGATTAACTTACTTCGGAAAAATTAGGTCAACGCTTCATATAAATATATTTTAGGCGGTAAGAATAACGTACATAGAAGTTTCCATAATTTGCACCCCTATTGAATGTGTGAATAAACTCTACGTTATGTTCAAGTTTAAGAAATTTCGAAGGAAGATGTAAATATAAGATTTTTCCAGAGTAACCTACTGACTTTTTGGTTGTAAAATGTATAACCGTACCCGTCACCAGCCCCTTTTTGGTGTCCACTGCTGGATATGGGCCTCCTCGTGCACATTGTCTTGTATATAATTATGTATGTATGGCTTTAAAACCCATATCTTGCCGTGAGTGTCGTAAAAGGCGACTAAAGGACAATAAAGCCGATACCACAAGCCCAGAGGAAACTGCACCACCTCTAAAAGAGTGGTCTCGCTAATCCGCTTGGCCAGAGCAGCCTGTCATTTTAAGGTCCATGCATCCCTTGTAAAATGCATATTTAATGTTAAATTAAATAAAATGTTTTTTTCGCTTTCTTATGGCCGAACGACAACATCGATATGCTATTCATATTTACGTACATATTGACGAACAATACCTACGGTTACTGTAAAATTGATGCTTTTTAATATTTTTTTACTATATTTAAGTGCGGCCAAAAAAGCCCATAAACATTCACATTTTACTTTATAAAAAGCAATACAAATATCACAGTGTCGTCAAGTACGTCAATCTTAGTTTTATCGAACTACAGCTTTCTTGATTCCTTCCTATTTACATCTCGTAATTAAATTTATAGAAGTAAATTGCGGCAACGAGTCATTGCCCCTAAGCTGAGAAGACTGAACACAAGTCGTGCATCTCGCAAACCCGCTGCTTTCACATTTTGCAACTACTGGACACTGTTTTGACGTGTTCTATAATAATTATAGTACGTACATAAAATTATATTCATAACTGTCGACTATTGCTATAACATATAGCCACACTCTACAATAGAATTCCTCGTGTCTCCGTTCAGATACTTACTGAGACAAACATTATATTGGGAGAAGCACTACCGACTAGGTTAATTGATCGCCATCTTATTTGTAAAGAAGTACAATCGATGTTTCAACCATACCATCAGCTTGTGTCTCTCGAGGACTCCCTCCCCCCATCGGTTATCGGTCCTACGGCATATATGGCCTGCCCACTGCCACTTCGGCATGCTGATTCTTTGAGCTATGTCGGCAACGTTAGTTCTTCGTTGAATTTCTTCGTTGCGGATTTTGTCCAGCAAAGAAACTCAGCGCATAGCTCTTTCCATCGCTCGCTGAGAGACTTTGAACTTGTGAACCAGGCCTACCGTCAGAGACCACGTTTCGGCACCATATGTCACTACGGGCAAGACGCATTGATTGAATACATGAAGTTTTAGATTGAGGTCCTACAATTTATGAACAAAAATAAATATTTATTATTATTACTAGCTGTGCCCGGCCACGTGTTGCTGTGGCTGCCCAACAGATGGCGCTGTTTTTGGGTAAAAAGCATCTTTTTTACCCTCTAATAAATATATAAAATACGCGCGTATTCGAATGCAACATTGTGTCAAAATTTCAAAGCAATCGGTGAAGAACTTTCGGAGATTTAAGATTTTGAACAAACGAACGTTTACATTTTTATTTATATATTATAGATGTATTTATACCTTGTTCTTTTACACAATTTGTTTTACTGTCATGTGTAATACTGTCAGGTTTAATAGAAGAGCATCTATTCTCTCCCTCGACGAGCCAAAATGAGGGAGAGACGGTATAAGCCCCGGCGGAAGCACAGAAGTCAGCAGAAACGGAAACCGGCGGACGATGTGCATGCACGTTATGGATCAGTGCCGCCTTCGTCGCCGAGTGACGCAGAAGACCATGTACAATAATAATTATTATTATTACGTATCCATCTGCCAATCAGACTAATCCTTTCTTTAAAGTTCTCTGTTATTTGTTATTTGGAATAAATATTTTTTTACATTCATTCATCTCCAAAAATATCTACATATCGTTGCATCTTCTATCAATGCGATAAATTTTTTTGATAGTGTGTATGTTCATAGTTCAACAATAATCACTTAACTACACTTATCATCACCTGTCTGGCGGTAGGTATATTGTACTGAAAATAATACAATTATATTTCAACTAGGAGAGCGGACTTCAAACAAAACCACTAATGCGACCATAACAAATCGAATGCCTTTCATTTGCGGTGAAGCAAATACTTGGCGAATCTGATTGTACTAGTAATATCATCTTACGTATGGTAGTTTTATCTGCACATGTGATAAATAAAGAAGGTCACTAATTTTGTAAATTTTGCAATAATGCAATCGCAAAAGTAATCTATAAGTAGGACAAAAAATAAATTTAAAGCGAATGCAAGAAAATAATGAAGGATAGTAATTAATGTATGTAGGTTTTCTGTAGCTGTTTTCTATTGTACTTTGGGGGTTGAATGTGAATGGATTGAAAACAATAAAAATAGAAGTAGGTAGGTACGTTTTCAAAACCTGGGGTTTGAAAATAAACACCATTTACGGGCGAAAAATTACTTTTTTCAATTGTTATTTAGTAATTTACTTGATAATAATTAGTAAATTTATTATCCTGTTTTACATGGAGAAAAACACTATTTTAACTCTCAACTCCATTTTTCTTTGTTTATCTCGTTTTTATTATATGACTACGAAAAACGAACTTTCTTTGTCTATGTCATACGGACATAGTATATTATTATACTGTCCTTGATTATATGAAACGAAAATCGATGACGTGAAAACACGGACAATAACTAGTGTACATTAGTATGTCACAAAACCGTTACATACATGATTATATCGAATGATTTTTCTCTCTCGACTGCTTGAGGTAATGGACGCGTCGGGGAAACGTTACGCAATCGTCGCGTAACACGTGGACGCGTCGTAAGATCTCCACATTTGCTTCAACTAAACAGTTCAGTGGTAATATCACTGTTTGAAGTAAGGCGACACGGTTAGTTCAATCGGTAATGCACTTTGCCGACTATAAAAATGGTCGCGTGTTTGATTCCTTGTTAAGCAAACTGTAGTTTATTCAGTGTACAAGACACTTATCTACATTATCGGCCATTGTGTACTTATCTTCATTATCGGTCAACACACAATAAAAGATGGGAACAAATGAATTGCACAAAAGAAAAGATATAAAACAAAGAAACACGATAAAAAGACTACATAATTTGAAAACTCAAATGTCAGAAATGCTCAGCAATTCCCCTTATTCTCACTAATTCCTCTGCGTAGCTCGACCATACCCAGAAATTCTAAGCCTGAATCCAAGAATTTATAAGGTAACGATGATAGATTTAGAGTACCTATCCAATATCACTCACAATCATAATGTAGTAAATTCCAATCCCGCCCCGTAACACTTAGTTTCTACTTGTCTACTTCCATACCATACCATCATCCCGTGTCTCCCCACTGCTGGCTATAGACCTCTTCCGAGGACCGCCACCATACATAGTCTACTACACTTCTCATACAGCCACTACCGGCAACTTTCTTCAAGTGGTCGGTCCCTCTGGCTGTCTCGTGCTACTTCTCCCTGTACGTGGTCTCCGTTCGAGGTCTCGTTTCCCGCATCGGTCACGAGTCCCGCCGCATATATGGCCTGTACATTTCAACTTCTAAAATACAGATTTTTCAATTCTACATCTATTTAAATACGGGCGGGCGATACAGATTTTGAAAATCTGGAGTGACTATAATATACATCAATGACTTAATGACTATGAGTATGACTTTTTAATGACTCAGACACAGATGATATTACAAACTGCATATAATAAATAGAGATTCTCTAAAAGAACAAAACAATAATGATTATTATTATACCCTATTATGTTTTTTTTTTATATATACTAGTGGGCGGACGAGGAAGCGGTCCCACGTGATGGTAAGTGTTACCGCCGCCCATGGACACCAGCAACACCAGAGGGTATGCGGGCGCGCCGCCGATCTTGCAAAATCCTATTCACAGCTCTCTTGAAGAACCCCATATCGTAGCTTAATGGAAAGACCTCTTGAGGTAGTTCGTTCCACAGCCTACGGGTTCGCGATATAAAATAATTTATGGACCGAATTATGTATCGAGGAAATGCGGATGGACCGCACTTCTGTAACGGGAGGTGCGGTTGTAGAAACCCGAGGTGGGAATTATATTAAACAATTCTTCAGAGCATTCCCCATTGTACAGGCGGTAGAACACACAGAGAGACGCAACGTCTCTCCGACTGCTGAGGGGTTCTAAACCGCCCGTGAGAGTGGGATCGTCGACAATACGAACAGCACGTCGTTGGATGGAGTCAAATGGGTCCAATTGGTATTTCGGTGCGCCGGCCCAGAGATGAGAGCCTCACTTGAGCTTATTATCATTATTATGTTTAAACGGAATCTTGAAACAACGAAATTTTAAGTTCGAAAATCGTAAGCAATGTTACTAATTTCATACCGACAAGAAGGTATATTAAATGAAATAATGTTACGACTATCATTATGTTGACGTCATAATACATTTACCGAAAGAACATAGTGGAATGACGTCCATTAATGAAATAAATAATGTAATGCGGATTATTTATCGAAACTTGTCGAAATTGTCGTTATATAATGTTTGTAACAGATATTTAAAAATAGGTAATTTATACTTGACCATCACATTGCATATTAAAATTGTTTTCATTTGCATCTTAAAAAGTTGTACCTACCTACATACAAATATTTTGTAACTTTAATAACCTGAATGCATATCAATATGTTTCTTTATAATTAATAATTATACTGACTTAAGTATCATATATTATTCTTAGTACCTTATAAGAGTTTATTTACATTAGAATATTTAGCGGTACTCCTGTATTTCGACACGGGAATACCCCTCTGGCAGTATTTTTATTTTTTTATATAAAAAACTTTATTGCAAATTATGGTACAAAAGGCGAGGAGCTTAATGCCTTGAGATATTCTCTTCCAGCTAACCTTTATATGTTTTTATTAACAAATTTTAACTATTGACGGTAAAATAAATAAATATATAAATAGTTTCTTTGATCTTTTAATATTAGGTGGGAATACAAAGAAATTTTGGTATTTGATAAATAACTTGCATAAAAAAATTAGCCAAATCTATCGATCAGGAATGCTACAAAGTCAGAATCAGTTTGCGTCGTTTAGTGCCAATATCTCTTACCCACGTATATTTAAACACTTACTTTAAACATTTAAACACTATACAGGAGAGAAATACGATTCATAGCGTAGATAGTTACTTGTTTATTACTGGTATAAAACTATTTTCATTTGAACTTATCTCCTTTTGTAAACATAAATATTGTCAAATATTTGATCATTTTCATGCAATCGAAATTCATATTTCCACCTCTCCTCTCCCACACATCCTCACTATCCACATGCACATTTATTACATTTTATACATGGATCTTCCCATGCACATTATCTTGTGTATGAGGGATGTATGGCCTTAAAAAATCACGCGGGCTAAACGGGTTGGCGAGTTCTCCCTTTTTATTCCTTAGTCGCCACCACACGGCACCCACGGGAGGAGATGGAGTGGTGCTAGTCTATAGCCGGTCCACTATACAAGGCTCAGTGTGTGTATTTAGGATAATAGTAATAATAATAATATAGTTATATAAATATCTCTCTTCCCTAATGTCACTATCTAATTTCCTATTACCTAATGTCCTTCCAACACTCCCTCTTACTTACGTGTTCTTAAACACTGAAACGTCAAATTACTACCTGCCGTAAAATTATAAAACATCATTACGAAACACGTTGCTTGTTGAACATAATCATATAGATAAAACTATATAAAATACACGTACCTACAGCTAAAATTGCACATTGTAAAAATAAATTAGCTTTATCAATTAACCTGATTAATTTAACGTAAATCCTATGCGAATTGTTTTAATGTTGTAACAACATAATTGATGTAGTTACCTCCATTGCTGTATGTATCATAAATAAATCATATCTAATGCAATTAAATCAATTATTTAACGTCTACGAATCAATGCATTATGACAACATACAATAAAAGCAAAGCAATGTAAACGAATTATTTATAAGCATATATTTTGGAAGCAGTATTTACTGTTGCATATCGGTTTATAACGCCACATGGGGCTGTGCTCAGGATTTCCGCCTTCACTTCCATTTGAGTTCAACATAAATAAACTTCGCCCATACAACTAAAAGAAGTTAAAAATCAAAATAGTTCCATTGAAAATTAATCGAGATGTAATAAGTAACCAATCCTTTAATATTTTTAAGAAAATAAGTTGGCAGACAAGCAGACAGTCCACTTGGTAGTAAGTGGGTCCTGTTGCCCATAATGATAGACATGACATGACGACAAGAGCGTAGTCGGGATTTTATCCGGGGCGGGGCAAACCAAACAATTTTCTTGTAAATTAAATAGAGGTAGTGTAATGCAGAAAGTCTGTTACTTATTCTTCCCTATGCCGGGGGGAGGGGGAGCAAGCGCCCCAAACTACTCTACCGTGGCCACGCCCATGCATGACAACGTCAGTCCAGAATAACAAACAGGCATGGCATATTGGCTTTACTTACCTTTAGTGATTTAAGAATGATTTTTTTCTAAATTGGTGTAGGAAGGATATGGAACAGCAAGTATAACGGGACAAGGACTTTTCTCCTCCCCCTTAGACCCTCCATCACTCCCCTTGAGGCGACATAATAAGTAAAGAGTGTGATTGGTTAACGATATTCTTTAACTTTCTGAAACAGAATATTCTTGAAGATTGGATGAAAAATACTTCCTTTCAATTAATTCTCTGTGACAGTTGCATAGCTCTCTAGAGATATTTATTAAGCCATTAGAAAACAGAACTGCATAACAGAATGTTGTTAACCTTGTTATGTATATTATTGTCTTTCCTCTCATATCCAAACAAGCGAATTAGTCGTATCTTACGACACCATACCGGTGCAGTCGAAAATAGTCTTTTTGTTTGTCCTCGACATAAATGAAATAAATTTTGATATCGAAAAATAAAATATTAAATGTGTTTTTATAATAAATAGTCACGAATGTATCATAGAACTGTGTCAGTCGCATAAAATTTACTGCAATGTCATATCTCGCTAGCGTTGCACCGGTTGCCAAATGATTGGTCAAGACATCAACAAAATTAATGTCTTTTCTCGTATACAGTCAAATAAAGTTGTAATACTCCGTGTTTAAGATCTGGACAATAAATAACAGATCTATACTTTTGTATAGATACTGAAATGCCAAACGCTGGACACTGCAATCACGTTAAACCCAAGTAAACAATATTTATCTGAAGGATGCGGAAAAAATTCCAACACTGAAGAGTTTCAGATATTGGTTAATTGATAGATAAGCTCGATGCAAACGTGTATGGTTTCGTACACGTAACCTTGTACAAGTAAACCGCGCCGCGTCGTCAACGTACAGATTTAATATTTTTGCCACCGCCGTCAACCAACTTGTGTTTTCCTATATAGGCTAAATGTTACACATTTTATATTGTAAATCGAGTCTAAACGCGTACAACTAAATCTATTGTTTGCCTTTTATTTTTAATTATTGCTCATTTTAATTATTTAACATGGGCAAAAAGTCGCGCTATATAGGTGTGTGTGATAAGGCACTGACGGCACCTTCGGCACTGAATCGAAGTTTTCTTTACACATAAAAGCCTATGAATTTTCCACAAATTGAAAAATTAATACAACTACCAAACAAGGTATTGATTTTTAAACGGACAACTAGCCAATCTGACATAAAACATATTCAATTGAAAACAGAAAAAAAAAAAAAAAAAAAGATTGTTTGAAAACTAAATGTTTAACTAAATAATATCATATCTTGTTGCAAATTTTAATACATCAAGAAGCAAATGATGCCCAACAAATACATTTGACCTAAAAACAATTACGATTTGAACTAAAACTTAGTTCTGTCAGGTTATAGAAAACAAAACACATTGACATAAATTTAACATTCGTCGAGCGTGCTCCAACAATATTTATTGATTTTATTACTGACTATTGCCATAGCACACGATAGTTTATGATGACATGACATGTCTTCTAGTCTCTCGAATCACACACTCATATACTTACTGCCACTTAGCTTTAACCGAGGGTGCCTGGTAATAATCGTTGCGTCCATGGGAGGCGTCGGTGCATAAACCTCACCATATCTGATCATGTAACGCACCAATTACCGCACTAAAAGAGCAATCAGAGTTACGAAAACACATTACAATTTACGCAATTGTAATCACTAAAACTAAAAGGATTGATTTTTTATAGCAACATACGTATATACGTACGTAAACATACGTAACATACGTTATTATAATTATGAGCGTAACCATTCGAATAGTTTTAAAACCGATAGTCTTAATTAAAGCTTATGTGAAGTTAGTGATATTAACAGTCTCTTATAAGATCAATTTATTAATTTATCTTTCCATAATAGTTGCATTAATGTACATTTATATCTATACTAATATACTATAGAGATAAAATTGTGTGTTTGTAGGTATGTTGGGGGTAATCTTTGGAACTACTGAACCGATTTCAAAAAATCTTTCATAAATAGGAAGCTACATTATCCGTGTCTAATATAGGCTATATTTTAATTTGAAATTTTGAAAAATAAATTGAATAATAAAAACCTTTATACCGAAGCGAAGCGAGGGCGATTCGCTAGTCCATAATAAAGTTTTGTCTTATCTATAAAGTGTTAAATTAATAGTTAGTGTTAAGGATAAGGAAGGAATAAGGAAATTTATTGAATATTTATATTTATGAAACTAGCTGTGGCCGCGACTTCGTACCTGTGGCATTTTCGTTTTTAAACTCTAAATTGGTATATATTTTCTTCCCGTCAGTCGATTTCGATGAAACAAAGCCTATTCGAAGTGCCAAGCTAAGCTTAATAAACCTGTGGAAACCTCATGAAAATCCGTTCAGTAGTTTTGGAGATTAGCGTGTTCGAACAGACAAACCAGACAGACAGAAAAAAATTTTCAAAATTGTCAATTTTTGGCAATCATATTCAATGTACAGAAACGCTGGTTCTATAGTTTTATGTAGGTATAGATGTTAATACTAGAATATCTACTTAGGTTACAAACTAGTATTTTCTTTCCTGGAATCTTGAACTACTCAACATAATATAGCTAAAGTAACCAATAATATGTCAGATATTAATGTTATTTAAATTATAAAGAATTGATCTTTGATAATATGATTTTGAAATAGCCCGTATAATGTGCGCAATCCCTTATCCCGACCTCGTTTGAGCCCACATTATATTTCATATCTAAATTGTTTTTTATTTCTTATGCTCGGCTAGGCAGCAATCGTGAAAGTACCTAATTACACAAACATAAGTAGGTACTATTGTTTTATTGTAGTTTCATTTGTCATGTCTCACCTCGTAGACATCATCGTTACTACAGTGTCGTTATAATCCGCACTCTCTATTGTTTTAAAGTAAAATAGATTTTTTGTTAACAATAGGGATTCAAAAAATCACAGAAACATTTCACTGTTTTTATTAAATCAGCCTCAACTCAAAGTATAAAACTTCGATTACACGTAAAAACAAAGCATACAAAAAGCTAAACAAGTAATAACAGTAATTATATTACAACTGGACTGACCGCGCACTGTACAACAATGCTATGCGGCGAAGTCTGGAACCAACTGGATAACCAGCTCCAACAATGTGCCGCCCTGAATCAAATCAGTATCACAACCTTACAAATGTGAGCGAACATTTTACAACTTTGCGTTTAACAATTTTGCGTATATACACTACGAATACTAATGATCACATTTCGAACTTAGCCTATAAGGTACTGGGGTGAGACTTAAATAACGGCCAACTAGCTCATTGCCAGCCGTGGCCGTGTTCCACCTCCTTCTTGAAGTACACGGGCACGTGCACCTTCACGGGGTATGGGACTTCCTTAAGTAGGGGCACGGGCACGTCTCTGTACACGGGGTACGGCTTATCAATGGGCACTTTCACTTCGTACGGCACCTTCCTCTCGACCGTGTAAGGGATCTTCTTGTACACATCGTAGGGCTTGGGTACCGGCACTTTAACTGGGACGGGGTAAGGCTTCTCAACCTCAACCTTGTAGGGCTTGTCGACTGGGAATTTGACTTCGTAGGGCACGGGCCTGTGGACCGTCACAGGGTATGGCTTCTCAACTGTCACGGGGTAGGGCTTAGGCACGTACACATTGTAAGGCTTGTCAACGGGCACTTTCACTTCATAAGGCACCTTCTTGACGACTTCGTAGGGCTGAGGCACTCTGACTTCGTACTTGACAGGGACAGGGACTTTCTTTTCAACGGTGTAAGGCTGGGGTACGGGTACCTTGACTTCATAGGGCACTTTCTTCTCGACGGTGTAAGGGGTGGGCACTTTGACTTTGACTTCGTAGGGCTTGTCAACGTGGACCTTCACTTCGTAAGGGACCTTCTTTTCGACAGTATAGGGCTCGGGTACGTAGACAGGGTACTTGACGTACTCCTTGACAGTAACGGGCACTTTCTTCTCGACGGTGTAAGGCTGGGGTACGGGCACCTTCACTTCATAAGGAACTTTCTTTTCAACGGTGTAGGGCACGTGTTTCTCAACAGTGTAAGGTACGGGGACCTTTTTGACAATCTCAATGGTCTTGACATGTTCTTGGTGGCCGTAAGACTCGCCGCCACCGATGGGTTGCCAAGAGCCGCCGGATGATCCGAACTCGGCGCCGCCATGACCGAAGCTCAGGCCTTCACCGCCGAAGTCGTGTCCAGAGCTGACACCGCCTTCGTAGCCACCGATGCCGCCCTCATCGCCTCCACCATATCCACCGCCTCCGCTATATCCACCGCCTCCACCATGTCCACCGCCTCCGCTATATCCACCGCCTCCGCTATATCCACCGCCTCCGCTATATCCACCGCCTCCACTATATCCACCGCCTCCACCGCCACCGTACCCTGTCTCGAAAATCCCTCGCTTGTCCTGTTTCTTATCTTCGGCTGCTGCTTGCTTCGGTGCACCTTTCTCCTCACTGGCAAAGGCCACCACGGCCAATGAGGCAACTAAAACTACCTGTGAACAAACAAATCCGGATTAAATGATCGTATAAAATACGGAGTAAAGTAAAAACGCACTTTCTAAACGTTTAGAGGAAGTTTATTTGGTACAGATTCAAGACGATCTCGGAATAATAAATACCAGTTTCACTTTTCTTTACGTGTAAGCTATAAGAAACAGTCCCCGAGCTCATTATTTGGTTCGCAAATGTGTTGGATTTTTTTTCGGATATTAATGACCTAATTTCTAAAGATTGTTAGATAATTAGCGCGGCATTAGTGTACCTTATTAAGATTCTGTCGCAATTATTAATCAAAATTTATGACTTCCTGGAAATTTCATTTATGCTTTAAAAATTATCTAGTCTTATACAAATTGTAAGTAAGATGGCCATGTTAATAATTCAGCACAAGTCATAAATTTTGATGACACGGTGACATACCTAATACTACTTAATTATTACTCAAATTAGATCAAAAATCTCTTAAGTTGCTCAAAGGTAATATGAAATTAGAGACAACAGATGTACCTACTTCATCTTTATATATCTACTTATTAAATATCTAAGCAATAACTTCCAAACTGTAACGAATAACGATTAAATCTTGCGGTATGTAAGATACCGCCCACAGCGGTATCGGTGAGGTGCGAGTCAGCCTTTACATATAACATAAAACAGTTACGAAAGGGAACAGAATTGCATAATGACGTCAATTATGTAGATATGATCTCGCAGCGCGAAACTAAACAGCTCTACTTGTTCGAATCTCTATAATCTTTAACTGAACCCGATCTCAATTGATTTCGCAAAAGTGAAACTGGTACTTTCATATTATAATTTTTGACACCTGGATATTACTAAGAAGAAAGTAAAAATAATCCTGATATGTATTAAAAGATTTTAATTAAGATCAATTAAAATCGCTTTTAATTGATAACGAATGGGTAACAAAAACGAAAGCTTAATTTTTTATGAATTTTTGTAAACGTTTTTTTTTAATTAAATAACAGGAATGTATTAAACAAATGATTATTATTTTTTTCAATTATTAGTTAGTACGAGACTTATAAACTATGTTCGTAAGAAACAAACTGTAACACTATCTATTGTATCATTAGACCCACCCAAAATTTTTGCATGGTACAATCAATCGTATTTGCGACCAACGTCAATTATTATCTAATCATTTTTGGAACAGTTATTGAGAGTTACAGAAACTTTTCATATTTTTCTGTGAACCTCTGAAGTAGACGAGATCGGCCTCTATTACTTGTACGAAGTGTTAAGAAAATATCTACTATTTACTTAAGTCTTCACTACCTAGATATTGCCTGCACTATTTACTTGAGAACATTGCGAAGTTCCGCTGAAAATACAACAACCAACTACGCAGTAATTAGCCCAGTTTCAACAAAAGAATGTCCAATTAAGCCATGAGTAATCAAGATAAATATGTTACGTTCCGTATATCCAGCAGTCTATATTTAATTACGCCACTGCTCTAGTGAAAGTGGAGGAAATTTACGCATATAACGTAACAAGAATCATTCGCTGTACTGTTCGATACACACGGACGGGAAAACCCCTCAACTTGTTAGCGAGCTAAATATGCGCGTATTTTCTAGTTGTTTTTAGGAATTTAATAAAAATTTGGTTAAATGTTTTAATTTCTCCTGAAATTCAATTCGTATGTTCTTACGTTTAATTAATTAACAATTAATTAATTATTGTTTAATTATCATTTAATTTTCAATACAGATTATTTATCATAGGAAATGCGAGTATTATTTAGGTTCTGCATCCCAAAATCCCAAAATGCCGCTCTACACAGTAATAAACAATCAAACAGTTATATTGCCTGTTGATATTACAGATATAAATACAAAAAAATTAACAGAGCTCAACGACTACCCACGGAAACTCTAAATACAATTTTAATTGCCCGTAACATATTGTTAGCGGCACGCCCTGGCCGTATGTTTGCGTAATCCATCGCCTACTTGTAATGGGTTACATCAATCAATATTTGTTCACATGTCATCTAGTTGTTCGTAAGTTTAACTCTTTATAAATATAGATAAGCCCGTTAAATACATATTTTAGAGCTCTTCGTGAATATGTACATATATTATTAATTATGTAGTTATATTCTTGAAATAATTGATGAATCTATTATAAACCAATTATTTATAAATTATCAATTTATTTTTGATACATGAATGAAACGGAAATATTTTATTTTTCTCAGCAGAAATAATTTTGGTTGATGTTTCCGAACTCCAAATCCAAATCTTATTCAAAAAGTGTTTATACCGAAAATCTGAACAAAAATGCACAGATTTACATGTAGACTAATTATAAATCAATGACTAAAAACCGCTATTTTAGCTGTTTAAGACGAACTTTAAAACTTTATTTTATGTAACATATTTTTTCACATTTAAGGCAATGAGAAACACGGACATAAAAGGTTTACATGTCATCGGAAAAAATAGATACAAATTAGTTCAAAAAATGTTACATATTATGTAAAAATAATTTGTACGTATCGCGTACCTATAATTTTTGTGACTTTCTCGTTTAGACATAGAAAGTGAAAAGAAAATTACATTACTTGAAACTTGTTTCGCGGGTAAAATAAATGTAAACTTTTATTAAAAGAAACCGCATGGAAGTGGAAGTAACTGTACGAATGCAAAAGGAGATTGCCGCTAGCCGTGAGAACTATGTAACTTTTAAGATGGGTGTTAGGAATTTGTTGAAATTTATTTTAATAATAAATTGTTATTATTATTACACGATCTCTCTAGTATTAACCTCATTTAAGTGCGCTTTGTAACAAATTATAATTTTGTATTTAGTTATTTGTTTTCAAAATTTCAAACAAAATTCGTTTTACTTCAGTACACTTTTTATTAAAAACTATATACATGTAAAACGCATTAATTTTCACACGGTACATTGTAATACCAAAACGCACATGTACCTTCTTGGAAAAACTTTTAAAACTGATTCTAAATTCGAAAATCGCGGCAAATCATCGATTGAATTTAAGACGCGGAGATTTCGAAGCACTATTGTTTGTTTTTTTTAAATCTGTTTATCACACCGCACTGCCACTGCACTAATGTTTATATTTTTTTCGACTCACCAAGAGCTTCATGTTGCTGTATGTCTTCGTCCGTCGCCGAAGACTGGTTGTGTGTCCAGGCAATCTAACCAACATGTTATATACTTTCCCTCCCACTGTGGAACGGTTAAGATACGAAGAAGGGTGAACGCTTGGGCCCGATAATGACATGTATTAATTTGTTACTTACATATTTGTTATTGCAATACATTTTTAAACTGGCTTAATCTTCATTTGTTTCATTCATTAACGCCTAGTTACTTAAATGAATGTTCCGAAAATCAATAAGTTGTTACTATTGATTGGATGCTTCAATCATTAATCATCGAAACAGAGATTCCTTCTCAATTAATTAAACAGGCAAAGGTAGTCAACTCCCAGTTTAGTCTATTCAAATAGGAAGTTGGATATTAAAATACACCTACAATGACCATATCATCAATTACGAAAAGTTACTTAATTTATAAAGATTTGTTGAAATTGCATAATTTTATATATAAAACCTTTCAACATTCCCACGACATTTACATAGAAGGTACTTATGTAGATATAGATTAAACCTTAAGGCACAATTGTTTTATTTGCCTTTCACGTGTTACCAGAAGATAACTATAATATCCAATCATAGTTAATAACTGGTGTCAAAAATACATTCTGATCTTTGCTTTCTACTAGTTTCTTGCTAGGCCTACCTGGCTTAATGACCTATGTACCTATGTATATTAGGTACTACAAGTACCTATGTATATTATTTTTATTTTTTTTGTAAATATCGCTCTTGGAAATTTCAATCGGCGTATACTTTTCGATTGAATTTTATATGTTATTTTTGTGAGCCTAGGGGTACATATTTTGACTTTGGATTATGTTTTATCAATGCAATTTCTAAGAAATACTGTTCCTACCTAGTTTTGGGATCAGCGGCCTTCATCGTTGTATTTGCACTCTTTACAAGCGATAATAATATAATAGATATGTTTTCCTCATTTTATTTTTTGTAATATGGCTGTGAACAAATATATAAAATTATTATTATTTATTCGATTTGTTAGAAATTCTATAACTTAGGTAGGTAAGCGTTTTTCAGTTAGTCTGTTAAATTTTAACTGAAAATTGCTTAAGAATTTTAAAAATAATTCAGAATTTCAATAATATCTAAGAATTATAGCCTGAATTCTGCAAGCCCCACGTGATTGTCTGTGACCTGCATTAAGACTACAGTGAATGCTGATAATGTGCTGTGGACAAAAGTATTTGGCCACGGACGACAAAATATCGACCGTGGTTTATTATCGTGATCTTGATGAGAAACCTGATTTTTTGCAAGTCAAATTCACTTATTTGATCTCCACATGTCGATAGCTGTATAATTATAAAGGTTTTGTCGCATATTTTATTTATTTAAACTTTAGTGCACAAAGAAACATCGTACAAAATTATTTTATTTTAGTTCATAGGGAAAATTACGGCTATTTACAATTTTATTCGATAACATGAATACTGAGGAGATTATAATACCATTTTTCAAATTTAGTTACTGCATGATTATTAGTAAATAAGTCGTCTACCAAGTAAATTCTCTCAGTTAATACAAGAATTAGCAAAATCGTATAGCCACGGAAAAGAAGCGATTACAATATTTTATTTTAATTTTTTTTTAGTGAAGGTGACTGACGGACATGCGGACCACGTGATGGTAAATGGCTACCGCCGCCCATGGACACCTGCAACACCAGGGGGTATGCGTGTGAATACCCCTTGAAAATTTTTGTGCCTTGAAAAATCCTATTTACAGCTTTCTTGAAGAGCTCCATGTCGTCCATTGCAAATTCGAACATGAATAGATACTTTAATGCATAATACATTGCATAATAATGAGTATGTACATTGTCTGGTTTCATTGCTATACAATTTAACTATAATCCTCACACTAAACAGAGTTTGTCACGTGAGAATCTTCAACACTGTTTACTGACTAAAGTGTTACACTTACGCATGACAATTTTTTTTTAATAAATAGTATGTGATCGTAATAATAGATGGTCAGTAAATAGGGATAAGTATGAATTGAAAATATAAAGAATGAATCTATACATATAATAAAATTGTAACAGGCCGATGTCTGTACATTATAGATATTGAAAAAAAACTAATATGGGGGGTCTTTATTAGAGCAACAGAAGCCAAAACAACAGTTTTTAGAAATTTTGTCTGTCTGTCTATCTGTATGTTTGTACACGCATCACGCAAAAACTACTGCATGGAATTGAATGCAGTTTTCACCGATGTATTGCTAGAGGTCTAACTTAGAATATAGGCTCCATTTTACAGCAGGAAAATATCTTATTCCGATTGTTTTAAATTTAATAAACCGAAGCGAAGTGAGGGCGGGTCGCTAGTTGAAAATATAATAATAATTCGTAGGAACATACATATAATATAGTAGCATATAATATATATTACATCCGTACGCGCGCGTATATTATGTGTATGTGTGCGTAGGTTGAGAGTAAGAGTTTAAACTTTAAGTTACTTTTAAGTGTACTTCGTTGGATACAATTATGCATATATAGTCAAAGCGCCGAATTTAATATTTTTGTTTATTTATGCCATTCGACTTAATTTAGCGTATTCTGCAAGCCGTAAAAAGAATTTCGAATTTTTACTTATATTCTACACGATATGTTAGTAGTAGTCCAAGCGCCTTGTAAAATAATCTAGTACAAACACAGATACAGAATCTTATTCTCTGTAAAATTTAATTGTTTTCGCTTGGATCAGTTTTGCAGAATGGTATCCAGTTATATAATTACAAAAGGAATCAAAATCTACATTACGACTAATCCTATTATAACAATCAAGTGCACGCAAAAAGAAGGAATTTTGTCTATATCTATTATATTATTGGCTGATGGTATATATCCACACATACCATAAGAACGACTGTTTGAAGTCATGTGCTAGGTAGTGCAGGGATACTGCACGCTGTGCAAAAGTGGAGCAAACATTTACATAAAGACACATATCTGAATAATTTGTGTTCGTTGTATGGTTCTACGATATAGGAAATCATAATTAGGATATGGTTATTAATGTTATTGGCCCGCTTTAGAATAGCACCATCCCATCTCCTCCCGCTATAAAACCACTACGACAAACTGAGGAATTACACCACCTCTGAAATAGTGGACTCGCCAACTCGCTTGGCCAGGGCGTATCGTTTTAAGGCTATACATCTCTCATGTACAAGACAATGTGCATGAGGAACCCGTGTCCAACGGTGGACAATAAAAGGGCTGGTAATGATGACGAAGTTATTAATGTTATTTATTAAATTAGGCCATGTTCCAAAACTTGTAAAATCGATTATTTGATATATGCTCTGTCTTTTTCCGGACCTTATTATCGGTTTTAATTTTTCAGATATTGACACCATAAAAAAATGTTTTATCTTAAAAATCAGAAGTTCGAGCTTGTTTCTATTTAACAGAATCTTGAAACTAAGAAATTTTAAGTTATTTTTTTTAGATAAAGTAATAAGTGCATACCGATAATAAGGTCCCTTTACTAAGATAACGACAATTAAAGCGTAATTACAAAAGAATTGTCAAATAGGCCAGTTTTGAAACATTTTAGGTTTTAGGTCAGTCGTGAAAATATTTACTCGTAAAAACACACCTACATGACAGATATAGTGTATAGTGACAGATATGACAGATATGGGACATATAGATACAGTATTTTAATAGATACATTTTAATACATTAATATATAATCAAAAGGAAGAATCTACGAGCATATTAAAAACGTAATTACGCCATTTAGAGTAGTTTTCCTTTAGGTGTTAGATACCTATGTGTTAGGTGCTATGTTAGATACCTATCTGTCCTCAGTTAACACATAAGTTATGCGTAAACCTAAGTTCTATGTAAGCTTAGTAAAAACGACTTCGACTTCATGTTATGACTCGGTTACTCACGTGGATCACTTTCGATAAGTGTAAGTGACCTGCTAGAATATTTTATGTTCGGTTCAGACGTTCGGGCACATGAGGTCGTTAGTAGCGGTGACAGCATGTCGTTTGGTCGCGCTGTTGGTTGCGCAATCTAAGGATCGAATGACAGATCATGATCAACGTTCGGCGTAAAATGGTTTTTTAGGCTTTATAATTCGTAATTTTGGAGGAGAATGGTACACGCTGAAGTCCCACAGCCGCTGGACGCGCCCGACTGGACAAGCTACCTTTCTCTCATAGGAAACTACTGCACTGCATGTTATGGTAATCAATGAGATATACTAGAGCACTAATTATATGACCGACTTTAATCAGAATGGATCCAATCCACAATCATACTTTTACATAATAAAGAATTTTGAGACAAAAAACTAAAATAAATATAGTGCATATTTTTTCGATTAAAACGTTGGTAAAAGTTAAATTAAGACCTTGAAAATCATATACATATTGTTGTTTATCACATTTTTTTGTTATTATATTTATTTTATATTTTTCAAAATACTGCAGCATCTTAAAACTACATGTGGGTTGGATCCATTCTGATTAAAGCCCGTATACGGTATACGACTTGGACGTCAAGTCTTAAGACTTCGATGTTTCAAGGCTGAGACGTTATTTTGAAACTGGACAGTTTACGCCTTGGATATTATCCTCTGTAGTTTTTCATAATACGAGTAGATAGATAAATTAATCTGTTTTTATTATTAAAATGTAGTGGTAGATACATAATACCACTAAATTTCTTTCTATCTTTTATTTTGTACGTCCATTTGATTTCTAGTATTTTTAAGCAATATAATTAAGGAAACAAGTAATAATATTTACACAGAAGAGCTAAAGACTATTTAACTGATAAGTACGAGTAACTTAAGCTAATGTAGGTACCTTACGGATATCTGTGTTGTGAGGCGAGTTCACTGATTTACTAAATCAGATGTAGCAAGATGACATAATATACCTTTCCGGGATTCAGATATGTCATAATCTAAATTATTCAATAGGAATAAATAAATAACTGACGTATCTTAATATATACAATTACTTTTATACGGTTATTTCAGCAGGCAGCGAATTTTCGAGTTTGTAAATTTAATTTATTTGTTCGTGAAGCTTGTAGTACAACGTATTTAAAGTAAGCTTGATAGGTATTCGTAAGCTACCACAAGGCTACCAAAAGGCACAAACAACGACTGCATTATATACATGCTTAAAGTGGATGTGTTTATCAAATAAATTTGTTAAAGACATGTTTACATATATCTTTGACAAATAGAATGTGTCAAGATTTACTCGTATGTAGGACACACAACACTTCCACTTTTTAAAAACAGTACTTTTAGTGGAAGTTGTTTTTTACTTGGTCGCTAATGTGTATTGAAATAAAAATTAAAAATGTATTAATAAAATAGCATGTGCCCGCCACAAGTGACCGCAGAAAGCACTGCTGCGATGCTGTCCACTTACATAATTGTTGAGCGCAGGGCATGGTGTGACGCGTGAGCGCTGAGAGGAACGGATTTCTGTTTCATTCCGGGGACAAATTATCTTTACTGTTTCAAATTGGGTGCCTAATGAATGTGTTTATTTATTGAGAGATACATATTTTTTTCTTTAGATATCAGATATATTTTAGCCTATCGGAATTAACTTAGTTATTTTGTATGCAACAGATAACTTTTTATTTATGTACCTAGACTATGTACGAGTAGTAGCTTATACAGTCTACACAAATGTCCAAACTTGTCTGGAAGAGATTGCCAATAAAAAAAATAAGATCGTCTAGCTGTATTCTTTCTGTAACCATTAATTTTGGTCATAATTAATGCAATTTATACAATAAAGAATATTATATCAATCTATCTACGCTTCACGTAAATCTACCATCAGGTTGACCATCTTCCTACAAGTCATTAATGGTTTACCGCTATTCTCAGCGCAACAAGTGCTGGATCTAATCGACATTGATAGTAAGTAGGGTCGCGTGCGCATTCGGACCAGTTATCGGTAAAAGGCTTCAATTACGCCTTCCCGACGCCGACCACTCACCGGTTTTTAGATCATTGGGTACAGTCGGATAAGGAAACTGGATCTAAGTGTAAAAATATATTTGGTACATAGGGTACATTCATGTGCGAAAGTGTTACCACCATGAAGGCTCGCCACCACACATAATCCTCGGCTCTTCTCATCCAACCCCCACCGACCAATTTCTATAAGTGGTCGGTTCACCTGGCCGGAGGCCGTCCCACACCGCGCTTCTCGGTATGTGGGCCTCCAGTCGAGGACTCGTCTATCCCATCGGTTATGTATTATTGGTGTATAGTGTATTGTATATTAATACTTATTTATTGTGTTTTGTATAATTATTATTTATTTATTTATTTAACTTATTGTGCAAAGCAAAATAGATAATTTGGGCGATGGGGTTATACATGAACTATCGCGTAAGACTCAGGTAAATGTATGTGTGTGCGTGTGTGTGTGGTGTGTGGGTGGGTGTGTGCGTGGGTGTGTGTGTTGTATTATGAAAACTATTCATTATCTAATCATCATTGCATTACCTTTATTTCTTTCATTCTTCCGTGTATCCGATGGTTGTCTAGAAGAGATCGCTTAGCGTTAAGGCCGCAAATCATATCTCTCCAATTATATTATTGCGTTAATTATATCGTGTTCAAGTCATATATACAATAAAGAGTATTATTATTAAACGACGGAAATAGAATTCTTCAATTCTGGGTTAATAAATAGAAGACCCGTTTTCGTAGGGCAATGACCCTTGGAACCGGTATTAAGGTCTCACTCAGTAAACAATATCTTCGTCTAATTTTGCCGTTTTATTTGTGCTCTTTATTTATTTGACTTTCCTAGCGTGTATGGTGCTATTTCTTATTAAAAGTTTGTAAATGTTTTAAAATTTACCCACTCCTAAAAAGAAAAGGAATTAGTAACATTTTTAACAACAGCATTTGTAATATACCTACTATTCGGAGATTAGAAATAAACAAAGGTAATAAAACAAGGGTAATTCTTTTTGATTTATACAAAACACCAAGTTTATAGCTTGATTAATCAAAAATTTACCAAGTTTATGCATTTTTTCTGGAATGTCATCAAAATGCACTTTTTTTATAAAGATAAAGATTTTATAAAGATTTTTATAATGAAGTAGATAAATAATATTCTCCGTCCAGATATCGAAATTTATCGAAATATCGAATTATAGTTATATCGAAATCGAATACATTTTTCGATATAAATTTCAACAAATTTCAATAAATGTGATATTACCTGAGCAAAGGGATCTTATTGTGGCTATAGAATTATTGATTTTGGTTAATTTTTCCGATTTAAAAAGTCGTTGCTTTAAAATTTTGTTTAAATAGAAACATGCTCTAACATCCGATTTTAAGATAAAGATACTAAAAAAATAATCTTAAAATAATTTTTACGATGAAATCTTAATTATTTTGGAAACTAAAACTAAACAATAATTCCTTTCCTCAAACAAATAATGTCACAAAAGTGTCCTCTTCGTTTTAATTACAACTAGTTAATTTACAACTTTTAACACAAAAGTTTTATTTACAACTAGCGACCCGCCCTCGCTTCGCTTCGGTTTATACGTTTTTTTTTTTAAATAAAATATAGCCTATATCAGACACGGATAATGTACCTATTTGTGAAAGAATTTTTGAAAGCGGTTCTGTAGTTCCAGAGATTACCCCCAACATACCTACAAACACACAATTTTACCTCTTTTTTATATTAGTATAGATCTATAAGATTCATACACATACTAAAAATGTATAACCATTTACGTGTTTGGACATATAGAGCTGGCCATTACAATGTTATTCTTTTCGACTGCGCATTAAGTAATGCATGTAAAATTTTATGATATTTTGGCATCCAGGTCAAGACTACTCTTTCACTGCCGCATGGCAACTCTTTACTTATCCTTGACATAATTTCCCGAGTATTTTTAACGCAACTTCTGGGAAACGTCACTTGATATTTAATCATATACTTAATTTAATTTAATTTAATCATATCAAAATCATATTTTATACCGCGAACCCGTAGGCTGTGGAACGAACTGCCTCAAGAGGTCTTTCCATTAAGCTACGATATGGGGTTCTTCAAGAGAGCTGTGAATAGGATTTTGCAAGGTCGGCGGCGCGCCCGCATACCCCCTGTTGTTGCAGGTGTCCATGGGCGGCGGTAACACTTACCATCACGTGGGACCGCCTGCTCGTCCGCCCACAAGTCTATAATCATAAAAAAGAAAATCATAACAAAAATTCATTTGTTAATAACAGGTTAGGTTAGGTTAAGACATGCATAGTTCATATATTAGGTTAGGTCACGTTTTGACAGACCCGCGAATAATTACTGAATATAAATAGGAGTTTGACATTCATAAAATAACTTTTACCTATTGACTAAATTTCAACATTCAATTTTCATTTCGACGTGTGAAGATATGTATTTTGTATGAAATGAGTGTATCAAAAATGTTATACATAAGCATTATGACCTCATTATTTTCCTGTCTTAAGTATAGTAATGATTAATCATTACTAAAAAAGTAGTTTTTAATATTACTATGTCTGCCAATTTCATTACTCACCTTTCGTTCTCCCAGGTTTGCTGGTAGAAATCTCCTAAGAAGATAAGCACGTCCTTTGTATGTATAATAAAGTATATAAATAAATAATCTAGGCATCATTTTATATATCGATAACTGAACTGGACTATTCAGGTGATCCAAAAATATAGTTATTTTAGATAGATAAAATCTTTATTGTGTAGATACAATAAAGATTTTATAACACATGTTGCAAAAAGACAATTTAATTAACACGAAGTACAACAGGCGTCCTTAGCGCCAAAGCGATATCTTCTAGGCAATCTTTCTGTGATAAGGAGAAAATAAATATCAAATGAAGGTAGTAAGGGAACTTGTTTTACGTCAAATTTAAAATTTGTTTCATGTAAATGTTTCTTCAATGATCTCTCTTATTTCTTATTAAACGGTTAGGAAAGCAAAATACATAGGATTATTTCAGTTTAGATTAAACATAGAATTTAAACCTAGCTTTAAAGTATTTGTTGTATATATATGTATCTAATCTATTTCTTATTAGGAAATAATAAGAAAGGAACTTAATAAGAAGTTCTTGAAGAATTCAAATTATTTCTATTTTTTTTATTGATGTCACTTATCCTTACACGTCACTTATGTCTATTTCCTCTTCGGTGTTGTTTTACTTTTAAATAACCATAGAAAGCTCTCGAAGCCCCCTATTTGGCACGAAGTTACAAGACATCAAACTTAGCGGTCACCTCTTGCTAAATTGCATTTATATAACCGCTTATACTTATGTAATTACTAAATCTGACATATGTGTATCATGGTAACTATCTTGAAGTGCGGTAATAAGTCTTTAATACGGTAATATCCGCCTATTTTTTATCGGATGCATTTTGTTACATTGTAATTTCAATCTTTATTTTAAGGAAGTGTTCGTGTGTATTCCATTTTCCTTGCACCGCAGCGATACGATGCAAATCGCAATGTGGTAAAATGGCATGCCCTAAAAACGACGAATTCCTTACTCGAACAGAGTGAGCCTTTTTTTCAAACCAAATCAGATATATTTCCGTAAAATGCAAAATTTAATTTAGCAGGCTAATAATCTAATTTAAACATGTGATTTAAGCTGCATCAAACAATTAAAAATATCGCCTATTTCAAAATACATACCGTTTTAATAGGTACAGAGACAGCCTCTCATTTGTATACTTTAAAGTATGGAGCGTCATCGCACAGAAAAGATGTCAATAGATATATTTTGTCGTTTTTTTTTTCGGAATGGCTAACGTCTTGTAGACCTAATGGCCATTCAAGAGGCACGGGACATGTATGGTTTAGGGCGAGTGCAGAAGGCGCTCAACCAGAAGCAAAGAGTGTCTGCAGCAACGAGCCTAGGGGCTTCCCCCGCTCGCGCCGGTAGACCGGCGGAAGGAACGGATCTCGGTTTAGGGCGTTGCTTTGGGAGGGTACCGCGGGATCGCGAGTCGGTGAGAAGCGCCCAGGCACGTGCCGATACCCGCTATAGGTAAGTGTTGGCTGAAGGCCGGTGCAACCACGGCATAATCGCATAGATCGTAATGTTGATGCCCTGTGTGAGATTTTTTTTTTTTTTTTTTTTTATGTACTAAGGCGGCAGACGAGCATACAGTCCACCTGATGGTAAGTGGATACTGTCGCCCATAGACATCCGCGATACATGCCAACATTAGTCCAAAATGACAAATGTTGGCACGCCCCCGGATGCGCTGCCTACCTACCTTTGGAGATATAGGAATGGATTTGGAGAAAGGGTTGTGAAAATGGGCAGGGATAGGATGGGATGGGAATGGGCTCTGGCACATCTCACTCACTACCGAAACACGTACGTACATTGGGGAAATACGATAAAGTGGGAAATGCAGTACATTTCAAGGTAGTCTTCTGTGAGAGAGGGGTAACGTGGCCAGTCGAGCGCGCCCAGCGGCTGTTGGATTGCAGCGTGCACTCTCCCCCTCCTAAAGATATAACAGAATAAATAATAAGATATGTCTAGCCAATAAAAATTGTGTTTAGAACAAAATGAATGACCTCAAGATTATACAACAAACATAAGATTATTTACCGCTCGTGACCAATGTGTTAATTCTCAGCTATTACATTAGTTAATTAAAAAACATTAATATTAATTTATGATGACATACCTACATTTTTAAAGCTTAGATGTTATAAGATTTAAACATTTATCAAGTCATTGACATTTTGAGGATTCAGCATGTTTACTGTGAAATATTTATGAAAATCAATTTGATAATATTTTCGCATTATCATAATAGAGCACTATCAATAAGTTCAAATTATCATAACTAAATTAATAAACTTGATTGAGAGGTTCCACTGCAACCTATTCTACTCACCAGACATTGCAAGTGCCGACAACATTTCGGACACTGGAACATTTAAAGAAAAAATACCTTTAGAGATGTGAACCGTGATAAAATTACCTTTGAAAATGTTTGAAACGTTGAAAAAGCTGGGTATTTTATAAAACAGTAATATTTACTTTTTGACAGATGGCAGTGTCGTTTATTTATTTTATTTAAAGAAACTTCGTTGTACGTTATGGTACAAAAGGCGAGCATAAAGCCTTAAAGCGTTCTCGACCGACTAACCTTTGGGTTGATCGGAAAGATACATTGGAAGTTGCGATGAGGGTTATAAATATATAATTTAAACGACAAACAGAATAAATAATTTATCTAAAACTAAATATACATGATGAATACATTCAATATGCTTACATATACATATATACATTCAATAGATAGGTACATATAAATATCATAAAATATACATACACACACACATGTATAATATAAGTCTGTGATTACGAAAGGTAATGCTCCCGGAGCCTCCGTTTAAAAGTATTCTTGTTCGAAACCTTTCTAATGTCAGTGGGGATCGCGTTCCAACATTTGACTGCCTGCGCTGCGAAAAAATTGGATAGGAACCCGGTATGGTAAGAAGAGACATGGAGAACAGAATTATCGGCAGAGCGAAGAAATCGAGCATCACACAGAAAATGGAATTTAGATTTCAAATAATCTAGGCAACTTGGATCGTATAAAATGGAAATTATAATTTATGATGGAAACTAAATATGAAGTACAAACTTTTATATTAAATTGTTTTTATTTTATTACCAAGAAAATGAAAAACTAGCTTTTTTAATGAAACATTGTACAGAAACGTCCATGTGGCAAGTTACGAAGGAGTGTACCGCTCGATACTACTGGATATGGTAGATATTGCCTACAGATGCGAACGAAGTTACCAGTTACCATTATTTATTAAACTAACTGTAAAACAAGTGTTATTTTGTAAGATATTGTAAGTAAGAATGGGCGAGTTCGATTACTTAATAGCCTCGATGGATAGGATGAACTTTAGAAACCATTTCATTGCATCTTACGAATCTATCAATCAACGCACAAGTCAATAGATACGTAGGTCACAAAAATAACAGAACACAATTCATCTTTGATATTTTGACTTTGAAAGCAAAAGAATAGATAGGTACTCGTGCTTAGTGTTTTAAAAATAAAATAAATCTTCTTTATGTTGCAAAATATTCATTAAAGATTAGTTGACTTGCAATGCACGCTAAACCTGTCATTACGAAATAATTCATTGATATATTTGTATCTTTATTAAGACAAAAGAAGCTTCTTATCTCATTTCGTTTTATTGGTTTCGTCTCAAGGTCAGGGATTGCCTCGGATCAGTCATCCTCCCGACTTACTCAATCCAACGCAACTGTTAAATTTAATATGCATCTACTAAGTGTTAACTTATATAAAATAACTTTAATAAGTTACAAGCTACTCTCTATATGGTAATCTGGACGCAATATTCTTACTAAAAATATTGGCACACTGTGACAAATATGTTTTATTAATATGACGAAATTTCATATAAAAGAAGTGTCAAAAATATCAGGCATAAAACAGAAACGTGTACGAGAACAAAAATGTAGTGATAAAGATTGTTTATTATTTGTAGTATCAAATTAAATATAGATGTGAGCGTGATTGCAATTTCCCTTGTTGATGGTAGGTACCTTATGTTATTACGTACGAAATTTTCAATGAAGTTCGTCTACTGGAAAACACGTGTTACACCCAATTTATGTACATATATAAATTGCATTGAATTCACTTTTTAGTTTAACAGTTATATCTTAGATATAGCAAAGTACTAGAATTTCTGTCAATATGTGTACAATATTTATGTTACAATTACTGTGAAATGTAGGTATCTGTAATTTCAGAATTGTTATTTAATTTTTTTTTCTTTAATTTTTATTTATATATTTATAAAGAATCTACCTATTACTAAAGCACGAGCTACGAGCAGGAATACCTAATTTCGGTCAGTGAAATGTGGTCAGCCAAGACTACCATAAAGAGATTTGTATGAAATCGTCATTCACCTACCAGTTTAGTGGACCCCTCATATTACTGAACCTTCTTCAATATGTGTCTTAACTGACCTCATGTTAATGACCGAAATTATTCCTGCTCGTGGCGCGCGCTTTGCAATGTTAAACAATGTTTAAAATTTGTTTGTTTTCTGTCGTGAGACATTAAATGTTCATCTTATTACTTGCCCCTATCTACAGCATCTAACCAGAAACCTACCAATATCCTACATTGTTTAAAAATGGTTTATTTTTGTATCAAATAATCGCTGTCTATACTATAAAGTACTCTACCTATTTGCTAGTAGACATTTTTAACATCGATACGATTCAATATCTGGGTTATAGGCACGATTTGTATTGGCATTTGCGAGTAACGCAAAGTGACTGGCGATGATTTACTTGCACGAAGCTACGTATGTGAGTGAATTACGTCTCATTACATACGATAATCACTACTTACCCGATACGTAATGCATAATAGTCGCGGACAATTATCGGTAAGTTGGTATTCTGTATCTATATACTGCATTAACTCCTTATAAATAAAAAAAATACGTAATATATAGATTTTATTAAATTATTTCATCACTAATGAACACACATTCACATTTGTGGTGTATATTTCATAACGGGCTTGTTCTTCATTCGTCAAAAAAGTTCTTTACATTTTTGATGTTCCCAGAATACCTACTATCCGCTGTCAATAGTTAAATTGGTATATGTTGATAATCATCTGTAAACGTTAACTTTTAGTTAGGGTTCTGAAAAACCTTAAGTAGGTACATACTCTTATAATTTCTTCATCTCCGTCTGTCTCTCACAGTCGTCATATCATTTCGTAAATTTGGGGTATCATTAGGTGCCTACGTCTACACCACTACAATATTATTTTGAAAGAAATCTAATTTCTAAACCATTTACACAACAATTTTATAAAAATATTTTAATGGTAATTATAGCGGACTGTTGCATGGTTTAATGATTAAATATTTAAGAAAAATACATTTTTCTTAATGTTAATCTAAAATTTGAAACCCACAAGTCTAAAAACGTCTACGCAACCCTAATTTATATTTGTATTTACTGTTTTTTGTAAATTGTTACAAAAGGCGGACTTAATGCCTTACAGATTTATCTCCCAGTCAACCTTCGGGCTATGCAGGAAATAAAAAAGAGCTAGCTGCTATAAGTAAATATTAAAATATAAACATAATATAATATCCAAATTTATGACTATTATAATACATTATGTATTTACTATAATATAATGTTTGTTTAAAATACAGTACGCAACACGCTAAAGTACCCAAATCCATTCAATTCCAGCTCTTGTACCTAATTAAAGCATCAAGAAAATCTTTAACGCTTCAGTTACAATAAACCAAAGAACTTATTGGTTGTTGTTTGAATTGAGCTGTTGCTAACCGTAAGTTCATTTTAGAATTCGACAGACGACACGTTGCATTGGAGCGATTCGTCGTCGCTTTTACCATAATGGTTATTATTGTAGACATAAATTTCGCCGTAAATTTCATGAGGAAAGACGATCTGTCTGACATACAATATCCACCTATATATATGTATGTAGTCGTAGATAGATAGTTGCTCATAATCAAATAACATGGGAAGGATTCGCATTAATCTCTGTTCAAACTAAAAAAAAAGTGAGAGCATCACGTCAATTTTTTCATAATGTAAATAGAGTTTTCAGTTTGTACAGAATACCACTCCACGTTTGCTCCATTAAATTGTAATTGAGCGAGGCGTTTCCGTGCTCATAAACTTTGTTAATAAACATCTATGTACGGATTGTCGATCACTCGTTAAATTATTGCCTCCATTACATAAGAGTACATAACCATATAGATACATTGTTGTGCCTACATTCCAGCAGGTGACCACCTGACACACACACATTCGTGTTTCGTTTCATATACATTCAGTGTACATTTCATTCAGTGTTTAATTAATTTATTTAAAATACTTTATTGCACTTAGTCGTACAGAAGGCGAGCTTAATGCCTGGAGGCATTCTATACTAGCCAACCTTTGGCTTGAACAGAGGCGCGTTGGGAGGTGTGATAAAACGTAGGAGTATAACTTAAATGATGATCAGTAAATAGTTTACGCAAATACCTAGTGGTTCTATTAAACTTAAACTTGGGGCCCTGGGTACTATTAGAGTAACTAAATGGAATAGAATCAGAACTTACTCAATGAATTTTCAATCATATGAGATGACGTTGCAAAATTATATTTAATTATCGGCGTCTTTTGGCTGCAGAAGAACAGACCCGCTTTGAGTCGCTCAACCAGGAGAGTCGGTAAGTTATTAAATGTCCATTGCAACAGTCAACCGTCTGAATTACTTAGGTAACTGTGTTTTTATCAAGAAGTTATCAGAGCCTACTAGTAACCGTCCCCTAACCAGTTACTTTTTTCATTCACTGTTGGACATATGCGCACATGAGGGATGTATGTCCTTAAAACGACACGCTGGCCAAACGGATTGGCGAGTCCACTCTTTTAGAGCTGTTTTGGTTCCTTGGGGCTTGTGGTAATTTGTCATCTCCTGGACACCGTCTACACACTGGCCAAACGGATTGGCGAGTCCACTCTTTTAGAGGTGGTTTAGTTCCTCGGGGCTAGTGGTAATATGTTCTCCCCTAGTCACATACTAGTATCTAACCTAAAATAAAATGATTAAAATGTAACCACTACTTAAATGTGGTTTTAAACTGTGCCACACAACTTTTAGGTGACTTTCACACATTCACTGTATCGCATAGCTTGTTGCATACACATTTCAGTGTGTATGTCGCAAACGTTATCTGTCATAAAGTATGACACAATCGATTGTGAATAAAATAATACGATCATTACAGCACAAATCACATTTCATTCCAACTAATAAACTATCTGATGGAAAAGAGGTTCAGAGATACTCGTACCTTAATTAGATATTTGATTCTCTTTCTGTGGCATTTAATTTACTAATATTTAGTTATTATCAATAAACGTGTGATTACCTTGACGACTGTGTAGAACAGTAGTAGAAATTCATAAAACCAAGAAAAAAAATCTATATTAAAACATTTTGAAATTCTTTAAACAATTTGATGTGAGCTAACGAATATTTGCGGTTTGCGATGTACATTTACATTTGCGATTCTTTGATTCCGTAGATCGATTTCTATTAAATTATTTATTCAAAGAGTCAAATACCACATTAAATATAGCATAGATAGGCACCAGTATATCTGGTGAGGAGACTCCCGGCAGCAATGCACAGTGCCTATATATATAAATTATATTTATTACAGCATATAGGTACCTATATATATATATATATATATAATGGGCATGTTTACTGCCGACAAACTGTACCGCAGTTTGACAGTTACAATTTATAATGGTTCAGTCATGTTCTTGGGTACAAACAAATAAAAAAGCGAAATACCATACCGATTACGTATATTTTTAATTTTTTAAATAGCGGTAAAGATGTTTCAAAAGTAAAGCCAAATGAAAAATACTAATTATTCCCATTAAGAAATAGATAGTACTCGTAATTACCAATAGCTTTTATTCGTAACACAATTTCGTAACATTGGATTAATGTTATAACAACTGGCCTCACATCACATTGTGTTTAAAATTAGTAAGTAAATACACCGACACATTTTCTTAATATCATATCATACTGTCAGCCCGTGTCTCTCCACTGCAGGATATAGGCGTCTCCCAAGGACCGCCACCACACACGGTCTTCAGCTCTTCTCATCCACCCACTACCAGCGTCTTTCTTCAAGTCCTCAGTCCACCTGGACGGAAGACATCCCAAATCTCCCAATGAAACTTTCTTAATACGGCCCCGCAAGTTTCAGTTTCCAATCTGCATAATATTGGGTGCTTATCTATGAAATGACCGATTGTATTACCTACTGGCCACTTTGAGTTTCGATATCTTCTGTTCAAATTCCAATTTTAAAATAAAACAAAATGCATCTAATAGGTACGATGTTCTTATTTCAAAATCAGTATTTCATTTGTTTTTCTGTACTCAGTTTTCGTTCATTTGATTGTCTTAAAAATAAAATGGATAAATTAAAAATTCGTGCTATTTTTGAATATGAGTTTCGTCACGGCACCAACGCAAGTCAAACAGCTCACAATATCAATAGTGTGTATGGGCCAATATGTACAAACGATCGCACCATATGTTGATGATTTGAATGCTTCCGTTTTGGAAATTTCGATCTTAAGGATCGGTCGAGTCCCATGGACGACCTACGACCAAGGTTAATAACGCTGAATTAAAGGCGAATTCATGATTCATTCATTACTGAATTAATGAATTATACCTAGTCAAAATAAATCGTCCAAATAAAGAGGCTCGAAAAGTGGGTACCGTAAGAATTAAACGAACGTCAGGTACAAAAAAAAAATTTTTCAGTTTTTCTTACAAATCGGTCGTTTCATAGGGAATCACCTAATATACTAAATTCGTGTGCGAACATATGTTTAAGTCAATAGATGTTAATGCTAAATCATCTTAGTTCATGTTAGTTAACATTCTATTTTTGACATTTAAGTTTCTAACGCCGCTTCATCTCAAACAGGTTGTAATATGATAAAGGTCATATTAACACAAGGTAAAGTCTTAATCTAGAAGCCTAAAGATGAAAAAAGTTTTGTAATCGTAACACTGCACAGTAACTGCCTAACAATAAAATAGTAACTGCGTAATGAGGTGTTTACAATAGAAATATCATTTTGGTACGCATTATAATTCTTTGTACACAAAGTTGAGATATTTTTGAATTACCCTTGCTATTTTTGTATATAAATACATGAATGGAAATGTAAATGGAAATGGAATGTCATGGAAAAGAGGGATGACTCATTAAAATTATCAAATGAATTATTTGCGTGTTGGTAGCCTTTATAAATTAATCCTAACACGAGACGAGTGGAGAATATGCTCATTTTACTTATTATACAATATGGAAAAAGAAACAGCATGTGACATTATCTGAACAAAAGGATATTATTATCTGTCGGTTTGGACATGGCTTGTTTAAGATTCTCTAACTTAAAATTATGTCATTTCAAGATGCCGTTACAAATATAAACATGCTCTAACATCTGATTTTAAGATATAGCAATAAAAAAATAACTTTTTTCTTAAAATTTCACTAGTGTCAATATTTTTGAAACTAGAACGGACAAAGGGGTCCTTATTCTCAAATAATGTCACATATAGGCATGTTTTAGATTCATCTCAATTTTACAATGTTAATATTGATAGTAATTTTGAATGTGTGTTTGATTTTGTTTGTTTGTGTGTGTGCGAAGAAGTTATTATTCCTAACTGACCTAATGTTTATCCTTATTCCTAATGTTTGCTGACGTCTTACTGACTCTTAACAATTTAATTAAGAGTTGTGTAGAAATTGCACGCGCTTCTATTCCGTAAGCGCGAGCGCGACGTGCCCGGAAGGTGATCAATCAGTAATCAGTGTAATCACTAGTTGCGTTATCAACTTAATAAAAATAAATTTCTACACTTATAATAGGTATCTACTTACTTAATAATAAAAAATGTGTAAAAAGCCTTTGTATAGTGTTTAAATGTATTTAACGTAGGTATTTATTGAATTGTATTAGTTTATTTGTTGTGTAAATTAGGTAGGTACCTACTTAATAATAATTATGTCTAATGCTACTCCCTGACATGTATCTAGGTTTAAATACTATTATTATTATTACTTTATTTAGACCATATACGCAAATAAATAATTTATTATTATATCTGTGCTTAACCTATACTAATATAATAAAGAAGTAAAATTGTGTGTTTGTTTGTGGGTATGGTAATCTCTGGAATTACTGAACCGATTTCAAAAATAGGAAGCTACATTATCCGTGTCTAATATAGGCTATATTTTATTTTGAAATTTTGAAAAACAAAACTTATAATATAAACCGAAGCGAAGCGAGGGCGCGTCGCTAGTATTTTATAAACTAAGATCCGCTTGATTTCATCTAGAGTAGGTACCTACTCAGCAGACATGAAATATATTTTTATACAAAGGGAATGGACATAATAATACATATATATACCTACCTACTCCGCGATCAGCTTACAAATCGGTAAATTATTTTTTCATTTTTAGAGACATTTCGAAAACAGACAGAGAAATATTTTGGGACTATATCTCGGTTAAATTCGAAGATGAGTCAAATTCGGTTCAGTAGTTCCAAAATTTTGACTGACTACTGAAAATTCCCTTTTACTGAGTGTTCCGTGCATAGCCTAGTCGATCGCTTGCTGGTCAATTATTTGCGATAGTCCCCGATAGAATAGGTTTAAGCATCCCTGACCTACATGCATCATTATTCATTTAGGTCAGAATTTATAAATATTATTATAAATACATCTGAATATTAAAAGAAATGTAACATCCGTGTTGTTTATATTATGTAGATAGGACCGATTTATATATAATGGTTGTATATAATCAAAGTTAATTGGGCTGGACTTTAAAAAAGCATAAATCTGAATTTAAATTACCAAAAATTAAGAGCGGATCCGATAAAACTTTGTTGCATTCACCTTGGTCTTTACAATCTAATGTTTAAATAAAATAAAATGAAAAATAGAGCTTTTAAAATAAAAATATAAAATTGAACAGCTAACCTTGGTCTCATTAGATATGAACCGGTCTCATTATTTCTTTTATTTTTTTATGTATTTATTCATATGGGAACAGTAGGTATATAAGTGTAGATTAAATGTATATTTTATTCATATACTGAGGTTATGAATTGTTTAAAAGCGAGTTGTGACTTTAACTTGTGTAGGTAATGGGATTGTTCATTCGCATTGTTTTGAATAACCCGGTTATGAAATGTCACGCGCGAATTCAAATTAATTACTTTACATATTACGATTATTTCATGTTTTTGTAATCTATTGTGAAATAATTCTTTAATCTTCCGAATTGTTTCACTATTTTGATTACGAGTTATTTTAAAATGGGGTCACTATAATCGTATTTTTATTCGAGGGATATCACATGTAGAACTGTCAAACAGAGTGAAATTTGTACGGAGATGACACTTTATTGACACTTCTATATGTCATATTCCTGACTCGAATAAAAAATCCGACTTTAGTTACTACTGCAACTACCTATGTTTGTAGGTATTATGCCAGAATTGTTTTTTTTTTATAGAAAATAGGCGGCAGATGTAGGTACATACAGTTCGCCTGATGGTAAGTGGATACTGTCGTCCATAGACATCTCCGATACATGGCAACGTCAGTCCAGAATGACATATGTTGGCACGCCGCCGGATGCTCTGCCTACCTTTGCTGGTTAAGGAATGAGTGTCTATTGAAACAATAATTGTCTAACTTTTAATAACATCCCGTTGAAATAATCTCGCTATATTTTTCTAAGTTGTGTTTAATTCTCTTCTCCATGTCGTCGTCGTTATCAATTTCTGTCCTCCGTTTCTTCGACGTGTAAAAGCAGAGTAATTTACACGACAATCACACCCACCCCTAGAATGCTTATGTCAAAACGAATAAGTCAAAATGATGTCGTTGCCAATCTTGTCGAAAAATCAGTTACAACCTCTTTTATAATTAATGAAATATTTATATAAAATAAAAAAGGTAAGGGTACTTTTGACGTCTTTTTAGAATTACTTCTGTTTAATACCTACTTTGGCTGGGAGAATCGCTTTAGCGATAACGTCGCCGCGCGACGGTTTTACTTTTTAATTGCTCCTACTTAATTTGTTCTTTATCAAATCGTCCGTCTATCTATCTGCTTACCACCACTACTGTTACCTCAAGATTACTCTTATGTGTACAAAATATACTCCTAATGGCTATCTAAAAATTACATCCGGCGGCCCACTTTAACACAGAAGTGGAACTAATTCAGGATGGCATCACACCACCAACCTTGTGGACCTAAACCAATATCATTCTCACACAAAGAAATATACATCAACCCTAAAACTAACACAAAAAGGTTTAAAATTAAACCAGTTTCATTTGTAGAGATAAAAACAAAATGGTAAAGTGGTGATGAAATTACATTCTTAGACACGCGTGATGACTACGAATTTCATTGTTGGTTTGTTATATTGTAGAACAAAACCCTATTCTTAACTTAATATTAACATTTAAATGGTTCTGTGATAAGGGAAATGACATATTTCCCTTTTCCTTCAAAGGGCTTGCTCAGCTTGCCTTAACCAATTTGCGCAATCAAACTTTTGGAAATATTTTTATGGAAGAGATGGCAGACAGGCGGATGACCCACTTGATAAGAGGTCACCATCACCCATGGACATCTTCAGGATGAGAAGAGATGCGGATATATTGCCAACCTTGCAGACTCCTAAGAGCCCATTTCGTAGCTTAGTGGGAAAACACAGTTTGCAGTTTATTCCACAAGTCATCACTATAATTTAATTAATTATTTAAATAATGCATTATACTGGGAATTTATCTTTAGCGAGTAAGAACCTAAGTAGGTACATCACAGGTATCGCTTACGAACTAAAGTGTACGTGACAAACTTAAATTCTCGTTTACAACGTTCTTCTTACAATTAGTAATTACTCCTAGTTCTTAATTCATTATTTTTATAAATAAACCTTTTTTAACGTATTTAATTAATATCCATGAAAAGGAAATATTGAAAAGGAATAATTTCCTATAGGTACCTACTTCTTTAATAAACTCTGTTAAAAGAAACCAATATAAATTCGTCAGTATTCACTATAAATCCATATAATCAATTTTCAGACAATTTCTTTTGAATCCCTTTTTATTGGATATTATTATTAACTTTTACCTACAATGGCTCCTAAGTTAAGATCAGACTCTTGGTTGACCGTCAGTAAAGCAAGTAGCTACATTGTGCATTTTCCAATACACAGAACAAAGGCAAATGTTACAACTACTCTATAGCAGCTGGCTGCACCTCCACTAACTGGAACAATATCTCTCCCGAGAACAACGTCACGAATACATACCCATAGGTAGGTATATTAAGTGGCATCCGTAGTGGTGGAACAATGTCTTTGCAGGCGCACCAATCAGAGCGTGCGGGGCGCAGGGGTGGCGGAAACTTTGCGAGGAAATTTCAATTAAACTTGAGCGCTGCCCTTATCTGATGGCTCCGTGGAGAGGCTGCCGTAGGGTTGTCGCTACTTAGAAATAAAAATTACATATGTTATAGGTACAAATAAATAGAACAGAAATAATAAATAAATTCTACAGAACTGTGAGGTCATAGAACTATTAATTATTTTTTTTAACCCAATTTTTACATGATAGAATAAATGAATAATAATAATTTATAATAAAATTAATAATTGTTCCAGTAGTTTTATAGAACTAACAATATTTTGCTTAATTATAAAACCTAGAATAGCTCCTTATTCACCACCTATTGGGAAGACTCAGTGGGAAAATTCTTGTAGGTATAAGATTGATGACTATTTATAACGTGCAATGCTCTCAGATATTTCACCATATTTCCGGTTTCCTTTCCTATTTGGAGACATCAAGTAGCTGGAGTAATTACTTAGCTTATATAGCTTTTAAGTAACTAGCTGGAGTAATTCATGTAAAAGAGAAATAACATTAAAATAACAAAATAAACATTGTCTTAATCTAAAAAATAGAATAGTAAGATATAAGCCTCTATCAAAGGCTCATCACTATACCTGACGCTCACAAATCTTCTGCTGACGAGGACGTCCCCCTCACTACACCGTGAACACACACCGGCCTTCAGCCAAAACTTTTACCGGGTATTGACACGTGCCTGGGCGCTTCTCACAGACTCGCGATCCCACGGTACCCTCCCAAAGTAACGCCCTAAGCCGAGGTCCGTTCCTTCCACCGGTCTACCAGCGGGGGAGCACTTAGGCTCGTTGCTGCACTCTTTTTTTGCTCCTGGATGAGCGCTTTCTGCGCTCGCCGTAAACCATACATGTCTGGTGACATTTGAAAGGCCATTAAAATCACATAAACTTTGCCATTCCGAAAAAAAATGCTCTTCTCATCCAGCTATCTAACATACCGTCAACTTATGTTCTTTATGTTATCAACTATACGCTAGGTTAATACGTGGATACGCATTCTATATTCGAAGACTCGTCTACTCCATCGGTTGACAGCCCTACTGTAGATATGGCTTGCCCACAGCAACAGTAGCTTGCTGTTTCTTTGAGCTCTACCAGCCATCTACCAGACGACATTCGAAACGTCAGCGAATTTCGGGGCGAAACTGTGAAGTTCATTATTTTTATTTTCAACTAAGTAGCACTTTGAAGTGCATACAAAATGAGAGTTAAGTAGTTTTACGAACCTAAATGCCTACTACTTATTGCCTACCAAAAATTGTAAATTCGCAGTGTATAACCACACAGATAAATTTGTATCTACTTTCACTTACTTTTTGAGCAAAACACTTTCACGCAAAATTCAATTTGTTTTAATTCCATTCAATGTTCAATTTAGTTTAGTTACAGTATCTTCCATTGGATAATTAGAAACGGAACGAGATGACATAAGACTGGTTGGAGCCCGTATCACCATGGGGTGAATAGGGACGGCCCTATTCACTTTAATATTTATAGAACACATTGTATGTATATATTAAGTAAGTATATTATAAACGTTCATAAACACATTATTCTATAAACGTTTGTCTGTCCTTCAGTCTGTATGTCCACTTATAACTTCGGATTTTCCTGCGGTTTTTACTATCGTGTATGTAGGTTATTTATTCTGGAAGGCTATCCTTAATTCCATTTATTTTTCCTTAATTTCCGAGTGTAGCAACCCTAAGTCTTAGCCAATGGAATCCTAAGCCCCATCCCTCTAGCGGAGCGTCAAGCGCGACTCCTCTCGTAACCGCTAAGTCCAACGAAGCCCAACCAAGTTCCGACCTGTGACGTTATCTCCCACTTAAGGCGAGCTTCCTCTAAGTTAACGCCAACACTTGATACAAATGATTTTAACTTCTATTTCGTCACTAATAAAACATATTATTATGACGGTGGATGTCACCAGACTAAGCGAATTAAGTGTGCGGGCTATAACACCCTTATTCCTTCACCAATTTACATTTACACGTCACAAACACCCTTGCCATTCAATTTTCACGTCTTTGCTTATATCAGTAAAACATAAGCTTGTTTTTATAAAAGGCTAATGTAATTTTGCAAAGTCTAATCAAGGGATTCGCTGTTACGAAATGATAACTTTCAATGGAATATGAAAAGGGCGAATTGCGTTCAATCTTTGGCCTGAAATCGTGAAGCTGAATAACCGTAAGACAATTAGATAATTGTCTATTATTTTAAAACAGTACGCCTGTTCATATATCTACCTATAATTAAAGAAAAATGTTGAAAATTATCTTGTACAGATTTCCTACTGAGGGTAGATACAAGAAAGTAAACAGCATTTTTACTTTTTAAAATTAGGTATAAAAGTGAGAGTTCTTAATAGACTAATAAAATCATCAGTATGTAAGTCGGTCATTAAGTCGGAAACTAGTGACTCATAATAATGCACATTGTCTTATACATGAGAGATGTATGGCCTTAAAGCAGCACGCTGGACAAACGGGTTGGCGAGTTCACTCTTGTAGAGGTGCAATAGTTCCTCAGGGCTTGTGGTAACGAATTTGTTATGCCTAAGTCGCGTTTTACGATACACATGGGGTGGTGTTATTTTAAAGTCGACCAACACCAAACGGCCAATGCTCCCAATACTATAATTGGGCCCAGCGCCGGCTCTAGCTCATGTAGCGCCCGGGTGCAGGGCGCCCTCTAGTAGGCGTTTTGAACTCTTTGGAGGTGTCGCAAGCGGCGCTCGGCGCCCCCTAAGACCCTGCGCCCGTGTGCACCGCACCCCCTGCACCATAGATAAAGCCGGCACTGAATTCAGCGCTCGACAGGCGCCCCCGGGCGCGGGGCGCCCGGGGCGCACCGCACCCCTTGCACCCCCTGGTAAAGACGGCCCTGATTGGGCCGTTCTAATAGGTCGGATTTGACATATGACGAACGATATAGTCCACCGATGTGAAATATTAATTGTCATAGACGCAACGCTTCCAAGAAAACGACGCTTAAATTTGATCGAGTTATACCACCACACGATACTAATATAACCAAATACCAATTATAGATACTAATAAAATAATGTCGGTCGGCCATCTTCGTATTTACAACCCTGACCGAACGTTGAGACTATATAGACGAGTTATAAATATTAATATAACAGAGCGTTTACGACGAAATCGAATGTATTTACCCTGAAAGTGTGTTTGAATCTTTGTTTATTTTTTTACTCAATCACGCTGAAATGATGGCGCAATACAAAGACAGCCGACTAGGATTATTTAGTTAGTATTACTGTAAACCTAATTACCCCGTAGTATTCACCGAGCTGTAAACTCGCTAAACCGTTGTAAGACGCTCCGAGTGCAACGAGCAGATAAAGTGGGGACGTCACCCTGACATCTCCCGGGTCCCGAGGGACTTCACTTACACCCGCTGTGTAGTCCACGACAATCCAAGAGGTCCGTGCCACTTTGAATTTAAGTCTATACTCGATTGCCTCAGCTATTATAAATGGTTTAAAAAAACATCTCCAAATATGCCAAAATAATGGCTATTTATTGGCTACGGTATATGACTGCACTTATTTACATGTATGACGGTAAGGCTAATCGATTCAAACGGCATTTTGTCTGAAAGCGGAGATAACATTTAATCCTTTTAAAGCCATAATGCAAGGCACAGGCCTCCCCTTACTAATCACAAGGGGGTTTTGGGCCTTAGCCATCCACCACGCCGGCCCAGTGCGCGTGATTGATTTTGTCGTTACTGATATCTTTTATACGGTAGCTACCTACTAGTTTTTTTTTAAATCCGACTCGGTGGCACTGGTCGAAAATTTAAATTTTACGAGTGAGACTCGAGAAAATATACACCTAAGCTATTATCACCATTGGATAAAATTTGAACTTTTTACAAAAGTCAGAGTTAACATACTTGCTTTATTCATATAAATATATATAGGTAGGTACCACTAAATTACTGATGTACTACAAAGTATATAATGTTCCGTACAACATTACCTTTATGAAAAGTTATGATGACTTAACGAAAACTTTAGATTTAAATGTAACGGTATCAGAGCAAAAGGACCTTATTGTCAATATGAACTTATTGACTTTGGTTAAATTTTTCGAACTTAAAATTATATTGTCATCTTATTTTTAAGATAAAGCAATAAAAAAACTATGTTACTTTTAAAGATTCCACTAAAGTCTCAATATTAGAATCTAGATCATAGAATAAAATCCCTTTTCTCACATACCTAATATCACAGTTATTCTCACAGTAGATACCTAATTAAAATCACAGATTCGAAAATTCTCACTACCTAATTCTCACCTCGTTGTCGCAACTATCGTGGTAAATATTAAATTAATTTAATAATACACGCTAAATCCGACATTAAATTCGGTAGACTTCCAACGGAATATTATTTGATTCGTAAAACCGCATTGCTGAACTCCGATATAAAACGAAACGTTGTAATTCCACGTTTTGATGCATTCCAGTTTTCACCTTTAATCATTAGTATATAGTGTTCGTAAGGTTCAAATTTATGTGTTATGTTAGATACGTTCGGACTTTTAGGGTTTTAACAGAGTATTCGAACGTTATAGGTTGGCGGGAAAAATGGGAAAACGGTGACAAAGAGCTGAGAGCCGTGATAGCGCGATGAAAGCGTGGTGGGAATCTGTTAGGGTTGCGAATGCTTTTAATTATATTTAGTCCCTCCTAAATGTTTGTTCTAGCTACTAGGGACATAAGTTTGACTGAGTCCTAATGTAACTGATAGTGTAATTTATTTTTAAAAAGTTTCCATTAAAATGTTTCATTAATATTATAATATCTGTGGAAAATAATTGTTAGTATATATTTTTTGTTATGTCAACACAAAAGGCGGGTTTTCAATGTTTTGGCTGTCAATAAAATAGAAGGGATGTCATGGTGAGAAACAAGATTTTACAAAATAAAGAATGTTGTTGGCGGATTTATTGTGGCTGTCACAATAGAAGCCAGTCGGGTGAAAGTTGAAGTTGAAGAAATGATGTGATTCTGGGGCAGACCGTTTGTTAGGCACAAACGGTCTGCCCCAGAATCACATCATTTTTATTATAAGCTAGAAATAAATATTATAAATTATATACATATTATAAGCTACGAATTTAAAAGCGGAGTTTTACATCACAGGGTTCCTGTATTCTACAATAGGTACAATTCAAACCAAAAAAAATAGCTAGGTACGCATTATAATTCACCGTACTTTCATCGTAATGTTTCATCGAAACCCCTTAATTTTGTTGCCATATTTAATCATCTCAGGAGCTACTTTCTAAGTACATGCACTTTTTCATATATGCAGACATTCATATATTTGCAACATATAAATGACTTATTTCACAGCACCGACAACCGAATGGGGCAGACGAATCCTTGAATAGGTATAGACCATGTACCAAGGAGCGCAGTATGGGACGTCCCCGACTTGATGGGCAGTATGGGCGGAGGACTTGAAGAAATTCGTCAATAGCGGCTAGACGAGAGCGGAAGGTCGTCTTTGATGGTGAACTTTAGGAGAGGCCTATATCCAGCTGTGGATGGTGATGATACACAGGGCTGATGGTACAGTACGGCGGCAGACGAGCATACAGTCCACCTGATAGTAAGTGGATACTGTCGCCCATAGACATCCGCGATACATGCCAACATTAGTCCAAAATGATAAATGTTGGCACGCCCCCGGATGCGCTGCCTACCTTTGGAGATATAGGAATGGATTTGGAGAAAGGGTTGGGAAAATGGGCAGGGATAGGATAGGATGGGAATGGGCTCTGGCACATCTCACTCACTACCGAAACACGTACGTACATTGGGGAAGTACGATAAAGTGGAAAATGCAGTACATTTCAAGGTAGTGAGAGAGGGGTAACGTGGCCAGTCGAGCGCGCCCAGCGGCTGTTGGATTGCAGCGTGCACTCTCCCCCTATATACGTATGTATATAGCCTGCACGTATAGGTATATACGAATTTACTTTTATATTTTTAATTAAAAAAATTATGTTAAAGTTTATTCGGCATGTGCCAGCCCTGGCTGTATAAAGCCTACAACCAGCGCAGAAAAATTAAAAAAGCAAGCGAACCGTATTGCCCCCGCAAGTTCAATTAAAACGGATGGATTGTGGCTTCGTGTTGACAGTGGCCATTCAAATGGATTTATATTGCTTATTCGTTTCACACACCGATAATTCCATTATTATTTCAAAATATGGAAATAAATGAAGGGGTGAATTGAACGTTAAACTGAAAGATTTTATAGTTAAGGGTTCAGAAAAACATATCTACTCGTAACAAATACCTATAGAAATCGTAATTAAATGTACAAAAAGTCGTGTATCCGCCTTTCTCATGCTGAAGACTTATATTAGATTTTTGAAAAATGCAATGGTTTTCTTAAAAAAATCGTTTATTCAGTAACTTGTATTGCCTCCAAAAGCGATTACAACGGCCGTCGTGCTGTTTGGCATAGAATCAATCAACGTTACTATGACGTGTTGTGGAATGTTCTCCCATTCTTCCTCGATAGCAGTTTTCAACTTCTGCAAGGTTTGCGGAGCTGGGTGGTGGGTGAGCTCGAACTCGAATCTTTAGTTTATTCCATAAATGCTCTATGGGATTCATATCTGGGCTCTTGCTGGCCATTCCGCGACTGTGATACTGGCATTATGAACGTAGGTATTCCCTGACGATTCCTGCAGTGTGCGCTCTTGGCTCAGCATGAGATGAGTCTCTAGGCATTGACGAATGTAACGGTCGCCATGTAGTGGTGGCAGCCGTGGTCCCGTCACAACCTGAGGTCCAGTTTTGCCTTCTATAGAATTTCCTCCCCCAAACTGTCCATGACTCCCCGCTATAACTCACTTTCTCTTCAATACAGCACTGCACAAAACGCTCTCCATGTCTTCGGTACACCTTTCTCCTTCCATCATTACCTTGTATGCGTCAGTGAAGAGTACCTTGCTCCATTGACATTGAGTCCAATGCAAATGTTCGCGTGCAAACTGAAAGCGCTTGAGAGATTCAGTGAGCTCGTGTCAGTTTGGGCCCAAGTGCTGGCTTATGTAGTTTTATATCACGTTCTTCGAGTCTCCTTCTAACAGTCCGAGCGCTAACAGCCACTCCATGAAAGCCTCGAAGCTGTTCTTAGAGATCTAATACTGAGGTCAGATTACGATTTCGTAAGCTGGTCGTGAAGATAAACCGATCGTCTTTCCGTCGTCACACGGAATCTTGGTCCTCCTAGACGTCTATAATCTATATCGATATCTCTAGATATCGATGGTACACTCTTTTAAATGCAGAACGGCTTAAATAAAGTTATGCACTTACATTTCGCTAACTAAGCCCAGACTGAAGAAGTGCAACAGCTTGCACTTCTTCAGGCGCAGTATCCATAATTATAAGGTCAAAATCGGTTAAAATCTCAGGAAAAACAATTTAACGAAACTTTAGTTGAAAAACAACACCATTAAATAAAAAAACTACTACAATTCAAACTTTCTGCTTCCTTATTTTTTTACAAAACAATGAACTACCTCGGCTTTTCGTCTGTGGTTCAAATTCGATTCGGTGACTCGATTCAGGTGTACGGGACTGTATTAAAAATACTATAATGCATTATGTAGGTATATCGGTTAAAAGGTATTTATTTTTGCAACCAACCCATTTAGTATCCACTGCTGCACATGGGCCTCCTCATGCATATCGACTCGTGCATGAGGGACGTAAGGCCTGAAAACGCCACGCTGGCCAAGCGGGTTGGCAATTCCACTCTTTTAGAAGTCCTCCTGTAGTTCCCCAGGGCTTGTGATACCCACGGGAGGAAATGGGGTGGTTTTCTATAAGCTATAGGCGGCAGACACCATACGACACTTTTATATCTTTTTATACTGGAAATTTATTCTATGGAAATTACTTTTATTCTTTTCATATGATAAAAAGTGGTAATAGAATGGCCGACTAAGAAGGTTTTTGGTTCGATTACCGGTTAAACAAAATTCTTTACCTATACATATGTTTTGGTTTCAGTTGTTTGTTCTCGTATACTCAATTGAAATTATTTTCAATTTTAACATAATAATCCATTTTTATTTGAAGATTTCTAAATGCTCTTCGCGTTGTCAAGTTGACTTGACAAATATGGTTAACGTCATCGTCAACCGTGTGTCAAAAACGTCACGATCGAGTTCAAGGAACTCTACACTACAAATCAAGAACCGCATCACAATATACATACAAAATTTTAATTCCCAAGGTAATTTCTAGTAATTATTCTTAGCTAATTCTTATAATATCTATGTTTAATTAATGACACACATTTATCAATCTTTCGTGTGTAAATTTAGCCTTAAAAATAGTTGATCAAATAACTAACGGATGATATTATTACCGGCATAGACAGATTGCCGGCATCGTTAAGATGTATTCTCAAATTAATGATTTCCGCCATAATTTCAATACAAACAACTTTAATTGACGTTCAAAATATGTACATTCATATTGTTTCAGGATTTAGAATTATTATAAGTGAAAATGAGTAAAAAGTCGTCGAGCAAAAAAGAAAATAACAAAAAACATAATGGAATTAAGAATGAAAAGTCTTCATTTTCAGTAAGCACACATTTCTTTTTATAGAAGAGGTGGTAGATGAGTATTGATATAAAGTTGAAATAGCTATGACTAAATGTGAAATATAAAACATTTCTGTTTTTATAGAAGAAGGAGGCAGTCGAATGTACAATCCACCTGATCGTGGATACTGCAGCCTTCGAAATCAGCGATACACACCAATGTCAGTCCAAAATGACAAACATTGGCATGTCCCCTGATGTATTGCCTACCTTTTGAGATAAAGGAATGTATCTGGAGAAAGGCTTGGGAAAATGGATATGGATAGGATGGAATAGGAATGAACTCTTGACATATCTCACTCATTACCAAAACATGTATCTACATTGGGGAAATAAGATATTCCTATTTAATAGCCATTCATTAATTTATTGTAATACTTTACACAACTTATCCTAGATAAACTCATTATTTAATAATGTGTCCAGTACCACTGTCATTATCGCTTGCCATATATATTGTATTTTGTATGTATGTCTATTGTGTATATGTATTATGTATGTAAGACATATTATGCACAATAAATAAAAAATAATTTCCTTTACAGCTCAGTAAAACACTCTTCTTCTTGTTTGCGATACTGGCCGGTCTAGCATCATTTTATGGGTACAAAGTGCTGATGACACCTCCAGAATTGCCAGAATTAGACCTAGACTACTGGTGGGGTCCATACCCTATTGATCCTAAACCCGACACCTCTATTAGACCATTCAAGGTTGAGTTTTCTGATGTGGTAAGTTATTATATTATGATTAGCTTTAGATGCTTTGCTGCAACCTTTTTAAAGCTTCTTATTGTCCTTATTGTCTGTTCTAGTTTTCCAGATATTGAAACTGTAGTGAAATTTAAAAAATATATTTTTTGTTGGTTTTCTTAAATATCAGATGTTAGAGCAGGTTTCTATTTAGACAGAATCTTGAAACAACGAAATTTTAAGTTAGAGATTCTTAACCAAACTCAATTAATCCATATGGTCCTTCTAGCTAGATCAGGGCCGTCTTTACCAGGGGGTGCAAGGGGTGCGGTGCACCCCGGGCGCCCCGCGCCCGGGGGCGCCTGTCGAGCGCTGAATTCAGTGCCGGCTTTACCTATGGTGCAGGGGGTGCGGTGCACACGGGCGCAGGGTCTTAGGGGGCGCCGAGCGCCGCTCGCGACACCTCCAAAGAGTTCAAAACGCCTACTAGAGGGCGCCCTGCACCCGGGCGCTACATGAGCTAGAGCCGGCGCTGAGCTAGATTATTATGATTGAGAACCTAAATCCAAAATCTAACACTTTTAACTACTTGCATAGCCAGCATCAACGTTATTGTCTTATATCCACAGATAGTAAATGATCTCAAAGAGCGTTTACTCCACCGTCACCCTTTCACTCCTCCACTGGAAAACACAGGTTCCACTTACGGTTTTGATACAAACTTCTTAACCCAAGTGCTTGACTACTGGCAGAATAAATACAACTTCAGGGAAAGAGAACAATTCTTCAATAAATATAACCATTATATCACAAATATACAGGGACTGGATATACATTACATCCATGTAAAGCCGAAACCTATTACTGATACTGTGGTGAGTATAAATATTTAGTATGTTGACTACTTGAGCCAAATCCTATGTAGAATGTTTAATAACAAAGCTATTGCTAGTTGTCTAGCAACCGATGATGCGTAGGTGTTGACAACCTTTCTGAGGCTTTAAAATAAAATTAAGTACTCTGTGATGCACAATTATTAAAATTACTAGGTATTTACATTTTTTATTTTGCATACGCTCAGAATGCGAGAAATGCGAGCTAATTGAGTTCCGTTTTTAATTTTTTAACTGAGCTTACTCTAAAATTAATTATTTCATATGATTATTATTTGCTTCATACATGAAATGTAACACTTTACAGATCTAGATTAAATTGAAACGATAACCTGGTTATATTGAAATGTTGCTTGAAATGAGTGATTATAATGCATATTGCGCATCTACTTTATATTACATAGAAAGTTAAACTAAAAATGCACAAATCTTATGTAGAACTGCAATTTTAAAGAAAACTTTCAAGGTAGGGATGTCAATTGAAAACCCATAATTCAACACTACAAAACCTTTGACTTTGATGATTATTATCGAGTTTTTGTATAGATAATTATTTCATTAAGCTATAAAAATATTCAGTATTTTAAAATTACAACATATCTTGGACAAATATTAACAATAACACAGTATTGATTTTGTTAAAAATCTTAAATGTGTGATAAGTTGATAACCCTGTAATATAATACATGATTTATGGTTTATTTCCAAACATTCTACATCGAACTAGGCTCTAATGTAAAGAGTAACTATGCACAAATGCAAATGAAAGTAATTGAATTATTTTATTATTAAAATGCATTATTCAAATTAATGAAATGGGCTGATTAATTGAGGCGAGTTGATAATGGAGGCGTCGCGATTAATCGAGGTGTACTATTCGTCGATTAATTGTTATGGAGTTGAATTGTCTTGCTCACATTAATATTCCTTCGTTTTTTTGTTTTTAACATAAGGTTTAAAATGCGTGTAAAATGCCCACCACCATTCACGTAACAAAATTACAGATGGATCATTCAGACCTCGAGATTATTTATTTTGGCTATTTTTTTGTCTTGTTTATTAATCAACATTCGAATGACCTAAGCCTTAAAACAGGATCCTGAAGGCCTTATGACCCCTGTGTAATTTTACAAGGGGAGTAAATTCTGGGTACAGGGGCATGTTTCAAGTTATATGTTGTCAGCTCAAATGTTTACATTCATGTATTCCTTGGCACATGTTTGTACCCAATGTGCGACATTGGCAGTTTCAAGATCGTTTTATAGTGAAAATAAATAAAAAATATTCTGCAGGTAATACCAATTCTTCTCCTCCACGGATGGCCCGGCTCTATCCGGGAGTTCTATGAGATGATACCAAAATTGACCACTCCACGGCCTGGGTACGACTTTATGTTTGAACTTATTGTACCTAGCCTGCCTGGTTTTGGATTCTCACAGGTAAGAAAATAACATAATATATAGGAAGATAAAACTCTTTATTGCGCACTAAAACAAAATAAGCTATTAGCATTCTCTGGCAGATAACCTTTGGGTAGGCAGATAAAATATTTTAATCACAGGTAGATGGCGTACAGTATGCATAATTACAATATGATACTTAATATAATCATATTTGTATAGAATCATACTTCTCATTCATTAATGTTTAACCCTGACACCAATAGGGGGGTTGTTATAAGTTTCAATGTATGTCCGTCTATCTGTATGTGTCATATCTCTTTAACCGATTGTCGGATTTTTCTGCAATTTTATTTGTTGCAAAGAATATTTTTCTGTGAATATTTTTGTATGTAAAATATTTCGTTACAACTTTAGGGTGCTGAGCAAGTACAACTATTGGTGTAACGGAAGTAGTAACGCGTAGTTGTAATAGCACTACTATATTGGTGACATCATCAACATAGTACCTACAGCTCTTCTAGCTTGTAACTAAGCCATATAATTCAGTATTTTTTCAACATATGTATTTTGATTTCTCCAATCTATTTCTCTTCTAATTATGTAATTATTAGCCTTTTGCCCACGGCTACACTCCCACGGTACATACACTTATCTTTTATACTAAAACCGTCTGAAATAAATAACCTACATGATACTGAAAATTGCATCAAGATCTGTAATGTTCTGTCTAAAACTATGTCTAAACGTTGTAGCGCTCATTACTCTGTACGGGGTAGTGACCGGCCCCTACGCGGCCAACGCGTGTAGTATGCAACTGCGCGTACAGTAAAAGATACGAGAAATTAACAATAAGTTATGAAAAAAAGCCCATTATAGAAACTGGTATAATCGATTCTACTCTAGATATTGCATTTACATTTATAGATTTATATTTACATGCTAGATACATTTATTTTCATCTTTTGCGTTATTTCAGTGATCCGTTGTGTACGTATAAATTTAATTATTATTTACAATAATCCTAAGAACGAATCCAATTAATGAATTAATTAATTAAAATCGTTTACTAAGAATGAAATTCCCCTATTTCTCGCCAGGATACTCGCTCGACTCGATAGATATTCCTCGACTCGCTACTTTTCAGTGATTCAACACTCCAAGTACAGTTCCACTCTGAACATACTACGGAATCATATCATAAATAAATATTTTAAAGAGAAAAAAGGACAATGTTAATAAACAAACGAATCAATAAGGTCATCAATGATTAAAACAGATTATTATTAGATTGATTATTATTAAAACAGACCGATATGTGGCAATGCCTAACTTGAAACTAATAAATACAAATAGAACGCAACAGAACAAAGAACTCATATAGAACAAAGCGTGTGAAATAAGCGATCGTTTTTTATTGGCGGTAAACCATTTTTCTTTACAAAATATTTATAAGTGCACTAGCGACCCGCCCCCACTTCGCTTCGGTTTATTAAATTTAAAACAATCTGAATAAGATATTTTCCTGCAGTAAAATGGAGCCTATATTTTAAGTTAGACCTCTAGCAATACATCGGTGAAAACTGCATTCAATTCCATGCAGTAGTTTTTGCGTGATGCGTGTACAAACATACAGACAGACAGACAAAATTTCTAAAAACTGTTATTTGGCTTCTGTTGCTCTAATAAAGTCAACCCCCCCCCCCATATTAGTTTTTTTTTTCAATATCTATAATGTACAGACATCGGCCTGTTACAATTTTATTATATGTATAGATAATCTGTTATCCTTCTTTAATTTTATTTAACTTTGTTTTATTTTATATTATTAATTATTAACAATAATAAATAAAACGAAATGAATTTTATTTAACATCATATGCTTGGTTATTTGGATAAAATGTTAAATGAATCTTTTTCTTTTGGTTTTGTAAATGACTGTAGCAAAGTAGAGCGAGTCGAGGAAAGTAACTATTCAGGGAGAGTGTCCAGATAAAGAAAGTGTTAAATTAGGGAAATTCACGAATTCATGAAAGTGGCGTGTCATCCCAGAACCCCCTCGTCAAACCTCATTTCCAGGCAGCAGTTCGTCCCGGTTTAGGGCCGGCCCAAATGGCCGCAATATTCCGCAACTTAATGAAACGTATCGGCCACGAGCGGTACTACATACAGGCCGGCGACTGGGGACATGTCATAGGCTCACACATGGCCACATTCTTCCCACGGGAAATACTGGGTTTACATACAAATACGCCGCAAGTGATTGCCAACCCGCTGGCCACTTTATATGTTATTTTAGGTAATTTTTTCCAACTTTTATTCTATACTAATATTGTAAATAAATACTTATTTGCATATAAATACTTATTGTATGCGATAGGTTAATCTTAGAAAGTACTAACTAACAAGCAATGTATGTTCAAAACCATTGGAATCTAACACTTATGTCAATTAAATAGAATCACAAAATTTTCATTTGTTCGAAATATTACGATTTAATATGTTCAATTGGGGAACGCGAGAGCATGTTCAGACCTTAAATACAAAGTACATAATATAAAATCTACTATTTTTCAAAAGTTGATAATGCTACTGTGAATAATAATTTCAGGTTCACTGTGGCCAAGTCTCATAGTGGAACCTGAATTAGAAGAGCGACTGTATCCACTGTCAAAAACCTTATCTTTCCTCATCGGGGAGTCGGGCTACTTCCACCTGGCGGCCACCAAGCCCGACACTGTGGGTAAGTAACACCGTAAAACTGAAACCAGCCCTTTTATTGTCCACTGTTGGACACGGGCCTCCTCATGCACATGGCCTAAAACGGCACACTGGCCAAGTGGCTTGGGGGGTCCACTCTTGTAGACGTGGTGTAGTTCCTCAGGACTTATGGTAGCGACTTTATCCCTTAGTCACCACCACACGACACCCAAGAGATGGGGTGATGATATTCTAAAGCCGGCCCCGCGGCCATCTAATGCAATACATCGTAACAAGTAATACTGTGCTTTAAATTTATTTTTTCATTAATGTTTTTCAAGTCGTTATATGAATAATGGATTATTTTTTTTGTATACAGAAAATCCAAAAGCTTTTTATTGCACACTAGCGACCCGCCCTCACTTCGCTTCGGTTTATTAAATTTAAAACAATCGGAATAAGATATTTTCCTGCGGTAAAATGAAGCCTATATTTTAAGTTAGACCTCATGCAATACATCGGTGAAAACTGCATTCAATTTCATGCAGTAGTTTTTGCGTGATGCGTGTACAAACATACAGACAGACAGACAAAATTTCTAAAAACTGTTGTTTTGGCCCCCACTCCCATATTAGTTTTTTTTTCAATATCTATAATGTACAGATATCGACCTGTTACAATTTTATTATATGTATAGATTAAAATGTTCCAATCAAATTGAATTGTGTTTTACATAATGATGATTATTAAAAAAATATAGTGTTATAGTTGTGAAGTATACTTTGTCAAATTTAAAATAAAAACACCTATGATAAAATTTATTGTTATGTATTGGCACATGTGGGTCGTATTACTCGTTTATGTTTTCAAAATAAAGTAAAATAAATAAATAAAATAACTGTTCAACGCTCAATCTCACATCGCTATCATCAATCACATCAAGGCGTCATAGCCGGCTGATTGTAGTCGACCGGTTGCGACTACAGTTTGATTTTTAATTCGAGAATATTTATGTAAACAAAGATGAGACCATTGCAAAAAATATATGTTAAATAGTAACTTACCGATTTTAATACCGATTCTTACTTACCGATATAAACAGTTATATTTTTTTTTTTGCCCTTGTTTACTTACTGTAAATAACTGTTATAACTAGAATTAGTACTAACAAAAGTTATTGTGGTAATTTGATTTTTCTGTGGCACTAGCAACACTGTAGATAACACACACATAACATTGGTCGTTTTTTAAAATAAAATAATTAAATAATAATTAAAATAATTAATAATTATTAGCCGGTTCAAAGTTTATTTGAATCCAGACTGATAAAAATATTGAAACTATTGAAGGTCACGTCGCTCGCTCGCTGCTTTCTCATCACGTAGTGTGTTTCTTCTATAAAAATTTTGGGCCGCCCGGTGTACCTGGCATGTGTGGTGCCTATGTTAATATCTGTAACGTTATTGTGTTACGTTGTGTCTTATCTGTGGTGTACAATACATAATACTCACAATGAGCAAGTAAAACGTGAAATTTCACAGGCATAGGACTCACAGACTCACCTGCTGGCTTAGTGGCTTATATGCTTGAAAAAATCTCTATCGGTACCAACCCAGACAACAAAAAAGCATCAGACGGAAATCTTCTAGTAAAATTCTCTTTAACGCATCTACTGGACAACGTGATGGTCTACTGGGTCACCAGTAGCATTACTACATCCATGAGAATATATGCGGAGGCGCTGAGTAAGAAACATTTGGCTTTGAAGTTGGACCAGTGAGTTACAATTATTAATTTGCATTACAGCTTATATACAACGTGTTGCCGAAATAACGCAAAGCCTGACATATGTCAACAAATTTAAAATACATAAAACCGTTCAAACGAAAAATAAAATAATTTACGAACTAAATAAAAAATTACAAACGTAAAGTTTTGTTGTCCTGTCTAAAAGTTGGTAGCGCTCATTACTGAGCACGCTCGCGGCTCTGGCAACGTGCGTAGAATAAATGATATATTAGAAATGTCCTATGAATCATGAAAAAAAAACCTGTAAAAACTGGTAGAATTGATTCTACCTCGTGTATTCTACTTCTACTGCACAACTTAATTTTGACTTTTGCGTTATTTCTTTGACACGACGTACATAAATAGTGTAAAGTATTTTAATATATCAATCAGTAGACTAAAACTATTATATCGAACTAAAATAACATATATTCCATATTTTTTTATTACTTTAAAAATAAATAATTGATGATCAAATTATGTACTTGTGTGTGCATAACACTAACCACAGTCGCTCGCTTAGGTGTTTTACTTTCAAACGTGCCCACTTCTATCACGCAGGATAGTGTTATGCACATACGAATAAATTAATCACCATTATTGATGAAAAGATCCAATAATATCAAAAAAATCTTTTTTTACCTGTTTCAGAATACCAACTTCGGTCCCAACATGGGGCATAAAATTCAAACACGAGATCTTATTCCAGCCCGACTCAGTACTAAAACTGAAGTACCACAACTATATACATACAACGGTGGTGGAAGATGGCGGACATTTCGCTGCGTTGGAAAACCCTGATTTGATGGCCGACGATGTGTTCGAAGCTGTCAAAACTTTTAGAGAGTTTCATGGGGTGGGGACGTGAGTATGATTGATGAAATTTTATCTACTGTAACATGACTTATGTCAGAATAAATTTATTCTTATTTCTCATGTGTAAAAACATGAATTTCAGTTATTTCTGAATTGGATGTTAGGGCATTAAAATCGAGCCCAATGAGGGCTACCATATTAATCACTCACTTATATCACCCACTCATACTATTAACCCTCTCATATTTCTCCGTATAATTATGTCAATAGTTTATTCAGAATGTCTAAATTCTTGTGGCCCTAGTGGCCTTTCAAGAGTCACCGGTCAATTATGTCAATAGTATATGTGTTTATTTAACTGAAGAAACCAGAGTCCGGTCCGTGAAAGAAAAATCTTAAAAAATTACTGAATAATAGATCTTCGAAGCCACAAATTATATCACACTATTATGATAATGACGACACTAACACTTGAGATTTTCGCGTTTTTTTACACATATTTCTCTAACACACTGATCATACAATCATACGTGTGAAAGTGATAGCGCCTCAACTCAAGTTTTCTCAAAATTAACAACAGAGTCCCAAAACGTGCAATAATCAATCTTGGAGCATCTAAATATGGTGCATTTTTTCATTTGATAACACTAAAAGAGATGGAGCATGCTCTCTAACAACAAGTTCTTTAGTTGTTGAATAAGTCATAAAAATATCAATTTTAAGTAGTCAACTATCGCATAATTATCAAGTAGATCTACAATTCTTATTTTCCAGAAAACCTCAAGAAAAACCACCAGTGAGCTTCGAAACAGCGAAAACAATATACGACTTTACAGTCACAGACATACACGGAAATGATGTCAAATTAGACAGATACAAAGGATACGTCACTCTTATAGTGAATGTTGCCTCTGAATGTGGTCTCACCGACACCAACTATAAACAACTCAATGAACTGTACGAGAAGTACAAGTCCAGAGGTCTAAGAATACTGGCATTCCCTTGTAATCAGTTTGGTGGTCAGGAACCAGGGAATTCTAGAGATATTCTCACATTTACTAAAAAAAGAGGTGTGAATTTCGACATTTTTAAGAAAGTCGAAGTGAACGGTGAAAATGCGCATCCGTTGTGGGTGTTTTTGAAGCGTACTCAAAGTGGTACACTCGGTGATTTCATAAAGTGGAATTTTTCCAAATTTATTGTGGATAGGAACGGGGTGCCGGTTGAAAGGTTGGCTCCTAATGTCGATCCGTTAGACTTAGAGCCTTATTTGGCTAAATATTGGTGATTTGCAATATTATTTTTAATTCACAGTGCTGTGATAAATTATGCAGCATGTCACTCTTCTTTAGATCAATTGAGATTTTTTTAAATAGCGTTGATAATAACCTAGGTTGAATCTAAGAAAAAAAGGTAAAGTTGAAATCTAGGATAGGTTTTTATCTGCCTCTAAAATGTCAAAATATATGGAGGTAATGACTGAAAGCCCATTATCTATCTCATTCTTTCCTATCGATATTATATGATTTTTACTCTTTCTAATCGATTAGGTACGTGTGTTATCCATTTCTTTCTTTCTTTTCCATATAGTTAGGGTGTTATTAGTTAGTAAAAGATATATCTCAGGGGCTCGCATTAATTTTCCGATTAGAAATGCAAATTCTCGTATCGGCCCCAGTTTTTGCAGCTTGTGCACACAGATTGCTTTTAAATAGTAATAAACGTTAGCAAAACTGATTTCTTAACATATTATAAACTTTCGCGTTTTAGATAATTTTAGAATTTGCAATATATCTATTAGCATATTGTAAATGATTCTGCAGTGCACGTATACATGTTCGCATTTTGTAAACTTTTGGTAATGTTCACTTAGATCAAAGCAAAAGGGGAAGATACAGTGCGTTCTTACATTGCGTCAACTGAAAATGGCCTCGAACGCACAACGACATGCACACAAACTGGTACAGCTATAATTGAAGTCACGTTGTACGACACTGAAAGACAGAGACTAAAAACTATTAAAGAGTATCCTCACGTTAGCTGTTGCCGTCGTTAGTTGGTTGAATGAAAACTCGTAAATGAGAATTTCAATCGTAACACATAAACTGTCAAATGTCGCATGTTTCAACAATTTGGAGGCCTCGAGTCTCGCCATTTTTTTTATTTTCACTCATTTAATTAGACATAGAGCGCTATCAAGCACATTATAGCATATGCAAAGGCTTTTTTGATTCAGGTAGTGTTCAAAAACATGAAAAATTGCCCTTTGACAATCCTATTCCTACAATATTGCTGCACCTTTCTGTATAATGAAAATAAACAACGGTGTCCGTCACTGTGTGCCCCAATATAGCGCTAAGCTCTTACTTCTCGCGCCGCTCGTTCAGTCTGTTCCGACCCGTGTCCCTGGCAAGTCGTTGCAAAACACAAAAGTGCCTAATCATCAATTATTGTAAAAATCACCAAAATCTTTCATCGGCGATTAATTTCCTACATAAAATTTACTCCTGATCTCCTGATTTTGATTATCAAAGAGCGATTTTCACATGTTTTAAAACGCAGCCCTAAATTTTCTTTTGTACACGTCAAACATTAAGCAACTTGTCATGGTTTCAACTTTTATAAGGAATTTTGCAATTGCTTGTTTAATGTATTATTTATTTATAGTCTGAATTCTATTGTTTAATTTTAATATGTAATGAAATATGTACTTACATTTTTTTTTCATTACAAATGTTCTTACAATGATTCCAAAAGCGGAAAGTACCTACTTTCCACTCAGGTCACATGCCCTTTATGAATAGTTATAATTTATACTTAATAAACAAATGCATTTATTACTTTACAAATTTTTTTTACATAAAGTAGCTTTTTATACAAATACACATTAGAAAAAATCCTTGCATTTTCATTTAAAATAATTAATTTATCCTACGTTTTTTTTTAAACAAACCAATAAAACACAGTTTCTGTTAAAAAAAATAATAATTGAATGGTGGATGAAGTAGAAACTCATTATTTCTTCTAACGTAGTGTTGACAGTACCTACTACTAATTAAATAATGCCGGTATGCAATTTTCGTATTTCCGACCACGACCAAGCGCTGAGTGTGTTTAGATGTTCGTTTCTTTAATAATTACTCATAATCACATTTTACTTTTTACTCATCACTCATTTTACTCATAATCTCTTATATACAATGATGATCGACCGGCATTATTTAAATTATTAGTACATACTGTATAAACACTGTGTAGAACTTCCCACACTTTTTCTAAACGGACTGTCTTCCCAGTCTAAGTTTAGACAGCTCTTGTATAGTGTTCTGGGAGCTGGACTCGCTTGACTGTTCTGGTATTACCGCTATCACCTGGATTTATTAATTAGATTGGTCAATGATTATATAATAGGATACGGCTTTAGGTAGCACCACCCGATCTGACCCCTGTGGTGTCGTGAGGTCGTGACCACGAGCCCTGAGGAACAACTACACAATCTCAAAGAGTGGACTCGCCAACTTCGCCAGCGTGCCGTTTTAAGGCCACATATCTCTCGTGCATGAGGAGGCCCGTGTCCAGCAGTGGACGATAAAAGGGCCGGTTACGATATAACATTTATGTGGGTGGCTGCCAGGCCATCCCTTACGTAACTGTAGCTATTTTACGAATAAGGCATTCATCGACTATCCGGACATTTCAAGGTGGTCACAGTTAGTTTCGCTACATTCATTTACTCGTAGAAACTTGTAAAAATCGCTCTTTGACAATCTAATTTCATATCGCATCTCTTTCTGGGTTATGAAGATAGAAAAATATTCAATGTAATTAGTGCCAAAGAACGATTTTATTGGTACCTTTTGGAACTCGGTCCTATTTAGATCTCTGTCATACTATACTACTTAGGGCCGGATAAATTAGCTATTCTCGGTCTTAGAATTGGTTCTAGTCTTATAGGTCGTAGTACCTTATGCAGTCTGCATAGAGGCTAATTTCTAAACACTTTCTCCAAGCCAATAACGATCTAAAAAACTTCTATTTAAAATAATTCTGCCAGATAAATTCCGCCCTCCTAACAAGAGAAGGCATTAAAATTTGCCCAAGTCGTATTTAATAGGGCCTTCTGTAGTCTGCATAGGGTTTACTTTCTAACCACTCCATCTAAAACCACTAATCTAAGGTCTTACAAATGTTTATTTATCTCGGCCCTAATCTACTTACCAATACTACATTTTAAATATATATATTTTTACTTTTGAGTTGATACGACATATATATATATATATAAGTATATCTACCTACTTGGGATATAATTATAATTAGCAATAAATGCACAACTACTTCAGTAAATGTTGATTTTATTCATTTAAACACTGAATATTTACTGTATATCCTATTTAAACTACAATACATACATATTCTACTGTTCTGTAGTCTAAACGAGATAAAAGATCCTTATAAAAAACCGACATACCAAAGTAACATTTTAAATACATTGTACTTATACAAGCTAGCTTCTAAAATACAATTTACTTGTAATATTACTCTACAATACATACACTCAGACAGATTGTAGGCCTCATTATATTCTTCTTCTTTTAGATATATAGAATTTATTTGGACACTGGCATAGCCATTGGTCCACAAAGCAAATAAAAACAGAATTGTTTTTTTCACGTCCTTGTGCAATCCCGATTTACTGAAGACAGAGTTGAACTTCTTGGAGAAACACGAAAAATACGGTCTCACGCTTTTATTTAATTATCACAAACATTGTGCACTAGACAATTTTAATAGACTATCACTATTAAACCACAAGTCGCACAATATACAATTTTTTACAACAATCAAACAATAACTGAACTTTACTTCACGGGTTCCCGCCAAAAAGTGGTTTCCTTATATTTTTCTTTAATTTTGAATAGAGAATAAATTTTGAATTAGAATAGAGAATGCTTCCATATATGTTTTTTTCATTAAGTATGAATTACAAAAGGCGCGAAAGTCGTTCGTTTAAAATTGAAATATTGCACATCCTTATCTATCTTTATAATGTAAAAAGAACACAAAATTACTTACAATTGTCAAAAAGCGATTTTCACGTTTTGTAACTACACAAATAAAAAAATATAATGATTTTTTGAAATAAAAGAATACATGTATGATTTTTTGAAATAAAAGAGTACATGTATGATTTTTTTTTTTATGACAAGGACACGGATATGCGCGCATTATGCCAATACCAAAATCAATGAGTACATTATAATGATTTCCCAGGAATATTTCCATGGCAATGTTCGAGGAAACATTATCTATATATCATCTAAAAGGTTTATAGTAATTTTTAGTTCTTTAAAACAGGAATTAAATATTTCCCATTGGTCACTTAATGAACTTAGGAGAACTTAATGCTTTGAAGCATTCTCCATCTACAAGCCCCTCAAAGTAACAGAGAAGTACACTGAAAAGCCTTAAACAAACAAAATCAGACCTACAACCTGTCTCAATACTCTACTTTATACAATACAACTTAAGGTATATCTTTAATGACCTCAGCAAGTTGTTCACGAGTGAACATGTGGAAGAATGAACCCGGGGTCATCGTGACCACTTCCACATTGCTTTCCGAGAGTTTTTCTTCCATAACTTGCTTGAGGATTGTTAGAGCAGAGACGATGGCTTCTTTTAGAGTCATCGATTTGTGGTATGCCTCCTGTAAATTTTATATTTCTTGTAATTTTTTGTTTTTTATATTTTCATTTTTGCCTTCTTGGATATTCATATCTTTTGTAAACTTATATTTGTGGTGCGTCTGAACACTGCCTAATTGAGACTTTTGGTCGACAATTTGGTCTCTTTACTGCTCTGTGTTTAAAATTTTATAGAATAATTTATAGGGTTTGTGGTAAGTCTAAGAAATTTTTTCACCCAACTTTATAATAAATGCAAATATCTCAGAAACCTATGATGGCAGAACCCATTACCAAACAATCCTATCCCTCCCCATTTTCCCAACCCTTTCTCCAAATCCATTTCTTTAAATCTCCAAAGTTAGGCAGCGCATCCAGGGGCGTGCCAATGTTTGTCATTCTGTACTGATGTTGGCATGTACCGTGGATGTTGCAAGATGACAGTATCCACCATTAGGTGGATTATCTGCTCGTTTCCCATTTATGTCCCAATGTCCAAAGACTACAGTAATGTACTAAGCAATAAACAAACTCAATATCAGCAAAAGCAACACAAAAATTATATGAATTACCTTCAAACTCTGCTGAGCGCCTTCACTGCCAGAACCGATGGCTTTCGCTTCATACTGCACAAATGTACCACTGGGGTCCATGTGGAACAGTTGAGGACCCTTCTCATCAATGCCTGCCAAATAAAAATTAACATTGTAGTACCATCAGCGGATGCCTCTCCATTGCTGCACAATGACCTCTCCCAAGTCTCACTACTGTGCACGACGAAACCACGAGTGCTTAGATAGTTTAATTTGCGCAGTGATATCAAAGTGAAATGGACGCTATATAAGTGTGAATAATGCATGCGTAAAGTGTCGTAGTCTCTGAACAGTTACCTCTACGAAATAGTAACGTGTTCATACGTTTGGTACATGGCACGGTGCATCGGCAGAGCTTTTGCTGTACTGAGCATGCGCGGTAGAGATATGAAGACAAGACAAAGTTCCAACCTTTTTACTCTGAGTTATGTGATATTATTTACATGCCTATTAACTACCATAATATGCTATAATGTTATGTATTAGGTGCTTACCTATGAAATGACCGATTTGTATGAGAAACTAATTTTTTTTTTATATAAAAATATATATTATGTTGAAGTCGAAATATTGACAATAATATCACTCCTGTAAAAGTCTCGTGGACACCCAATGAATTCTTTAAAATCCAATTTATTTCCTTGCAAAGGGTTCTCCAAATTTCGAAAGAAACGAAATCTGTCAGGGCAAGGTCCGATGAGTATGAAGAGTGAGGGAGTCTCCAGATCCAGCTCTTGAATATTTAAGCGTATAGTGGGTTGAGTTTTATTTGTCCATTTTGCTTCCTTAATCAATGTTTTATGTCTTTACATTTTGCTTTCCATTTTATTTTATACTAAAACATAGTTTGAGTAACAGGCAACATAACATAATTATTATATATGTACTGACACCAACACTGAGTTTTACCATAAACAAAGATAAGTATATAAACTACGAGTATGAATATAGGAGCTTATGAAGTCCTCTTTATTTATAGAATATATGTAGATTTTTATTGGTTGCAGCTAGATCATTTTTCTCTCTATACATAAGATGAATAGGCGAATTAAATACAATGTTTGTACGAGCATATGGAGCAAAGAAGGTTCTAGCAGATCTTGCATTTAAATTTAATTGAGGATAGTATATCAGTGTCAACTAAGCCATGAACTATTTTAAATAATACCAAGATATCACTTATTCTCCTACGACATTGAAGTGACAGCACTTTGTAATGATTAGGTAAATCTATCACGATAATTATGTAGATTTGGAAGGTAGAAATTAGAAAATAAAACAAAGTTCATCAAAATATATATTAGAGAACATGGGCCCTGAGCACGTGCTTTTATTAACGCTTACATGTTAATCTGCCACTGCCCTTAACATATAATAAATATGTAAAGAAATTATAGGCGAAACCTCTGCCCAAATGAGAGTTCATTGCTGATGGCCACTCCCCCTGCACTCAAAGATGCCATTAAATAAATGAGAAAATCAACTGGTAAAATATTTTATATTGTAAGGATCAAATTGGTGTAAAATTTCTGTTTGTTTAAGACAGTATGATAAGGTGTTGTTTAGTAAGGGAATATTTTTAATAACTTTTAATAAGGGAAAGAATAGGGAAGGGAATAATTACATAAATTAACTAAGTATGGGGGGCATTTATGTTAATGAGAATGTTGATGTTGAGTTTTATTTTCCTTCTTTTACTGTGTTGTTGTGTCGAATAAAGTGATGTGTAATTAATATAATCAATGTATAATCAATATAATAACTAGATAATAAATTGCAAAATTTAAAAATTACTAGTGTAGAAACGAATAGCAGATTCGGCCTTCCGCCGAATACCGAATATTCGGTGGGGTCCTCGGCCGAATAGCCGAATATTCGGCCATATTTCCCGCCAATTTGTCTAGGCGCAGAGAGGCACAGCTCACACTGTCCTTTGATTGGGTCGCGCTCCCTTCATTCCGCGTAATCGCGTATGCGCCGTAACGTCGGGTGTTGACAACGAAATTGTAGCAGACCTAGATATTTACCTTAATCTAAAATAATTACATAGGAATAAAAATCCATTTTTTGGTGGGCAATAAATTAAAGCAACATTTTCTCAAGGCTTAGTAAAGCTTGCTGCAAAGTATTTGTCCCCACCTGGAAGCAGTGTTTACTCGGAGAGCATTTTTCAGAAGCAGAGCATTTGTATGAAGAGAAGAGAAACAGGCTTCTTCCTCGTAATGCAGAAAAAATATTATTTTTACAATCTATTACAATACAATCTGTTTCAAAAAATATGTAGATATATTATTACCAATAGAAAAATAAACACTTAAAATTATAAAAAGTAGGTTATTTTCATGATAAAATATCCTGCTTGCAAAACAACTTATAGATATTCGGCGGAATGAATAGTAATTTAATATTCCGTAGTAATTTAGTATTCCTAATAGGCCAAATACCGAATAGTAACTGAATATTCGAATAGTAATTGAATATTCGTTGCAACTCTAAAAATTACTTACCAGCAAACATAACAGCAACCCCAAAAGGCCTGGACATGGCAGTGCCGCTGTCATCATCACTGTCTCCAAACTGTATGGCCAGGTTGGAGACAGCCTGTGCACAGGACTCCACACTCATGCGTTCATTGTAAACGAACCAGTGGTTCTGACATTCCACACGGGCTCGTTCTACAAGAGTCCTGAGAAAAGGTGATTGGCATAAAGAAAGGAAAAATGAGACACAAGTCAACCATAATTTTGGTTCATCGATGATTCAACCCATCTTACACATGCAATACACTAAGCATGTTTACAACACAAAAACTGTTCCTTCTGATCTCCGACATTATATTATTATTCTTTGGCTATATCCATGCATGGCAGTAATAAGTTGGTAAATTGAGATATTTTCAATTTTAATTAAGAATATCTAACACATTCTATTGATATTCCAATGGAAAACAAAACGTTATAGGTAGGTACAATTAGTGTTTCCTTAAAAAATAAATCTTATTCATAAAGCTTACTATCAAACTAAATGTTAATCAAAGTGATATCAAACAAGGATCAAAACTCTAGAAACTAGGGCTGTGGCAGAAACTGATTACGAAATACATTACATACATACATAATTATAATTAATACATTGGCCATCTGCTAATGGGGAAACACCCAAATGTGTCATCCACGTGTATGCAATAAAGTATAGAATTAGAGGTATGGTAATTTATAGACGTGGATGTCGCGTTCGGACATTTCCTATCCGATGGGTAATGTTTTCGTAATGTATATGTACATACATATATGTTTGACTACAGAACACTAAAAATAGACAATTCACTTTATTGACATTCTGCTTATTTTCGTACATAACCAAAACGATACGAAAGCAGTAGTATCTATATATGTACTTTATTACGGCAAACCTATACAATAAACTTTCCAATACGACATATTCCAACTACTACAACCTAAATAAATGGTAACAAGAACTTACCTGGAATCAGCCATAAGCCCAGACACAGCACAAGCGATGTGTCGGTCAACCTCCACAATCTTCTCAATGGTAGTAGTCTCCATTAGCGGAGACGTGATCCTCTTCTCGGCGGCCAATACTACGCCTTCCGACGTAGCGATACCGATAGCCGTCGACCCCAACTTAATTGCCTCAATCGCATATTCCACCTGGAATAGCCTCCCCTCAGGGCTGAAGGTGTTGACTCCGCGGTCATATTCAGAACGAGTGAGAAACATCTAAAAGTAAGCACCGGTCGAAAAAGGTTAGGCCACCATGACAAGGCGATTTGTAAAAAGAGGTCTGAAATACTGTTTCTAAACACGTAAAATTACAATACTTACCTTTGAAATTTAATGCTCAAAATGTAAAGGAAAGAAGCAGAGAATAATGTTCAAAAATATTTCACAAGTAAAAACTAGAAACTTATGTGTGAACACAAGCCAGGAAAGCAAAGCAACAATTCATAATTTGACACTTGTCTAAATTGTCATGTAATGTTTATTTTTTTATATATGTCTGTTCGACACTGGCAGAGTCATTGGTCCACACACAGCAAATAATAAAACGAATTATTCAACAATAGTCTGGCACACGAATGTTTAGCCTGAATAAATTCTTGTTACGATTGCTGATAAAAATATGAATGGACGTAATTTTAATAACCAGAACCGTGAGAAAATTTGAAATTTTGTAAAAGCAGGGTAGGAAACAAAAATAGTGATGTAAGAAAAAGGTACCTAAATTAACCACATAACGCCAACTCACGCACTTTCGTAAGAGAGTGGCAACACTGATTATTGTTGCGTGACGTCAATGTTTGTTTGTTGGTTCTTGTGTATAGGTGTCGGTTCCTTCGCCTTTCACGTTTAGATTGCTACAAATACCTACCTCGGTGATTACTTAAAATTACATTAAATCAATATCTGTACATATAGAAAATAACATTCACTAGGTACCTATTTCATATCTTGTAACATGTGAGGGTCACTTTTATTTACTTTTTCTTTTTTATATTTTATAATCTATCTTATGAGCCCCTGCAAGGCCGCCATGGATTAAGCCGTTCCATTCCACCGCGGCCAGTGGTATGCTTCGCAAATCGGTCATTGGCTTCCAGATTATGCTTGTTCTTTGCTTGACTCTGATACTTGTTGAAAACTACCTTTTGTTCATTTTCCATAATATGTATAAACCCCAACTAATGCTGAGACCAAACATATGTTTATCGCGTCTATTAATGTTTTAAATCTTTGAAATAACTGGCTTCCAATATTGTACACATTCAACCGTCGATCAACCAAAATCTTGGTTTATCGATGATTTAACTCGATGTTGAATAAGATGCTGCCGCTCGACGCATCTTATACATCCTGCACATATCGTACCCTCAGTTTAACAAAGCCGTCCTATGTCGAAATTTACATTTTATCATTTTTAAAAGAGCATTTTAAACTGCTAAATACACATCCTACATACACATCCTAAATTTAAACCACACTACCACTTACGATCATGTGGACGAGATCATGTGGCCCGCCCGCTCGTCTGCCACCTATTCCATACCTATATAAAAAAACATACCCGCCTAGCTGATATAGGCTATATATTACTTTGAAATTTAAAAATAAATTGAAAAAATAAAACACTTCTAAACCGAAGCGAAGCGAGGGCGGGTCACTATTATAGAATGGAGTTTAAGCCTTTTGATATTCTATACTCTTTGTAAAGGTGACGTGTAGAGTAGGTACCTACTACTTATGTATTTTTTAGTCTAGATGGACAACACGTTAACTTTTATAGGTACCTAGATACGTAATACTACATTAATTACTCCTTTAATTCATTATTCATTACTCACTGACTCCTTTGTCAAGATTTCCTATGTCGTGGATCCAGAGATATACAAAGACGAACACAATATCCAGACGCGAACAAAGATTTGTCTATAAACAAAATAATATCTGCCCAGGAATCGAACGCTTTGCGCAGCAGATAGAGGCACTATCAACTGGGCAAATATGTCTTCATTACGTATTAACATTATGTTGTGTTGTAATAGTAGGTACCGACACAATGATTTAATGATGCTTAACAAAAGAAAAAATATGTGTTAGGTATTTAATTGAAAATAAATATAAATGTACTAGTTTTAGAATGAACGACATAGATAATGTAATAAATAGGTTTAGATAAGATAATAATTACAACACAAAGAGACAATGAGACGTCTCCGTATAAATAATCTGTGAACAATCCTGTACTCTCACAGTTCAACACGTCTATTTTTGAGACAAGTTCGTTTCATAAATTCGAAGGCATTTTATTTTACGTGCACATAATAAATAAAAACAGGAGGTCTTCTTAAACATACATGTATGTATTCTTCTCATACTATTATACTAATTTTATGTAAATTATGTTTAAACACTGCTTCTACCTATTTCCTAATCTCAAAGATCTTTATATCATTGTGTTACTTATTTGATTATAAAAAAATAAATATTTAAAATATGTAAGTACCAAGATACTTTTCTTGAAAAAATATGGTGTAATGAGATCACAATATCCAACGTCTAATTTCTCGAAGGGAAGACGTATGCTGTATATAACAGCCCGCTACCTAGTAGCGCCCTACTGGCCGAGTTTCCCCTCTTTCAAAGTAGACTGCCGTGAAATGTACTATCTTGAAGTGGGTGATATATACCGTAAGAGTCCTTTGTTTGTCCCATCGAGTACAGAGTATAATGGAATAATAAATAAGATATCCCATTACACTCTTTACTCCCCATTACCCTCTATTCCCAAGATTTTTTTTTATAGAAAGAAGTAAGCAAACGAGCTTATAATCCACCTGGTGGTAAGTGGATACTGTCGCCCATAGACATCCGCGATAAATAGGGATGAGGAAAAGTAATCCCTGTTCCTTCTAATTGTTATTCCAAATTACTTCTAAATCTCCAACCGTTGGCGGAGTATTCAGGGGCGTCCATTGTTGACTGATGTTGACATGTATCGCTTTGAGTTTATCGCGTTTTTCATACATATTTATCTATTTAAACGGGTCTCAAGGCGTATGTTTTGTTTACTTTATTTATTTTACTCGACGTTCGGTTAGGTTGCCCCAAATATTTCTCCAGGATTGTGCGTGAAGCAATTAAAATCAAGAAACATTTTAATCGAGAAGATGCATGCAAATTGTCTTCGACATGGAATCCAGTGATTAATAAAATTAAACCTCGCGATTTTTCATGTGACGCGCTAGTAACTGTAAACGAAATTCGCCGGCGAAATTGATAAATTCCAAAAAAAATCCCAGATTAGTCAAATTAGTTTAGTAAAAATAAATTGTTTAAAAACACTAAGGCCCGTTAAAAAGTTTAAATTAATTCTCTTTTAATACTTTGCGTGTCTCTATTTATTAGTACATACAAATTTTTAAAGCCAACGTTATTTGTGATTATTTTAAATTTCCACGGATAGCACCATCAACATATGGTAATATTTGGATACTTATTTTAAACTTTTATGAGTTTATTGTTTTTTTTACTCTATAGTGGGAAAGGCCTAACGCGAATATTTGAAATACCACGTTACCACCAATGTATTCAGTGATGGGGCAAGGCTCTCCAGTTTTCCTCTCAGAATCTCAAGTAAGAATATTCGGTCCCTGGTTAAGACGACGGTTAGCCACTTACCACTTACGATGGCTTTTGTAATCAAACTTTTAAGTGGTTATGTAGGTACCTAATCGTGTACATTTTGTAGGTTATGATGTTTTCCCTCACCACTGAGCTAGTGATAATTTAAAAAATCTGTTATCGAGTACCTACTTAAAACTCAGTAATACGGACCGAGATTTGAATTCACGACTTTACGAATGAATGTCGAGTATATTTAAAATTCATTGAAAATATTAAGATATTGAAACCTCCAGGCTATCACAGCAGTTGGGTCTAGGGGTATATGGTACTTACTGTAAATCATTAGCTGTGATGAGAAAACTTTCAAAAGTTTCTTAGTCTTAGAAAGTCAAATTTCAAGATTGGAAATCCATTTAGTATGACTGGATTTCAAAGTTTAAATATAATTGCACTCTACAGAGATATTTTATTTCTATTCGTATACTCTATAAGTTTAAGATTGCATCTAAAATCTCGTTTAATGAGTGTATGAAGTAGGTATGTCTTACAATTTCTTTGTAATAGTTTAACACACAACTGATATTGATAAAAAGCTAGAAATTATTCACTTGTAATTCTGATCTTTTACAGGTGAAGACAGACATAATAAGTCACAAGACATCATAAGAAGATGGCGTCAGAAACTCGAATACTCGGATCACTAAAATCAGTTACAAAGACTGATTCACATTATTCATTGCAGTATGAGACAGGTGAACAAGGTTTTATAGAGATATTGAACAGTCATGTCTTCAGGTACTACATGTCCCCCACAGGCAATTTTTTGCCACATCCCGAACCAAACAACCCTTCTGATAAAGCACACATTGTTTTCAAAAAGGATTACAGTAACAAATATTTTAAAAAGTCAACATTAAGAGATGATAATGATTTATATGTCATAGATATCGATAAAATACAATTACATCTTCATAAGATAAAAGGGACAATGACCGTGTATGATAAAAGAACTAACAAAGAAGTTTTAAATGAGTCAGAACCATTATCTTATGAAGATTTCAAAACAACGCAGATAATAAAACAAAGAGAAGATGAACATTTCTTTGGTGGTGGAATGCAAAATGGGCGATTCACACATAAAGGAGAAATTATTGAAATAGTCAACACGAATGAATGGACAGACGGAGGTGTCGCATCACCGTGCCCATTCTACTGGTCATCATATGGTTATGGCGTGCTTAGACATACTTGGAAACCTGGCTTTTATGATTTTGGATCGCAGATATCGGACACTTTAAAAACAACACATTATGAAGGCTACTTTGATGGATATTTCTTCATCAATTCTCAACCTAAAGACATTTTAAATGATTATTATGAACTCACTGGAAAACCAATTGCAATGCCTGAGTATTCTTTTTACCAATCACACTTGAATGCATTCAACAGAGATTATTGGGTTAAAGTGGATGCTGATACTCCAAGAGCGATATTGTTTGAAGATGGTCACTACTACAGATGTTACCAGCCCAATGATTTGGGTGACAAGGAGGGTATTTTAGAGTCTTTAAATGGAGAAAATAATAATTACCAGTTCTCTGCACGTGCAATGATTGATAGGTATGAAAGGCATGACATGCCTTTAGGTTGGTTCATACCTAATGATGGGTATGGATCAGGATATGGACAAACAGATACGCTGGATGGGGATATTAACAATTTGAAGAATTTTGCTGATTACGCTAGAACGAAAGGGGTAGAAGCTGCATTATGGACAGAATCTAATTTGGAACCAGTCGACCCTGAAAACGCTGTGAAAGGAGACAGAGATTTAGGTAAAGAAGTTGGAGTGGCTGATGTGGTTGCACTCAAATGTGATGTGGCTTGGATTGGGGAAGGTTATTCCTTTGCACTCAATGCTGTAGAAAACGCTACTAAAATATTTGTAAGTCAAACAAAAAACAGACCCTTCATCATAATGGTCGATGGTTGGGGTGGTACACAAAGATATTCCGGTATCTGGAGTGGGGATCAAAGTGGTGGACAATGGGAATATATACGATTTCATATCCCCACATACATCGGAACAGGTTTATCAGGTATGCCTGTTGTAGGTTCTGACATGGATGGAATTTACCACGGAGGATCCAAAGAAGTAAATATTCGCGATTACCAGTGGAAAACATTTACACCATTACAATTAAACATGGATGGTTGGGGAAATATACCCAAAACTCCTTTTAGTTTTGACGATGAAGCAACCGCCATTAACAGAGCCTATTTAAAGATGAAATCTGTGCTATTACCTTACAATTACACTATAGGTCATGAGTCCATTCAAGGTCTTCCGATGGTAAGAGCCATGTTTTTAGAATTTCCCGAAGAGCCACTGGCATATACAAAGGATTCTCAATATCAATTTATGTGGGGACCTAGTATATTGGTTGCACCCATATACAATGACGACAATATTAAGGGAGAGTCGATTCGCAATGGCATTTATTTGGCTGATAAAAACCAAGTATGGATAGACTTGTTCACCGGAGAGAAATATCAAGGTGGAAAAGTATATAATAATATAAAATTTCCACTGTGGAAAATACCTGTGTTTATCAAAGATGGTGCCATTATACCTTTGACAAATCCAAACAACAATCCTAATGAAGTGAAAAGAGACATTAGAATGTTTAACTTGTATCCAAACGGAGAAGCAAGTTTCGAAGTTTATGAAGATGATGGAAAATCTGTTGATTACTTAAATGGAAAATTTGCTACAACTAAAGTCACAACTATAGGACCAAAATCAAATGAGCAAGGAGATTTGTTTATATCTGTTAATAAAACAAATGGATCATACACAGGACTGGTAAAAGAAAGAACAACAGTTTTCCAAGTAATGGCTTCAGAAAACATACACAGAATAAAAGCAGCCATTAATGGAATATCCATTGAAATATCACAAGCTAAAACGGAAGAGGAATTTAATTCCACAGATAATGTTTATCTTTTTAAAGAAGATTTTACAGTTAATGAATACCTGAGAGAGATTGTGGGTGTTACAACACTACAGCGAAAGTGTTTATTAATCAAAATTCAAAATGTAGACGTCACTACAAATGAAATTCACATTAAAATCAAGGGTTATTCTAATAAAAACAAAATTTTCGGCAATAATTCTGCCGTAAATCCGTTTATAAAAAGCCCCTCTGAATTTACTGCAGTGGAAGAAGATAGCACACAGTCATCCGTGACATTACAATGGAGTCTAGCAGAAGGAATTGATTACTATGAAATAGAAAGAGATGGTGCCATATTCACCAACATTATTGGCACAGTGTTCACTTTTGATGGCCTTAAATCTAAGTCTGAACATTCCTTTAGGATCCGATCTGCGGCTAATGACGGTGTATCAGAGTGGAGTGAATACGTGGCTGTAACTACAAAAGAAGATCCTATCAATAATACCGTTAAAGGTGTGGCGGTGACTTCTAGTGTACCTTGTCAACCAAATCAAGAAATATGTAAATTAACTGATGGTAATAATAGGACCACGTGGCATACAGACTGGCAGAAACCTTGGCAAGCAAATCCTGAAACAGGCAAATTTATAAAATTGAATTTCGACTTGGGAGGTGTTTACAAAATTGATAAAATGGAATATGTACCTCGCTCAGACGCAGGTAATGGAACTATTTTAGAACTACAATACGAGACCTCGGTTGATGGTGAAGATTGGAGTCCAAAATCTGAGCAAATAAGTTGGGAAGCTGATGCAATGGAAAAAATAGTAAACATGAATGGAGCAAAGGTCAGATATTTGAAAATGTATGCATTGAGTACTGTCGGTGGATTCGGATCCGGAAGGCATATGCGCTTCTATAAAAAGGTGGTATAAGTTGCAACTGAAAACGCAATACGTCATAAATATTTAAAAGTATTATTACACATATTAAGGCATATATTATCCTAATGTAATAAAGTATTTTAATGCATAATATATTATTCAAATTGAAATATATTCAATTATTCAATGTAATTCAATATTATTCAATCAATCAATGTACATAATATAAGGTCCTACAGAAATTGTATAATATATTTTAATATGTCAACGTCACTCGTACTCTAAAACTATAACATCTATTGGTAACTATAAAATCATTGGTACAGATCTTGCACGAAATATTGGCCATCGGGAATATTCGGCAAACATCGAATTGATAAATAAATAGAGCTAACTAATACCCGTAAAATATTATTTTCAATAGATAATACATTATTTTATTATATTTGCTTTTGTCAACTGTTACCGACCTCATTTTAATTATATTTTTATAATTAATTTTCAAAAAGGTATGTTGTCAATTTAATGATGTTGTGATGGATGTCAAAATCCTTCCTTAATTAACAAGCCACATTATGATCCATTACAGTCTCTATAAGAGTTTCTTTCATAAACATGCCGAAGAATTCAAGACATGGAAAACCCATAAATAAACAAGCCGGTGAAATTATTTTTAATACCTATATATCTTTATTTTTAACTGAACGAACAAATTTAAAAATACGTCCAATAAAACTATTTTAACAAGATACAACAAAGCGTTCGTGTTGCAACTGCTCTATCCCGTACAAGTATCCGTAAAATTGTAAGAGCCTACGACGACAGTTCGAATTCATCAGAAAAGCAAAAATAAGGTAGACCGAACAAAAGATCTTATTGAATCTTGGCGATTTTGACTATTCTGTTGTAAGAAGAACAGTGCATAATTTTCATTCCAGGTTTTAAACAAATGCCGACACTCGAAACATTAAAATTGAAACTAAAAGAAGCCATTGATGTCAAAGGATGCGAGTATACATTACGAATAATTCTTCGTCAGTTGGGTTTTCGGTTCTCTAAAACTAACAACAAGAGGAACGTTTTGATGGAAAAGGATGATGTTAGATTGAAAGGCATAAAATTCTTAGATTTTATGAAAAGATTTCGATCTGAAGGCTGAGAAATTGTATATATGGAAGAAACTTATGTACATACGTCACATATCACAGATAAAAGTTGGACTGATTTAAAGGAAAAGGTATAAAACAAGCCTTTTCTACAGGACGTCTTATAGTACACTCGTGCAGTAAAAATGGATTTATTCCCCGGGATTTATTAATGTATAAAATTAATAATTAATGTATACAACAGGAGATTATTATTATTATGAAAAATGATTAAGTAATCAATGACGTAGCTATACGTAATCGTAATTACAATTACGTATAGCTACGTCATTATTGATCATTTAATAATTAATTAATCAATCACTACCTAACCTGAAAATTCGGTATTGGTCGTTGATAATGCTGCCATATGATAATGTTGATAAATACGTGGAAAAGACTTCGAATTACTTGGATATTAATAAATACTTGGACAAAGCCACAAATTTACCAAATTATTCTTCGTCATAAGGAAAGATTTGTGGAATATTCTATTGACAAACATTTTAGCTGAATATGGAGACACTGTATTGAGATTACTGCCACATCATCCGGATTGTGATCAAACAATCAAATGCGAAAATGAATATAAAAATTATGAATATGCCATGGATGATGCTACTATTATTCAGATTATGACATGGAAGATATTGAATACATACCACCAGAGGGACAAACAAAATCTAAATGATCTGTAACGTTTGACGGATGATTGATATATAGGTGTTGATTTTTTAAAATATAATGTGCATAAGGCTAATAAAATCAATATAAATTTATTATATACGATACACAATATAGATACTAAAAAATAATTATCTAGTATGCAAATGTACATAAATAAATAAAACCTAAGTAGCAAAATGTAATAAGATTATCTAGCAATCTAGTTTAGTATAGATATAATGTCACTCGTGACATGTTCATAAAGTTTTGTATTTATCTCGTAATAAAGTATGTAATTAGAGGTACGGTACGGTAATTCATAGACGTGGATGACGCGATGGGGTATTTCTTAGCCGATGGCCACTGTTTTCGTAATTAATTTACTCGTATATGCATATCACTATCAACACTCGTTCACTTAGGTCCTACTTGGTATTACCTACTTGTTATGCTGTGAACTAAAATTTATAAGATAATTTTAAGCACGGGATGTATTTTTCAGGTTGTTTTTTTTATTAATATCACTATAACTGTAGCAACTGACATACTAGAGATTTTACACTATTTTTATAGGACGTTACATATCAGCCAAAATGCATTTAAGTATTCAGACTACTATTGTATAAGATATATTGATTACTAATGTATATGTGTAACACTGGTGTACCTTAAACAATAAATATATAAGATCCATTATTTTATTCTACTATACTTTAACTTTGTATTTTTATGTGAAATAAAGGCCTTATATGTGAAAATAGTATTTAGTTCTTTTCCATCCCCTTTCAAAATGATTATTACAAATACAATCAATATCTGTATTGAAATAAAAGAATGAACCATATTAGAAAAACATAGGTTTAAAATTGTTTGGCAAACAGTCTTAAGAATGAATAACACGATATTTTAGTGCCAACATTTTATATTTGTGATTGCATAAAATAAATTATTCACTTAACACACCTAATAAAAGCAAAAAGACAAAACTAAGTCTGCTGCAACTCTTCAGCACTTCTCAGCGCTACAATCGTACAGACCGACGCATTAGCATCAAAAACGCAACTTATAGACAAATCTTCTAATACGCAGCTGTATTCATGGTCAGGATATCTGGTCCTCACGTAATGGGATCTAGGATCTTCCGATAACAGACTTTCAATGTTATTTCTGAACGATTGTGCTCGGTCACCGATCAGTTCATTTAACCTTGCAAGAGCGTCATCGGTAAAATGCACTTCATATGGTTGAGTAGGAGGGTTAGTAATCCAAGGCGCTACTCTGATGCCATCATGGCTTATGTTTATCAAATGTGCTGATTGAGGTGGTGTGAATCTCTCTTGTCCATCCGGAGCACCCCTTTCAGTATCGGGTCTTCTAACTGGGGAAGTAGGGTGGAATCTTCCATCTAACATGTCTACACTTGAGGGAGTATCTGGTGAGGGTGATGCGGGTGTAGTAAAGTTGCTCTGTTGGTTGTCAGGCGAAGGTATGTCGTGTTCAAAGGGCGAGTGGGCGAGAGGGCTGCTTGTATCAATTCCGATTGGGTTTGCATTATGAGTGCTCAGGCTGGAAACGAGTGTGGTGTTACTTAATTAATTACTCTCCAAGTAATTAGAACCAGTGGGATGAAAACATTGAGCATCAAAAGTGACAAATTAGGGTAAGCACAGATAAATGACTAATCAAAATAAAGCTACACACAAAAATTTAGCTTTGTCAATTTAAGATTTTATTCAAACCTAATTTACCTGGTCTAAATAAATAATTTCAAAAGCTAAAAAATATCAAATTTATTTTATCCTCACTATATTGAGGTGTCAACATAGTATAGAATAGCATCAACCCATCTCTTCCCGAGGGTGCCGTAAAACAAAGCCTAGGGTGGCTAGAGGGATAACAAAGCCGCTACCACAAGCCTTGAAGAAGTACACAATCTCTAAAATAGTGGACTCGCTAACTCGCTTGGCCAGCATGGCGTTTTAAGGTCATACATCCCTCATGCACAAAACAATGTGCATAAGGAGGTCCATGTCCAGCAGTGGATACTGGACAAGCTAGTTGCATTGCATATTGAGTAATTAGCAGTAATAACTAACAAAGATTTCTTTAAGTTTGTATTTAAATGAGCATCAAATCGTAATCAACAAAATAGACTATTTTTGAATAAGTGAAATAAATTATTAAGAATATCATCACAATGTCGACTGACTCCTATTTTTTTGTTGTCGCTGCCATCAATTTGCTGCCAATTGCAGTATTTTCTGCTGCTAATTTATTTGTCTTTTTTAAATTTGAACCTCTTTTCACGTGCCAAAGACTACGTATATCCAAAATTTTATGACAATTTTACCTTCTAGCATCAAAACTGTCGACATCAACTTGCAAATTAGCCAATTGTCCAGTCGTGTCTGTCGCATCACTGATACCTTCAGTCGGTGGTCTGATTGACTCTGGAATGGTGGTATTGACAAACGCCAAATGAGGGTAGTCGTATTGTGGAATGTAAGGCTTTATGTCGAGTACTGGGGTTCCATTCATCATGTCTACGCCTTGGAAGTGGATCTTGTTGCCTGGAAAAGGAGTTTGAATAAAAAACATACATAATATTATCTCAGTAAAGTGATAATAAAGCCACTTTGGCTTATTATCTGTATGGATTTATTGATATAGGTTATTATCTAACTTCAAGTTGTTTTGAAGATTCTGTTTAAGTACAAACATTATTTGATATCAGCTATCAGTTTTGTCCGGGTGGTTAGCGTTTAAAATGATTTATTACGGTCTGTCCCGGATGGGGACAGACCGGTAATTATAGTTTGATTCGGTAATTAGCGTGTCCCCTCGACATATATTATACTACTGACTGGATTGAATAAGTATATGTAAATAAATATATATACAACACAAATGAACAGTTTTAAATAAGGCCCAGCGTGTATGTTAATTCAAGGACTAAAATCACACAAATAGTTTTAGTATTTTAGTAAAAGTAAATCATTGATTATGCATAACTGGCGGACAATATTAAATTGCCAAGCGTAATAAAGTAGCAACAATGGTTCCCAGTTTACATTACAGTAACTGAGGACGGTGATGACGGTGTTGACGGTGACGGGGTCGTAGGGGAGAAAATAAAGAAAACGCCACTAATTCCACACAACTCCGGGGTGCAGGGTGAGCGGCAATCGGCAACGAACTCGCATTTGGCCAGAGGTTTTTAGTCTTTTGTCCTCCTTGATACTTGTCGGAAGGGTCGGACCTCCCATATTTATAGGAGTGTGTTGCCAAGCGATCTCCCCGTTCGCGGAGGACTTTATACCGATGCGCTGTTCCGTATTTTTACGTAGGTATATGTTACACGTTGTCAAATATCTGTTATAATCTTGCACACTAATTCCAACTATTTTATTTTCTCAAGGACAGGAAATGATTGCTGTTTAATTAAACGTAATATTCTATTACCTCACTCTCCTCTGTGAGTAGCAAGAGCGGTGAGAGGGATAGGATAAGATGGGGTGCGAATGGACTCTGGCATATCTCACTCGCTACCAAAACATGTAGGATGTTTGTATGATAACAAAGGTGTGTCTTTTCCCAAGAAAGGTAAGTTCTAAGATTGTTTCTCATGTGCATACTTACTTACGGTATATAGTATGTATACTTACGGCTATTATCCGTATTTATATCCATCGTTGTTCGTCATAGGAATGGTTGGATGTAATACATTAGAACTTCGAAGTAACTTGTCTAATATAATCAGTGATCAGAATTAGATGAGCTATTTCGGGTCAATGAACTAAAACATTGATGTTAATATGAATATGCCCCGAAATCCCAGGATTTTGAAATTATGAAATGTGATCAGCTTTTTTAAGCGATACATGTTATATATTTGTAAAAGGTTAATCACATTAATCACAGGATCACAGGATAATAAATTAATCACAGGATTCCAAGTCAACAACAGTTTATATCCATCTTCCCATACAATAGCTTCACATACAATCCTGGGATAATAGTGACGTTCAGTAGAAACGATTATTGGAGTGCAGTTCTGTCCAGTGATCAATTGCAGTGTTGAGAATGTGTTCCTGACACCCAACCCCACCTTCTATATTTTAAAATCAAATCAGGCGACTTATCGCCTTAAAATAGGGATTGCTATTTAAGTGTGACTAAAAAACTAAAAAAATCCGGTATGTCCCCAATTACTGAATGGGGACAGACTGGAATATACCGTAGAAAATGCTATATGCCATTAAATCCGCCACTTGTACAATTACTTTGAAGTTTCAATAAATAATGTCACTTTTTTTTTATAGAAAAAAAGCCAGCAGCTGAGCAAACAATCCACCTGATGGTAAGTGGATACTGTCGTCCATAGGCATCCGCGATACATGCCAACATCAATCCAGAATGACAAACATTGGCATGCCCCGGATGCTCTACTCATCTTGGCAGAATATTAAGAAATGGATTAAGATTGGGAAAATGGGGAGGGATAGGACGAGGCGATTACACAGTGTGCACTCTCCCCCTACAGAAAATATAAGAGACACAGGACGTATGTAGCAGGTGGCAAACATTAAGATAGACCATTAGATAATCAGATATATAAGCAGGATCAGCATTTGAAGGCAACTTTTAAAAACAGTCAAGTCCAAGCGCACATTGAGCTAGCACTAAATTGGGTTTATGTAGATGTTCAGTGCCACAACCAATGAACATCAGATACGCACTTGACTTTTTCATTAGTAATTTATATCGTAAGAGACATCATTTTGGCCACTATTCTAGCCCTTTAGGACTGTTGGACACAGGGGCCTACCTACGCTACCTTGGCCAAGTGGATTTGCAAGTCTGCTCTTTTAGCATCTTTATTATCCTCTAGTCGCCTTTTACGAAAACGATCTCTAGTCGCCTTTTACGACATCTACCTCTAGTCCCTTTTACGACACCTACCTCTAATCGCCTTTTACGGGAAGAGATAGGGTGGTATTATTCTAAAGCCCGCTGACTCCACACACCCAAAAATAATAATTTACTAACCCTCAATACTCTGTATGTTGACAAGTGAGAGACCAATAGGGCAGGGTCGGTGCGGCGCCCGAGTGGAGAAAACTCCCCGCCGTTCGCCGCCCAACCGCGGGGGCGCCACTTTCGCGGGCACGTTGCTACTCTCTGTTGCATGAAAGTGAAATATTATCCTGGAAAAGTTATTTTGCAGTGTGATATAACTAGCAAATACATTGAATAAATTTTTAGTTGGACTATTACGTAATATCATGTGACCAACCCTTTCCAAAAGCAAGAATCAGAATGAATAACGAAGTGGCACATAATTTTCAGTCTGTCAAATGAAACGTAGCAAAAGGAAAAAGCGACAAATTTAAAAACTTTCGTTTTGAATTCACTTATGGTACAGTTTCATTCTAGTTTTATAATGAAACATATAAAGTATCAAAATTTCTTCTTTTACTGGTTAAAATTAGTCTGAACAGTGTAAAATGTTTACAAGTCTTTTCTTATACCTCATTTCATTTGACAGACTTATTATTTTGACAGCGTGTAGAACACTTGTAAAGTGGGATTCAAAACTGAGTCCATTGTGCATTAAACATATATCTTAAAGGTAAAAACAAACTGATTTTTGTACACCAGCACAGAAACACTTGTGGCAAATTAGTTTTAACTTTTTTAACAATGTTTGTTTGTCAGTTACACAAAATAAAAACTAGAGAAGAATCATAAAATTGTAACAGACTATCATTGGTTCTAGTTGCAAAATAAACAGTGTATTTTGTCATATTTTTATTTAATAAATTAAAATTAAACATGTGTTTGTTTAAACTTTCTGATTTAAACAAACACATTATTGATATATTTTTTTAATTGATTGTCTGAATTTTTCATTTCTTTTTTTATTCAATCCAAAATAAAAATATATTCAGGAAGAGTATACATAATTCTATTACATTAAAATTTTGTTGACATTCTATTTCATTAAATTCTTTATTAATTGTAATGTCTTTTTATTACAAATCAGATAACTGACAGATACAAATCAGATAGTTCTAAAATATCTGCAGATTTGAAGGGGGAGGGTACACTGTAAACAAACAGCCACTGGGCACACTTGGCTAGCCTTGTTTATCCCTATCTCACAGATGACCTTGAAGTATTCTGCATTTCTTACTTTATCCTATTCCCCAATGTTAATGTGTGGTTCGGTAGTCAGTGCATATCCTCATCCCATATCCTATCCCTACCCATTTTAGGGACCCTTTCTCCAAATCTATTCCTATACCGCTAAGGGTGGGCAATGCATCTGGAGGTGTGCCAACACTCATCACTTTGGACTGATGTTGGCATGTATCATGGCTGTCCATGGATGATAGTATCCACTTAACATCAAATGAACTGTATGCTAGTCAGTTACTTTTTTTTATAAAAAAACAAAGGTATTCATTCATTATAAGAATTTCTGTATTTTGATAGCATTACAATCAGAAGACTACATTGAGACTTACCACATATGAGAAAACTCCCCCAACCCTGATAGAGCATGCTCAGGGTTATTAAACACACTTTGGTCAATCACAACAGTTCCCTTTGCCTTGGTCAGTACAGAAGTCTGTCTTGGCACACCTCGCTTGTTCAGAAATGAGTTTTCTATCACTCCAATAGGTTTGAATATTATACTTTCGCTGGCTTCTGATGTAGAAGGTTGCCCTTCTACATGATTATTTATTGTTGTTGCTGTAAAATATTAAAGTAGCATTAATATTAAATAGTAGCAACTAGCCCCTGGCTTTTCTTAGGCGGTATAATGATTTCTCACGGAACTCAAATATAGCCTTTGTCTGAATTAATTGTCTGCATTTAGATTAGTTTAGCTTTTAACAAATAAACAATATTCAACATTTTCCTATTGGAAACTTAATAGTCAAATAATTGAAAAAGTAAACACAAGAATTGATGTTTTTAAGTTTACCATTTAAGTCTATTTTCATAAGAACATGTTCACTAACAAAGAGAAAAATCAAACAATGTAAACATTTGAAAAAACAATTATGAGCAGACTATATGGATCCAATACAGGAAAAGAAGTATGGAGTGTTAACTCTACAAGGTGGAACAGTCACTAAGGATGTGGCAATTTATTCATTTCTTAAATATGATAAGAGTTTACCTCTTATAAATAAAGTGTCTTCTTATGTTATAATTGTGTAGGTTGTGATTGGCCAATCATAAACTACCATTTGTTTTATAAACCAAATGTTATAAATATTATATGGAATTTAGGGGACTAAATTCGACAATTGTTTAACAATTACATTGTTAATAGCATAACAATGTAGTTTTAAGGAAAAAATAAAATACCTGGGTCACCACAATTAGAACACTGAAGTTCCTCTAACGTTGATTTAATTAGTTGTATCTGCTTTTGATGTTCGTGTTTGAGAGCTGTTAGCTGCTGCCTAAAAATGTTTATAAATATTAAATTATTTTGATGAAAGAATAGGACAAGACTTTCTTGTTTTTTTGATGAATATTTCAATGAACATGTGTACTTACCTCAAATTCTTTATCTCCGTTCTAGCTAAAGCGACTTGATTCCTATAATATTCAATATTATTTTCTGCCATCACGTAAGTTATTTATTACATTAAATATAGAGAAATTCCCGATAAATATAAAAAACCATTTTGTTTCATATAGCTGTATGAGTAAGTGACGGCGGAACGTAACATTCAAAAATCAAAAACATTTTTAGTACTAGATTGTTTTGTTATCTTATTCTTAAATTGAAAGTTGTCACTATAAAGGTTAATTAATTATTAATAATAATTAGTTAATTAATAATAGTTGTAACTATTATTAATGGCACTTTTTATAATTATAGTTTAGTTTCTTTCAATAAAAAAAAATTCATACTTATTCATTCATACACGCGAGGACTATAAAGATTATGGAATATAAAATATAATATAGGAATTATATAATATATATTATAGGAATATAAATTTGTGGAAAGGTTTTCGAACAGATGTGGTTGACGTGACGTGAAATATGATTGCGTTCACAAAAATATTTTTAATTCTTTTTTTTTATTGAAAAAAGGCGGCAGACGAGCATACAGTCGATTTGATGGTAAGTGGATACCATAATGCAACACTTCCAATATACACAAATATTCCCCCTCCCCCAGTTGATATCTTTTACTATTTCTGTATCGGAGATTTCGAAAATTTAATTATAAGAACATTATTTCATACATGGACACTTTAGTAGAGAAATATTAAAATGTAAAAGTGTAATAAGGACTAATAAGGAGTAATGCACTATAATATTACGCTTAAAGTACGCCCTAAAATTATTTTAGTGGCTAATTCGGCTATTGCACCTTATTTCTGCATACTTTTTGTCATTCATTATCTTTTTTATGTGGCCTATTTTGTTTTTTGAAAGAAGAACAATGATTTTTGCATCATTTCTCCGTGAAAAATGTAGAATTTGTCAGAATTGCTTTTTTTGTCGTGCACTTCCATTAGATGCAATTATTTAGATACGAAAAATAAAACAAGGTACTGAAATTAAATATACCTACAGTAATAGGCTAAATACAAATAATTATTTACGATATCGATGGATTCATACTTGTTTCTAAATTACGTATTTACACACCAGTGAATTGACCTAATAAACATTCTTAAATAATCTTTATAAACTTTTTTAAATACAATTTGTAGAACACTAATGGAGAAAATATAAATGAATATATTTTAAAATTAAATCTATAATTTTGGGTTATTGAAAGTTATTGTTAAATTGAACGCACCCTGTTTTTATCTATCGCTAGTGCACTTTGCGGCACACGTGCCGCTTTAGATATTTGTGATATTTTTATTGAAATAATTTACCTTACAGCATTTGCTGAACAAATCAAGACATCTCCTATTGCAGAAAATTAGTTTTACAGCGTTTAATCGCCATCGCATTTTAGATGTGAGTATCATCAAAGGTGTTATTTTGACATGCTGGGGTGGGGCAAAATGTCTAGGAAAAGGCCGCCACGTGTCCCATATTTAATTTTTTTATAGGTTTTTTTTGCATTCAAAGTCTTATTTGAGTTCTGTGTCTATTTTAATTAGTATGAGCGACAAATTGAACTCCCAATTTTCATATAGGAGGTAGCCGGAAGTAATACCTTGTGTAGCTAGCGACAGTTTTGTTTTCACATGATCGATTATTTTTTTGGTGCCGGTTTTTTCAGATTACCTATGGGCTATATGACGTGGGCCTCATTAAACAATTATAACTAATGTAAATATATAGAAATACTTTGTTCTTGATCCGTTTATAGGATTTACTGACATAATTTGTTTAATCTACACATAACCTTGTTAATGTTGCATATTATGACCTCATTAGCGACTGCCCACTTAAATTTGAATTTCTTTGACATCCACAAATAGAATTGACATAATAAAGTAATTTTATGTGAGTAATATTCATGGTAATTTGCATGCTCTAACTAGACTATAATAAGTACCCACCAAATTTAATAATTCCTAATATTTGTTTATAATAGTTTTAAATAAAGGCACTTTCCGTGTAAACAATACACAATTCATTCTTAGTTTTAGTTTAATAACAGGTGTAATCTAAGAAAAATAATGTTCAAACATGGTTTTCATCTATGAATCTGAAGTCTTAAAATTAAGAACATCATATACAATTTAAATTGTATATATTTATACAAATAGCATTCTAGCCAAATGAATTGGTTGGTTGAGGGAATTTTAAAGTTTCTTACACAATTTCGAAACTATTACTTGGTGACTATTACATGATTCTTTTAAATATTTCATTATCTCTACATTTTTACTATAAAATAATTTTTATTAAAGTCAAAAGCTACAAACAGAAAAAACACCTTTTACTAGTATAGTAATACAATATAGTATAGTAATATAGTACAATATTGATTAAGAATTGTAGTGTGGGTATATATATATATATATATATATATATAGATGGAAGTTTATAATGCACTCAATAATGATATAAAATAAAAAAAAATTACAATCTACCTTTGAAGGTTATTAAAAGGGGATTTTCCTCTCAATAGTATATAGGCATACCAGCAAAAGGATTAAAAGATTCTATGTAAATAACTTACATTACATTTCTGTTTCACTTGGCTTGCCCCAGTATATGTTACCAAAGACTATATTAGGTGCTTATCTATGAAATGACCGATTTGTATGAGAAATGTCTAAATATTGACCCATATTATCTACACATTATTGCCACCTCCCTGGCAGTTGATTAATGCTACTCCTGTGAAAGTCTTGTGGATGGGTATTAATTCTTCAAAGCCCTAATCACAGCTACTTCAGAATCTAATTTTTTTCCTTGCATAAAGTTGCCCAAATTTGGAAAGAAATGGAAATCTGTCAGGACAAGGTCTGGTGAGTATGGTGGGAGAGGGAGTCTCCAGGTCCAGCTCTTGAAGTTTTAAAACTGTTATATGAAAAGTGTGAAGGCAGGCATTGCCATGATTGACCAAACTTGGTTGCTTTGTAGCCAGCTTTTCCATCATCGTCTGCAGTACATATCTGTATCAATTGCTTGACCAACTCGCAAGAAACTAGTGGACAATACTGCCAGAGTACAGCTGCAACTCTTGGATCCAGCCACTGATATAAACATTTGCATTTATCGTACAGGATACATTTCTCATCTCAAGTCACAATGTGATTCAAAGTTCCTTGGTTTTTGTGATGGTTCAATAACATAGTGCACACTTCGACGCATAGTTGTTCCCGACGTTTTTTCAGTTCATATGGTACTTTTGGGGCTTCTTTATTTTGCCAATTTGACACAGATGAAGCAACATTGTTTTATCACTAACATCAAACCCTGCTACTAACTCAGCTGTACTTTAAGATGGATCTGCTTCCGCTATAGCCTTTAATTCATTGCTATTAACCTTGGTTGTATGTCGGCTCATCTTTAAGATCAAAATTTCCAGAACGGAAGCGTTCAAACCATATTAAAATATAGCACGAATTTTCAATTTATCCATTTTATTTTCAAGACAATCATATGAACAAAATGTAGGTACAAAAAAATAAATGAAATACTGATTTTGAAATAAGAACATCCTAGACATTAGATGCATTTTGTTTTATTCTAAAATTTCAATTAGAACAGAAGATCACTGGCCTTCGAAACTCAGTGGCCAGTAATAAAATTGGTCATTTCATAGGTAAGCACCTAAGATTATTATTATGAGTATATCTAATAGATTAGTATACTAGTAGCTTTCGCTGATGCACCTACATTAGCACACTATCAATATGTTGTATTTATATATTGCTATTTTGAAACAGTTACACAGACTGAATTTTATTAATATCCAGATAAAGTTTGCTTTGCTCAACATTTTAAGTTTAAGCAAGGCATTGGTTCAGGCAAGCATCAAGCATTCATCAGCTTCAATTGTTTACCAATAATCCATACCTTCAACTAGGAATGCAGAGTTAAATAAAATATGATAAGGAATATACTGAGTGTGTTGTGGCCGAAGGATTTTCAAGATTAGATATTTATGAGTTTTAGATATTAGGTACCTATAATAAAATTGTTAGTAACAATAGCTACAGATAAAAACTAAAGCATGTTGATACAAACTTTGTAAAGTAGCAGTTTTGTTATCTTATTCACTTTTGAGATTTACACAAATACATATTGTATATTTTTTTATAATTAAAATCTGTAAATAAATAGGTAATGTTTTATGTATTTTGAAAATTTACATTATAATCAGCCCTTTCTAAAAGTGATAAAATGAAATACACCCTATGATTTAGTATTTTGTGAGTTCATTTATTATAAATAATTATCATACACAGTTCATTAAACTTTATCATATATTTTACAGGAATTTATAATAACAAAAACATTTGTTTTAACATGGCTTATATTTTATTTAAATTTTATTTTGTTTCAGTAGTGATAGTTGAGGGTAGATGGCAATGGTGTCAGAAGCGAAGGTGAATGGCGGTGAGGTGGAGGCGCCTACGGAACTGCCGCCGGCACTCGCGGAGAAGCCCGCAGGCTTGCCGCCCGGCAAGTACTCGCTCGTCGGCTGGGACATGGACACTACTGGTAGAAGACTTATTGATGAGGTAAGAGGCCACTTGCAATAAGGGATCTGACAGAATATCAGCACTGCAGTGTATGCTGCATCATCATGCTGAGTCAGGTACTCATTTCCTGTTGCAGTGACAATATATATAATATAAATATATGTTTAAATATATATAAAATTTTCTTTTCTATTTTTTTTTTTGTATTTTCTTAGACGTAATATAGACAGGAAATAAACTGTTTTTCTTTCTTTCTTTCAATAAAGCACTTGGGGCAATAATAAGCTCTTATACAGCAATAAGGCATTTGACTTGTTTTCGTTTTTTTTTTTGTAGAAATAGGTGACAAACCCCGAGGACACTTGCAATACCAGGGAGAATGCAGGTGTGCTGCCGATCTTTTGATATTAATAGCAGCAAAGAAAAATGTACATATAGAAAAAACAGGACAGCAGTTTTAACGAAAAATTTTCGAGATTTGTTTTTTTATTTACAGACTAAAATTATTATCAGTGCATATTAATGTTATGATTGATGACATCAATAGTATATGAATACTGTTATAAGATAATTGGCATCTTATAATCCAGCTGTTTTGGCATTTTTTTCCTAATTCACTTAATATAAATTTAGTAGTAGGTTATTTGTTACACTCCACATTAGTTTTAGTTACTTAAAAGATATTTTTTTTGAAAATTTCATAAAAGTTTGCTTCATATATTTATTTATTAAACAGGTCTTAACGTGTAAATTTATTTACCTTGTATTGTAAATAAGTGTAAATTCACTCTGATGACTTAACTTCTCCCTACCAAAATTTTGAAACGAATTAATTTTGAAATGCTCCTTTCACTCTGTAGTGTCCTTCTATACTCCTTTTATTAATAACATTAATTTATGATAATTACATCAAATTGTAGCACCTCGTCTTCTATCCCCTCCTCCCACGCGTGCACATTCCTCACGTGTCATTGGCAAAATAGTTGTCGCGTTCAAGTCGACAACTGATACTCAATCCGAAGAAGAGACTTGTGACCATGGTTGGTGTAATAGTACTGTTACCGATCGTACTTCCGCTGAAAGTTATATTATCACTGCATTATTTTGACTCACCGAGGGACAAATGATATTTATTAAATAATAAAAATAATTTTAATTTATCTAAATATAATGGTTAATTTCCAGATATGCCAGATAGCGGCGTACACCCCAAAGCAGTCGTACTCGCAGTACATAATGCCGTACGGCGACCTGAACCCGGGCGCGCGGCGGCGGCACAATGTGCGCGTCGTCACCGTCGGCCGGTACCGCATGCTGAAGGACACCAACACGCAGAAGGTGGGCATTTTACAAGATCGCCACTAAAATAATACACATATTGCATGTGTCACTCAAATAACGCAAAAGCTGAAAATGGTTTATTCAATATCAAGAGTAGCATTGATTCTACCAGTTTTTACAGTTTTACAATATTTTTTCCTCATTTATAGTACAATTCTAGAATATTATTTTATTCTACGCGCCCCACCCGATTCTGAGAAATGAGCGCTATGAACTTTTTAAATAAAACATCAAAACCTGACATGTTTATAACTTTTGATTTAATCCTTAAAACAAATTCTCTTTTTCGCCAGAACGATCTATATATTTTGAGTTGGTTGACATATTGCAGGTTTTGCGTTATTTCGGTGACACGTTGTATAACCCATCCCATACATCCCCATTTTTCCCAATCCCCAAAGTCACCACATTGAAAGGCATGCCAATGTTCGTCATCTGGTCTAATGTTGACATGTATCACAAACGTTCATGGACGACAGTATCTATTTACCACTATAGTCGGAATTTTAATTCGATTCCAGATTTGACAATTTCAGTGTTGCAACGTTATGACAAGTACTAAATAGTAACGTTGCGAAATTATTCGATACGGAAATGGAATATTTCCGGATCGATTCTACTCGTTTATAATTTTATTCTCGTAAACTAAGTATATCAGGAAATTAAATATTTGTGAACGGATAATTTAGTTATGACGATTAATTTTATTACGGATCTGAGAGTTTTCTTTAATAATTGTGTGTGAAATAAATAAATAAATGTGATCATGAAGGAACATGAGAAATAAAACAAATAGATGTATTATGGTAATATTTTATTTTATAAATCGTCGCCGTCATCGCTATCGCTGTCACTTTCTGTAACATTTATTATAAATGTGTCTGTGATATTGTCAATTAACATATCTAGCCTACTCATTTTTTCCTCTTCTTTGACAACATGGGATACGCATTTAGACCATTCGGTGGCCGTAATTTTTTGAATGCCTTCCTCAAATAAATTTCTCACGTCTGTCAATTTGAAGGTTTTATTATTTTGAGCTACATGCCCCTTTACCTGAGCCCATATCAATTCGATAGGGTTCAGCTCGCAATGGTAAGGGGGCAGTCTTAAAACCGTGATCCCATGTTGTGCTGCCATTTCGTCTACAGCGTACTTATTAAAAGACTCGTTATGTGGAATCAGTTCTAAAAGCGTAGCTTTAACCATATCTGGTTCGTAATGAATATTTTTATTTAAAAGCCAGTCTTGAATGGCAGCTTTTTTCCAGCTCATTTTTGGTGCCGTTTCCAATTTTCGGGAGTGGTAAGGTGCATTATCCATCACCACAATTGAGTTTGGTCTTAATTTTGGTAAGACTCCAGCGAACCACTCCTCAAAACAAACTGCATTCATCTCATCATGGTAATCTTCACAATTTTTCTTTGCTTCAAAAATCATGAGCCCCTCTTCCAGGAAGCCTTCTTCACTACCTATATGGCTAATTATGAGACGTTTGCCTTTTCCAGATGGGTTTTTTAATCCAGTGGTCAGTCCCTCCAAAAACGCTTGCCGAGATGATGTGACTTGCTTGTCCACCCAAGTTTTCTTTACAGTATGACCTTAAATCACATATAGTACATGAACATTCAATATTACTATTAAATTTAATGTAAATGTATATTAATTCAAAATGTTAGCCTTACCTGCGTTAACCCAAGTTTCATCTTGATAATATATATGACTCCCTTCTCGTCGAAACTGACATATAGATCGCAAGTAACGCTGGCGCCATGTTATTATATCATTTCGATCAATAAGTGTGCTCTTGCGTGACCATGCAACAAATTTAAAATTAAGATGCTTCAAAATTTTTCTGAGGGTGTCTTTGTAAACCTTGGGCATTTCTGGATCATCGTTCATCACTTGTAAAATCTGAAATAGTAAATTTTATAATAGTTTGGAATCATTACTTATATATAAAAGATGTAGGTATAAAATAATACTGTCTGACTGATTGACTAACCTTTGCAATGGTTGGAGGTTCATTTCGGTAAAAGAACTGATGAACTATTCGTCGTATTGCGGAGAATGTAAATTCATCAATTTTATCTTTGAAACTTCGCTTTGGTCCAGTTTTTTTAGGGGGAGTTGGCGGCGCACCTTTATTTACTTCCTTCAAAACGTTACAAACAGAGCGTGAGGTTATTCCCAATATGTGAGCAACTTTGTTCATACATTCATTTTCTTCCACAACTTCAAAGGCCTCCAATTGCGCAGAAGTTTCATTTTTCACGTACTTATATGCGTTGCGGATCATTACTTTTTCAGTAACAGTGAAAGCTTTTCGTGGACGTTTTTTTCTTGGAGACAAGAAAACATCCACGTCTTTTTGTGATGTACTTGGCGGAGGATCCATTTTGATGGAAAACCAAAACAAATAGATTCACTCAAAGTTCACAAAAAACTATAAACGTAACAACAAACACAACGTAACAAAACTTTAACAAAAACCCAACAAAATAACAAAATATCGATTCGCAATGAAAAGAGATATTCGATTCGTGCAGTCAGACTAGGAGAATGAAGCCGAATGACAAGATAAACAAAATGGCGATAGCTGCACGAGCGCGCACGGGTTGCCAATACAGAAAACTATCTAGGCTCTTTTATTATAAGTTTTGTTTTTAATATAAAAAAAAACAAAAATATTAACTTTTTATAAAATAAAGCAGCGGTTACTAATTAATAAATAATTGTTATGAATAATTATGTATTTATTTAAATAAAAATCAATAATTTAGTCTTTAATTGGCACACCAATATTATGATTACATAAACATAAATCGCGATTGTTTATCGATTTTTGTGTTCATCACTACACTATTATATGTGGTATCATTATTTTACAAAATGACAGTAGCTAATGTCAAATGTGGAATCGAATTATAATTCCGACTTTAGTTGAACTGTATGTTCGTTTAACCTTACTTGGGGTATTGTGTAACGACTACAGTGGGGACAACGGAAATTATAATATATAATTTATTACCTTTATACAGGTAATAATTCTGTCTACAATTCCCCCGTCCACTGGTAGGTGACCAGTGGGGGTTGTCCGTGAGGATAACGGTATTAAACCCTCGTCTACCATCTTTCTTTAAAAAAAATAACTAATCTAAAAGTTTCAAGTCCTTATATCATTTTAAGGCTTCCATGGCAGATAAACGGAAAAACAATTGCAATAGTAAAATCCAATAGGAGACAATCCCATTCTTTTTCATATATTTATTTATTTATACATACGCCTAAAAAATTACATTGTTCTATTTTTTTGCATGTTATTAATTGCAGATACTTAAAACAAAGTCTGAAATCTCTGCTCTGTCTGACTTCCTGGACTGGTTGGAAAAAGAAAAGGGCGATGGCAGTGTGATTCTGATCTACCACGAGCCCCGTCGCCTCAGCCCTACCATGTTGTTGGAGGCACTCACTAAGTAAGAAACAAAGAAAGAATTAGATTTTATTAACAACTAATACAGCAGGTATAACACAAAACACCAAAAAGAACAACAACTTGTCTCGCCAACTTGTGGCTTGTCATTCTCTGCAGCACTTCCTTGATAACGTAATGAATGCAATCAGCCAAACGGGTTGGCGAGTCCACTCTTTCAGAGTTGGTGTAGTTCCTCAGGGTTTGTGGTAGCAGGCGCGGATACAGGATTTCGTTTAGGGGGGGGCAATTTTTGTGTGATTTTATCTATCTTCCAGAAAATTCGTTTTAAAGAAAAAAAATTGTAAAATTTTAAAATGTATCATGTAATACTTGCATATGAATAATGCTCTGTTTGCCTGTCTTAAAAAAAATGAAATAAAAACACATAGATATAGAGAAAGAAAAAAACAATTTAATTTGAAGTAAGTAGGTACATAATATGGTTCTTAAATAATAATCTCCAATCTCTTCCTACGGCCGGTTTTTGCAAATCTTGTAATCACTTTCTCAATGTCAATAGGAATATGCCTATGGATGTGCATAAGGGCAAGACCGAGGAGGCGGATTTCAGTCATGGTTGCTCTTAAATATGTTTTAAGGCGCCGCAAGGACGAGAATGACCTCTCAGCAGATGCATTTGTCACTGGAAGCGTTGCAAGGACTAGTACAAATTCATGTATTATAGGAAATGCATCCTTATCGCACCTAGCCAATATATCCAGAGCAGTTATGGGAAGCTCTTTTTGCCGTTCCTTTTCTTGAATCCATTTCTCTCGCCACAGCAACAATTCATCTTTTAGCAGAAGAGAAGCAGCGCCCTTATCGACGTCAAGAAGCAATCCGAAGCGGTGGAGGAGGGAATTTATACTTTTGTCATTTTCACCAGGAGAATTTTTAACAATATTTTCTGGAATGAAAACTGATAGCTGAAAGACGTCCAAAGTTTCAGCTGAGAACCTTTCTCGCAGATCTGTGAGAACAAAGTCTAGTAAGGGTGCATAGATTGATACTCTGTAGTATTCCTCGGCTGAATTAATTTGATAGTTGGCACGATAAATTTGGCATCCACCATGGCGAGGGATCCGAGGAATATTCAGCTCGACACCCAATTGATTGGCTAGATTTTCTGCACGCTGCCAGAGTTGTTAAAACTCGCGTCCATGTTTTCCCGACGACTGGCAAGAATAGAAATTGTGTTATTTACTTGCATAGCACTGCCATTGAGATCGAGCGCCGTCTTCTGTAGTAATTTACTCAGAGACTGCGTTAGAGATAATACATCACTCAGACACAATACTGATACCATGAATTGTGTGTTGCATAAAGTTGTTACCAGTGAAGCAGGGGGGAGTGGAGAGTGCGCTCCCCACATCCCCGCCGGCCGGGCCGACTACTACTGAGTACTACTCGTGGCGTAGTCTACTCAACCCATAGGTATGGAAAACATAATACATGGACCATGCGTCTTAAATTCGTTTGTTGACGAGAGGCCTGGAGCTCATTTTTTTAATCGTTCAATTAAACTTCGCGATGTTATTTTTATCAGTAATTTCGAGTTAAACACACTTGATTAACCGATGTAATCTACTTAGATAGTAATGAGTTAATAACGATTCTTGTAAACAGGTAGTGATGTCCTTATGACGCTTTCAAAATTTTGGATTTGGTCAAAATAAAGTGCTTGTCAGGGGGGGGCAATTGCACCCATTGCCCCCCCTCTGTATCCGCGCCTGTGTGGTAGCCATTCTTATGGCCCTAATGGCATTTCAAGAGTCACTGGACATGTATGGTTTAGCGATGGGTAACTCCGGATTCACCGAATGAAACGATCCGAAACCGCGAGCGGAGCCGAAACTTAGTTATTCCGACTAACTGTTATCGATTCCGAGGAGTTATTTATTCCTTTCATTTTTGGATTGCTGAGTTCGGTCGCCGTGAGTCCGAGCAAAAGAGAGATCGGACGATAGCATGAGCTGTGTGTGACAGCAATAGAGTAGTTCTTTTAAATGCGTACACGCGGGACGCTCATGCGTCCGGACGGCGGCAAGAGCCCCCCCCGTCCGCCTTACGAGTAGCGAAAAACGTCTCTTATGCATTCAAATATAAGATAAAAAATTGATTGATCAAGTTACTTTGTACATCAAGTTACTTTGCACACTTCAAGCGAGATTTCTGTTATTAAGCAAATAAATGTTTGGTACTTGGATTAGACAACATTATGCATTGTCATTTTGTATCTCGTCTGGCCACCTCGACCTCGGCTAAATTCATTTGCGCCTGTGTTTGTTTGCTCTGGAGAAATAAAACAAGTATAGCGGTGTAAAATTATGATACAAGTGTGCTAAGTTAGTCATTACAGTGGAGGCGGGATTGCAGCCCGAGCGTAATGGAGCCGAGAGTGTAATGACCAATGCCCACGCGTTTCATACGACATTTTTCAACACACTTGCGAGGAAAAGTAAACAAAATTTCATTGTCTTATTTGGTTAATACAAAGTATAATTATTGAAGCAATTACTGTAAGTACAATTATTAAAATGATACGCAACAGTTTTTGTTGGCATTTGCATAGTACATATGTGTTATGGCATTATTAATAATTTCATTGTTTAGTGCGATAATGTAAAGTAAAAAGCACGCGTGTTTTATATGCTGCATTATGACCCTAAAAACGCTGCAAGAAGGGCCACTTTACGAACAAGTGTGTTGAAAAAGTGTTTTTGCGAATAAGTTAATTGTAAGTGTGGTAATTAGTTTGTATAGTTACTTTTTTATTATATACTAGCGAACCGCCCTCGCTTCGCTTCGGTTTATAAGTTTCTTTTTACCAATTTTTTTTTTCAAAATTTCAGAAACATTTCCAACATACATTATATTCGTGTAACTTACGGTTTTTGCAGCGCACGCCGAAATAGCTCGCAGATGGCAGAGTTTTTTCCGACTTACTTGACACTTATCGTTATATTTTGGCCAATTTACACAATATCTCTATAAATTATAGCCTATGTGTTATTTTGATGTATGAGCTATATTATTGTAGTTTCATTAAAATCCATTGAGTAGTTTTTGCGTGAAAGAGTAACAAACATCCATACATCCGTCCTCGCAAACTTTCGCGTTTATAATATTAATAGGATAGTTTATTTTTTGTAAGAATACCACGACAACGAGTGACCGATTGCAACTGAAGAAGAAGTGAAGTCCCATATGGGACCATTTTATGCACACTTCATTGACAAACACACAAAATTGCGAAGTTATCTTTTATACTATGTGCAGTATTCTAATAGCCACACAACCAGCAATTGGGCAGAATTTATAAAAACAAATCCGTAAATGGCAAATTGACAATAAAATTGTGGCAGTTGTGACAGATAATGCCTAAGCCTGTTAAGTACGAAGGGAAATTGTTGACGACGAAAAAGGCTAGGGTACTTAGGCAAACATGTATATAGTTTCGCAAATAGTTGTTAAGTTTTTATGTATATAATATGGAAATAATGGAGTAATCCCTAGTATGTCCCTACATAAATCGTTGGTGCATAGTATAGGTATCGTTGGTGCATAGTGTAATTGAGGACATACTAGGATCTTATCAATGTAAATACGTGTTAGCAATAAGGAAAATAAATGATTCCCCGCGGGTAGCGGGAGGGGTACATAAATGGACAAGTGGAGGGGAGGCCCGACGTTGACCGGCGGTGGAGGAATCCCGCAACTAGCCGCAAGTTGGAGAACCCAATACGCGAATAATAGGCGGACCATTTCCGGTCAAAATCACTTCCGCAGCGGCATCCACTCCGACAAGAACAAGAACAAAGAAGAAAAACAAGTACCTCTGCGCTACCCCGGCTCTATTGAAGAACAAGCCTTGTTGTTTTAATCAAGACACGGAAACACCCTATTATACAGTCCACACCCCCCGGCGATCCAGTTGGTGCGGAGTACAGACACTAGCATTCATTCTACTGCGTGTTAGTGCATACGTATCCCGCACATCTATGGTCCTTCGAGCAGCCGGATATTGAATCAAGCAAGTCGTGTTTGAAGACCTCGTGGAATAAGAAGAACGGCGTACGGCGTTATTTATTAAGAAATAGCGGGAAGAGACGATACGGTCGCGTCGTAGGATTATTAAGAATCCCCGTACGATCTACGGCTCTACGGAGAGCGGCACGACGCATCGTACTCGTCCGTACTAGGGCCAATCTTTCAGTTTCACGTCCTGATTTCACGTCTTGGTTTCCTAATCCTGGTTTCTAATCTTGGTTTCCAATCTCGATTTCCGATCTTGATTTCCAAAGACGTTCAAAGACTTGATTGTTTAGTTACGTTGTTCTCACGACGTACCTATTACAATGCCAGCAACAACAAGGTCACAGAGCCGAACGGGGTCGCAGAGCGGAGCACAGACCGCTACGGAGTCAACGTCTGCCACTACAGAGTCTACGGTCACAGCAACCACGAGCACGGGCACGACAGCTACAGGAACCACGGCCACCAGCACCGAGGCCACTACGAAGACGACTTCTACGCGTAGAGAAGAATCGATACGTGGAGACGAGGAAGGCAAAGCGCACGTCGATGATAATGGGACGGCGGACGTCACAATCGTTCCACGGGCCGCAAGCATCGCGGCAAGGTCGCACCGATCTACTGCGTCCGCAAAGAAGAAGGAGCGTCTACAAATAGAACGAACCCTGCTACAGCTGCGCCTGACTGCTAAGGAGCAAGAGATAAGGCTCGCGGAGCTGGGATCAAGCTCTGAAGAAGAAGAAGACGACAAACGAAAAGAAGAATCGTTCCGGTTGGAAAAATGGTTAAATCGGAACGAGGTTCCCCCCCCCATACCCCCGCAGGGGGCGGGGCCAAAGTCTCGCAAGATCTCGCCGGAAAGGAAGGAAGGACGAGGACGGGGAGCTTATACCTCCAACAATGGGGAGGATAGGCACCGAGAACGAAGCACGTCTCGGCCCGCGCGCCCTACTGCAGACATCGTGGAGCAAATGGCTACCGCGATCTCCAAGGCAGTGAAGATTTCGGCGAGGGAGACACCGCGTTATACTATGGAGCTGCCGACGTTCGATGGACAAGGCAGCGCATGGCTGGGGTTGAAGGGTGCCTACGAAGATTCGAAGCACACCTTCACGAAGAGCGACAACCTGGCACGGCTAAGGAAGAGCCTGAAGGGTGTCGCTATAGAGGCGGTGGCAAGTTTGTTTACCGCCCACCGAGAGCCGGACGACATAATGGAAGCTCTCGCTAGGAGATTCGGGAGGCCGGACGCACTCGTCGCATGCGAAACAGAAAAACTGAAGTGCCTGCGCAAGCTAAACGACGAGCCCCGCGACCTCTGCGTGTTCGCCAGTAAGGTGGCCAACGCTGTGGCTACCATACAAGCGATGAAGAGGGACAACTACCTATATAGCCCCGAGCTAGTACGGGCTATAATGGAGAAGTTTACACCCATACTGAAGAGCAAGTGGTACGACTTTGCAAGTATCTGGGAGCACGAAGTACCCACGCTGAGCCTGCTGTCAACGTTCCTCAACATAGAGGCCGACAAATGCAGTGCCTACGCACCGCCAGAAGTCACCGTTCCCATCATTGAACCTGCGAGTGTGAGAGAGAGGGCGACAAAGAAAAGGACGGAACGAACATACAGCGCCACTAACGACGGAAAAAGAAAACTTTGCCCGCTGTGTAAAGAAGATCATTACCTGCCTTCGTGCAAACGGTTTGCCGAGAGCGATCTCGACGCCCGATGGGAGGTAACGAAGAGGAACCGCATCTGCTTCCGCTGCCTGTGTAGTGACCATCACCGGGGCAGTTGCCGAGCTAAGCCATGCGGACACAACGGGTGTGGGATGTCACATCATCGGCTGCTACATCGTACACGTCAAACTTTGCCGCCAACAGTGAAGACAGAAGAGCCCAAAGAAGAAATCGTCACGTCAACAACAGAGCTGACCAACAAGGCCACCGCCGCGAACTCATCACCGCGTCGACGTCGAGCCTACCTGAAGATTGCGCCAGTAGTGCTTGCCGGACCACACGCGAAGATACACACCTACGCGCTGTTCGACGAAGGCAGCACCGTCACCATCATAGAAGAGGCTACAATCAACTCGCTCGGCATCGACGGGCCGGTTGACACAATGTGGATTCAAGGCATCGACGGTGGCGAAATGAAGCATGAAAAGAGCCGCACTGTTGACGTACAGATACAAGGGCTACACTCGGACGGCGTGCACAAATTAAAGGGCGCACGCACCATCGAGCGTCTCAACTTCACATCGCAGACAATCGGGGAAACGGACCTGGAAGACTGCACACACCTAGACGACATCAGGAACGAGCTCACCTACAAAGATGTCTGTCCGAAGATTGTCATCGGGCAGGACAATTGGGAGCTGATCGTCTCACGCCAGGTCCGAGCGGGACGAAGGAACAAGCCGGTAGCATCACTGACGCTACTAGGTTGGGTGCTACACGGATGCCGCACTTCAGTGTGCGAACCAGTCGCCTTCTGCGGCTACATCAGCGAGAAGTGCGACGAAAAGGAGGAGTTAATGAAGAACTCCTTCAAGTTGGAGTCACTGGGCATCGAACCGAGGAGAACCAAGAATGACCCGGAGCAGCGCGCCATCGACCTTCTGGATAAGCGCAGTCGACGGCTACCTGACGGGCGGTTCGAGACCGGACTCCTGTGGAAAAAAGAAAAAGAGAAATGCTGCGCAATAACGAACACGACAAAGGGGCATGCACACTTGCCCGATATCACGCGCTTTTCAAAATGGGAGCGCCTGATCCGGGCCACCGCACGCGCTCTACAATTCATCGACTTGTGCCGCAAAAGGAGGCACATAGTAGCAGCTGCGCGTCGCAAAAGGACCATTGCCAACCCGACGTCGGACCCGGCATGGTCAGGAACAAAGAAAGGCGACGCTAAGACTGCACAAAAGAAAGAACCAGCGCGCGGCAAGTGCAAGTTCGTACCGATGGAAGCGCACTATCTCATACGAGCGGAACATCAATGGGTGAAGGCAGCACAAGAGGACAGCTACGCATGCGAACGTAAGCGCATCGAGCGTAGCGCCACACCGGCGGGAGACGACAAACTCGCCGCACTAAGTGTGATTGTGGGAACCGACGGACTGCTACGACAAAAGGGAAGAATCGCTGCCGCAGGAGAGATTAGCGAGGAAACGACGAATCCGGCTGTGTTGGATGGTTCACACAGCTATACGAGGTTGTACATAGACCATGTACATAGGAAAATGCACCACGGAGGCGTCGAGCTAATCGTCAACGAACTGCGACAGCGACTGTGCATAGGAAAGATTCGCCCTACAGTAAGGGGCGTCATAAAGGCATGCATGACATGTAGACTAAGGAAGGCGAAACCGACGAGTCCAGCCACCGGCGATCTACCGCACGCGCGCGTAGCACATCACGCGCGCCCGTTCACCTTCACCGGGCTCGACTACTTCGGTCCCATCGAAGTAACCGTGGGCCGACATCGAGAGAAGAGATATGTCGCCTTATTTACATGTATGACCACGAGGGCTGTACACTTGGAAGTGGCAGCATCACTCAGCGCAGATTCCGCCATCTCTGCGCTACGACGATTCATGGGGCGACGCGGCTGCCCAACGGAGTTATGGTGTGACAACGCCACTAACTTTAAAGCCGCGGAAAAACAGCTCACCGAGGCCGCACTCGCCGCGGTCCAAGAGGAAGCAACTGCGAAACACATCGCGTGGCGTCACGTTCCCCCTTCCGCCCCCTTCATGGCCGGGGCCTGGGAACGCATGGTGCGCACGGTCAAAGAAGCCCTACGAGCGACGCTACGCGAGAAGTACCCGAGCGACGAGACACTCCACACATTACTCATCGAGGCGGAGAACACCGTCAACTCCCGCCCACTCACACACGTGGCGGTAACACCGGAGGAGCCGGAGGCGCTCACACCGAATCATCTGCTGCTGGGGCCTAACTCACATGTCCCAACGCCGGGCGCCTTCACTGCAGACGACGTGAATGCGCGCAAACACTGGCGGCGCGCCCAGCGGCTAGCCGATAACTTCTGGCGCCGCTGGCTCCGAGAATATCTCCCCCTGCTACAGTACCGGCGGGAGCCCCGCACAGTCGGCGAGGCACCACGCGTCGGAGACTTGGTCGTCATATGCGACCCGAACCTACCGAGGAACACGTGGCCCAGAGGAAGAGTCATCGCTACGTACCCCGGGCAAGACGGCGAGGTTCGCATCATCGACGTCCAGACAAGCAACGGCCACATCCTGCGGCGACCGACCAAGAAAATCGTCGTTCTACCAATTAGATCGCGAGACGGCGACGGCGGGAGATATGTTGACGACGAAAAAGGCTAGGGTACTTAGGCAAACATGTATATAGTTTCGCAAATAGTTGTTAAGTTTTTATGTATATAATATGGAAATAATGGAGTAATCCCTAGTATGTCCCTACATAAATCGTTGGTGCATAGTATAGGTATCGTTGGTGCATAGTGTAATTGAGGACATACTAGGATCTTATCAATGTAAATACGTGTTAGCAATAAGGAAAATAAATGATTCCCCGCGGGTAGCGGGAGGGGTACATAAATGGACAAGTGGAGGGGAGGCCCGACGTTGACCGGCGGTGGAGGAATCCCGCAACTAGCCGCAAGTTGGAGAACCCAATACGCGAATAATAGGCGGACCATTTCCGGTCAAAATCACTTCCGCAGCGGCATCCACTCCGACAAGAACAAGAACAAAGAAGAAAAACAAGTACCTCTGCGCTACCCCGGCTCTATTGAAGAACAAGCCTTGTTGTTTTAATCAAGACACGGAAACACCCTATTATACAGTCCACACCCCCCGGCGATCCAGTTGGTGCGGAGTACAGACACTAGCATTCATTCTACTGCGTGTTAGTGCATACGTATCCCGCACAGAAATCAATCGACTATAATTTTAAACATTGTTAGTAAAGACTAAAAATAATGAGTCGACTACATATTACATAATGCTCTATGGTCTATTTTTATTAAAAAAAATACCCTAAGTAAAATATAAGTAGGTTAATCAAAGGAGTTAAGGAATCATTAAGAGGAGTTGGATCCGCCACCGGACTAAGTGAACCAAAACACTCCGAGGAGTCGTGTACACCCACGACTAAGTATGGATTAGGGCGAGCGCAGAATGCCCTCAGCCAGGAGCAAAGAGTGTGTGCAGCAACGAGCCTAAGGGCTCCCCCACCGGTAGACCGGCCGAAGGAACGTACCTCTGCTTAGGGCGTTACTTTGGAAGGGTACCGCGGGATCGCGAGTCCTGTTATTATAAGTGATACCTGGTATAAGTGTTGGTTGAAGGCCGGTGTGTGTTCACGGTGTAGCGAGGCTGACGTCCCCGTCCCCGCCGGTGGGGACGGTGTATATGTGTAGTCTGTGAGTATAGTGTAAGAACCGCATGGGCAGCACTAATTGGGTCGTCGGGGTCATTTGTTTCGGGTCGGATGTGCTGAGAACGACGACGACGACGGTAACTGGGAGGGACATTCTTATCCGGGACATAGATTAGGCTGGCAACCATTAGGGGATTGGGATGGTGAGGGGACTCTGTCGCAGTAGCGTCGGGCGGAGTTTGTGGTTGCCTCCACAAAGTATTTACACTGATATCAATAATCAGTATCACTGATACTGATATATTATTTAATAATCAGTACACTGAATATCCCATATTGCTGACCCTTTTCTCCTCTTCATTGATAAAGTTCAGTGTTGAAGTGATCCATGGTGTTACACATCCTAAACGCGCGGTCCCCGCCAAGTAATTGAAAGCTATCTGGGCGCGCAATAGTAATAGATCCACGAGGACGCCGCGTGTATTTACTTTCTGAAATTTACGTGTAATGGTCTACTTGCGGCAACCGCGGGATCTTTAATCCGCATGGTCAACTCTTAGTGTAAACGAAAATGAAGACCATAATGTAGCTCCGATAATGTACGATAATAGACTCCGCGGCCACTCCGCATTCTCTGGACAAGCTCTAAAATCTGCTTAATTTTTAACTATTATATATCCTTCTGGAGAGGCTCCTTCATTAAAATTGCTTCAGTAGTTTACTCATGACAAATGAACAGACATACAAAGACAACTTTCCGATTTATAATTTTGGTGTAAACAAGAGCTTCCATAATTCATATTTGTTTTCTTCACATCAGATACAAGCTATTGGACTGCTTCAAGTCGATAGTGGCCGCGTTTACGGGATAACTACGCGCTGGCCGTGGATAGGTGCAAGTCGACGGTGAAGTCCATCTCTTTGCGATTGTTGGATAATTATCATGATAAATATCAAAAAGAATAATTATCTAGAAAATTTTGAACCTTACAGTAGAACGACGTTTATATCTGCTGTTTTCACTTTAGATACAACCTACTGGACCGCTTCAAGTCGATAGTGGCCGGGTTCACGGACAGCTACGCTCTGGCCGCGGACAAGTGCAAGTCGACTGTGAAGTCGATCTCCTTGCGGGTATTGGCGCGGGTATTGCTAGATGCCGACTCGCTATCGGTGGACAGCGCGCTTAACCGGGCCACAGCCGCCTATAGGATTGTTGAACATCTCGCACAGGGTGAGTTTGTATTAAACCTATAAATTCTAGGTGTATGCAGAGGAAACGAAATCGCTATAATGTAATACAATTATACAACTTGTCACCTGATTATTTAATATAAACTGATTTAATATATATAAAACCATTTCAGCGAAAAATTATTCTAAGGAATAAACCTAAAGTATAGATGTGTTGTTATATAAAACGTTCGTATCGCTTATTGTTCAGTACAGGGCAGTGACCGAGCGCGGCGCGGACGACGCGCTTATAGTGCCACTGCAGGTGGAATATAAGATAAGATATACTAGATATGAACGACAAGTTATGAAAAAAAACATAATGTAAAAACTGTTAGAATCCATTCTACTCTGGATACGCAACAACCTATTTTTTCAGCTTTTCAAATATTTCAGTGACAAATTTTCGAGTTGACGAATGTAAATAGATAAGACCTTTATTCAAATAGAAAGACAGTTATAGAACACTACAGTTGCAAAGGACACACATATTTAAACACACAACAGCAGAGAAATTTTAAGAAAGAGCAAACTGAAAGAATTGTTACAGTAGCATATTCGGCTGTTCATGTGTTCTATGATTGCACTGGATGCCCGTGTTCAGCTCGGCTTTCGCTGTGTACTTTTGATAACACAGCTTCCCCCTCTTCCTTCCTCTTCCCCCATCCATCCTATTTACAACACTGAATACATCTTTTCCTTTAAACCCCAGGAGAGCAACAGGAAGTAGGCCCAGGAGGCGAAGGCGCCGGTGCGGTGGCTGCGACCGGGCCGTCCCGCGACATGGTGGAGACGGCCCGTCAGTGGGCGCGTCCCGTCAGCACCGAACTAGAGGCGCTAGCTACGCTCAAGAAGCTGCTCGAGAGGTATGTACCTTTATATGGGGACTGATGAATGACGGGTATGTGTGAATGTGACCTTTAAGGGCACGAAACCCGGCGGGCCGGGCGGATCGGCCGGTCGTATACTATCGAAGACGAACAAGTGCTCTTTACGGTGGTTCGCGTCCGGATACAACTGCAGCTCTGGACGGTTCTCTTGCAGAAATGAAACTCGTAGGATGACTGGATGACGTTTTGGTTCAGATTAGCCCTTCATATATTCTTAAACAATGTTACACAACTAGAGGCGTTATAGCCGAGCGTGTTGGCGTATTGTAAGAATATGATCGATTCCTTTTACAAGTTTTAGATTTTTCAGATGCGTTGCATGTCCGGCAATTTTTTTGCACATAATATTAAGCCTATGTCCATCTGGAATAATGTACCTTTCAAATGGTGAAAGAATTTTCCAAATAGGTGCGGTGCAGTGGTTCCGGAGATTACCCTCCACATATACACAAACTCACAAAATTCGCACTCTCTCTTTATTACATTAGTATAGATATAATGACGTAACGATATACTTCATCAACAATAATATGTGACCTAACAATTCTGAACTTTATTGCTGTAGTCATAAAGTTTTAAGATTTTTCATTCATTTAGTATGCGTTCGTGAATAAACGAAGATACTTATGTCTCGTCTCATTACACAAAGGCTTTTTCATATTATCCCGTAGTGTACGTACATCGGGGATTTTGATAAAGTGGAAAAGCAGTACATTTCAAGGTATTCTGTAAGAGAGGGGTAACGAGCTCAGTCGAGTACGCCCAACGGCTGTTGGATTGCAGCGTGCACCCTCCCCCTCCCAATTTGCAACAGTATTAAGCGGGCTCACCCACGCCTCTGTCGCGGGGCTCGGAAGGTGCCCCATACATTTTCATACTGCTTAATACTGTCGCAAATGTTGCGGCGTCAGTGACGCGACCTGCGGCAAATTCACTTTAAACAACACTAATGAGTGGTGTTTGTTGTCACAGACAAAACACGTTCCGGCCGGTGTTCGCGCCGCTACTGCGGTCAGCGCGGCCGGAACGCAAGCGTGTTACTCAGCTGCGGCGGCTGCTTGCTGACGCAGGCCTTTTGTATGACCAGCTTAAGAACGCCTGGCAAGAGCTGAAGCTGGAGGGTGAGTACACACACGACAACTGTACATGCGTTTTGACTGTTCTTACTTAATTATTGTTCTTTATTGAATAATATATATTTTTGTAATCTGTTAGGCTATTTTGATACTACTACAAGATTTTTTTATGGAATAGATGGCGGACTATATGTTAGGTAAGTGGTCACCGCCGCCCATGGATACCTGCAACACCAGGGGCATGCGAGTGCGAGGCTAAATCCCTGGGACGATCTTGAAGCCCAATATTCCCCTAGCCGTCAACCGGTCGACGCATCACACATCGACTTGGTTAACGAAGAGGTGGGTTGTCGAGCCTCCATCCCCCCATCAGACTCCCTTCTACCGGTTACGGTAACTGAAATTCACTGACAATCTCAAAATTAAATTACCTGGCATCAATGGAATTCCTAATAAGGTGTTTAAAAGCCTCCCAATCATCTTGATAGTACTTCTTATGGCTATTTATAGTGTCGCAATGAAACCTCATCTCTTTCCAGCTAAACGGCTTCTTTTCAAGCTAAAAGAAGCCGTTGTTATCGGCATCCCCAAACCGGGTAAACACCACTCTAAACCCTCTAGTTATAGACCCATTAGCCTATTGAATACAATGGCTAAAATCTACGAAAGAATTCTCCTTTCTCGCCTACTGAGTCACATCAACTCAAAAGGCCTACTCATGTATGAACAGTTCGGCTTTAGAACCAAACACACTGGTGTCCAACAGGTTCACCGAATAACGGAATATAGTCTCAACTAAACGAGACCCTTCAAGAACCTAGCTGTCTGCTTCGACGTAACGAAGGCTTTTAGTAAGGACTGGCACAATGGTTTAATCTATAAACTGTACCAACTGGAGGTGCCTGAAAGTCTCATTCTCATCATTCGAGACTACCTTACCAATAGCACCTTTCGCTGCAGTTGAAGGCACGCTCTAGTACCCGCCCAATTAGAGCTGGAGTCCCTCCGGCCTCCGTTGTAGCACCCACGCTCTATTCCCTCTACACCAATGACATCCTCTACTCCCCTGGAATAGAGCTTGCCCTCTACAGACGACACCACCCTTCACGCCTCAGATAGGAACCAGCGACGTGTCTCTGGCCTAGGCCAGTGGTTTGTGAGGTGGAGGACAAAGGCCAACCTGGAGAGAAGTGCACCCATGTGCTTTTCTTTTCCCATGGTTGACACTCGTAGCTCTAGGCCTCGTCTCTCCTTTGGGTTAGGAAGACCAAATATCTTGGAGTCACTCTAGGCCATCGACTGACCTTCCGATAACACAAAACTGTCCGAAACCGAACCGCCTTTGTATTCGGTCGCCTCAACCCTCTCATAGGCGGGGGAAGTAAACAGTCGCTTAGAAATAAGCTGAATTTGTACAAAACCTGCGTACGTACCATAATGACCTTCGTTAGCGTTGTCTTCTCACACGCAACCCCCTCCAACATTAAAATACTTCAAACCCTCCAAAATAGACTCGTGCGTAAGACCGTGGCTACCGCATGGTATCTACTCCGGCAACGTCGACCTCCACAGAGACTTGGAACTTCCCTCCATCCTCAAATACGTGAAAGACTCCGCCCGACGCTTAAAAATGTTCTGTTTAGACAAAAATTAAAGTTGAGAGTCCAACAATTCCAAATCACAAAAAAAACCTTTTCCAATCCCTTCAGGTCCCCTTTCGCGTGACCACTCACATATTGGGTTTTTAATCCCAAATTAACTTCATATATGTTAGATTTTTAGGGCCTTTCTCACCACTTCCTGATAAAGTAACTGTTAACAATCTGATAGATAAATTATCTGCCAATTAAATCTACCTGATACTGGACTTTCTGATAAAGTATAAATGACTTATAACTAGTATAATGTCATACCACCTGACACCTTATCAGAAGGTGGTGAGAAAGGCCCTAATAATTATCAATTAATACTTTCTGAAAGTGCTGTGAACTCCTAAATGTTTGTCTACATTCATTATCGGCTTGTTGGCTATTCTTTACTTTCACCTTAGATCCAAAATCGAAGACTGCAGCATAATCTTGATAATAAAATACTATCGTTTGTAGGTCTAGAAAAGCAATTGGCATCGTTGTCAGTGTCTGCAAAGGAGGAGGACATAAAGGAACTGATTGATATCTTCGACTGCCACTTCGACCCCGCTAAGGAGCCTAAAGGGCCCAAACCGAGAGCACCCCGACCAAAAGTCAGAGTAAGTCACATTGTTCTTGTTTTGTTGATTATTATTGGATATTTTTCACAGTGGAATGGAACCTGTTTTTTTTTTATAAATGCGCTGCTGGACATTATCAAGATTATCTGCTGTGGTAGGAAACAAAAAATAAATAACATATCCCTCCTCGCCTGCCGCAATCGGGTAAAAAAGAACACACGAAGTTTATCCACTACTACACCAAACTTTTAACAATATACTTGATGTTTTCCGTCGTGCCATTACGTAAAAGTTTATACTATCATCATACTATCCGCGCGAATGATAGTTTTATATGGAAAACGATTCCAGTGCAATTTAAATGACGCTAAAATTGCATGCGCTTGCAATTTAAAAAGTCGTCGGCAAATAGGGATGTTGACTATTTTTGGGAAAGTGTATAAAACCATGCATAAGTACCTAATTATTAACATTATTTTTTTAATATAACTGTCTTTAAAAATCATGTATTTTAAATTCTGTTTCAAATATCGCTCCAAAACGCCAATACTTGTCACGTGACCTCCGTGACGTCACTTGTTCGCAAACACTGGTAAACTTGTATGGTGATATAGTTTTTTCGTAATTTTTGTAATAAAAGATTGTAATGAAGAATGTTTTAAGTGTTGTGCGGTGCCTCAGTGTGCAAGTACTACAATTAAAACACCTGAAAAGTTATTTATTCACGTTCCACGTTCGGGAAATGATAGGAAAATGTGGCTTTAGCTAGCCCACGGGGATCCGGCACTTGTGCCTACACAATCTAAAATGTATTTTTGTGAAGATCATTTTGATGTAAGTTTTGATAATATTTGTTTATTTTTCTTATATTAAAAGTAATTATTTTTCATGTTTTCAAAGATGAAAATTGGAATTTTGAGGTTAGAAATAAAGTAAACAAAGTTGGGTAACAATGATTTGTACTTGTTTTATTTTAGTTGCCGAATGATATGGAGAACTATACAGAATATCATTTGATGGGCTCGGTATCACAGGTCCAAATGAGGGCAGATTGTTTGCCAACGAAGTTTGGATGTCAACCCGACAGAAAAAGACGAACAGAAAACGTAACAACTCTACCATTAGCAGTCAAAAGGCAAAGATTGGAAACAATAGCGGAATGTGAAAGAGAAATAGAACAAAGTATTTCCATGGCCGAGGTTCAACCAGGTCCAAGCTCAGGTAAACAATATACTTATACCAGTTGATTATAAAACAGTGTACAAATAATAGTAGAAATATTGTATTAAATTGGTGATTTAAGTTAGAACTTACATTTACAATAAACTGTGAAATAAAAGCAAACTTTTCTTTTCAGATATACTTCAACCAGTAGTGTATAAACCAATAACGACAGATAAATCAATACAAGTGTCCATATGTCATATATTTAGAAGTAAAAGCACACAGATTAAAACAAAGTTTAGGAACATGGCAGTATCACAAATGAAAAACCTTACTACATGTATTTCAACCTCTTCGTTCAAATTGGAAGTTAGTAGAAATTCAATACCATCCAGATCTGGTGTTATCAAGACATATAGGAAAGCTATGCTTCAGTAATAAAGAAAAACAGTCTGATAGTGATGTATCATTATTTACATCATTTGTGACTCGCTCAAACTCCTCATCATCATTAATATCTCATCTCAACAAATGAAGGCTTCTTCAGAAAATAGTAGTCTAAATGAACAAGTAATTAAACAAGAAGCGGAGGAAATTGTTCAAATTACTATTGGGAAAATTAAGAAAAGGCCAAGGTTAATTTGTTTCTACATTTCTACAAGGTACCAGAAAATTGTTACTATTTAATCAATATCATAAAGCGTGCACACAAATATTACAGAAAAACATATTATTATGTTTAAAAAAAATTAGATTAGACACAAAATTTTCAGAACTTCTAATGATTTTGGAATGTCAGTGTCTTATGCAAGTAAGTTATTTTTTATGCTAGTCTTATAATAATAATAAATACTCTTTATTGCATACAATTGGTTATTACATGTGCACAAATAATAATAAATGACAGAATACAATAGGCGACCTTATCGCTAAGGCGATCTCTTACAGGCAACCTTAGGATAGAGAAATTTAAAAGGGATATAGGTAGTGCAAACAGGCCGAAATCCACAGATGGATCACGTTCAATATATACTTTTCAATATATACACCGCGCCCAATATCAAATCACAAATAAGTTCAAAGTTTACACACAATAAAGTTACACACATAAGTCAAAAGCACAATTATTATGCAAGTAAAAACATAATGCAATAACTTGTAGTGCATGCATCCTTTTTATTGTAAATGCATTTGGAAAAAAAATGCAATTAAACGGTCTTACACAGTCAGACACAAATACCACAATGTCAGTTGTATTATTGATTGATGGAAATAGAAATCCAAAAGCCCTCAAATGCTGTACATCAAGCTTTAACGTGGTCGGATTACAAAAAGGAAAATACTTTAAAATATCTAATATCTAGTACACCAGATGGTTTGGTAAACTATATCTCACCAGGATATGGAGGAAGAACTAGTGGTGTGTGTGTAGTAGAACTTCTTAAATACTTTAGAGAAAGGTTCATGTGTCCTGGCAGATAGGGGTTTCAAGTATATAGAGCAGATGGTACTCAAGGCAGACCTTCAGTCAGTTTGACCTCCAAGTGTTAGTACTGGATCAAAATTACCAAAGCAAGAAGCTTGCCAGACTAAGCAAATTGCCAGTTTGAGAATTCATATTGAGAGGGTGATACGCCCCTTAAGAGGATTTGCTATGTTAAAACCTCATGCTTGCAATAATAATAATCTAATTAGGGTAATTGATGAAGTAATTATAATAGCATGTGCTTTGATTAATTTACAGGACTGTGTCATTAAATAAAGACCTAGTTTAATTTTACTTGATTTGATAATATCCATCATAGGTTAGCTAGCAGATTTAAGATTTGCTATGTAATTCTTTTGGTGTATAAATTTAGTGTGTCTGATAACTGTAACTACCATTTCAAATATATAAGAAAGGCTGTTATATAAAAATAAACAAATATATAATGGAAAAAAATGTTTTATTTTTAATTATTTTACACTTTTATATACCAATGGCTAAACATACTCTTTCCAAAATCCTGAAAGACTAACACAAATTATATCGAAATTTTCATTAATTTCAAAGTTATTGTCCTCTCCACACAAATAACACTTTCTTGCCAGACAAAAACATTTGTAATTGCACTTGTGCATAACATTTTTTTGGAGGTTTTTTCCTTCACATAGTTTTTGTAGGTATCTGCACTTGTTGTGGACTTAATTTCGATGACGAACTGCACATATACCGTCTGGTGAACTAGCTATCATCAAATACCCTTCGGATATGATTAAACCACAAATTTTAAAGTTGTGCCTACCTTAGATAGACGTGACTTTTTCCAGTAGCACTCAACAGAAGTGCATAAAGGTTCCTTACTCCTGCTATGCACCTACATGATGACCACAGCATGTTTGCAACCTCCTTGAGAAGCAGCACAGTCATGACACTCACTATTGCACTATTTTCTTCATCCACAACCATAGTGGCAGAATATGGTTTATTACGAACATTATGTTCTGGGAAAATTTTGCACTTAACTGTGCACAAATTTCCATCTCGACGAAGTTGAACATAGCCCACAGCATCGTCTCCGTATGACTGCTCCAAGGACCTAAAAAGAAATAAAATAATTTGTTTAATAAAAGACAAAACATAACCTCAAAATCATACTGTTTTTTTGTAATTATTCAGTTAAAGCTTTTGAGCTTATAAATACCTATGATTACTATTATGTATTCATTATCGGTTGCAGAAATAACAATTCTTGGTATATTATAATACTTACATGGAGGTCTTCACATTTCTAAATTCAGCAGAGCAGAAGTTACTGTTTGTTGCAAAGAAATTGGCCACCGTAAAACAATCGTAAACAATCAATTTTCGGCAAATTCGAACTACTTGCCTTAATAAATCCACTATCCATCATGGGAAAACTTCTTAGAATCGTTTTCAAAGGGAAATCGTTTTAAGCAAATTTCAAAGAAATTGCACGGAAATCACTATAAAATAATGTTAACCAAACAACGTGGCCAATGTTGCGAACGAACAAGTGACGTCATGCACATTGATTGGTGTTCGTTGTCACGTGACTTGAGAGTGATTTAATTACATTTTGATTATTAAATAAAAATTAAATTCCTTAAAAATAAAGGAAAATATTGTGTTTTTTAGCACTTCTATTGTCGAAACTACCGTTTCGCGGCATATTTTTATTTTATTGATTTATTTATTTATATTTTTATTTGAATACAGTCAACATCCCTATTGCATTGTAACTAATTGCAAATATGAACACTTCTATTTAATCTCATACATTTCTTTCGATTCGATACGGCGATTATTGAAGTGTAATCTTACTCTAAATGGACGGTGTTCTGTGTTTATATATTATATTAAACCACAAAAAACGGATTTTTAATTTTTAGTTATTTATATCGCCGTATTTGAAAACGGGACTAAATTTTGATACTATTCTTTATTATATAATTTAAAAAAATATATTCTTATTTTAAATAGCAATAATTGTTTATATGAAATACTTTATGCCATTACTTCAGTTTTGCATTAGTGAACTGTCTGTGTTGCACTACAAATGCAGTATGTTAATCGTCATTTGTAATTTAACAGTTGTGTACTATGTGCGGATAATGTACTGCATATCGGATAAACGAAGTAAGCAAGTTCGTATATTTATGTTTTTTATCTATTTGTTGAATTGATATTCTCAAACGTTATTAAGTTATCCAGAATTCTATGAAAGTTCTAGAAAAAGATTTATCTTTATCCATGCATACAGCATTTTGTCAAATTGTTCTAGGACACTTACAACATGTTTCAGAGTTAGCTGCAACAATAAGATATAGTCCGAGGGTACTTAGAACACTTTGGCAAAATAAATATTGACACATCATTTTTTTTAAATAAAATAAGTATCTAATATAAACTAAAAACTTTTAAACACGTTTTATAGGAAACATTACATTAAATTAAGGAATCATAATCCTTCCATTTCTACAAATAAGTTAGTACCAAAATTATAAGTATGCGACAATTAAAGGAAAAAAACTACAGCTGATTTTTCAAAAACCTTTGACACTAGTTTTCTCGAAATTGCCTTTTTGTGGGTTGATACACAAACGTAGAACACCTTCCAAATGTAATAACTAGGCTTGTTAGGTATATGATATTTCGGATCTGCATGCGGATATACATATATACTCTACCGGTTTCGGTTATGGACACGAATATGAAATTATTTCGGATATTGTTTTGAGTACGGTTTCTGATATGTTATTAATAAACTTTTTCAAGAAATGTATCACAACTGAAAGCGAAGGAAAATAAGACTAAATAGGCAGTAATTGCAATTTCACTGTCAAGGAATTATGTATATTAACATATCTATAGTTCGTGCCATTTAGCATGGCAATAGCGAGCATTCACACCTCCCTATAAATGTACTCGTGGATGCTATCACGATACGCTGCACTGGCGATAGCTATTTTCGCTCATTACGGGGAACATTGGGCAAGTGTCGCTATCGTACACACGAGTACATTACTGCAGGGTGAAAGTGGAAGCAATAACCACTATTGCCATGCTAAATGACACAAAGTATAATAATAGCACGTTATTATTACAGGCGGCGTCGAGTGCGGGCGAGGCAGAGGGCAGCACTAGTGAGTCGCAGAACAGCTCTGCTCATAACTCCCCCAACAAGACTAACAATGGTGAGTACACGAGAAAACATATACATACAACGTGTCACCGAAGCAACGCAAAACCTGAAACATGTCAACCAATTTCAAATGTACATTATCGTTCTAACGAAGAATAAAATTATTTTAAAGATTAAATCAAATGTTACAAATATGTACGGTTTTGTTGTCGCTGTCTAAAACGTTCGTAGCGCTTATTACTTAGACCTGGAGCCTAGGCGACGCGCGCGTTAGTAACTACCGACACGCGTAGAATAAAAGATAAAGTCCGTTTAATTCGACTATCTTTCGCCATTTTTCTGACAGAGCCATTATCCCACCACTATAAAAAAAATTGGGTTTCTGAGCGAATAACTGATTTAAATGTTTTATACATACAGGCTTCTCTTGAATGTAATTTTACTCTATTTAGAGAATAAAGAGCGGCATAAATGATAGTCCGAACGAAGATGTTATGTCTGGACTGTATGGAGGGTTAAAACTTTCCATCCAAGGTCCATCAATTTTTGGTTAGTCATCAAAGATGTATGTGATCGAGCATTGTCGTGGTGGAAAACTACACCTTTTTCATTAATTCTTTATTAACCCAATTGTCGTCTGAAAAAAACTTACGAAGTCTTTAGAAAACTCTCAAGTCAAAGTTAATTTATGTATACAGGATTAAATAAAAAAAATTGTTAAAAAGTGTTTGTTTTCACGTAAGAAATTCAGTGTTAAAGGAGTGCAGATATTTTTTAATTAGCCGTCAAACATAAACCGTTAAAGTTCTGAACATAAACTGCTCAATTTCTTAACATAAACTGCTCAATTTCTGAACTGACGACCGATTCACTCAGTTGCTAGTGGCAAATGTTTGTTCGGGACTCTGGATATGTCCGTGTGTGTGTCTCCGGACCCTGGATCCACGACACAGGGAATCCTAGTGTGGGCCATTGAGTGTGGCCTTTATTTATTATTAATATAACAGTTTAGTGTAAATAATAAAAAATAAACTTGCTTTGTAGCACATAGACTAATTTATTATTTTCTTTTTCTCATTCCAACATCCCTTAACATGGGCTGCAGATAGCAACAATAGTGTCAAGATGCATTTATTCATGTATGTTTTATATATATAATTTTCAGAGGTAGCATCGGGGGATCCTAGTCAAAAGGCCACAGCACCGGAACCCGTGGCTGCACAGTAATCTACTCTAACATACAAATATACAAGGCTTAGAGTTTTCTACCACGTTATTATCATTTAGTATCTATCGTAACAGCCATAGGACGGAAACATTTATTCGTATTATAAACGTTTAGGTTAAGTCTTCATTGCAATTGAATGCAGCGGTTAATTTTGTTCAATTTTTTTTTATCTTGCTCCTTTCAATAATTTCGCCTTCAATAGACATAGATGTAACGTAGTAGAGTGCCTTAGCAGTTCAGTAAAATAAGATGTAATTTTTTGTATGTCCAGATGTTTTGTACACGCAAAAATGAACTTTGCGTCTTTTCTGCATATTTATATATATATATTTGGGGGTTTTTCAATGTGTACAGGATGTGCAATGAGTTTTTTTATTACAAGGCATTTGAAGGCATTCAGCCAAAGAGTGATGCCGAATAAGTAGCCAATTATATATTTTAAAATATCACAATAATTATTTTTTGCTTAAACATAGCAATATTTACAAACGCGAGTATATTACTCCTATTTATTCATATAGTTTTTTTTATAACGAGTGCAATCCCAAAATAAAGGCGGGTGGACTGACCTTAACACCCGTATTTTTTTAGTTTATTTTTTTATTTCACTCACTGTAACTTATTAGGCTGAAATCACACATTTCTGTAATACTAATGCTGTCGGCGCGCGACGCCATCTTGTTTTTTGCCATAAGAAAATACATTTGGTTTTTCCTCTACAATAAGCTATGTAACGCGAACAGTGTGTACCTATTAACTTACTATATTTTAGTTAGTTTTAACATAGACTGTACATATTATTTAATTTCTTATTTTGTTCAGATCTCTAATAAATATGTAAGTCTACATTACTTTGTTTCAATTCCTTAACCTGATTTACTCCCAACTGGACGGTTTATTCCACTATAATCACACGAGTAACCAAACGCGATTCATGTGTCTTATTATATCTCATAAATGTGTTGATATCTCTTAAACCACGGACCGACTAATTGTAATTTTTTGCGACTAATACTGTTTATTATATACATATTGATAAAAGAAAGATTTTAACCTTTGACCTTGAAAACGTTAAACCTTGGTTCTCAAAGCGACGTTTTCAAGCTATTACCTAATAAATACTAGGTAGGAAGTATTGAAATTTTAGGAAATGTATATTTAAATTGTATTTATGTTTCAACGTAATCACCTAATCTAATACACCTGGAATAACGTTTTGAAAGTTGCTCAATTCCCTTGGAAAAAAGGCTTGATCCTGGGTATCGAAAAAAGACTTTACAGCGCACATGACATCATCTCCGTGAAATTTTATACCACGCAAGTGTTCTTTCAAATTGGTAAAAAGGTGCAAATCACTTAGGAGCTAGGTCCGGAGAATATGGCGGATGCTGCATCATCAACCGAAATCCAGCCGTTCGGATGGCAGCGCCTGCAACATCAGACCTATGCGCAGGTGCATTGTCATGATGAAAAAGCACCCCTGCACGCAATTTTGCACGTTGCTTATTTTTTATTTTTATAAAATACTACAAATTAAACTTTTTCTGCCCTTTTAATTGGACCACAAGGAATAACTATTCCTCGTGGTCAGACCAATCGGACACTCAAATCTGACCACGAGGAATGAACGGAAGTATTACACGAAAAAAGATTACATTGGATTAAAAAATAAGCTGACCAGTTGATATTTCCCAAATAATAAACGTATGTTTCTATTTATATATATTTTATTTATATATCATGTTGTTATAACCACGTCTTCTCTGCTCCACCCCTCGGACAAATGATCTCTCACAGCTCTGTCCAGTATCGCCTAAAACAATTAAACCAAGCGCTTGTCACTATGTTTTATATACAGAATCTAACCGTTCAATTCCCCGATGTCTGAAATCATGGATTCTTTTCATCATTATGGTTAGTGATCGGGATTAGGTAGTCTTATTAGTTAATATGGATATGCCTTTGGGATTCTGGATTTTTAATTTATAAAATATGTTATGTTCCCAATGAAATATAATATGTATGTACATATAATAAGTAAAAGTACTGTCCAATTTTATTGTAGTATCGTATAAGTGGATAGAAGTTCCTGTTATTGAGTCATTAAAATCACGAGGCCCATTGACAATCCCGAAATTTTTGAGTATGTCCGACTAATAAGCTAGCTATTAAAAATCCCGTAAAATGGCACTGCCTATTCCGACCACTTATTATCATAAGTTATATGACTGCACTTATTTGCAGTCAGAAATTCCTGTTATTGAAAGTCATTAAAATCACGAGGCCCATTGACAATCCCGAAATTTTTGAGTATGTCCGACTAATAAGCTAGCTATCAAAAATCCCGTAAAATGGCACTGCGTATTCCGACCACTTATTAATATAAGTTATATAACTGCACTTATTTGCAGTCAGCATTATGATTTTTATATTCAAATCAATGTCAAAATAAAAAAAGATAAGTATTGAACTATAACTTTTCAATTTAAAATATCAAATGTTTTAAACAAGCAAGAACTTCAATTTTTCCATGTATAAAGTCGTTCACTATTTGTTGTATGCGAACAACCTTATACGTGGTTGTAGTCACTTCCGATTACTCAATTTCTTTTTCTCAATCCCAGTGAAACCTAATAGTCCTCTCTAAATATCTCAAAAGTTTTTTCAGCTTTCTTGGTGACAGTCATTAAAAAAGATCTCCGTTCTACGGAAAATTTGTTACTGCAGATTCCCACCACCATACTGGATTTCTTTCGGATTCCTTCACGGTGCAAGCTGCCCGGCTCTGGAACGACCTGCCCATCAGTATTAGAAGGGTACAGTCGTGTGCAAGTTTTAAGAAAAGACTCATTTGCTCAAAGTGGACAATATTACTCAGAACCAAGGCAATTAAGGGGGGCATTATAATTGTATATTATAGTTGAGTATGTTTGTAAATTGTATGGTACATATTATGTATGTACATATATGTTAATTTAGATTATGGTATTTAATTAATATGCGTCACTAATAACTATAGTTTTACTTAATCTTACCTATCATTGCACTGTGCAATGATAGGTAAGATTAAGTAAAACATCTCTGTAAGTAAAGTAAGTAAACCGCGCCATCTCTGCATAGGCCAAAGGTCCACTGGGAGATAGATGATGCTTCTAAACATTAAGTCCACCTTTTGTCACTGTGCAATAAAGAATAAATAAAAAATTTAACATCAATATTATGTTAAATTTATCAATCGAGTGTTTATCCTCATAAAATATCATTTTCTTAGATAAAACTCCAATGTGTTTATATTGTAATTAATAGTTATGTTTACTTACGTCACTGTACCATTTATAATGATCTTTTTTTTTCGAAACTGCTAAATTCTTATGAGCCTAATGGCCTTACAAGAGTCACCGGACATGTATGTTTAGGGCGGCCGCAGATGGCGCTCAGCCAGGAGCAAAGAGTGTGCACCAACGAGCCTAAGGGCTCCCCCGCCGATAGACCGATGGAAGGAACGGACCTCGATTTAGCGCGTTGTTTTGGGTACAGTGGGATCGCAAGTCGGTGAGAGAATGGTGCGAATACAAATTACACAGTGAACAAAAGTTGGACTCATGCAAAGACTTTTATGAACGTTTCAGAAGTTGGAATCGTGAGAAAGCTGGTTTGATGCTTACAAATGGCAATGAGCTATGTATGAAATGTACTCACCTCAATATCCCTACAGCCCTGCATCGCTCTGTCTAGTACAACTTGGAAATAGTCCATGTGAAGTCTGTGGGACATGTCCATTAGTGCTATACTACCTGTAATACAAACAACATTCTAGTACAATATGAAAGGGGAAAACAATGTTTCTTATTGTTAAAAAATCAGATAAGACTGAATCAAACTGTTTGTATCTGAGAGGTTTTGCATAGCAAACGATAATTTGAATTCTTTTTGGTCAGATAAATCGAGAAAATTAAAACGGGAATGCCTACTTTTATGAAGTACACATACATATACATTCAATATTTTTTTGAAAATAATCATTTTTATTTTTAGAAACATGTTATGACGAAAAATATTTGTTTTTTTTTGTTTTATTTTGTTTATTTTATTTTATTTATGTGTACTTTTTTATTTTATGTTTTATTATTCTTTATTTTACTAATGGTTTCCACTCGTAAGAATTGTAATTCCCCCTTATTACCAGTACTCGGCAGCGCTGCGATGGTAAGACACATTCCGCCAGCAGCCTCTTCCACATGTCCCACGTCCACCAACGGCTCGGGGTGGTCGCCTCTCCATGCCATGGAGGCAGTGCATGCGCAGACGTAAGCGCGCAGAGGAATGCCGGCTTCGATCAGCGCGAGGGTTGCTGCGTTTACGCACGCACAGTATGCGCCGCCGTCTGCCTGTTGTCACAATTTGTTTGTCAACTTTGTGTCATGTGAAATGCAAAATTGGAATGACTGTGTTGATATCTTAAAACTTTTCCACATATAATTTACACCAAGACCTCTAAGAAATACGAGGTCTGTGACAAAGTCGCTCATGGAGAAGTGTGAGAGAAATGACTATAATAGGAGCCTTTGCGTACAGAATGTTAAGGGAAATTGAAAAACAACCGTCTTAATGACACAAATATTCAAGTTTAAATTAACACGAAAAAGAAAGCAAATTTTTAAAATTACATAGACGTCTCAAATAAATTATACTCTTTGAGAGTAAGGAGTTATAACCTGTAGTTTTTTCTCTAATGTATGATTCAGGAGGCGGCGATGGCGATACCAACAAACGATTGTCGCTGTCGCTACATTATTGCCAAAAGCAGCGACACTACACGCTGAGCGGCAGTCAGTATGATTAATATCTCAACTGAGGGTGGGTTTATATACGGCAGACATTTTATATACGGAAAAATGTCTAACTATATTCTAGACAGATGATTTGCAGCTTGTACAGTATACGTTATTACTAATGTATATGTTAGAGCAAGGTATTTAGATAATAAATTTATCACCTGTCCTTTTTATTTTTGGTAAAAATTTTAATTATTTGCTTAAATATTGAAACAGCTTTTAGCCACAAATTTTTAAAGCAACACGACAATGTAGTGTGATAGTTCTGTCGTTGTCGTCGCCTTCGAAATTACACCTTAACCCATCATCACATGGATATATAGATATTAACTATGGATTTTAGTAAAAACTTGACACAAGTTCCAGCAAAATGGCAAACAATGATGATAGAAAGCACAAAAACTCGGCACAAACCTGTAAAACTTCAACATATATGTCTATTTGTGATCTTGGATATAATTCAGTCTTTATAGCGGCTGTGAGGGCTTGTCGTAAGTGCTGCGAGATCTCCTGTGATTTACGATCGCCTCGTGGACGGTTCTTTCTTTCGCCTGTAAATTTCATATAATGATTTTCATAAGGCAGTCAGGTAAGCAAACTAAAACCTCAGAATAAAATTATGTTAAAAAATTAATTTGGCAAGTAGAATTGGCAACCACCCTACAAGAGCTGGGTTATCCCATTTTTAGGGCCCTGAATCAGATGTCCCATATAAGATGCTTGCAAATAAGTAACCCTGATATCCAGCCTGATATTCGGAATAACTGATTTTTTTTTATAAAACAAAAATGCCTTGAAATATACATTTCAGGCTGCAATCTTGATAACTGTCATCTCTAACTCTGAACACAGCAAACCTGGTTGAATGCACATTAGTTATAAAAATTTGTACTAATCTATACTAATATAATAAAGAGATAAAATTGTGTGTTTGTTTGTGGATATGTTGGATATATGTGGAAGTTACATTACCCGTGTCTCTATATTTTATTTTGAAATTTTGAAAAAAAAAAACATCGACCGAAGCGAGGGTGGGTCGCTAGTTATTGATAAAAGTTGTTGTTTGTTATAAAACCCACTATATCAGCTAATGTACAGAAATTAATTAAATAATGCCTGTTGACCATTTTCGTATTTCTGACTGTGACCCAATGCTAAGAGACTGAGTGGTTATAAACTTATAAGTAACATAACATAATGAACCATAGAAGTTTGTTTGGATATTTGTTTTTTTTTATTTACTCATCACCTCTTCATGTTTGTTAAAAATATAAATATAGCAGACCAATAATATTAATAATTTTATTAGTAGTACCATATTTTGGTTTTAGTTACCTGTTGAAAAAGTGGCCATGCTATATTGACAGTTAACTATAACTCCCTCTGTCGACATTTTCGATTTTGATGCCTGAAATTAAAAAAAAAAATATTAGTCTAAAAATAAATTTAGTCTAAAATAAATATGATTGAGATATAAATATCTAACAAATACACAAATATAAAAACAGTATATTAATAAGTAAAATACTAAAGGAAGACAAAGGAAACATTAAATAAAAAACAACAAATTATGCTGGAAAATGCACATGATACAAATTTACACACATCATATACAAATTATGGCAAAAAAAGTATTATGTATGAAATATATAATAAACTACCAAAAGATATTAAAGCATCAGAATCTATGGGTACTTTCAAAAAATTACAAACAATTACAATTACTACAACAAAAAACAAAAACAATACACTGACATACACTCATGATGATGTTTCCAGTTGCGCTTGTTCTGTGTATTCTTGTACATTTGAAATAATTAAGATATTCACAACCAGTAATATTTTAAAAATGTATGGACATGCCTAAAATAATTTTCGTTTGTAATATTTTTTCTAATATAAGTGAATGTAATTCTTATGGGTAAAGTTAACATAACCTCAATTAAGTACTTAGAAAAGCTTTACAGTACAAATTGTAAACATTACACAAAATTAAGTAAGTACACTTTATGCACACCAAAGAATACAGTGAGTGATAAAAAAGTTTAAATAACTAGGTATAAAAGGGTAATCGGTATACATTATCGGTAAAGCGATCTTCCAGGTAACTTTTCAGATTAAGTGAAGTTTGGATTTCGGTTACTTTGGCATTAAGTGACTTTTGTAAAAGCTAAGAGTACCTGATGTGGGCCATATACAGCTGCTAAAACTTTAGTATTTCCTTGTTCTAAGTAAGCACTTCCATCAGGTTGCGTGAATACACCGAGTTTACACTTTATCCGCCGAAGTTCGTTCGGTCTCCGACCGTCCAGTCGTAATCCTTGACTCGATAGTAAATCAGGTCCTGGCATATTTACAGAATAATAAAATATTTATAAATTATTTGTTCTATAAGTTTAGAAAAAGAAAATCTAAACGTTATAGAAACAGTTTTAATTGGGACTTTGGGACCCTTGCTTTGAAGTTTGACATAAAACATTTATGAGTAGTTCTTTTATGCGTTTAGCAGTAAAAAGCGCTATGGTGCGGTTATTAATAGGAAGAGCTCTGTTATCTGATATAAATCTTTATGATGCAGTAAAAATTGATAGTCCTATAAGAATATTTCTTTTTTATTTATTTGAGCTATGTTATAAATTAAGAAAGAAACGGTATTTACCTAAAAATATAGAACTGTCAGGGCTTCAGCAATCAAAATATAATATTGGTTTTTCTTTTTATATAGAGCAATGGGTATTTCACACATTCTGCCAGTGTCAAGTTTTCTTTGCACTAAACAATTCTATAGTCTAAAACATATTCTGTCAATGTTCAATCCCATCGAAGTAAGTCAGGAGTCACTCAATAAAGTGATACGTTTACTGAGGACAGAAGAGGACTCTTTGGAAGTATATGAAAAACGCAGGAACTAGTTGCTGATAAGCGCTTGTAAGTGCATTTTCTGTCTCATAATGTCAAGAATAATAAATGTATAATGAATGAACTGTCAGAATCTGCAGGCAATGCCAAGTCATTGACCTCTCTAGAACACATATTTATTAAAATGTTGGTTGTAATTATGAACATTTTAAATAAACTTATTTAAAATTATAACATATATGATATCTACATATCTACTCTAAAGAATCATAAATATATACATTATATTTGATTCCTTTGGGACTTCCGGTCATGTTTCTAGCAATACGAGAGCTTAATTTTCATTGGTTATTTGTTTGAAAAGGGGATACATAAACCAATCACATTCGAGTATTGTTTAATTTCTTGATGCTGTGACGTAATTCAGAAAAACTGCAATACTATTAATTGTATTCGTACGCACGCATTTATCAATGATCGAAATGTTTTGTTCTGATTTATTCAATTAATTTTTAGATTAGTGAAACAGGTACATGCTAGTGAATTAATAGAATTAATTTGTGACTACCTACAATATATAACATACGAAGTTTAACGTACTTATGTGGTAATTCATAGGTTGTTGTTAGTTACAGTGTTGTCACCCGGGTTGCCTTGATTTACTTCCCTAAATTATGATCTACATAAATATTTGTCTTAAATATCATTTAAATTAAAGGACCGAACGTTTTAGTGGCGTATTCGTTTTAGATATGTGATAAGAAACTATCTCCTGTGATTTAATTTTCTGTAATGTCATATCGATTTTTTCGGAGATTGATTAGGCATTTTAATTGATTTGTGATCATTTCAGTGTACATTGTGACACACCACAATGGAGGTAGACGACTCGGCGGTGGACCTAACGGTCAGGTAAACTATGCCATGTTGTAATAGCAATGTTTTGATATCATATTTTCGTGATTATTACTCAAATATTTATTATTGTAATTATGTAATTTTGCATTGTAGATCATTGCCCCCAGAGCTAAGTGAACTTAGGGCTCTAACTGCCAGTGGTTTGACTATAACTCCAGCACAACCACCACCTCATGTAAGTGCATTTTATAATAAATTATAAAATTACTAATTATTACATTTTTTAAATACTCACTAACTTTTAAAAAAAAATGTTCTTTGTCATTGCACACACATCTGAAGATTGATAGAGTAAGTATTTTTTATTTTTATAATTTTAACATTATAATATATAACATTATTTATCTATGTTATGATTGTTTAGTTTTCTATGAATGAGAAGATATATGAAATTTTGTTAATTCACCAATTTACCCCTCTACTGTTCTTAACTGGCCAGTATGATGGATTATATTCTGATTGTGAGGTTAAAATTGACTTTCCACTGTATATAATATTTGATAGTCTTAGAATTTATAATTGATTAGCGAAGCTTAAGGTAGTGTGATTTTGGTACTTGCAGTAAGAAAGATTAATATGGACATTTCCTTTTTTCAATAAAATCATATTCTCAGTTGTCATTTTAATCTATTTTTGCTATGTACCTAGGTTTATTTTGATAACTAACTGAGTTTACTCTAATAAATATACTTTTTTAAACCTATTTCACTTTTCTTGATATCCTCACTATAAACTATAAGGCTCGTAATAATGTGCATATATAAAATGTATCTACTTTTGATACTCCAATACACACACAACAATATAGACATAGTTGCAAGAGGTACAACATCATTAACAACCAGATTCAGAATCCCGAGAATCCCAGGGTATATCCATATTAATATAATTTTATATCCATATCAATATAATTTTTCCAAAATCACACTACCTAACCATGACCTCTGCTGATTAGACTATGGCATGGATCAAATGTACCAATATTTACCAATATTTTTGATATAAAGAAATACAGAATTTTTTTAAACATGACCTATTTCTATTTGAAATTTATTTGGTCCTGGTTTTATATCTACCCGAAAGTTTTGTGTGACTTGTTAAGGTCAAATGGTGAAATAATAGAATATACAAAAAGTATAGTAACAATTTATTATTTTATCTACTAAGTGCATATTAAGTACGTAATTGTATGTATACATATTTGCCATAATTTTTCCTCAAGCTCCTTACAAATACTGTTTAAAATTAATAATTGTTTATACTCAACTAGTAAAAAATTAGTCCAATAAAAGATATATAGGGTTACTGGTAAATAGAACGGTTCCTTTCGGAGCGGTAGACCTAGTTCTCCTGGGGTAAATCACCTGGGTGAATTAAGTACACTACTTAGTAGAATAGATTCACCCAGGTGATTTGCAGGGGCATTAAATGCACTACTTGGTAGACTTGATTCACCCAGAGGTTAATTACAAATTATGTATGATATACATAATTTGTATATGGACACTTTAAATTTGAAGTGTTTATGAATCAATTATTGTAATCTATTGAACATGTCATATTTATAGCGATTTTCAATTCTTTGTCTCCGTTTATTTTCCGACGCGACTTTGGATAAAATATTAAAATAAAATAATGAACGAATTTAAATTTATAAAAAGAGGACGAGGTCGAGTTCTTTTGTACAATGGTCGACAGTATTTAAAAAAAAAGACTTACAAATGTGGTGCTGACTGGTGGAGATGTTCTAGTAAAATATCCAATAAAAAATGTAGTGGCTCCATGACAGTAAAGGTAAACCTTTTTAGCTTTTGAGTGATGATATTTTCAGCCTTATAACATTTTTAGGACTAATTAATATGACTTCTTAATCTAAAAATTTTAATTTTATATTCTTTATATTATAAGATCATAAAATTATAAAAGAAGTTTCACATTACGCGGACTGCACCGTCGACACGGCCAATAATATATGGGCAGATAATTTAGAAACATGTAAGGAAAAAATTTGTACAACAGATCTGCCGATACCACAGCTTTATGAAGAAACAGTGGAAACTTACAAAAACAGTGGTACTGATTTAGTATACGAAATACCACCTCTCGAGAATATTAAAGCGGGCTTGTATAGAAAGAGAAATAAGTACCTGGAAGTTCCTAAAGTTGTGTATGATGAAGTAGCGAATGTTGTTATTCCTAAAAAATTTAGCGATTTCTTACTGGCTGACTACAACTGCGACGGCTTAAGAATTGTATTATTTAGTTCAAAAAATGGTTTAGAAAATATGGCCAAGTTGAAACATTTTTTCGGAGATGGAACTTTTGAGGCCTGTCCAGTTCCATTTTCTCAAATATATACGATCCATGGAGACTGCGGCAGTAGCTCTGAAACCACATACATCTCACCGCTTATATACGCATTAATGTCTCACAAAAATTGCAAGTCGTATGTGATATTATTTGAAATGATAAAATCACAAATAGCCAACTGGAATCCAAAGAAATTTACAAGCGATTTCGAAAAAAGTACAGTTAAGGCAATCTCGACGGTTTTTCCAAAAATTACAGTAAAAGGATGTTACTTCCATTTCCACGAAAGCCTTAAGAGAAAAGCGAAGGCGTTGCACATATTTAAAGACAAAAACAATCGGCGCTGTGTATTTCTGTGTCGTAGTTTAGCGTTATTACCGCTAACTGAAATAAAAGCGGGCAAGAAATATATTGAGGCACTCTTTTCAAAATACAAACATCTTCAAAGATTTTTAATATATTTCAAGACGAACTGGTTGAAGCCGAAAATTATGAAGCAATGGTGTGTTTTCGGTGAGAGGCACAGAACCAACAATTTCGTAGAAGGTTGGCACACTAAATTGAACAAAATTGTTAAAAGAAATAACCACAGTATTTTGGAGGTTATCAGAGCTTTTAAAAAAGATGCAAACTCTGTGCGAAAGCCGAAACAACGCAAACCATGAAATAAAGTCAAATAAATGACGATGTCATCCTGGATGCCAAAATAAGGTTCTTGGACGGGCATATCAATGTGGGTCATTTTCTGGAGATGATGCGTTGACAGGCGTAAAAGCTCGTATTTCTGCGTATCACGAGTGCCTACGAGCCTACTGCCTGCGTATCAGAAATACGAGCGTATTTCATATTATGAGTAGTCTCTTTTATGTTTTCTTTTCTTTCGACTAATTTTTGTAATAGTTATAGTATAGGTGAATAAAGTATACTCAAAATTAATATTAGTATTAACTTACCCGACAAGGTGAATCTATTCTACTAAGTAGTGTACTTAATTCACCCAGGTGATTTACCCTAGGAGAACTAAGTCTACCGCTCCTTCCTTTCAGGGGGTGGTAGTATGGAGTGTAACAATTATTTTTCAATATTACATACCCTGGCCAAAAGTTTGCAAGATATTGAAGATTTTGTATTTTTCTATCTACTATTGATCAAACTCAATTGTTTTGTTAATTAGATATTTCTGTAATTTTTAGGCCCTTCCCCCTCTGCCACAGGTTGCCCCTTTGAGATGGTCACAAAAGTGACTCCCTCCTCATTCTGTCACCTCATTTCACACTTGGTGGACTCCCTCTGTCTCCCTTAACGTGTGACGTAATTTATGAATAATCCCTAATCCTTTAATGTTAAAGAACTTTGAACTTTGAATAAGCTGTGAATGAAATATTTTCGATTATATTTATCAAAGATAATTATCACTTCAAAGCCTTTTCACCCATCAACTTAAAATAGTTGTATATTAAATGTTACCAAATATGTATTGTGCTCCAACTCTTTATGGTCATGTCATTTTTTCCTGAAAATTCTCAGTATTTGTTTAATGTCCTTATCTCGTTGAATAGCTGATAATAAGGTGAGGAAGTGTATATAATAATTTATATGCTAAGTATTTATACAGGCTGTCCGTGGCAGATTTAGGATTTTAAAATTAAATATAACCATATCGACTTTACATAATAAAATAATTAAATGAGCGAAATAAAGAGGGGCTTTTATTTTTTTTTAAATAATGCCATCCAAATGCTGTTCCTTGCATTGTTTACACTCCTCAAATATGTCCACGGTAGTCCTAGGACGCGCTGCAGTAGAGATGGCTGAATGTTGTTTATTTCATCAATTATATTCTCCTTTAATTGTGCTATTGTGTCTCGATTATTTCTGTATACTTGTCCTTTGAGGTATCCCCAAAGGAAAACTCCAAAGGTGTAAAATCGGGTGATCTTGGTGACCATGGGATGTCGCCAAAGTCACCTTATTTGGAAAGATATCCTTTAGTGATATCCTAAACTGCTACCGGTCACCCCTTATATATTTTTTTATAGAAAGTCCGTTATGAATTTATAATCATTTAAAATTAAAAAAGACAGATTTAGTTATATTATTTTAAATATAAGGGTATTTAATTCAATTTGTTTATTTATTTGGTATTAGACTTTTTACTGTTAATAATGCATTACTGAAGTATTAACTAAATATGTTATTTAATCACTAATCAGGTTGACAGTAAGGGTAGATTCTAAATGCAAATTTTTAAATATAATTTTTGATGTATAGAAAATTGGGAAAGCTTTAAAAAATGAAATATCTCTTAAACTATAGGGACTTTTGCACATAGGGCTGTAAGGGTTTCTGTTATATTTTAGTAAATCTTAACAAACTTTAAAAGGAACATGTGACATTTCCAGTAAAATTACCGTGACATACCCACTTTGAAAGTTTATTTGAAAGATTTTTCACTATTACCACAAAAATAAGTTCCATAGATATGTAGAAGTTGATTCTGATATGATGGAAAGCCCATTGTTGTATTTAAATAAAGAATAATTAAAACTTGATGGGGCTAGTTTTTGTGGTAATACTATGCTTATGCAACATTAAAAAGAATGTTTTTTTATGTGACAGTATACAGACAGGCATACGATGATGGTGAGTGGATATCACCTTGTACAATTTTAATAAGTTCTAATATTTGTATTCGTCATTTAGTACAATAGTTTGATACAATAGTACAATAGTACTGCCTGTTGTGCAATAGGTTTTGGGTTCGATTCCCAGTCAGGCAATCATTTGTTTAAAGACACAGGTGTTAGTTCGGGTTTGGGTGTTCCACATGTTGTGTTCGTCTCTGTATGTCTCTGGACCCACTATACAGGTAATCCTAGAGTAGGCCGCTATTATTATTGCATTAACGTTGCACATTCACTGCTCTGTAGTAAAATCAATTTGAAATAGATTGCAATTGATAATACTGATTTCATAGTTTATGTCAAAACATTTCTCTGATGTCCACACCCGGAACAATTACAACGAAGAGATAGTCTGTGAAACATGTATAGAGTTTGGCAAATGAAATTAGAGACTGGAATAACACAGCAAATTTAAAAAAAATAACAGATATTTAATAAAAGGACAAAACAATCAAATTTCCTACTTTATTTTAAACTTTTCAATGGTGATTAGGTTTTTAACGGACGAGCTTTATAAAAAAAAAGTCTTTATTTTCAGCTTATCCAGTCCAGTCCTATCCCATTTTATCTATCGGGTAATATAATGTGATGAAGGCAACACCATATCTCATTATGCTGAATATTTTTCATGCGGCGCGAGCGTGATATTTATCTTTCGCTATTATCTGCATTACAATATGTCAACATCAGTCAAAAATGACAAAAGTTGACACGTCCGCAGATCTGCTGTCAACCATTCGTAATTAGGAATAAGGTTTAGGATAGAGAATTGGGAAGGAAGGGGAATGGGATATTTCAAATCACTCCATCCATCTTGCTTTCCTTAATCCACTTACAATTACAAATTACAAATTTCCTTATCCAATTACAATCCAGTACAAATTCTGTTATTACACGCCCTTTAATTAAAGTTTATTCTACTAGGGCTCCAGTGGTAAGCGAATATTACGGCCGCGCTCAGAACAACGCAGTTATGCAGAAAGTCCAGATATAGTTCTACTACCAGCTGCGCCGCCTCAGCGCAAACCAGCCCCTTACGTGGATATGAGTACGAAGATCAACAATTCCGTCAACGTGTCAATTACACCGAGTACTATAGCGGCACCACCCACACCAGAGTCTCCCCGAGATCCAAGAGATGATGAATCTGAGGACGAGGAAAATGAACCGCCTTTGGCGATAACAGGACATAGGGTATGAAATTTTACTTCATTTAAACTTTAAGTAGCCAACTTTGCATAACCTTTCTTTGTATATTTTTTTTTATTTTATTTTTTATTTATTCACAATTTGTAACAATATTGCCAGGGGTCCCCGCAATAGGCTTCGCCTGTATCGCGAGGAACCAGTTAAAAATTACATAGCAGAATTTACAAAGTTACGCAGATACATTACAATAAAGAGAGTAAGAGATACTTAATAGCACAGAAAACAAAATAGTACAAAAGAAACCCAAACAAAGAGGTTGTACAAATGAAACTTAAAAACATGACAAAAAAGAAAAAAATATACATATAATTTAGGCTGCTTTAGCTAGGATATTCTCTGTCTCAGCGTAGTTTAAAGAGAGAAGCAATATAAAAATTAGTTTTTTTTGCTTCACCCATAGTACAACCCTTAGGGTTACAGTGTTTCAGAATGGCGTTATAAGTTGATGCCCTTATGTGATCCCCGAATCGTTTACCAAAGGTGGAAAGTGTTCTTGGAACCGGTAAATTGAAAATGCGTTTATTACGTACAGAGTTACCTACAGTCAAAGTGATTTAGGGGTTACTAAAGCAATCTTTTACTAAATTATCTCGAGATAATTATACTAATTATCTCGAGATTTTTATATAATTGTGTATTTATCTAATACAAAATTTCTTTGGCTGTCAAATGAGCCCATTTTTGTTTGTTACAACCCATACTCACGTTCATGTTTAGAGGAATAAAAAATTGAAATGGTTGCCATTCAGAAACAGCCCCTTCTGAAGTCTCTGAGGTCAATTACTCTATAACAAGTAAATCACTGGTGGGTTTTGGGATATGGCCCGAAAACCACCCGGGCCTAGTGCCGATTGGTGGATACATTGGTAGAGCCGCCAGATACTTCTATTTCTCGAGCACATGGGATTCCTCACATGTCTTCCCTCACCGCCCAGCTAGTGAAAATTGTTTTGTATTAGTCATTAAATATAATTCTTTGACTAAGGGCTCTGACTTTTAAGTGGGTTCTTTGCTTCAAATATACATATTTAATTTATACAAATGCATAAACCAATTTAAGCCTTTAGCCTTAATCATAGTAATCAATTTGTACACTTTTGTTGTAATAACAGTGTTGTTCATTTTACATTTATGTATGTTGTGATCTCCTCTAACTAAGAGGACACTTTGTTGTTTATATATTTCTTAGTTTTAAGTTATTTGCATGCCGTGTGTACCATGTCCGTGTGTACCATGTCCGTGTGTAGTGATTTGCATGTCCTTGGAAATCCTTTAAAAAAAAAAAAAAATTTATGTTTCCAGGAGTTGTCAAGCGCGGAGATATGGGAGCGCGAGCGCCGCATGCGCGCGTTGCGTGAGAAGTTACGTGCAGAGGAAACTAGACTTGTCCTGTTAAGGAAATTGCGCCAATCGCAGCAGGCGGCCGTGTTGCCCACGCCTAAGGTCAGATTATAATTTATTTATTTATCACTTTATGGGGTAGACACTCGTAAAAACTTGTGAACACTCACTTCCCGGTACATGGCCTCCATTCGAGGACTTCTCGCACCCCTCATAGAGAGACATAGTTGTTTTTTTCGGAATTAACAAATTTTTGTCTAAAATTTAGTCAATAAAGCTCTAATGACCTTTCAAGACTCATCGGACACGTATAGTTGAGGGCGAGTGCAGAAGGTCATTATGGGACGTACGCAGGTTTTGTACAATGTCAGCTTATTTCTAAGCTACTTCTCCCGCCTATGAGAACGTTGAGACGGCCGAGTACAAAGGCAGCTCGGTTTCGGACAGTTTGTATGTGTTCTCGGAAGGTCAGCCGATGGTCTAGGGTTACTCCAAGATATTTGGCCTTCCTAGCCCAAGGGAAAGTTTCACCGAAAAGGGATATCGGAAGTGGGAGAGACATATTCTGATGGCTAAGTTCTGACATAGGCCGAGTCCACTCTTGTGGTAGTTACTCAGCGCTTGTGGTAGCAGCTTTGTTATCCCTTAGTCGCCTTTTACGCCACCCACAGGAAGAGCGTTATTCTAAAATCGTCCGACACCACACGGCTCATTAGGTAGATTCTTCGAAATCTCCCTAAATCTCAGTAACGGAGTTGTGGATATATGGAATAAGTTACCACGAGGAATCATTGAATCACCACCTGTAAACAGTTTCAAAAATAGACTTGACAAATGACCCAGGAGAAGAGATATGGCGAAACTTGTAACACCAGCTAATGCAAGTAATAGGCATCCCACAATAAATGCTGCTCGCTTATTTACACAGTAATAATAATAAGTGGAACCAGCGGGATGTATTTATCGTCCCACTGATAATTTCAACAACAGGAATTGTCCCTATATTTCTCTGAAGACTTGAGAAGGTTAGAAATCCCCGAAAACGTTAGTCGCATAATCTAGAAGGCGGTAATCTTAAGGACAACGACCATTGTTCGGCGACACCTCTGCATTCATTAACAATAGCTAGTGCGGTGTCTTGTCCTTTGGAACCGATACCGACACTTTATAGACTAGAGTTGCAACGAATATTCGGTTACTATTCGGTATTCGGCCTATTCGGCCCTTTTTCGATATTCGGCCGAATACCGAATATTAAATTACTATTCGGCCGAATACCGAATACCTATAAGTTGTTTTGCAAGCAGGATATTTTATCATGAAAATAACCTACTTTTTTATAATTTTAAGTGTTTATTTTTCTGTTGGTAATAATGACATATCTACATATAATATTTTTTGAAATTAGTAATCTAAATTTAAAAGCGGTAGATTGTGGTGTAAAAATAATATATTTTTTGCATTACGAGGAAGAAACCTGTTTCTCTTTTCTTCATACGACCTCTGCTTCTGAAAAAATCTCTCCGAGTAAATCACTGCTTCCAGGTGGGGACAAATACTTTGCAGCAAGCTTATTAAAAAATAAAGCAGCCTTGAGAAAATGTTGCTTTATTTTTTTCCCACCAAAAAATGGATTTTTATTCTTATGTAATTCTTTTAGATTAAGGTAAATGTCTAGGTCTGCTACAATTTCGTTGTCAAACAAAAGACAGTGTGAGCTGTGCCTCTCTGCGCCTATACAAATTGGCGGGTAATATGGCCGAATATTCGACTATTCGGCCGAGGACCCCACCGAATATTCGGTATTCGGCGGAAGGCCGAATGTACTATTCGTTGCAACACTAATAGAGACCCAATAAGGTGACAGTAAATGATCAATTATAGTCTATTCATAGTATAATAAAATCGTAACACAGCCGTTACAGTGTACTACGAACGACAGAGCCCAAAACAACATTTTTTGTCTGTTTGTCTGAACGTGCATCGCGCAAAAACTGCTGGACGGATTTTAATGAAACTAGGCATAGTCTTAGCTAATGTGCCGGCTTAACGTTTAAGGTACTTTTATCCAGATTCATTAAATAGTTCCCATGGGAATGAAGTCGCAGGCACCACCAGTAATAAATAGATCTCGCCCGAATGTATGGTGTTTGTACAGGACACGGCAACGGGCACGGCACTGGCTGGCAGCGGCTGCGTGGTCCCGCCCGGTGTAACTGTTACACCCGCGCCGCCGCCCGCCCACCAACAGAACAAGGTGAAATTAGCGTTACAAGTATGCGTTGTGTAGCATCTATTTGTGCAGTTTGTGTTCATCTCTTCTGTGGATGTTGGAAAATTTATTGCATAAAAGTAAGTCTAAATATAATGTTTACGAATATTCCCGAAAAAGGAAAGCGGATAAAGATAGCATAGAATTTATCCGTGATACCAATTTAAGTAAACTTGTCGCACAAGCCACTGGATTCTCAGTAAGTAGTGTAAAGCGAATCATTCCAGAAGGAAACATTTCTCAAAGCTCGGGACAAATAAAATTCAGCTTACCTAAGAAGCAAAAAGAAATTAGAAAAAAAATAATTGTTGACGACTTTGATGTAGGGGTAATAAGGAGAAAAATTAACTAGTTCTATACCGTAGAAAAAAAAATACCAAGCCTTCGAAAATTGAGAGTTGCCTTGAAAAGAGATGGTATAATGGACTGCGGTCTGGAATATTTGAGTAAACTAGTACATAGACTTGGTTACTTTTATAAAAAGTGCAAATCAGAACGATCTACATTGATCGAACGACCTAACATTTGTAAAGTGGCGAATTAGATACTTAAGAGCCATTTCACAAAAATGACTACAAGCAAGTTTAGGTAATTACAACGCAACGCGAGTGGCAATAGTTCATGCCCCCGTCTCTATAGCGTAACTATGGAAAACAAGTTTTGATACTTTGAATAAGCCGAACTTTTCTCCGTGTGCTTCTATAGATAATACTAATGGCCGACGCGAAAATCCCCGCATATAATAGAGCAATTAGAGCAGTTTTGTGATATTAAAAAATATATACAATAAATCATAATTTATAAAAATAACTATGTTTTCGTTTTAATCAGTTACAAAATTGATATTATTCTAAGTAATCATTTAAAAAAATCTTTAATAATATAGATAAAAAATTGCAGGTATTTTACGTCGAAATTGACGCACATTATTTTATTTTTTCTCGTGATTTGTGTTAATTTACGGAAATATTAGTGTACTATGTGTCAATAGAATTATACACTACGTATAATTGTACCTTATCTTGTTGAATTAATGCATTTTAGTGGAAGAAGCGCGGCTCTGAAGTTCTTACTAGGCGCGTTTTTACTAAAACATGGTTGAGTACTACAGGATAAATAAAGAAATATTTCCAAATGTATCCTATTAAATGTCAATACAAAGAAATGAGCTATTTAAAATATTTACTCAGAAATGTAAAGCAACTTTCATTTCACCTATAGGAGAACACAAAAACTTGTATTTTTCGGTTAAAATGTGAAATGGCTCATAAGAGCTATTTGCAAAATATCGAGCTGAGAATCAAAAGATATTTTTTTGGATGAAACGTACGTGAACAACAATCACACTACATCAAAATGTTGGCATCAGATTCAGAATCAGAACCGAGAGAGTTGATGATAATTTTGACAACAGTGAAGACAGTGCAGAATTCAGGTCTATTCAGTCTTAAATTATTAGATTTTTTTTTATCCGAGTATCTAACAGTGTTAGCAGGATCTCGAATGTCTAAGGGCGACAGTATCCACTTACCACCAGGTGGACTGTCTACTTGTCTGCCACCTTCGTTCTATAAAAAAAACTTAACTTCTGCTTAGTGCGTAAGCTGTGAAGCGCACGCCTGTTCTATTCCACTGCAGCAAGCGGAAAAGCAATTCAAATCGCTCTTTGACTGCCATTTTTGCTTGTATCATTTTTGGTTTGTAAAGTGGTTTTACCGTTTATAGATTTGGTTAAGCAATGCTTATTAACTTATGAGAAATTTTAGTATTGATTGCGTGTATTTATTTATATGAAACATCAATCAGATATGTACAACAGATGCAAATTACATAGTATTACAACTAAGTTTTCCTTATTGTATAATCAACACCATTGTTCACGTATAGGAAACTAGTGGTAATTTTGGTGAACAGCCCGATCAGCTTATCACGGACATATTTAGTGCAAAAAGTAATTTACACTACACACCGCCATAAGTCTAAAAAAAAATAACAGGATTTTGTCTTTGATTTTTGTTATCTATATTCTATACATGTAATAAAATCGTAACAGAGCCGTGTCTAAACATGAAATATTTTTCGAAAAAAATCGTTGCAGTATGTATACTCTACGAACGATACAGAGCCCGAAACAACCATTTTAGAATTTTTGTCTGTCTGTCTGAACGGGCCTTACGCAAAATGTACTGGACGGATTTTAATGAAACTTAGTAAAGTTATAGCTTATGTGCCGAATTAACATTTAGGGTACCTTTTATCCAGATCGTTTATAGAGTTCCCGCGGTAATCGCAAGTTCACGCGAACGAAGTCGCAGGCACCGCTAGTTAAATAATAAATTAAATATTTCTCGCTTGATCTGCCAGCAGAGAGGTTAATTATATCAATAGTAACAAATGTATTGTATTACTGCAGCGGTCGAGCAACTCGGCGAGCGCCAGCATCGTGCCGGGCGGGAGCGTTTCCTCTCGACGCACCTCCAGCCTGCCCGGCGGCGCTACACTTACACCGGGCCCCTATCGATCACAGGTGGGACATATAAACAATGCAAGTTCCTGAAATTGTATGGAAACCAACCGTGTCGCGTCACTAGTGAATTATAGTAACGGGGAATCACTTAATAATAAACAATGCATCTCCCTTGACTCGTTTCACCACTTTCGACGATTTTTTACAATCGCAATTAGGTACAATAGTAGATAACTAAGCTTCCTCTTTATACTGAATTTCTACCATTAAAACTTAATTTTAGTTGTACCATTTTTTGCACTTAATATTTTCCTAAAAGTTTTTTTTTTTACAATGAAGCCTGCTTTTGTTACTGTGTACTTATACTCCACTATGATTGTCAACGTCACACTGTATTTACACAGCTACTAATCGAACCGCTAGTGTTAGATATCTACAAGTATGTAAATTGGTGTAAGTGTATGTACCACTGTGCAAAAAGTGCTGAATTTTAAAGTCGTATAACAGAAGTTAGTTTTCACGAAAGAAATTCATCGTTAAAGAGGGCGCAAGTATTTTTTTATTTAATCTTGTATTGCAATGAGCCTACGGCCTTTGTTAACGACACGGTTTTCCTACGGTACGGCGAATTAGCCGCGCCGTAGAGAAACGTATATGCTTGTTGACGAAGCGGTGAACCGCCGTCGATGGCGGCTCGACTAGCGTATTTTAGTTCCAACCTTCGTGTGTTAATTTTGAGTGCTAATCAAAAATAATTAAAATAAAACAAAACTCGAAATTAGCACAGGTAAGCGATCGCGAAACCGTGAAAACGTCCGGTGTCGTTAACAAACTCCCATAGACTAACACAACACTACTCCATATCGCGCCGTGCGTTTTCACAGTGGGTGCATACGGCGGTATCGCCTTGTGTGTTAACAATCTCCCATAGTAGCCCATACAACACTGACGACTTCACGTTTTCTCCGCTGAAAACCGTGTCGATAACAAGGGCCCTAAGGGCTTTTCCATCGCAGGACGAAGTGGGCCTCGGCTTAGGACGTGCATTACGAACCATGTTAGTATATATGTATACTGGCAGTTCCCGCTTTTACGTACGGCAGGTTGCGTACTGTAAATGGGCGACGTAAAACGAGACACATTTTCCATACATTTCTATGTAAAAGTAAATAAGTATAAAGGTTCTTAGACAGGAAGAAGAAACATTTTCTTGAAGGATCAACCAATTTTATAAATGAAAAGAACTCGTTTTATATTGAACTCGCATGTGACGCAAACTTGTATGCTTACCATACAAGTTTGATTTTGCTTGATTTTGCTACAAGATTGCTGCACATTTCTGAAGATGTAAAACAAATCAAGAGACGTTAATACGAGGAATGGTATCAACAAGTTGTCTGACGTAAAACGGAACGCCGTAAAACGAGGAGTGCTTGTATTGAAATGACAGTATAGAGCCGGTTTTAGACGTGTCTCAAGATATGTGCAAACGCACAAATACTATGTATAGGAGGGTACTTTGCAAATACTAATATTTTGTGTTTGCACAAATATTTCTTATTTGACATTACTGTGTCGGTTTTTAGGCGTACATCAAAGGGCGCAAACCGCAAATATTTGAGATGACTCCTACACACTTGCAAAGAGTCGATTAACTGTTTGACGCTACTCAGAATGGACGATTATTTTATTTCTACGCATATAATGGACTGGATGAACCAGCATTAGAATTTATTGAACTATTACAACGAGAACCAATTATATGGAACCCTAATTTTTTCGGATCTTTAAATTTCGACTGGCGGAGCAGATGAAATATATAGTTAATGGAATATAAATAATACAATGCTATAGCGTCAACCGAATTGTCGTCCGTTTTCGTACATATCTGTACACGTGTGTGGGACCGGCATAATGATATGTTATTGTCCCGCAGTCGTCGTCGGGCGGCGGCGCGAGCATCACGCCGTCTGTGACCATCACGCCCGCACCGCCGCCGCCCTCCCACAATGCCTCTGCCAAGGTAATACTACACACATCACTACCCACTAGCAATAATATAATAAAGGATTATTCTTTAGAATATGGTATCTCACTAAGGTGGGTTACGCTTAGTAGTGGTTGTGCTTGTTTTAGTTTTTTTTTTTTTTTTTATATACTAGTGGGCAGACGAGCAAGCGGTCCCACGTGATGGTAAGTGTTACCGCCGCCCATGGACACCTGCAACACCAGGGGGTATGCGGGCGCGCCGCCGACCTTGCAAAATCCTATTCACAGCTCTCTTGAACCCCATATCGTAGCTTAATGGAAAGACCTCTTGAGGCAGTTCGTTCCACAGCCTACGGGTGCGCGGTATAAAGTAATTTTTGGAGCGAACAGTGCGCGACACCTCCGTATCGAGGAAATGCGGATGGACCGCACTTCTGTGACGGGAGGTGCGGTTGTAGAAACCCGAGGTGGGAATTATATTATTATTATATTATAGTGTGCGTAAACTTGAGAACGCTCGGATGTGTTTCGCACACGCGCACTAAAACAATGTACATGTACGAGCACAACCACTACTAATCGTCACCCGCCTTCGTGAGATGAAACAACTATACATTACAAATCTTAAACAATATTCCAATATATTGTACTGCTCAAGTCGGAGTGAGAATTGGAGTGAACATATTGATATACTCTTTATTTATAAAAAAATCTTACATAAAATAGTCAAAATGTGAGTAGCTAATATAATGAAATGACCAATAATAATGTTCATGAACATTACACATTTCGTATGAAACATTTATATATGTACAAATATATCTACTGTTTTTTTTTTTGTATATGTTGTAGCCTGCTTTTTACTGACATATCTCCTCTCGGTTATTCTAAGGTTTGCTGGAAGAGATTCCTTATAGGAATAAGTCCGCCTTTGTACTTATGGCAATACTGTAGTGTCTTATTGGTAACAATTGATTAGAAGTACAATAAAGAGCAACAACAACATTTTTACACAAGTGTGATTTGCAATAACTACACTGTTTGAGAACTTAAGAAGTTCGCTGTTCGACAATCTAATTATGATACATTTTTTATCTCCAGAAAGACCCGTGTAACTTGCGTCAGTTACGTTAAATAATGAATTTGGCATGTAGTCTTAAATTAGTTTTTTACAATATACATAGATACACTTTATTGTATACTAAAAACATACAAAGTAATACAAAGTACAACCGGCGGCCTTATCGCTGAAGTGATTTCGTGCAGGCAACCTTTAGGTGGTGAAGAGACCTCAGTAGACGAATTAGAGGTAGATGGTGCAATAAGGAAATATAGTAATTGATAAAAAGAACAAAATTGTGTGGTATACATATTACTTAGTATCTCACTGTTGTGATGTTACATCAATAGTTTGTTGCTCAAATTATTCATTACTAGTTTTCTGTTAGGAACTGTGAATCCAGTATTATTTTATCTATTGTAGTAGAAGTCAAAATATTGGTTGCAGTTTTTGTCGTTTGTTGCGTTTGGTAATTTTCTTTGGTTTCTTATCGAGCTTTAAAATAAATTTACACAAAAAAGATCATTTTAGTCTCTAGTACTAACTCTTAGTTGAAGTGTATATGCAAAATATTGTTAAAACATTGCATTTTTTAATTATTTAATGCTAAAAATTTGCTGATGTATTACAAGCCTGCCCAGGATAACTCGTCAGTGACGAGTAGCACGAGCGATGCAGTGAGTATGGAAATGTGATGTCATTTCACAAACTATTTACAGTTTTAAAGGCCGACTACTGGAACCAATAGCCAGTTAAATATTTGCTCACACCGAACTTAAAATATTATTACAAAATCACCGAAAATTATAACTTGCTGATATTTGAATAATGAATTAGTTAACTTTTACTGAATTTTTTTCTACTAAGTTATAGATTATTTATAGAAAGGGATAAAGTCACGACTAAATAACATAGCACCTAGAATGAGTGGACTCGTCGAAACGCTTGGCCAGTTTTAAGCCCATACATTCTTCATACACAAGACAACGTGCGTGAGAAGGTCCATGTCCACCAGGGGACGATAAAAGGCCTGATTACGGTGACTAACTAACTGTATGATTAGTCATACGTTTTTGCGTAGCAAATCGAGTATCATTTAGAACTTATTACACGGCGACAAATGACTGTAGATCCGTCAGTGAATTATTATTTCTAGATGGCTGCAGTTAGTTCCATTTTTCCCTGCGTTCAAAGTATTGAAATTAAATTAAATGATTTGAAATGAAATGATTTATTAGAACCATATAATTTAGAAAATGAACAATGCAAAAACACAACCAACTAATACCGATCTCCTAGATATGCACTTCTTGGCCGAAAGTAATACACATCGGCCTTTAGAAAGGGACTATCGGCTAGCTTCGGTTTTGTAGAGCGTCGTCTCTGTCGACAGTCACCGACGTATTGGCATACGACAGAGGCGACGCTCTACTAAACCGAAGCTAGGTGATCACAGTCGGATGTGTATTACTTTCGGTCGGGATGTGTACATTGTTACATAACTTATTCATTATCTTTCAATTATTATTTCAACATATGTACCTCTCACGCTATCTCTCCCTCTCTCTCAGTTTGTGTGTATGTATATGTGTGTGTGCGTGTGTGAAGGGGTGCGTATGAGAGGGTGTGTGCGTGTATGTGTATAAAAAAACTACAAAAACTAACAATAAGAAGAATTGCATCAAAACAGTTTTAATCCCACAGTGGGATTCCCTGTCAGACTATTGGTGACAGTATGTCGACCTTTAATATGACACAAATGTCCCATTTACTCATACAATAAAACGCCGTTATGCTGTCGTTCAGGCGAGTTCGCGCAGCTCGGAGGATACACAGACGCCGGCGCAGCGGCAGGCCGCCGCTAAATTGGCGCTGAGGAAACAACTAGAGAAGACGCTCTTACAGGTAAAATATTGAAGATTTTGTTGTACATTACACTTTTGGTAACCTTTTGGTACAATTCTCAAAATGCACATGAGTCTCAAAATGGCGAATTCTTAAAATGGCATATTCTTAAAACGACAAATCCACAAAATGGCAAATTTCCAAAATGGCAAATCTCATAATGGTAACTAAACAGTTTTATTAATGGAAGTGATTTCAGTATGGATATTCAAAAATCACACATGACTTTTTGTGTATACATGTGTAATTTTATCACCTACCCACATTTGATCTTCACATTCGGAAAGGCTAAACACTAAAAGACACACTAAACTACGAATGTTATTTATCTATTTAAACTGGTCTCGTATGTTCGTGTTACATCTCATATTGATGTAAACGCGAATATTTACCTTATTTATTTCACTTAACATTTCGGTTGTGTTGCACCAACCATGTTCACGAGCTGCAATGTCAGTGTGTAGAAAAATGCGAAAATTTCAAAAATTATGTTAATATGTTTGTTTCCAGATTCCACCACCGAAGCCTCCACCACCCGAGATGAACTTCATCCCGTCTCCTAGCAACACGGACTTCGTGTACCTGGTGGGGCTTGAGCATGTTGTCGATTACCTCACCAATGAGGACCGGTAAGTTATTTGTTCGTATATAGACATTGCCTGAGATATGGCAAATTAAACATAAAAATGGTTTAATTTTTTTGAATTTTTGACTCGAAAGCCATTTTTCGCAATATTGCCATACTTATAGCTAAAAAATAACTTCAGATTCGTATTCAGCGATCCCAAAAACATTAAAATACGTCAAAATTAGCCATTAGAACAGAAATGGTCGGGCCACAACCCTAAAAACTTTCTTTAGGGTGGTAAGCAAGTGGTGGCGGTTGATGACGTTTTGAGCGTCTGGCCAGCGACCAGACGCTCAAAACCAAATAAACCTTTTGACTGTCGTCATATATTAATGCTATATTTTTTCAAATGTACCTTATTAATTGTTATTCCTATGTTGTATTCTCAATTAACGCCAATGCGTTGTATATATATTTATTTTATACAGTAAAATATATCGATAACTTTGATTTCTTTGCATTAGATAGGTTTGCCGTCTGAACTGCGGACTGTTGAATGAGATTCTACAGTTTAAATGTTAAAGGTTTCCTCTCACTACACCGGACCGTGCCATGATCGTAATATGACCGACACCAACAAATAAATATTATTTGTCTTAGGTATATTATTTTATACATGAAAAATAATATAAGACAAAGCACCGACGCGTGCCATAACCGATCCGCCACAGAAATCTCAGCGAGAATATTTCGCGGACGGCGGTACGGTATGTACACTGTACAGGTTCAGTATTTCTCCCTTAGTTTCTTCGCTCGGCTATTGTGAACCCAATAATGTTTGCTGCGTGTATCTTCTTCGTTCCCGTTTTTCCTCTTCATCAAATCTTAGCCGAATTTATATTGGATAGATTTTTAGTAACAACAGCTTTGCTAAAACAAATACATTACTTTAAAAGTATGTTATAGAAAGACCGTAATGCAAGTTTTATATTGTATAAAGTTTGTAGAAATGTGCACGTTGCGTAACAGGTTCACACTGCGTTCTGCCGACTGTATAGTGTATCAAATAGATTTCCACCGCGTCCTGCCGGTAGCAAGCAGTACATTCATCAAAGTGGTTTGAACCACTTTGTGTAGTGACACAACTTTGACGAACTGTTCTAATGAGCGATGATACCATCCGGCTTCTCACTCCGGTGTAGCCAGCGGAGACCTTTAAGCAGGACCTTCACCACGAACGAAGTCACGTTTGAAGTTCAGCTAATTAGCTAAGCTTATCTATTTCCATCAGTTCTTTTTTCCCACGCATCCTGCTCGTAATGCGTAGCTAAAATGCGCGGGGGGGGGGGGGGGGGTGAGGGAGGCAGAGTTAGCTTACATTTTTCAGTTAGCTCACACCGCTTAGCATTGTAGCTCGTGGTGGAAGCCAAAGTATGAAAAGGACTCGTCGCTACATGTACTAGCTAAACAAAGTTAGTTTCGTTCGCTGTGGACATGCATTTTACACGTATGTGTGTTTGTGTGTAGTATGCCCCGTTCGAGCGTACCGGCTGTGTGCGCGCAGTGCGGGTGCGACTTCACGCCGGTGTGGCGGTGGGAGCGCGCGCCAGCACGCCGCACAGACGCGACGTTCACGCACGCGCCCGCCGCCGCGCGCCGCCTATGCGAGCTCTGCGTCTCCGGGAACGTGAAGCGAGCACTCAAGGTCGGTACACCTACACGCTTTACTACATTTACACTCCTGCTCTTATGCTACCGTCTTCGGCCAGCTATAAATAAATGCATCATTTATTTCTCATATATTCAGGAGCAGTGCCGGCGTTAGCATTAACGACGCCTAAGGCTAACATTATCGTTGAGTTTTCTTTTACGGATACGAAATTTCTAGAAAAAAAGGCTTAAGTGTAAAATCGAGCGGTTTAGTTTTGATATTTCTAGGAACTTTTTTGACACTGAAACTTTCCTTCAGTATCACCATGAGAATAATAAATAATACGAGTATAGAAATGAATCTCGCGCGCCGAACGCGTTCAAGATCACGATAATAGTTTCGCGTCGTATCATACCAGCTGTCAGTCAGGGCCGCGCCGCCTGACGCCTTAGTATTTAATACCTACTTAACCTAGTGTAATTTAAATCTAAGATACTTACGTAAACTTATACCTAAGTACCACCTACCGTACCTACCTCTTATTATCTATACCATTTTTGTGCGCAACTTATCTAGTTTAAAAAAATAAATCAAAATAATAAATCAAACAAACCCGTGTGATACCATACAAGCACCATATTGAATTGGACTTTGATAAGGATAGGATTAAAAAAAGGCATCAGGACTGTAACCAAAAATAGTGTCCACTGGCATGCTTTCGTACTCGCTCATAATGTCCACACTCGTGTGAGCGACGAGGCATCACAGTAGAAGCCGTATACAAAATGGTTTCTTATGGTGCGGCTTGTAAACACATTCAATATATTGCCACCCTGCTTTTTTTATAGAACTATTGAAAAAAAACTATTTCATGTTTTTTATAATTATTTAAACGTTTTAATAACTACATAATTTAACTACCTAACAGGTATACGGATATAATAAATTATTAAATAAGTGACAGCTCTCACGGCATCCGTGGGAGACAGGGGGACGTTACGGGGCAGGGGGGAAATAGGTATTTATTTCGCGGCTTTTGGGACACGCACAAACAAGATTCCCTTCTAAACTCGTATTATTTATTACTCTTATGGTATTCCCAGAGCTAACGACATGGACGTAGAAATTTTTTATGGACCTCGGTGTCCCCTGAATATGAGAGGTTTTGGGGTGCTTGGATTTATCCAAAGAAACCACTTGCCTGTTTTTTGAGTTAACCGGTCCATTTTTGCTTTTACGATCATCAGAAAATTCAGCACCCCTGCAAATTTGGCGCCCCGGGCGATCGCCCTACCTCGCGCGCTCCTAACGCCGGCACTGTTCAGGAGGTACTGTTCCATTACTTTTCGTCTGAAATTGTGCAACCATCTTGTAACACTAAATATTGTAATAACTTGTATTAAATATTATTCGTACAAGGCACCGACTCCCGCACTATTGACCATTTAACAATGATAACAGTAGATGAAGTTGTGCTGTATTTGCAATTCTCAGTGAGCGAGGAAAGCGATCTTGATTTCACTGAAACAAAATACTAAACAATAAAAACTCGTCGATTGTCACATTACACTAGCAATCGTTCACGACTACGTGATTACACTAATTTGCTTTCAAACCATTTTCCAACTGTTCATTGTTTTATATTTGGCTAATAAATTAAAGGCCTGTTCAGATATAAGCGATATTCGCTGTCGCCTGCTGTAGCGATATTCGCTAACCGCTTCGGGTAACGTTATACCGCGTATAGCGGCCTAGGCCGAGTGTTAACAGTATAGTTTACCGAAGGGGTAAAACGCGTGCCTAGGCGATGTTCGCTTCCCCTTGGGGAATTCACGCGACTTGCCGTATTCGTACAAAATACCCGATGAGATATCGCCTATACTCCGTGCCATTTAACATGGAAATAGCGGTCACCCGACTTTCACCCCGTACTAATGTACTTATGTTTACGATAGCTACACTTGCCAATGTTCGCCTTAATGAGCGAAAATAGCTATCGAAAATAGGCGGCAGCGCATATCAGTTCTATTTGTAGAGGCCTTTAGTTGTATCCGTCAGTTATAGTAAGTATTTTGTGTGGTCGCGGCAGGCGGAGCACACGGCGCGCCTTAAGACCGCATTCGTCCGCGCGCTGCAGCAGGAGCAGGAGATCGAGCGGCGGCTCGCCGCGCCCGCCCCCTCGCCTCCGCCCGCGCCGCCGCCCGCGCACTCGCATCGACCGATACAGGTCACTCACTGTAGTTGTAAATCAACCGTTGACAGCGGCTTTTAAATAAACAAAATCTTTGGTTGCCGACGCATAAGCAACCGTTGACAACGGTTGCGAGTTTAAGAAAGATAAAGAAGTTAAAGAAAGATTTTACAGTTTATTGGGGTAAAAATTAGTTTGACATACGTTATGCTAAGTACAAATATAGTAATTACTCTTATTTATAGGTCAATTACTGAATTTACAATTTCACCACCTAGTCAAAAGTTGGTGCCCGATTCTTTTTTGCGAGACTCGTAACACCATCTATTGATTACAACAATTAGTAGTGGACAAACTGATTTGATTAGGTACATTTCAGTCACATTTGTACCTGAAAGCCACGTAGTTTAATCATTAAGTTGAAATTAAATACGTATAGCATTGTATACTGTTTAAATAAAAAAGGAAATCTTAAAAAACAGACAGATCTATCCATAAAATTAAATTTCTGAAGAATCACCTTTTAATTTAATATTTTTTTTTATAGAGCAGATGAGCAAACCTTCAGTAAGGTGCTAACTAACACCAGTTAAAAATGACAAACAGTGGCACACTCCCGTATACGAAACCTACCTACCTACTTTTGGGGATTGATGTACATATATATAATATTTCATAAACCATCACTAAAACCGCAAAACTTAGAATACATATTTTTTTAAATATTCATATAAAAATTCGACCTTCATTTTATCGAGTTCCCGTTAAAAAGTATCCTGGATGTGAATTGACCTTAAGTGTTGTACACGTATATAAGCCCCTTGTTAACGATACGATTTTCCTACGGTACGGCGAGTTTGCCGCGCCGTAAAGAAATCGTATAAAATACTTGTTATCGCCACGGCACTACCGGCCGGTAGAACGGTTTCACGAAACCGTGAAACCGTCTGGTGTCGTTAACAAACTGCTCGATATTTCGCCGTGCCTGTTCACGGTCCATACGGTGGCCGCGGCATCACAGCTCCCATAGTAGCCCATACAACACTGATGAGCGCAAGTTTTCACGACGGTAAAGCGTGTCGTTAACAAGTGGCCTAAGTATTGTATAAGTGTGTATAATTGTGTGTGTATGTGCAGATGTCTGTGACGCGCACACACTCGCGGCCGACGCCGCCAGCGCCGACACCGCCGGCGCCCGCGCCGCCCGCCAAGACGCCGCTGCCCACCACCACCAGGTAAACAACCTACAAACAGATAGAGAGACAGACAAAGTCAGACATAGACAGACAGATAGACAAATATAGAGAGACCAGATAAATAGACAGACAGGCAAAGAGACAGTCAACCAAATAGCCAGACAGATGGAGATATTGCTGATGACGGATAAATAGATAGACGAACATGCAAATAGAGAGAATAGAGAAGTTTTTTTTGTATAGGATTCATTCAAGAATTTTCCATAGAAAATCATGAATTCTATTTATTCTTATATAAGGTTCCTTACCAAGATTTATTCCTTACATTCTACACTATCAATTAACACAATAAAATAACGTACGATTTTTCATGGAAAATAAACAGGTTCGATTCCTGATTTTTTTTTTATATTTTTGAATGCAGTTTTTCATAACTCGAAAATCGACGCCATTGCCCATAGAGCAAATTTCTCTATTTTTAATAGTTTTAAATTTCCTTAATGAGCCCGTTTCAAATAAAAATCTTGTTCGATATAATGGGGATGGGGTAATTTTTCTAACATCCTGCTTTTATGTATTTTTATATACAGAAGAGCAATATACATTGAACCACAAAGTGGCTGTGTTAGAAAGATAATAATCGCAGAGTTATAACATTTTAGTCTTCATTTATTAAAAGTGGCGTGACGTCACAGTAACGGCTGCATGGATAGACTTGTCATTCATTGGTCTTCGTGTACTCCACAATGGTACAGGCATCAATTTTAGGCAAATTAGTGGAATTTGCCGGTACAAATGGAGCAGCATCATTCATTGTGCAGTTTCGAATGCAATATTGTCGTAAATAACGAGAAATTCAAGTTCAGAAAGAAAGACAACAAACCGCAGTCAGTTTATATCCACAAATAGAACTTATGTTTTTGTTCCTTTAACTCGATGACAGGTAACTGTGAAATTTATTGTGATTTGTGGTGATATTACTTTTTTTTTTGTACATTATGACAAAAGTTGTAATCCATACAGCCGTAACTGTGACGTCATCGCCTATATTTCGCATGTTTCGCTATAATTTCCTAGTCCTTTGTCGAAAGAAAATGAAACTCTTGCATGTCCAATTCTTTCGAAAAATCAATAACTACTGAATCATTAAAAATTATGCATCTCCCTAATTGTTAGCAGCTCTCGTTCCACAATGAGCTCCGGCGAATCCCTACGCAGTCATCACTCGGAGCGCACCCGAGAGCCGAGCGAGGTGCCCGCCAAGAAAGGCAAAGGTAACGAGCATGTATCACACAGTTTACTTAATACTATCACTTGTTTAGGTATATCACTTGGAGGGGAGAGTGCACGCTGCATTCCCGCAGTCGCTGGGCGACCTCGACTGGCTACGTTACCCCTCTCTCGTGTACTGCACTTCCTACTTTATCCTGTTTCTCTAATGTACGTACGATTCGGTAGCGATATACCAGAGCCCATTTAACATACATCCCATCCTATTCCTTCCCATTTTTCCAACTGTTTTTCCAAATCCATCCCTTTATGCCAATGTAGTCAGCGCATCCGGAGGCGTGTCAACGTTTGTCATTTTGGACTGATGTTGGCATGTATCGCGGATGTCTATGGGCGACATTGTCCACTTTCCATCAGGTGGACTGTACGCTCGTCTGCCGCCTTATTCCTAAAAAAATGAGCAATTCGATTTTTGTCTAAAAATATTAGGTTTCATCTTCCCAAAAAAACCCAGTTTGCTGAATTTCGCTATGGAGCTTTGTAATAGTGTTCTAAGACAACATATCAACATATCACATATCGCGTGGCCGTTTTGACATATTTATTTATTTGCAAACTAAGTCTTAAAATCTATATACAAGCACTTACAACTTAGAGGCCCTTTCCAGGCAGAGCAAAGGGCTGTGATGAGTGCTACACTTATGTTTAATGTTAAAATTAAATCATTTTTTATACATGGGAATATTATTCAACGTTTATTTAACACATTCAACGTTTTTTTCGCGAAGATCTCTCTTTCTATGGCTCGAATATCAGTGGGGATTATTATAAAAATTGTAGACCAGAAGTTTTCTACAAAAAAGATTCGATACATTTTTTTGTCAAGTGGATACGCCAGTTCCACTTACAAACGCCCAGCCATGTGCCAATATCAGTCCAGAATGACAAACGTTGGCACGAACCCGAATACGCTGCCTACCTTTGGAGATCTAGGAGTGTATATGGAGAAATAGAAAATGAGAAATATAACACGACGAATTCTCCTCATTCCATTACACGTCCTCTCCTCCTTGGGGTATGGAATTATGGTCCTAGTATCCCCCATACTTGAATAACGAGTATAATGGAATGAATTACCAGTGACATCTTGTAGTGCTCCGTAGCACTATCACTTGTTTACTTCCCTTTGTTTTTATATTGTTTTTCATTCAGTACTAATTACAATGTGTTATTTTATTTAGGATTTCACTCAAGTCTCAATATCTGACAAACTAGAACTGACAATAAGGCCCCCTTTCACTTATAATTGTAACATTACTGTGTAATTTGAAATAATTCCAATCAAGCATATTTGAACCTTAGGGGCCACCACTAAATTGTTGTACGTCACGCAAATTCAGTGGTTTTAGACCACACTGTCACAGGTTGTCCCCTGTTTATTTTAAAGTGTGTACCAAAATACATATATATAAAACAAATTTAAATTTTGTAAAATTCGATATTTTTCTTACATTTTTATTGTACTTGTATCAGCCTATAACGTCCCACTACAGAACACAGGCCTCCCCTAGTGAATCACTGAGGGGTATCGGGCTGTAATTCACCACCGTTCATTGGCCCTTATCATTATGCTGTGTCCGTGTCCAATTGTTTTTATATTTTAAATGTGGCGTCACAAAATGACTGTCAGCTCGCTCTGTCACACCGTGTGACCCCCTCCCCCTTAACTTGTGACGTAATTTATAGATGACCCCTTTATATAATTGTAATAGAGTTTAAAATTGGACGTGTCTATTTGTTGAATGTAATAGTGGTACAGTATCGAGTGTTATCTGCTGTGTTTCCGTGTTGAAGGGTCGTCCTCGAGCAGCACCAGCCAGGGGAGCAGCAGCAAGCAACATCAGGTGAGATCATATAGTTTTTTTTATTACCTATATATTTATTTATTTACTTCAAGCAGCTAAGGCTCATAGAATATAAAACAAAATTGAAAACATGAAGTAATTAAATATATGCACCATGCGCTGTGCTCGTCTGTCAAATATATGCACCGTGCGCTGTGCTCGTCTGTCAAATATATGCACCGTGCGCTGTGCTCGTCTGTCAAATATATGCACCGTGCGCTGTGCTCGTCTGTCAAATATATGCACCGTGCGCTGTGCTCGTCTGTCCCTTGGAAGTCGGCTATATATATATAACTTCGAAGTTATACAAGCTCCTACAAAAATAGTGTGAAATATTTTAATATGTCTACCAGTATACTAAAACTATTATTTATAAACTAACATATATTTCCTGTTTTTTATTACATTAAAAATTAATAATTGGTGATTAATTTAACCATGCAGTTAAGTTATGCACATGCGCGCATAACGCCTTACTAATTGTACTTACGCGCACTTACTGATAGAAGCGGGCGCATTCAAAGGAACAGATTTAACCTACGCGAACAGATGTGGATAGTGTTATGTACACACGAGTAAATTCGTCTTCAATATTTATTTTATATTATAGTTAAAAAATCACGAAGTACATGTTAATTTATAGTTAGATGTTAATTTAGTGTACTGATTGACATATTAAAATATTTGACACTATTGTTGTAGCACCTTATATAGCGGACTGTAAGAGAATTGTGCTGGTTTTTAGGGTTTTCAAATAAAAGTTGCAAGAGATCTATTTAATTGCTAAGAACGAGAACAATGACAGAAATAGAAATCGATCGATATTAAAACAAAATGTATAAAAATGAACACTTCCAAAAGAGATCAAAATAGGATGGCCACATCAGTTGTCATCAATATAAAAAAGATGGCAAAGGAGATGGTTTACCCGGTGGTAAGTGAATACTGTCGCCTATGAAAATTTGCGATACATGTCAACATTAGTCAAGATTGGCGAATATTGGCATTACCCGAAGCGCCGCCTATCTTTGATTGCCGGAGTGGGTTTAGAAAGATTGTAAGCGATGGGTTATCTATAATATAGGTTATTATCGGATGTATGTTATCTATAATATAGGTTATTATCGGATGTATGTTATCTATAATATAGGTTATTATCGGATGTATGTTATCTATAATATAGGTTATTATCGGATGTATGTTATCTATAATATAGGTTATTATCGGATGTATGTTATCTATAATATAGGTTATTATCGGATGTATGTTATCTATAATATAGGTTATTATCGGATGTATGTTATCTATAATATAGGTTATTATCGGATGTATGTTATCTATAATATAGGTTATTATCGGATGTATGTTATCTATAATATAGGTTATTATCGGATGTATGTTATCTATAATATAGGTTATTATCGGATGTATGTTATCTATAATATAGGTTATTATCGGATGTATGTTATCTATAATATAGGTTATTATCGGATGTATGTTATCTATAATATAGGTTATTATCGGATGTATGTTATCTATAATATAGGTTATTATCGGATGTATGTTATCTATAATATAGGTTATTATCGGATGTATGTTATCTATAATATAGGTTATTATCGGATGTATGTTATCTATAACGATATTGAAAAATAAGACAGGGTTTTGTAATTTTTTGTTTGATTATATGTAACAGGTAACTGTACTATAACTTAATGTTGAAAATTCTTTCACTTTCAAGAAGCTAAATTCAAATTTATGTGCTTGTCTCATCACCTTCTGATAAGGTATCAGGAGGTGATGAAGTAACTGTAAGCAATCTGATAAAGAATCGGGAGATGATGAGAAAGGCCCTAAATGGTCTTATATCTATTTCCAATCTTAAAACTAATATCGAAATAATCATAATCTATTTTTTTATTTTTTGCATTCTGATTTATGTTCATAGCCTTTAGGTTTTTTCTAAGAAATCGCTATATTTGTATTTTTGTGTATGGTTGTAATAATAATGTATTTTTGTGTACAGCAACTGGCGGCGGCAGCGGCAGCGCAGATGGCATTCGAGCAGCAGAGCGCTGCTGCCATGCAAGCGTTACAGCACCAACTGCTTAGAGGTGAACACATTGTTCATTTATTTCATTTCATTTTTGTCAGCATAAGTTACACACAAATATAAGTGTATGGTGCGACAGAGCTTTTAATTTACTTGGCCAAAAAGGGAACTAATTGCCGCCATCCTGAAACGTCACTCTAGTGACAGTTGTCGTACCGTTCACCTCTGGATGTTGTCAAGAGAGAACAATTGACATATTTTTGATATAAAATTTTATAAAATACATTTTATACATATTTTATAAAATTTCTTGTAAGTAGAAGCATCACTATTTTTGCTTAAATATCCCATTCATTCAAAATACACATGAAGTTTGGTTAGCTTAATCAACTTCGCATTGTCTTCTACGTTTACCCTAAAACATGCGACGCTTGCTCAGTTGGTAGGTTTGAGAAACTAATAACAAACATCCATTCCTCACTCCAGCAATTTATCAGTAAATGGTGTTACAAATAAAAAAACAATGAGGTGTTTTTTTTATAAATTTATTGTTATAAAGCAGAACTTTATTAATATGCGTAACCAAGCGTTTTATGAGATATTTACAAACATAAGTAGCAGATCTTTACGAATTGAAAATTAGACAGCAGAATGAATCAAAGAGCTTGGAGCTTTGAATTTAAGTTTTCGTTAGCGGCCAGTTCTTTGGGATTTAGTAGCAAGAAGTTCGGTAAAGGTCAATCAATACTCGAAAGAGTATTGTTATAATGTATTTAACCTGGCAACACATAGTCGATTGTCAATACCCATAGTCAGACAATTTTGCTCACCAAGTATTTACCGGGAGATTCCAAGCGCAGCACATCCAACAGCCGCCGAAGACTAATTGACTATTGACTAAGAACGGAGAAGATTAATGGTCTTTATAAACGGTTAGAACTTTGTTTTCTATGGCGTCGACGATGGCAACCAAAACGATACGCACGCGCGAGGAAGAGAGCTTTTGATGATATGCGCATTTTCACCCGGTGACAGCGTCAGCCGTAATCTGTCATGGGCTGAAAGGCAGTGTTTCAAAACGTGGCCAAAACAATAAAGCGGCGCCAACAGTCTGTATACAAATAAATTTCTTTTTTCCTTGATAAATAGGTACTACGCGACAATTAGATATAAACGAAACCATATGCAACAGCTAGTCTATGTGACAGGTCTGAGCGGAGCGGGCAACAGCGGCGGGATGTCAACAGCAGCAGCGGCAGCGGCAATGATGCAGTTTTCACCATTGCTGTACACCTATCAGCTGGCAATGGCACAGGCCTCTGCGCTCGGCAAGAGATGTGAGTGATTAATTCAAATATTAACCGTAACCAGCCCCTTTGTCATCCTGTGTCTAGACACGGAAAGTGCACGGTCTAGACCTCAAATGTCTAGACAATTTGAGGGGGAGAGTGCACGCTGCAATCCAACAGCCGCTGGGCGCGCTCCACTGGCCACGTTACCCCTCTCTCACAGAAGACTGCCTTGAAATGTATTACATTTCCCACATTATCGTATTTCCCCAATGTACGTACGTGTTTCGGTAGTGAGTGAGATGTGCCAGAGCCCATTCCCATCCCATCCTATCCCTCCCCATTTTCCCAATCCTTTCTCCAAATCCATTCCTATATCTCCAAAGGTAGGCAGCGCATCCGGGGGCGTGCCAACATTTGTCATTTTGGACTAATGTTGGCATGTATCCCGGATGTCTATGGGCGACAGTATCCACTTACCACCAGGTAGACTGTATGCTCGTCTGCCGCCTTCGTACATAAAAAAAAAAAATACACGGGCCTCTTCATGCAGGTTGTTTTGTGCATGAGGAATGTATGGCCTTAAAATATCGCACTGTGCGGGAGGCACGTTGAAGAGTCCACTCTTGTAAAGATGGTTGTAGTTCCTCGAGGCTTGTGGTACCAGCTTTCTTATCCCTTAGTCGCTTCGACATGACCCCCACGGGAACAGATGGGGTGGTGCTATTACGTCATACGACACCACACGGCTATGAAAAATTGCTACATTCTAATTCTAATTTATAGTCCTGATACCTGATCCATAAGTTTAAATTGGCTCCGTGAGCTATGGAGAGGGCTATGGTCAAGTTTGTTTGCGGGATAGTTTTCGAAATGAACACATTCACCGAAGAAATAAGGTCAGAAACATAGCTCGTAGAATGTGCTGAAGCACTGGGGCAGGCCGTGTATGCTGCTGGGCCGATAACTCCAGTTTGCCTGAGTATAAAGACACTTCCAAACGAGAGAAAGTGTGGGAAGGATATCTATAGCTAGTGTTTGTTATATCCATTTTTAAAGCAGACACTGATGTTAAACACCGAACAGGTCCTTTTCTAACTGATGAACACCACTGACTGATCTAGGACAAGATCGTAATGGGGCGACATATTCAATAACTCAGCAGATATCCTTCTCACACATTCTCTCGTTTGGAAGTCTTTATATTCAGGTAAAATTACACCACCTAATATAATTTTTTCGAGACCATTTAAACAAAAAAAAAAAAAACCCAATTTTAATTAAATAGTTGACCCCAGGATAGAACTTTAGTCTATTTGGGAAGTTATGTGACTTTAAGTAAATTTGTCTTTGATGTAAATCTTGAATAAAGATGTACATGATGTACGGAATAAATAAATAAGCTGAGGTCTTACGGATTGCTGGGAAACCATATTAGTTACAAATTCAACATCCTATAAAGAAAACACCATGATACTTCCGCTCTTCTCGCGTCTCGCGACCGTACTAAGCCGCGCCTGGTAAGGGCGCAACAGTTCGTCGCAAATGTCGCGCCGTCAGTGTCGCGCGCCACCCGCGGCACTCCACCTTTACTAGTGGTCGTGTTCAACGTGTAAATATCGTGAGTGTGACAGCGGGCAAGGGCGGCGGAGGGGGCGGCGGCAGCGGCGGCGCGATGGCCGCGGAGATGCAGCGTGTGGCGGAAGCGCAGCGGCAGTACCTGCTCGACATGATCCCCGGCCAGCACGCGCGCAATCCCTGGACCAAGAACTGAACACTGCCGCACTGGTGAGTACACTGCATGGACATTGCATTTGCAGGGGCGAATAGAGCTTGTCTAGCGCCCAGGAGCAATGTCCAGGGCCTGGAAAATCTAAATCTAGTTTTGATAGCTGGGCCCAGAAAATAAATTATGATTTCATGATAATATTACTTGATTTACATATCAGAGAGGGTTTGCACGTAGCCAACAAACTAACAACAGTAAACAGTTAAAACAGAAAATGAAAGTGAAGCTCGGCCGCAGCTCGGCCACAGCTGTTGCTATTTTTTAATGACAAAGATTGCCCTGTTAAAATTTCAGTGCCTCAAATATATTTTTTGGATTTTTTGCCAAAATAATTTTGCAGATATCTGGCTGGATTTAAAATCCGATAAAATAATCTGGCTTTTGTATTTTTCAACTCCTCAAATATTTAATTCAAAGTTATGAAAATTTCAAAACGCCTCAAGAACATTTAAAAAAAATAATTAAATATTTAAAAAATATGAGGATTGGTAAACTTCCACAACCCTTCAGCCAGGTGTTCACATTGTATTAAATTATAATGGAAAAAAGTATTAGACAAATTTTCAGTGCCTCAAATACCTATCCGAAATTGTCACTCAGCTCTTGGACCATAACAAGGACAGTCACACGTCAAAGCGATCTTTGCTTGTCTATTACGCTAGTATTAAGAAGTGTTTGGTTAGACATGAACACAACTGATGTTTGACATTATTTCACAGGACCCTCGAGAAGCTGTAAAATGCCAGTGTTGCATTTGAAGAGATTCGGAATCTAATAGTTAAATAAGCTAGCTAGTGGGAAGTGACGTAATGCGCGTGTTTGCACAACATTTATACGTAAAATGCAACAAGATATTAAGTTAAAGTGAATTACAAGGGCACTCTACAAGTAAATACTGCAACTTTCACTAGAAAATAGCGAATTGTAAATTAAAGAAAAAAAATTCACATGAATAATTTTGTTTCTGTCCATATTAGTTTTATTGATTTTCGTGGCTAATATAATAATTCAATTTAGCAAATAGAGTAGGTAGTCCATTTGCAGAAGTCGCTATTTCATCAAAACCAAACTACGCAAAATGAAAAAAAAAAAACGAAGTATTAAATTATCTATGAGTGTTAAAAAACATAATATCATTGAATGAGTAGTGATCTGATTATTTGCTCAGGAATTAAATAAAAATAGTTCATTTTTCTAGGGTCTTACTTTATTATCTATGATGGAAATTGTCGTGTTAACTTAATCGGGTAAAAAGGTCAAATAGCAAGTGTTTTTTGCAAGTGGACTGTACAATGGAGATAGGCCAAATTTCTCATTATTAGTTATTTTTCACTATTATTCATTTATTAATTTTTTGAAAGAATTAGACATGTACACAACATATATATGTTTTATTTTTTTGGACAAGGACTAGGAAATTATAGCGAAAAATGTGAAATATAGGCGATGGCGTCACAGTTACAGCTGGTATGGACTTTTGTCATAATGTAAAGTAATATCACCACAGATCAAAATAAACTTCACAGTCACCTGTCATCGAGCCAAACGAACAAAAACATAACCTCTTATTTGTTGCAATAATCTCTTTGTTGTGAACTGACTGCGGTTTGTTGTCTTTCTTTCTGAGATTGGATTTCTGGTTATTTACGATAATATTGTATTCGAATCGGCACAGTGAATGTTGTTGCTCCATTTGTACCGGCAAATTCCACTAATTTGCCTAATATTGATGCATGTACCATTGTGGAGTACATGAAGACCACTGAATGATTAGTCTATCCATGCAGCCGTTACTGTGACGTCACACTACTTTTAATAAATGAAGAAAAATGTTATAACTACGATTATTATCTTTCTAACACTGCCACTCTGTGGTTCAATCTATATTGGTCTATATTGGTCATAAAAATGCCCAAAAATCAGGATGTTAGAAAAATGGCCTATTTACATTGAGACTCAGTCGCTAGATGGCATTGTTTTTACTGTTTTCAAAAAGTATGAGCAGAGATGACGTATTTACTTTTAGAGAATCTATGCTATTTCAAGTGAACATACAGTTTGAATGGACGTGACACAGTGATACTCGATTAGAAGTGATATACAGGTGTGTATGATGAACCTTTCCAAAATCCTGAAACCACGGATTTCGATCATAATTCTTGGACATTTAACGAGCCCGCCTGAAGAGTGCGATAATTTAGGAAGATCATGTTATTATTATATGCTGCGGTGCGGCCCGCCGTAATATGAGCAAGCCTTTACGTAACTGTTGTGCCCTCACTGTACAAAGACCGGTAGGGTAAGACCGAATGTACCGTACATTCTTTATACCCAATGTACACATTAGTTTTTATAACTAATGTACCTTATGTTATGTTTAAATAAATATTATTAATTACTTTCGAAAGTTTTCTTTCGAAAGGATCATATATTGCTTTTTTAAAATATGTATTATGGTGATCGACTTCTTGTTCATCCTTGTCAAATGTTTTCATAGACCTACGAGGGACGATCAAAAAGGTTACGGAATGAGGGTGAAGGGGGGTTTATAAACTCAAATTTTATTTTTCCTTTTCAATATATTCTCTATTGTCCCTAATACATTTTTCACTACGTTTGATTAAGTTATTTATTTTTTATCCTTCCTTTCAAAATAGGCCGGAAATCGCTGCTTTCACCTCTTCATCATTATCAAATTTCTTTGCTCGAAGTTCTTTTTTTTCGACAATGAATAATAGTCCGATGGGGCTGTAAGGAGGGTGGTTTAAAATTTAGAACCCACGTCAGTTAAGGACAGTGCGCAATATTGCTCGTGTGCACGGGCGCATTGTCGTAGTCTATCAGCAATATACCCTCTGTCGGCCGACGGCGACACGTTGAATTTTTGGAAGGTGTGCTCTTTTTTATGCCATTGCATCGAGTCTTCAATGGAATCCCGCCCTTGCCTGAAAAGACCATTGTAAATCGTTGTATTTCCAGGGCAAGAAATGCCGACATCTCTTCTAAAATATTCTGAGGGTTTTTTTCTTTGCCTCGGAATTTCATGACTGTGATACTAAATTTTCTCTTCCTGACGATTTCTTCCAGATTGACTCGGCGATATCTCAGAGTTTAATGATACAATGCAGCTGAAATTTGGTATATATATACTATTTATGACTCACACAACTAGTACTCCCCTACCCCTTTCTATCCCCTCCATCCCGCATACTTTTTGACCGTCCCTCGTAATCAATAGTGTTGATTATTGGTATGTACTTCATAGTGTGATTCTTATTTAACTAGATGTTGAAAAATAATTGAGTTATAAGACTTCAGTCACAACTTAGTAGAGTAATATAGAACAATGACGTCATTCTACAGTGGTATACCTGTAGCCATACTCCATCAAACCGCCACCTCAAATATTGTCAAGCTAATAATATCCATCTAACTTTTTTAATGAATTTAGAAAATTATTATACTTTCTGTTGTAGTTGTCACATAAGATAAAATAAATCAATATCAAGAGGAGTCGTCGTGTACTATGTGTTATCCGATTCGGTTGACACGATTTAGCATTTGGATAAATCTGTGCACCGCAGGATGATGTTGATAATTAGAGATATGTATGTATATAAAATTTTAAGTAAGTTCTAGCATATTGCAACGCTTTGGATTAACAAATCTTTCAATACTCAATAAAGAGAAATTGGTTTCAGCATTAAAGTGATATTTCGATAATCAAAGCAATAATACAAACATTAAACTGCTGTGCCCTTGAAAAATAATATGATTTCGATTTATCAATTTTTCCCGACTTTTTTCAGTCGCGTTCGCTCAAACTGTATGTCAAAAAATGCGTGGTTGTAATCTGAATTTCATTTTGTATGTGGAACTTTAAGGTAAATAAATACAATATCTGCTGAAATCGTGCTTTTATTCAATAACCTATTAAAAATAAGTGCAAAATGTAAACAATAATAACAAAATAAAATTAATAATAGTGGAAGTTACCATAGAGACGGTGGCTCCTAATTTTCGTATTTGAGAAACATACAGATTAAATTGTAATATAGAGATATATTACAATTAAATATAGATCAAGTACACTTTTCATATAAATACCACGGTGCAAAATTGCAAATCACAGACATAGAAATCACAACGTTATTTTAACAATTGTCATTAATAATACAAGTAAATAATGATAAGTTGATCCCAATATAGTGGAAGAAAGATGGATGTTATTCATTCCTTAAGCATAACTGCTGAGGACACCAGTTCCTATAAACAAATTTTTTAATTAAAAAGTGATTCTGTTCTCCATCATCCTGCATTAGACCTCATCTGGTGGACTAAGGTCTGAAACCCCCCTCATGATTGCAAGGGGAAATCTGTGTCCTGCAGTGGGACGTTGAAGGCGGATAATTAAAAAAAATAAATGTATTTTTAAATCTTATTCCTATAAAGCAGGGAACAATGTGGGTACAATCGAGATTTCAGTTTATCCAATGTTACTCTATAACTCCGTAATTAACTTGTTGCTGGTTTCCTTCTCTATGAAAATAGGTATTGCCTGCGTTTTATTGCGAGTGTGTATGTATCGCTTTCGCTGCTCCTGCTTGTTCTGCAAAAGGTTCCGGGTTCGGTTCCATCGGACAGACATCCCACCGGGAACTGGATGGACTGATGTGTGGATATAAAGTTTGACTATTGTTACCGAGGTGATTACGTCGTAGTCTTTTTAATTTTGAACTACAGTTCATTATAATAATAAAAAGTGAAACAATGTACAAGCTTTAACGTATTATTGTTGATTAAATAAAATACAACAAAATAAAACTCAAGCAATTAAGGAAAGTATCTCACCTTATGAGCGTCCAAGTAGTCAAGATCTCCATCTTTGGCCAGTATCTCTATGGCGCTGATGACCACGTCCGCTGCTTTCTTGACGTTTTTAGCGAACATTGCGAGCACCTCGTTCACTGACACCTGCACATAAACATACGATAGCAGAACACATATATTAAAAGAAAAATAAGTAATGTCTATACCCTAAGCTTGCCCACTACAAGTTTTTTAAACAATTTAAAGTATTGTCTTAGAAACGTCGTTAAGCTATCGTTAAGCTATCTGATTAGTAGTATCGTTAAGCAACACCATCTTAGTGACGACTACTTTGTGTCACGTTTACCAGTAAACAAAATACAAGAATCTGAACGGATTTTTTGCCAAATCAATTATTTTTACGGGTGTTTGGTTACATAAGCAAAAAAAACGGACATATCGAGAATTTAAAGTATGGAGGTACCTTTATCTACATCGAGTACCTATTTGTCCAGGCATAAAACTCTAATACTCGTATTATAAATGCGAAAATTTGGATGATTTGATATTTGAATGTTTGTTACGCAATCACATCGAAACGGCTGAATCGATTTCGTTCAAACTTGGCAAAAAGGTAGATTGTAATCTGGATTAACACTCGGGTTACGGAAACAAAGTCGGCGGGTAAAAGCTAGTTGAATAATATACGAACTGAAATTTTGTTTAACAAGATGCAGATTGATGTGGACTTATTCTCGACCAATGTGACATCAATAAAGCGAGCCGTACGACTCTTAACTACAACTGAATAATGATTAAGGGGCCGTTCAAGTATTACGTAAGCAGAATTTTAGTAATTTTTAACGCCCCCCCCCCTCAGTAAAAGTAAGCAAAGCTCTTACCCCCCCCCCCTCCATGCTTACGTAAGCATTAGTACATTTTTTACAAAATCTGTTCAAGTTTCTTATTTAATCAGAATCTGTACTAAATTTTGCCAAAAAAATACGAAAAGTAAATAAATAAATATTGCTGACGCAATCGCCATTCAGACCCCCCCGTCCCCCATGTCATCAAAAATAAGCAAAGCAAAGACCCCCTATTTGGTGCTTACGTAATATAGTACTTGAACGGCCCCTAAGTAGTGCCTAATTGTTGCATTGCATCGGGCCTATAGTGTTATTAGATTTACTTTATTATTTTTGTGAGGATTCATGATCGGTAGTGTGTCATTTATATGTAAATATTCTATGTATGTGTGATTAGAATAGAATAATCATGTAATGTTCCTTGAAAATTAAATAAATAAATATGTGTAAATATTGATCGTGTATGTATTATACGTACGGAGGTCTCGTTCTCCCGCCAGCAGTCGTAGTCGGTGACCAACGCGACGGCCGCGTAGCTCAGACCGGCTTCCTTCGCCAGCACTACCTACATTACAATATAAAAAATTATTGACACTGTAATATATAAAACTTAAACAAATTTGATGGTATAATTACATGGTTTAAAAAATGCAAGTGTAACGGTATAGGTGATTTACCGAGTTACAGTTTTCAGGTAAATCTCTCATACGATTGGCACCGATAGTTGTTTGTTTGCTTTTTCGCGGCAGGGTTCATTGGCACGTATGAACCCTCGATATGGGAATAGACCAGATGACACTTCATACGTTCTTAACAAAGAAACCTGGTTGGCAACTACTTGGGGAGTGAAGCAGAGGATTTGAAACTTAAGTTTTACGTGATAAGAATGTTTCATTTTCAAAACCCATATGAATTAAATAATTGGAGAGCTACTGAATATAGAACACTGTTAGACTGTAACGTGGCCGCCCTAGAGTGCGCGTATAACATATCTAGTATGTATTCTCAAATCGATGGTATGAACTAAAGAGTTTAGGGGGTGGTATTTAATGTTGTAAAAATGAGCGATGAGTCAGCGCTAATGAACCTTAAGAACTGTAACCGTTTTAGACTCAAAATTTTAACCTAAAAAGTTTAAGATCACCTACGTTAAAAACTTGGACTATAGCGCTCACGAGCGTTCAACGCTCGGGTGTTAAAAGTTCATTAACGCTCACTCAGCGCTCAGCGGGCGTTGTGCGCTCATTTAACACTAGTAGAAGGCTTGCGGAATGGTAAAATAAACTGAAGTGTACATGAATTTTACGTATCGCGCACACGTGAAACAATGAACACGATAATCATTGATTTTATTGATGCCCCCAAAATTGTAACAAATACAAAGTGTGAAAAACCTTTCCAGAATCCTAAAGAAAGAGTGGTTAGACTGAGTAAATAACATCTGTTTAGACTGTTCTCATCTGTTTGCAGTTAGGGTCTGAAGTCTCGAGGAAACTTAAATCCACATAAAAAGTACAATTAGCAACAAATCAAATGTTTTGAATACCTTATTTGACTATAAGGTACGGTATTTCCAAATAGAGAAAAACATAATGAAATTTTAAATGACAAGTAAAAAGAAATCGTTTACTGCTATCTGCAATTGTACTAAAGCGTACCTCTGGCACGGTGGTCATGTTGACCAGGTGTCCGCCCCACTGCCGGTGCATCAGGCTCTCCGCGCGACTTGAGAATCTGGTATAAAAAAATGGAGTTCTTCGTGATACCATTACTCGAGGTAAAATAATCACTACAACAAAGTATTTCTTGGCTTCTAAAGTGTTCTTGAGTATGAAAGAATTGCAACATTTTTATCAGCTGATAATAGGTATCTTTTTCTATTCTAATTAGAAATAAGTCCCAAAAAGACAATATTCATAAGGTTCTCGTCCTTGTTTGCTGCATATCCACTTTTCTTTATATTTCCATACATAACATACCTACTCGTATTGTTTGGTGTTTCAGTTAGTTATATTTGTGATGGTGTGGGTGGAGGCTGCAACCCTATAGCTGCAGGTGCACTCCACTGGCCACATACTGCATTTCCCACTTTTTATATTTCTCCAACGTACAAAACGGGTTTCGGTAGTGAGTGAGATATGCCAGAGCCCATTACCATTCCATCCTATCTCTCCTTACTTTCTCAACCTTTTCTTATTCTTAAATGTCCTAAGGCAGGTAAGTTCCTAAGGCTGGAGGGGGAGAGTGCACGCTGCAATCCAACAGCCGCTGGGCGCGCTCGACTGGCCACGTTACCCCTCTCTCACAGAAGACTACCTTGAAATGTACTGCATTTCCCACTTTATCGTATTTCCCCAATGTACGTACGTGTTTCGGTAGTGAGTGAGATGTGCCAGAGCCCATTCCCATCCCATCCTATCCCTGCCCATTTTCACAACCCTTTCTCCAAATCCATTCCTATATCTCCAAAGGTAGGCAGCGCATCCGGGGGCGTGCCAACATTTGTCATTTTGGACTAATGTTGGCATGTATCGCGGATGTCTATGGGCGACAGTATCCACTTACCATCAGGTGGACTGTATGCTCGTCTGCCGCCTTAGTACAAAAAAAAAAAAAAAAAAAAAGCATCCTTAGGAACCTTTGTCATTGTGGACTAAAGTTGGCATGAATCGCGGATGTCCATGGGCGACAGTATCCACTTACCACCGGGTGGACTGTATACTCTCCTACCATTTTATTTCTATAAAAAAGCGTATTGCTGTGCGTATTTTTTACGTCCCACAGGCCTGCACTACTAACTCACTAGTTGACGTAAACTAGGTCATATTTGACGACCAAGGTAAACGTTAAATACTAGCTTAATAGATATATGTGAAAATACGTTACCTAGGTCCCTGTATAACGACAGCGGTCCCCTTCTCGTGCACAGCGTAGCCCTTGTGGCGGGCGGCGGCGTACAGCGCTCGGCGGCCGCGCGCGCAGAACGCCGGCCGCATGGGCAGGTGGCATACGCCGCGAGGCCCGCCCTCCTCGCGGTCGAAGAACGTGCACTTACGACCCCACGTCCTTATATATGCGTCAATAATGAATAACAATGTAAACAATGAATAACAATAATGAGTAACAAAGGCCACAGGCCTGCCCTTGTAAAACACTGGGGGGGTTTCGGGCGTAATGCACCACGCGGGCCCAGTACACATACACATTGATGGATCACATACGGACCCCAGTGGTTCACGGATCGCAATCACGCTCTGCCACCAAGAGCAGTGATAGCTTAGGGGTGATACTGGACTCATATTCGTGTGATCGTGAGTTCAAATCCTTGACCCGTGCCACTGCGTTTCTACTTAAGTACAGATTTTTAAAAAAATGTCACTAACACTGCGCGCCGCGACGGTGAGGGAAACGTCTTGAGAAAACCCACATGTTCCATAAATAATGTCGATAAAGGATGGGTTATTCCACTTTGTGCACCTGGGCGAATAATGTCCACGCAGCGAGAAGTGCAATTTTACAGCAACGGGCTTTTCACGTATTTGGAATCAGAAACAGAAAGTTTTTAATTGTCTTGTCTTTTAAAAAACCGCTCTGAAGAAAACGAGAAATCTCAATCGTGAAGACAAAAGTGATGAGGCTTTCTGTAATAAATAATCCAACAGTGGATGACAGTATCTGTCTGCCAACTTTTTATAAAAAAATACGTACATTTCATTAGAATGTTGGATTGGAATATATGATTGTCTTGGAACTATTTCACCAATAATTTCAAATTGGAGTTTTTCTTATACCTATGTATAGTAACAGTCATTGAAGTCAATACTAAACGAAATAAGACTCCTTAAAATTGGAGCGCAGTTGCTATATCATGGCGTTAATTGGCGGACGTGTTTCGTTAAAACGATGGAGGACTTGATACAGTGTTCTTGTTATTATGTATGACACACCACAAAATAACTTTGAAAAACTACACAAAGGTTGGGGTACTTTGTTGACTGTTATAATTACGACATTCTACATTTATCAGAACTAAGAAGGCTCTGAATGTCTTGAATAAATTGATCCATAACAAAATCATATTGTACCTATATAATTAATTTTGACCCACAAACTTATAGCGTAGCGGCTCTGATGAAAATGGTAAAAATACTTTATTTATGTTTTTTTATGGATGGAAGATGGCAAACGAGCAGACAATCCACCTGGTGGTAATTGGACACAGTCGCCCACAGACATCCGTCATGCATGCCAACATCAGTTCAGAATAACAAACCTTTGAAGATTTAAAAGAATGAATTTGGAGAGAGGGTTGGGAACATGGGTAGGGGCAGGATACGACGGAATGAGAATGGGTTCTGACATATCTCACTCACAACCGAAATACGTACGTACATTGCATTGGGGGGAATAGGATAAAGTGGAGTAATGTAATGTACATTTCAAGGTAGTTTTCTGTGTGAGAGGGGTAACGTGGCCAGTCGAGTGCGCCCAGCGGCTGTGGGATTTCAGCGTGCACTCTCTCCTTCCAGCATTATACAGCACCATAGATATATACTTATACCTTTTACTGTTCTACCGGTCTGTGTATACCACAAGCAATAACACCCAAGTTATACTCATCTTACCACTGTTTATATTTATTATTATGAGGGTAGTATTGTGCGTACCTATCAATAAAATCATCAAGGATGACGAGGTCCCCAGGCCTGTATTCCTCGACGAGTGACCCGGTGGCCGTGGTAGCAAGCACATGCGTGCACCCGACTTCCTTCAGCGCCCAGATGTTCGCGCGGTAGTTCACGTCACTGCACACAACATTTATTGTGAAATTGTAAAGAAGAATTACCTATGTGGGAGCAGAATGTTCAAATAAATATAGTAGTTATGACAATTTTAACATTACGCAGAAACGGTATAACAACCTCATATGCAAAAAGTCTTATTAAATTAGGTGTAGTAGTTCTCTACTAAGATGAAGCAGAAAGGTCTAGATTTTAGATTTGCAAAGTAAATCTCAATGAGCACTTTGTTTTTCTACCTGTAACATATCAAGCTGTATAAATAACAGCCGGTTGTGTCACGGGACAACTTCTCAGTAGTACCTATGTAACGATAACACAACTAGTTGTGCATTGCAATTGGTCTATGGGTATGGCGGGGTATTGTTTAGGTAATTATCATCACAGCCTGTGTCTCCCCACTGTTGGATACAGGCCTCTCGCAAGGTTCGCCCCCATACACGATCTTCGGCTCTTCTCATCCAACCACCATCGGTAGGTATTAATTAACCTTAGGTAATTATCTTGCCGCAATTAAGTGGTAGAATCGACACAATTATGCCGCTAAAATTAGCAACTCAATTACCTATGTCTACGACATAGTATTTCATTGTTACAGAAATTATGTTTTATTTTGATCACACTGGATAAATTAATTAATAAAATCATTTGTGTATTTGATAACTTAATGGCCATATCCACTAGGATTTTTGGTATTTAGACAGACCACTTCCGATAAAGATTTACCTATGACCTGATTTATGACGTACCTACTATAAAAAAATTCGAAGACGACACAAAAGTTTTTTAATTATAACATCATCAGCTCATCACTTCTCACCTGGGCTGGAATTGGTGCTTCCTCCCGTGCCTAGCGAGCAGGACACACGACACGCCCTTGATCTGCCCTTCGATCAGTACGTCGGAAGGGTCCCCGAAGGGCGTGCTCACTCGATTCTCAGTCTGGTTCTCTAATAGTGTGGGGTCGTCGAAACCGGAGCCTCCGATGATGCCAATCTACAGTAATGAAAGTATACTGTTAAAATTTGTGGGAAAGACAAGAAATTAATCAAAATAAAAAATAATAGAGTTATGGAGCTTTCTAAGTCCTATGATTTAATTATAATACAAGTTAGAAAACTACCATACCTTTCCGTTACTCTGTTAATGACGCCATTATCATAGTACAGTAAGTGAAAGAGATAGCGATAGCTCCCATCTCCAACATTCTCCATCATACCTAAATGTCTACCTTCAGATACATTACGAAAGCATTGGCCATCGGCTAATCCAGAAACGCCCGAACGCATCATGGACTTCTATACAATTAGAGGTACGGTAATTCATAGACGTGGATGACGCGTTTACCATATTTTCTAAAGAATTTTAACTCTCTTCTTTATAACGGGCTGCTTTTTTACTCTAGTTGTCTAATACATAAGTACTCTAATTTGGCTTAAAGCGTCGATTTAAAAGGTTACCTACCTGAAGTCAACAACCTTATTCACATCGAATCGCACGGAATAGAAGCGACACGGCAAGATTCCGATGAAAAATGTATTGTGTATAGATACAATTTTTTTATCTCTCTTTTTAATATCACTTGGGATGCATTGCCTACTTTTCCTAATCACATTTCCCTGTCGCAGGTTGTCTGGAAGAGATTGCATAATTGCAATAAAACCGCCTATTATTTTCTGTTGTTTTGTAGCTGTGTGAAAATTTCTTTGTAAGTAATATAATAAAGAAAATTATCATTCGCAAGGATTTCTGATTCAAGTCTTAATACGTTCAAGGATTTAGGCACGCAAATTAAGTGGCCAATTGGCGACGGTTGAATCTACAGAACATTCATGGATGCAGACAACTTCATATATGAATGCCAGCGGCGCGGCGGTGCAGTGGGGGACGGCTGCAATGTCATGGTAATTTTAACTCTGCAGGTTGGGGATAAAATGCATTTTTAAAATACACAACTTGTGTATCACGTCGCTTCCGTTCTGCGCAGTCGACATGTATTAGACCATACTTAATTTATACCAAACACAAAAGGTTGTGATAAGTCACTTGAAAACTGACTGTGCCTTTCTGTTTCATCTTTTCATTGTATTAGATACCTAATACAATGAAAAGCGGGGACATGACAAAGAAAATAAAACATATTTATGAAACAAACTTTTATTTACATGTATGAAACAATGTGAATTATGTTTAATCAAGTTAATATACACAAATAATTATTAAACTCACTACAAGATTTCATTTACACTACACAGCATATCTAAATGGAATTTTAGTACTCTGTATTATAATACTTATTACTTTTTCTTTGTATTTAAAGGGCTAAAGTGGCACACAACATCAAACAACATCATTGTTAAGTTATTTTAAACCAGCCTATTAATAAGTTCTAGAGAACTAGAGATATTGTCTGTTTCTCTAGTGGGATAAATATAACAAATTTAAAATACATGTACATAAAGATTTCATGATTTAATACTAGTTTTCTAATCCTTGCTGGAACTTCAGTTCTTTTGTTGTTTCATGTGCTTTCTGCAAGTTCTGTGCTATTTCGAAGTACTTCTTTGATTGTTCTGTATTTTTTTCAACCCCATCTCCTTTCTTATACATCATACTAACATTTGCACATGCATACATATTGCCCAATTCACAGGCTTTCATGGCAAACTGAAATGCTTGTTTCAAATCAGGTTTTATTAGGAAGTCTATATTTTTGTTTTTTTCTGGTTTGTGTGGGTTGAAATCTGCTACATTTCGTGGTACTCCAGCCAGGTACATTCCAGATAGATAGTGGCACCCCATTTCTATATTTAGATCGCAACTTTTTTTAATGTAATTGTAACCTGTAAAATTGAAATATAAAATTATTAAGACATAGTGAGCATAAAATAAAGTAGAGGTAAAATGGCACAATGGTATTGCTGTAAAACTGTAATATTTTGATCTGTTGTAGGACTAAGAGAATTCTAAATTGGCGAAGGGATTCTTTACAATAGACTCTCTTCAATTCAGGTATAAAAAATAATATCTGATTTACTCACCTTTAGGCACATCTCTTTTCACATTCACACTACCTCCAGTAGCGGTGAGTAACATACCGGCGTGCAAGCAAGCTGTTGGCTCATTCAACTCACAACCCTTCTCAAAATAGGTTAGAGCTTCAGCATAGTCCGGTTTGTCTCTCCCGCGACCCAGCATAGTGTAGTTCCCAATCTTTAGACATGACTTCCCAAAGTTATAGTCTACACAGTTGCTTTTAAACACTTTCGCTGCCTTATCAAAGTCCTTCTTTATAGCTTCTAAGTAGTCTCCTAACAAGTGACAAACTTCCGGCTTTTTTTCCTTATAGCAACCGAAACGATATTCTATACCTAGGTTTTCAATATACTCCTTAACATCCCCCTCTTTTTTTAAGTCATAAGCCATTGCGATTTCGTAATTTCAGATTCGTAATAGTATTGCGTTTGTTAGGTTAGATAATGTTTTCACAAGTGTCAAAGAGATAACGCTTATCAGAATGTAAACATACTGGTTAGAGTCCTTTTAATTTAATGACTAGCTTATAAGGACTTATCGCTTAGATTTCGGCCCACAATATAATCAATATAATTTTACAGGGTTTATTAGAACCTTTCATTATAATTTAATGAAAATTAAGAATATACCTTGATATCTCTTGCGTCGCTCATGATACGTGATTCAGTACCTACTAAATTAAGTGTAATGGTAATTTAATTATATAAACTGCACTATTAAAGCTTTCTTGAGGCACTAAAACGTGTAATTTATCTATTGAATTTATTCTAACAATTGAAATTGTTGAAACATTAAGAAGAACTTCGCAGTCTAAGTAGGGGAAGTGAACACCACCAATGGTAATGTTACCAACTCAAAATGTGTCAAGGTGGAGATAGGATTTTAAAAGTTGGTAGTTTCCAATAAATACTAAAAAGTTGTTATATCTACCACCTATACTATTTTAGAGACCCTCGAGTAAGAATCTTGCACTCTGAATTCACTTTTCGATTGGATAAGACCTACGATAAAGCAGAATTACAGATCGCCAATATTCAAATTAAGAATCGCTTCAATCCAACCTCCATAGTCTTTTTCCTTTTCCCACAGCTTGAAATATTTTTGATCTCATCTTCCTTAATTTTCGAGGTGGAGAATTTTCCTCATTTTAATATTGTTAAATTAAAACCGTTTGATATAACTAAAATCAAAGATATAGTTTATCCCTTACTGGATTCGAGGATTGGTAACATATAACGCTGTCATGGTGTTTGTCTTGTCCAAGAAAATAAAAAAAAACCTCGCCATGATGCGTAAAACTATCTTCTGACAACACTAACTAAAAAAAAGCAAAAGTAGCGCCCCCAGAGCAAGTTTTTTTTTATTTTTTTGGTCAGGCTTTATTAAACAATTTCAGTCTAAAACATATCTTGTCAATGTCCAGTATCATCTAAGTAAGTCGGGAGTCGCTTAGTAAAGCGATAGTACGTTTACTGAGGACAGATGAGGACTCCTTGGAAGCACACCAAAAACGCAGTCCTACGCTTTTATTTGATTATTACAAACACCACGCACTAATAACACTTTGAAGTCTACTAGACTATCACTATTAAACCACAAAACGCCTAATATATAATTTTTACCTTAATCAAACAAAAACTCAACTTCAGTTCTCGAGTCCTAAATATCCGAAGTGATTGTCGGGCTGTGTCTGTGTTTATGTCATGTTATTTTGGGCGGCGCTTTTTTCTTTCAAACGCACCTCACAAATGTCTCCCTCCTTCCAGTCTTTGTTTTCTTATGGTTTCCTCAAATTACTGTCACCTCCAAAGCACTATAACGAATATATTCTGCGAAGAAATAAATAGGCATTTATCTGTAGATTTAATGTAAGAATACGGAATAATGTCCGGGAATACAGATACATTTACTACTCGCATGAGAAAAGCGACACGAAAGATACATTCGCTGAGTGATACATTGGTAAACGCAAAATTTGCTATTTGTAAGTGAAAATAATATATTCTTTTTGAATCGTTTTACCATTATCATCAGCCTATTTCTTTCCAATGCTGGATAAAGGTCTCTCCTAAGACTTGGCACTGAATTCTTTTACCAATACCATCAGCCTTTTCAATGTTAGATATAGGTCTCTATTAAAGAAATTACTTTTGTAATGAAGAAAATCTACATCCCCTTGACAGAAATCTTTCATTTCGAGTGAATGTAGAAGAAAAGCATAAAACAAATTCTATTTATCAAAGATAACACACTAGAAAAGAAGATTTGTATTATAATGCGGTTGGCTAACCATAACAGTCTCTCCTAAGACTAGCCACAATACACAGTCCTCCGCTCTTCTCATCCAGCCATAATCAACTTCCAAGTGGTCAGTCCACTGGTGGAGCGCATCCCAATCTGCACTTCCTGTTATGTGGCCATCATGCGAGGAGTCTATTTTTGACCCTGTCCATGGCTATTTCAGCTTATCAAACTTACTTTCATTACTTTTGTTCTCTGACAAATTATTCATTTGAGATCTTAGCCCATTCTTATTTAATTATGTTTTTTCCAGCATCACTCTTATGTGATGCAATAGTAACCACCTGAATTACTCGGAACAGTATTTCTCACAATTTCCATGTCACTATTTTATTATTTTTATGTTTTAGCTCTAAGAGATGAGACTGTATGGGGCGGTGGACTGTTCGTTTTCTACCACATCTTTGCATTCTTAGAGGATGCCAAACAGAGATTAAATATGGAAGATTTCAACAGCTTGTTTGTGCATAAATTACTCTACAGGTAAAATATATCATTAAGTATAAAATCAAGTACAGTATAAAAACAAAGTATAGACAACACAATGTATGTATTGTATCGAAACAAAGCATGTCGTGTCATATGTAAGTTTTAGTGATGGGAAACCACTAACTTAAAGGTAGTCCATTGACAGATTACCTGAATGGCAGAGCCATATTGTGGGGAGCTGCATATCCTGTAATATATAAAAAGATTTTCTTAATCTGGTGCTTAACTTTGAAGTGTTTGTAACTTTGTGATACATATAAGGACTGATTGGTGGTGTGCGGGATACGTATGCACTAACACGCAGTAGAATGAATGCTAGTGTCTGTACTCCGCACCAACTGGATCGCCGGGGGGTGTGGACTGTATAATAGGTTTTTTCCGTGTCTTGATTAAAACAACAAGGCTTGTTCTTCAATAGAGCCGGGGTAGCGCAGAGGTACTTGTTTTTCTTCTTTGTTCTTGTTCTTGTCGGAGTGGATGCCGCTGCGGAAGTGATTTTGACCGGAAATGGTCCGCCTATTATTCGCGTATTGGGTTCTCCAACTTGCGGCTAGTTGCGGGATTCCTCCACCGCCGGTCAACGTCGGGCCTCCCCTCCACTTGTCCATTTATGTACCCCTCCCGCTACCCGCGGGGAATCATTTATTTTCCTTATTGCTAACACGTATTTACATTGATAAGATCCTAGTATGTCCTCAATTACACTATGCACCAACGATACCTATACTATGCACCAACGATTTATGTAGGGACATACTAGGGATTACTCCATTATTTCCATATTATGTACATAAAAACTTAACAACTATTTGCGAAACTATATACATGTTTGCCTAAGTACCCTAGCCTTTTCGTCGTCAACATATCTCCCGCCGTCGCCGTCTCGCGATCTAATTGGTAGAACGACGATTTTCTTGGTCGGTCGCCGCAGGATGTGGCCGTTGCTCGTCTGGACGTCGATGATGCGAACCTCGCCGTCTTGCCCGGGGTACGTAGCGATGACTCTTCCTCTGGGCCACGTGTTCCTCGGTAGGTTCGGGTCGCATATGACGACCAAGTCTCCGACGCGTGGTGCCTCGCCGACTGTGCGGGGCTCCCGCCGGTACTGTAGCAGGGGGAGATATTCTCGGAGCCAGCGGCGCCAGAAGTTATCGGCTAGCCGCTGGGCGCGCCGCCAGTGTTTGCGCGCATTTACGTCGTCTGCAGTGAAGGCGCCCGGCGCTGGGACATGTGAGTTAGGCCCCAGCAGCAGATGATTGGGTGTGAGCGCCTCCGGCTCCTCCGGTGTTACCGCCACGTGTGTGAGTGGGCGGGAGTTGACTGTGTTCTCCGCCTCGATGAGTAATGTGTGGAGTGTCTCGTCGCTAGGGTACTTCTCGCGTAGCGTCGCTCGTAGGGCTTCTTTGACCGTGCGCACCATGCGTTCCCAGGCCCCGGCCATGAAGGGGGCGGAAGGGGGAACGTGACGCCACGCGATGTGTTTCGCAGTTGCTTCCTCTTGCACCGCGGCTAGTGCGGCCTCGGTGAGTTGTTTTTCCGCGGCTTTAAAGTTAGTGGCGTTGTCACACCATAACTCCGTTGGGCAGCCGCGTCGCCCCATGAATCGTCGTAGCGCAGAGATGGCGGAATCTGCGCTGAGTGATGCTGCCACTTCCAAGTGTACAGCCCTCGTGGTCATGCATGTAAATAAGGCGACATATCTCTTCTCTCGATGTCGGCCCACGGTTACTTCGATGGGACCGAAGTAGTCGAGCCCGGTGAAGGTGAACGGGCGCGCGTGATGTGCTACGCGCGCGTGCGGTAGATCGCCGGTGGCTGGACTCGTCGGTTTCGCCTTCCTTAGTCTACATGTCATGCATGCCTTTATGACGCCCCTTACTGTAGGGCGAATCTTTCCTATGCACAGTCGCTGTCGCAGTTCGTTGACGATTAGCTCGACGCCTCCGTGGTGCATTTTCCTATGTACATGGTCTATGTACAACCTCGTATAGCTGTGTGAACCATCCAACACAGCCGGATTCGTCGTTTCCTCGCTAATCTCTCCTGCGGCAGCGATTCTTCCTTTTTGTCGTAGCAGTCCGTCGGTTCCCACAATCACACTTAGTGCGGCGAGTTTGTCGTCTCCCGCCGGTGTGGCGCTACGCTCGATGCGCTTACGTTCGCATGCGTAGCTGTCCTCTTGTGCTGCCTTCATCCATTGATGCTCCGCTCGTATGAGATAGTGCGCTTCCATCTGTACGAACTTGCACTTGTCGCGCGCTGGTTCTACCTTTTGTGCAGTCTTAGCGTCGCCTTTTCTTGTTCCTGACCATGCCGGGTCCGACGTCGGGTTGGCAATGGTCCTTTTGCGACGCGCAGCTGCTACTATGTGCCTCCTTTTTCGGCACAAGTCGATGAATTGTAGAGCGCGTGCGGTGGCCCGGATCAGGCGCTCCCATTTTGAAAAGCGCGTGATATCGGGCAAGTGTGCATGCCCCTTTGTCGTGTTCGTAATTGCGCAGCATTTCTCTTTTTCTTTTTTCCACAGGAGTCCGGTCTCGAACCGCCCATTGGGTAGCCGTCGACTGCGCTTATCCAGAAGGTCGATGGCGCGCTGCCCCGGGTCATTCTTGGTTCTCCTCGGTTCGATGCCCAGTGACTCCAACTTGAAGAAGTTCTTCATTAACTCCTCCTTTTCGTCGCACTTCTCGCTGATGTAGCCGCAGAAGGCGACTGGTTCACACACTGAAGTGCGGCATCCGTGTAGCACCCAACCTAGTAGCGTCAGTGATGCTACCGGCTTGTTCCTTAGTCCCGCTCGGACCTGGCGTGAGACGATCAGCTCCCAATTGTCCTGCCCGATGACAATCTTCGGACAGACATCCTTGTAGGTGAGCTCGTCCCTGATGTCGTCCAGGTGTGTGCAGTCTTCCAGGTCCGTTTCCCCGATTGTCTGCGATGTGAAGTTGAGACGCTCGATGGTGCGTGCGCCCTTTAATTTGTGCACGCCGTCCGAGTGTAGCCCTTGTATCTGTACGTCAACAGTGCGGCTCTTTTCATGCTTCATTTCGCCACCGTCGATGCCTTGTATCCACATTGTGTCAACCGGCCCGTCGATGCCGAGCGAGTTGATTGTAGCCTCTTCTATGATGGTGACGGTGCTGCCTTCGTCGAACAGCGCGTAGGTGTGTATCTTCGCGTGTGGTCCGGCAAGCACTACTGGCGCAATCTTCAGGTAGGCTCGACGTCGATGCGGTGATGAGTTCGCGGCGGTGGCCTTGTTGGTCAGCTCTGTTGTTGACGTGACGATTTCTTCTTTGGGCTCTTCTGTCTTCACTGTTGGCGGCAAAGTTTGACGTGTACGATGTAGCAGCCGATGATGTGACATCCCACACCCGTTGTGTCCGCATGGCTTAGCTCGGCAACTGCCCCGGTGATGGTCACTACACAGGCAGCGGAAGCAGATGCGGTTCCTCTTCGTTACCTCCCATCGGGCGTCGAGATCGCTCTCGGCAAACCGTTTGCACGAAGGCAGGTAATGATCTTCTTTACACAGCGGGCAAAGTTTTCTTTTTCCGTCGTTAATGGCGCTGTATGTTCGTTCCGTCCTTTTCTTTGTCGCCCTCTCTCTCACACTCGCAGGTTCAATGATGGGAACGGTGACTTCTGGCGGTGCGTAGGCACTGCATTTGTCGGCCTCTATGTTGAGGAACGTTGACAGCAGGCTCAGCGTGGGTACTTCGTGCTCCCAGATACTTGCAAAGTCGTACCACTTGCTCTTCAGTATGGGTGTGAACTTCTCCATTATAGCCCGTACTAGCTCGGGGCTATATAGGTAGTTGTCCCTCTTCATCGCTTGTATGGTAGCCACAGCGTTGGCCACCTTACTGGCGAACACGCAGAGGTCGCGGGGCTCGTCGTTTAGCTTGCGCAGGCACTTCAGTTTTTCTGTTTCGCATGCGACGAGTGCGTCCGGCCTCCCGAATCTCCTTGCGAGAGCTTCCATTATGTCGTCCGGCTCTCGGTGGGCGGTAAACAAACTTGCCACCGCCTCTATAGCGACACCCTTCAGGCTCTTTCTTAGCCGTGCCAGGTTGTCGCTCTTCGTGAAGGTGTGCTTCGATTCTTCGTAGGCACCCTTTAACCCCAGCCATGCGCTGCCTTGTCCATCGAACGTCGGCAGCTCCATAGTATAACGCGGTGTCTCCCTCGCCGAAATCTTCACTGCCTTGGAGATCGCGGTAGCCATTTGCTCCACGATGTCTGCAGTAGGGCGCGCGGGCCGAGACGTGCTTCGTTCTCGGTGCCTATCCTCCCCATTGTTGGAGGTATAAGCTCCCCGTCCTCGTCCTTCCTTCCTTTCCGGCGAGATCTTGCGAGACTTTGGCCCCGCCCCCTGCGGGGGTATGGGGGGGGGGGGGACCTCGTTCCGATTTAACCATTTTTCCAACCGGAACGATTCTTCTTTTCGTTTGTCGTCTTCTTCTTCTTCAGAGCTCGATCCCAGCTCCGCGAGCCTTATCTCTTGCTCCTTAGCAGTCAGGCGCAGCTGTAGCAGGGTTCGTTCTATTTGTAGACGCTCCTTCTTCTTCGCGGACGCAGTAGATCGGTGCGACCTTGCCGCGATGCTTGCGGCCCGTGGAACGATTGTGACGTCCGCCGTCCCATTATCATCGACGTGCGCTTTGCCTTCCTCGTTTCCACGTATCGATTCTTCTCTACGCGTAGAAGTCGTCTTCGTAGTGGCCTCGGTGCTGGTGGCCGTGGTTCCTGTAGCTGTCGTGCCCGTGCTCGTGGTTGCTGTGACCGTAGACTCTGTAGTGGCAGACGTTGACTCCGTAGCGGTCTGTGCTCCGCTCTGCGACCCCGTTCGGCTCTGTGACCTTGTTGTTGCTGGCATTGTAATAGGTACGTCGTGAGAACAACGTAACTAAACAATCAAGTCTTTGAACGTCTTTGGAAATCAAGATCGGAAATCAAGATTGGAAACCAAGATTAGAAACCAGGATTAGGAAACCAAGACGTGAAATCAGGACGTGAAACTGAAAGATTGGCCCTAGTACGGACGAGTACGATGCGTCGTGCCGCTCTCCGTAGAGCCGTAGATCGTACGGGGATTCTTAATAATCCTACGACGCGACCGTATCGTCTCTTCCCGCTATTTCTTAATAAATAACGCCGTACGCCGTTCTTCTTATTCCACGAGGTCTTCAAACACGACTTGCTTGATTCAATATCCGGCTGCTCGAAGGACCATAGATGTGCGGGATACGTATGCACTAACACGCAGTAGAATGAATGCTAGTGTCTGTACTCCGCACCAACTGGATCGCCGGGGGGTGTGGACTGTATAATAGGTTTTTTCCGTGTCTTGATTAAAACAACAAGGCTTGTTCTTCAATAGAGCCGGGGTAGCGCAGAGGTACTTGTTTTTCTTCTTTGTTCTTGTTCTTGTCGGAGTGGATGCCGCTGCGGAAGTGATTTTGACCGGAAATGGTCCGCCTATTATTCGCGTATTGGGTTCTCCAACTTGCGGCTAGTTGCGGGATTCCTCCACCGCCGGTCAACGTCGGGCCTCCCCTCCACTTGTCCATTTATGTACCCCTCCCGCTACCCGCGGGGAATCATTTATTTTCCTTATTGCTAACACGTATTTACATTGATAAGATCCTAGTATGTCCTCAATTACACTATGCACCAACGATACCTATACTATGCACCAACGATTTATGTAGGGACATACTAGGGATTACTCCATTATTTCCATATTATGTACATAAAAACTTAACAACTATTTGCGAAACTATATACATGTTTGCCTAAGTACCCTAGCCTTTTCGTCGTCAACAGGTGGTATATACATAGAATAGAATAGAAAATTTTTATTTGACATCAACACAAATATACCAATATATAAGTCAATGATAAGTCAATTTGAACATTTAACTTTAATTTTAGCCCATATGCCATCGACATTGTACTGGCAGGTATGGCGGAGTTCGCAATGTCCATATACTAGAGCCAGTTCGTCTCTCTTGTATCACACTTTTGTCGCCATGTTCTTTCACTAGTTTTATCTACTCTGCCTTCAGCATCTGGACGTTGGTTTCAATGCCATATTTTTCAAGCCAGACAACCAGTACTGGCCTGGGTTGGCATTTCATCCACTTGCATGGAATAGTATTACATTGTCCATTAAAATAACTGAAGGCTCCGGCACACTAGGTAATAATTGATGTTCAAACCACTGTCTAAAAGTGTCAGCATTGATCTCCTCATGGTAGTCAGAACGGCTCTTTGACTCGAAAACCAGCATCACATTCTCCACGAAGCCGATACCAGCAGCCGATTGACTTCCTTTGCCCATTGGCACTTTAGTTGTGGAAGCTTTCGTGCTGTCCATCCACAGGCGTGAAACAGTGTGGTTTTCATTTAACCATGTCTCGTTGATTAACACCAATTTGTAATTTACTTTGCTTCCCTTAAAAATTGGTTTCTTTTGAGTATTATGTCAAAATTTTCCATAACAATTTTTTTTTGTCAGTTTTCTTGTATTGAAAGCAGGGATGATAAAAACATTTCGAACACGTGTTTTAAAACATAGGGGCTAAATCACAATTAAACGTCACGAATCACAATCACGAACGAAGCCGCGGGCTACAATTAGTAGTGTATACAAAAATTAATTATATTTTGTATGTGTTAATTATAATTACCATCGCTGGGATAATCTTTCCTTAATATTTTACCCTCATTGATCAATTCAAAGTTGGCTTGTAGAGAATGCTTTAAGCTCGCTTTTTGTACGATGATGTGCAATCAGTCACGGGGAGAGTGCGCGCTACAATTCAACAACCGCTGGGCGCTGTTACCCCCTCTCACAGAAGACTACCTTGAAATGTACTGCATTTCCCACTTTATGTTATTTACCCAATGTACGTATATGTTTCGGTAGTGAGTAAGATGTGTCAGAGCCCATTCCCATCCTATTCCTTCACATTTTCCCAACCCTTTCTCCAAATTCGTTCCTATTTCTCCAAAGGTCGGCAGTGCATCCGGGGGCGTGTCAACATTTGTCATTTCCCCTAATGTTGGCATGTATCGCGGATGTCTATATCCGACAGTACTCACTTACCATCAGGTGAACTGTACCTATGCTCGTCTGCCGCCTTCGTCCATAAAGAAAGGGTAATAAATAAATAAATTATTATGGCGAAATTTGGTTTGTTTTTTGCTACCTATTAAGTCTAATAATCCTACAATAAATCACTACTTTCGATACGAATAGCTTCGTGTATGTACAGTTAAAAGGTTCAAACATCTTGGAATGATATCACATTGTTAAAGTTCACAACTCTTTAGCACTACGTTAATTAATTCTGGGATAACGTTAGCTACTGAACTGTCAATGTGGCTGTGGGAATAGGAACAGAAACTTATATGCAGTGACCTCGGCTGTTCTAACAAACTAGTGCGACGTAAAAAGATGCTCTAGCGTTTAATTAGAACATGGGCTTTGCAATTACGGTTTTAATTAAAATGTGAAATAAGGTTCTTGTTTCTTTTTCATTCCTTATTTATTATGCTACTTTGCTAAGGATTATCTAGAGAAATAGAATGGAGATATAAGTTAGGTAAGTATTATATTTTAGTGTTTCCTTTATTTTTGGCCGACAAACATTTTTTTGCCAAGACTTTTTGTTTTCTTTTTGAATATGAATTCATATTTTGAATATGACTAGTTTTCTATAATATTTATTATTATAATATTTCTATAGTTTATTTCGAACAAAACAAAGTTTTTTTTTGTTTCTGACAGTTTTTTTGTTTAAAAAAAGTGTTTTTTATTTCAATAAAAAAGACATGTTTGTAACATGTTAGAAATCGACGTTAGGGGGCGTTCAAGTATTACGTAACGCAATTTTTGAAGATGGTGGCTGTCTTTAAGGGCGCAAATCAACAACACAACTATAGAATTGGGTAAGCAGCTGCATACCGCTGTGGCTTCGAGTGCAGGAATATAAAAATTGTTCTCAATGTTTGGCTTCATACACTCTGACTAGTTTGGAACTGACTAGGTACTGAAGTAGCTGCAAAACTTGTCCCCTGTTTAAACATTTAAATAGGTAGGAGTAATAAATACGTTTTTCTCTTTTATAATGTTAAATCTTAATCATTTTTATAAACTTTGTCTATTTTTAATAAATGATGCTTGGATTACCTACCAATCATGATTTTTATAAAGATACGATTATACATATCTCATTTTTAATTATAAAATAGAGCCTTTATTTCTAAGCAGCTTCGATGTCGATTAATTTTGTTCCTTGATATTTTTCATTATGAACGAAAAGCCTAATGTTGACTGGCTTGTTTAAAAGTACATTCAATGAACTTAAAGGAAGCCCGTTAACATTAGATTTAACTACGTGGGTATTGCAAAAATCAAGGTACAAGGTCTGGCAATGGAAGTTGCTTGGAAATAGGAGCTATGGCAGATAGATCAGGTACCCTCTTTACTTATAATACCTAGCCTACACTACATAATAAAGCTAGATATTACTTGCTCCCACATTATATACACATTATGTATATATATGAGAACTGCAAAGCAGTTATTGTCCTTAGACAAAACACAGGTGTTTGAAATGTTTTTTTTTCATGTTTTTATTTGTTAGAAACAGTCTTTTAAACAGAGTTTCTGACAGTCCATTTTAAACTTGTTTTTAATAAATCAAGCCAATCTTTTTTAATATTTGTGATAATTCTCCACTAAATAAGCCAACCTCCTTTAAAAAATATTTAGGGCTCAAAAAAATTACGTTTAGTGTAAAATTGCCTAACTGTCATATTTCCGTGAAATTGGTTTTGATAGCGCGTGTTAACGATGAAAATATTTTTGTCGTAATTTTTGCCACTTCAAAGTTATCTTAACCGACTGTTCATGAACTGTCAAATCAGTAATCTGTCAACAGCCTAACATTAATGAGCACCTCCCTTGACTCATTCAAAACTTAATCATTTTTTTAACTTACTGTATAATGTATGTTTGTTACAGGAAACAAGCTTTCGAAGAAGATTTAAATCATTACCTTGGAATAAACTGGAGGACTCTTCCAAAGTCTGGTGCTCTAGAGAACTATCTGGAACATTTGCAAGCCCTCGAGAGAGAAAACCCACAGCTTCTCATGGCCTATGTGTACCATTTATACTTGGGACTTCTGAGTGGTGGACAGATTTTGGCTAAGAAGAGGCAATTGCATAAGAGTATGTTTGGTGAGAGTAAGTATTTGAAGATTTTGTTTTGTTCCTCTTAACTATTTATCAGTTTTAGCATCAGGGAAACAAATTCAAAATGGAAAGAATGGTGAAGATGGTAGAGTGATGGTAGACTAGTGGTGGTGATGATTTTACATGTATAATGCTTCAATAGAGCATTGCAACTGCATTGCATTGCAAATTTCAATTACATTATGAGAAGGCTGACTGGCAAAGAGAAAACATATCTAGGAAAAGATAGTCAGGTTTTGGGGTCATGGGATACTTTTTAAAAAGGCGTCTTTACGATATGATGGTTCTTAATATAATTAAATACAATATAATTAATTTTATTTTCTTTACCTCTAATAATCCATTCATAGGGAATTTTAACCAAATCCAATTCAAATGCCTAAGTGCAGTGTGTTATCGTGGCATAGGTAGCTAGGGTTACCATGCTATAGAAAACGTGGGCATGTTGCATATTGCAGCAGGGATGTATGGTCTTAAAATACGGCCTAGGCGGCTGGCGAGTCCACTCTTTTGTAGTCCACTTTTGAGGTGGTGTAGTTCCTCAGGACTTGGGGTACCCCTTTACAGCATTCAACACCAATTACTTCCTCACAAGTCCTCAGCAATTTTTGACAGCCTCCCATTATTGTTGTCACGTCTATTCAAATCCTTGTTAAAAGTTGTCAGTATAAACTACTTATTTCAGAAAACACAAACCAAGATGCCTATCAAGACAAAGTGACAGACTTCAGCGGTGTAGAGATCAGTCAGCTTAAGAATGATTTCCGAGCTGCCATGAACAAGGTAGCAGAGAAAATGACAATAGAAGAACAACAGGCATTCATCGAAGAAAGTAACCAAGTGTTTCTAATGAACAATTTAATTGTGAATTCAGTTGGTGGACAGAATAAGGTGGTCTGTGATATACTTTACAAGGCCTCTGCTGTAGTGATTTTGTTTGTCGGTGTTATGCTAGCTTATAAGATGTACAAGTGAATTTTTTTGTGATGTAGATATTGTAATATTTAATTATTCTATATCTTATTATCAACACAAGGGTGTAATTTGTTAAATTCTCTAAATTAGAAAAGAAATTGATTTCCTATTTAAAATTTCTGAGATAGTTTTTTAATTTGTTTAAGTAATGAATCCACAAAATATTAGTGATCTTATTGTGTGGTTATTGTTTAAATTATTTGTTGAGACTGATGATACAATTAGTTACCTCTGTTATAATGTAGGTGAAGTACCTACATAAATATAATTTTATTAATAGTAAAGTGATTTAGTCTTTTATTTGGTAACCTGTTTTGTGTGTGTGATAGATGTTAAGTCTAGAATATTGTTTAGGGCTTATTATTATTTAGGGAATATTATTTACCTATGAAATTGCTCATAGTTTGTTCATAGTGGCCACTTTCAACCTAGTTATCCTTCGTTTGGCTTGGAATTTCAAATTCAAATTAATTTCTATTAAAAGCTATCACTCTTTTTCAAAATCAGATATTCACTTGGTTTTCCGTCAAACTACTTTATGCTTAGATATTGTGTTTGCAACCACGGAAATGTTAAAAATTCGTGTTATTTTCGAATATGATAAAATAACTTATTTCTACAAATTTATCTCAAACTACATTAATTATTTAATTATGTGCACATGGTCTCACTATACAAATAAAATAGAACCTTAAAGCTAAAGTGGAGGCAATGATGGTGGGTCCGTAGGTGTTTGCGACCATGGAAATGTTTAAAAATCGCGTTATTTTCGAATATGAGTTCCGTCGTGGCAGCAACGTAGCACAGACGGCACGCTTCGGTGTCGTAGGTTAGGCTGGCAACTATTAGGGGGTTTGGATGGTGAGCGACTGACGTAGTAGAGTCGCGCGGAGTCTTTCACCTATTTGACGATGGAAGGAAGTTGTGGAGGTCGACATTGCGAGAGTACCATGGGGCAGCCACGGCCTTACACACAAATCTATTTTGGATAGGAATGCCCCTCCCCGTTACCGTCGTCGTCGTCCTCGCCATGTCCTAGATGACCCCGACGACCCAATTACTGCTGCCAATGCGGTTCTTACACTACACTCGCAGACTAGACATGTACACCGTCCCCGCCGGCGGAGACGAGGACGTCGCCCTCGCTACACCGTGAACACACCGCCCTTCAGCCAACACTTTTACCAGGTATCGGCACGTGCCTGTGCGCTTCTCACCGATTCACGATCCCGCAGTACCTTCCTAAAGTAATGCCCTAAATAGAGGCCCGTTCCTTCCGCCAGTCTACCGGCGGGGGGAGCCCTTAGTTAGCCTTGTGTTGCTGCACATACTTTGGTCCAAACCATACATGTCCGGTAACACTTTAAAGGCCATTAGAGCCACAAAAATTTAGCCAATTTGAAAAAAAAAAATTGTCCATATAAAATGTCTTTACCATAAGCAAATTAATTTAATTTTTTTCTCAATTCGGTTAAAAAAATCCTCCCAGCAAAGGTGCCTCTAATAAATTTATGCTTCTCACTAACAATTTAACATTTACGCCCGCTCCTCACTCCCCGATCGGCATGAACGTACGCGGCACCAATACTTTGAACATGGCGATATTTGGATTTCTTAGTAAAACATACCACTTGAGTGAAGCCAAGCGAGTCGTTAGTGTAGGTAGCAATAAAAACAAAATGGATGGTTAAAAAAATAATTTATTTCTACAAATTTATCTCAAACTACATTAATTAATTATGTACACATGGTCTCACTATACAAATAAAATAGAACCCTACAGCTAAAGTGGAGGCAATGATGGTGGGTCCATGGCCATATCTATTAGTTCATCGATATCTTCCGAGTTCCAGAATGACAGCTCCATCTGAAATTGAAGAATTTGCGTAAACATCAACTGTATAGACTGAAGATTACCGTGAAATGTACTGCATTTCCCTTTTTATCCTATTCCCCCCATATATGTACGTGTTTCAGTAGTGAGTGAGATATGCCAGAGTCCATTCCCATCATATCCTACTCTCCCCATTCTCCAAATCTATTCCAAAATCTCCGGTGGCAGGCAGCGCATCCGGGTGCGTGCCAACGTTTGTCATTCTGGACCGATGTCGGCACGTACCGCGCATGTCGCACGGCGGTAGTATACACTTCCCACCAGGTGAACTTATTTACTGCAGCTGAATTTATTTTATTTACTGTATAGTGAAGCTCCCTCGACGCTGACCGCTCCAGGGACCACGCGTTTGTTGAACATGACCTTCGTCTTGTTCAGATTAATCCTAAGACCAATACGCCGCGAGGTCGCATTGAGGCCCTTTAGCATCCAACTCAAATCCTCCAACGACTCCGCCACGATGACGATGTCGTCCACGAATCGAAGATGGGAGATGTATTCGCATTTGACACTGACTCCGCATCGTTTCCAATCCAGCATCTTAAATGCGAGCTCCATTGCGTTCGTAAACACTTTCGGGGATAATACATCCCCTGTCACACTCCGACGCAAATGGATCGGATTAGTCTGCTGATCCTGGATTCTGGATTAATATTGTCGTAGGTCCGATAACCGATGGGGGTAGGATGCCCTCCGACCAGGTGGACTGACGACTTGAAGAAAGTCGCCGTAGTGGCTGGATGAGAAGAGCGGAAGACCGTGTGTGGTGGCGGTCCTTAGGAGAGGCCTATATTCAGCAGTGGAGAGACACAGGCTGATGGTATGGTATATTAACAAGCAATAATGTCGGAATGTCAAGTTTTCAGCAATAAGTCAAGGTCAAGGAATATCAATGTTATATTTAAGAGGGATTTACGATCATGTCATATTTTATAACGGCAAGTAACAAATTATAAGAACGTTTGTGATTAAGAAAATTCTCTAGGGAGTAATAAGCGTTTTTAATTGATATCTCCCGTAGTTGATTTTTAAATTTAAGTGATGTTTGTAAAGTTACGTAATCGTTTGTACGCGTGTGATCGCGAGTTACGTGACCGAGATAGTTTGGTCGTGTAACTGTAGTGTATCGGAGTGGTACAGCCACGCGATTGTGCCAAGACATTTATATACAGTTGTGTTGTGTCGGTGCCGTACAGCTATATGAACGAGAGTAATCGTTTGTACGTGACAGCCACGTGACCGTGTGGTTACCTGGATCACGTTGTCGGCGCACGGGCGGCAATGGAGCGCGGCCTCGCGGCACTCGCAGCGCGCGCGCGCGCACGGCCGCGCCGCCTGCGCCGCGCGACCCGCGAACACAGTGGACAGGCGACGCGCCGTCGGACGGTCCGATGATAGCTTAGAGCCCACGAAGATTGTACCTGGGCATAAGAATAATAAATAATACGAGTATAGAAAGGGCTCTCCTTTCTGTGCGGCCCAAAAGCCGCGAAATAAACACCCACTCCTCTCCCCTCAGCCCGGAACGTCCCTCTGTCGTCAACTGTTAATAATTTATTATATACGTATATTTATTAGGTTAGTTAAATGGTATAGTATTAATTAATGCGTTTAAATAATTATAAAAAAATGTGTTACACACAAATAAGTATTTACGCTTCATAAAAATCCTAGAATAGCAATTTTTTTTTAAATCTATACTAATATAATAAAAAGGTAAAATTGTGTGTTTGTTTGTTTGTATGTTGGGGGTAATCTCTGGAACTATTGAACCGATTTCAAAAATTCTTTCACAAATAGGAAGCTACATTATCCGTGTCTAATATAGGCTATATTTTATTTTGAAATAAAGAAAAGAAAATTGAAAAAAAATAAATTAAAACTTACAAACTGAAGCGAAGCGAGGGCGGGTCGCTAGTTTTTAATATGTTTAAAATTATTTTGCATAGCGCGAAAACAAAAAAAAAACGGCAGATTAACTTACCATTGGTCTCCATGGCGAGCGAGGTGCACACGCCGAGCTTGTCCTTAGGCAGCTTCACCTGTTTACGAAGACTGCTGTCGCCAACCAGTCGCTCGTAATCCTTGTTCGTGTATGCGAGCGTACTGTCCACACCTGCGCACGCACATTTTGGTTTTTGGATTAGCAAAGTGATTGGTCGTGTGGCTTTAGAATAGCACCACCTTAATCTGTTCCCGTGGGTGTCATGTGGTGGCGACTAAGAGATAACTAAGCCGCTACCACAAGCGCTGAGGAACTACACCACATCTGAAAGAGTGGGACTGGCCAAGCGTAGCGTTGTAAGACCATACATCCCTCACGCACAATGTGCAGGAGGAGGCCCGTGTTCAGCGGTGGACGTTGACAGGGCTGGTTATGATTTTCGGTACAGTAATAATTGTCAATATTGTCTTATCCATGTCCCAAAAGAATGCCATAAAATTAGATAATTACGGGTTCAAATACAATCATTGAAAATGAAATGCAGTTCTTAAACAAATTCATGTTCCAACGGGGTCCAAGTCACATGCAAAAATGAGTAAATAGTAACTCACCAAAGAGGTACTTGGAGACTCGTTTCTTGTTGAGTACGAAGTCATCATCCATCAAAATATGGAGTGTGACGGAGTTCTCCATCAGGTTGTGGTAGATTGTTGAGTAGTCCAGCTGAAATATACTTTTTTATTTAACAATTATTACAAGTATAATTATAAATTCATTTATATAAACATAATAATTATAATCGGTGAAGTAATGAGTTTATAAAAGAAAAATATTTAGTTGCAGTTTTTAATATAAAAAGTAGGTGGCAGACGAGCAGTCGAACCTGAAGTCTAGTGGTTACTAGACTAGCAGTCGGCCGTGGAATATCATCATGCTGTCTCCTAGATAAGTGTACAAACAGTGTAGACAGCGTCTCACCCTCGTGTCTCCAGCGTGATAGTTAGTGCAAGGTAGCAGTACGAGAGGTATAATTCACGACTATTATCTGTAGGAGTAACTCAGCTGTTAGGATGCGGCCATTCAGTTGTAACATGCATCATGCCCTACCTCCTAGATAGATGTAAAGCTTTTTAAACTTTCGCTCTTTGCAAACATTGTAAATTTGTTGATCACTGGGTTCCACGTCGACGACACTTTCTATCCATCTTCCCAATTGTCATTTTTATATTTCTTAATTTCAATCGCTTCACGTACACTCCTGAGATAATAATGACTTATCCCGGGTTATTTAAATTGGGAAGATGGATATAAACTGTCATCGACGTGGAACCTAGTGATTAACAAATCTAAACCTTGGGATTTACCGTAGAATACGTCGGCGGACATTGTTAATGTAGTGTGTCGCAGCCTTTCCGAACGTGAAGATCAAATGTGGGTAGATGATAAAAATGTTCGCAACTCCTATGCTGGACTACCCGCCTCTTCAGTCAACTCGTAACCACTGCTGGTGTTACCCGCACCGAAACGTCGCAGTAGAAATAAAAGGTAAACAAAAAGTCTTTAATTTTATATTTTACGCGTTCAGACACGATTTACGATATAAACAGTGTAAAGGTGTCACGTCTTACCCTCATGCCGCCGGAGTCGCACTTGGTGCATGGCAGCAGCACGAGCGTGCGCGGCACGCCCGGCCGGAACGGTAGCGAGGTCGCGAAGCTGAGCGCCGCGAACGCGTCCGCTCTCACTGTGCCGTTGCCGCGGGACAGGTCCGCTTTTTCTGTGAACACAAGGTAATAATTATAACATTTACAATTTGTATTTAATAATTTTTTACTAAGAGACTTATAAAAATAAAAAGTATGTTAGTAAAAAATAAATTGTAACATTTTATCAATTAGTCCTGTAGGAACACATTGTAATGCCTTGCAATCTGAGTACACAATTAAAAAGTTTCAATGTCTATTTGGGGAAAAACAAAGAATAATGCGACAAGAATGTTTTAGTGACAGTTGTGGTGCGAGAGTGCTACATAGTAATACAAAAAAATACAATATATCTTGGAAGGCTGTTCTACCTGTTTAAAAATATAACTACTTTACATTATTAACTTTTCTCCCATTTGCTCAGAAATGGCTTCATTATTTTAAAAAAAGAATACGTCAATTGGCTCTTTTCTGTACGCACGCCAGCAATTTCCAACACGACAATAATAGAGATTGCTGAACAGTAGCGAGGTTATTTTTAGTGCACACTAACATAAATTAGGTTTTTTAGGTTCACGATATTTATTATTACAAAGGCTGAATGTGCATTTCTTTTCAAAAGTTTAAAAAAAGAACAAAGACCGCGCGCAATCGAATTAGCAGGAATAAAACTTCTGTTTTTTGAATTAATTTGTTTATTGTTTCCTGGCAAATTAGAGAACAAGTACTATACAAGTCTCGGCTGAAATAGCAATTAATGGCCTCGTTTATTTAAAAAGGATTAGGTTTCGCCTCGTCCTTTTAAAATCACTTCGTAAGGACTCGGCTTCGCCTCGTCCTTCCAATATTACTCGGCCGTCAATTGCTTTATTTCGGGCCTAGACAGTAATGTACTATTACTATGTTACATTATTATTACTAAAATCAAATAAAGGGGCACTTGCTCGAAGCGAAACCGCGTCGATTAGTCGACATTTCAATTTAGTCGACAATACATAGTAAACCCAACACAGATCTTGTTCTAGTTGGGCTACTGTTAGCACAACACTAATGCAATGTTTTTGGACGATTTGAACGGTGTTAAATAAGGTTTTTTTTTTCTAGAAATACATACCGATGAGTATGTTGTCGAAGTGGTGCGGTATGTCGATGGCGTTGGTGAACACGCGGTTGTTCACGTACAGTGCGCGCGCTCGCGAGTACACGCCGCGACCGCCGTAGCCCACCACTGCGTATCTACATATTACAACACACACTCGTTAAAATACATACGTTACAATTGAGCCCGATTTCCACTAATCTCATGTCCCCGTTGACAGCCATTGGCTCAACTCGTGGCATCACACAAATTTAAACCATGCACGTTGGGGATAAAGTTCACGATTACAATAAAAAAATACTGGACGCACCGCGCTGGCGCCGTGACATCATCGGTGAGTCGTGGAAGTGCTATATGCTCTAAATACACTTGCAAAATGAAGTTACCGGAACTCTGATTTCGATGTCGAACTAAGGATCGAGATGTCTCGAAAACTGTTAAGAGCTGTTAAGAGATGTATTGTTAAGGTCACTTGAACAGACGAGGTGATAGCAGATGGAGTAGAGTAAAGCATATCCTAAAGTACGATTAAGCTCAACAATATTCAATAAAATACTTCTGTAATATTAAACAATTTATATTTACAATCTTTCTGTAATAGTAAACTTTAAAGAAAATTAACAACATATGTATAAGGATGTAATTGATAAGCAAACTACCCGACTGTTATTGTTTATAACAAAAAAAAAGTCATTTCCGTAATTATTGTCTCGGTATAAAAGAAGCGAGCAAAAAGGAAGTTTCGTTTAGGGTTAAAATAAATAAATAAAAAAGGACACTTTGCCGGGAAATCGAGAAGCGAAGTTGAGTTTTTGGTTGATTATTATAAAAATTGTGTATTGTACATTTTTTGATTTAATAGTGATAGTTTAATTAAACTTCAAAGTGTTTTCTCTGTTTGTCACAATGAAGTAAAAGCATAGGATCGCGTTTTTCATGTGCTCTTTTGTCGTCAGTAAATCTACTATCACTTTACTGAGCGACCTTTGACCTACTCCGACGGGACTGGATATTGACAGGATACGTTTTAGACTTTGAAAATGTTTATTATGAAAAAAACTTGACACTGGCAGAATGTGATGGCACTGGCATTGCACCACTGCCTGATACGAAAAGAAAGTTAAAATAGTATTAGTGTGTAACCTGTTGTCGGACAGTCCGCTCCCCTGCAGCCTGCTGTCAACCGCCTCCAAAAACAGATCAATGTTCTTGTTCTTCCTGATGTTCCCATTGCAGTACTGCGCCTCCACCACGAACACCACGTCCGTAGAGTTGGGCACGTACTTAAGCTCGTAGAACGAGCCCTCCTCTATTACGTCCCCTTGTGGAGTGCTACATCTGTTCACACAATCACAAAACAGGGTAAATTAAAAACTACCAGCACCCTCATAAACATTGAATTTCTTTCGAGAAAAGTAACAACTTATGTATGATTTGCGACTTTTAAGATTCAACACTTTATTTTCACACAAAACTAAAAACATTTGTATCTAAAAATAAGCAATGTCGTCAACTGTTGAGAAAGAGCAATTGGAAGCGGGCGGCGCGGCACACAAAGACAAAGCATAATTACTATTATGGTTAATTACGAAGAAAACACGACACTGACGCAACGCGCCATTGTGCTACTACCTTACAAGAAAAAATATATAATAAAGGTGGTATACGAACTGCACGCAATGATCCGGTATGTGCGTGGGTATGTGCTGCTGAGCGCACAGCTCCAGGTACGTGTGCGCCAGCGCGCATGCGTCCGCGCCCGCTACGCATTCCGCTAGGAACGGCGTAGCTTCGATCTGACCAAATATAAGCATATCATCAATACACAAATATAATAAAATCTGAGAGGCACAGCCTCTGGGCGCACGTAGCACACCCAGACGCTCACGGAAGACTACATTGAAATATCCCACCCCATTTTAACAACACTTCCTCCAAATACATTCGTCTAAATCCCCAAACGTACGCAGCGCATTCGGGGGCGTGTTCAAGCGAGTTGGCGAATGCACTCTTCTAGATGTGGCATAGTTACTCAAGGCTTGTTGTAGCTGCTTTATTGTAGCCTTTTACTACACCCACGGGGACTACACGGCTGAAACATCTATACTCAAAACTATTCAATTCTATTCCTTATTACGAGCGTATTAAGATACCTATGAGAATACATGTTGTTTAATTAATGAGAGAATATAGCTATCGCCAGCGTATCGTGGTAGTAGTCACGTTGACAATGACCGCTATTTCCATGCTAAATGGCACGGAGTATAGATTACAAAGTGAACACGACTCGTCCTGTTACGGTAAAGGTTCTACAATTTAAACGGTGTGGAAAAAGGCGGATTTAACCAGTTGCCGCCGCGGCAGGCGTCCGCTGATTACAAAACACAGTAGCTAAAAAATACGATAAGTTTGTGTAGCTAGAGGTTACTTTACAGTGTTGTGTGCACTTACAACGGAGAAACATGGGTGTAGCGGTGAGACCTTGTTCCTAAAGAACTTGTCGCACTGTGTGTCGTTCTTAAGCTCGCTGGTCTCTATGTGCGCAGGCGCAGTGGGGCGCAGGTTCCACGCGTGTGCGAGAACTGCCGCGGATTGCGTGTACGTGTTGTTTGGTATTTGCAGGTCGTCGTACTGCTCGTTGTTGTACGTGCCCAGTAGGCCGCCGAGACTTGCGTAATACCACCCTGCACATATACATATATTTAAAAATATTAAAAGTAATATATAACGAATTACTTCTAACAACTTTCTATAATAAAAAGAAGTCACACATAGATAGATAAACTCTGTATTGTACACCAACACATGTTGCAAAAAGTAACACGAAGAGTACAACCGGCGGACTTATCGCCAATCTCGTTTGGGTGGTATGGAGAAAACAGATAAAAAATAAATATGTATAAACAAACTATTGTTTATTTATTTTTTGTTTATTACATATAATGTATGTAGACGTATTGTACGCGTACAAGTATGTGTATTTGTATATACACATATGAATTATTAGAATATTTATAAAAAAATATAAAAGGCCCTTTTCATAAAAAGAAAACCACTACACTATTAGTAAAATATCAGAATTTAAAAATAAACGTAATATAAATGAGTGTAAGTTTGAGCAGCCCGTATAAATTAAAGTATGTAGATTTGAGCCGGTCAAACAAGTATTAATTTTACTTAATTACCTTCAAGTGAATTTGCAATGGCAAATTTCTAATTAAACGTCGGTACAGATCGCCTTTAGACCGCGCGGGCGGCCTTTGAGTGTACTACTCGTGCTGCTGTGCTCGCACCGAGTGCCTAGCAGGCGGCCCGGGCTCGCCTAGTACTAGTGTACCAAGCAGTTGCTACACTAATAAATTCAATAAACACGAGTATATCTTAGCTAAATGTACAATGTAGTAAGTGGACCCCGCATGCGTTGATGGATACACGTATATACATACGAACCAAAGGCTGTTTGCCACAGATCGCTTTTAATCTTTGCGTATAATAACGTATATAGTTCCCAGTAAAAAGCATACAAGATTTTTCCTATACAACGAATGAAAAGAGAATACATATAACTTATAATTAGACACAACTATCTATATTTACTACCGTAACATCACAACAATAACCGTCGTCTTTGTGTTGACGTTCTTACTAATTTATTTCAGTTTGTTTATTTCAGTTCTTCAAAAATAGTTTGTTTTGCTGATCGTGATTTGCTGCCCGTTTTGTATTTTTTGTTGCTCGTTTATATACAAGCCTTACTTTAATTGGTGTGAGTGTTTACCTGTGACCTGCAGGCGACAGGTCCTGAAGAGCAGGTTGCACTGTATGTCGAGCCCGTTGTGTCCCGTCACCGTGAGCGTGTCCGTCTGCCGGTCCACAGTGAACTGGTCCACGACGGCGGGCAATGACAGCGGCGTCGAGCCCTCCAATGAAACTTGCTGGGAAAGTTATCATTTTATTATTTAGAAGGGAGTAAAATAGAACTGCTGTAATATTTAATATGGTCCTTGAAAAAATTCCATGTGAGAAGGAGGACAATGGAGCTAAAAGTAACTGAATATGCATCACTTTATTCCAAACTAGCGACCCGCCCTCGCTTCACTTCGGTTTATAAGCTTTGTTTTATCAAAAAAAAAAAAAAAAATTCGAAATAAAATATAGCCTATATTAGACACGGATAATGAAGTTTCCTATTTGTGAAAGAATTTTTGAAATTGCTTCAGTAGTTCCGGAGACCACCCCCAATATACCTACAAACACACAATTTTACATCTTTATTATATTAGTATAGACAACACTGAACCAACTTTTTTCCAACAGCATTTACATTGTAGGTCTAAGAAAAAGGAGGCCAATGCGGGTGCCCCTCGGAAAGAAGATTTCGCTGTTTTCTGTACGAATAAGAAAAAAATGTTTAGACATTAATTGTATAGCTCTATGAGTTATATCCAACGAAATGTCGTTTAACATGACATTGAAATATAATTTAAGATATTCTTGGAAAGTTTACATCGTTGTAATTTTGGAAATGCAAAACCGATTTGGCCAAAACTTATGAGCAATAGTTAGATTTGTCCGAAATCTTCCTAAGATACAAGAGAAAGTGGACAATTATGAACAATAAAATAAGTAGTGATATCGTGGATTGCGTGGATGTTCCAGATTATTTTTTCAATTCTAGGGCACACGTGTGGAAACATCCCGAGGATGTTTCCCTTCTCCAGCGAGCTAGAGGTAATTGAAACATCTGTAGATACTTATATTAAATACGAGATCAAACCCCTGCTGGTACTCAGTAGGGTTTGAACCCGCTACTACTGGGGCGGGGCGACCGGACATTGTGTAAAATGTTCACGTCAGTAAAATCTAAAACCGTCACGTGTAAAATCTTCAGTTATCGATTCGGCATAAACGGCAACGTTGACGGATAGACAATGGTAGACAATCGGTAGATGCAGTAATATGATTGTAAGTAACTAACCTCTTTATACAAATCGATGTGTATTAACCTCCTGGCGGTCAACACAACCAGATTGTAGCGGCTCTGGTCGTTGCTCTCCATGAGCACGGTGAAATTATTCTGGCGGTAGTCCTTGGTGAGTAAAAAGGTGCCCTTCTCGGCGATGGTGAAAACCCGTTTGTCGAAGGTCACCAGGGTGCCTTGCCCGGTCATCATTGCCATGCCTGAAATGGTTTATTACACACTTTATTATACATTTACAAATTGGCTGTAAGGTATCGGCCGGTTTCAGAATAGCACTACCCCATTTCTTCCCGTGTGTGTCGTGTTATGGTATGCGGGTACGCCGCCGACCTTGCAAAATTCACAGTATTTTGAAGAACCCTAATCGTAGCTTAATGGAAAGACCTCTTGAGGCAGTTCGTTCCACAGCCTACAGGTTCGCGTTATAAAATGATTTTTGGACCGAATAGTACGCGACACCTCCGTATCGAGGAATTGTAAACATCTATAATTAGTGTCAATAATATAATTATTCGGAGATGCCATCTTTTATTAGATACCACAAGGCTACTCAATCATCTCAACACCACCACTCGACCTCAGTTTTTATCAGTAGTTTTTTTATTATTATATAAAAAAATAATGAGCTTAGCTTTTTTATTATAAAAAAAAATTTGGTTCCCACCTTCACAACTTCTCTTGACGGCTTGTAATTTTTCTCTTCATTACTGTGCTACCGACCGACCCATCGTGAACATGGAACAGTGGGGATGGGGATTAGGAGTAAAGAATAAACGGTGTGAAAGACATCCTTTATCTTGTATATTATGGAATATAACGATGTTTCTCACTCGATGAGATACGAGTATAATGGGATGGGGGAAAAATGCTCTCACACTCTTGAAATATACATGGTTCATTTCGTGTGAGTGTAGGATGTGTGGTAACTGGTAGTAATAGTCAATCGGACGCAGTCCAGTGATTTTGGGATTGTGGCATACACTCTCCCTATAAAAAAGTACCATAGTACTTTTTTCCTCTGACAAATCAAAGGACAAAATTTTAAAGTGGAATGAAACAAATACTTACCGGAAAATGGCGGCATGACATTATTAAAGTCCATATAAGGTCGGATCTCGTAGTAATAGGACCATATGCTCTTGTTAGTCATCAACCACTGGTCGAGGAAGTCCCTAACAGCCCTATACTCGGATATTTCGGTAAAGTCCGGTGTTCGGTTGAAGGCGTGCCAGGACATTGGCAGTTTTTGTTCCAGGAGGATCTCCCCTTTTCGTGGGTCGAAAATAAAGTTCGTTTTTGGGGTTCGGTGACTGAAATAAGCATGGAAGTTTTAGAAAAAGACAGGAAGCATTTATTTGAAAATGTTTAATTGTACTCGACAATAATATGTAACAGATGCTGATTCTAGGTTAATTTTGACGATTTTTTAGTTTTTATATTAAGCAAATAGGTATGAAAAAAAAACAGCATAAACTAAAAGAGTATTTTTTTTTAGAAAAAGGTTTATGTCGATTAACCTAATTTTTAACTGTAATTAGGTTTTGTCAAACGGTAGAATTCATACAGCAAATAGGAATTAAAGATTAATAAAAAAATAGCAGAATAAATGGAAGCTTCATTAATCAACGTGTCTAATTACTAATCACCTGATATTAAATTCGTTTTGTTTTAGCATTTTTTGAAAATACTCACATTTCCTCGTACTGTAGCGCCGTCTTCGCCAAGTCCGTTATTTTCGCGTACACTATCTCCCATACTTTATCAAACGCTTCGCCTATGAGGAAGTAATCGTACCACCATTTGAGACGTACATAGGCCTCCTTGTACTGTGAAATCAGAGATAAGTGGCACTATATTAGGAAATTGGAGCAACTCGAAACAACAGTCAAATACTGCAATGGTTTTATTAAAATCTTTTCTAAGATCACGCTCGTTTAGACTTGGAGATTGGTGGGTTCAACAGCTACACGGAAAATAGGCAGTATTTTCCGTATTGGATGGAGTGACATAGAAAGGGGAGCAGGTTCTGGTAAATCGTAACTCCCATCCGAAATAAGTTAGTACATTTTTACAGTACTGTATAAGAATGGTAACACGCCCAGTAAGACAACCCAGTCAATTGTGGGATACAAGATGACTCTCCCTCACATAGAAAATTAAAAGAAGATAACAAGGAGAAGATTTAAAGAAGTTAACAGCTAAAAAATAGTAGAATAATAAAATTCATACTTTCTCCTTGACATATACAACTTGCGGCGTCTTAAGGAAGTTGTCCTTGGCGTTTTTGAATTCGGCATACAGTTGTAATATTTCGTCCTTGAACGGAATGTACTTCTCTATTTTACTCCACACCACGTTCCACAGTTTCTTGCTGTACTTCTTAATGTTTGTTACCAGGTCGTTGCTCATTAAATCTTTGTATAGTCTGTGAAATAATAAAAAAAATGTTTTCAGAGTAAAAATCAGTAATAACAGGAGAAGGAATATTTTTGAAAATATTTCGATTCTTTTTATATTTCTTGTATATACGAGTGAAAATAATACCGCTTTTACCTAAAATATATATTCATTTATATCGGTGTCAAATTCTCTCTTAAAATATGTTTATAGGGTTGGTTTAGTTATTCGTGTTACAACGAGGAGCAGATTCCTTTTATATATATATCTATATAAAAGAGGATGTTGGTATATCTGATGTGAATAGACTTCGACATCGTTTGACCGATCATCATGAAAGTTGGCACATACATATATGTATTTTTTCATGGATAAGGTTTTCATGCTATCGACTGTTGTAACTCGCCACTAGATGGCGCTGCAGCACATCAACATCTATACCGTTCGACCGATCGCCATGAAAATTGGTATACATAGGTATTTGAGCACGGAGAATATTTTCGAGCTATCGACTTTGTTATAACTCGCCACTAGATGGTGCTGCAGCACAGCAACTTCTATGGCAGGACAACGTCTGCGGGTATTTGCTGGTATTTTATATAAGGCAAAGTATATACGCGATCGTTCTACATTTGATGGATAATAATCTATTGTGATAAATAGCAGATAAAAAAAAAGTTTTAAGTCTTAAGTTCTCTATTCAAACTAAATTGACCACCTCAACCTATAGCAGCCTATAGCAAAGTTTATACGTTTGTCACGTTTGTGATCAAAGTAAACACCTTGTAAGAACAGTAAATGAATGACAGTGAATTAAAGATTCTACTTAATCTTGCTAAGAATATCATTTTTCAATAAAAATATATTTTTATAAAAGACTCCCTAAATGTAACTAATGTTATACTTACTTATCCATTTCATGACCAAATGTCGACACATAATTGAAATATGGCGAATCCGTCAACTCCTGCGTTCTGTTGTAGAAAAAATCCATCACACCTTTCCAGACAGTGAATACGAACGACTCCGTGTAATGCAACACTTTGAAGAACAACGGCTCCATTGATTTTAGTAACTCGTGCCAATATTTGGCTAATCTTGTTGTGGCATTCACCCATGTCGATTCCCAATACTCCAGTAACTTCATATGTAAATCCCTTACAAAGTTATCGTATTGCAAAATCATTGTTTCTAATTTATCCGAAACTAACTCCATGAAATCTGCTTCGAGAACTCTATTGGCGGATTCTAGGAAGTTCGCGTACGCCAATTTTATTGTATCGACAACGTATGTCAAGCTCTGTTTTATGGACTGACTAGTGTTGCCCATCATTCCCCACATATCGTTGACTATGCCAGGCAAACTTTCTAAGTGGTTCCTTATTGCCATTTCGTCTAAGACATAGTATGTGAATTCTACTATATCTTTGACGTAAAAATCGTTGTCGTTATAGGAATTGTTTAGGTAGTTCTGAAAGTCGTCTAAATCGTCTTTGATCACATGTAAATCATTCAAATCGTCCAAGAACTCTCTTATTCTAGGCTTGACATCTTGCCATATGTTTTTCAGAGCTACATGTGACTCCATTGGAGCTTCCTTCATAATTATCAAAGTGTCATTAATTTGGCTGTACAATTGTTTTAGGAAGTAAACCGCCTGTGATTTCATTTCAGAAAATATTTGCGGTCTCCAAACGAAAGAGCTGGTTAAGAGACGGGAATGATTTAGGCGAATGTATGACGCTAGGTCGACGGTAGTGACATCTATGTAGTCACGCCAAGCATTTAACTTAGCAGAGCGAGTGTCGACAATCATGCCTATTAAATGGTAGGAGATATCTGAAAGAGAGGTTTACGATAGCATTTAGGAAGGGATCTTGTTTACATTTATGTAATACATGAAAAAACCAGACGTTTTGAATGATTGTAAAGTTTAATAAAACTATAAGGAGCTGTGAATGTGTTGCTATACATTGGGCTTAGTCGAAAGAAAGACCTTTGATTATCTTTTTTCATGTGGGGAAATAGAAAGTTGCATAGGGGCTTAGTTATTTAGGTAAGAGTTTGTTAGTGAGATGGTAATAGATAGGTATTCAATGGAACTGGTATAACTGGTCCTACTTTTCGTTTGATTCGATGTAACATTAGATAGGAGACAATTCACTGTATGACTAAATAATCCAACAAGGGATAGAAATTTAGTCAGTCAATTTCAAACCAATTTCAGTTTATATCCGTTTTAATTATGTATTGTTAAAGCAATTGAATATCCAATCAAAATTAAATATGAATTTGAATGTCGAAACGAAACATGGTCCTGTATCCCTTCTCACCCTGCGCATCTCAGCTCTCTCTCTTTTTTATGCAAGTTGTTCCTGCTTTCAATGTTTAAATAAATAGTAAACTTGGGTTTCGCGTGAAGATTATAATACAATAAGGAGACAATACTTCAGTTAACACACTATTCAATCGATCAATTTCAAAATGACTTTACTGGTCGCCTATTTCGAATTGAATGAAGTAATCGAATAAAACAAAATCATGATCTTATGAAGGAAAAGAATATCATTTGCTCTATAAACAGAAAAATGGTGTGCTCTATAAAGACAATCTTTTAGACACCTTATCTCATTGATACATCATGAAAAAAAACTTACCATCAGTGCTGTTATAATGTGCGATGAGGCTCTTGTCGGCCATGGAGAGTGTGGCCAGCCCGGTGTCGTTGCCGGTAGGTTTTTGCACCACCGCGTACACTTTATACTGCGGGTACGCGAGGTCCCATGTACCGTTTACTTTTATGTAGCCGGTTTCGTTGGCTCGCTGTAAAGTAAATTAATAAAGATTAAAATTAAATGCAGTTGAAATAATACTGTATATGTTGAATAGTATGTTAACACTGAGGGCGAGAGTGCACGCTGCAATCCAACAGCCGCTGGGCGCGCTCAACTGGCCACGTTACCCCTCTCTCACAGAAGACTACCTGGAAATGTATTACATTTCCCACTTTATCTTATTTCCCTAATGTACGTACGTGTTTCGGTTGTGAGTGAGATGTGTCAGAGCCCAGTCCCATACTATCCCTCCCCATTTTCCCAACCCTTTCTCCAAATCCATTCCTATATCTCTAAAGGTATCCGGGGTCGTACCAACGTTTGTTATTTTGAACTAATGTTGACATGTATCGCGGATGTCTATGGGCGACAGTATCCACTTACCATCAGGTGGACTGTATGCTCGTCTGCCGCCGTCCATAAAAAAAAAAAATATATACAGGATCCGCAAGACTGAAATCTGAGTTAATTGAGATGAAAATTTTACGCATCTTTTTGCAAAAAAGGTTCTCTAAATTATTGCTAAATTTTTCTTCATACGAGTTTGAAGGAACAAAAATTATATGGTATTTTAATAAAAAACATATGTGAAATTGTATTTGAATTAACTCAGAATCACGAGGAAAATGTCTACGGGTGCATATTTGTTATACCCTATTACAGCCAGTGGTAAACTAACTAAGGGGCTAGGGTTGGCTACAGCCCCGTGCTCTACCCTGGAGAAGGCTCACCTATTATATACAAAATGAAAAGATTTTTAATTTTCAACTGTAGTTTTGATCCGTTAAAAGGGCAGTCCCTTCAGCCACATGCAAGATTTTAGTCCACCATTACTTATATCCTATCTTAAATACATATTGTATTAGGATATAAAAACCGTAACCGTATGTAGAAACACAACAACATCAGAAACATTTCAATTCAAAGTAAAGATTTCGAACAAAAATCAAATTCGTTAAGTCGGTCGTTTATACGAGTATTAATCGATTAATCTATCGCCAAATAAGTAACTCTATTTGATATTAGTTCTCACATGTTGCATTTAATTTATTCGGATTAAGTATTAATTAAAGTTATTTTCCATTTATAGAAAATACGAGTGAAATGGCCGACGAGAAGACAGACAGACAGATGGTAAGTGGATATTATCGTTTATGCGATACATGCCAGTATCAGTCAAAAGTGATAAATGCTGGCAATTGCGCTACCTATGATTGGGGATTTGGGAGTCGGGATTTTTTTATTCAAAAATGACAGACGAACAGACAGTTCACGGTTGGATAAATTAGAAGCAATGGAGATGGGATGTATAACAAGCGAAAGAGTCAAAGAAAGAGACAAATAGTGAGTAGGAGAAAAGAATAAGACTGAGGAGAGGGGTTTCTAGATAGTTTAAGAAGATATAAAAACCAACTTACCTCCCATTGTATGGCGCTATTATTCAAATCGATCAGCATCATGTTTTGCCGCAACTTCACGTCGTACAATGACTTCTGATGCTTATAATAATTATTCAAATAATACCAACGACTATGTATGTTTACACTAGATTTCATTTCTAAATCTAGATTAGTAGATGGGTGAGTGCATGTCAGAGCGAATTTGTAGTCTCTGATTGGTCCATTTGAATTGTCCGTTAGTATTGATTCGAGTTTTAAGTACTCGTTTTCGTAGTCCGAATATTGAAGTTCGAGGGACACGTTCGACATTACTGTTGGCGTGCTTTTGTATTGTCCTTTTAGGGTTACGTCCTGAAATAAAACCGTAAAGTGTAATCTATCTTATTACGATTTCAGAAGTAACTAAATGAGCATCAAAACGACGGTACTAAATTTAAAGGTGGGTCAGGTTTAAGTTCTCACGTGATAATAAAGGAGTCCCGCGTCGACTTGGTGGAGGCATTCTTAGTAATTTAACATTTTTTGATTGCATAGAGTGACAAAAGGCGGATTTAATGATACGAAGCATAATCTCCCAGTCAACGTTTGAGCTATGCAGATGATGCAGCAGGCAGAATTGAAATAGTTAAAATTATGAAACAAAATGACGCGAACATATTCAATTTTAATACTATAATATAAATACTTATTGTTTATTTCAATACGCAAGGCAAAATAAACCGGACCTTCTAAACCACATGATCAAGTATTTTAATATTTACTTTTGTTCATGTTACACCATATTTTTTAATAATTACTTATTTACGTACACTTAACGTACTTAAACATATCTTAAATTGATTATTTGTTATTTTCAGAAAAGTGTCTCAAAATGTTTATATCATACAATGAATTCATTGATATAATTCATATTCATTTATTGAAATCGCCAAGTGGTCAAAATAGTTGCTTTCGCCTTTATTTACCTATAGAGTTAATAGAGTTTCTTATTGATCACATCAGGACCATAAGGTACATGACGTTACAGTAACAAGTTACTGATCAGTTACTGATATAGATCCAGCCAGTTATGAAACACTTGTAAAATATGTATTCTGGGAAAATAAAGATCTAAATTTGACAAAAAATGTTTATAAGCAAATAAGTTAAACATTTGAATGTCAGAGCCTTGTAATTATCTTTAAATAAAGTGCCTTACCTTTCTAAACGATGGATGCGAGAGCGACAAGTCGACATAATGCAGATTGCCCTCCTGTGTCGGTGGATTTTCCCATCTGCCCTTCAATTCAGCGGTCTTATTGCCGTCTTTGACGTCCCACTGTAGTTGCGCCTTGCCGTCCAACAGTGTGTCTTGCAGGTTGTATAGGGCGATTAGGTTGAACGTACGCAATGGATACCACACGTTCATTACTAGTTGTTGGGACTCTGTCTCCGCCTACGAAACGCGGAATTTTTATAATTAAATAAGCTCAATTTTGAGTAAAAATAAATCGTTATTTTAATTATTTTTTTAACTATGTAATATATTTCAGATACAACTTACAAACTAAACATATGTTAGTCAAAATAATATAAAATGTTAAGATTATAGGCAATGAAATATACCTAGTTCGATATTAAGGACATATAATGAAACTATGTAAACATATCACCGTACAATATGAAATAAAAAATGGGTAAAATATTTTTAAGAAACGCTTTTGAAATTAGATGAAAAAAAACAAATTACGAGAAAATCGAATTTAAACGTTTACATAAAAAGAATCACCATGAAAAGAAGAAGAAAAACATCATTCAAAATCCATGAATGAAATCCAAAAATGAATATGTCTTACCGTAGTCTTATTAGTGACATGTATGTCATATTTGAGCCAAGTGTCTTCTGCCCACTTGATCTTGCTGCCCTGCTTCAGTTCCTTGTCTACAGCTTCGTATATGTTCTCGAAGGTCAACGTTCGGTTGCCATGGATTGCCATAAGTTTCAAATTTTTGCCAATCTCGTATGTAAATATGTCCAGTTTGCCAGTGACGTTGAATTTGGTGGCGTTGTATAGGTGGAACACTGTTGCTTGTTTTACGTCCTGAGAGTTAAGTTTTAAACGAATTTAAAAAAATACCATATTACTGATAAATATGGTTGCTTAGTAATTACTTATAATAAAACTGATGGATGACATATATGTATTAATATATCTATAATTGTGAACGTCGACATTCATCACGCTTGATGGTGAATGACTAAAGTTATTCCATTTCATGGTTGATGATGAAAAACTTGTTAATATATGTTAAGTAGCGTTTCATGTGCTTAGGTATTTACCTATATATTTGTGTAGCTTTTTACTCGTCTGTAATACGCAGTGACATTTTCAACAAAAAATACATACAACGCACACGCATGTACGTTATATGATATCCAGTAACAAGTCTATTAATTACATGTATCATCACATACGTATTCAGAAAAATAATAATTCTAAAAGTACATTTTGGTTTTCCATGAGTGATTTTGGTCATTGCCATCTCTTAATGAACGTCGACAATCAGCAACATCAAACAGTAAAGTATTTACTTGATAATTAAATGGGTTATTGGAACTTAACCAGTCCAGGACTGTGAATATTTTATTAACCGTAGATAGTAGTTTTAACAATTGTAACATAATTTACAAAGAGAAAAAATATTTCAAAAAAATTGATATTCACCAAAGGTATAAGTTAAAGTGTATTTTTATCCACTGATGAAAAAATTTAACAAAATATTTAATGGTCGAAAATACGCGAAAACCAGAAAAATACTCACCACATTTCCAGTCTTATCATACTCATGAATATACTTTACACCTACAGGTGTATGCTTGTTCTCCACTTCAATATCAGTTGTTGCTAAATCCAAATTCCTTTGACTCTTACTCAGAATTTGATTGAATGAACCTTTTACAAATCTTTCGTGATCGAAGTCTATTGTTGCGTTTCCATTGCTAGCTTTCTCCCCTTGAATGTAGTAATATTCAGTGTTGACCAAGTGTTGAGTACTCAATGGAACGGAAAGTGATATGATGCCGGTTTGTGTAAAGTCATGGCTTTGCTTTTTGTAGCGGTGTGTAGTGTTGACTGTGGCGGTTTTATTTGACCAGAATATGTCGATTTTATTGTCTGAGTGGTCTTCTTGGTTGTTTATCTATGGAAATATTTGCAAAAACATTAAAAAGAGAAAAAAGAAAACCGAGAAGGAGAACATCTTGGTTCAATAACCATCCTTAAAGGTTTGAAAAAACTCGTTTATTGATTAGTGTTGCTAGAATGATCGTCAACATTTGATGTCGTTGCTTGATAGGATAAATAAAAAGTATACTTATTTGACAATGATTTTTTTCATTTAGATCATGTATTAAATACTCACATCGAATATAGACTTGAGCCAGGGCAAGTTTTGGAAGGGAGTGGACATGTTGAAATGTCCGTCTGTGTGGGCTACCCCTCCATATCTCACATCCACTTCGCCGATTTGGATTTTTCCAGGGCGATGCATTAAACCCCTGGATAAATATATTTTTTAAAATAGTACGAGCTGACAGTCCATCTGGTGGTAAGTGGATACTATCGCCCTGCGACATGCGTGACAATCGTCAACATCAGTCAACACGCCTCCGGAGGAGTCGTCTTTGGAGATTTAACAGTGTATTTGAAAAAAAAAAAAGGATTTTAAACTGTCAAGTTACTGACATTATTGAAAAATAACTTTCAAAACAAGTTATATCTTCATAGGGAGTGTGTATCAACTAATATTTAAGAATCTTTAATTTATCTGTATTCAATTTTTTCTCCACAATGTAAAATAAAAAATAAAAAATGTTATTTTCATCCAGAGAATCAATAAGTCGTAGTTTTCAGTTCTAACATATTACATAATTTTGATTCAATATAATATCACTACCGAAAGTTACTTTAATAAATCGATAAAACCAGCATATAATCGACATTCACATCACTTAACCGAAAGTAACATAAAGGAAAGTATAGATAATTCACATACTTGACAACTTGGTACCCATGTACCATATCCCTTTGATAGGCGCCCCTCAGTTTAAACGTATCGTCGTTTCGATACATGGGCGATGCGAGTGTATAATCGATATAATGTGACCCGTTCACGTCCCAGTCGTACATCACTATGTTATCGACAGTGTTGTACGTCGCATCAGCGGTCCACATCACTGAAGTGTTGCATTTTAGACTGTCTGGTAAAAGGATCATCTGAAAAATGTTAGAGATTTAAATTATTATTTACACATTTTTTTAAATTTCGTGTTAGATATCCTTTTTTGCTGTAAACGTTTTCTTCACATGTTAATTAAAAGTATATCTACGTGATGTAGATATACTTCACGTATAAAAATTCGGACATTTCGTGTGTTAAACAATCAATTCACCCGATTAGAAAAAGTACTTTTTTTTTATAGAATAGATACCAGACGAGCCAGTATTATTTAAGTAATATTATTGGGGATACAAAAATGGGAATGTATATAATGTATGTGTAAATGTATTATGCCTATATAATGGGGAATATTCTGAAGAACTGTTTGAATTTGATGCCAACTTCGGGTTTTTACCATCTTACTGTTCGTCAATGTCGTGCGATTCATCCAAACTTCTTTGACATAGAGTCGCTGCGCACAGTGCACTCAAAAATACACTTCATACCGCGAACCCGAAAGTTGTGGAATTACTGCCAGCCCAGGTTTTTCTATTACGCTAGGATATCAAGCCCTCAAGAGAGCTGTGAACAGAATTCTGCAAGGTCTACAGCGCAACCCGCAAGCCCCCTGGTGTTGCAGGTGTCCAAGGGCGGCGGTGACCACTTACCATCATGTGGCCTGCCCGTTCGTCTGTCATCTATTCTATATAAAAAAATATTTAAAATATGTATTAACGAAAGAAAAAAAAATTCAGTTTATATTAATTTAGTTAACTTTTTAATTTATTAGGCAAAATTTGAAACATATTGATTTGCAAAGTAGTCAATAGGTCGATTGTAGAGTCGATATAGGTCGATTTGTAGAATGATTTAATTAAAGTATTGACCAAACGAGCGTTCTCAGGATTACAAACTTACGTAAGCGAAATATAAGTTCGTGAAACAGAACATTGTAGAACAAATCTATTCTTTCAGTTAGAATCACGTATATGAACGTTCATATACGTGATTCTAACTGAAAGAATAGATTTGTTCTACAATGTTCTATCTGCAATTGGCGCTACTTAGCCGCTTATTGAATATGTTTAATAAAGAGCTGTAAAAGAGTATTTATTTATCTGAAAGCTTGATTGGCCAATACTGTAAAAACGCTTCATTTGACTAGTTCACATGGTCAATAACGCGCAATGGTTAGTAAGACCAGTTCACACAGAATGGTCACCATAGACAAGGACAATAGTCACCCGTAGTAAAGCCAGCACCGTACCTTCCCTTTGATCCCAGTTGCTATCTTAGTGACGTCAGTTTTGTATTCTGCCTCGATAATCCTCGTCGGGTTGTTATTGTTGCCCAGGTTGCCATCTATGTATAACGTGTGAACGTCAACATTCGGTTTGGGCAATATCGCGTTTATTATCAGGTTTATGCGTTGCTCCATTATGTAGCCGAATGACGCGTTTGCACCGATCCTAGGAGATAAATATTTTTAATTTGTCGAATAAGCAATAAAACTTACGTTTTTTCAAACTCATAGAAAAATTATTCCATTAATTTTTTTAATAATAAATCGTAATTTTAATTAACTTTATAATTAAAAAATATTTTTAATTTGTGGAATAAGCTGCAAAATTTTTAAAGTTTAATAGTTCATTTTCAACATATTTTGCAATAAAAATTTGTTCTGTAGATAAATATTTAGTTTTTTATTTTATATAAAAGTGGGCGGGGACTAGCACTAGTCGTCCAACGACCAAAATAAATTATGTTACTGAATATATACAGACAGTACTCACTGCCAGATATGATCCAAGTCCATTCTAAATCCAGCATCACTTTTCACAAGACCGTCGGGCGCCGTGCTGTTGCCGAAGTAGATGTCCAGATCTACACTTTTCTGAATCTGCTTCATTTGCTGTTGACCTAACGCCTGCAATCAACACGTTTGAACGGATTACTTGAAGCAGAAAAGGATCAAGTATTGGCTAATTTTATGGGAAGAAAACGGCAGACGAGCATACAGTCCACCTGATGGTAAGTGGATACTGTAGCCCATAGACATCCGCGGTACACGACGACATCGGTCTAGAATGACAAACGTTGGCACGCGCTCGGATGTGCTGCCTGCCGCCGGAGATTTAGAAATGGATTTGGAAACAGGGTTGGGAAAACGGGTAGGGATGGGGTGGTTAGTCTACAGAGTGACAAAAGAGTGACTTAATGCTTTGAAGCATATTTATCAGTCTTGGGCTATGCCTCTGCATAGCCGTCCCTTTTGATCTCATCATGATGCATACCATCATCATTCACCATCTCTTGGTGCGGCAGGTCCAATAACAGTTCAAATTAAGGAAAATTATAATACTAAGGGCTTTTGTCAGCACGTTTGATTCTTTATCAGAAAAATTTACTTTCTTTACTAGCGATATTTTATCTCCTGATAAAGTAACTGTTGACAATATGATAGATAAATTACCTGCCAATTAGGTTGATTATGACTTTCTGATAAAGTATCAGGAGGTGGTGAGAAAGGCCCAAAATGACAGGAACATATAACTTAAATTTATTTCCATTATGTAAATTTGGATGGAAAAGTGATTGTAGTGTATGTTGGTAGATAAATAATATCGATATAATCAATACTCTGTTTCGTGCGATTCTGATCAATAAAATTTTAAACACAAAATTTTAGTAAAAAAAGAGGAAATATTTTTTTATATTTATGTAGTGTTGCGACGTCAATATATTTGTTGAATTGTAGTTACCTTTTTATAGACAACATTGTATAACGTACAGTGTAAAATTAAATTAATTTTAAGGATCATTTAAATGTAGTACCTTTATAAACAAGTCGCCAAATAAGAAGCTCCACTTGAGGTCTCCATCTCCCATCAATTCGGGTAACTCGTACTTGCAAAGCAGGTAACCAGTTTTTGGACCAAATCTGTAAAAGAATAATCCAATAACGATAATTGATAGCCTTCGTTAGAAGACGGCACTAAAAGAGAAGAATAAAATCCTAATAATGGAGAAGTTCAGCATTTCAAGACCAGAAATACAAAAATCTTTATAACAATTACTTAAATGTCATTAACAAAGCCTTAATAGTTTTAAAATGTTCAATTTCAATTAAAACCACCTTTGTATTAAAATTGAAACAATTATAACAATACAATTTCAAGTATGGGCCTAGTGGGAAAAAAAGGGCGTATTAGTTCTAGTATTCTATGGTAGAACAAAACGTAAGACTAGTGGGAAAAAAAGTTCGTTTAGTAGTTTAGTACGGTAGAACTGAACAGTAGTATTGGGAACGAAGTACTGAAGTTTATCTGTAAGTGCTCAGTGTCCATCCTCCTGTCAGGAGGGAGGCAGTGCGGTGTCTGTTGACTTTTGGAATAGCACCACCCTATCTAATTTCGTTGGTCCCATGTACGTGCCAACTTAAATCCATTGTCGCGATTGAAATTTCGGCATTTTTTAAAATTCTATACCCTCTCTGACAAACCACGGTATGTAACGGCGTTCAGTTAAAATTACTTTTGGTTTGTGTAATTCAATGATTTGTCTGTTAATGGCAACATCACCTTCAATCGCCACCGCAGTGTCGCCGCGACCACGGTTCATGTCACTGGACCGAAATATCGTATATACAAAATAAACAATAAATCGTGAGGAACCCATTTACATAACAATTATTAACATGAGGTTATTGTGTACTTACAGGAAGTCTGAGTCGCCCTTGACGTACTTAAGCCTGGCGATGGGCGTTGCGGCCTGAACACTGAGTACGCGTCGAAGCCCCGGGTAAGAATCGACGCGCGATTTGAAGAATATCTCCTTATGTTTCGCTTGGGGCACGTCCAGCTAACAAAACAAATAGCCATATACAACGTGCCACTGAAATAACGCTAAGGGTGAAAATAGGTTCATTAGTTTCGACAGTTTACAATAGGTTTTTTTTTTCATAACAACTTGTTAGTGACCGTAGTGAGCGGGCGAGGCGGCGCCAGCTCACTGACAACAATCTTGAACAAGTCCTCAACAATATTCGCATTACTAAATCATCATTCACCAAAAATACTTTTTATTTTCTATTTTATTAAACAAAAATTCCATTCTATTTTATTGAGGGGGAGAGTGCACGCTGCAATCCAACAGCCGCTGGGCGCGCTCGACTGGCCACGTTACCCCTCAACACAGAAGACTACCTTGAAATGTACTGCATTTCCTACTTTATCTTATGTCCCTAATGTACGTACATGTTTTGGTGGTGAGTAAGATGTGCCAGAGCCCGTTCCCATCCAATCCATCCGTTCCCATTTTCCCAAACCCTTTCTCCAAATCCATTCCTATATCTCCAAAGGTAGGCAGCGCATCCGGGGGCGTGTCAACGTTTGTCATTTTGTACTAATGTTGGCATGTATCGCGGATGTCTATGAGCGACAGTATCCACTTACCATCAGGTGGACTGTATGCTCGTCTGCCGCCTTCATACATAGATAAAAAAAAAAGCATAAAACTACCATAATTGTATCTAATAAACCATACAGTCTAAAATACTTAGGCAAAGAGAAACTAATTTCAATAGAGTGTTCTAAATATATTAAGGTAAAACGCCATCTAGTGCCGTCACTAGATAAATAGCGGAAGTGAACTAAATATATTAATAAACTATTTGAAGTGTATAAAATTCTTTTTCTTTCTTTTTCTTCGTGAACAACTCTGTACACAATAATGATCACTATCAATGTTTTAGACAGAACAACAAAACTACACGGTTTTATAGGATATGTAGAGAAGAGGAATGGACTATGGTAAATCTCGCTGACTGCGTCAATACGTGCGCGTACGATAACTCGGCTTGTGGGACGCGTCCAGTCGGCTCTGTAATACAGTACAATCATCTCCTGCCCAAATAATATTTTTATTTTACATATAACACAGTATTAAAATGACATCATAAAAATCTCTAAACACATGCCCATTAATGTTTCAACAAATGATAAGTAATTGCTTATATTAAACAACAGTTTTATTAAACTATCTGTAAAAAAAATGGTTGTAAGCTTATGAAGACTATGAAGACTAAGACTATGAAGCTACTAATTACGAGTATAATATTTATGTAACGATAATAGTGCGTTTAAATGTGCGTATTTGTATTTGTGTGTGAGAGTGTGTGTGTGAATTCAGTGAGTGTGGATGATTAACATAATATAATAAAAAAATACATGTAAACGTACCTTGAAGTATATATCGGAATAGTTTGCCATGAATTCAGTTTTGGCATGCAGTGTGGCCACTAGTGGTCCTGAGAAATGAGCTGACAAACTGTACGTAGTTGTTGAATTGTGTTCGACCTTCATGCGGATAGTCCACTGTTCACCCTGACCCTTGGGGACTAGGACTATGAATAGCTGGAACAAAATAAAGGACGATTTCAAGGTATATGCTATAAATTGACCGTGTACATATAACATTTGTTTATAAAAAAACAGCTGGCAGACCAATGGAGAGTCATATAGTGGTTGATAGTTACTGTTGCTTAAATATATCTGCGGTATACGCTAATATCAGTCAAAAATGACTAACGTTGACACGTTCACAGATACGTTGCATCTCTCAAAAATTTAAAATTTACGTTAATATAAAATTTATAGGGAATGCAACCAGCCAGCTTCAGTATCCACTGCTGGACATGAGCCTCCTCATGCACATTGACTCGTGCATAAGGGCTGTAAGGCCTCAAAACGAAACGCAAAAAAAAATAATTATAATATATAAATAAAATTAAAATAAAATTATATTCCGCCTGAAAATTTATATAGCACCTAATAAATGAAACTAATACAGGATAACTTGTGGGACCATAAAGATGATTCCTTTGGAAATTTAGCAATACCACAAATATAAAAAAGGCTTAAAAATAAATTTATTCGTAAAAGACAACTGGCTCGATGGTAGAGGAAATTAAATTAAATTTTTCCACTTTCGATAACTATAGTCATCGAAAGAGACATTAGTCATTTGTTATATGTTTTTAACCACATAACAAAATGTCAGCTGTTTTGGAGGAACTACATTAAATGAATAAATAACGCCACACTCAATGGCCCACACTAGGATTCCCTGTGTCGTGGGTCCAGAGACACATGCAGAAACATGAACACATTAAAAAGAAAATAGACATAAATGAGAATTCTTATGCTATTTGTGTTTATTAAATATCTACACAATGTGAAATTCAATCCATCGAATAAAATTGCAAGTGTTTGGAGTACTCACCTCTAGCGGGTCTTTGTTTAACATTTTCACGGTGACGCCGTACTCCGTAGTGTCGGTTACAAACGAACCTCTAATGTCTTCTCCCTCAACTTCCCCGATTATTTTCACGGTCCTGTTTACAAACGGAAAAACATACAAATTGAAATAAATATATAGCATTTAAAATCTATCCCCATTTAAAAATATCCCCGAAAGGTATCTGTCCGTAAGCTCGTGATAAACTCGAATACCACTCAATGAAAAATTTAGCGGATTTAAAAAAAAAATCACTCAATTTTACCAGGATCTAACGACTTTCAAGGATTTATCAAAAGGGAATGCATACAATTATAAAACTTTATATTAAAATTAATTAAAATGCCACCTCTAAAAGGGGATATCTTTAAACTTGGTATAAATATTCTGCAATACGAATAATTAAACACGTTTTTAAAATAGTGTCACGGGACTAAAATGCAGGAAGGATGTAAAACTTTGTATGGAGTTACAATTGGGTTGTTGAACGTATTTTTTTTATTTTTTTTTTCGAAAGTTTATATACGTTTTTTATTGAGAAGTAATTTTTTTTTTTTTTTTAAGTCAATATTAACGAAGATATAGCGTTTGGAAAATTGAATAATAAATTCATAGCCGACGACGCTCCGATTACGCCCGAAGTTACCCGAATGGTCTGTGACGTCACGATGTTATACGGGATCAACGAATTATATTGCAAGTACGGATTTTAATTGAAAATGACAACAATTAAAACATACAGGACGTGTTTCGTGCCTTTGTGTAAAAATACGACGAAAAGTGCACCGAACAAAGTTTTTGTGACGGTGCCACAGGATGTGAAACTCCGTAAAAAATGGTTTAACGCAGCGCAACGGGATAACCTCAAAGACAGTAAATCGAACTTTTTTTGCTGTGAAGATCATTTCGACGTAAGCAAATGTGTTTTATACCCTAAAAAGAAGTTAAATTGTTGAATTAATATTAATCATTGAGTATTAATCATTTATGAATCTTTTATAATGTAGCATTGATGCTAACAACAAATTTTGTATTTACAGCTGCAAGAGGATATGGAAAATTACCACTTTGCAGCAAATTTTCTTGTCAACTTGTTTATGCAAAGGCAAGAATTTTACTCACAATGAAGCTTTCGCACAACGCATCTCCGGAGCATTGAAACGATCGTCGTCTTTCAGAAATTCTAACACCATGAACATATTTATTTGTGGCAAATTATTAGCGTTTGCTTTCACAAATCCATTTTCGCACATCACTGCTTTTGTACTTCACAAAATATTAGAATTTATCGAAAAATTTCCGAACGTTTAAGAGGTTAGTCACACAGTTTGCCTACAGTCTGGAGCACTCGCGTGGCGTCCGTATAACATCGTGACGTCACAAACGCTTGGACCAATCACGTAGCGTTTCACGATCATATGAAAAATTTGAATTTTTCAGACGTTTTAATTATTAATATCTATTTACAGGCTTATACAAAATCAATACTTTTTTCTGTTTTGGGCTCTAATGCGATAAAAGCTTCATAAAAAAAAATAAAAATCAAAGTTTTTTTTTTTTTCAACAACCCAATTAAATACACGCGAGCGAAGTCGTGGGTAAGCTAATTCATATATGTATATAGAAAAAATTAGTTTCTCATGGAACGGCATTAAAACTTACCTAAACCCTTCGTGCGGGCTACTAAGCGCGATATTGAACGTCTTGGGCCTCCGGTCGGCTTTCAGCGAGTAATAATTGTCTTCACTAGTCAAGTCCACAGTGAGCGTCCTCTGTTCCTCTTCCTCACTATACAGGAACTGCAGGTCGGAGGGAGACAGCACGGCGGAAAGCGCTCCGCGCGACTTGAGTCGGATGTGGCGGTTAGGAGGAGGTCGCCAAACTACGTCCGCGAATAACTAATGCCGAAAAACACATTGAAATTAAATGGTGTCTTTGCGGGTTTTTTATTTTCATTATTTTAACACTGATTGGAGAATAGTGAACATTTTTTTATTTCTAACCTAAAAATAGGTCTGAAAATTTAAAAAAATGTGAAAAAAAATTACGATATCTTTAAAAATGAAGAAGTTATATGTTGAGCGAGTTGCATAAACATACTCGTATAACATATGGACATTTTAAATTTGGCGATATTGACAGGGGAGGATGTAAAGTCATGATACATTTACATACAAACGATACATCGTTGAGTAGTGTTCATGGCTATACAACGTTTGATTAAACATTTTGTATTCTACAACATACGGGTAGCTGAATCTCGCCTTTAAATATTGCAAAGTAAAGTCTTTCAAGTATTGTATAAATTGTGACGTCATTATGGCGAGTAGCGCATTTGAAACTTTTAATAGCTATATCTCGGTCATTTTTAAACCAATTTAAAAAAAAATAAACAATGCTTAATATTATAGTGCATATTTTTATTTACATGTGAAAAATTGGCTAGTTCTAAGCCTAGTGAACTTCTTCATTGTACACTTACGTAATTATTCTGTTCGCCCTGCTGTATCTGTATGCCGCCCCCGACGACATTCTCCACGTCCGAGAAATCCTTCTTGAACTCCATCTTTATGAAGTAGTCTTCTAAGTACTCTGAAGTTAAGTTCAGGCTGCCCGATGTTTCCACGAATGGGTCGTCCAGCTGTCAACAAACAATATGTTTATGGTATAGCTGTTAGACAGATAATATTTTCTTATAGAAAAAATGTGGCAGATGATCTTCCTCACAGCTATTATACTATACCCTCGAGCCTCTGTATATAACGTGTCACCGAAATAAGGCAAAACTTGAAACAAGTCAACTAATTTAAAACATATAAAATCGTTTTAGCGAAAAATCAAATTATTTAGAGAATAAATTAAAAGTTACAAATATGTGAAAATTTTTTTGTTCTATTTAAAATGTTTGTAGCGCTAATTATTCAGTACAGGGTAGTAGAATAAGAGATATAAGTACTCGAAATGAACAATAAGTTATAAAACAAAATCCTATTGTAAAAACTGGTAGAATCGATTTTGCTCTCGATACTGAACAGCCTATTTTCAGCTTTTGCATTATTTACATACAGCTACTTGTATATAGCTGCAACACTGCTCTTCGCGTTGATAATTAACGCTGACATGGCGATATCTGCAGCTACCTTTCACATAGCTACAATGCCATATGTACCTCCAGCCCGTATGTAAACCGCTTGGATGCGCGTAGCAGTGCTACGCTTAGTGACGTCAGCGACGACCGCTACGTGTGCTACGAAGAAATACGAAGAAAGTGTCACATCTCAGTTGGCTGTGACGCTGCGCCATGAGGATGTGTCATTGTTTCTCTTACAAAATAGACTTGTAATTTATGACTCATAATGTTTGATTTCGCACTGATCCCCGTTTAACACTGCAATACTTCATCTCACGCCTGTGTATACTGTACAATACTGTACCTCGAGCTTGCCCTTAGCGTTGTCTTTCGTTATGAAGGCGGCCATGGCGATGCCGGTGGCCATCTTCCAGAGCTTGTCATCTTCTATATAGCTAATATTGAAACGCTTGGATGTGCGTAGCACTGCTATGCTCAGTGAGGTCAGCGACGACCGCTACGTGAGCGACGAAGGAATGGAGATACGCCGCGCAGACGTCTTTGTTTATAAAAAAGTCTTGTAATTTGTACTCGTGCTTGTTTGATTTCGTTCTGATACCCATTTAATACTATAATAGTCATCAGCCTGTATACGATAGCTACAATACTATACCTCGAGTCTGCCCTTCGCATTAATCACGAACGCTGGCATGGCGATGTCGGCGGCCATCTTCCAGAGCGCGTCCTCGAGCCGCACTGCCACGGCCGCATCCAACTGCGGCAGTACTACTAGCGGAGTGACGATGCCCAAGTTCGCTATATACGACTCGTATGCGTCGTCCTCGCCGCTCTCGTATGAGTAGAAGATCTTGTATGATATCTACAAGTATATTTTTACAAGTACAAGTATAGTATGATATCTGCAATAAATGTGTATCTTTTTTGTAGAAGAGGGAAACAGGCGGGCGACCCATGAGATGGCAAATGGTCACTTCTGCCCGTGGATACATGCAACACCAGAGCAGGGATGGTACGCTGCCGACCTTGCAGGATCCTGTTCATAACTTTCTAGAGGAACTAAGTGAAAAAATCTCACTGGACAGTTGGTTCAGTCCGGATAAAAAGACGATCCTCGATCTTAAAAATATTTATGACATACCAACACTTCAGTTGATAGCAATTGTTACAGGCATTGCTTAAATAACTAATATAACAAGTGTCGCAATAATAGGTATAGTTGTGTTTATAGCGTTCGAAAACAATCGTGGGCACGAATATTACCGACGGTTAAGGTTTTCTCATTACATCTGTACTATATTCCTATATTAATCAACTAGCAACATGCTTTATTTAAAATACGTCTGCAGTACGCATTTGGAACCGTAATTTGGTAGAATACGTTAGTTTTTACCCGAATTTATTTTTGATGGAACATGTGGAATTACTTTCCATTTTTTCATAAGAATCACATAGAATGTACCTAATAGTGGGATATATGGATAGTAGACTACAATAAATAGCTTGCATCAAAATATGCTATAAATAAATATAGGTATGAATATACTCACCTCGTGCCAATAAGTTCCATTATACAACAGCGCCAAGCAAGTGATGTTGATTTTTTCGCCGATCTCGATATCAACAATGTATATCGACTTCAGTTCTCGTACCGCGGGGAATGGTGTCACTAGGTTTAGTTTGTTACGCATTACTGAGTACGTCTGCGAATATAAAATATCGAAATTTAAGCGTTTTAAGCGAATTATTCTGAGGAAATTCGATGTTTAAAAAAAAAATATTTACGAAATTCCATTGAATTTATCTATATTTTTATAAAAATAAGAAGGCAGACGAGTAAATATACCACCTGATGGTAAGTAGATGCTGTCATCCATGGACATCTGCGTACATGCCAACGTCAGTTCAAAATGACAAACATTGGCACCCTTCGGATGTGCTGCCTACTTTCTGATAAGGCATCAAGAGGTATCAGAAAGTCAGTATCTGTTAGATGAATTTGACAGATAATTTATCTATCATATTGTTAACAGTTATTATCTATTTATTTACCAGATTGTTACAGTTACGTTAAATAACCTCCCGATACCTTATCGAGGAATTTTCCTTATCCCATTACAACACCCATATCACCATGGGAGGGATGGGAAGTTAAGGACTATAATGAAAAAAGGAGTATCTTTTATTCCATTACATTCTCGATTCAATGTACGATGCGAGGATAGGATGGGGTGAAAAGGGATAGAAAATGGACTGTCATACCTCACTAAGTACCGAAATACGTACATTTTGGGGAATAGGTGGGGATGGGAAATGTAGTACGTTTTAAGTTAGTCTTTTGTGAATTTAATCAAAGTTATTGAATGTAAATTTGACGTATGTGCAATTCAGTTATCCACGTTGGACCCAAGTAGTGAATTGAGGGCCGAAAACCCCTCGCGATTGCAAGGTGAGTCCTGTGACCCGCAGTGGGGCCTATTCAAAAGTCACAGTTTTCAAGTATGTAATTTGAAAACTATTATAGTTGAAAATTTTAAACGATTGATAAACAGTATAGTATACGGATGACAAGAGCGAAGATCGTGTGTGGTGAGGAATATTGGGAGAGGCCTGTATCCAGCAGTGGAGAGACACGGTCTAATGATAAAGTGTAACGCAATAAGGTAAATAACAGGTGACGTAAACACAACGGATGATATGTGACTGTGTAACTTACCTCCATTTCGAAAACATCAGTGAGTATAATAGGTGGCTTGTTGGGTAAGTTCAGAGTGGCATTCAGTTGCAATATGTCCTCGTCCTCCGGACCGGCGTACTGACAAATAAATATATGTATAGTAAAGAGTTGTGTACTCATATCAACATTTGAAACGACATAATGATAAAAGTTAACCCTATCTGCTTCAAAAACAGTATAGACAGACGTAAAAACTAACGTAACGTGGTATTGTGGAAATGAAGTCAAAGCAATGAGAATACGGTTGTCAATAGGCCAATGATGTCATCGCGTTCTTTAATAATTATGCTTTTAATATTTATATATTTACCATTAAACGGGTACGTTTTTGTTATTTTGCTCTACATTTTGGGTGGGTTACAAAAATTATGGTCACGAGCTGACTAAAGAGCGGGTAGTCCACGTGGGACCTCTGACACTAGGTATTTATATAATTATATACCAGAGAATAAATGCATGATATTCTATGCACTTTGTGCATTTAAACCTAGGTTGTGGTGGCACAACACATTCGTATGAAAACTAATTAAAAGGAATCACATTGATTGCTGGATTGGTTATTACATAATATAGTATGATATTAATTGACAAATTAATATTTTTAATAATTGACATAAACTTGTTAATATTTTTTATTCATAATATTATTTGACATCATTTTATTAGTTATTGACATTTATTATTATTAATTGACATTTTTAGTTATCTATGTTTATTTCAATTTTGTTTACTTAATATTTCCAAGCCAGAAATGAATTATAAACGCTAGTGTGACAATATACAAGTATAAATTTATAAGCTTGGAAATAAATGAATTGTAACTGAAAATTAGATTTAATTTCACAATAGTACAAGAGTATTACCAAATTATATACACTGGAAAATAATAAACTGTAAAAAATATATAGAAAATCACAGAATACCTTCATAAGATGCGCGTGGAACGTGATGGTGGGGTAATACAATGTATCAAGCGTGACGCTGGCCATAGTATCGAAATTTTCTAGGAAAATGTCCGAGTTGGACTGTTTGTGTTGGAAACGGTCTTTTAGAACATCCAGAAGACCTTTGCCGTTGTCCACCAGTTGTACAGCTATGCCGAACTGAAAATGATTTAAAAAAAGGAGCTCTCGGAGTGAAAAAGGATCAAGTGTCGGTTTCTGGTTTCGGAGATATTCGCATTTTTGTAAGGTTGGGTGGTAACTAAATTATATTTTTTGATTTAATTATGTTATGAGTCTACGCCTAGTTATTTACAGTACTAATGATGAAATAATGCCGGTCGGCCATCGTTTGATAATGCTATAATTTAAATATAAATGAATTAAAAGAAAAACAGCATTCATACACACTTTCAGTTTGTTAGAGCATGTACAAAAGCGGTTACAAAGTTATCTCAGCGTTCGGTCACCGTCGGAAATACGAAGATGTCCGACTCAGTATTATTTAATTAGTCGAACTGTACAGTTTCATATCACATAAACTACGAATGGTTTTGTAACACACAAAATTTTAGACACGAAAAGGCTGACTAAAAATAGAGTGAATTTTATCGGTGTGTTTAAACTATGAAATTTTTATTATGTTTTCGGTTTTATGTTGTATAAAAAGATCAAGCACATTCATATGTATAAACGGACAAAGGTAAGGTTTGCAATAAACTTTGTTTAAAAACTAGACGTTCAACCAAAACTGAGCTATGTGTCAATTACGAGATCTACGTGCAGGTGTGTTGCTGTGCGTAATGAGCAAGGCCAGTTGGCTACAAACTTATATATTTTGCCGTGTGTACATAAAGTTTGCTTTAAGCAGTTTGACATATTCACTTACCTTATGTGTAGACAGCCTAATGGATAGCTCTGTATCCAATCCATTTCCATATACATTCTTCAACACGAGTCCGTTTTCCTCAAAGCCTTCGAGCGGCGTGTACAATTTGTACACGTACACGAAGTTAATTGGTGACTGGTAGTGCCAGATGCCAGTGAACCCGAAGTCCATTGAACCCCAACCCACTCGGAAGTCCACCTGTTGGTATAGTGTACACCACTTGGTGTGTCATTTGTACAGTATACGGCGATATACACAATCGTAAACGAGAAAGAAACATTCTGCTGTTTTTTATTTTGCAGCCTCAACTAAGGTCTTAGGTGTCAGACTGTATGGGGTCGCTTAGAAGTGTCTATACGGCATCGTGCTGTCGCCCGCGACCGCAGATCATTTACGGTAAGTCATGTTGTCGTATGTCGAAGAACCGCCTCACTAGTCACATCGATACGGCTAGTGGCGGCGACTAGCTGCGCTATAACTGGCTGGTATGATACACGGTGGCCGTGTACCATACCAGCCAGTTACAGTAAGAAAAAAGAAAATAGTTGATCGCAACGGATCGTCTCTACTTCATTCACAAAGTGTCATATACTTTTAATGTATATCAGATGTAAGTGTTAAAAGTAACACAAGTAAAAGTTTCTTAGTTTACTCAGAGATATTAATAAAATATGTGACTGGTGAATTTTTTTTTTTTTTATAGACTATTGGGCGGACGAGCAAGCGGTCCCACGTGATGGTAAGTGTTACCGCCGCCCACGGACGCCTGCAACACCCATGTAAACCTTGAAAGGCAGAGTTGCATTAAAAATTGCAATGGAACCCATTTGCTATTAATAAAGCATTACGGACATTATTAATTTGTCTAATAATGTTATTGAATAATTATGTCTAAAATAGGATTCTCCGTTTAGCGGGTCCAGATACACGCATAAAAACAAACACAAATTAACGAGATGCGAACGAAAATTCATCATTAAACAAATATTTGTTCTACGAGGAATCGAACCTTTCGCACGGCTTCGAATTATCGAGTAGGTCAATCGGTCGTTAACGATGATTGGTTTTATAAAAGTGTATACTTATAATGTTTTGCATAGTATCATATATATCTCGACAAAGGTGTAAATAAAATTGTCGTTTAATCCACGGAGAAATCGTACAAAATTCTAAGATATATGTATGTTTAGAATACTCACCGACGCGCGACGTAGGGATAAATTTATAGTGTTAACAAATATTGTTAAAATAATAACGTGTTTACCTCCTCGGGAGCCCTTTTGGCGGTGAATAGGGCCCTATTAAGGTACTGTATGGGCAGTGCCACGTGACCGAACATGTGGAAGTGTTGCATCGACACCAACTTTATTAGCATCTCCACACCTGTATATATATACAAATCGAGTTTGATTTTTTAAGATTTCCAGTTTTTCACATGTATTAAACGGGTCTCAAAGGCGTATGTTTATCACTTTCTTATTAATGTGAATAGAGTATAGTGAACCAATGACGACTATAAGAAGTTTTCCGATTGTGGGCGTACGAGAAGAAATGTAGACTGTGTGGTAATGAGTTACCATTGAAATTATTGTATTATTGAAACTTGGACATGACAACGTCTGTCGGATCAGCTAGTATATAATAAAGTACATATTTTAAATAGTAAGTAAGAAACTGGGAGCGATTCGACATCTCAATTAAATTTAAAGGTTTTTGTGATGTCTATATAGCTAAATAAAGTGTATATTGTAAAATTTAATAGTTAATAATAAAAAGAAAACAATTAACATACCCGTAGTAGAGTTGGGCGTGACCACCATAGCGACTAGATGTCTATCCGCTTCCACAAAGCCGAACCTCGCGGTTGTGTGAGAGAAGTCCGTGATTGGACTCGTCACATTCACTACCAACATGCAGTTGGTTATGCGTCGCATGTGACCTGTCAACGGAATATATAAAAAAAAAAAAATTATAATACATATATAACACTGTTATGAGAAACCGCATTCAATTATTATGTAGTTCTTTATTTACTCATTCTAAGCGCAGTAATCCCGTTATTTTTTCTTGAAAAATTAATGAAATCTCAAATTCTGCTTGTGTATGATTGTCACATTGTTGATCAGTGACTGTATGATTTCTGTATAAATAAATATATAACGCCACACCTAATGAACCACATTAGGATTGTTGTGGGTCGAGAGACACATAAAAAGACGTGTGATTTTATTCTGTAAATCGAAATTCATCTCTTCGAAATCTCCGTAAGACAATCATTATAAAGGATTAAATAAAAACACTTGCACCTAACTAACATTGAATTTCTTTCGATTTTTTTCATATAAATCGGTGCGAGTGTGCGTACGCGGCGCGACTGAGTGAGTGTACTGTGAAAAAAGTGCTAAATTTAAAAAAAATCGCAAAACAAATTGCCGAATGCCATATCATTCCATCCTATTTTTAACATTGCTTAATATTTCAGTACACATTATTTCCTTTATACAAATCTTAGTTATAAGTTTGTTGAAATCCGAGGTGAGAAATAAATCATGAACAATACAGACCGTTGACGTAAATCTTGAGCACTTTCTGCTCCAAATCCAAGTATGTGACGCCGTTGATGTCTCGCTTATGGCCCAGTATGAATTTTGTTTTCAGGAAACCTTTCCTGTAACCCTGTAAACATTGTGTTGTTAAAGAAAGTGGGTGACAGACGAGCAGAGAGTCAATCTGGTGGTAAGTGGATACTGTCGTCCTGCGACATCCGCGGTAAATGGCACGACCTTGGATGCCTACCTTTGGAGAATAGAATTAGAGAAAGATAACACTTCCCAATTGGGATTTTAAAAAAGAAAAATTATTGATTTTTTTTATGTATTTTAAAACTTTATTATGAATAATATTAATATTTAATGAGAAAAACTTAAAAAAAATTGTTTTCAATTAATTATAAACAATTAAAAATTGATCAAATTTAAAAAAAAATCACGTGACTTTGAACGCGCCACGATTGGTCACCATAGTTGTGACGTCATAATGTTAAAGCTATTTTAGAACAGTACAGCGTTTACGGTTATTACACGTGACTTGACAAAAATATTGAAAATTTACTGCTGAAAAACGATTTGTTAGTTAATTCCGATTAGCTATGTGTGATAAAGGATTTATAAAGGCAAAGTCTGATAATATTCCTGATGTAGATATATTTATGATAACCAATTTTTAAAAAAATGACGTTCGGTTCAATTCTGCTGAAGTTCGAGGTGCCAATGCATCAAGGTAAGTCTGTTAAAAAATAATATTATAAATGAAAATATTTAAGTATTTATTCTCCATTATATTAAATATAATTATTTATTGCATTAATTGTAGAGCATCACGTAAGAGTTACGGCGACAAAACTATAGGTTATGTTCAACTTAGTCGTAAGAATGGTATTTGTATCGTAAAAGGACGGGTATGTCCAGAACATCGAGTTCGGAGTAAAGCTTATTCAGTTACTTTAACTATTAATGAAAAGTCAAGAAAAATTCAGGATGTTCAATGCCATGACTGCGCAACTTCAGCAGGTAATTTATACTTCTATTAAACTCAAGTTGATTGATGTTATAAACAATAATAATCTTCTATATTGTGTGTACAGGTGGTTGCAAACATGCATTAGCATTACTTATGTGGACCCATCGCAGAAGTGAAGATCCGACACCAACAGAAGTAGCTTGCTATTGGAAAAAATCTCGATTATCAGGCATTGGTACAGTTATAATAGGAAATATAATAATATTATATTATAATAGGTTATCAATAGGAAATTTTTTAATGCTATGATTTTAAAGGTTATGATTTGGAGTCCAGTTAAAAAAAATTATTGACTGAACTCTATTTATTTGATTTGTAGACTTAGATAAATAATAATTAATAACAATGGAGTTATGAAATACTTACATCGAAATGATCTTCACAACAAAAAAAATCGATTTTGTTTTGGGATTATCTCGGTGCACTGCTTGAAACTATTTGTTTCGACGTTTTTCATCTTGCGGAACATTTAAAAACATTTTGTCAGGAGTTGTTTTTGTAGTATTCTTACATAATGGTACAAAACAAGAACGATAACTTTTGAGGTTCGACATTTTCAATATATATTTGAGTATTTAACAACGACAACAGAATCAAATATGTAGATCAAAACACTGTACTTAATATCTATGTAAACTGCAATGAGTGAAAACTAACATTATGACGTCACGCGCGCTCGGGTTTGTTCGGGAGCGGTCGGCGGGTCTTCGGTACTGGATTCAAAAATTAATTTTTATTTTGATATAACTTTTGAATTATTGCAAAAAAAAAAATGGTTTTGTTATAAAACATAATTATATGATCTTTCCATTTATAACAAAAAAAAAAAAAATTTCAAAAACCCAATTGTCATTAGGGGAGATGAGGAGACAAAAGAATAATGAAATAATCACCTTTATTCCATTAAACTCTTCATTCAATGGGATAAGAGAGGACATAATACGACAGGATGAGATGGAATAGGAATGGGCTCTGGCATATGTTATTCACTACTGAAACACGTACGTACATTGTGTGAATAGGCTGTGGTTGGATATGCAGTAACGTATGTATGTACATGTGAGGATAGTGTTGTGTGTGTGTGTGTGTGTGTGTGTGTGTGTGTGTGTGCGAGGTCACGTGGTCAGTCGAGTGAACTCCCGCGGCCGTGGGATTGCAGCGGGCACACAGTCTTATTCTAGAAATCATTCGTAGGGGTTCATATGCTACATTGAACGAACGTTACATATTATATTTCATCATTTCTGACTGATGTTGAGCAGATACGACAATAACGATCTTTTAATAACCAGACGGACTGTTTATCTGCCATTTTGAAATTGAAAACAGCAAATTTACAAAAAAAAAAAAAAGAAAAAACCTTACTGAGAACGGAGTCAGGAGTGTGACTTTGCCCGTTACGTTGTTTTCCTTTTGTCCTCTGTCCAAAGTCCACGATGAGTTTATCATCAGCAAACCTTCCTCATTATACTACAACAATAAATTAGTTATATCACATTTTCTGAGAATATATATTTTATATCATACGAGTATATCTATATATTAGTTATGTTTAGTTCCAAACGGAAAAGTGAACACTTTTCCGCAATTTGAAAATCGTAATTCCGGAAATAGGTACTATATTTTTTTCGAAATCTCCCTAAGAATTAAAAATAAAGGTAACCGAATATGTAAAATAGTGTAATTTTATAAATATGTAACTGACCTGGAAACTCAACAGTGTGTCTGCGCTTTTCTTCCATACAACCCTATGTTTGGCGATCGCAGCCGCTTTAGGCAACGTTTGTATGGTAGAGTTGACGACTGCGTTGATTTCGCCGTAGAACTCGTTCGTTTTGAACAGGTAGTCGGAAAGTAGACTAAATGCGAGGTAGTCTTCCTGCCAGTTCATACTGCCGTTTAGGGCTTGCAGATTGTCATGGTAACGCCACCTGGTCACATACTGTATTTTCAAAAAGATGCAAGAACACAGCACGGAAGTGAAGACATGTTCAGTGAAGTTAATAATTACTGTGTAGTGGCCTTCGCGGTTGGCCGTGTGATATCGGTCGGCTTTAGAAGACCACCACCCATCTCTTCCCGTGGGTGTCGTAAAAGACGACTAACTACACTACACTACACCACTTCAAAAAGAGTGGACTCGCCAACCCGCTTGAGCAGCGTGAGTGTTAAGGCCATATGCCTCTTGCACAGTACAATCTGTATGAGGAGGCCCGTGTCCAGCAGCGGCTGGTTACATTCATTTTGAACAACAAATTTTTATATTTTTATATATATTTTTTTTTGTATTGTCATATTTAAATACTTATATAAGTACTTATGAATTACTCACATAACATTAAAGCTGGTGTCCTTCCAACCGGAAAAGGGCGTGTTCATATTTGAAAGAAGCGCATAGACGGTCTCTTGTCGCGCCTCCGAGTACATTTTCACACGCCACAGTATATTCGCCGCGTTCGACCACCCCATACGCACGTGCCATTCGCAAAACCAGTCTGCAAAAACATGTTTTCTAAATAATTACTTTTGATTTAAATAATTACTTTTGACCATTTAAAATAAGCTGAAATCACGCGTCGGTACGATATCGGTTGTGGTGCCACCTTAAATCGGTGCGAGTGTACGTAAGGCCTTAGAATCTAAGGTGCGGCCTTAGATCTTAGACGTTTTAAGCTTCAGTAAATGTCAGACACACCCTGTGTATTACGTATTATATGAACATGAAATCCTTACCCCTCAGTAGGAATCCAAACTCCCCATTCAGCACTCTTCCCGGGTAGTACAGTGTCACATGACCGTTGTGGTGCCACACCGCTAAGTTATCCATTTGTACATCGACGGTTACTTTTTGCGAGGGGTCCCGGTTCGCATCCCAGTTCAGGGAAGCACTTAGACGTTTTTGTTTGGGAGTTATCCAGCGCTGGTATGATACTTGGACGTCACGAAGCCTACAGTATAAATGATATTATGATGTTTTATAAGCAAAATAGCAAAAATTTCCCTTTGCTTGGAAAACATTATAATTGTCGCTATGAAGTTGTCGAGTTCGGTTCAAGAATTTATAATTTAAACTTTCGTTGTTTCAAAATTCTTCGAGCGGATGAATCGCACTTCATACGGATGAACCGTACTTTGAACGGATATACCATACTTTGAGAAAATGCACCAATTATGCAATTGTAAAAATTCCAGGTTTCATAACATTTTCCATTTCAAAATTCCATTCCATTCCCATACATCAAAAAGTTTTGTTACAAAGCTAGAATTGAATTTGAAGTTTTAACAAGTGCAATCTATGAATTTATTCCTTTTTACTCCATTTACTTTTCTTTTTACTTTAAGTGAGCAGTACAAATAAATTAAAATTCTCTTTATTTTCCAAAATTAATTTAACGTAATTACACAAAGTTTTTGCTGGACCCCACACTAGGCTACAGATACACAGATGTCTGTAACGCGGGCATCCGAATTCGAATAGTCTCAATTGAATTACTGTCTTAGACATCTGGTTGGCTGGTAATGAAAGTACTGTTTTATACATTTTTGAAAAAAAAAATACAAGGCATGAAAATTATTATGTTTATCCGATGAAACTATAATCTTACAATACACTTACTGATCCAAATGTATGTCCATATTGATGTTAGTATTGTTATTGAGGTCAGCGTTCAAATTGATGCTGTAAGCCTTCCCACTGACATCTATTTCTGCATATGTGGTAAAATTCTGTTCCGATAGTAGCACGTAGCGTATCAGGGTTCTGTATTTATTTTCATTGTATTCGCCCTGGACAAAAGGATTATTATCTTTCATACTATATTTTTAAACAAAATTTTATTTATTCATTCATTGTGATAATTATAGGTTTGGTTAAAATATATTATAGGGGTAATAATATGTTCTTCTGATACATGCCCTATGGGTTATACAATGACTTGAAAATATATCACTTATAATTACAATTCATATGATATATATTATTACGTCTTTAGAATTATTATAACAATTATAAAGTTGTGTGTATTCAATAAGTGTTTTTTTGTGTAATTAAATGAAATAATGTCAAGATCGATTTCTTCTATAATTAGATATAAATATTGGGATAATTAATTAGCAGACTCATTAAGTTTTTATGCCAATATGATTATTATAATTTCGTGATTTTCTTTAAATTACTAAAGCGATTAAATAGATCACGACTTAGACTCGACCCTCTAATGACAAAGGGTTTACGATATGCAAGCGTTAAAAGTTGAACGCTTTAATCTTAAAGGTTCCTTAGCGCTCACGCAGTCGAGCGTCGAGTGTTCATTATAATACTATCTGTTATTTTTTGTATATATTGAACAATAATTCAATCTATATATTTCAATTCCAAGGTTGCCTGGAAGAGATCGCCTCAGCGATAAGGCCGCCTATTGTATTCTGCCATTTAATGATATGCGCACGTGTAATAACAATATGTAAGCAATAAAGAGTATTTATTATTATTTTGTATATTATACTTATATTTACTTACTTCTCCAATGAATGTGATTTGCCTATTATCCTGAGTGAACCTCGCGTCAACAGCGATGTCTTTGAACTGGTTGCTGTTGATCAACACTTTGAGTCGGTGCGACGCCATATTGGTTTTAGACTGGTCTTGGTATAGTGCGTCTATGTTGAAATCTACCCCCGTGAACCATACGCCTGCAGCGTTTACCTGAATTTGAAAATATTTTTTGGTACAGTTAATATATTTAATATAGTTTGGTAAAAACTATAATATATTAAAAAAAGCCCGCAACTATTAGTATCAACCTCACTTTTTAATAAAAATATATTAAACAGTGGTAGGACTTAGAAGTCATAGAAAAAAAATCATAATTATACGTTGATATCGTTCTTCTATAGTACCATTTGAACCACGCATGAGGGACAGAGATAGCAATAGCTCACTCCTATCTCAATAATTCTAGAGCTCATAACTCTAGCTAATTTTCTAATTAATTTTTTTTTGATAGATATGCGTATGTTTTAAAGAAAGTCAAGTACTAGTTAGTATTGGAACTATTCATGGTTTATTGTTAAAAAACTAGTTTTTAAATAATCTTTCTTTTAAGAAAACTTGCAGCTTTATAATTTTGTACAAGCGGTGATAAAATATTCCTTGGAGTTCATAGCTGTGGTACCCTGAAAATGTACATATAAGAAACATTTAATCTCTTACCTGAAATTCATTCTGTTGTTTCTCATGCACTTTCGCGTTGATATTACAGGGGTGCAAAGTTGGAAGTGTCATGTTGAGTTCTGAATCCAGATACAACTGAGTACCGGGCGGGAAAAATAAGTAACCAGAAACTTCAATATCGCGAGATTTTGGATTGAAGTTCAATATGGCCATTGCTGAATATTTTGCGCCGATCTGTAAGAAAAAATATATATTGTAGTGCCATTAATACTTTTGATTTTCACTAATTTAAAATTATTTTTCTGATTTATTAGGCAATATATAAAAGCCCCATTGGCCGACTATTCGCGGACTAATTTCTAAAAAGTAAATTTATACAGTACGTCAGGGGATCAATTACCGATATTTTAAGCAAGTGTTATTTTATCGACTTGTTTTTGTTGACAAAATCACCTCCCTACCTACCCTTACCCATCCCCCCCCCCCGGATGGCAGTCATCTTTTTTTTTTAATCATCAGGTTGAGATATGATATGACCAACTAATAAAAAGACAAAAAGATTCTAGAGACATGAAAATGGTCTCATTCGAAAGGTAAGGGTACAGATCATCCATTAATTAAACAACTTATTCCAAAGTATTGACATAACAGAATTACCGATTTTTTGAACATACATACCTCTTCAAAATGTAGCTTGCCTTTGATAGGCCAGGGTTTATTCAGGTAGAGCTGAGTGTCCAACAATAATCCGTTCACTTTATCTATGCGCGTGAAACTGAAGCTAAAAGCCGGTGTTGCATTCAGTTGTCGAGATGCACTTACGTTGAAACCAATATCCACGTGGCTTTGAGTTTTCTAAAAAAAAAAAGTATTAAGATAGCATACACGTATATAATTTTGGACCTTATATGTAATATAATATTTTACTAATGACCACTACTATACTAGCACTTCCTAATAGGTCGCTCTCAGTCACCAGGGTCACTGAGAGCTGATCAGTCACCCTAAGTATGTTATGTGTAGGGTTCTTGCTTGAAATTCATACAATACACTTTAGTGAAGTTTTTTTTTATTTCTCTTTTTTAAGGAAATTTATGCCTTGGCACATGTCAGTTCCATCGTACCCTGAACTTACATTCTTAACATTAATGTAGGTACCAATATATCAGATTTAGTGAGGGCTCAAGAATCTGTACAAACTAAATGCTGCTCGTGAATTAGGTTCCTCCAGTATCTTATGGAACATACAAACATCATTCGTGTTCAGATCGAGAGCCCTCACTAAGGCCTCCCGTTCCTGTTGATTCCGGACACACTCCACCAACAAGTGTTGGACATCTTCAACAATTCCACTTTGGTGAAGTTGTGCAACGTTATAAATAATAGCAAATAAAAATAAACCAAATAAGCCTTTTGACTTATTTTCAAAAGCCCTATTTATTTAGAACAAAAAAACGTCTTTTTAAACGTATCGTAATACCATAATTTTATATAGCGCTGAAACTAAACACAGACAAGTGCTAGATAGGCACTGTGGCTCTTATGTGAAGGAACCCTCATTATGTTACATAGTATAGTTAAAAGTAGTGTATTCTTTTTTTATATGTAGCTAAGCAGATTATAACATATTACAAATTATTGATAAACATTCAAGAAAGAATGCGACTAATATTTTTAACTTGCGATTTATGCTTTATTGAAGCATCACATCATCCAAATAGAGTATTGAATAAATATCTATTTTCTATGAATTTCTCGAATATTTCTTTATGTGTTGATTTGTAACTTTTATGAGAAAGTGAAGTTCATGGATTAGTCAATAAGACGATTAATTTTTTAAAAGGCAAATATTATTGCAATAAAATGCAACGCGTGCGTCGTCCTATCGATTATTTCACTGCGCCGATGTACTTACTTATACAGGATGTTATGATATCACGTAACGGCTCATAGATAAAACTCACTAATTAAAATATATTTTCGTTCATACGACAGAAGAAACAACATGAAGTAATTTGTAAAACATATTATTAAAGCAGTGCAACTATCTCAATTACTTTCTTTAATTTATCCAGTTTTATGTAGAAAATGTGTGAATCTGTTTGTTTGTATGAACACCGTGGCAAGTAAAAATTTTTTTCATTGTTCTTTTTTATGTTACCCATGTGGACTAAAAACTATTGTATGAGTCAATTCGTGTTACATTTGGTAACATGGTAGCGATTCATTGATTTCTTGTACAATTATTAGGCAATTTTCGCATTTATCATATTTGAATCTGGACATAGATCTTTTTTAATTTCATAGTTTATTTAGGTAATATATGTGGATTTCATTATAATAATTATGCAATGTTTGCGGTTTATTTACAAAGATAAAATTATTCACACTATGGACTTTGTTAATTTATAATAGAAAGACTAGATAAGAAAGGTCAAGTATGTATATATAATGGCTAAGTACTTTATAATCTCTAATGATCTAGCCTAGTAGTCAACCATGAGATAAATATTTTGTAAACATTTACACGAGAATATATAATATATAAAAAGGAAATATCTTAAATTCTTACTTTCCCTGACTCAGTTACTGTTTCAATTTCGACAAAGTATATAATATATAGTATATAATTTCGATAATATACCGACTTTCTGGAGTAAGTTCAGTTTAATTTATTATAATATACCAATGATTTAATTATAATAAATTATCCTATTCAGCGGGGGCCGTATTACACATCTACATATGTATATCCAACAATGAGATGCAAACGGATTGTACGAGTATCATACTATAATAGTGGATATAATAAATGATTTATTCGAATGGGTTTCATGGATATGATATAGTGTTACTCAGTATATTTATAAGTTACAGACGAGTAAAGGGCTTTAGTATTTTTTTTTTAAATTATCTCCAGCTCGGTGGTGAGGGAAAACATCGTGAGGAAACCAGCTCGCGTGGTGGATTACGGCCCGAAATCCTCCAGTGATTTACTAGGAGAGGCCTGTGCCCTGCAATGGGACGTTTTAGGCTCAAGCAATATAAAAAAAATGTCTTTAGAGAATTGGATGGAATACATTATATATTGATTTATTTATTTCACAATATTTTACACAATAATAATAACATAAAGAAAATCATTGAAAATACTTTAATTTACAATATTAAGTAAGTACATAGAAATGTAAGTAAAAGCAAATTAGCATTAAAATACTTTAAACTTAGGTACTGGATTAATACTTTATTTATAAAATTAAGTACAAAGAACTAAGACTAAAAATTGATCTGGCACTAATGGACTTTAACTATAAAAATATATTTTGTTGTTTGAAAACATCTCTTTGACACATTTTAGTAAATTGTAAATGGAACTAACAAGCAAAAAACAAATAAAACGGAAATACAAAATGTCCCATCACCAGTAAATGAAAAAGTGTTCTTACCACATTCCTCAGCACAGAGTAAAAATTATATCCCGGATAGGCGGAAAATTCCATAGACATCTCTCCGTACAAATCGTGTCTATAGCCCATAGCTCTTTCACTGTACAATCCTTCCACCTTTACGGTTTGCTTTGAGTTTTTGTAAAATTGGTATTCGAGTAGTAATTTTGTTCCATGCGTTGGACCATTTAAGGTGTAATAGCCAATAAGACGGCTTGCTAGTTGTTTTGTCTGGAATTCTGCTTCGATATCCCATTGTGTAACGCCACCCTTAGATTTGACTTTCAGGCTTCCTATAATATAAATTGTTATATTTTATCGTAAAAACAGCTCAGCGTAAGGTTTTTAGTACGACATAGGGTTTATTTTTGACGATGTAAACGTTGTCAAAAGTGTCCTTTATACGTATATGTCCTTTTACATAAATTCAACCATTATAAAAGCTACGTGTAATGAAATATATTTTTTAGATTTAATTGAGCTCACACAGAACGGGTGTCTTGTATACTTTTGTATTAGCTATAAATCCTAATCCACACTATTAATAAATATGAAAATGTGTTTGTCTGTCCGTGTGTCTATGTGTGTTAAGTTTTCATGACTAATCTACTGAATCGATTTCAATGAAATTTGGCATTGAAGTAGTTTGAAATCCCGGGAAGGACCAATTATGTCGCTAATTAAAAAGAAAAGGTATTGGTAACATTTTTAACGGAAACATAAGTAATATTATATTCAGAAATTAAAAATAAACAAAGAGAATAAATAATGGTCAATCTTTTCATTTTATTAAAACTGATTTTAAATTAATGAAAATATTATCAATTTTTTTTTGAAATTTTCTAAAATGACGAATAACATTTGTGCCTTTTTTCCTTAGGAAGGCAGAATTACTTTTAAAATAAAATCCACGCAGGTGAAACCGTAGGTGTAAACCTGTAACTACACTTACCCATCAGCTCTGCAATCCTCTCATCATTGACGACCCAATAAGCATGAGGCAGCCAAACAAATCCGTACTTTATTCCATGGCGGATTAGGGACATTTTCGTGTCAAAGTGTTTCCGTCCGTTTATATCGAGGCTCGCCTCTAAGGTCTTGTCGTCCTCAAGATTTCGGTACATGCCCTTTGCTTTAAGCGTACTTTGCGCTGATTGGAAGAATACTACTGCGGTACTAGAGGTGTTTGATAGGTTCAGTACCGCGTTGAACATACGTTTCTCCTGTTTAAATGTAAAAAGGCCACAGTTTGTATTTAAATACAAAAATAAATTTAATAAAGATTAAATAATCAAAGCAGACAACACAGCACATTACTTACTCCATTTTGAGCAATCAGAATAACTAAAGTAGCGTCACTTACCTTACTATTAGGCGTGTCAAAGGAGCAGCTCAGCAAATTATTAGTATCGTTCTTGTCCCATTTGTATTGAAACACATACGTTTTCGCGGAGGGATCCGCTTTTTCCAAAGACAGTATGTACTTAGCCGGACCACTCATTAGGAAGTATGGCGCGTTTCGGAGATTCGTCATGTTTGGGAACTGCAAAAAATATTGTTTTTTTTATAGAAAGATGATGGCAAACGAGCACACAGACCATCTGGTGGTAAGTGGCTACTGTCGCCCTGCGACATGCGCGATACACGACCACATCCGTCCAGAATAACAGATGATTCGCTCATTTATTGCAAGTGTCGTTAATCAAAAATATAGATTTTTGGATTACTGATAAAAAATGTACCCTTAACTTATGTTTAACGTAAAAGTGTCGTAAAACCTTTACTACAGGCTGCTTATAGGTTCACTGGCTATTTTTGCTCGTCACCAAAAATACAGCAAGTTGTTATATTAAAACTGCTCTTTTGTAAAATCATGTTTTTTGAATTATAACAGTATTGTATTAAATGAGCGATATGAATGTTAAAAGTTAGGTCAATTGTACACAAATTGTCCATTTGTCCACTATGACAATTGAGTCAAAGGAAAACAACGACGAGATAAATAAAACAAGTTTTTAACACCGTGAAGCAGTCAAGAACTTGAAGACAAGCTATAGTAAGATACATTTTAATACAAAAAAAAAAAACAAAAAATAAATTACACCATTAATATAATTTCATAATAACTTTTGTATTTAAAAATAAAAATGCTGTGTTCTCCTTTATGTATATGAACATTATAAAATAGATTTAAGTATATTTATCGAATGTAACCTTGACGTATCCATGGATACGTCAAGGTTAGGTTACCGAGACCCTTTTATAAATAAATAATCATGTCTTTTTTTATTTTTATATAGACTAGTGGGCGGACGAGCAAGCGGTCCCACGTGATGGTAAGTGTTACCGCTGCCCATGGACACCTGCAACACGAGGGGGAATGCGGGCGCGCCGCCGACCTTGCAAAATCCTATTCACAGCTCTCTTGAAGAACCCCATATCGTAGCTTAATGGAAAGACCTCTTGAGGCAGTTCGTTCCACAGCCTACGGGTTCGCGGTATAAAATAATTTGATTTTGATAGAACAGTATTTCGACTAATAAACGACAATGCATGAAATCTTTTCCAGTGCCTTTGTCCAGATCGAGGTGACCTATTTCACCTGAAAAATACTTCTGGTTACAACAATGGAACCATGGGAATCGTTACCTGATAAGCGGCACAGACTTTGATGCCAATGGCCTTGTCGAAAGTGGACCAACTGCAAGTATTCTGCTCTATTCGGTTCTGGTTCAACCCCTGCTGCTGCAATTCTTCTTCGCCGTGTAGAGTTATCAGTTCTGATCTACGAGTATAAATTTAATTTCGCAATTATATACACTTTTCAGTTATTTTTTTAACAATGAAGCCTACACTATGATTTCATGTGAAACTTTAATGGACAAAGAATCATTGTACAAGCGGTGGACTTAGTACCTAGTGGCATTATCTGTCAGTCAACGTTTGGTTAAATAGAAATGCTAATAAATACACAAATAACTTCTTCGTATCCACTGCACTTTATACCTAAGTTTAGTTAAAGAATATGTTAATATATAGTCTTAATAAAAAATAAAAAAAAAACTATGATGGTTTCCGAACGATTCAAAACTACACCATCCTCTCCTCCTCGGGCCGCGGATCCCTCTCCTTCTCCCGATGTTTCATGTGTGAAAATTGTGTCGAGCGCAATAAATTCATTAAAAATATAACAGGGTGATTAAAAGTGAAAACTAACGAACCCACTAGCTAACTATGGTTACAGAACATAAACTACATTTTATTCTACTGTACAAATCAACAAAATACTTGACTGTAAGGTATACTGTAAGTATACTGTATACTGTAAGGTACTTACTTGACAGCAAATATCTCTTGTTTATCATAAGGCAATGACAGATGCAGTTTCACTTGTCCCAAGCCTCGAATATTCAGTCTCGCTGCAACCGCGGTGGCTGTATACAGTCGTGTATTCAGTCTAATTCCGCTGGAACTGAGTCCACCGGCGGTCACACTCATTGTTGCTGCTATGTTTACTGATACGCTGTAAAAAAAAGGAGTTTTATATTTATTTAAGCTTTTATGCCTAATTAATTTAAAATTTGATGTACAAAAAGCGGACCTAATCGTTGTGGTGTGTTGTAAAAATGAATTATGATCGGTATGAAAATTTTATAAATCTTTTTTTTTTTGCAAAAACCTCAATTGTTTGAATTTTTCATAGATATTTGCAGAAAATGTAATTTATAAATTACACCGTAATGCTATAAGTTTTACATATTACACATAGCTAATTTTGAGAAGCTAAAGCTAAAATAGAATCTTATCAATCACAGACATATTAACATTACAGCAAAGTAAGAGGATTATTTTTATTATTATATCACAAAACGCAAGATAAATCTTAATTTTCAGACAAAAATATGTACGTAAAGTCAATCAACACAGAATTATGAGTAAAAACAGTGGTTTCAGGTTTCCGGCATTGATTGATTACATCCTGTATACGCGTATAAGGTTACAAATTTTTTTAAATTTAGGATGCAATTTGAGTTGTTTTCCGCACCCTAAGAGAATATTAAAAATATAATTGTTATAAATAAACAAAGCAAGAAAAACTTAAACAGTTCATCTAGGATGAATCTTGTTCTCAAAAGTCAAATTGCCGGTCTTCTTGAACTCGTCATTGATGGTGCCGGACATCTTGGTGTATGATATTTCCTAATGTTTTATTCGCAATCGCCCATCGCTACTCTAGAACTTACCTGGGATGAATCTTGCCCTCAAACGTCAAATTGCCGGTCTTCTTGAACTCGTCATTGATGGTGCCGGACATCTTGGTGTTGACATAGCTGGTGCCCATCAGGTTCATGTTCAACGGCAGCCCGCAGCCGGTCGGCACTGAGAACGTCGTGTCCAGGAATAGGGACGCTTTGTTGTATGATATTTCCTAGATAATCAAATTTTGTTTTTAAATATTACTCGATTTAATGTTTACTTTTAATATTAAAAATTTAAGTTTAAATGCAATGCAATAATGAGGCTGCGATGCAATGCCACACTGACTCGACTGGCCACATTGACGCTGCACTCACAGAACACTACCGTAGCGAGTACTGCATTTCCTACCACATCTTAGTTTTCTAATGCACAGTACGTATTTCAATAGTGAGTGAGGTATACCAGAGCCCATTCCCATCCTATCTTTCCCCATTTTCTCAACCTTTTCTCCAAATCCATTCCTAAATTTCCAAAAGTAGACGGTGAATCTGGAGGAGTGCCAGCGTTTGTTATTCTGGACTAATGTTGTTATTTATCGCACATGTTCGCAGCCTTTGCAGGGCGACATAATCCACTTACCACCAGATGGACTGTTTACTCGTTGGCACAACTTTCAATAAAAAAAATATCACCCCTTCTATAAAAAAAATAGACTAGTTTGTTATTTTAAGTCCTTAAAGTTAACATTTTATTACTTGTAATCAGGTATTTATCAGATTTTTTATTAGTTTAATGTCTTTATCAGTTTTTGCTGATGAAAACACAAAATGCATTTCGAAGCCTATGCACAGTGGAGTGGACATACAGTTGAAATGAAATCTTTCAAGTTAACAATTACAAGTGTAAAATCATACTTTTTAGGGTGTTAAGTAAAGTGTAAAAAATATAACATTAACATACCTTTCCAGACAAAATCTCCAAGATCCTTAACTTTGGATCCAATCTAGACAACGATTTCCTTATTTCATCATCTCCCTCTGCGTTCCAATACGATATTTCATTACCAAACACCTTGATCCCTAACTCTGCCATCGGGAACTGATGTTTCAAAGCCTCATTCTTATAGTTCAAGTCATCAATTTTCTCTCTGACTTCGCTTGCATTATTCAAGGAACGTAAGAAACGAAAGTTTTGCATTTTATCGTTGATTTTAGTTTTGCTGAAGGGTCCATTGTTACCGAATAGCGATTCGAAGTAACGTTCAAAGCCTTCGCCGCGGGCTTTGAGCTGATTGGAGGAAAAAAATAATGTTATTAGACTGAGAGCCTATAGGAAGAGAAAACAAATTCTATTAATGCCCTTGAGCTGATTGTCAGAGAAAATATTTTTTTATTATTGTCTGAGATAATTAGAAAAAAATTAAATTGGTTTGGTTACGGTCTTTTACTCATTATCGTTCAATTTAAATTCGTAAATGCAACATTTTACAAGTGTTATTAACTCGATTACTTGAAAAGCAGATGATACGCTTTAAAAGTACCTTAAGCATCTAAGCGGCTACTGGCAACTTACTTAGAGAAAGACGTACAAATAATGACAAATCTTACATCACAAAACAATACAATGCAATATAAAAAGTCAATTTATAATTTTTTTCGAAAAATATTACATACGACTACTTTGTTATTCTAACGCCCATCTGTAAAATATAGTTTACATTTAAAATTTAGGAAATGTATGTAGGTCTATTAGTTTTTAAGTATAATTTTACAAATTATATTTATTTAATACTGAGGGATTTTATCAAAATAAAGAGAAAAAGAGATATCACATTCAGAATATTTATATTTTGTAATTTAAAATTTACTTATAATCTAGACAATCTAGAGAATAGAAGATTACTATATTATAATGGAATTAAATAGGGTAGCTGGAAATAATTGAGGGTATAATTTAATAAATTTGTACTCAATGTGTTCCCAATTCTCTCTGTTACCTGATCGATCTTATACAATAGCATACCTCTAGAACGTTGATGGACTCCCCAAACATATCTATCGTCAAATTGAGTGACACCGATCTAGGGATGTAAGAGTCAGGGGAGAAGATTACATTTGCCTCGTAGTTGCCACCTGGAAATGAAGCGAAATGTACAGTCAATGATATATAGTTTGAGTCAACGATATACAAGTTGAGTCAACGATATACAGGTTGAGTCAACAATACACGGGTTTAGTCAAGGGTATCACAATGAGTCAACGGTATACAGATCGAGTCAAAGGTATATAAGTCAAGTCAACAGTATACAGGTTGGTCAACGGTATAAAAGTCGAGTTAATGGTATACAGGTCGAGTCAATAATATATCTACAAGCCGAGTAAACGGTATACAAGTCGGTCAATGGTATACAGGACGAGTCAATGGTGTACAAGTCAAATACACGGTATACAGATGGAGTCAATGTTATATAGGTCGAGTCAACAGCATACGGGGTTTTTTAAAGTATTGTTGGAGAAATCATTACCTGTATAACTCTTATGACATGAAAAAGTGAATCTATCTCGAGGGTGCGGTGCTCGATATTCAGTTCAACAAACTGTTTATACAAGAAAATGTACGATGTTTTGTTACAAGTGGACATTCTAGTTTAGCATATTAACTACCAATTGATTACTTACCAGCGTTATACTGGTCGAAAAACACGCTTTGCTCGTAGTTCCTGGAAAATATTCTAAAGTCTGGGCTGTCTTCCAGCTGAGGCATTGTATGACCAGATAATAGACCTTGTATTTCCACACGAGATGGGAGAGAGGATTGACCTAAGTTGTTGAGGTGACTCCATACAAATGTCGCCGCTGTAAGTACGACGAAATAAAAATTATTTATTTATGAAAAAAAGGCAACTAAACAATTCAGCGGCAATAGGATTCCTGTAGCCGAGCAAACTTTAGACAAACAATAGAAGGTTAAATAAAGGTCATTGCTTGAACGGTTAAATATGAAATACATTATTGTGTTATTAAAAATTAGTCTGAATCCTAAAACAGGTACATATGGGTACCTGTGTACATTTTCAACATAAGCATTTTAATACTGCTACAAACTGCTTTGCAGTTCTTTAAAGTGGGTTAGATGAGCTGTATAATGAATAAAAACTTTAATATAAAGTATATAATTGTCTTAGTAAAGATTTATGTGATTAAATGATTAGTATTCTATAGATGACGTACTTTTTTATATTAAATCTCATGTAAGTCTCTGCAAGTATAATAAAAAACCTTGTTTCGTTGACATAAGAATTAAAATATAACGAAAATATTACGCGTGACTGATTGTTTACTATAGTTGAAACTTGAAATAATTTGAAAATATTATATCTCTTATCAACCGTATTCATCATATTGGCTTTTGTAAAGTAAACAATAAAAGATATTCGAATTTTTGATTTAGAGACCTTATTTTATGAAAGCACTAAAGACCATTAAAGACCATAAAATCGCATTTTGATCCGTATTTTTATATATATAAAAAAGATACATACCCTGATTAACCGATTCGTGTCTAAGCGCATGGAATATTTTCCTGATGATGCTAAGGTTAGGGCATCTCATCACTTGCATATACGAAGCGAGTCGCACTTCGATGTTTACGTAATCCTCACGGAACGTTTCCAGGAAGTATTCTCTGAAAAAAGTCGATTTTGGTAAGTACGATTAAAGCGGAATTTAGGTCTGCCTGAGAGCCAATTATCCAAAATCACTGGATTTAATGAACCTTGGTATGATTATAGCTTATGTGCCGGATTATTTAGGATACTTTTATCCAGGTCCGTTATCGAGTTGTTGCGGGAATAATCATCAAATCTATGTGTATAATCGTGACAGAAAATACACTAGAAGGATTTCAATTACATTTTGTAATGACATTTTATATGCTGGATCACCTTATAGAATATTTTTTTATGGCGAATCAATAGAAGTTCCCGCTGAGATCGCTATAATGATAATGCAAGCAACGTCACGGCGAATATACACGCTATTCAATCCATCCGATGCGATAGGATTTTGGGATGGGATGGGATGGGATTAAATTAAATTAGATTGGATAGAGTTGGTGAGATTGAATGGGAGTGTGTATGATGTGGGTGATAAAATTGAATAGACTGGGACAGGATTATAAGATGGGGTGAGATGGAATGGGATTAAATTACAAGTTATTCAATAGAATGGGTTGAGATAGTCTAAAATTGACGCGAACGAAGTCGCGGACACAGTTAATAAGTATTAGAAAAGTTATGAACTAGCACTGATTATACTTTAATATTGTTAAAAGTGTAATACATTACCGTGTCTCAGTGCACGGCGTTCTCCTGAATGCGTCTATAGCGGTCAATCTAATGGGTACCGCCACTAGAGCATCGCCGATTATGCTCATCAGTATGTCGGAGAACTCCTGCTTGAAGCCGCCGATGTTGCCTAGAGCTTTCATCGCCACTATGATCTAAAATAAATACAATTATAGCTTTTATTCAAAGTTTGATCACATATATTTATTGATGAATGTGAAATTATTTTAGATGCTACAGCATGTATGAATGAATGAATGAACATTCTTCATTGCATTTCTGTTGTATCTATTTAATTACTTCGACCATATTAAAACAATAGCATACACAGAAGCATTAGCCGGTCTTATCGCTAAAACTGGTCTCTTCCAGGCATATCATACTAGATGACACATCATACGTTCTTATCAGAGGAACCTGGTTGGCAACTTCTGGGAGGGTAGAGGGGGGGGGGGGGGGTAAAGCAGATGAGGGTTAATTAAAAAGGTAAATATGGAACTTATGTACCAGAATGTTCCATTTTTAAAACAAATATGAATTAAATAATTCGAGAGCTACTGGACATGGACTCTAACGTGGCCTACAGTGTTTATTCGTTTATTTTTTGGGGCAAAATACTGTTTTTTCTTATTTATTTTACACACGATAAGTGATACTACGCAATGTTACTTACATTCTGCCTATCTTCTCTTGGGGCGTTGATTACACCTTTCTGGATAATTTCATTGACAATAGTTTGGAATTCTTCTAAGATCATCCTTGGAGTTTCTTCTTCACAGCATTCTCGTACTATAAAATAAATAAACACATATTGCTTGCCACTTTTGTCGAATAGAGTCAAACATCAAATATATATATATATATATATATAAATTCGAAAAACAATCATGAATCGAGACCGCGCAATACTTATAAATAGGTAAGAATCTTATTATTTGAGCGCTCAAGCATTTATCGGTTGTATTGTATCTACTATTAGAAATATATTTATTGGTGCGTTCTTTATCGGCCCATGAATCGTTCAAATGGTAAGTTAGCTTCTAATAGCTAAAGAAATAAAAATATAATAAAAAAATGCACAGAAAAGAATTGGCACATTCAAAATCGATATAGTATCAAGATAAGCAAGTATAAGTTACATATGAATAAATATAGAAACTATACTTACGCGACTTCCCACTATGTTTGCAATAAGAGTGCACCATAGAGGAAACAGTAAAGCTGACAACTTTGTCGTTCTTTTGTTTACGAAGTAATTCCAACATGCTCGTCAGCATCTCCTTCTTTGGTCTAAAGAGCAAAAATTAAATTAAGAATTTCTTAATTTTAAATACACAAAATAATCAAAATATATTGAAAAAAAAACTGAATTCTGGGAATGATCAAAATTTATATAATGTTTAGGTATGTAAAGCTAGTAACTGCAAGTGATTTTGTCCGCGTGTAATTGACTTAGTTTCAGAAAGAGAAAAAAATACAAACCGGGTATTGGTCGGCTTGCACTCTGTCGGCGCAAAGGAAAATATTTATAAAAACAACAACACTTTTCAGATATTTAAGTATTTATATCATATATTTTGCCATACCGTCCCACTTGAGTGCTTCTTGAACCTCCCAATTGAACCTCTCTGATCAACCCAAAGATGATAAAGGCTGATAGAGAATGCCTTACAGCATTAAGACAGCCTTTTTCTGTACGATAGTGTACAATAAAGTGTATAATAAATACATAATCACTAAGGGAATTTCTCACCAATTTCTGATAAGGTATCAGGAGTAGCAGAATGTCCGTATAAGATTTAATTGGCAGATAATTGACAGATAATTTATCTATCAGATTGTTAACAGTTACTTTACCAGGAGGTGGTGAGAAAGGCCCTTAAATTTGACAGGTACCTGGGTATGATGGCCATGGACATAAGCCACTCGTGCCTGGTCTCCTGGTCGACTTCATTATGTATTATTTTGTCCTTGATTAGTTCCACGGATCCGGCGCTCGCGATGTATGGCAATGCGTCCAATATGTGTTTGCTACAGACAAATTATGTATTGTTTAGTTTCAACTGACAAGTTGAATTGAATTGAATTGAATTATGAAGAAATTGACTTATACCATTTAATGACATCCTTTTCTATATTTATGCTTATTAGTTTATATGAATGTATATTTGACATTATAATGTATTAATTCGATGCATAAATGTAATATATATTAATGTACTTGTGATATATATATATATATCACAAGTACATTAATATATATTACATATATATATATATATATATCACAAGTACATTAATATATATTACATTTAATTACACACACACACACACATATATATATATATATATATGTGTGTGTGTGTGTGTGTGTGTGTGTGTAATTAAATGATTGTACTGAAACATTGTAACATAATAATTATGTGATATATTTATACGCCTTAAGGAATGACAACAAGGAATAACATAATAAACGGATTTGATTTGAAATTAATAAAATGTTTAGTTTTTATATACTGCACCATCCTAATAGGACAATTAAGAACATCCTGTGAAATAAACTATTGTGTATCTCTGTTCAGAATATGAACATAATGTTATGTTATCTATGACTTTAATATTAAAATAAAAATAAATAATAGTTAATTATTCACAATAAATAAATACATTAGAATATGATATATATTTACCTACCTAATATAAATAAACTATATTCACTATTTATGGACAGTACTCTATGGTAAGTCTATGACAATCAGCTTATACTCTTTCCTTTTTTTTTTGGCTATAAAACGGAGAAATAGTGTTGAATCTCTCAAAAACAATAAAAAAATTGTCTTTGCATTTTGGGTATTTCATTACTGTCCACTGTTCAATATAGGTACCTAATATTACAGAAAAGAAGAGATAAAGTAGTTTATATCCCACAATATGCAATATTCTCCATTCCAACACCAAATCCGAACGGGTAGAAAATATTATTGAATAAGAAAAAATCTTTCATTTTCATTGTACGAGTAATCCATCCTCCCATTGAAGAATAGGAATGGTGATGTTAACTGATAACCACATTATATTCACACCTAAATATCCAAAGATAGATGGTGCATGAGAAAGAGTGACAGCGTTTCGTCATTTTTGACAAATGATGGCAGGTATCCCGGATCGGCCACAATATCCACTTAATAAAAATTAATCCATTAATAAAAAATAAACAAATAACTCACGCAGCGGCATCGCATATAGTATGTGCACGTGACAACAGCTGGGCTAGGGCGGGGTAGTGCAAGGACCGAGCGGCCCTCACGAGTCTACCCCAAAGGCCAACAGTAGCTCCACTGTCTAGCTTCTCGGCTACATTTGGGGCTGAATCGCTCATTTCAGGGTGTTCCTTTACGCTGGAATAATTATGAATAATTTGTTGGAGACAATCTAGATTAGATTCAGTAAATATTAAGCAGTGAATTGTCGTTAGATCAGGACCATCCCATCCCTTGATATTAAACATAATTTTGTAAATTAATTAGAGCTAGTTATGAGCTTCAGAATGCGCTCGAAGACTGACTGGTAGGTAGGTGCATTGGTGAATTTTTGATCTTATAAATTCACAAAAGAAAACTCATTCATGATGTTACTGATATCCATTACGAAGCTGTAACATATAAAATATTCTATGCTCATTATTTTGATTATTTGATTATTATATTTAATTTGCTCCGCGTAAAGTTGAGAACAAGGTGAAATTCTACAAGGAGTACTTATATATCAAAAATGACAATATTCTATAACATATTTTTTACGTTTAAACAATATTACAGAAAAAGTATTTTTTACACATGTATGAAAATATATGGCAATTTCTTTGGGATGAGTTGAATGGTACAATTTAACAGGCGGGAGTTTAAACAAAAAAGTGCGTATTTCGGGTAGTTGTACCATTTAGCACAAACTATATCTCAGGATCTATGGCTCGCATCGCAATGTGAATTAGACAGAAAAAATTCAAAAAAATATATCTGAGTATGATGCACTTAAAAAGCGAAACGTGATATAAGTTGACTTGTATAGGTTCTCACAGGACACATGATTGTTTGGTGTGTCATCAGCTAGATACAAACAATTGGTAACAAACTTACTTGCAGAGCAACTTGAGCACATCTCTAGCGGATTTCAATTCGCTTAATTCGATTTTACTATTTGGAGAATGATTGTGAAGTAGATTTGCACGTCTGTTTATCGTTGTCCAAGCTGTAAAAACAATTTTTTTGAAAAATTAACAAAAAATAAAGAATTAATTGTATTAAAAAGTTTTGCGAGTGCCTTCGTCAACGTAAAAAGTTCGTTCCTACGAAAATCAAAAACTTGAAACAAATTAAATGAATAAGTACAAATATTAATGAATATTTTAATTTATTTTCTGACTCTGACCTATAAAATTCTATGATCTACACACTCTATGACGTTTGAAAATGCACAAGAAAATAATTCACAGTAACAAATATCCATAAAATAATTCCACTTACCCCCACTGGCCGCCTCAACATACTGACTATCGGACTTGCTCCCCTCTCTAATCAGCACCAAGTCTTGTATAATTGTGGTCATTGCGCCGGAGTTTTTGCCAGAGAAAGGCTCGAATAGATGCCTTTCGCGGCAATTAACTACCTTGTAGATATGATGATCAACCGTGATGCGGCATTTGCTTTCAGATTTCAATACGGGCCACGTTTGGAATTTCTATGATGGGGAAAAAAAACGTAGTGGTTAAGGGAAGAAGGTAACTGTTGCCATAGGAGTTATTTCTGAACACCCTACACGTGTTCCTCAGGTGGGCTTTATCTAAATGGGCTAAATCTAATCCCTATCTAATTCAATTCCCTCTCAATAGAATGGTACTATTGGAGATCTACGGGGAGAATGATACCATTACGTCAGTTTAAGAAATGCAGTTTACATTAGGATTATATAATTTCCTACATTTTCGTTACATAATATCGAATTAGTCTATAAAGTCCCACTGTATCAGAGAAAGTTATTCATACACACGAGCGCATTGTGGATATTGTACATGTCTCAGATTTTTTCAGTTCTTGGGGATGTGGATTTCAATTTTGATGCTCTTGTTCGCCGCTGTACTAGTAATGATTGTTAAAACTACTTAAGTAGAAACTCAAAGGTCTGGGTCGAGATTCTAACTCAGACCATCAGAAATGTGAGCAGCGAATAGATACTCCTAGGCTATCAACATTTTGATGAGCAATAATTCTTTTCTCAACCTATTCTCCTCTTCAAAGGTAGGCGGCATACGGGGGCGTGGTAACATTTGTCATTCTGGACTGATGATGGCACATTCCATGTAAGTCACCAGGCAACAGTATACACTTACCATAACCATAAATACCATAAACCTTCTTTGCATTAAAAAAAAACAAAAAAGTACGCGGAATATGGGGCGGGTACAGTACGGTCTAATAGCTTTTAAAGGCGGCTATCACAAGCCGTGGGGCCTAAATAACTGTAAAAAGAGTGAACTCTCCAATCCGCAAAGAATAGCGCGACGTTTTAAGGCCCTGTAGACAGATACTCTAGACTACAAGTGGACATCTATTTTTTATGCTGAAAACATTTGTTTTACGTTTCAACCCACAGTGTTCATTTTTGTTTAAAGTCAAAAATAAGAACGTTAAAATATATCAAAAATTACTTACACTCTGGAAGTCGTATCTAACAGTCTGCAATATAGACATATACTTGTATCTGTTAGTACATTGTGAGAGGTCTCGTGTCTTCACTAGTATCAAACTAGTGTTCTCCTGTCCCCTCACTGCATACTCCACGTTGCATGTGCCGTGTATGTCTTGCTGCAACATTAAATTCTAATATATAGGTTCAGGTTCAGAAACCGTGATAAAATCCTCTACATGTGATTAAAATATAAATGGCAATGTGAATACAACCAAGTACTATTATAAATTATTACAATATTAAAACAAGCCCGGAGAATGTAATGTAGATTTGCTTCAGAAAATTAACCAAAACTAATTCACAGACCAAATTAAACAAATTGAAATTATTGTTTGCCATCACTGCACTATCATTTGCAAATGATTTGTATTATTGTATTATTAGATTATTAGGTAGACCTTTTTGTATTATTCTGCAAAAGTATTATTATGTGCTATACTCCTTCGAAAAAGGCATAGGTGCATTTTGATGATATTTGAGAAAAATGCAAAAATATTGCAAATATTTTCATTTATTTACAAATGAAAGTTAGAAACTTGGAGTTTTGGATAAACAAAAATAACCATTATTTATATTGTATGTTTATTTTTAATTTCCGAATATAATGATACTTATGGGTTTTCATAGGAGGGCAGTAGTGGAGGGAAGTGTGCATGCTGCAATCCCACAACCGCTGGCTGCGCCCTACTGGTCGAGTTACCCCACATTCACAGACAAATGTGAGTTCTGCACTAGGTGGTTTGTTTTCTTCTTTATATTTTTTTATAGACAAGTGGGCGGACGAGCAAGCGGTCTTTTGACCCAGACTCCCATAAAAACTCCCTATGTAGAATTTACACTCAGATTTCTATACAAAGAATCAAAATGCTATAAGGCCAATAGATGTCTATCACCTATCTCTTATTGATAGATCTATCATCTGTTATATAGATACCAGAACAAAAAAAGGATGATTTAATAATAGTATTAAATCATCCTTTTTTTGTTAGGTAAGTCTATGGTAAAAGCAAAGTAATAACCTCAAGACGCCCCCGTCCCCTTACTAATAAAAATAAGTCCTAATTACGTTTTTTCCCGTTTAATGTTTGATTACAAATTATTAATTAGTTATTAAATGACTTTTCTCATACACAAGTGCTTAATTTTTCTTGATCAACAGCGACCCCATGCATATGTGATTCCCCTAGTTGAGAAACAATGGTGTAAGCAAATAAAAGTTATTATCGGGTCTTAATAATGTCTATATCCATAAATAGGTTTAATTATATGATAATCTATGACAATACAATAAAACAGTAAATTACAATACCTCAACACCCTTAAAGTTGATGTCAAATCTCTTCATGCTATTCTGCAAGAGGGACAGTAGCGCCCTTTTGAAGTTAAGCACCCAATCCTGCTCCTCCTCTTCCGGACAGATTTCCGATATGACGCCATCGTGGAATGCGAATCTACAAAGGTATTGGGTTAAAAAAGTGTTCGAACGGATGGGGAACAGGAAAGTTAATGCGATGAGGAGTTTTCCTCATCTCTTTATACCGCCCATTCTTGCTTGAAGAGGATAGGGTGGGATGGCGAGTAAAGACTATAACATGAGAAGGAGATTCCTTTATCACGTTGTACTTCTCTATTCAATGGAACAGGAGAGGGTGGAATATTCTATTATAGAAACAGAAGGTGGCACACGAGCGGTCTGACCACCAGGTGGTAAGTGGACACTGTCACCTATAGACATCGGCAATAAGTGCCAATATTCATCCAGAATGACAAACATTGCCACGCCCCTGGGCTGCCTGCCCACTTTTGGAGATTTAGGAATGAATTTGATAAAGTGTTGGTAAAGATGGGGAACTGGAAGTATAAGTGGGATGAGGAGTTTTCCTCATCTCTTTATACCTCCCATTCTTGCTTGAAGGGGATGGGGTGGGATGGTGAGTAAAGACTATAACATGAGAAGGAGATTCCTTTATCACACTCTATTCATAGAACAAGAGGGGATGGGATAAGATGTGTTGTTTGTGGGGAATTAATGAAGATATATTTTGTCATTATTCCTTTATTGTTCCTTATTCCTACAATTCTATGAACTTCAATTTTGCATTCATAATGTCTGTGTTGCAAAATCTCTAAACATTTAATTACTATTGAGCAGCACACCACAGACATCTAAATACACTACAATACCATTAGACATGTCACACAATGGGATGAAATGGGAAATGGGTTCTGAAATATCTTATTCACTCTTGAACATATCTGGCCTATCTCAATTACTACCTTTTCGCACTCTTCTGTGAGACTGATCTAAAGTGGAATTAAAATTGATTTGAGAAACTTACTTAAGCTCAAACTGTGAGACAGCATGTATAAATTTCTCAGCCCTTTCAACTGGGTAGTAGTCATCCTGATCAATGAGGGTGACATCACTGAGTCGTAAGAGGCCCTCGCAGGTAGTTAGGAATTCTACAGTTGCCTGAAATGTAAGCATTGTATGAACATTAAAAATATCATATATTCACCAGTGAAGGAAAACATCACAAGGAAATCTGCATGCTCAAGAATATAAAGCCTGAATCATGTTTATTGAGTATCCAGCAAACTGCATTAGGCCCATGTAGTGGGTTATGACTTGAAACTTCCTAGTGATTTACTAGGGGATGCCTGTGCCCTGCAGTGGGACATTATTAGCTCAACCATGTGATCAGCAACACCATGTGTTAGATGCTATAATCTATCAACTTGTGACTACAATTGTTATTTGACTGGTCAAAACAGTGTGCACTATAGTCCAGACATTATGTTTGCATTCCTATCAAGTTGAGTGGTGCAAAAAATAATCTATGCCATCATGCAATGATCTACCGCAAGGCAGTTAAAGCAGGAATGAATAAATTAAAAAATGTTTAGACAGAAAGAAGTAGGCACAAGGGTATTGATATAGGTGTAATAATAATAATGTTTAAATAGAAACAGTTTGTTTTATTCATTTATTCACCTTTATTCATTTTGATCTACTGAGATCAGAATAAAAAAGTTTTTTGAAGGTTTTGTATCACTGTTGTGGTACTGTGAATAATAATTTATGGGTATACCAAGCAAATAAAAATTATACTTACTTCAGCTCTAATATTCAATGTGGATCTGTTATTGCTAGACCCCGCGAAGTAAGTCTCAATGTTCACTTTGTAGTCATAATGATAAACTACTTGCGACAGGTATCCGAACTTTTCTGATGCTGTAAATTAACAAAAATTATAAGAAAAGAGCTGTTTAAGAAAATCTAATTACAGTTTTATTAATTGTAATAATTTTAAGTAAATAGGTTTTGCGACTTTCTATTAATTTTAATAACTTTAGAACCTTAAAACCTTCCTGTTGTAATTATTCCAAATTCTCTGAATTAATTTGATGATAACTTTGGATCTGTAATTTTTATTTGGGCAAATTTTGAGATAAGACCTTTGAATGTGTAATTTTTTTAGGTAAATTTTGAGTAAGTAATTACCTTGAGATGTGTAATATTTCGGGCTAATTTTGAGATAATATAACGGTTAGTGGTTAGGGGATGAAGCAATAAATAAAATTCTATGATCGTATATTTTATAGCTGAAGAAACAAAAACCATGATAAACTTACATGCACATAACGGCGACCCACAAATGTACGGATCCTTGAGAGAATCTGAAAATGGGTTAAAAATAAAGTTTTTAATAAATATTTTGAGTTGTAATTAAAATTTTGGTTTTGTTTATAAAACAAACTGACAGCGATTGCCACGGTTGACACATGACAATCACGTTACAATATACGCAGGAAATTTACTCAGGAAATGAATCACTGATAGGGAAATTACGAATAATTATTACGTTGATTGTAGTGTACCGATTAGAAATGTTACAACCCACCTATTGTTGTATTTATTATTTCATATCGATATCATGATTATTTTGAAAAAATGTGCAAGGTCTTGTTTGATTGATTATTGTAAAAAATATGTATTAGGCGTACTAAGATCTAATAGTGATAGTTTATTAAACTTTAACTTGTTTTCCGTTCGTAGTGTTTGTGATAATCAAAAAAAAATTGTGGGACGGCGTTTTTCGTGTGCTTCCAGCGAGTGGTCTTCTGTCCTCAGTAAACCTACTATCGTTTTATTGATACATTTTAAACTTAGAAATTATTAAGAAAAGTTGACACAGGCACAATGTACTAATTGCACCATTGCCATAACCATGAAGAATAAAGAAAGAAGTGCAAAAAATATAGAAGAGAGAGGAGGCAGGAGCAACAGCAGAAAGGTTGAGGGTGCAAGTGCATTGGTTAGCACCAATAGTTATTTATCTAATAACATTGTAGGAGGAGAGTGCACGCTGCATTCCCACAGCCGCTGGGCGTACTCGACTGGCCACGTTACCCCTCTCTCATAGAAGACTACCTTGAAATGTACTGCATTTCCTACTTTATCGTATTTCCCTAATGTACGTACGTGTTTCGATAGTGAGTGAGATATGCCAGAGCCCATTCCCATCCCATCCTATTCTTCCCCATTTTCCCAAACGACTGAAAACGACAGTATCCACTTACCATCAGGTGGATTGTATGCTCGTCGGTCGCCTTTTATCTATAAAAAAAGTTTAACCAAATGGCTAGTAAGTTATTTACTTGTCATGTTTAGAATCGTGTCATCAAGCGCAACTTCTTGGCAGGGATATAAACCGTAACCAGAACTTTTATCGTGCACTGCTGGACATGGATCTCCTCCTATACTTGTTCGTGAGTTTTATATGGCCTCAAAACGCCACGCTGGCCAATCGGGTTGGCGAATTCAACCTTTTAGAGGTGCAGTAGCAGATTATGGTAGCGGCTTTGTTATCTCTTAGTCGCCTTTTATGACACCAAAAGTGGGCAGCGCATCCGGTGGCGTGCCAACGTTTACCATTCTAGACTGATGTTGGCATGTATCGCGGATATCTAGGGACGACAGTATCCACTTACCATCAGGTGGACTGTATGCTCATCTGCCGCCTTTGTTTTTCTATAAAAAATAAAGGTTAATCATTTAATTGTTAGATATTAGGTATATTGTTGTTTTGATAAAGTTGAACTTAATAATTTAGATAACTACGAATGGATAAAACCATTTGCAATTAGCGCCATATCTGGTTGATTATGTTCAAATAAGTACATACTTTAGTTATCTATCCTAATTAATACGGTTTGCAAGAAATAGATCATATATATATAATATATACATTGAATATAATTTATTCATGATACGATAGAATTTAACAAAGTATCGAGTGTCTTTGTTATAAATCAAGTAATGTTATCTTTAAATTTCGCAAACTGGGAACGATATCTGGTGAAATTTTCGAGATCCTTATCTTACCCTTCTCTGGGAAGGGTCAGGGTTGCAGGGTAACTTACCCGAGCGATAGGATAACGGTTACGCAACGTTGCGTTTGTTGGACCTCAGTAAACAACGTAAAGAATAAATGACTATTCGCTGAGGGAAGAAAAATGATCCTATCATTTCCCTAATTTGTTATTCGGATTCGTTGCGTGATGGACGTGGTACCATTTGTTTTTATTTGCACGTAAGTATATTTTATCGCACAATATGAAGGTTCTGTTTCATAAACAGTAATTATTGTTATATATTTTTTAGCAAATAAGTAAAATAACTAATATAACGGATCAGTTAAAATTAGTAGGTAACATTAATTAAATATTTTTTCAGTAAATATTCACAATCATACTGTTTCAAACAATACGCTGCATTTAGGTGATTACTGATTATTTTATATATTTATGTATTTAATAAATAAACACACATATTCAATATATAGGTACCTATATATATACCTAACAAGGGCAAAATGAAAATAAAATGAACTAAACTATAGCAAAATAGATCAATAATAGATGATCAATATGATAGATATTATTCATATTGCTCAATTATTTATATTGCTCAATCATATGTTCAAATGTACGAGTACCTATTCCGATAAATGCAATATTCCCCAAAATCACTTTAGTAAAAAGATTACTAAACTATTAGCATTTGACATAACAATTTTATTTCGAAAAGAAAGTTTTTAAAAATTTAGAAAGTTTTTAAATCAATACAACTTTAAATCGAATAGATTTATTCAGCATAATTAAAGCATACTTCCTGATCCATGTCCCACACTGGCCACGCACAAAAATAACACCACACGCCAATTCATTTTTACAAATCACACAACTCAGTAATCCATGGTTTTAGTCAACTTGCTGTTTCGCGCACCAGACTCCAAATGACAAAATCCTGAGAACTGTTATCGGGAGGTCACAGAGTGGGGTCAAAGTAAACAATATTATCACGTCATTATCGACTTAACGGAACTAGTTCTGCTGCAGAATGGGATGTAGTAATTAGACGTAATTTGTAATGAGTATTGTAAACTGATACTGAGATGTACACGTACCGTCATTGTTTAGTAATGTGCTAGGTAGGGTTCGCTCAGCGACGGGAAGTCAGCGGAAATCACTGCGGGTTCGGATTACGTTCCGACTCTATATGACACGGCTCACGTGTAGGAGTATGTTTGATTGTGTCAAAGCTTGAAAACGAAACTGTATAGAATTTTATGCTACAGGTAATTGAGATAATTATTTAAGGCTGAATAATAAATAACTGGATAAAATCGACTATACCGGTGATGTCAAATCGATAACTTAAGACCAAAGATGGCAATTGTTGTAGTTCCAGTTCCACATATTTATTGCACAGAAATGTAATCCGAATATTAAAAAGAATCAAGGGAGGGATCTGTGTTGTCGGAATAAATAAATAAATAATTATTATAATTACATAATGTATGCATTTCAAAGTAATATTAGTATGTGTGCGTAATATGTGGAATGTTCGGGTGTACTATACAAAAAAATTAACGGAATTATGCGCTCCCGAGTTGTCCCCGGTGCTTACGCGACTCTTTAGACTCTCATACTCCACAAAAAACTTACCGGCAGCATGGAAGGTAGCTCATGTTCACCCTTTACCTAAAAAGGGTGACCGCACAGACCCGGCCAACTACAGGCCAATAGCGATCACCTCCCTCCTCTCCAAGGTGATGGAGCGTGTCATAAACACACAGCTCCTTGGGTACCTAGAGGATCACCAACTGATTAGCGACCGTCAATATGGATTTCGCCATAATCGCTCGGCTGGTGATCTTTTAGCGTATTTAACACACCGCTGGGCTCACGCCATTGAGAGTAGAGGCGAGGCTCTGGCTGTAGACCTAGACATTGCGAAAGCTTTTGACCGGGTATGGCACAAATCTCTGCTTTCCAAGTTACCATCTTTCGGGATACCCGAGGGATTATGCGAATGGGTTGCCAGTTTCCTGACTGGACGGAGCATCAGAGTCGTTATCGATGGTAGCTGCTCCGACACCATGTCTATTAACGCTGGCGTCCCGCAAGGCTCCGTGCTGTCCCCAACTCTGTTCCTTCTGCATATCAACGACCTGTTGCAAATTGGTGACATACGTTGCTATGCAGATGACAGTACTGGTGACGCCTTGTACAGGGGCCGCGCCAACATCCCTCGGGTCGAAGTGGAAGAGTCGCGCCAGGCTTGTGTCTGAAATCGAAGACTCTTTAGATCTAGTCTCGATTTGGGGTTCTCTGAACCTAGTGGATTTCAACCCCAGTAAGACGCAAGTCTGTGCATTCACCGCTAAAAAAGCCCCCTTTGTCGTAGCACCTCGCTTTCAGAGCATACCTCTTAAGATCTCGGAGAGTATCGGGATCCTTGGTGTCGACATCTCCAGCAAAGTCGAATTTAGGGGTCATCTGGAAAATAAGGCCAAAATGGCCTCCAAAAAGCTCGGTGTCCTGAACAGAGCGAAGCGGTACTTCACCTCCGGGCAACTCCTAATGCTTTACAAAGCTCAAGTGAGGCCCCATATGGAGTATTGCTCTCATCTCTGGGCCGGTGCACCGAAATACCAACTGGACCCATTTGACTCCATCCAACGACGTGCTGTTCGTATTGTCGACGATCCCACTCTCACGGGCGGTTTAGAACCCCTCAGCATTCGGAGAGACGTTGCGTCTCTCTGCGTGTTCTACCGCCTGTACAATGGGGAATGCTCCGAAGAATTGTTCAATATAATTCCCACCTCGGGTTTCTATAACCGCACCTCCCGTCACAGAAGTGCGGTCCATCCGCATTTCCTCGATACGGAGGTGTCGCGCGCTGTTCGGTTCAAAAATTACTTTATACCGCGAACCCGTAGGTTGTGGAACGAACTGCCTCAAGAGGTCTTTCCATTAAGCTACGATATGGGGTTCTTCAAGAGAGCTGTGAATAGGATTTTGCAAGGTCGGCGGCGCGTCCGCATACCCCCTGGTGTTGCAGGTGTCCATGGGCGGCGGTAACACTTACCATCACGTGGGACCGCCTGCTCGTCCGCCCACTAGTCTATAAAAAAAAAAAAAAAAAATTAAATAGCTACTTTTAACAACTGGAAATAGATATATTTCCAGTTGTTACATATTATACGAGTATGCGAGTGTACCTAGTTTAGCCATAAATATTGTTAGGTACATATGGACGAAGGCGGCAGACGAGCATACAGTCCACCTGATGGTAAGTGGCTACTGTCGCCCATAGACATCCGCGATACATGACAACATTATTCCAAAATGACAAACGTTGCCACGCTTCCGGATGCGCTGTCTACCTTTGGAGATATAGGAATGGATTTGGAGAAAGGGTTGGGAAAATGGGTAGGGATAGTTTCCCACTTTATCTTTAAATTATCATTTTATTAGAAGGATTTGTGTTATTTTAGAAATAAATACGTAAGCATTCTCAAAATATAACGTTTATTGGAAATGGTCACCATTTGCTTTTATATAAGCTTTCAAACGCCGTGGCCAGTTTTCGATTGGAACACGCACCCTTTCCATGGGAAAATTGGCAACTGCCACCCTTCCGTTTTAGGTATTCAATATTATTATAGCGTTTAGAGCATACCATGATATCTAAAACAGACCATAAATCATAATCGAGCTGATTATGCTCGGGACTAGATGAGGGCCAATTTTCAGTTCTAATGATGTCGGGAATATTCCTTTCTAGGTATGTCTGTGCTGAGCGAGCCTTGTGACCTGGTGCTGAGTCTTGATGAAATTCGGGCCTTGCGGACCATTCTTGGTTATGGAACAGGGTGTTGTTAAGAGGCTTTATTACCTTCTCAAGAATACATGATACATGATGATAGTATCTTGATACACTTGAGCCGACGTTTTAACACTTTTTTCACAAAAATATGGTTCAATCACTCGTTGATAGCTAACATTCCACTAAACCATCACTGAAGCCGGATAATGGCCACGTTGCACCTTGTTGACGAATTTAGCAGCTTCCCTGGAGTTATGAGCATAAATTCGATCATTTCGATTGTTAAAATGTTACTCAATGGTGAACATTTTCTCGTCCGTAAATAATATTTCTCTGTATTTCGTAAAATATTTTTTGTCAACCCTATTTTTCTTTAAATTATCAGTTTATAAATCACCAGTAGGTACATCTTTTGGAAGCAGCAAGTCCTAAATCTTCTTTTAATACACGTGCCATTGTTCTGGGTGCTATATTCATCTTTCTGGATAAAATCTCTTGCTTCTGGACGGGATTTCTTCGGATTCTCTCCTTCACAGCTATAATCGTCTGTTTAATAAGATGAGTGGACGGCCAGACCTTTTTCCGACACAAACAGAGGACGTTTCAGTGTACCTACCAATAGCTCCGTACACAAACATACGGCTAATACCAAGCGGATGGGGAGTTTTAAAAATTGCATTTGGCTCCATGCCTACTTTGTGTAATGCAATTACAGCAATAGAGTTTTCTTTATCACCCGACTTCATTTTAATATTAGTACATTATTTAATAATGATTGATGCCAAAATGAGAGAAGACGTTTATATTGTATGTGAGAATGACAGATTCCAAATTCAAATGTTATTTATGTTTATTCTTTATTGTAAGGGTATTTATGGGCAGACTACGTTTAATAAATATTTGAAGTAGTGTTTGTACTAGTTTGTTTAGGTACGCACTATGTCTGCCCATTTCATTGCTCACCTATCGCTCTCCCAGGATTGCCGGTAGAAATCTCCTTTTGTACGTATTTCATTTTGTAACTATTTTTATCATTTGTGTGTACAATAAAGTAATATAAATAAACAAATAAATCTATTTATTTGTCGATGGGCAAATATTGTTAAATTGTAAAAACAACAGGAATTGAACAGGAAAACTAAATATCACCAGAGTTTTGACTCATACAAAATTGTGTTTTATGCTATTGTTCTTTCGATGAACTTGTACTTCGTTATCGAAATGAACTCGTAAATATTGTACCATACTAACGCAATAATCGGTCACTTATTATCTGAAATTCCTAACTCAGTGGTTCGCATAGATAAAATCTTACGTTTTAGTAATTTTATACAATTTTAATTTGTACTTATTACGTCATAAAGTCATTAATGTTATCTACATACGACTATATTGGTATGGAAAAGTAATTATTTATCGTATACTCAATTATTATTTCTTTATTTTAGGCACATTGATCAGAAACAACTTATCAGTGTTGTTTGCTTGTATCAACGCTTGAAGGGGTAGATATTATAAAATTACGATATTGTATTACATAGAAAAAATGCAAGGCTGCATTTAATAATATGAAAACCGAATATTCAAAATTAGCATTTTGAACCTTTCTGAACCTTGTTGTATTGTAACAGAGTATCATTTTAGTTAAATCAAATGGAGTTATTAAATCGGAGGGACTGCTTAATTGGCTTGGTCCGACGGGACGTAGATGTCGGAGCATTGTCAATATCGCGATTGTGATTCACAACTGCTACAGGGAGAAGCTTAATAGGTATTGTTTTCAATTGAGTCCTCTCTCACAATACGAGATTATACACATAAGGATTATTAATATTAATGCGGAAGTTCAACTTTGTGATTTCAGTTGGAATATTCATTTTACAGGTAATGTTGTGTAGATACAAGACCGAAACAAAAGAAAACACAGGACATTACATTAACTGCGTTGCGTTTAATGAATATTGGTTTTATATTGCATACAGCCTGTATTCATTAAGTTGGTCCGTCTTTAGAGACGACACGACTGACTCGATTGGTCACACCATACATCTACTCTGTGAAGAGGTCCGGATTCGACGCCCTCTGTGGAAAAAACAACTTTGTGTTTTTTAAAGGACATAATATGGAATGTTAGCGACAAGCCTTTGTCTGCCATATTTATTTGTTTTATCTTAAACGTTAACTGAAACAGATATAATAACAATTATATAATAAAACCGTAACACGTTGGCAGGCTATCGTTGCAGTATACCTACACTGCGAATGATGTACCTACTCGTAGGTAGAGCACATGCTTATGACGTGGACTACTTATCCAGATTCGTCACAAAGTTCCCGCAGGAATCAACATCAATTCAGAGCGTACAGCATCAGTCGCAACCTAAAAACCACTTAATGTATTTTGTTGGCATATCGGCATTGCAATGATAATTTGCCTTTGCCTGTTTGTACTTAATCTTGTTGGTAACACTGTTCCTGTCATTCTCTCTCTTGTATGATAATGATAAGTGACAATGAAGAAAATGTCTTGCTTTTATACCTACTTGTACCTACTGTTTTTACATAAGTTGTAATAGAGTCTTATGAGTAAACGTTTACGATTACAACAAAACGGACTTTCCACTGCACTCTGCACTCTGCACGACATTTTAATGATACGTACAGTAGAGTGATATTGTATGTTTTAGATCAACGTTCACTTAATCATACATCGTACACTCAAATATGACACTCTATTTCGGAGCGTTACCGATCGTTACTGACTCGAGATAGTGTCCTCCGAAATCCTAGAATTGTTATAAAGTTCATGTATCTAAGGGGCATTGTGGGGAATAAGAAATATCAAACGAGGTGTTCCTTTTGTTCCATTATACATTCTGTTTAATGCGATGGGGCGGGATTACATTATGGGGCAGAGTAAGACAGAATGTGGTCGAGTAAGATGGAATGAGATATGGGACGATGTACGGAGGAGTACAATAAACTAACCACAGACACTGTAAAGTCCACGCATACGAAGTAGCGTGATCAAGTAGTTCTTATATAAATAAAGTTATCCATATAAAAATTTTCGCATCACTATTTTTATACTCCTGACAGACTAGAGTTAGCAAATGTTACATTCTTTTCTCTTGAATTAAAATTCACAGGAGATGTAGAAATTGTTCTGTAATAGATTTTTAAGCACAATGGTTGTTAATAATTGAATAGGAAACTGTTGGTAGTGATAATAATAATTATCACACGAAGTTGTACATACATAGACGATAGTTGAAACTTTATGTTCTTCGGTGAATGACGTCGCATACGTTTTATTGGCTGTATATCCTTAGGTAGGTTTGCTGTATAGAGAAAAAGAAACGTTTGTTCGTTTGTTCGATCGAGGTATTGTGGAAATTACTCACCTGATTATGAAATAACCTTCGCCAATATATGCACCTATTTTGGACCCAACACATTGACCTTTTAACTATATTTTAAGCTAACATAGTCAACACCTCTGAACGGTTGTTAGCGTTCATTATAGAAATAAAATCAATGTAAGTAACATAATATCTAAACCGCTAAGATTTTTATTCTAGGAAAACTTATATAAAAAGGTAGATTATCTTTACTCATTTGAATGCCAGTGGAAATTCAAAACAACAGCCGACATCGCTTCGATAGACTCGATTGAGATCTAGACGATTAGGTACCTATCTATACTATGTCACTATCGTTTCCGTATTGGTTTTGCTCATAGGCTTCCAGATATCTACGCACGTGTGAAGATGGACACTTCTAGACACCATAGATATAGGTACATTTAGATATTTCAGTCGGAAGTCGAACTCGGAACCTTTTATGAATAGAGCTGCGCCCAAACTGAGCTAAACGTGTTGCCAATTTCATAAAATCTTGTTTGTCGTATATTTCTGGAGGAGACAGTTTCTAATACACAGTGCGGTTGTGCAAATTAAAAACTTAATAAGATGTTTTTTTTTGTTGTAAAAAATCGGATTTCTATCGTCTCAATCGGATCCTTAATCGTATCTCATATAATTACGTAAGATAGTAGTATGATAAAGAATATGGATGGGATAAGATGGGGATGGGATACGATAGCGTGGTTTTGTATTTACATGGCAAGACTTTAAAGGGGTTTTTGGTTCTCCTATAAAATTTGATTCAGTCCACTTACTAAGTTTCAAATGCACAGGGAAGTGTTTTATAATCTAAGCATATTATTATGATTTACTGCTTATACACAGAGTACACAGATGTCACATTTATTTACAATAATGCCGGTACTGCTGTGTTTCTTAGATCGTTCGTTTGTTGTCTATTTGTGTAGGCGGGTAACAAATTAAGAAACGTGTAGCCACCAAATAACACCAACTATTAATGATCTTAAAGCTATAAATACTTTTACTGGGAAACATTCAGAGTTTTCAATCAATGTCTAGGAAATATCAACTCAAAGCCATGTTCATTATTATTCGCAAAATAAGTCCTGAACAATCGTATGTTTCCTTCAAAGATATTTATTGCTACTGCGAAACTACAATAACAAAACTACAAACTTGTGAACTACAAACAAAACAGTTGTGAAAACTTATAATACTCATTAACAGTTAGTGAACTTCATTTGAAGCTGTACGTACAGCTTGGAAATGTCTAATTAGGGGAGCAGAGTGCGGCGACGATTTCATTACGAATGTATGAAGCCGAGTCGTGGTTTGCTTGCAAGCACACGACCTGTACAATGCTCCTTCCATAACTTGAGTGCCCAACCAACGTAGACACCCGCTCCTCCTTTTGTTACTCTCATCTTCAGAACAACGTTAACACATGCAAGGGACGAGGTAGGTCGCCCTACAGTGGTCATTCTGCTCCCTAGCTCTTTCCTGCAGCCGGCAAAAACGCAATACGTGTGGGACTGCAGACGAACCCGTTTCTCCATAGATGGCACTCTTCGACAAGTCGCTTCCCAACGCACCAGCTCACATAATATTGTTAGCAGCCGATAGCTTTTTATGTCGAATGCATTATTCGATACTCATTTAAAATTCTAACATGAACTTATAAAGGAGGCTTGCCATTTTTATACGATCGCCAGCGGTCGTCGGTCGTATCGAATCGTCTTTGAGATTGGAGACATTTACTTATACGATTATTCGGTGTTATGTGGAGGTATTTTATACGGTATATTACGCAAATTCGGTTTGGGAGCCGGCTCACCGGTCTGTTTTGCGCCCACGCGCCAAAAATCGCGGGGGCGAACGCTCGGAGGCTTCGGCGCGTGCTCAAACGTGCGCGCGCAGCGACAGACACACACGCTTCGATAAAAAACCTTTTTAAAGCCTCTAATTTAATTATAACAAAAAATAAACACAGTGTCAAAATTTGACTGCATAAAAGTACTCATTTGAATGCGATAGTAAAATTCAAATTTTCGAATCGGTTCGTGATCCAGTGGTGCCAATGACACAAATCTATGTTTTATGAATGGAGTGCAATAGGAAGTGACGTCATGCATAGTGTTGTGACTGTGGCGATCCGGTGGGCGCTGATTTGTTGACAATGCGCGATCATTAGAGTAGAAAGGTGAGTGTAATGAAGTAATGACTAACATATTAGCACTAAAAGGAGCGTTTTCACTAATCGGACAGTTAACAAATGGCACTAACAAAAATTTGTTTATGAATGTTTCTTTACATAGATAATAAAAGATTTTAAAACTGCCTGAGCGAATTAGAAAAATGTTGTTTTAAGCGTTATCGATCACTTAGCCATTTATTGTTATGATGACAGAAGATGTTGATTTAGAATATATTTTGTGATATCCGCAAATCCATAGTACCTACATACTCTTTATACTTTCCTAAAAGGTGTCACAATATTGGCTCAGCATTATATTAAGTATGCACGGGGGAGAGTGCACGCTGCAATCCAACAGCCGCTGGGCGCGCTCGACTGGCCACGTTACCCCTCTCTCACAGAAGACTACCTTGAAATGTACCGCATTTCCCACTTTATCGTATTTCCCCAATGTACGTACGTGTTTCGGTAGTGAGTGAGATGTGCCAGAGCCCATTCCCATCCTATCCCTCCCCATTTTCCTAATACCTTCTCCAAATCCATTCCTATATCTCCAAAGGTAGGCAGCGCATCTGTATGCTACCATCAGGTGGACTGTATGCTCGTCTGCCGCCTTCGTACATAAAAAAAAAAAAAAAATTAAGTAACATTAGGTAATCAGATCCTGATGAGGATCTTTATGAATTAGTTAAGAAATCGTTATTTAAGTCAACATTGCCTAAGTCAACTTAATTAATACTCAGCTTAACTTATCAGTTACAGGTAGCACCTAAATCAATTTAGTGCTTATTTATTACACGAGATGGGATTAGAACTATTTATTGTGCGAGTCTCTGTCTATAGTGTATCATTTGGCTACCGTATTGTGATGACATTCAAGTGTAATAAGTAGGCGTTTATACGTAGGATTATAAGCTTAGTAAATTAGATATATGACGCAACCTAGTGGAAATGTTAGTAGAAGCGGAAAGACTTAGTTATCACTTATCAGTCTATAGTTTATCTTTGTATTTAACACTAGCTTATTATTTACCCAGGGAGTCTACTCTGATTTTATGCGTCCGAAGTTTCGAGCCTCACCGAAATTCGAACGAACGAAGTGCTAAATATAACCCTACTCTGATTTTCTTTCGGAGCTCTATATATCGGGTATATCCAATGACTTCTATGTATTCCGAAGTCATTGGGTATATCCGATTATTTAAAAGGTGAGATCACAGATAATTTCTATGATCTGTGGGTGAGATATTGTTATCGTGAAATTTGACGTTTGATTCGCATTTTTCTTTTAGCAAAATCATATTTCGATCGTTATCTCGCGCGATCGGAATGGTTTCAAATGAACTTCGTTCGGGACGATACATTCGTAATGAACGTTCTCGTTGTAGGAATTTACAGAAGTATCACTCAAAACCTCGATTTTCTTTACTTAGGATTTCTTTACTTTTTCTTTTTACTTAGGAGGATTTATCTTGAACTAGATGTTACTTGCGGTTGCGCTTGTGTAGATCGGAAAAACTATCCTATCGTATATAGAAATACGTCCCATTAACTACACGTATTCTTTGGTAGTGATTCGTCGATTTATTGTATTTTCATCTATTTCATCCCACCCCATCTTACCCCTACCCGTTTCCTTAGTTCCTTCAAATTAATTCATTTAAATCAACACATCCGGTTAGGTAACGTATCCGGGGGTGTGTCAACGCGTTTGTCATACCGGACTGAAGTTGGCATGTATCGCGGATGTTCATTCCACGGGCAACATTAACCAGTTACCACCAAAATGTCTTTGACAGATTCCAATGTCAAAGACTATTGGAATCCATTGGAATCACTTAATCCATGCTATATGTTATGTTGTTTTCCTCAGTGCACCTTGGTAATCACCATTTTTTTTCTAAAATATAAACATGGTTGCCTAGTTAGGAATTTGTATTTACAAATGTAACTTACTGAAGCTCCGGTATTCTTTTATCATTAGGAAGCTAATTCGTGTGTGGATGGGAACCAAGCTAAATTTAATACACGTGTAATTAGAGAATAATTTTCTAAAATATTTACACACTCAAACTCGTATAGGAAATATGTTGCACACAGTATTCCAAGTCGCGTGGGCGCTAATAATAGGCCGAATGTCGTGACATTTTGAAATGCTCACGGGCTTACAAACTTAATACACACTTAGTAACACCTTAATCTAACTAATTACAAGATTAATAAGGTGCAAAATTAAATAGAGATTTGTTTTATGATAGCACGTTTAGCGTGGTATTTTAATACCTACTCGCATCTTAGAGGCTACGGGAGGAAATTTAAATAAGTTTAGCATACAATGAGTTTTGGATATTTATGTTTTTAGATGTTTAAGTATAAATGCAGTATTGGACGGAAAATGGAATCGAATATTGTTGACTTGACGTGGGAGAGCGGTGATGGTTATAAAAATCCACGCATGGCGGTAATAATTTGAGAAGTCTAAATCAATAGTCACAATTTGAATGTTCAAATAGTAATGTTTAAACGTTGAATATTACTGAATATCTAGATATTTTTAAATTTCTCTGAAGATATGGAATATTTAAAGATTTAATTTTCTTTTTTTGTAAATCCGAAGTGAACAATAATAACAAACAATAATAACTTTACTAAATTTGTAGTTATTATTGTTTATTATTGTATTAAAATGTTGTATATCTCCAGTTAACTTATTTTTGTCGTGCACGGAAAGATTTTTATAGGAAATAATAAGTAAGTATTGGTTTTGTTTTATTTCCTCTAATACTAGATGTAAGCTTTTTTTATGGGAAGAAGGCCGGCCCTACACGAGCATAAATTTCACCTGGTGAATTCCACCTATAAAATTTTTGGTATTTTATACATCAAGCTAGAGTTAATAGACGTGGAAATTTCACAAATCGTTTCAACAAAAAACGTTTTTTTAGTCTTTATCAAATTTTTACACAATATTGTGGAATAAACTGATATTTTGTCGAAAAAATACATTCTATTACATATTAATTTCGTTGTTGTTATTGAGCACAATCCATGATTCCAGGTTTCTATAAACGTTTGAACACAACCCGTGTATTTATGAGTGATGTCGAAGGAAAGCAGATCCGAACGTTTTCAAGGCCAATATTGACTAAAATATTGCTGCCAGTAACCAGATTTTTTACCGTCCACTGCTGGACGTGGGCCTCCTCAGGCACATAGTCTTGTGCATGCCTCATGCACAAGACAATGTATGGCCTTAAAATTCCACGCTGTCGGCGGGCGGTGGGTTGGCGAGTCGACTTTGTGTAGTTCCTTAGCGTTTGTTAAAGAGATTAAAAACAAAATCACCCATTCATATTATTTAAAAAATATATATATTCCACCTGTGCAAACCCGGATATTTATAGAGGCGATAATGAGCTTTATGGTGCCATCAATAAAACACATGACAATCTTGTCAATGACCAAAGGTAACTGTGCGATCTGTAGTAATACAAGTAATTAGTAATTTAGGATGGATTAGGTGTCAGGGGTCCTAACTGTCCCACTAGCGTTTAAACTGTTTCTAAATTACCTTATATAAGGAAACAAGCGATAAATTTAAACTAAATTCAAGCTTATATATGTAGAAGACTAACTTATTATTATAATTCTACTCTGTATATATGTATACATCCCGGCCGAAAGTAATACACATCGACTATGATCGGCTAGCTTCGGTTTTGTAATCGGCTTATTAGTTTCAAACTGGCGACAGTTTAAGCTTTACAGAAAATCATAAGAAAATTCTGAAGCCACGAATACACGTATTAAGTAGATACAATCAATAACTTATTGGCCATAATAGGATTTATTAGGTGCTACTGTATTAAACTATAACAAAGCCAAAAGGGATAACATAGCCTCACCAACTCGCTTACCCAGTGCAGCGTGGCGTTGTAAGGTCATACTTTGCTCATGCACAAGACAGTATGCACGAAACAGTCTGTGTACAGTAGTGGTCGGAAAAGGGTTGGTTACGTTACGTTTTTACTGTATTTATAACTTTTTTAAATAAAATAATATACTATTTTCAGACTGCCTTGTATAGTTGAATGAGGATTTTAAATTAGTATTTAAAAAAAGAAATAGAAGATACTCTTAAAAATTGTGTATAACAAACAGTAGGAGAGCGCGAGTGAGTTGTTATCCACGCTAATCTTTTAAACCCTTTTTACAGTGTTTCATTCATGCATTACGTTGTTCCGCTCTGGAAAATCCTTCGAGGAGTGCTCTTCGGATTGTCATTCGGGTGTTAAACATCACGCTGCTGGAGGAATTTAATTTAACACAATAAGCTTTTACAAAGGAACAAACCAGAGAGGGTGAAGGAATGAGTAGTGGGTACCTATCATGCAGATTCCTAATCGGCGACTTATTAAGTTACATTACAAAATTAAGTTTTAGATTAGAGGATTTTTTATACCCTTAGTTGCAAGGTTGAAATTTTTTTTTGTTATTTTTATCTACTGTAGTTGCTGCTATAAGAGTTGATTTCGATGTGAATAGACGTTTAAAAATGAAGCTTACGATAAAAACTTTCATTTTGAGTAATTGTCGCTTACAATCGGCGGTTAGATTCGATGTGTCCACCAACACGCGCTAAATTATTTATCGTAGTGGTGCATAGACCATTTTTCTGTAGGATATACATTTACAATGTAAATGAACTAGATGATTCTCCAGTACTATGCATATATCTATAATCTGAGTTACTTCAAAATAGCAATAAAGTGACAATTTTTTTTATTGACAAGTTTTGACAACGATATGAGAATAGACTAGATGACATATCATACGTTCTTTTCAAAGAAACCTGGTTGGCAACTTCTGGGTGGGGTGAAGCAGATGAGGAGGGGTTCATTAAAAGGTCAAATTTGTAACTCAAGTACCGCGTAATAAGAATGTTTCATTTTCAAAACACATATGAATTAAAGAATTCGAGAGCTACTGAACATAGAACAATATTAGACGCTTACGTGCCTGTCCTAGTGTTTGTATAACATAACTATAAATGGTTTTTGCCAAACAACAGAAGTAATGAAATTGAAAACGATAATTGTTTTATGAATTTGTTTTAAAACGTTACATTAACATCACTTTCTCCCGTAAATATCTTGTTAGTACGAGTTCATCAAGATTCGTCACATAGACCATCGCTACTAATTTATTTTTAATACAAAGATTTTTAATATATTCTTTATGGGACTTATGGTAATCAGATGTAAGTGATTTATGTTAGTATCGCCCAGTAGCTGACCTTTTGAACGCATGCCAGTTCGTATAGTGTATACCAGCCATTAGTATCACATTTCGGCATTATTAGTTTTTAATGTAAAATGTGATTTATTTGCATTAACTGTCACAAGAATACCTACAAACCGATGTTGCTGTTATCTTTACGTATTCACACATAAACGCTAATTAAGTTATTTCATTAGAGACAATATTATATTAGAGAAAAAATCAAAGAAAGATGGTAAATGAAAAAAGCATAGAGAATAAAATATTATTGAAAAGTGCAGTGTTTGTTGTTCATTGCAGTCGTATTCGCGGTGCAGACCATAGATAGATCATAGATTACTTTTTCAAATGACTAGTATTCTAGAGAAAGTTTTTTTTTTATTGACTAGTGGGCGGTCGAGCAAGCGGTCCCACGTGATGGTAAGTCGATATAGTCGACTTTTTGATGGAAACTGGAGAACTTGAGTTTTTGTTTGTTTAACAATACCACATACCACATTTTCAAATGTGGTATTGTGTATTTTGTGATTTAATAGTGATAGTTTATTAAACTTCAAAGTTTTTGTGCATACTATTTGTGATACTCCAAATAAAAGCATAGGACTGCGTTTTTCGTGTGCTTCCAAGGAGTTCTCATCTGTCATCAGTAAACCTACTATCGCTTTATTGAGCGACTTCTAACTTACTTCGACGGGACTGGACATTGACGATATATTTTAAACTTTAAAATTGTTTATTGCGAAAACAACTTGACACTGGTATAATGTGCTAATTGCATCTTTTTTATTGCCATATATAATAACAAAAAACAAAAAGAAAGTCGTCAAACCATGATAATAATTTTTCAATGTTTTTATGATTTAATATTTTATGATATTAATTAGAAAAACTTTGTCACGAACGATACAACCCTGCTCTTTTTCAATCCAAGCGGTAATACATGACGATGCACTAGTAGGTAGGTAGGGATCATATCCATCAACTTTTCAGCCAATCATATTATGTTATTATAATTAACTTGTTTATTACTGGCCATAATAATATCTGCATCGGTCACTACACGATATTAAGGCGTTAGTGCAGGCCCAGCATGATTCACGCATATTTTGCACATCTCAGTAGAATCGAATCGCAGATGATGCAATTTACAAAGATAAGGCGTATCATCAGACTAGGCAGTGCTCGTTGAACTCCCACGCTTAAATTTTGCTAGCTACTTCGAGTCTATGTGACTTGCTCGAATATATTTATTATGTTATTTAGTTTATATTTATTAACATTTTATAGCGTTTTTATCGACAAATGTTCGACGTGATTCTTTAAATTGATATAACTTTTTTATTTATGAACTGATTGAAATAAAACAAACACTAAATTTTAAGTGAAGCTTACCACAATACATTAGCGAAAACCGCACCCAAATCGGTTAAGCCGTTTCAAAGATTAGCGCGCACAAACGCACAGACAAACAGACAAAAATTTTAACAATCGTTTTGGGTTCTATTGCGTTGATAAAGGCGGCCAATAATATTTTTCTCATATATCTTCCATGCACAGACAGCGATCAGTTACATTTTTATTATATGTATAGATTTTATTTTAGTCCACGAATATATATGTTTTCATTTGGGAGGTTTTTATGAATTTAGATAGAGAGATTCCGAAATCTATGTTACAAAGATAATTGTTGTAATCTGCCTGTGATACAAGTATTTTTTGCGTATTTTGATTTATACAGAGAAATATACACTAGGTATATATTGCTTTATGAACGAAAGATGACACGCGACACTTTTAGATCATGAGTCAAGAAATGTGATCAATTAGTTTAATTATAATTAAATTAATTGACTTTGATATTTTATTGCCTTCTTTTGTTCGCATCGCTTAAATAATTTATTTCGGCGGTCAGTGATCACTTCTTAAAGTGTCTTCTTTTCTATAGGACCACTTCTGGATTTGACCACTTCTTGTAAAGACTACTTCTTTGGAAGACCGTTGATGGCATATTGTTTACTATTACACCTGCTTCCATTTAAACTCCTTAACCATTCACAGATCTGAAGATTTGAAACATTTAACAACTGAAATATCTCGGGGCACTTAATATATCAAGAAGGTACACTGTCGACTGAGTTGAATGGGTCATCAACTTTTTTATGATAGATGCAGCCATTCAATAAGCTCTTGAATAATAAACGAAAAATATCATAAAATGCCTATAAAAATAACCGTAAAACCCTAAAATTTTCACACGCCCATTACCGCTATGATACGTTATCGTTATATTAACGGCTATAACATCTAATTATTAGCAATGCGTTTATCCACAAAAGCTTTTAAGCAGGCGTACCGTTATTGTTTGTACGTCACACATGCACATAATTAGTATACTACTACTATGGTGGTTTAATTAACATCGTAGGTACAGTCGGGTGCAAAACGGGTTAGAAAAAAGTAGCCAATAATGGCTGGATGAGATGAGCTGAATATCCTGTGTGGTGGCGATTCTTGGGTACGGTCTATCCTATCTAGTATTGATGAGGTACTCCCTCAGACTGTATTGTAAGGTTTCATTATCATCAATTTAACACTCCGTTCGCATCTGCTGGATATAAGTCTGTTCCAAATGAATCCATTTCGATTGATGGTACATTTTTCTGACCCGTATGGCCTCCTATGACAATGAAAATGACAAAAATATAACAAGAGTAGCGAGTTTCCTCGGAAATTTCCTCGATTTCCTCGATACGGTCGTGTCACATACTGTTTGGTCCAAAAACCATTTTATACCGTGAACCCGTAGGCTGTGGAACGAACTGCCTCTAGAAGTCTTTCCATTACGCTATGATATGGGGTTCTTCAAGAAAGTTGTGAATAGAATTTTGCAAGGTCAGCGGTATACTCGCATTCCTCCTGTCCATGGGCCATGTCCATGGGCGGCGGTAACACTTACCATCATGCGGGACCGCTTGCTAGTCTGCCTACTCCCCTATAAAAAAAGTAAATAGGTATTTACACGTTACGAGTTTTATTTGTTCGATCTTAGAGATGCTGGTACTGTGTAGACAAGCTTATAATCTTGTGATCGGCTGTACTCATTGATACTAGTATACCGCACATAGGCGTTAAACCAGCAGCGTACCTATTAACAAAATCATAACCAGTAACTTGCGTTTATGGTACGCGGCGCTGCATCCCATCAGCCGCGTTCCCGGGGGCAAAATACGTAATAACCACAATATAGCATTATGAACAGTATGTTAACATACAGAAATGAGGATGTTGTGAGCGCTGATGTGCAGAGACAAGCCGAATTTTGCCTTAAGCAGCTTTGCAAATAAATCTCCCGGTAGTAGGTGCAAGGACTTCAGTGCCCGGAGTTTAAGTTTCTATAGTTTGCAAACGTTACTAACACTTTCGTGTCTATTGTTTTTTTTAATGAAGATTTTAAGTTTTTCAATACACTGGGGTGCTGCTTAATTATCTTTGCAGAGAAAAACACTTCATGCAATTGCCATGCTATTACGCGGTAATAGCATGGCGATTTGATCATTAGGTGAAATATGTTACTCAATTTTGAGGTAGAGTGACACACTCGCACAATACTTTAGCATACACAATGTGAAAGATGCGTTACTTTGCTCTATGCACATACACATATTTAACTCCATGCGTATAATTTGTTCTAGATACTTAATCACTATCTAGTACGAATTGGCAAAACCTGTACCAATTCATGCGGAATACACGCATATTTAAATGCGATCGATACTTAACGGGTTCTATTCTCCGATCCATTCTCAAGATAAACGGGGGTCGGCTGGTCTGCAAGGCTTCCTATTACGTCTAAAAACTCGTTGTAATTATTGAAATGTTTAAATTAATTATAATTAAGTGTTAAACTTTTGAATTCTGTTTTTCGAATAGTTAAAGGTTTGTTTTGAAAACTTTTTCTTTTACAGACTTCATTAGACTTGAGAATATATTGTATGAATGAGACGCGTTTGTAGCGTTTATAGTTAGTTTACTGGCTTATTGCGTTATAGCTAGAATGCACGGGAAGAGCACAAATGGTATTTTTCATATAAAGTAATGCACCCGGAAAAATAGTGTAGAAAAGCTTCCGGCATGTTTGTGGTTCATCAATATTCCTTGTACATCAATGGATCGGATCAACAGCATTGCCCGCGATTTCGTTCGCGTGCTCTTTATGGTACGTGTAGTTACTTTATTATGATTCCTGTGGGCACTTATAACGATTCGGGACCCAGGAAATTAATTATCATTGTACTAAATATCATAAAAATCCAGTAATATTGTGCATGCGGCCTTGATAATGATTCCCGTGAGAACTCTATAATGGATCTGGATAAAAAGTAGCCTAATTCTAAACTCGCCACAAGCTATAACTATATATGTCAAGTTTAATTAAAATCCGTCCCGTGATTTTTGCGTGATACGCGTTTAGACAGACGGACAGACAAACAAAAATAAAAATAAATGTTCTTTTGGGCTCTGTATGTACACTTGCGTAGTGTCATGGCGACGAGTAAGTAATACTAAGTAAGTAAGACTCGTAGTAATTTTTTTTATATAAGTATTTTATTTACAGATACGACATTTGTACGATTTTATTATAAGGTATACTTCCACCTCTCTGAAAACACAACAATTTGTTTTGAAAGTTGTTATTGGGTCCAAGGCGATCGAATTCAAATTCATTTATTCAGGAAGTGGGCCCTGACATGGGTTCTTTTCCTCTCGATAAAAATATTCTTTTACTGAAGGACTTCAAGAATATTTTACAGATTCCTTTTTTTTACATGTTTGATCAATGATCAGCAACACATCTCTATCTTTGCGGATGGTGGAATGGGGTGGTATAATAACGGCCAGTTGAAGACATGCACTTTGATCCAGCTATTTTTCTTTTTTGTGGGATTTAAACAAATGATCTATCCCATAAAGGGGGCAAGTTACGACTACAGGCAGAATACATAAGGATAATTGATTTATCATTTTGATTTATTACCTTTTTTATAACGAAGGCAGCAGACGGCTTTTCATTTCTGTCTTCTGTTCTTTGTACAGTACCTACTCTTATTGAGAAGGGACTTATACCAAAAGTAAAGTCAGGTTTCGCTCATTGTTTCATATCCTTTTCCCTCCTCTAAGCACTGTAACTTGAAACTTTTAAATTTCCAACAAGTTCTGCCATTCAGTGGTTTCTCACATTGAACTATACAGACACAGAATTAATTATGACCATACGACGTTATTCTCATATAGGTACAAAATATAGATTATAAATAACGCAAAACTTCTTGGGCTCTGGCGATATCACGTGACAAACCTGCGCAGTACCTTATTTTTACGTTCGTTTGATGGTGCGGGCTGGAATGCAACGGAGGGGATATTTACACTACAATATGTTCGTAAGTTCGAGCAAGACACAACAATAATTTCCTATTCGCACACTCGCCTTTATTGAGTGTTGTTTGAAATTGTCGCAGGGACATGCGCAGACTATTGACGCCCATTCAAGGTCAAAGCCTAAGAAATTTTGCAAGGTCTGTACTTGAAATTGTATTTACAAGTAATTTATTGCATTTACCATTAAAATGTTATTATAACTTATAAACTTTCGATTTCAATTAATTTTCATGTCTTCTATTTTTTTCCAAAAAATGTAATAACAATTTACCAACTAACCTTGGGTCTACAATTGTAACTCCATTTAGATTATCCGTAACTGGATGCCCGCGATAAATATCCTAGTGCCGGGTTCAATAGAAACTTTGTGTACGTACCTGAAGCTAATTTTGGACAATAAAGATTTGTTTATGTTTTTTGAGGAATTACTTACCGAGAAAAAATATTCTATCTAGTATATGGGTTTAGATACCCTGGACCTAGAAAAGTTTGAAGTGTTTGATGAAGTGCAGAAGATTTGATTTGATCATTACCTCGATATATTATATTTTAAAATGTAGAAACCAAAAAGTATATAGATAGGTTAAAACTAATTAAAGTATTTTGTTACAGTCATTTGCTAAGTATATTTATTCCGTATCGTTGATTTTATATAAGTAGGCATTTTTATATCTCGTTAAGTCTATTGTTTATCTAAAGGCCAACACCTACCTACTATATTTTATGTTAAACACTAGGTTATTACATCCGGTTTCATATGGGTTCCATTATGCGTTTCCACTGCCGCTGGGCACACTCCACTGGCCACGTTACCCCTATCCCATAGAAGACCTTGAAATGTACTGCATTTCCCACTTTATCATATTTCCCTAATGTACGTACCTTTTTCGGTAGGGAGTGAGATGTGGCAGAGCCCATTCCCATCCTATCCCTCCCCATTTTCCCAACCCATTCTCCAAATCCATTCCTATATCTCCAAATGTTGGCGGCACATCCGAGGGCGGGCCAACAACATTTGCCATTCTGGACTGATGTTGGCATATATTGCGGATGTCCATGGACGACAGTATCCACTTACCATCAGGTGGAATGTATGCTCGTCTGCCACCTTTATTCTACAAAGAAAAAAAAAAGGGTGCATCGTAATAATATGTACCATGTACCCATATGAAACATTCATTACCTATATCGGTAATAATGAAATGTCTTAAAATATTCCTAGGTAACTAATCAATCTATTGACAATCCGATTGAGAAACTACTAAATCGATTTCAGTAAGAAAATACACCAATTACCATTACAATAATATTCAATGGCTCACAATAGGATTTCCTATGTCGTGGGCTCAGAGACACATGCATATTCCAACAAACGTTTTATAAACAGAATAAATGTTCAACAAGGAATCGAATCCGGGATGGTTTTACATAGCAAACAGAGACTACGCTAGTCAGTCGCGAAATTTCTAAAAATAATATAATAGTAATAATCTGTCGTCACATTGAAAATTGTATCAAAATATGTTTAGTAGCTTTAAGTCTATCGCGATAATGCAGACAAACACGTTCCAGGAATTTTATTTTATACTAAGTACTATTTATTGGTGAAGTCCTTTTCCATTACGATAGTAATTTTCTTTCTAAAAGGGTCTGTTTAAAATATTTATCTATTACACTTTCTCACTATTGAAATATTACGCCAGCCTTAATAATAACGTTGTTTCAAGTTTCAGCTCAACAAATTCCATTAGGATTATGTGTAATTGTTTATTCTTTGATCAGGTTGCTGCCCATGAAACCGTGTTCTTATTTCTTATTTGCCATTGATTCTCGTTGCGCTGATTTTCCTTTCGCTAATTGGAGTAGTTGATTAAACAAACATTGGATTGGTTTGCTTTTAATTGCGTGAAATACGCGTCTAATTGTTAGACAAATTTCCAGTGTTTCCAGAATATAAATAATTTATTTATTCATTTTTAATATAAAATAATGAATAACGATAATGATACATAGTTTAGTTTCTAAGCGCACGGAATTAGGTACTGGTTTATATGGGTCGCTGTACATTTTTCAGTATATTTATGTATGTAATAAATACTTTAAAAAAACTAATACCTATATATTTATATTTGACATTACTTTTTTTAATTTTTTTAATGAAAACACAAATTAATATACGTTTTACTTTGTGTATGTCTGTCGTTTGTGTTTGCAATTACGATACGCATAACAATACGCCTTTGATTGATAACAACCAGCCAATTCATTGACAAATTTATGTTAGCCAACTTGTATTACGAATTATTTTCAAAACTATCGGAGTGATTTTGGTTAGTAATACGAGTACATCTACTCATGTGATAAACTGAATCGACGTTGATAAGAAATGCTGGTGTTGTGATAAATAAACAAGTAGATATATTTCTTTCTTTCATCTTCCGGGATCACTTCATATCAAAATTAATTAAGTAGTTTTGAGTTTATGAAAGTGTTTCATGAACTTTAGAATTTGTTGCGATTTTAGACAGAGATTTGTATTCAATCATGAAACAATTAAAGATGTTTCAATTCAAAAAAATCTAAATTTAAAGTTTAAAAACATTCCGTCAATCAGTGCTTTCGAGTACCTAACCTTTTGATTGTTATAATCACAGATTTGCTTATAATTTATATATTCCTTTGTTATACTTAGGTATGTAATAATTATATGAGAAGTTACTCCACCAAAGGGAAAATATTGTCGGTATATATTTATTAACTTTGGTCAAGATTCTCTAACTTAAAATATCATTGTTCTTTTTAAATAACAACAAGCCTTTTAAAACAATAAACAGATCATCTTATTTTGTGAAGTCTTTGCTAAATTTAGTACCTATCTAAATCCATTTCCAGTTTACTAACTTTAGTAGGTATCTAAATAAAATTCCAGTTCCAGTGTTACAGTTCTAGGTCACAAAGACATCATAATTCGTACTAAAGTGTAGACAGATGTTGAATCGTAGCTAATGAATTCGTAACAAATATTATGCATATTATTAGTACGACTCTTAGGTAACGCTCCCCCTGCTGGGTGAACGAGTGATGAATGAAGCATCGCCCACGCGGGGCCCGCCTAAGATCACACGCAATTAGTATGTGTAAATTGCCCTCCTTTAGTACATGGTGCAAGTATTTAGGTTGAGTAGGAATCTTCTACATAATTGTGTGATCAGACCATAGCCCATATAGAGGGGAATTTCAATAAACAACAAACTGATGCATTCTGCGTAACAATGTATGAGTGTTTAAAAACGTTGCTATTGGTCGTCATGACTCATGTGTGTGTGTGCACAGACATTCATTCGGCATAGTTTCAATACGTCACTTTATTTGGAGGCAACATTAAGTAATTCAAGATTAAGCTGCGTTGTGCTGAGTTTTGTTTCTCGTGTCTTTTTATGACAGATGATAACCTACCTACTTGATATTAAACGACACGGTCGCCTATGTCATGTGCATTACATGATAAATTTGCTGCCCACCTTGGATTTAAATCCAAATACAATAACAGACACAGCTTCCATCAAAGATAAGAGATTCATCTTAACTGAGCAATTGGTTTTCTTGCCAATACGCCGAAACTAGTGTAGGACGTAGTTTATGTAGAGCATCCGCGAGTACTGCAATGTCAGTCAACAATTGCAATAGTGTCGTTGTGTGTTATGTATGCCACGTCCTGCTATTGCCGGCGAATTTTTTAATTTGTTAGTGTACCTGAACGGAGGGCGTACGTACTGCGCTACGATTCCAGGTATGTGGTCTTTTTTATCCTATTGGTTATTGGTCCTGCAAGAGCCATGGCCTGCACACTGCCATTTCAGCTTGTTGATTCTTGGAACTAAGTATGTCGGTTTATAATTTTTTCGTCGAAATTATTATTTTCGTATTCTGTCCAGCAAAAAGGTTTTCATCTCCCGCTGAGCGACTTTGAACCTGTGGATCAGGTCTGGATTGCCGAAACGTGTACCCTGATTAGGCCCACTGTGCAGTGAATTTATTGTATGTATTTATATTTAACAGCGTAATGAAATTACTATATTATGATTTTCTGATTGATTGTCATTGCCACCATTGGACAGCATTGCCATTGGACGACATTGGACAACATAGCCTTAAAATGGCACGCTGGCCAATCTGGTTGGTGAGTCCACTCTTTTAGAGGTGGTGTAGTTCCTTGTGGTAGCGACTTTGTTATCCCTTAGTGATTGACACTCACTGGAAGAGATTTGGCAGTGCTATTACAAAACCGGCCGACACCGTGATTAATAGCATCGGTGGATAAGTACAGTACAGCGACCGAAGTGCAAATCACAAAAAAACGAATTAAATAAAGACATGAATGAAGTAAACAAATTTCTACATATAGATGTGAATCAAACCGATTTATAGTTCAAACACTGAGCAAAAGTTATCTACAAAATGGCCTATGTTATGATGGTGATGTGCATGTTGTGTAATAATGATGGATCAGGCGAGCGATACAAGTAAATAATAATTATTATTTCGTTTGTGAATGATGAATTATCCTCCTGTGTATTCCGTTGCATCTAACGTTGGAAACTTAGTCCAGTGAACAACACAATATAAGTAATACAGTGTTTCTCTAAGAATACGTCTTAGTAACCGGGGAGTCGCGACTTCCTCACAAGGGTACCGCAAAACATTACACAATTTTCATAATTTTATTTTCATTTTCAATTCAACGTCATAGGACTCGATATCTGGCGGAGCTGGTGCAAAACGCTTACAGTATAACGTTGCTTTAGTTTTATCGTTTGATTTTTTTAAATTAATTTATATTCTATACAAATAAGTATATTAATTTACAATAATAAATATCAATTAAAATTATCAATAAGTACCACCTAACGTTATTTTTACATCGCTAGAAGATTCCTTAAAATCGCACTCCCGCGCACTATGGTTATAAGTATGTTTTGTTTTATTTATGTTAATCTAACCATTGCAAAAAATACTGGTGGCTATTTCGCAAAGTGTACTTGCTAGACTTTGCCACAGAGCGCCGTGGAAAAGCTGGATCTCTATGATATTATGGCATGACATAACTTATGTTACTTGAAAATATAACTTTAACTTTACCGAATTGCTTATGGTTTTCGCCTTGTAGAACGTTATGCAACCAACATACGAGCTTTTTGATTTTTATATCAAAAATACAAATTGTATTGTTTATTGTATAATTATTTTATTATAACAAATGATTATGAGAAGCAAATACAATCAGGCGATCGTATTGCTTTAAAGCAATTTCTTCTAGACAATCTCACGGTAGAGAGTTGTGACTGAGGTAATAACGTAAGTGGTGTAGTTATCTACACTAATATAATAAAGATAGAGTGAGAATTTTGTGAGTTTGTGTGTATCCGGAACCACTGCACCTATTTGAAAAATTCTTTCACCTTTTGAAAGGTACATTATTTCAGATGGACATAGGCTATATATTATGTGCAAAAAAATTGCCGGGCATGCGACGAATACCGGGCACGGCTATTAATATATATTTGAATAACAAAACACTACATATAACTACAGTAAAATATATACCTTTATACATATAAATATACATACGTACGAATCAGGGGCTTATCGAGTCATACAGATAGATGAGATCTTTGAAAGGAATGTTTATAAACAATTCAATGTGTCGTCCAAGCTGAGCGGCTGCAGACACTGCCTTCACGTGGGCGCCCCGCGTCTGACGAAACTCGTCGCTTTGACGAAGTAGGCTGCATTATTGTGGAGGAGTTTATTTTTATTCTATCATTTCATTTGACCTTTATTCTTATCCTCTATGGCAATAGCGCAATTAACACATTGTGCCAGTGTCACCTTATCGTCGTAATTAACAACTCATCAATATCCAGTCCGTCAAAGTACGGAGTCGCTCAATAAAGTGACAGTAGATTTACTGAGGACAGAAGACTTTGACTCCTTGGAAGCACATGAGAACCATATTCCTATGTTTTTATTTGATTATCAATTATCTATCACACACACACCTAACGCACAAACATTAGGCTTAACTTAACCACAAAAGTTTAATAAGTTTAATAAACTTAACCACAAAACCCACGATACACATTTTCTATAATAATCAAACAAAAACTCCACTTCTCAAGTTTCTGCCAAAAAGTCCATTTGACCTTAACTGTAATGTTACTGATAAGTGTTACCGTTAATGATTGGAATGTTAGTTAATAAAATATTTATAAACAATTGAATAGATTGTCTAAGCCGAGCGGATGAAAACGCTGGGTTCGAATGTGGGTGCCCGCCTCTGACGAGACCCGCCGTTTTGATGTGGTTGCATTACTGTGGAGTCGTTGAATTATTATTAACTTTTCCGCTATTGCTTTAAAAGCTTTTAATTGTAAATAAGTGAATTATTTAAAACACGTTATTTTAATAAACAATTCAATAGTGTGTGTAAATTGAACACATAAAAGGAAGTGCGTTCAAGTGGATGCGTTCGCCAACAAAGCTGTAGATACAACGATAGTAATGAATACAACACACAAGTAAGTATATTATATACAACGATTTTAGATATACATATTTTCAAAGTAAGTACATACAACGTCATACATAAGCGTTCTAAAGTAACGGTAGTTTTTTTTTATTTTAAACTCAACTAAAAAACATCTTAACCGTGTTACACTTAAGAAAAAAAGTATTATTAAACTCGCCCTAAAAATATTGCATAATAAAAACACAATTCAAAAAGTAACAAAGAGTATAAATTTGTTACAGTTCTTGACCTTGAATTATATATAGGTAGGCTATAGTAATTAAATTTATTTTCCGTGTTTTTTCCTTAGTCAATTCCTTACTGAAAAATGATTTACTCAAATACAAGTAAAAATTTCGACATTCTATATTTAGCAATCAAAGTTAAATAGCTTCATTGTCAAAAGCACTAACGTGGAAGTAATTAACATAAGTACTCGTATTTAAACAACCCAAACACTACCACAAATCATTAATGAATTCACAAAAATACAATTCCAAATTTTTTTTTTTTTTATGTACGAAGGCTGCAGACGAGCATACAGTCCACCTGATGGTAAGTGGATACTGTCGCCCATAGACATCCGTGATACATGCCAATATTAGTCCAGAATGACAAACTTTGGCACGCCCCCGGATGCACTGCCTACCTTTGTTGATGAAAGAATGGATTTGGAGAAAGGGTTGGAGACCTGGGAAGGGATAGGATGGGAATGGGCTCTGGCATATCTCACTCACTACCGAAACACGTACATACATTGGGGAATATGATAAAGTGGGAAATGCAGTACATTTCAAGGTAGTATTCTGTGAGAGAGGGGTAACGTGGCCAGTCGAGTGCGCCCAGCGGCTGTTGGATCTCCCCGTGCACTCTCCCCGTCCAAATTCACATTCATTAATTCACAGCCAGGCTTTAATTTACATGTTACTGTAATTAGGATGGTATAAAGCCGCCTCCACACTCCGCGACAATGGCGACAGCGACATGCGGGCGCCGCCCACGCACGTGTGAATGGGCGCGTATCAATGAAACGGCCAAACCTTAACTTAGACACTTCATACGAGCAATTATGAATTCTATTACCTTATTAGTAAGACACATGATAACGTCAGTACAGTGGTTGTGTGTGTGAAATTATGGTGTTGGGTTTTATCATAATCTGCCGGTTGTCGAGTTGTAGGCGAAGAGGTTTGGTGGAAAGTTTAGCATAAACTACTCGTATAAGATGACAGCTCGTAGTATCTATAGTGAACTATTTAGGGCAATTATTGGCGCATATCCGCTTTAATGACATATTTAGTGTGTACCGAACTTTTACCGAAGTCTAAAATCATGGATACTAACTCATGATTCTGGTTACATTGAAATAGTAGGTTTCTAGGGTTTCGGCAACGAAGAGAATGATGGTGTAGGCAGTGTCGATGTCACTGTATAAAAAAATTGGTTGAAATGTTCGTATTGTCCCGAAGTCTCGTGTAAATATCTTATGTATGGTAATTAAAATTTCTTCTGTCAATAACATTAATTTTCCATTATCTGCTGTAGAGATACCGTTAAAAGTTATTGTTTTTCCTATTATCATGTTTATTTATTTATTTACTAAGTTATACAAACAGTACAATTACTTAATATTTATACTAAAACTTGGGTATACTTTATATAATACTATATTAGTATAATATCTACTTCAAACTGAGAGTTTTACCATTATCTTATGAAGCCTTCTTTAATTAAACATTTATATGCTTGATTACGGAATCGGGATAATGAATACATAGAAAATCATATATATACTTTTATTGCGTACAGCTAGATTATTATACTCTCTACACATACGACGAACTAAATACGAGCATATGCAATAAAAAAGGTTCTAGCAAATCTACCTGCACGTTTCCTGCATACAAATTTAATTGTTGAAAGTACCTATATCAGTGTCAACTAAGCCATGAACTATTTTAAATAAAACCAAGAGATCACTTATTCTCCTACGACATTGAAGTGATAACACTTTGTAATGATTGAGTCTAACACGATAACTATGTAGTATAAACATGTACATATCCGTAACTCATTGTCCATAGGAAACGATTCTGTGCCAATTCTATTCTCTTTTTGTGTATCTCATAAAAACATGTCCATATAGAGGAACCATACTTCGCCAATGTACGTGCATGTTTCTGTAGTGAGTGAAATATGCCCATCCCATTTTATCCCAACCTTCCATATTTTCCCAACCCTTTCTCTAAATCGTATCCTTAACATCTCGAAAGATAGGCAGCGCATCCGAGGGCGTACCAATGTTTGCCATTCTGTACTGATGTTGGCCTGCATCGCGGATGCCGCAGGGCAGTATTCACTTACCATTAGGTGAACTGTCTTGTCGTCTGTCACCCTTTTTTCTATAAAAAAATATATACCTACCTACTTTGAATTATTCAGTTAAAAATCACATTTCGTCTTTACCCTCAATAACAGTTTTCTAATTGTATTCGAACCTATTAAAGTCTATTATTTAATTATTTAGATGAAAACAATAAAATAATAAATTCAACACGACTTTTATCGCACTCACGATCAAAATGATATAAAAAAACCTGTTTATAACAACATATTTATGCAAAGAATCCGCTGTATTTGGATTTAGAGTAGATACTCGTACATACGAGATTTGATTTAAATTATTATTCAAATCAAATTATTTTATCATCGATATTTACAGAGAAAAATTGTCAATTTAATATATTTAAGTATTGTATTTGACATATAGATATATATTAGAAATCGCGTTCCAATTGCAGTCCATTTTTAATGGTAAGAAAAAACATCGATTTTATTTCTAAACGAAAATATGTGTTATTTTTTATTCAAATAGCTGAACATTCTTATAGAGAAGTTCTTGTTTTAAGAATTTTCTAATATGACAGACTATATGTAATGAATTTAAACCCCATTTATACATATAATAAAAATGTAACTGATCGCTGTCTGTACATGGAAGATGTATGAGAAAAATATTATTGGGCGCCTTTATTCAACGTAATAGAACCCAAAACAATGATTGTTAGAATTTTTATCTGTTTGTCTGTTCGTCTGTTTATCTGTTTGTCTGTGCGTTTGTGCGCGCTAATCTTAGAAACGGCTTAACCGATTTGGGTGCGGTTTTCACTAATGTATTGTGGTAAGCTTCACTTAAAATTTAGTGTTTGTTTTATTTCAATCAGTTCATAAATAAAAAAGTTATATCAATTTAAAGAATCACGTCGAACATTTGCTCGATAAAAAATAAGCTATAAGAAATAATGTGGGTGATCGTTTTTGAAAATACCAAATACCCCTAACAAGGTAAAGACGGTGTTTATAAACTAGTCCACGCGGACGAAGTCGCGGGCAGCAGCTAGTTTATAATATACGTAAACATCCATTTTTAGAATATGGCTACTTGCTCTATTTTTTTAACAAAATAGACTTAATATTTACATCACCTTAATTTAATACTTGTCTCTCCAATTTTATGGATAAAAATTAAATTTAAAAACTAAAACCCGCAAAAGTTTCAAATAAGTATTTCAAATAAGCATTCTTGAGAAGGAGGCCTTTTACATTTACATCCCACGTTTACATACTTAAATAGTATTTATAACCGACTTACGACTACGCCATATTTAAAGGGCTTCCTTATAAAGAACCTAAAATTTATTTGAAACTGTTTCGTAGTCGGGGTTTAGTTTTTAAACTAATTTTTTTAAACCATTTTGTAGTCCACGACTAAGTAATTAATTCCCTAAATCCTAGAAAACCCGTATCTAAAATTATTGAGCTCGTGATAATATTTTTTAATTATTATTTAATTATTATTTAATTATTAATATTTGCACTAGGACGAGTATATTAATAACTTTTATTAGGAAATGGCAAATTTTATTTAATATAAATTATATATTTTTGTTATGTGCACATTAAAACCTTGTAGTTAATACTAAATATGATACATTTATGTGCTTTTAATTTCTTTACTACCTGTATTTTCGTGTTTCACATTCTCCACATTCAATTTAAAGAAATGTTATATATAGAACGGAAATATGACCGGACTGAAGAAGTTCATCGGTGATGGGTGGATGAGAAAGGCGAGGTGTGGTGGCGAGCATTGGGAGAGGCCTGCATCCAGCAGTGGAGAGACATAGCCTGACGTTATGGTACCAATTTTAACATTAATTAATGTTTAGTTTTACAAATGGAGTTCACGCTAATGACAGACAAATGATGTTGTTACCTTAGTACTAAATTTACACGCAGATTAAAAGCTTCTGCATAATAAATTTTTACCATAATTATGAGTTTCAAAATCTTGACCAACTAAGCCGCGATAAAGACTGATTGATTGCTTTTAGGTCTTATTAATCACGAAATTCAGAACTTCCCGATGTAGCTAGTTGCCATACTTAGTTTATATACATATTAAAAGATCTGGATAAATAAATATATAAAAAAGGAGTAATAAATAAAGGAAAGACTTAAAATTTTACCACTGGCATCACTCACGCACACAGTTTTGTCACATAATTGTCCGTCTATGTATCTTGGTTGATCGTTGGTTCCTACGTTATTTAAACAGTATCTTCAAACAAACAAAAATTAGTTTCTTAACTTTATCTCTAATCTCATGCCATGAATTCAAGAAGAGTTAAATTTTAATAACTGGCTACGATATACGAGTGTACGTCACCGTGTCTCCCAGCGTTTGTAGCTGGAAAGCGACACATACGAGTACTCTGTCATTGTAGCTTGGCCGGGTGCCCCCACGCACAGTGTAGGCGAAGGCTTAGGTTAGTATGTACCTTTACTTTCCAATTTTAGCTGATACACGATTATTTATTTAACTTGAGAAGTTAGGTGACATTATGTAGGTGTGAGAGATAGAGTCGTCCAATATTTTATTGTAGCACCTGTGTTCGATTCTGGTTCGGTCTGACTTCAACATTTTAACACGTGGTTTTAACCACGTGTTAACATTTTAACATATGTGTTTTACTTTTAAGTAGGAGTAGAATTCTAGGTACGTTAGAAATGTTGTTCAATCGGGATGTTATAACATTCCACGGCAGGGCTCAAACTTCCCCTAATATTCACGTTTCGGATATACATGCCTCAGATTTTGTTTTAATACTTGAGCATGCTATGAACTAGCATGCTCACGATGTCTCGACTTAATTCTAATTCGGTTGAGAAGAAAACAGTATATACTTAGTGTACATCAAGGAAAACATCTCACACAAGATAATAAACTAATTGGTACTTAAATAGAAAAAAAAGGTCCAGAGGCACGTACAATTTGAGTTTAAAATTAGAATATATGCTTGATTGTATTGACGGATTGAACTGGCATTTTCAGCGTGGTGACCACGTCGCTGACATATTCTCCTGGCACGTGTAGGTATGTGTTGTAGAGAAAAAAAAAACCGTTTCATTAATTTGTATAGTCAGTAGGGTCTAATCTTACTCACAAAAACAAAACTAGGTCTAAACTTATGTCAACTTGTGATGATGGCAGGTGTAATCCGTGCTCAAACGGATAGTAAAAATAAAATGTTAAACGAAAGCATTCCCATAGCCGCTGGGCGCACTCAACTGGCCTCGTTACCCCTCTCTCACAGAAGACTACCTTGAAATATACTGCATTTCCTATTTTATCGTATTTCATCAATGTACGTACGTGTTTCGGTAGTGAGTGAGATAAGCCAGTGCCAATTTCCCATCCCATCCTATCCCTCCCCATTTTCCCAATCCATTCCTTAATCTGCAAAAGTGGGCAGCATATCCGGGAGCGTGCCAACGTTTGGCAGTTTCAAACTATAGTCTTTCTTCGTTCACATCGTTATACCAAATTATGAATTATTTCCGTTTTCCTGCACATTTTGCAAAAAAGTCAATTATACATCATTATTATCGGAATTCCTTGAGCGTCCTTCCACTAAACCTATACTCGTTAGTGCGTTTAACCGAGGAAGTATCTAGGGAATGATGGCAAAAACATGTATTGGAGTCCAATCGATCGCATCTTGTCGTCGACCTGCGCGACGTGGGAATCCAGCCGGGAGGACATTACCGCCGGCATTGTTTCGTTTTTATTGTTCACGCGGCCAATTTGTTCGGACCCCTTGTTGTGACGATGACAGACAGGCAAATGATACAGAATACCTAGTTTTTTTATGGGTAGATGAGTGATAGCATATAGCCTTTTTCTAACGAGGACAACGAAGATTCGCATTGTGAGCATCACGAAGTGGTAGATGCCTGTGGGTTATGTTAGAAAAAACAAAGATATAACCATAATTATTTCAAACCAACACAGTAAGTACACACGAAATTGAAATAGAAATATATACATTACAAATAAAAGAAACGACAACATTGTTGGCAAAATATTTCGTGTCAAAGCGTTTCACTGAGAGCGTTTTCTCAACATTAACTTGACGCTGATTTTCATTTGAAATCCTTTCGGACGGAAGTTAATACTAAAAATCATAGAATATAAATAGAATAAGTGATCTTTATTGTTAAATAATTTTGGTTATTTTTTACACTGATACTATGTAGAGGATAGTACCCGCTATAGTACTGATAGTTGTTATGTTAATACGCAGATAGATAATAACGTCAAAAGCTACGTAGCATAGGGCTTAGATGTATCTTTCGCTTTTGTTTATATGAAGAGTAGCGTCAACTCTTTAGCATTTCTATATTTGCCATCGTAATGTAAATAATCATTAGTTTGTCCTGAGAAGGCTCTTTTGAAATAAACCTACCATTGTTGTATGTTGCCTTTCTCTTAATAAAATTTATGCAGTCAATTAGCTTACTATGCCGCGAATTACATAGACAGTTGTAGCTTTCCTTCTGCTTTTGCTATGAATGTATATAAGAATATGAGACTGAATATGAATTTAAACTTCATATGCAATTTACCAAAGTTATTAAAAAGAAAAGCGTCGATGAATCACCATTAGATGAACTGTTTGTCTAAATTTTCTATTAAAAATATGTCAGATAAGTTAGAACCAAACAAGAAATATTTAGCTTTACACCCGTCGTTTTGGCTGTAGGAGATCAAAATACACTGGAGTAAATGCAGCCTTAGAGAAGAAACTTGTACCAATTTGTCTTTTTCATTGTGAGAAATTGAATTTTTATTCCAATGTAATCTTTATTGGTAATTTTGTTTAAATAAATGTATTTACCGTTGTTATGGAATGTTCTTTCGACATTTCACGGTCATTGCGTATGGGAAACCATTATTTCCATTCGAATAGTAGGTAATTACGTAGCTAGTTTTACTAAATATGGAATGTATGGGCGTATTCCTACTTTTATAGAGGTAGCGTAGAAAAATTGTAGGCAGTATATGTAATGTAGACAAAGACTCATTGAAATTACGTAATAACTTGTGATTGTACGTTGTTTTTGGTACAACAATAATTTATATGTTACAATGTGTATAGTCTATGTAAAACAAAATTAATCAATGTGACAGTTACATGTAATTTTTCTTTACCTATGTGTTGCTATTGAGTTTTAATGTTGAAATTAGTTTAAACCAGTTTCCGTCGCTAGCTTAGCGTGCAAGCTCGCTTCCAGAGCTGGACCTGCATTGTGTTTTCATTAGATAAGTTAATCACATTTTATACAGCTGTAGAGAATATTTTTTGTAAAAAATGTAACCGCCCGCTCTTGCAATTAGAGAAAGTTCTTCCCACATAAACCATCTCCGTTGCGTCGCATCGTGAATATACATAGTTAGGTATTGTAGCAGAATTTAAACATCTCTTAATATGTGAATCTTTTAAGGCATAAGTAACTTACATTTAATGAACAGGAGGCTCTCTGTTGCTGCTGGAACTGAACATCTGAACATCTAACTGTTGAATTAAATACACACTTGACACATGAACACACTCTATTTTGTTAAGTTTGTTAAATAAAATTTAGTCTTTATCATATTTTTGTGGGTAGCACATTCCGAGCGGAGGTGGGTCGTAAACTCATCTCCCACAACATCCAGTTTTGTGCTAGTAATCATTGCACAATTTTGATTTTTTTTTATTTGCCAATGAATGAATATACAAGGACAACTCGGCTGTCCCTAGTAAGTAAGTCCCTAGACCCCGGATGCGCTCTACTTTTGGAGATTAAAGAATGGATTTGGAGAAAGGGGAGAAATACGATGGTTTGGGAATGGGTTTTGTAATATCTTACTCACTACCAAAACATGTACGTCATTGGAGGAGGATAAAGTGGGAAATGCAGTACAATTTACGGTAGTCTTCCGCGAAAGAGGGGTAGCTTGGCAAATGGAATGCGCGCAATCGAGTTGTTACAGTGGCGAAAAGTTAATCTTGGTTTCGACGGCAGTAGCAAAGTTTAATTTGAAGGTAGGTAGGTACCATGTAGAGTTCCCATTAAATCTCACAATAGGTAGTATCGCTATTTAGTATTCCGTGCGTGGGCTATGACGTTAACATTTAATGTATTACCATTGATAACGACTATTTATTGGTATATTAATCATGTTGTTGAAATATTAAAGATTGATGGTCGCTATACGTACCTAATTAAGATATTTTTTAGGTCAAATTTCTCCTCTACATATGGATATATTTCTTAAGATTAAATTAATAATCTTCATATCTGCGTAAACCTATTTCGCCTTTTGAAATATCCATTCATAATTTTGAAAAAAGAAAAGAAATTGACTCCATTTATCCTGTTACAAACCAGATTATCCACACCATTAACAATCTAGTTTGTAATAACACATGTAGGTTTATAGTAATATAAATTCTATATTTAAAAGTTTCTAAACTGAATTGAATAATAATCCACGACTTCTTTTCTTTTTTCTAAGTGATTGAATGAATAAATAAAAGTTTAATTGTGAACTACAATAATTTAATTGTGTTTAATTGAACTCGCTGTGAAATTACCCTGTCTTTACAGTGTCGTTAATTAACTAATAATTTCTGCCCTTCCTTAACGAGCGAGCTATTTAATATATTTTTTTTATACAGGGTGTGTCGTAAATAGTGGTCCAACGTTAAGGGGTCGATGCACCATATATTCAGCTATCACATATCAGAATTTGAATTTTTTTTTTCCACGGGTCTCTGTTTTATTCATTATTATTATTATTTTGAAAAATCGATACCTTGAGTTACTAATTTGGCTGTTATTTCAACAAATAACATTATTTTTTTATTTTGTTTCTTGTTTATTATTGATAAATACATGTGCTATCACATACAGTACTTTTTTTAGATGGAAACTTAAAGATATTAAAGAAAAATAGTCTTTATTTCAAAATTCAACTCTAATCTCTAGCAAATCATGTGAATTCGGGGGCGAATGGTGTAAAAAAAATGTACTACACAATCTGTGCCCATTATTTTAAAAACTTGTCCAATAAATGCAAATTCTAAAATGATATTAATAATAACCGATTCCATAATGAAAAAGAAGTTATTGCTATTTCAATTGAGAAGGAGCCGAATTTAAAAAATAGCCTTTTTCATTTTAATTAACTTACCGGTATTGCAAAATGTTTTGGACCCATTTAGAAGTAAATTTTAACTTAACAGATGAGTGATATTTGAGTAATGCACAAACATATCACAGGTAAACAAACGTGTCTCATGTAAAAAAAAGGGTACTTGGCCAGATAACACAAGACTCATTGAAACATCTCAGTATGAGTCGTGAAAAAAATCACAAGGTTTTTTTTTATTGCTATTCTCTTAAGTATGAACGAGACATACTATGTCAAGACGATATTCGTAATAATCTAATCAGTTAAAAATGCTTCAGTGGGATCCCGTACGTCGCATGCGCTTCTAGTCTCTGTGTTTATCCCGCCGTTAATTAAACAAAAGAAGATCTGGATGACTTCGATTTGGATGTCTGTCCCGATAAAGTCGGGCTGCCGATGCCTATGCATTCGCCATGAATAAAATGCATGTCAGCATATTCACGCGGTGTGTACTGAGACATCGCCTAATCTTCACTGCACTCCACGTTTGTCGAAATCGTTGAGCAAATCAAAGTCCAAATAACGTAGCCGATATCGTAGGGATCACAAAAACCAGCAAGTCCAAACAGAAGCAAATCCGAGTCCAGGAAGTAAAAGAAGCAATTCAATGGCGGAGATAAACACAGAGACTAGAAGCGCATGCGACGTACGGGATCACACTGAAGCATTCAAGCACTGAAGCCCAATTAGAGCTGAATTTTGAAATAAAGACATTTTTTCTTTAATATCTTTAAGTTTTCATTTAAAAAAGTACTGTATGTGATAGCACATCTATTTACCAATAATAAACAAGAAACAAAATAAAAAAATAATGTTATTTGTTGAAATAACAGCCAAATTAGTAACTCAAGGTATCGATTTTTCAAAATAATAATAATAATGAATAAAACAGAGACCCGTGGAAAAAAAAAAATCAAATTCTGGTATGTGATAGCTGAATATATGGTGTATCGACCCCTTAACGTTGGACTACTATTTACGACACACCCTCTATATTGTATTAGTGGGCGGACGAGAATAATGAACCAATCAATACTTGATCTCCTCGCAAAAAGACGTATCGATATTGTCCCGATGCATGGCCCGATTAAAATTGATTAAGAACGATTATCTCAAGGAAGAGGTTTAATTACAATCAATTAAAATGGATTCAAGTGAAAAGAATTTTTTAAATTTCGTTAATTCGATAAATAATCGATCCCTATTCCATTAATTAATTTCAATTTAGATACAGATTTTTTAAGAACATACCTATAGAAATCAGTTTGCTCAGACAGTTTCGGTGTAAGATTAAGATCGCTAATCTAACCATTAATCTCAGTTCAACTCAGACAATCACGGCCCAGTCAGATAATTATTGTATGTATTTTGTACAGTCCAAATAATGAAATGCATTGTTTGTAGACATTTAAATTTATTTGAACTTTATTACACAGACATAATGTACAGTTTACACCTAATGCCTTATGCATTGTCGGGGGATGTATGGCCTTAAAACGCCACGCAGGCCACTCTTTTCGAGGTGGTGTAGTTCCCCAGGATTTTAGGGCAGTTGTTACCCCCTAGTCGCCTTTCGCGACAGTCGAGGAAAGAAACGGGGTGGAGTTATTCTAAATGCCTAAGATGGCCGCCTGCCTCATGTGTGTATTTTTTAAAAAAAAATTGTTAGTTAAAATTTTTAACAATATAATCATAAGGTTTATTTATTACACACGACATCGTATCCAAAACTACAATATTTCCTTGTTATAAAAGTATATTCAGTTTTTGCCAATGTTCGTTCACCGAACAAATTCGAGAGCCCGTCACTGCGATATTTCTATATAACGAGTACGTTATAACAGGTATTTCAATAACAGTATCAGTTGTACGGATAAAAACAATATCCTATCAAAACTTGAAATAATTTCCAATATTATTCTAATATGTAAGTATTAAATTCTATATTTAAATCTTTGCTTAAATGCAGGATCATGTCACCGTCATCAGCCCTTTTATTATTCATTGCTGGACGTGGGCCTCCATGTGCACAATATCTATGCGGGTTGACGAGTACATTCTTTTACAGAGGTGATGTATTTTCTCAGGACTTATAGTAGTCGCTTAGGGCTTATAGTATCTTTTAGTCGTCTTTTTCGACATCCACGGGAAGAGAGCATCGATTTAATCAATACCTGTCGATACTATCGACAGCACTATTGATAGTATGATTAGTTTTCGACGTCAGGAAGTATCGACAGTAGTCGATGAACTATCTATTTACTCGAAATACTAATGTGAACGTTTTACAACTCTATACAACTCCTTTCGAGCTGTTGGTCGTCTGTTCGGCGGCAATCTCATGTCCTCGAAGTCTGAACCTTTGTCGTTTAACTGTGTTGAGATCCTCTCAACCCCCTATAGAGAGTGCACATCTCTATAAGCTTGCCAACACACACGACCAGTTGATAACATCGATTTGAACGTCATTTCAAATACACACAGATGGACAGGTAACGACTTTATAAAATCCTGAATAACGTCATTATGCATGCGGTGAGTGCAACCCGAGCGTGTAATTCAAAGCCGCAGTAAACCTTGTATATCGCGTATTAAATATATACTCGTACATATATGTCGCGGAATGGAATATAGGCCATATTTAAAAACCAAAAAAATCTAATTAACCCGTTTACGTAACATTAATTCCATTAGCCTGTGTTTTTTCATTGCTGGATATAAATAAGCATCTTTTAAGACCTTCTCATCCAGCCACGGCCAACAAACTTTTTAATTTATTTATTTTTATTTAGCAGTTTGTGTACATGGCAGTATACCATACGCTTATACTGGTTAACTTAATGTAACCTAAAAACCCCCTTAAAATTATTTTCCGTTATAAATATTTCAAGATAAAACTACCATTCCACTATTATCTCACATATTCATACCTCGCTCAAACTTCTGTAATACATACGAGTACGAACGAGGATTCCATCATGGCGAAGTATGAAAATAAAACTGGGAACTAACCTCACATACAACTAATATCCGGAGCTTTGAAATTTGTAACGAGCCTCCAGACGAGGGTGGTTTCATGCAGTTTGTGGCGGATTTAAAAAATATTTTCGTCCACATTTTGAATATTAGATCCGGATGTATGTGATGGAAAAAAAGATTGCCTGCAGGTGGGGGTGATGATGTGTTGTAATAAAAAATACGTAGGTATTACTTTTTTGAAAATCGATATTTATATAATAGATTCCTCAGTTAACGATTTTTGAAGTTAAAAATTGCTGGATATGTTTGTTTTCTATAAAATGAATGACATCTTTTTCCATTAAATCTTTTGCATAGGGAATTATTAAATCCCCACCCCCCAGCCCCTGTTTAAAGACACACCTAAGGGCAGTTTTTTCTTGTTTTATTGTTTATTATAATGTCAACATTAAATGTAAGTATTGAAAATGAAAAATAGAAATTTCTCGATTAACGTTGTCATGACAATTGAAGAGTTTTAATTTTATTTTTTGTAGTTTAATTCTTAGCGTAGGTGCAAAAAGCTATCATTTGATTAAACTATGAGTATGATTTAGCCATTTTCTACCTACGATTTAGGTACAACAATTTACCTACTATAAATACTTACCTACGACTTAGGTACAGCCAATGATTTGATGAAATTATCTTAACTGTGATTTCGCCTACAACAAAGTTCGTCTAAGATTGCTAAGTTTTATTAAGTTTCAGTCAAAGCTAGATGCTAATTTATCTCACAATTACTCATCTGATGATCTTTATTCACGCGAAATGAGGAATACCGATGAAATCTTTGTCTACTTATTTTAAATTTTCTGCTTTCAGTGTTACCCAATCGTAAATTATAGTGTACCTAGTCTATAGATATGATCCACAACAGATCAGTCGATGATATTTACTTAAAGACAATCTATATATTTACTTTTTTGTTCATAGCAATTATCCAATACTGCTTATATCTTTGTTATTTTTCTTTGCCAAATTCGATTAATCCTAAAAGAGATTTTCTTTAGGATTTATTACTGAAAAATAGATACATAAATTTAATTTAGTCTATCGGAAAAATAGTAATCAGAAAGGTTAGTTATATAAAATTATCGTAACTATATCTTATTATATCACTGTCTATTGGAATAATGAGAATCTTTAAGGGAATCCTATTTCATCAATTTGTATACGCAGCGCCTGTAAAAATTTTATAGCAATAATATGGGAATAATTCGCGAAAACTAATATCGTAACTACTTTACCAGGCGTTATACAAAATGAAAGTACAGGATAGATATTAGTTGGATTTGGAATTTTAATAGTTGTTAGTACACTGTTAGTACGTTACTCGGTAGTTATTAGTACTCAGTAGTTAGTGGTGGGAGAGTTATATATATGTTTGAAAACGTGTTAACACATAGAGAACTTGGAACACACGGTGCTATATAGGTACTCGTAGATAAGTAAATAAGGATAATTCATGATAAAGAATAGGATTTAGTGTATGTTTGAAGGGTTTCCGAAGTGCAGAAAACCTGTACCCTTCACATATTTATACGTGCCTAACTAGCATCATAAACGATTAACTTCTTTTTTATTTTTCGCAATGTTTCAAATCTTGGCATTAAAAGGTAAATTTTTGCTTGTTGCGCCTAATGTGAATCTGTTACTTCTTTAGTAAATAAAATTGACTATCTTTGCGAAGGCAAATCATGCTGAAAATTCACAGGTATTACTACTTTGTTTAAAGTTATAATAATATAACGTTATTACCGTTAGAGCATGTTTAATTACGTTTATTTGTGTTGTGGTCACCCGCAGCCACAGGAGAAGAACACAAATAGTAAGGAAACTGAGCGTTATGCTTAAAATACTCGTATTAATCATTCTATTCTACATTTTAACAGATTTTGTTATAAAGTAAAAATTAGTTTGCATGGTTTTAAATGTAGCTAAGCTCGATTTTTCCTAAAATATCATAATTGCATTTGCATATTTGTTTGTTTGTTCTGTTAGCTGTTACCTTAAAATCACTGTAAGAACGAATACATGTTAAATCTCAATACTTACAGACACGGGAATGCTCCAATTGTAAAGGTATTAAGGATATTGGTATAAGGATATAAGGGAGTGGGAGGAGGGGCTGCATCTCATTCGTGCATTTAAAAGACGTGGTCGTATAGTATAAAAACAATTTATCTACCTCTAGCAGGAAAAGTTTCGCTTGTGGTTGTGACAGATAATACAACTTTTTGCTGTGCTGTAATCTTGAGAATAGCGACTGTCTCTCTATTCAAGATACTCTATTCTCCCAAATATACATATTTGGGAGTTGTGACAGCGTGTTTATGTTTCGAGTATTTTTAATAAAGATAGATTACTGCTCTTCTGCGTCTAGTGCTCATACCCGATGTAATGGGTCCCGTAATTAGATTGTGAGCCGTGATTCAACTTGCCATAGTAAAGTAGTTTTGCAAACTGTGTCCTGTGTCATATGTGTTTTACTCTGGAAACTGGATGTATACGTATATAACATTTGGTCACGTATTTCACATATACATATTTATGTATTTAACGGGTCTAAATGCATATGTTTACTTTACTCGACGTTTCGGATCGGATACACCGAGCGTGGTCATGAGCTGACCGAGTTAAAGTCGGCTTGTGTTTATGGTTGGTGTAATCAAGTTGAAACGTGGAGTGAAATAAATAAGTTAAACATACAAGACCTAGATAAATAACACCGTAAGAACAGGTGTACAATTTAATAATAATTTGCAAAAGAAGTAAATTTTTTCAGTTAAAATCAAGTTCAGAAAAAGCTGTCTAACATTAGTTGATACCTAGTTAACTATAGAAAATCATTGTTAATGGAATGCAGATATCTTTTTTATTTACCTCTATATAGGTTTTATTTAACTCTATATCGGTTTTATTTAACTCTATATCGGTTTTATTTAACTGTATATATCGGGTTTATTTAACTGTATATATCGGTTTTATTTAACTGTATATATCGGTTTTATTTAACTCTGTATATATCGGTTTTATTTAACTATATCGGTTTTATTTAACCCTATATAGGTTTTATTTAACTCTATATCAGTTTTATTTAACTCTATATTGGTTTTATTTAACTCTATATCGGTTTTATTTAACTATATCGGTTTTATTTAACTGTATATATCGGTTTTATTTAACTATATCGGTTTTATTTAACTGTATATATCGGATTTATTTCTCTATATCGGTTTTATTTACCTCTATATAGGTTTTATTTAACTCTATATCGGTTTTATTTAATTCTGTATATATCGGTTTTATTTAACTGTATATATCGGTTTTAATTAACTCTGTATATATCGGTTTTATTTAACTCGGTATATATCAGTTTTATTGAACTGTATATATCGGTTTTATTTAACTGTATATATCGGTTTTAATTAACTGTATATATCGGTTTTATTTAACTATATATATCAGTTTTATTGAACTGTATATATCGGTTGTCTTTCATACAAATTAAACAGCTATCGATTGTAGTTCGCCGAAAGTGGCATATATCGTGCGATATAGGCTGATGGTACGACTATGATATTGTATCGAATAAACATAATCTGGTAGTCTGTGAGTACTTTACAGATTATTCCACTGAGATAGGTACACATTTAACGGAAAAGGATCAAGGATAAATATAAATGCCATTGCGTTCACTATTAATTAATTCCATATTGTGTATATATACTTCCATAGTACTTGCTAGCTGGCTAGTCTGGCTAGATGTTATGCTACTATATGATATACTATACTATATAGATGTTTTAAGCTGACTGACGAACAGACAGTTTTCCTTATTATGAACAGACTGGCAACCCGCCCTCGCTTCGCTTCGGTTTATAAGTTTTATATTTTTTCAAAATTTCTAAATAAAATATATCCTATATTAGATACGGATAATGTAGCTTCCTATTTGTGAAAGAATTTTTGAAATCGTTTCAGTAGTTCCAGAGATTACCCCCAACATACCTACAAACACACAATTTTACCTCTTTATTATATTATAAGCCGACCGTTTAACTCGCGTATCGCCTGCGCGGTAAGAAGGGAGCGGGGGCGGGTAACGCTACACACGGAGTCAATAATCCAAAGATTTATCTCGAGATAGACATTGTTGGTAAAGAATAAAATAATAAGTATCTTTTTTTTAAGTATTTATTTTTAAGTTTTACAAATATTTTATAATAGCTTCATAGGTACAAAATCATAAAACAATAATTAACTCCGTTTAAGAAATATTTAACCACAGATAAAATTTTTATAGGACTATTCGTCACTAATATCCATATCGCTTGAATCATCATCACGGTCTGTGTAGCTTGAGGAGTCAGAATCTTGCAAATTAATAATAAATCGGTCCATCTCTTCATCAACGATGCGATCGTGCAGACAATATTCATCTTCAATAGTTTGTACATGTTTATCGCAGTTAACCCATTTTTCTACAGAGAATTCGGCAAATAACTGTTCCAGTGTATTTTTCTTTTTGTCTAAATTAGAATCAATTTCAATTTTTGCGAGCTGTCCTTTGATATCCCCCCAAACAAATTCGATTGGGTTCAAGTCTGGGTGATATGGAGGCAGTCGTAAGACTTCATGACCTGCCGCCTTTAAAATTTCATCTATTTTGTAAGCATTTTCTGTCGCGTGTTGTTTAATTAAATTCAATAAATCACATTTTCTTAAAGACGTATCAAATTCAACATTGTGTCTTTGCAGCCAGGTCTGCATGGTGGCTTTTGTGGGTGTCATTGTAGGCTTTTTGTCCTCTTGTACCGAGTGGTATGCGGCATTATCCATAATAATAACTGAGCTTGGCGGTAAATTTGCCAATAGCTTTTCTCTAGTCCATTTGCTGAAGTTTACAAAATTCATATCGCTATGATAATCTCCGGTTTTGCTTTTGGATTTAAAAATTAAAAGAGCTCCATCGATAAATCCGGCTTGTCCACCAGCATGTACAATAATTAAACGTGGCCCTTTGCCAATATGCGACAGCACCCCTCGTTCTTCATTGGATTGCCAACACGCCGGTACATTTAATGACGAATTGACATATGTTTCATCGAGGTAAACAATGTTTCTTTGATCTCTTCTGTGCTTCTTTATCGCATTAAGATAACGCCACCGCCACGATACGATGTTTGGTTGTTCAATCAGTAATTTTCTTTTTGATTGACATTTCTTAAATCGAAAGCCAAGTTTATGAATCAATGTTCTCAAATATTCTCGGCCACAATTTAAAATTCCTTCTTCTCTGAGTTTCGCATTCAAAATTTTTAATGTAGGAACCTTCTTAAAAACCGTATAAAATTGAGTTATTTTTCTTCTAACAACGCCCTCTGTAAAACTGTCAACTTCAATTTTTTTCTTTCGGATTTGTTGAATTTTTTTTGGTGATTTAAAATTTACATTATTTTGTTCATCTTTCAGTTCATTTCCTTCTTTTATTATTTTACATATGGTAGTCACCGAAAGTCCTGTAGCTTTAGCAACAAGTTTGTTTAGGTTTACGTCTTCAAGATACTCTGTAGAATTATGATCTTGTTTTCTGGCTTTAAAAAAGGAATATACATTGTATGCTATTTGTTTAGCTTGCTTGTTAATTTTGTTCGCAAAACTGGAAGAGCGATTCATCTTGGCAGTCGTATACCTTGTGCGTTAATGTCCAAGCGTCCGTAACAAAAATACCAACCGCGCGCTGCGAGCACAGCCAGCGCACTGCCGCACTTGACGTAAGCTCTCTGCTCCGCGCACCCCTTTCACCCATCCGCTAACATTTCCCCCCGCTCCCTTCTTACCGCGCAGGCGATACGCGAGTTAAACGGTCGGCTTATAGTATATATAGATTAGAGATGAAACGGATATTCGGTAACTATCCGGTAACCGGCCTATCCGGCTCAAATTTTAAATCCGGCCGAATACCGGATAAGAAACGAGTATCCGGCCGGATACCGGATTTCAAATAAATACGACATAAAGATTGAAGGCACTTTATTTAACATAGAGACTCATGAATTTTTAATAACAAAACAAAAAAATTAATACTCAAACTGCACTAAGGGCAAATTATGATTAATAAATACCAATTTCTCTGCGTTAAAAGGCAACAGACGGTTTCGCTTGTCTTCGTATACAAGGCCAGCTTCCGAAAAAAGTCTTTCGCTATATACACTGCTGCAGGGCGCTGAAAGATAAACTCTAGTAAACTTCGTTAAGTTTGGGTATTGTACAGCATTAGCTGACCACCAAATATAAGGATCACGATCGCGACCAATGCGCACTGAATTCAGATAAGAATCAATTTCACACGCCATTGCGTTTTTTCCTTGATCGTGACATTGACTAGTGTCATTTTCTGTCGCTACCTCATTAAAGCAATCCCAAAAGGTATCATGAGCTTCGCAAGATACAGCCGACTCTTCTCTTCTACTTTTTTTGACTGGCGATGAACATGAACTGCTGTTGGAGGTTTCTTCGCAAGACATTTTCATGAATTCCAATAGAATGTTCTGGCGAGCTCTTTCCGCTTCAATAATACCCAAAAAGTTTGTTTTAAATCTGGGGTCCAGGTAAGTTGCAACCAAGTAGTTGTAGTCTTGATTTAAGAAGTTGAAACGACTTTCTAATTCTGCTCTCAATGAGACCCTCATGTTTGGTAAATCAGGTGTTCTTTGCTTAGTTTCATCTTTGTCTAAATACTTTTTTAGGGCTGCAACGTGTGGTATCACTTCTGATACGCAGGACAAACCAGAACTTGTTAATTTGGTTATTTCTTCAAAGGGTTTCAGTAATTTGATACATTGCTCCATCAAACACCACTGTTGGTGAGTCAAATTGGTGAGTTTATCATGATCAGCAACATATAACGATAAGGCCCGCTTTTGTTCTAATAGACGTTCTATCATATAAAAGGTGGAATTCCACCTTGTATTAATATCTTGAACCAATTGATGCTCGGGTAAATTTAACTCTTTTTTAATCGCCAGTAGTTTTTCTTGAGCTAAACCCGAGTGGTTAAAGTGCGTAACAAGCCGTCTACCAGCAGCAATCATTGTTGTTACTTCAGGTTGGACTTTGAGTGACTCGGTTATAGCTCTCTGGAGCGTATGTATGAAGCATCTAGCCGAGTCGTACTCAGCTAATCGAACGCCCTTCACCATATTGGCCCCACTATCATGAATCAGTAAATGTATTTTATCATGTTCAATATCCCAGCGGTCCGCGACAGCATTAAGCTCCTTTGCTATATTTTCTCCTGTGTGTGTACCTGAGAAGGGCTTCATTGCAAGAACTCCGTGTTCTAGTTTGAAATCAGAAGATAACCAATGGGCTGTGAAGCTCAGGAAGCTGGCGTTATTATGTAAGCAAGTCCATATGTCAGATGTCACCGAAATTGCAGGAGCACCTGCAATGTTACTTTTGATTTTCTCATAAATTCTGTCATAGATGTCAGGAATAATTTTTTGAGTAATAAACGTACGGCTTGGCAATTTATAGCGGGGTAAAGCTTGTTCTAGGAGTCTGTTGAATCCGGTTCTTTCTACTATGGATAATGGCTCGTTGTCAAGTGCAATCATTTCTGCTATTAAATAATGATATTTCTTGGCTTTTGGATCATTAACGTCCCAAAGTGATTTTCTTTCGAATGATTCTTTCAAGCTCAATTGCATATTTTTCGAAGAACTTGTCCCCAGGTTAGCTAACGCAATTGTAGTTGGCTCGGCATTGGCTAAATCTATATTAATATTCAGTGTACTAAATTCATCAGGATGTTTTGTTTTTAGATGATTCTTCATGGCACTAGTACCTAGAAAACGAAAATACGAGTGTAGGTTATATCGTTAACAAAACTATGTTACCTACTAACTTGACTTGTAAATTCGATCGACTTTAAATTAAAAGTGCAGTGCATATGATGAAACACGACAAACGATGAAAGTTTTCATAAAAATATATTTTGTCTTATACAAAAGTGGTATAAAATAAAGAGAAGTGCAAAAGCAGAAATAATTACCAAAATTCTGAAGGACCATTAAATAATAAATAAACCCATTATTAATTTTTTTTGAAGAATTTATCAGTTTCAAGATAGCTACAAGTTAACTAATTACCAGTCCGAACCGCGGTATGCATTTTTGAAACGTAATGTACTTAACTTACACCTGTTCAACTTATTTACCTAACCACAACATTTAATAATTCGTTCGATCTGTGATAAAGTCCATCAAATAATTAAACACATATAAAAAGAGAAACTAGTTTTGTTTGGTACATACCTGCCTTTTTTCCTTCCCCACCACGAGAAATTTTAACATTACATAACGAACAAATAGCAAACTTTTGATCGTTACTTTTTATATCAAAATATTTCCATAAAGGTGATCTTTTTCTTATCGAAGACATTTTTCTTCGGTACCTTACTTTAAATTTATAGAAAAAAACACTAATAAAATGACCACAAACTCAGACAACAAGAACACGTTTTTTCATAACCTCTTATGATCGTATTTGCAATCAATTCAAGAAGACAATAAAGCGCTAATGTCACTCATAAACGAAAGGGCCCGAAATCACCCGAGTCCGCCCGATCGCTTAGTGATTCACTCTTGTAACGAGTCGCCACTCGACTATCCGGCCGGATATTCGGCTATCCGGCTTCAAGGTTGGCCGAATATCCGGTATCCGGTATCCGGCACAACATCTATCCGTTTCATCTCTAATATAGATATACCTACTATCATGGAAATTTACGATAAAAATAATATTTTTTAGCACTAATAGATAGAGATAGTCAATTAGTTAATAAAACGACTCACATCTATATATACGCAGTTGCGCTCACTACTTTTGGGAGGTTTAGAAATCAGGATTTTAAGGGTGAGAAATAGGTAGTGTGGAATGGGGAGTTCGGAATGGGATGAGTACAATGGAATGGAATGAAATGAAATGGGTCGGGATGTAATGTGACAACTCTCATTTATTTCCTAAACACGCTGGAAATATCTATGATCCTATTAATAGGCTTTTGTGAGAGTTTTGTGGCAATGATTCTAATGATATACATAAAATATTATATTAAGAACACCAGTGTGAATTATTGTTAGAATAATAAAAGTATTTATTATTTATTTTAGTTCATTTATTTAAACAATTAAAATTATATACGAATATAGTTACATCGAAATTGAGCATTATAATATAAAAACATAGAAACGATATCGCTTAATTACAATTATTAATCATTACATTGCAATGTAATGCCATTGCATTCAATCGGACCATTGCATTTAATCAGCCCTTTTAATCAGTCCTGCAGTGGATGCAGGACTGAGCCTCCTCATGCATATAGTTTTGTGCATAAGGGATATATGGCCTTAAAACGCCACGCTGGCTAAACAGGTTGGCGAGCCCACTCTTTCAGAGGAGGTGTAGCTCGTCAGCGCTTGTGATAGTGACATTGTTATCCCTTTCGAACCTCTTACGACAGCCGCGGGAACTATGGGAACTATGGGAACTATGGGGTGGTACGTACTATATATTCTATAGTCGCGGGACATCACACGGCACAATTATTAAATTACATTAATTATTTAGAAACAAATACCTATGTACTATAAATTGGTGTGAAAAGTATACGTCTATGATTAAAAATTATAATTCAAGTTCCACGAAAATCTAACATGAGGATTTTTTGGTTTACACTTAATAATAATGTTAATATCGTATATTTCTCTAGAATATCTGTTATATTTTAAGACTTATTCTTAAAACTAGAAACATTAACCTTCTTACTACAAAAACCAAACGTATAACATATATCAACATATAAGGGGAATGTGAAGGGTCCGTGCAAACAGGTGCTGATTTAAGGATCAGTATTTGCAACTGCCTAATCAGTATTTTGTATAATTGAAATAAGACAGCCTTTTATTTTCTCTTTACATAGCTATGTGTGCTAATTACTTTGTTAATCTATACAATAAAGAGAATTATTATTTTTATTTCCTGCTGATAATTTAATTATTTTTCATTTAAACACTGCTTTGTAATATTGGATTTAAGAATGAAAAATACATAGAAATAGTCACTCTACATATTGTATATTTAATGTAAAAGAGTTGAGGGCTTGTTGCTTGTCTCGTGCCACAGCTTCTACCGTGTTCTCCCAAAGGCACCTTAACGGATAATTCCCCTTGTTAGCATCGGGAGAGGTCAGGAATGCTCTTCTCCTTGCAATAAGCGTAGGAGGAAGGCCAGGCCTTGAATCCCACCTTGTCGTATATACGCTTGGCGCACCGCACATCATCTGCCAGGTCTTCGTTTAGGAAATCTGAATCAGTAGGTTAACGAGATATTGAAACAACACGAAAGGAACCTAGATAAAAGAGCTGCTCAACTATATGAAATAAAAAAACATGAGATAATTACGATTTTTTTAATATTAAGTACTTATAAGTACTTAGTTGAAAAACAAAATCACACTAAAAGGTTTAGATTAAAGAAATCGCTTGACTGTTCAGAAAATTTTAGTGTTTACGGTTAATTTATATACATAAAATGTGGTTTATGTTACTATTTTATCTATGATAATACTAAAATGAAAAAAGATTCGAGAACATTAAATTTGCAGATTTGGATAAGAAAAATGTATTGAAATAAAACGAAGGGATAGATCTTTTAGCGTTACTGCATGTTATACGGTTGACCAAATTAAAAGAAACTGAAATTTAGCGAATATGTTGACGAAAAAATTTAAAAAACACACTCCCTAATTTAGATACGTTCGACATAAAGGGCCCTTTTAAATTTTGTTGACTAAAATTTTCATTAAGGAATCAATTGATTAACTATAAGTTTCTTACAAATCATGTTTTGTAACATGATTGTAAATCATTTCTTACAAATACCTTCGCATTTCATATTGCAGTGCCCTCCTTTCCGGCCCTTCTTGCACCAGTCCTTGTTGTTAATCTGAAAAAAAAGAACATTAATCAAATCATATTATACATTTTATTTTATTGATTTTATTTGAATTATTATATTAACTGTTGCCGGGGGCTTCGTCCGCGAGGAATTGGGATTAAAAACTTTAGGGTTGGGATCGTTCCATGGCTCTCTCTGCCACTTTAAATTTGTGTATAGCCCCTGCAGTTAACGTCATTGTTTCACATGCAAGCGTACTTACGCTTGCGAAACTGTAACTATCTGCTTGCTATTGTAAAATTGGGGGAAATAATTGAAAAATGTAATGAAAACTTTCATTTGTAAAATGTTAACTGTATCCTTTATACTGAGATACACAATTTAAATATAAATTTTCATAGAATATGTATGGGAAGCCACAATTCCCTACTGCAATTTAAAAGCATTTGTAGTGATCGTAAATATTTCACTCAAATATAAGAATATTAATTAAAACCGTGTTTGCTGACAAAATACAAAATCTGCGGCCGCATTTCGTTCCAGCACAGCTGAATTTTGCATTTCCACCACGCCTGTTATGAATGGCTATGTAAAGCACTTTTTTAATAACCTCGTCTTTTTAACAGCGAGTCTAAAATGCACTCGGGGTACGGGCAGTACCATTTGGAAGTTTATTAGAGAATTTCTAACTATGCTGTGTATGCTAATAATGTGTATGGTATTTTAATATAATATAATGTCTTTTACTATCATAATTTATATATTTATGTCATCCCTTCAACCGCTGCGCTCACGTCTCACAGATAGAGGTACAGATAGTGTCGGTATGCTACAATATCACCCTGAGTCAGGTATCCATTTCCTATTGCAGTGAAGCAAGTAGGTATATATATATATATATATATTTGTCCACAATTGTACTAAAAATATGCTCTTCCATTCCCTCTGAGACTAATTCTTTATTGCACAAAGTGAAAAAAGGCGGACTTGATCCTTTGAAGCATTATCTTCCAGTCAGCCTTTGGGCCACGCAGAGATAACGTGGTAGGTGCAATAACAGTATTAAGATTAAGTATAATTATAATGAATAGTGACATCATATAAATAAACATGGTATATAAGTGTATTTATTTAAACATAGCAGAAGGTACATTACAGTTATCAAAACCAATATGTACATCTTTTATACCGTACACTCTTTATAACGATTTCTCTAAGAATTCCACAGCATACCTGCTCAGAACCCGCTCATTTGTGAAGACAACATCTATGTCACCACGCCTCGCTAACATTTTATTAATATAACGTATAGGACGTGACACTGGTGCATTATGTTGGAGGTAAGTACAAGATGGCACATCCTCCAGTAAGCGATGAGTGCTCGCGCTAATATACCAATCCGGGACAAAAAGCGGTACAGCACTCAACAACGACGGCAATGACAACATACCTCGCAAAAGTCTAGTTACTAGATTTATTATTATTATGTTTATTATTATTATTATTTAGTATTATTATTATTATAATTACTCGCACGTTATTATGTACATGCATATATAATACCCATACATTTACATATTAATGGATTTATAACAAATGTTCTGTGTGATATCGATATTATATTGAAATACGAGTAATGACTTACGGGGAGTGAAGAATATAAATCCTTCAGAGTTTACGTGGATTAAGTTGAACGAAAAACTCAGTTAACGCCCTATCCATTAAACCCGAAAATCGTAAAATAATGTGACGCGATTGCGGCATAGCGATTAATACCGCCACCGACAAGTTTAATGAGGGACAATAATTTTTCGCCGTCCCGAAAACGCGAGGCCATCGACAACCCATTACAATGAAACTCCGATTTGGAGAATCTGTTAATTTAACAAAGCGAATTTTGCGGACGCATTGTGTTGATGGCGGTCATAATTTAAGCTAGTATTTGCTGATTAATATGTAAATATTATTAACTGACTACAAAATTTGACAAATATTTTGTACTTACGTATGCAATCTGCTTTGGTTACATACAAAATAACCGTAACCAGCTCTTTTATCACCCATTCCTGGACTTGGGGCTACTCATGCACATTGCCTTGTGCATGAGGGATGGTATGACTTTAATACGGCACGGTGGCCAAGCGGGGTGGTGAGTCCAATTTTTTAGAGCTAGCGGCTTTGTTATCTTTTTGACGGGAACAGATTCTAAAGCCGGCGGACACCAAACGGTCAAATAAGAGCGTCGACAAAAATTAAATTGTTTTTACTTCCCCTTTGTTTTCCAAAATGTTTATTAGATTATGCTTAAATTCTTAATTAAAACGGTAATAGCAATTAACTTTTTTTTATGTACGAAGGCGGCAGACGAGCATACAGTCCATCTGATGGTAAGTGGATACTGTCGCCCATAGATGTCCGCGATACATGCCAACATTAGTCCAAAATGACAAACGATGGCACGCCCCCGAATGCGCTGCCTACCTTTGGAGATATAGGAATGGATTTGGAGAAAGGGTTGGGAAAACGGGGAGGAATAGGATGGAAATGGACTCTGGAACTTGTGGAAAACTGTTTACAGTAATTTTAATCAAATAATGCTGGTCCACTAACTTTATATTTCCTATCGTGACCGAACGCCGAGAGCTGTATATAACATGCAGTGGTTACAATGCAACGTAACGAAACCTGAAAGTGTGTTTAGCTGTTTGTTTCGGTTTTGTGCTCATTATCTCTTCTCGTATTTGCGGAATACGAAGATCGCCGCTCGGTATTAGTAAAGCAATTAGTAGTTATGTCCAAGCGACTATAATTGTTTATCAAAAATAGACTCGTAAATAAATTATTTGATGTTAATAGTCCATCAACAGACGGAGCATTATGCACAAAAGCTAGGAAATTAATTTTAATCATTCCCTTATTCGATAGAGTAGTGATTCCCAAAGTTATATCAAGCGCGACCCACCTAATAAAATGACAAAGTTTGGGACCCACCGTACGCTTACATGAAAATAGCATTGTGTCGCTGCTACAGCATGTTCTCGTTTACGTAGCGTAGTTATGTGAAGGGTTGTACGATTAAGAAAATAAGAATAAAATCAGTATCCAGTGATGATCGATAAGATAAATCAGAACACTATACTCTATACTTAAAATTAGATTAAATTTAATTTTTTTGGGGGCCCACCCAATATTCGCTCGCGACCCACCAGTGGGTCGCGACTCATACTTTGGGAAACACTGCGATAGAGCGAATACAGTCAGAGCAGGCGACAGATATAAAGTGTCCAATGTCGAATAAATGTCACCGTGGGTTTCCTTGTTTCACGAAATCGAGTGAAATCAAATTCCATTTCACTGCAACTTTTTATTGGATAGTTGAGAAGGATCTTCAGGAACCCGTTGAAATTGTACAAGATTTTCAGCATCGTGTATTGAAAATGATTAATGTTTGATATGTGTAGTTTCTCTACAAGAAAGGAAGATATCAGTCGTAACCGTAACCGATCCTTTTTTTCAGTTCACTGCTGGATCTGGACCTTCTCATACACATTGTTCCCCGCATGAGGGATGTGTGGCCTTAAAATGTCACGCTGACCTAACGGGTTGGCCGTTTCGGGTTGGCCAGAGTCTGCTGTAGCGGCTTTGTTATCCTTTACTCATACGACACCCACGGGAAGAGATGGGGTGGGGTAGTGCTATTGTGAAAATCACGGGGACACCACATTACAACCACCCGAATACGGTGAAATAAAATAGCAAGATTTATAAATTTGCCAGAATATATAGTGGACGATCTCACCAAATGGAATATCAATATCTATTCGTCTTGGTTACGCAAGTTTTATAGGATATACATATATTAGGTAGTCGAGTAAGTTCGTGGCCTTTTTATAGGGAAAATAATAAAGACTTTTTTGTATTACATAATTTTATTACAAATTGATAACGGTCAATCAAATGCTGTTTTTGATATAGTAACAGGTGACGAAAGCTATATCTACTGCTATGAGCCTGAAACTAAGAGGCAATCTGCGCAGTGGGTCTTTCCTTCCGAAGAGTTACCGACGAAATTGAAGAAAGGACGGAGTGCTGAAAAGAAGATGATTGCCTCTTTCTTTGGCAGATCGGGCCACTTTGCTACTATAACTTTAGAAAATAAAAGAACAGTAACTGCGGACTGGTATGTGAACAGCTACTTGCTTGCTATTTTGGAAAAGTCAAAAACGACGCCCACGAAGCAGAATGATCCCCCATCACGATAATGCCCCAGCTCACTCTGCCAGACAAATGAAGCAATTTGTGAGTACTATAAATGTAGAGCTAGTATTTGTGAGTACTGTAATGTTTATTTATTCCCTAAAATTAAGGGTAAACTCAGAGGAATAGGTTTTATGAATGCAGAAGAGGCAGTAACGGTCTGCCAAACGGCTGTTGAAGAAGTCCCTAAAGAAGGGAGTGTGGGCTGAATGCTTCATAATGGTTTCATCGCATGAAAAAGTGTATAGGATAATACTTTGAAGTTTCATTTTTGAGATTCTAAAAAGTTTCAAAGTTAACCACGTACATAATAGATTCTTCATTATATTCGTATATACACTGGATCGCAAAAATTCCGGGTCGCTAATAAAAACCGTGATATCTCCATAAATTATATACCTAAATCGCTCGAATAAATAATATGTAGTAAGGAGGTTACTAATGCTTGTTCTAAATCTCTAAAGAGGTTTCATTTGTACAAGTTACAGATTTAAAAAAAAATATTCAGCATTTTGAAAAATTTCAAAATTTAAAATTAGGAAAAGAATATTTTTTCTGCTTTTGTTTCAAACGGAGCTGTCATTATAAATGGTTCCTTGGATTGATCAGAGTATTCAATGCAATATCATGTCGTTATCACCTGAAGAATGTACACGGATTATTACCATGGTACAAGAAGGAAGAAGTCAGCGTAGCACTGCTAGAACAGTAGGAGTATCTTTATCAACTGTCCAAAGAGTACTCCAGCGATTTCAAGAGACCGGCATGAACATCAGGAGACCAGGAAATGGCAGGCCAAGGTGCACAACTACACGAGAAGACCGAATCATCGTGAGCACTATGTTAAGAAATCGAAATCTCACCGCTGTTCAGGTCCGAAACAGTCTTCAAGAAATTCACCACAACAATGTGAGCTCTAATACGATTCTGTGACGTCTTCGTGAAGCTGATATAAAGCCTTATAGACCAGCAAACGGCCCCAAATTGCTCAGAGAACATCGAGTTGCCAGGTTACGGTTTGCTCGAGAACACATCCAATGGACAGATGAAGATTGGTCCAAGGTTATGTTTTCCGATGAGTCCAGATTTTGTTTATTTACGCACGACGGGAGACGAAGAGTATTTAGACGGCCAGGAGAACGGTATCATCAAGCGTGTTTTGAAGAAAAGGTGCCATTCGGTGGAGGATCAATAATGATTTGGGCTGGGATATCTTCAGAGGATCGCACGGAGTTAGTGATCATAGAAAACGGTTCTCTGACTGCTGTCAGATACGTAGGAGAGATTTTAAATGAGCATGCTGGTCCATTCTTAGTGAATATGGATGCAATTTCCATTCTTATGCACGATAATGCGCGACCACATACTGCTCATTTGGTCAATATGTATATTCAAGACGTCGGTATTACCTGCATGGAGTGGCCAGCTCGCAGCCCAGACTTAAATCCCATAGAACATGCATGGGACGAGCTCGGGAGATGCGTGAGACAACGCTCTCCTGCTCCCGTTACCTTACACGAGTTAAAGAATGCGCTAGTGGAAGAATGGGCAAACATAGACCAAAATCGTATTAAAAAATTGGTTTACAGCATGCCACATCGTCTTATTGAAGTGATACGGGCTCGTGGAGGAAATACAAAATATTAAATTGACAAAAAAACTTTTATTTTTTAAGATTTACTGCGAAGTGTATTTTTTTTGTCATAAGTTATAAGCGAAATTTTCTTATTTTTTAGTATTTAATTAAAGTTATATAGTGTACAGAACGTGTTACACATTTTTTTATATATATTAATCAGTCATCTACAATATACTATAGTTTCGCAAATTAGTCTCATGTATTTAAGAAACTATCACGCCATTTATTAGCGACCCGGAATTTTTGCGATCCAGTTTATTTGAATCTACAGTAATTTTTCAGCGCTTCAGAAATTTGACTTTTTCAGAAACTGTTTAATGGAAAACTAATTCCGTTATCTAGCTAGTAAAGCTATCTTGCAGCTTGCAGTATAGAAGGAACATCTCTTTGAATATTTCCTCTACGGAGTGAGATAAAGGCGAGATAAAATGAAACCAGCACAATGCAATTACAGCCACGTCTTGGGTTTAGTTGTCGACGTGTGATTTGCATTGTCACCTGGCGCGTCGTTACAAGGGGAAGGGGATCGATTCAGATCTATTCGTCTACCTCGCGCACTACACACGGTAGGGATGCGTCTATGAGTAAGAAGATTGTCGATGTTTCGAATTTATTACTGGACTTAATTTCAACGTATAGTAGTAACCTGGTATGTTGAAGTATTCGCTTAGGAATAGATGAACTATGAATAAAAATAATTTATTTTTAGACCCATAGGCAGGGTTAGCAAGAAAATTAAAAAAAAATGCTAGTAAGGAAATATCTACCTTATCATCACTCATCAGTCTCGTCCAAACTTTTGGATTTATTGTCAGGTTAGGCCGAATATTCCTATAAGGAATCTTTAAGTATGGAATATACACATTGAGAATTATTAATTTGCATCGTAATCATTAAAAAGCGACCGCTGCGCGCTGTGATCTGTTTGTAAATCCAAGTCCAACGTCTGCGAGTCCAAGTTTCAGAACATATTGAAAGAAGGAGAAACTGTTCATTCATTTGGCGATTTTTAATTTTTTTTTGATGACATGATTTTTGGTGTCCTATTTCAATTTAGCTAAGCAGCATATAAGGATTTTAAGTTGAAATTATTGACACATCGGTATTCGTCACCCCATCTCTAAACCGTTTCACTCTGCAAATCGAAACCCCGATTGAAATCAGCCGCTGTCGGTAAATAACGTCTGGAAGCTACTCGTAATACTTTCCATCGAGATTGCTAATCCCTAGCCTATGGTGCGTCTTCAGATGTATTAGGACTATGATTGCGAGGGCATATTGCTTTTTATTTATTTTATCTCTTGTATGTACGATGAGTTTTTCTACAATCATTAAACTTGAATATCTTGTGAAGATACGTCTTGTGTGCACACAAGATACGTTCGTACCTTGTGTATTTGATAAGATTTGTAACAGGATTTATCAGTTGAATAAACTATTTTGATTTATTTTTGAAAAAGTGGCAGTGAGGAGAATTTGAGGTGAGTCCTAGTCTCAAGCCGTAAAATCACGGCAAGAATTCACATCATGAACTGTGCGCCCTGAGAACGTCTCTCTATACGAAATTCGCTATAAGCATCCTCACTCCCGTTCACGGCTGTTTGCATGGCTCTATGAACGCTGTGCTGAATTACGACTCAAAATTTCCAGGAGTGGTGGGTAGAGTGAGAAAATAAGAGAGAGTTTTCGAAGTCTTGAAATTTTCAGCCTTAGGTATCCATGATCATTGATCACATAATCTAATCGTAACCTTAGGTATCCATGATCATAGAGTCTAATTGTAACCAGCTCTTTTTTCATCCACTGCTGGACATGGGCGTCCTCAACATAACGTCACGCTGACCAAGAGAGTTGGCGAGTTCACTCAGAGATGGTGCAATTCCTCGGGGTTTGTGGTAGAAGATTTGTTATCCCTTAGTCGCTTATAGTCACATGGTCTGTTGAAAAATAAAACTATAAATTTTGTGGAGAAATTATTTCATTATAGAGGACGCTAGCGCTGTTATTCTAAAAATAATATTGCAATTTAAGTTTGGATGCTATATTTATAGGCATTCCTCAACGGTGCATTTAGTAAAGGGAATAAATACTTGCTTATTTGTGTTTGTTCAGTATCATACTTTCGTTCTTCTAGAAATACATTGAGTATTTTTATTGATACATGAATCGCTCGTGATGTTAGATTTTTATTTCAAAGAGTTTGTTTTGAAAATTTCATTGGAAACTATATGCAGCAACTAGCTCCATTATGAATCATTTTGCTTTTCCATTTCAATTCAAAAGCAAGTTTAATTCCTGGAACGATATTGATGCAAGGTAAAACTTATATAAAAAGTTATATGTTTTTCTTTCTTAATTTTTATGTGCCTATAAACAATGTAAGGTTTTTATTCAATCCTTGTATTGGTTTTATTTTTGGTTTATGTATTCCTTACTAGTACATTCATTTTTCTGTCTATAAATAAAAAAAGAATCTAACTATAAATATGTTGATATTTAATTCTTTTCTAGAACTAGTAAACCTTTAATTTATATTTTTTTATGTTGCTCCCACAGATAAACTAATACATATTGATGGATGATTCCTTGCAGGAAAACTGTGTACAATAGTGATATAAATAAAACGTTACTGTTACGGATAAGCGAGAAGTAATAATTGCAATTTTAAAAGCCTTTAGTTTATTAATTTTCTTGAAATCGACACATTTATCTATTATAACATAGGCTATATCTCATATACCTATATATAGTTACCTATACAAGTCTCGTATACATATATATATAGTTATATAATAATTAACTAAAATTTCATGGCCAATAACAGATTCAATGATAAAATAATAAAATAATATACTCGTATGTATAGTTTTGTTTTTCATTTATTTTCGTATTATTATTTTTTATATTGACAACACGGCTATTTAAAAAATATTGCAGTTTTCGTAAAAAAGGTAAACTATCAAAAATACAATAATTTTTGCAATTTTTTTTGCATCCAAGTGACAGACTGAATAGACGGGAGGTAAATTTGACAGCAAATGCTTCACTTTTAGGATCTTACTGCTACAACTCTGTATTTTGGTTGAACAGTGATCATTTCGTGGTTTATTCATAATCATGTTCATCAGTTTTAAATGATTACGTTATCAATGCTATCACAAAATTTTACAAATAATATACTTAGATACACAAGAAGCAATATGTAAAGTGAGAAAATTTTAAGAACAGTACAGATTGAACTCAAAAATGATTGAAAAACTACACATAACGGTTTTACCTTTAACTAATCTAACTATTTATCAATCCTTTAACTAAATTACTTCATACAAGAGATAATGATTTTGTCACCAAGACGCATGAGGGCATCGGTGATTTGTATGAGATAGTTGTGGGAGCTAGCTTCAGTGACCTACATTTATTGATCAACGTGAGTAAATCCGTAATAAGTTTCATCCGCTGCAGTTGTGAAATAAACCGCGCGTACGATGATGAAAAATGACATGATAAAATTGTCTATAGTGCTTTTTATTATGACACATACTCGTAAATCTTTGGCCGCTATTTAAAAATATCGAAACTGCTAATTGATTACTTTACGGAAAAATTACTTACTATTCATTTTTTTTTTATTAATTTATTTAATGCAGCTAAGGGTCCATACCAATATAAATCATTTATTTGCAATGTGAGCAGTAACAGATGGTAATCAGATACAAACAGCTCGTCACATTTGCTAGAATTGGGCAAAATAAATATAAAACATTAGTCAATTTAATAATCATTACAATATATAATAATGCCAATTAAATATGTAGCAATCGATTGAATAAAATTATCAATGCCATTATAAGCTACTATCAATTATTAAAGTACAATTACAACAATATTAATACAATCACAGATAAAATATAGTAAAAATAAACTTGTTTCACAATTACCAAACCAAAATATACGCAAATTACTTTCACAATACAATGTCAACGTTAAATTTAAATCATAGCATTACCTAGGTGCACATTTTTTCGACTCGATTACTACCTTTTATAGTGGACAGATAAATATTCGGATCTGAATGAGTCAAAATATCGATAGGCTCATTTTTTTTTATAGACGAGTGCGGACGAGCAAGCGGTCCCACGTGATGGTAAGTGTTACCACCGCTCACGGACGCCTGTAACACCAGGGGGTATGCGGGCGCGCCGCCAGCCTTGCAAAATCCTATTCACAGCTCTCTTGAAGAACCCCACATCGTAGCTGAATGGAAAGACCTCTTGAGGTAGTTCGTTCCGCAACCAGCCAATTAACGGGTTTCCAAGTCATTAAAGTAGTCGTTTAATACGCTTTGTCAATAAGGTAGTTTTTAACTTATATTTGAAAATATCAGAACTTTTAACGTTAAACTAGAATACATATAATGTAACAAACTTAACTACCAATAGGAATTATTCTTGCTCGTTCTCGCTTCCCTAAAGCGTCGGTACACTGGCCACTGGCCTTCTGGCCAAAAGTCAGGACTGAGGAACAGCTTCTGATGCACTGCAGCAATTCGGAGCTTATAGGTCTTTAAATTGCTAGACCTATAAACGGACTCTAGCTGCCGCAGCTCCACATTCAGCGGCTCGTCCCTAGTCTGATCCTGGAGTCTGTCCTGAATGTGCCGCCTGATGTCTCATTAGTGTATTCTCATTAGTGATGGGTATCTCCGGAGTTAATTAATCAAGAGAGTTGAATCCGCGAGCGGAGCAGAGTCCCTTAATTGTTCCATCGAATTGTTATTCATTTGGATTCCGATTCTGGCGTCAATCATGATCGTGAGTGTAATCGAGCATCGCCACTTGTCGGTGGCTCAAAATCGAGATGCAACAATGTCATGACCTTTTTTTTTTGCTTTTGCAACAGCCATTAGGGAAAGGGAATGTAACGCTCTCGGAAGGTGAATAAGTAGGTGAATCAAAAGAGTTAAGGAGTAACTAACAGGAGTCCGCAAGCAGAGCAGGATTAAGTGAGTTAAAACACTTCGAGAAGTCTTGATTACCCACCACTAATTCTCATCCAGGCGAGATAGGTCACTTTTAATTGTCTCACACCATTAAACTCATATTCTACTGTCGATATTGAACAACCTATTTATTTATGGTAATTGTGGCATACGGCTATTTACAGCTTTTGTGTTATTTTAATGATACATTGTATATTATTTCTATTGCTACACGGAGAAATAATTTCAAAACAGTTATCTAATTGAAATTTACGGGTGTTTACATTATAAAGCGGTATTAGATTCAAGCGATCGTTATCCAATTCAAACCATTTGTTAGAGCATCATGTCCAGATTGAATGATCAGTGCCTGATATCGGGGATATATTTCACTTTTAGTACAAGGTAATGTTAAATTTTGGACACTGCAATCATGCGATGGTATTGGCGAGTAGTGTGAGGTCATGCGATTCGTATGATCATGTATTTAATACATTTACACTGAAGTTGATAGTTACGAGTAAGTTAGACCAAAGATCTATTTGTGACTGGGGTGGATACGACTGATAATTGAATGAAAGAGAATGCTTGAAGCCAGAATGTGAATGAATAAATTAAAAAATAAAGTTATTTGTATCGATTTGGTTTGTAATATTGTTACGTTACAAATGTAATTATATGTTACGTAAATAAATTAATTCTGCAAAAATGATAAGATTAGCTTTATGGTCAGTGCTACAGAAATGTTGAGTAAATTTACTTGTTAAATAAACATATGCGTTAAAACTTACCTATTTAATATATAGAGTCTAGAATTGTTAGATAAGGAAAGATAAATAGGCTCTGGTAATTTTCAATCACCGGGAAACAAACGTGTTCGTCAATCTTTAAAGTTTTTACAATTCCAATTCTGCAATTTGTAATGTCTTTGAAAATGCCTACGTCTCTTAAATCTATGACGTCAATATTCTTTAATATTTGAACTTTTGAATGTTTCGTCGATTAATTACAGATATGATCGAGTGTCCAACATCGATTTCCAGTGATAGCTAGGTGATCGCACAAGAGAACAAACGATTCGTGTCACATTTCATTACCACAAATTTGATATATGGCCGGGAATTGAATTGAATTCGAGATGTTAAAGCGAGAACACTATGCGAAATAAAATTTATTACTAATGGAGATTGATGACAGTTTGTTCGTTTGTTTATGACTGCAAGATAAATAACCTCGTGTATCGCTATTTAATGATTTTTTTCTTTTCAGTATTAATCACCCAGCAGCAGTCGATTGTGCTCATAAATAATTTGATAAAAGTAAGAAAATTGGAGAAATTTAGTCTTTAACACGACATCTCATTACCTATGTTCCGGCAAAGTACCTATGCTTGTAGGGGGGAGTGCATGCTGCATTCCCACAGCTGCTGGGCGTGCGCGACTGGCCACATTACCCATTTCTCACAGGAGACTACCTTGAAATGTACTGCAATAGCATTTCGCATTCCCACAGCCGTTGGGTGCACTCGACTGGCCACGTTATCCCTCCCTCACGGAAGACTACGTTGAAATGTAATGCATTTCCTACTTTATCCTATTTCCCCAATGTACGTACATGTTTCGGTAGTGAGTGAGATACGCCGCAGCCCATTGTTGTCCTGATTTACAGGTCAAATGTATTTTCTCTTTATTTGACCTTAAAATCGATATCAGCATACAACATCACAGGCCATCACGAGGATTTTGGGCCATTTAAACTTCATTGCACAATGTTATATACAAAAGACGGATTCAATGCCATAACGCATTCTCTATCAGCCAACCACCTGATTATACAGACAAAAGGCTGCAGGAGTAGATTTGAATTAGAAACTTGAAAGTATAAAAAAAAACCTCCAGTCCTATAATTTATAAAGTCCTTTTAATTTATCTGGTATATTGCAATCAATTCTGTATAAATACGGTGCATGGGGTATCGGAGGAGGATTGTGTGCATAATGCACCTAATCAAATGTAAATCAAACGGTCCCGGACTGAGATTGGAATGTAAATTAGCTGTGTGGCCATTAGAAACCTTTGCACTTTGTAGACAGACAAACACACAAATACAGTAACTTACATGAAAACATTGCTTGTATCAGCCTATAACATCCATCTGTAAGGCACAGGCCTCCCCTAGTCAATTTCTGGCGGGGTTTCTGGCCATAATCTACCACGTGGCCCCAGTGCGAATTGGTAGATCACATACTCCAGTTTGTTTTATTTTTTTATTCCTGGAGCATGCGGGTTTCGTCACGATGTTTTCCTCTTAGCCGAGCTAGTGAAAATTTTAAAAAATCCGTGCTTAAGTAGAAACTTAGTGGTACGGGCCGAGGATTTGAACCCACGCCCACAAGAATGCGGTCGAGTATAGATACCCCTAGGCTAACACCGCTCATTCGATACATACAATTTGTCTGAGCATCGCTTGCGTGGTTGCTCAGAATATTCCTTGCATTTAAAATTGAAACTTGAGTCCGACTGTATTTATAGAAATAACCCAGTCCCATTATCTCCCAGTCAATTTTTTGGCTATGCAGAGTTGATGCGGTAGGTACAATAACAGTTAAAATAAAGAAAAAAATATAATACTAAATGACTCGAAAATATTGTTTAAGTGCAGTGCAACCAGCCCTTCCAGTATCCCTTCCAGTACTCGTGCATGAGAGATGTAAGGCATGAAAATGCTACACTGGCCAAGCGGGTTGGCGAGTAAACTCTTTTAGAGGTGGTGTAGTTCCTTAGGGCTTGTGGCAGCAGCTTTATTATCCCTTAGTCGCCTTTTACGACACCTTCGGGATTAAATGGGGTGGTGCTATTCTATAGCCGGCCGACACATTACAAAATACATATAAATAAATACATAATGTATATTGTAGAGGTATAATTTATGCGGAGTTAATGGAAGAGTTAATGAGAACGACGCGAACATTTTAAAGCAATTACCGGATAATCGAATTACTACGACATATTGTATGGTGAAACAAAATAACGATGTAATGACGAGTTTCTGAATTATTTTTGTTAAAGCGGTTATGTTTAATATTATTATCTCTGAAAAATTGTTCGATATAATTCCCACCGCGGGTTTCTACAACCGCACCTCCCGTCACAGAAGTGCGGTCCATCTGCATTCCCTCGATACAGAGATATCGTGTACTGTTCGGTCAAAAATTATTTTATACCATGAACCCGTAGGCTGTGGAACGAACTACCTCAAGAGGTCTTTCCATTAAGCTACGATATGGGGTTCTTCAAGAAAGCTTTGAAAAGGATTTTGCAAGTTCGGCGGCGCACCCACATACTCCATGGTGTTGCAGATGTCTATGGGCGGCGGTAACACTTACCATCACGTGGGATCGCTTGCTCGTCCGCCCACTTCACTACAAAAAAATACCTATGATGTGATTTTGTAGTATAAATATTTCGAAGGGTTTTCATACGTGCTTTTCGGTTCTTGAAACAGACACTTACGTTTGCTGCTTTAGGTTTGTTTGCTGTTTAGATCTAAAAGAATTGATTAGTATTTCATTCTAAATTGTATTATCTGTTTCATTCTCTCTCTCGCTCTCTCTCTGTATGGTTACTTTATAATAAAGACGTGTTTGAAGTGGTTCTGCAGTTTTAATTATAAAACTCAAGATAAAAGGCAAGTGATCATTAATTTAATAATATAAAAGTGATTGCCTGAGTGCCGCAGTGTAATAAAACTATAAATAAATACATATATGTACAATAATTCCCAAACAAGAATGACGATGAATATTTTAAATCTAATAGTTTAAATAAATAATGGCGTTCCGGGCTTAAACTTGGCTAATTCAGTAGTTCGTCCGCAACAGTTTTGTCCCATGGGAACGAAATACAGAACTAAAAATAAAATACTTTTTATTTTTTGTTCATTAAATCGTCGCACTTCTTGTTTTTAAGTTGTTTCGGTACTGTTGAGAAGAAAATTAGTTCTATATTTCTGTTGTTTTTATAAATTAAGTTTAAAATAGTAGTCAGAAAGAAATAATCGTGGAGATAGTTTTAGTAAAAACAAATAAATTCAATCTGGATCAGCCATTGTTTTTTATAAATCATTATTTTTTAAATTTTACAGATACCGTTGATTTATTGGTTTTATTGGATGAAAGTGGCAGAAGAACAGACAGTTTGTTCAGGTCAAATCTAGTCAACATTATTAAAAACTTCGTTTCCGGAGGCAGGGCCAATCTACATACTTCATTATATTCTGATGAATGTTTCAGATTTTTCCAAAACATAATTGGGTTTTTCCTTTGAGAAACCGATTAAAGGGCGTAAGTGGAGACCCTGAGGCGTGTATACAACTACTAATAAACATTTATTATTAATTATTTAAATAGTATCATGTTACCTTTCAAGTTTTAAGGATAATTAATTCCACAGGGGATCCCTTGATAGCTACACTTTATCTATACATATAATAAAACTGTAGAACCAGCGTGTCTGTACGTTGAATATATTTACCAAAAACTGATTGGGGGCGACGAAGGAAGAGTATCAGAATACAAAAAGACGATTTTGAAAATTTTTATCTCTCTGTCTGTTCCAAAACTTCTGAATGGATTTTCATGGGGTTTCCACAGGTTAACTAAGCTTAACAGTTAACAGCATGGCGCTTCGAATAGGCTTTGTTTCATCGAAATCGGCTGACGCTACGGGAAGAGAAGATAGGCCTATTTAGATTTTAAAAACTAATATTCTACGCGTACGAAGTCGCGGGCACAGCTAGTTATATATCTACGTTTATTAATTACATGCAGACTCTCTTGAGAATGATAAGAAAACTGTAAATATACCAACTTGATGAGGTCATTTAGTACAGAATTTATTTTGTTTATTATTTGTAGCTCGACTTTGATAGATTAATGTAAGATTAGCATAGGCGGCTTTATACTATGCAATTAAAAAGTAGCCTTTGTTTTAGGGAACTAAATGTCTAGAGGACACATGGGCCAAGGTTTAATCAAAATCTATTTAGTGTTTCTGTCATTATCGCGAACTAATAACGGGATTGCGTTCTATGTTCTATCGATTCATTCACATGAAGCCTTTGTAAAAATACAAAATGAAATGTCATTAAGATCTGTTAAAGTGCTGACGTTCTTTTTTTCTTACAAAGAAATAAACGCGCGTTTACTTCTTTGTAACTTCAAAGACTTCGCGTTACTTCGCGTTACTTCAAAGACTAAACAAACACCTTTGTTTACAAAGAAGTTACAAAGTTTACAAAGAAGTAAACGCGCGTTTACTTCTTTGTAACTTCAAAGACTTCACGTTACTTCGCGTTACTTCAAAGACTAAACAAACGCCTTTGTTTTTAAAGCCTAGTCTATCTTCGTTTAAATAAATGGTATATGTAGTTGTAAATTGATGCATACTTTTGTTTTATAGAAAGTGGTGGCAAACGAGCATGTCCACTTGGAAAGTAGATACGGTCGCATATGAACACCCGCGGTACATGCCAATATTAGTCCAGAATGACAAACTTTGGCACGCCCTCGGAAGCGCTGCCTACCTTTGTTAATGTTAATTTGGAGAAAGGGTTGGGAAAATGGGAAGGCATAGGATAGGATGGGTTTTGGCATATCTCATTCACTGCCCAAACACGTACATACATTGGGGAATATGATAAAGTGGGAAATGCAGTACATTTCAAGGTAGTGAGAGAGGGGTAACGAGGCTATTCGAGCAAGCCTAGCGCCTGTTGGATTGCAGCATGCACCCTCCTCCTCTAGAATAGGTCTCTCCTAGCCATCAAACACGGTCTTCTGCTTTTCTCATCCAGCCATTACCGGAGACATTTTTCAAGTCGTCAGTCCACCTGTCCGAGAGCGTCCCACGCTACGTTTCCTGGTACGTGGTCTCTATTCGAGGACTCGTCCCCCCTATGGGTTATCGGTCCTACAGCATATATGGCCCTTTTTTTAATTTCCGTTTCTGTTTTACATGAAAATATCCGCAAAGAAAATAACGAAAGAGAAAACTAATGCGCAAGTTTCTATTTAGCGAATCTTTCGCATGTTTCGTTACATCCGTACCATAACATAATATTTAAATTCCAAAATAAAAATGTTGCTGACCTGGAACAGTCCGTAGCTGGTGTACGAGTTGTTGTGGTTGGTCAACTTCTCCGTCGTCCTACCGCTTGCGTGCTCGATCAGGCACACCCCTGAAACAAATATACGTTTATTAAATGAAAATTGCAAATAATTAACATTTAGTACTAATCACGTTAGACGCCCCCTCTGTAAAGGCGTATTTATTTATGCTTTTTCTTCCTTCATATAGATAACAACACAAAGGTATAACAAAAGCAAGGGAAAATTAATTTTATTACGTACTGAAAGTATTGTAAGCGTGAGTCATCAGTTATCGCGATCATGCTGATATTTCGAAGGGAAAGAAGTTTCTAAATTGGGTGAAACTCTTAATGAAAGGCCAAATTGGTCTTGCATTAGTAGGATTATTGTTCAGTATTCAAACATCTCCCATGAAAGCTAAGTGGTGTGCATACAGAAATAGTTCCAAGTATACAATATACAAGTATAGTTACAAAAATAATGCAGATATGTATTTATAGGAAAACTAGCAGTGCTAGCAAACTTCGTTCGTGTGAACTTTAGAATGATTTTCGTAGAAACTATATAACGGATCTGGATAAAAAGTACTCTAAAAGTTAACCCAGTACATAAGCTATAACTATGACAAGTTTGATTAAAATCCGTCGCGTAGTTTTTGCGTGATGTGCGTTCAGACAAACAAAAATTAAAAAAATATATATTTAGGGCTCTATATCATTCGTATTCGTATTTTTTGAAAAATATTTCATATCATATCACAAAACATTGTCACAGGCCTCTCATCGGTTAAGTTTCACAAAAATCAAATTAGTGTTTCAAAATTCATTTGTTAACTTGTTGAAAAATTCTGCGCGCTCAATTAGAGCACTGTGTTGATATCGAAAAACAAGCCGACGATACAACAACGGCGAGTTGTTTAGACAAATTAAATTCCACGACTTCAAAATTCAAATAACGGTAAAGCGACCGCGGTAACCGAATGAATGTTTAGGGATACTCCGTGTTTTCATATAGGGAGATGAGGAGTGAGGGACTCATTGAGGACGTTTTAGTAAAGTTTAGATGCTATTTGTTCTAGTTGTTCGTTGTTGAGTCGACAAAGCTACGAGTATGTTTGATGTTTCGAAATGAGTTGAAAATTAGATAAGCGTGTGTAGTGAAAACAAAGTGGCGTTATTGCAAAATCATTAGAAACTTAATAGTGAAACTTACGCTTACGTAAAATGTTGATTAAAAAATTTGGAAAACGAGTCACGTTTTTTAGATGGTAGTGTAGTGTCGGGCCACTTTAAAATAGTACTGCCCCATCTCTTCTCGTGGGTGAAAAAGGAATAACAAAGCGCCTGCTCAAGCCCCGAGGAAATATACCATCTCTGATTGAGCGCACTCGTCAACCCATTTGGTCAGCGCGGTGCACCAGTGCACCAGTGCATGTCATGCATACATGACATGACATGCGCAATACTTCATGCACAAGACAAAGTGCATGTCCACATGCATGTCCATGTGGATGAAAAAAAGGGTTGGTTACGGTTTGTGATTCTATTCTGTTTTTTAGTCATAAAATTTGACGACATGATCGGTGAAGTTGTGAAATGCGACTCATATGTGACCAACACTAAAACCAAATGAATTGCCAACAGCGACCTTTATAAGCGTTTACGGGAAACTTAACTCAGAGATCTCTTATTTGCATAAAAAGGGGGCATCATTCAGATGACAAAACATTTCGGAATCTCCTTTCATTTAAGTTTAAAATTGTTAACAGAGCGCCGCCTTAATTGATACGGTACAAAGGGAAAGGCGTCCATGTCCTAATCCGAATTTATTCAAATTAATACAAAATGGCGTTGAATCAAAAGCGGTTATTTTGAAACAAATTGCGTTTGGGGTATCGATGGCGTACTGACATGTTGCGGGGAGAGGGAGTCACGATGAAATTTCAATTTAACGTGGACAGAGAGTTTTTGTAACACTGACTTTATTCGAATGTTCTGAATACATTTGTGATGATATTGGATAATGCGTTGTAATATTTTACTTTATCTATGGTAGTAGTTTAAAACTCACATAGTTACTACATATTTTTATTAATTTTAAAATTGCAAGATGGTGAATCTGTAATTTCAGATCAATTTTAATAATTGTTGTTGAATTGCGAGTAAAATACTTGAAGGTCATAAGAAAGTACAGATGTGAGAACCGAAATATATAGTTTTCGGACGAAACCTACGTAAACCAAAGTCACAATGTTGAAAAATATTGGCAGTCCGAATCGGAGTCTGGAATTTGTACCGATATAGGCAAAGCGCGGCGTTTGAAAGTAATCGTTCGCGCCGATATTCAAAATGGATTTAGTTGATGGCTTTTTATTAATTTTTTGAATCAGATTCAAAAAATGGGGATTACCACGACGACATGAACTCCACATTTTTTTACAACTGGGTAAATCATAAATTAAAAAGTAAACTGGCATCAAATACTGTAGTGATCATAGATAATACTACCTATCACTGTGTGCAAATCCTCAGTTATATTTTTAAAATGCTTATCTATTTACTTCTAAAATAACTTCTAATAAATTGACAATGTAAAAAAATATGTCTATGTTTTCTTTGTAACAATATTTATCGCTGAACTAGGTATATTTATTTAAAGAGTTAAAATGAAACGATAATATTACTGTGATATATATACAAATACTTTTAGTCATTATTTTCTTTTGATACTAAGCGTCTTATTCTAAGTATACCTACCTATTGATCGCTAAATAATGTCATGTGCTTCGCGTCCGTCAAGCACTTGGGGGAAGTGCTTTCCTCACCCCTGTCGCCACGTAAGGCGCGCCCAACAACTTGCGCACTGATTCTGTTACAATTTTATTCAATTCCCACGATCTGTTGCTATTCTCATCCCGAAATCATGTTAACCGCAGTACCGATTAACCACTGAGGTAGACGAGCCCTCGAGTGGGGGCTATGTACCGGGAAACGTAGTGTGGGACTCTCTATTCACGTGGATCGATCACTTGAAGAAGTTCGTAGGTGGCGACTGGATTTAGTATAATATTAAAATATGTAATTAATTATGCACGCTTATGGAAGCAAAACATAACGTTTTCCATAATTTTTATAAAATAACACCATATTTGTTACCTTGTGTGAAATATGGACGACAGTATCCACTTACCATCAGGTGGACTGTATGCTGGTCTGCCGCCTTTTTTCTATAAAAATAAGAAATGTTTATTGTAACTACTTATGTTTTAATTTGGTTGTTTGAATGTTTCTGGGTTCTCCTGTAAAAATGTTAAAAAATACTAATTAGCCTTTGAAACGGGGCAGCCGATCTGTTTCATGATTAATATACGGAACAACGTATGCTGTATACAGCGTACGTTGTTTCGTATTCAGTTGCATGTCAAGTCACTGTTCTCATGTTATGTAGAGTTCTGCGTGGGATTACAAGGCACTAGATTGTATGTAGTATTCACACTCTGCAGTGGTGTTGGCCTTAGGGATTATATGTTATCGACTTATGAGTTAGTTGAGTGAGTTCGATCCAAGGACTTACTAGCTTGTTTCTATACAGGATTTATCCGAACCTATTTCGGAGTTTGAAACCATGAATTCTGACTAATAATTACATGTATTTTTTAAAATAGATAGTGTTTGGGTTTTGTATTTGACAATGGGTAAAAGTGTATCAAAAATGAACATGTAGTAGCAACACACTTGAGATATACCTCAAAAAAAAAAACTTTTAATGTTAAGTTAATATTTAAACCGTGGGCGAACAACGATATATTAATTTTTTATTGTTATCTTTTATTTGTTAAACTTGTTTATATTTTTATTTAAAAAATCCTATCGCTTTAGCAACTTCCAATTGTAATTGTAATTGTAACTACAATTGCTTGTAACTATTATGGTACACATAACAAATACATTGTCACTAATTTTATGTTTGGGTTGGGACAACATCTATAAAAATCTATTGGGTAAAAATTAAAAAGGATTTGTAAATCGACTCCGAATCGTGAACGGTTTACATGGTTTTAGGTTTCGGGAAGGTAATACACCCTGCACCTATACATATACAGAATTTGTCACAAAGTCGTAGTCTCTGTAAAAGATTCTTCTTTGGCAGATCGGGCTACTTTGCTACTATAACTTTAGAAAATAAAAGAACAGTAACTACGCCTGGTATATGAACAGCTGCCTGCTTTCTGTTTTGGAAAAAGTCAAAGAACTACGCCTACGAATCAGAACGATACTCTATCACGATAATGCCCCAGCTCACTCCGCCAGATGAACTAAACAATTTTTGAGTACTGTAAATGTAGAGTTAATGGGTCATCCGCCGTGCAGTCCTGACCTTGCGCCCTGTAATTGTTATTTATTCCCCAAAATTTAGGGTAAACTCAGAGGAATACGTTTAATTAATGCAGAAGAGGGAGTAACAGCCTTCCAAGCGGCTGTTGAAGCGGTGCGTAAAGAAGGGTGGGCTCACACACAATGGTTTCATCGCACGACAGCAGTGTATCGATTGTCGCAGAGAATACTTCGAAAATCAATAAAACAACTTCCATCTTTATATCTGATTTCATTTTTGAGATTCTAAAATCTGTCAGTGTCACCCACGTAGTGATAAGAAGGTACGGTTATTTTTTTATTTAATCCTGCACAACACAGCGGTGATTTTAGACATTTCGAAATTTATTTGCATGCACATCAGCCCTTTCAGTATCCACTGCTGGACATGGGCCTCCACATGCACATTGCCTTGTGCATGAAGGATGTATGGAATTAAAACGTCACACTGGCCAAGCGGGTCGGCCAGTCCACTCTTTTAAAGGTGGTACAGTTCCTCAGTGCTTGTCGTGGCGGATTTATTATCTCTTATTCTCCTTTTATGACACCGACGGGATGAGATTGTGCTATTCCATAGCCATCCGACACCCATACGCCACTATTATGTTATATAATTTTAATACAGTTCTGTTAATAAAACTAATATTTTATTACAACCTTTGAAACTAAACTTCATGCAATTTTAATAAAACAAGCAATTTAAGGAAGATATTTCTACAAGTTCCTCGTGAGCTTAATCGCTTACAAAATAAATATTAGTATCTGAGATTGAGTTGAAGCTCGAGCAAGCCTTTCTTAGTAAGCAAATATGTAGTTTATTGGAACAAGTCTGTATCATAGAGGTACAAATATTCTCATAAAATCGTTTGGAAGATTGAAAATATACGTGCTATATACCTAAGTTATGTACTCAAATATTTTTTTATATGTAATGAGTACATATAGGTACCCAAAACAATTTTTCAAAATTTAACTTGCATTCAGAATTGGGTTAGAGATTTTAGGAAAGATGGTGGTTGGTACCTGATAGTGCAAATGGTCCGCATTTACTATATTGTATTCGGTGGTTATACTAGATAGAAATGACATTGTCAGATTCTGCCTCGCCCAAAGTGCCCAAAATGACAATAATCTAGAAATGAAACAAGATTTTTGCGATTTATTTTAACTATTGTCATTTTTGTATCGATGCGGACGCGTTTGCGGGCAATAACTAATTACAGATTATTACTCCAATATGAACTCCAACGTTTACTAGTATTAATGTTACACGTGTTACTTATTACCAACATTTGACATCAGCTTAGTTGTAAACTCAGCAACATAAAAGTTGTTTTCGTTGTAATTAAACGTACTATACAAATCTACGAGTATTATGATTGCGGTTGGGGAGTAGGTACATGTTTAGATTCCGTGGAGAGTCCAAGTCTCTGAATATATATGAATAATCTGAATATTGTTATACTATTGTCACTAGCTCGGCGGTGAGGGAAAACATCGTGAGAAAACCTGCATGACCCAGAAAAAAAAACCTGAAGTATGTGATCCACTAATCCGCACTAGACCCGAGGGTTACTAGGATTTACTAGGGGAGGCCTATGAGGCAGTGATACGTTATAGGCTGATACAAGACAAGTAGGATGCATCCAATCTTGTGGCGGCCCGTCACGCTACCCTAGTCATATGTTAAAGAACACAGCCCTATGATATTTATGTAGTAGGTTATTGCGTAGTAATTATTATACGGGGTTGAATAAAAATATCTGCAACCTCTCATGCTTATTTTTTTTTAGTGAAATTTAACACTTTTCATCCCACGGAAATAAAAACATTTTTTGATACCTAAAATATAGTCTAAAAAACTTTGAAGCGAAAAAATGCACAATGTTGTTAAACTGTTCAGAAGGAGAAATTCCAAGTGGACGGTGTATTAAAAAAGATAAAGAAAAGAATAGAAAAGCTAACTACCTATATGTATGTATGTGTATGTGTATATATGTATTTGTTTTTACGTTTATATTTATGTGTATATGTGCAAATATATCTCCTGTTTTTTATATGATATAGCCTGCATTTAAATGACATATCTCCTCTCGGTTATTCTAAGGTTGACTGGAAAAGATTCCTTCTAGGAATAAGTCCACCTTTGTACTTATGGTAATACTGCATTTTTTATTGTAACAACTAATTTTAAGCACAGTAAAGAACAACAACAACAGCAACGGGACAGGGGTAAATCTTACGTTCACAAGAAACTCGTAGAACAAAAATTGTTAGTTTTAATTCAGTATTGATCCCGAGTAGTTAGTGGGTACTACTTTCAGTAGTTAGTTAGATTAAAGGTGCTGTATTTTTTAATTAAACCCGTATAATAGAATATTGTAATAATAACATGTGATTATTATCAGAAATAGTGTAATTTACGTGTATTTCTGTGACATATAATTTTAATCCGCAGTCAACTATATCAGTCGGCAGAATTAACTGATTTAGCTAGGAGCACGCTTCACTGGTTAAATGGCATTGATTATGTAAGTTAATATTGTGTATAGTACACACATTACGTAACATTATTTTGTCTGATTACACTAGGCTAATATGTATCTGCTAATCGAGAGTATCGAACAAATACAACCTAGTTTGCAGCTCCACACCACACCATCAGCTTTCCACTGCGGGATATAGGCATTTCCCAAGGTTCTCTACCGGCTTATTATCAGCAAATTCAATAGTTGGCTGGGTGTTCTTTCAATTAAAACAACCAATATGAACTTTAAAGTCAGTGGTCGTTTGGTTTCGGCCAGCTTTAGAAAAGGCGTTAAAGCAAAAGTGACTAAAGGATAACAAAGCCGCCTGCACCACCTCCAGAAGAGTGGACTCGCCAACCCGCTTGACCAGCATGCTATTTTAAGGTTATACATCCTTCATACACATGACAATGTGCCCGTGTCCATCAGTATACGATAAAATGGCTGGTTACGTAACGAATGTTTGGGGAAAATATAACGAACATATTAGTAAAGGTTTTAAATAATTTTGCTGGTTATTGAGATTACTTGACACGATAAATAGACAGACTGCATTGTAATTAGGAGTGGAAGGTAGTAAGTGATCAATTGGTAATAGTAATAAGTGATGAATGATTTTGAATTGACATAATGTTCTAATAATATAATGACATGATGGCTCAATCTCTGGCTAGTTTTAAAAGACTTGTGAAAGAGCACTACCTTGCAGATTAAGAATTCTCTTACGCCCAAATTATTTTCCTTTATTTTTCTGTATGTATATATGCATGTATGTGTATTTACGTATATGTATGTATGTATATGTGTGTATGTATATCTATGTATGTATGTATTGGATGCATGTACGTATTAATGTCTGTAGGTATCTACATATTTCTGTATGTATGTATCTATGAATGTATATTCAGACATTATTTCCTTATTGCACCATCTACCACTATTTCGTCTTTTGACTTCTCTTCATCATCCAAAGGTTGCCTGGAAGAAATCGCTTTAGCTATAAGGCCGGTTGTACTTCTGATAACTTGTACTTTGTATTACGCAGGGTCAGGGTAGGTCGGTAGTATATTATATCTATAATATCTTATACAGTGGTATGATTAAAATCTATCACAAGTTTCTTAGTAGCTACTCATCACTGATTAGCTTCCTGCTAATGCAAGTATTACACGTCTAGCATTGAATTCAAAGGCTGCGCCGTGCGCAGTTTGGGATCGAAGCCTTCGTTAGTAAATCCGAACTGTAATTAGTGTTGTGTACTTACAGCGTTGGTGGAAGATGCTTATTACTTACATATACTTAAATATAATTAGTATACAATATATACCATCATATACAGGCTGTGTATGAACCTTTTATAACTCTGAAACTGTGAATTAATAAATTCATGATTCTGAATTCATTCACATTTACGCATTTACGAATTCATTTAAGAATCTTTTATTACAAAAATATCATTCAGGGGTATCTACCCCTGAATGATGTAAGGGGAGTATAATGGGATGAGATACTCCTAACATCGCATCACGCTTCCCACTCGATGAGAGGTGGAAACAAAAATGCGCAAATGCCACTCATTCTCAAAACACAATGTGATACGTTCTATGACAGTCTTCTATGTGTGTGGGACGCCCAACGGCTGTGGGATTGTAGCATGTGTCCTCTCCATCAAGATATTCCTTACTTGCTTGTTATAAACTTTACCATTCTAGGCATTCAGTAAACAAAGTAACAAAACGTGTAAATCGTGTAAAATTCTGAAGTACTCACAATTAGGTATGAGGTTCCTTGGAAAGTTGTATCTCTGCAGTTCCCTTGAGAGTTGGCAGCGGCTGAAGGTCCTCGCATGGCCCTGCGAGCTCTGCACAAGGGTTAGAGCCACGAACATTACCACCAGTTCCACCGGTCGCCGCATATTGACTGTACGATAAAAGATAAGGTTGTCACGATTTCGTTGAATAAAATTTATAATTTACAAATTATAATGTGTCGGCCGGGTTTAGAATAGCACCTCCCTGTCTCTTCCCGTGGATGTCGTAAATGGTGGACTGAGGGATAACAAAGTCCCTACCCCAAGACCTGAGGAACTACTTCTAAAAGATTGGATCCCCTACCAGTCGCCAATCTGGTCAGCGAGAGTGGCGTTTTAAGCCTATCGCCTTAAAACATTGTCTAATTAAACATTTATCCATCCCTTATGCACAAGACAATGTGAAGAATGGGGTTCGCTACCGTAAATGTATGAAAAATAGTGACATTAAATTACACTGTATCTTATATCTATCCGCTGATGAAAATGGGCTTCTTGCAAGGCTCTCAATACACGGCACGATATTTCAATAGTTATACCATACAGTATATTTTACCACCAGTATATCTATCTCCACACCTGAATATAAGCCTCTCTTAAGGCCGACCAACATATATGAACGGTACTCCTTCTCATCCAGCTACCGGTGAATTCTTTAGATTGACACTCCGCCACGCCGCGCCGCGCCGGTCTGAGGGCGGTCCTCACTGCGTTTTCCGATTTAAATTTAAAGACGCATCTGTCTCATCGGTTGTTCGATGAGGCAATAACTATAGTTATTGAAGGCCACTAGTTTATTAAAAATAATTATAATCCTCTGCAGCGCTAATTTTAAATGATTTTCAGACACGAAACCACAGTTTTCTGTTGTAGTTCAAAGCGTCTGACTATAATTACGTCTTTTTAGTATTCTATTTCCATCTCTAATTGTACGTTCATTTTGCTACCGTAGAAGAGGTACATCGATGTAAGAAGGATCTTTTCATATTATTCAGAAGAATTTTTGAGTGGAAACTAAATTTAATGGTTAATTATTATACCTGCACTTTACAGACCAGCATAATTTATGCAATTATGCAATACATCTATGAAATACAATAAAGAAAAAAAAAGTAATTACTCGGTTACTTGTTAGCAACTTTAGTTGTGTTTTATAAGTTGTTGAGCAATAATATATCTACTGAGTAATCATGCTACCTTCAAGAAAGAGTATATATTCCAATAGTTTACACAAACAATATATTTCTATATACGTTTATATAAATAAAAACTTCGATAAAGCTTCAACGTTACCTACATCTATATCATACCTATATGAAGGAAAGGTTAATTTTATCAGTGTTGGCAATTACAGGTGTCATCTCTGAGAATTAGTTTTTCGGGATTTGTAGTTAAAAAAGTCAGAACAAGCAAAGACATTTCCGGACGCGATAAAACAGGCTTTCTTTCTCTGTGTGAAACTATATATCTATTAATGTGTTTTATTACTAATTCGAATGGTGCTTAATGTTTATAAATTAGATAATTAAAAAAGATGACACACAGGCAATCAACAAATAAAATGTTTAATCCTGAAAGATTTGAATATTCTCACAGCACCATGAAACAAAAATTAGTAGAAGTAAATCGGGGCAAATTTACTTCTACTTCCTTCCCGCTAGCACCCATCCAGAGGCAGCAGTAGAAGCAGGACCTTAGAGGTCCGGGTATCTACTCTGATTTTACGCTTCCAAAGTTTCTGGTCCGACCGAAGTTCGAACGATTGTAGTCTATAATCCTACTCTCCTTCGTACGGAGCTCTATATATCGGGTCTAACAGATTATTTAAAAGGTGAGATATTGTTATCGTGAAATTTTATGAAAATCTATATTTCGATTGGTCTCGTGCGAGCGGAGTAGTTTCAAATCTTAAACGAACTTCGTTCGGGACTATATGTCATAGTGAACGTTTTCGTAGTAGGAATCTACGGAAATATTGTGTTTTCGGAGTAGACCTCCAGAATCAGAACATTGAATCGGTTTGGTTAACAACCTCACCTACATGCCTCATCTTGTACTAGCAACTACAAGTAATAGTTCTGTGTGAATCCAACAAAAGACAGGCACAAAGTAAATATGAGAATAATAATCATGGTTAGACTAGCGAGCGAAATGAGGAATTCATTCAAGTGAAATTAAATTCCTAAAGCTAGGTGCGCCATAATATATTGTTACACAAAATGTTTCCTAGTTAAATATGAAGGGAGATGTGCAAGAGAACGACATACAAAAAAAAAGAAAAGGCTCATTTTTTCGACACAATTTTTCCGAAATTGTGTTACGATTACATTTGACAATAGATAGCTAATCTAAGATACTGTCTGTGAGTATCTGATGAGAATATATTCGTAGCTTCTCAATTACAAGAAGATCAGAGTTCGAAAAATGCGTCCGTTATATTAGTAGGTATGAAGCACATGGTATTTAAGCTTGAAATTCTAAACCAAGTTAATCAATGTCTCGGCATGTGTCAAAGTTAGTGACATGAGGTTTAGGAAGGTGTAAGTTACTTTTGTAGGTCAAGTTTGGTATTTGGGGTTTGGTAGTTGGTCGACAATCATACCTAAAAGCTAGTGCACACACACGTCTGTACGCATTGCAACATTGAGAAACAGTAACAATCCGCCAGTATGGGCGCTACCCGACGCTTTACGCGTAGTAGACATTTATCGCCGCTGCGTTGGCGAACTAGCTGTTGGACATATAGGCTGTGACGATACTTAATCTGCACTCATAAGAAAAAGTAAAAATTTATTTAGGAAAATAAATTTAGTAAAATTTAAAATTTTACTAAATTAAAAATAAGAATTAAGTAAAATAATTAGTAAAATATTTTACTAATTATTTTACTTAGTAAAATAAAATTTTATTTAGTAAAATTTAGTAAATAAAATACTAAATTTTAAAATTTAGTATTTTATTTTGTAAATTGTAAAATTACTTTAGTAAAATTTTATTTAGGAATTAAAAATAAACAAAAGGAATTAACAATAATTATTCTTGATTTTAAATTAATTAAAAAATACTATTTTTTTGCAGTTTTCTCGAATGTCTAAAATAAATTTGTACCGTTTTTCTAGGCAGTAAAATGCTTGAATCGATGCATCGAATCATGTACTCGTATATGTGCTATTTGACTGAGACCGTACGGATTGTATGGATGGACTATACGGCTGACACCATGGCTTGTATAATATTAAAATCAGCACGTCGACAAACTCTAAACAAACATTGCACGTTAAAATAACACGTCCTTTCATAACAGCTATTTGAAACCCGCCGTTGACTCTCGACGAAGCGCCGTCCAAACCAAAATTTGTTCGTAAACAATAGTGAAAAGTCCGTCAACAGCGCCGTGGTAGAGTTGGAACTCAATTAAATAAGAGTGAGGCGGTGTGATGGCGCATTCACGCTTTATGCATTACTCATTATGTGCAAACGTGAAGTGAAACTTGTGTAACTGAGTGAGTGAAGTTCGGAATGAGTGCCCCAGGCGTTTGTACTGGAAACTTCCCACCGCAAATTGTTAGGTTGCAGCATTCGCTGCATGGAACTTAGGGAAAGAATTATAGGCGAAATTACCTGGGAAGTACTCAGTATATTGTGTATGATAAGTAAATTGGGAATCTAATTGAGAATAAATCTAATTATTGAGAAGTCCTATGATGAGACTAATGGAACTATGGAAAGAAGGCGACGGACAAGTGTATAGTCCATCTGGTGGTAAATGGATACTGTTACCCATTGGCCATCCGCGATACACGCCAATATCAATCCAGAATGACAAAACAAAGAAAATATAAATGTACAATGTATAAGCAAAGAGCTTACACGCCGCATACTTATCTTAGTGTGTCTGTACTCAAATCACTTAGTCGGTCAGTCACAGAACATATTGGTGAAAGTTTGCGTAATATTTAGTTTGCTTATTTACATAGATATAATAAGTAAGTCTTTACTTATAGACAAGCAAACATGTTTGTTTGTTACACATATAAGTAAGCAATAAGTCGTTCACTCTTTGTCTAAACGGCAGAAAGTTTTTAATTCAAAGATCAGAAAATCTGTGTCAGAAATTTTGGAAAATCTGAAATCCATTTAGTCAATTTTATGAACAAGTAGGTATATAAGGCTTATAAGTTCACGTTAACAAATAATGATGTAACATTTGACGACTAGGCCTGTTTGTCTAAAATGCTAATGTGTGGCTGCATGGAGATAAAATTCTTATGCTTTTTAAACAAAACTGTTTTTACGATTTTATAATTTTTGGTGGAAAATATAGCAAATTTTAACATTAATTTTAATATTTAAAATTTTAAAATTTTAACATCACATTTAAACATTTGTAAAGTCAAATAAAACGGGATAACTTTATTGTTATTTTTACATTTTAACAATATAAACACATATATTAAGTTATTACATCATTCATTTTTCGAAAAAAAAATATGTTTAGGTTCAATGTGGTTGTAAGCAAAGATCCGTGAATAAATAAAATAAATTGTACTTAATACACAATCATTTAAGTATGTAGTTGATATTTTGTATTGTTAATCAAATAATAATAGTCAATATAATTATTCTAAACTCTATGGCTTAACATAACAATATTGAACGTAGAGGGAATATGAACATTTATAAACTCTGAAAACTTTATCTACTTCGTGGAAATTTGCAGTGTTTTCTTAAATTTAACTTAAATTACCACTATTGTTGATTTAAGCTGAACAGTTTAAAAAGTTCAGAGTTTATCAAAGGCGTTGGCTTAATTGCAGTTATTGTTTGAGTAGTATTCATTAGCAAGTTAAAATGAAAATAAATTTACTGAAATTTTTATACTAAGTGCAATTAGTGAAGACATCTATCAAATGTTTTGACGTAGGCGACGACTCATTTGCGCACAGATTTAAAATAAAAGTTTTTTTGCTATTTTTTAATTTATTTATACTTAATTACAAAGTCACTGTTTTCTATTGGCTACTGGAAGCTGTTAAGTTGGTACTTACAATATTTTTAAATTAATTAATAACGCAATTCTATTACATATTCGATGTTGTCTGGCTTTAGAATAGCAACACTTTTGTAAAAGGCGACTGAGGGATAACAAAGCGGCTACCACAAGCCCTAAGGAATTACCCCACCACTAAAAGTCCACACTCGCCAATTCGCTTGGCCTGCGTGGCGGGTTAAGGCTATACGTCCCTCATGAACGAGATTAAAATTAAAAAAGATCCACAGTTGATGTCTCTACTGCTCTAGGGACAGGCCTATGCCTCTCCCAAGCTTCGCCATCACATACGATCTCCCGCACATCTCCCAATTGAAATATATATTTTAATATATTTTCATACTCTCTTCTCCTAATTTAGATATGAATTTTAATTTCTTATAAAGTTACTTCTAATGCATAACTAACATTTACTTATTTAAAAATAAATATCCCTCCTGTGAATAATAGCGGTACATTTTTCCGTAGTACTGAAAAAGAAATAAAATAAACATTTTACCTTAAATTTAATCCCTGTATAAAGGCGGGTGCACACGCGCTGTCACTGCAACAGTAGGGCCCTTTATGAGCGTCCCGCGTTCTACTTCCTATTATCCACTTAGCATACGCAATAGGTACGCACCGTTTAAAGCGATGACCTTTTTTGTAAACCTAGATTTAGTTTCTTTTAGAATGGCGGAGCTCGGAAGTTTTTAGGAACCACTATATCTTTGATCAACAAATGAGATAATTATGTTAAAAATGGTAGTAGGTTCAGTAAGATTTATCGCAACCAAATAAGGAGACCACTTACCACTGCCGTTCTTATTTAACCTCCTGCCATTCTATAACGTGTTTCAGTGAAGGGAAAGATGGCTCGTATGCTCTTTTGAAAACTAATGGAATTGACGTCAAAGAAATTGCTATAAATCAATGGTTGTATTCTCTTTTTAATCCCATCTGTTTTTAATACGACCTTTGACCGTCAATTGTTCTCTTATGTATTTAATGGCCACGGGTGGACGAGTCGTGCTTGAGAAGTCAAAACATACTATTTTAATTTAATTTTGTCATAATGTAACATTTACACAGTAAAAAGTTTTAACTGTCAATTTTGTATTGCCAAGAGGAAATATTACATGATGATCCAGTTAGATGAACCGTGGACATGGCGATTCTGTTTGTCTATTCCCCTTCTCACCCGATGTACTACCTGTTGTACTACTGGTACCACGGGTCATTTTTATTGCCTGTGTTACTACCGAAATAATCCAAATTATTAAAAACAATTCGAACTGATTAAATATTTATGCTTAAAATAAATTTGGGCTTCTTTAATAACCATAGCCAAAACAAATAAAGTCTGGATATCATTAAGATACAATAGTAAAAAATATTAATTGAAATCAATGCAATTTTTCGAATGCCATAATGTAATCTCATTTTTTATGAGTTGCATTTGCATACGTCTAATATTGTCATGTTTTTATGTATTGAGTAATAGAGAATCCCCCGAGTACATAATAAATAATAGTTTCTATTTGTAATTTTTCAGTAGTAATACGGGCAAATAAAATTACCTGTGGTACTACCAGTAGTACAACCGGTGGTACCACGGGTAAGTAAGGGACTATTTATGTATGAAATTTTGACGTTAGATAAATGGTCTTTGACTATCTGCTTATCAGCGGCACAGAAGGCGATGGTATATTTTGCCGTCAAGTCGTCCAGGTGCTTCAATGATACTCTTTTCATAAGAGTTAAGCCTTTAATACGCCAGAAAAGGATAACTACATAAGAAAATGCATTAAAATTTCAATTATCATAAAGGATTTTTTGCTCAGTCTCCAACAAAAACTCGCGAGGTTTTTACAAAGCTTTTAATTCTAAATAGCTGTGCAAACGAAAACTGGGCCTCGGTAAAACAGTGTTTGCGCAAACACTGCTTCGCTCGCCCCGTGTCAGGAGCACTAACACTCGGTGATATATTACGAGAGCAGTCGTAACCTCCCATCAGCGGCCTTCCTCGCCCCTTCTTGTACCATAAACAAGTCACGGCTCACAAGGAAACTAAAGGAGAATAGCGGGTCAAGCATAATTGGGCGGTGGTAAGGGTGCGTTTGCCCTTAACAGGCAGTCTATTACAAATATTTTATTAGTTCTTGCAGGGATCTGTGTGGCCACAGTATGTCCTTTTTGCGATTATGAGGGTTGCCAACAAAAAGGTGAAAATTGAAACGATCTCACCCACGTTATTTAGTATTCATACCTTTGTGATGGTTTAGGTCGGGATTAGGTAGGGTAGATAACAAAAAGTTGAGTTGCATTTATTTGCCACATGGTCTGTGGAACGCAATGTAAATCTTATTAGCAAAAAATGAGTTTATTTTATTATAATTGTTTAAATAAGTTATGGTAATAAGAACGCTGAATCTTAATAATGACGTATGTTTTGGTGAATTTTGTAAAGCAAGTCTACATTATTTTTTTCTGTTTATTTCAATATTGTAATAATTGATAATTGTATTTGATGATTTTCACATTTATTTATATTTGTATGTCTAGCGACTAGGCATAGAGATTTTTTTTGTAAATGAATTGGTTCCTTAGAATACATTTGAAATAAAGGTATATGTTGAAATAGTAACACCTTGCACAGTGGTACAAAGACGGGGGGTCAACGTCCGCCCGTCACCCACTACTATCAATAGTATCTATTGCACTTTGCTCCTATTCCCCTTGTATGTTGCAAACAACCCAAGTTACAGGCGGCGAGCGATAAAACTAAGATAATTTTCGGCGGTAGACGAATTGTTATCGATATTGATAGTTTAAAGTAAATCAGCCATTTTGTAGGTCACTACTGGATATAGGCCCCCTCATTGTTTTCTGCTAGAGGGATGTACGGCCACGAAACGCTAGCCATGCAGGTATTCGAGTCCACTCTTTTAAAGGTTCCTCAGGGTTTGTGGTAGGGTTCTAAAGCCAGTGGACATCACGGGGCTGATAGTATAGATAGACTATCAACACATGAATATATTTTATAATATAACATAAGGTATTTTACTCTTAACTCACATTTGTTAAGTCGTGAGGTCGAAAATGAATTTGAATTTAAAATTAATTTAAGTAGAAATCTACTTAAGTACTGACTTTTATTAATTGTACAATCTCAACTTTAAAGGAAAACAGATCGTAAAGAAAGTCTGACGTCGGAAAGTTCAAAACATCTTGGGCACATACAAACAGTAAACATAATGGGGTCACGTGGTGCATCGTGGCCCGAAAACTCTACGTGATTATGAAGGGAGACCTTATCTAGGGACGTTAGAGGCTGATATAGACTCCTATAAATACATTCCACTCGCTTTTAGTGTTTTCCTTGCTCCAAGCCTTAACAAACTTCATCCGGTCGTCACAGTGGAAATGCCCCATTACGTCCGAACCACACGCGTTGCATTGCCGATTCTTCACAAGTACCTCAGATCATAAACGAAATTGCCGTTCGAGATGCTTTTTATCCCGTTCGATGGTGTCGTTTCCTTAATTTGTTGTATAAAATTACGCTATTGTCTTTGGATCAGACACAAGTTTGGTTGTTTTAAAGTATTGGATGTTGTACTCGCGTAATACGTTTTGTATTTCCAATTTACAGTCACAATATTTAATTGCTTCATTCTTATTTAGGTAGTGTTAAACAAACATCGACAACGTAATATGTATATAATTCAATGATATCACGTTGCAGTCAAACGTATCAAACATGACAGTATTATAGCACGACAAAGTTAAGAATAAAGTATCACGACAAAGTTAAGAATAAAGTATAAACACGTCGTTCTTTTGTTTTTATAGCAAATTCGTCCCATTATTGACGTGAACGCGATGGACACTAGAAGGTTACTTTTATAATTGAAAGTCGTCAGTAATTTTCCAGCTCTCAATTAAATGGTATTAGGTTAGGTTAAAAACGTATCTAAACCTACGCGGAAAAGGACTAAGTTTGATGGCTGGGATACGATTAAGCCGACATTTAGGAGCGAAGAGAGCCAGTTGCCCATTAAAATGATGATAGTTTTAACAAATAAATTATAAGAATAATTATTGTCAGCAGAGACTTTGGTCAAAGGTGCAAATGCAATTAAATAATAGAAACATCTGTTCAGTGCCGGCGTCAGCGCTAATAACGCCCCGGGTCAGATTGTCATAGCGCCCCCTTTTTGTATGCAATTTCTAGAAAAAAAATTAAAACATAAAATCTAAAGGGTTCAGTTTTGATATTTCGAGAAACTTTTTTAGCAATAAAATTTTCCTTTAGCATAACCCAGTATTTGTAGCTCTTCACTTTTTGTTTTGAATTTCCTGTCATCGGAAAATAGAGCGCCAATGCAAATTTGGTGTCCTGGGCGATCGCCCTACCTCATGCCGCCCAAAAGCCGGCACTGCATTTGCCTTCTTTATCCTCTACCAGTAACAACATGACGTTATCAGAAGTTAATGAAAATATTATTTGCTGCAGAATGTGGCTAATGGGCGCGGTGACAGTGCTATGCGCAGTGTCACACGTGACCGCGCAGTGGCGATGCCCGAAGCTGAGCGCGCGGCCGGCTGCCGAATGCGCTTGCGACTTACCTCACACATTGCGTTGCGCCGGCGACCACACTGCATTACAGGTAATTCGTATTTTAATTAGTATTTAAAAAAGCAGACAGTAGTTTTTGCTTTTATTTTTGCTTATGGTATTACGTAACAACTCTATAGTTGTTACGTAATACTTAACAATGTTGTCTCCACTATTGGAGACAACAAAAACTCAAACACAAAACACAAATAAAACTTTTCCGTTGTCTCCATTGAAACCAATGGGGACAACGAGAATAATCTACAATTCCCTGTATTCCAAACGAAGGGGGTTGTCGGTGGGGCCAACGGTAAAGTTACCCGCGACCTCAGAGAAGATTACCGTAAAATGTACTACATTTCTCACTGTATCCTATTCCGTGCGTACGTATTTCGTAACGAGTGAGATATGCCAAAGCCCATTCCTGTCCCATCATATTCTATCCCTTCCTATATTCCCAACGTTTTTTTCAAATTTATTTCTAAATCTCCTGTGGTAGGCAGAGCAACCGGGGCATGCCAACGTTTGTCATTTTGAACTGATGTTGGCATGTATCGCGGATATCTATGGGCGGCAGTATCCATTTACCACCAGGTGGCTCATTTATCACCTATAAATATATTCTATAAAAAAATTCTATATAACTAAGAATAATTGTCAAAATAGCTTGTAATACGAATATCTTAATAAACGATTTTTATAAGTACAGAATTACTTCAACGAGTAGGGATAAAACCCCTTAGACGGAACACTAAAACCATTCACAATCGGCATTTCTTCAGATAGAATCGGTAATCCCTATCCTAATAAAGGAAGTGGGACGTAAAACAAACAGCCATTCTCATCACTAGCCGCAAATACCCCTTGTTATGATATATTTTTTCTCCAGTACAAAAGATTATATCCCACTGGAAGTAGCTAGTATTACTGCTTCCGCTATTATTCTTGGTAAATATAATCGTATTATCTTGTCTTTTTTATTATAAGACATTTTATCTCCTCAATTTGAAATTCTGTTTCAGCACTAAGGCTTAAAACCCTTTAGAGATTTTTTTTTCAATTGAAGGGCTCTTTAGTTCCCTGTGTTGAATTTATGATGTGGAAGTTCACATTCCCATTTATACGAATTTAGTGGAGCAGTACACACACGATATTAACTTCTGGGTTTTATCATCGCACCTCTCGTCATTGAAGGGCCATCCGCACTTCTTTGACAGAGAGCTACTAAATACATATTCCAATAAACTTTATACTTTGAACCTAAGGTTGTGAAGTCTATGAGGTATTTCCACTAAGCTACATTATCGAATGCCAAGAACACAAGTCATAAATTCCCATGCTAAATGTAAATGCGGCGCACCGTCCTTGCACTTGTTGTGATCAAGATACGAGGCTAAACTCTTGCTGATGAAAATATCTTTAACTGAATAAACTTGGGCATTCCGTTTTATCCTCCACAAATCTATATCCACGTACATTTCCACCGACGTTTCGCTCAAAGGCGTTCATTCACTGCAGATGTTTATTGACGTCGAGGTCGGTGTGTCAACACGGCACCCTTCTCAAAGTCCCGCTTCGGCCAGGTGCCAATCGATACGTGTTTGTTTACTCCTCTGCAAGTTGATTCCACGCCACTAAATACAAGTTCTTGTGTGTTTCTTGCGTGAGAGAAATCGCTTTGGAGACTTGTCTTTGAGGAAAACAGAAAATTAGTCGTCTATTTATCGTAAGCCAATTTCCTATCCCATTCTAATCGGAAAGCGAGTATATTTGATCATTTGCTATCTTCCATTCCGTCGCATATTTAATTTTATCTATAACCCTTTTTAAAGCAAAAACGCTTGGTCAACGTGGCCTTATAAGGCCATACATTCCTCATGAACAAGAAAATGTCCATGATCTGGCCCAGCAGTGGATGATAAAAGGACTGATGACTGTTAATAATCCTCAGTAAACGCCTGCATTTTTTTATTTATGTATATACTCGTACCAGTAAAAATACATACTACGTTGTTTACTTTGTTCCCGTAAAATACATAGAATTATATAGAGAACATACATATATAGAGTTTCAGTAGGTTTCATGGGAACCACTAAACTGATTTTGATAAAACCTACGCTGTGCTACAGAAATTATGTTCCTCTCAACAATAATTTTGAAAGTTACACACCAATTGCTTTAAAATTTTAAGCTGTGTAAAAATAAATGGTAAGGTAAATATTGCTTAATCGTTTTTAGCAGTAATTAAAGTTGTCCTGTGAGGACAACACTTAACTTGTAATTCCCGGGAACTCGTTTAAATCTTAATTATCATTCGGGAAGTCGCGTTAAACGCCGCTTACTTACACTTCATGGTTAATTACATTCAAATTAAAACGTACTTAGATTCTAAGTGTTCTGGATCCATGGAAGCAGCAACATAGCGAATTAAGTAACATTTTTTTAAATGTTATAGGTTTTATGCATAACTATATGTATGTATTATATGTATTAATATTACTGTTATGTTGACAGAATAGTAAACGTTATCACGCACCAAATATTGGCTAACATTTGATGCACTGCTACATATGGAAATTTCACATTTTTTTTTAAATTCAATATCATGACGTAATACCCCTGTGAGATGCTCGTAAATGACTGCACATAAAACTATTTAGGATATATAATATTACCAGCGATCCGTCCTCGCTTCGCTTCGGTTTATAAGTTTTTTTTTTACATTTTTTTTTTTCAAAATTTCAGAAACGTTTCCATCATACATTATATTCGTGTAACTCTTACGGTTTTTGCAGCGCACGCCAAAATAGCTCGCAGATGGCAGAGTTTTTTCCGACTTACTTGACACTTATCGTTATATTTTGGCCAATTTACACAATATCTTTATAAATTATAGCCTATATGTTATTCTGATGTATGAGCTATATTATTGTAAAGTTTCATTAAAATCCATTGAGTAGTTTTTGCGTGAAAGAGTAACAAACATACATACATACATACATACATCCTCACAAACTTTCGCGTTTATAATATTAATAGGATATGGTGTATGATGAACTTGATATATGATTGAAATTAAACTTACGGAGTCAGGAAACATTATTCAGACTTTGCAGGTTTCATTTCAATGATATAAAAAGTGTCCGGTGACAGATTTAGAGTATAAATGTTAAATTTTTCGACAATTACTATCGAATAGGGGGCGGGGTCGCATTAGGCTCGTTAAGCTTAAGGATTAGTTAGTCACAATGTCGCAGTGGACGGGTGAACATCGTGCGTTAGTTAACGAAGCATATTTCAAGGCCAATGATTCCTATGTCGCTGCTCGCCGAAGCTTTTGTTCGCATTACATATTCGAAGATTACGCGACGCACCAAGCGAAAATTTGATTTGGATTTGGATAGCAGAGATTCCGTACAACAAATTGAGCCATAAATAACCCGCGCCCAGGGCCCGGCCGGACTACCGGTACTGAAGACAATATTAAGCGTGTTGCAAGCAGTATTCGCGAAAATCGGCAACAGTCTGTGCGTAGTCTTTGGTCTAGGACTGCCAAAATCGAATATTTTATGCCAAAACTTCCTTTATTTCGCACACGTGGTTTCAGCAGGATCGAGCAACGCCACACACTGCGACAGCCACGTTAGCTCTTTTAAACTGCTAGTGAGAGTGGAGTGGTCGAATATTCGTACGCGCGTCCGTAGTTGGTGTCAAATTCCAGATCCAGAAATGAGATCAGCATTCCATGTCTTTTACCAGCTTCTTCCTTTAAAATATTGGTATATCTCAGTCGTAAGTAGGCGAGTGCGTTTAGTGATATTTAGGGCTTATCCACGTATTTCAGCTAGTATTTTTCTGGTAAATATGTTTTTCGAACATCCCTAAGAAAGTCAATAGAAACCAATGAATCCCGGCTATTATCCACAATATACGTAGAATATTTCCCAATAATTTACTTCTTCCTTAGTAAGCTTAGGTACATTTCTATGTACCTCGGTTGGTTTTTTCCTTGTTCATTGTGGTTCACAGGGCCGTAGTTATCTGTAGCGGTAGCCGTAGTTGGTAAAGAAGCCAAGACCACTAAGCCTAATGTGGACTAATGACATGGGGCTCTTCAAGAAAGCTGTGAACTTATCTAATTTAGCATAAACACTTACCACAGTGTGGACTGCCCGTCACTTTCTTTCTATACAGGGAGTTTGAAGAGAGGGATAGGATAAGATAACCCTAGTTTCTGACAATTTGCTCTATTACCGGCAAGGTGATCAACTATCCCAAGGTGGGGTAGGCTTTTCATGAATATCAGTAATATCATTTTAGTGTAATGACTACAGAAGTTTATTCATTACCTCGGGCTTGTTTCGCCAATAGCACTGTCAGGTATTAACCTACGGCTATATGTGTGTAATTACTATAATTCGATGGCAATTGCCGGCCTTTGAGCTGACGATGGCATTCGGGTTGCGATTACCTGTTCTACTATTACAGAGGAAATTAATGGTATGTTTGAGTATACCGATGTGATTAGAAATTAATTAATATCACAGAATGAACTGAATGTAGATTCTGATTATAGTGAGGTACAGTAATAGTAAAAATATGCAGAAATCAACTTAATCATTTAATCATTTTAATAACTGTCTGTATCAATTACTATGAATAACCAACCATTCAGAATGTTGCAAAATCAAACATTCCTTGTGTGCAAAACTCCGGACAATCTCAACTTTATGTTCTTCTGCAATCTTCTATTCATAAATAACAAAAGTGATGGAGTAGATGAGTTTTCGAATAGAGACTAGCTACTGAAAAGTAACAATGTTGGATGCTTTCCAGTCGCTAGTTGGGTGGAAAAATACTGGAAGTGGCTGCATGAGAAGAACCGAAGTTGGTGGTGTTTAAGGACAGCCAACAGCGGAGAGCCACTTGAGGGGCAAACCTTTAGATAAAAAAACGTTGCAATTAGTAAAATATAGAGATAAATCAACCAGAATGATAAATAAGGCAACAGTATTTTTTTTGGACGAAGGCGGCAGACGAGCATACAGTTCATTGTAAGTGGATACTGTCGCCCCTAGACATCCGCGACACATGCCAACATTAGTCCAAAATGACAAACGTTGGCACGCCCCCGGATACGCTGCCTACCTTTGGAGATATAGGAATGGATTTAGAGAAAGGGTTGGGAAAATGGGGAGGGATAGGATGGGAATGGGCTCTGACACATCTCACTCACTACCGAAACACGCACGTACATTAGGGAAATAAGATAAAGTGGGAAATGCAGTACATTTCAAGTCTTCTGTGAGAGAGGTAACGAGGCCAGTCGAGCGCGCCCAGCAGCTGTTGGATTGCAGTGTGCACTCTCCCCTTCATAAAACGTAGCACGTAGTACGTAGCAGGTATACCGAGAATCTGCCTACAGAAACTGTTCGTAGCGATTTCCGTAACGCGCTGTAGACACATGTAAACCGTAGCCATTGTAGCGGCCGCAGAGCGGTGCGAATCGTTTTTCCTCTTAAGAAAATACCGCATTTAATCTGTAAACCAAAACCAAGCAATCGATGTGAATGTGAGTCTTTTGTTTGTTTTTAAGTAAGAGCCTAATTCTAAAATTACTTAATTGAAAATTCCTTAATTTGTAAGAAGCCAAACTAATGCAGCTGGACATAGTGATAAGCTTATATTTGAGTTCCTAATAAATTGAAATATGTATAGCTAAATCAATAATGGTTATATTTCGAAAAAAATACAGCGGCCCGAGTCTATTATTTCATCTGAAACCAGAGCTGCTATGTCGTAAGAATGTGTGTTAATATAATTTTAGTCTATGTACTTGGTTGTGTGATCCAAATACAAGTATAGCATTACAATTATAGCATTAAATACAATTATAGCAATTATTACTAAAGTATACAATTATAGCAGTGAAGATAAAATCAGGGAAATCTCAAATGAAGTCAGATGATGAAAGTAAAACTAAAATAAAAATACATGCATACATAATGATGATGTATAGGTAGTGCTACATAATGATACTGATCACTACTGATCAGTGATAAAGAAGGCATAATAACAAATAATATAATACAATCTCACTGGTTGGAACAATCTCTTTGGAACTTGGAACATTTTTATCTTTTATTTTTAAAAAAGTTACAGGCGTGAAATTAATTTATATTCTTATATGGGATTAACCATAAGCAATCTCTTTAACTTTTTTATTCATCCTATCTTGTACAGACTGCTGTTTTAGGTAGATTATGTTTATCTATATCTGTGGGCACCTTAATAATCTAGTAATAAGAAGGAGAATGGCATAATTTTGAGTATATTAGTATGTTTTTGATTTTATATGTACCTAGTTGATTGATTGAATAAAAATATTTTTTAAAGACACTTTTTTTTCTGTTTAGAGGAACGTGGTAGGATGTTATTTTGTTATTCTTTTTCAAATAAATACCAAAGTACGAATTTATCTAGTTTTAGTCATGTATTTCCTTCGTCTCTTTTGTATGTACCAAGTAAAAAATTCGCTTAAATGTTGACAGTAAAAATAGCTAAAAAATTGATGAAGTAAGAGTTTTGAAGTATGTACTTTGGTATTAGAAACCACGTTATATTTAAATTGGTAGAACATTAAACATTAGCATTAACAATTTCTTTCTTTCAGATAATTGGCCGACATCTTCGAGAGCAAAAAGCTAGAAACAAAAATACGGCAGTTTCCCTCCTAGACTGTGCTCTAAGAGGAGTATCAGCACTCTCTGCAGCATCAGTAACAGAATTAGCAGGGGTTGGTTTACATGGTCTGGTGATATCATCAGGAGATATAAGGAGAGTGCAGCAGGGAGCCTTCAGTAGTGTTGCTACCACGTTGCTGGCTTTAGGTGCGACTTACAGACTTCTAGATTATGCTCTATGTAGTGATTCAGTATTTTCTGGGTCTTCAGTATTAGAGGAAGCTAGAGTTGCATTTTGTGTCATGATACTCCAAGAGTGATTACGAAAATCTAACTAGGTGCTGCCAGTAGCATTGCTACTACATTACTGACTTTTGGTAAATCTATTGATGTACTTACGACTGGTTGAGAAAAGCGGAAGATCGCATGTGGTGGCGGCTCTTTGGACAGGCCTATATCTAGCAGTGGAAAGATACTGGCCGTTGGTAAGGTATAATATGGAGAGTGAGGTAAAATATTTTTTTAGATAGTTTTTTATTATAAAAAATAAAAAATACACGTTTTTGCACAATCATCTTGTTATTTTTTTCGTATAAAGTTTGTATAAGTATATAGCATAAACCTGTGTTACGCTATATACATGTGTTTATGTGCATGTGTTTATCTACGAGTAAAACTAGTATACATGGTAATTTTGATACCGATAACAAAAGTCTCATGTGTAACATTTATAAATTGCATCTCATGCCGCAGGCACATTTATGTAGTAAAGTTCATATTTTCTATGTATATTTACTACAAACTAATCTATCCTGTAACAATTAGAATATAGATTAAAGAAATAATGCAAGTAACCATTGTAAGGTTGGTTGGTAGGTAATGCTACCAGGCATTAAGCTCGCCTTTTGCAATATTTTTTTTTAAATAAAATAAAAAAATATACGGGCTTATTTCGTAACTAGCCCTTTTCTTTCATCCAATGTTAGACATGGGCGTGTGCATGAAGAATGTATAACCTTAAAACGCCACACTGGCCAAGCAGGTTGCTGAGTTCACTCTTTTGGAGGTAGTGTAGCTTCTCAGGACTTGTGACAACGACTTTTTTTTTTATCTCTTGTCGCTTTTTGCTTGAGGGAATTCGAAAATAAAGTTTCTGGTTTCACTTTGCAAAGTCCAGCTATATATCCAACAGATACATTGCGTCTTTCTATCATTACAATATCTAAAAGATATCTATTTTTTTTTCAGGTCTACCAAATAATCAATTACCGACAGTACCGACGGAGGCGATAACGCGCTTGATCAACCTAGATCGACTGGATTTGTCCAATAACAAGATACATATGTTGGACAATAATTGTTTTAAGGTGTGTATTATTGAGATATATCTGCCAATGTTTTAATAAGTATATAAAAATAAACTTTTCCTCAAAAACAGCTTTGCCCAAAAGTGTATCAAAGGATATAACGTGATAACAAATGAAATAACGGATCTTCCAGAAAATAAAACATTAAAAAAAAAAATTAACTATAAATTTTTCTTTACTAACTATAAGGAAAAAAATACACAATTGTTGATATATTTCATGATAATATGAATTCATCGTGACTTATTCTAATTCTGCTCTAATATCCTGCAATCATATTTACTATTAATATCTGACATATTTACTTTAAGTTTGACGAAAAAAATTTAGATTCTCCTTAATACATACTCCCGACATGTTTAGCCTTAATATGCATAACATATCGAGCAATGTTGACTTTACATCTAGTTTTACCTGAATTTTAAATTAATTAGTTTTGTAATATCGATTGATTGTGGTATGTGAGTATACAATGTATCACAGGCTTGTATCACATCTTACACAGGCTGAGTTCTGGTTGTATATACGGGAGAGTAGTTTTATTAAATTCTAATTGGCCCTAACGGTACTAACGTGGAAATTCATGTACATGTATGGGGAGGCCCATCTAACTTGTCATTTGTTGAAACACGCGTTTATTTATTTATAGGCATGTGAATTACGTAGACTGCCGTCGGAGGAGCGAAAAAAAACCAATTTACTAATACTAAATTTAATTATAAAGGTATTACAGATATATTACTAATTCTAACTACAAGCTAGCAGGCGACCCTAAGCGAGGTTGGATTATGAGTGCCCGGAATTTTCCATGCTTCGGTGCGATGAAGTCTTTCCACAGTTACACGTGCCGCACCGTCAGCAATGCCCCAGTTTCCATGTCCTGTTGGTGACACGCGGTAGGTATTGAGGCGTCAGCGGTTTCCATGATGTGAGCGCGCGTAACACCTCCCCCGTGAGAACAGCAACTATTTGAGAACGTTCAGCGAAAATGTTGCTGGAGCCTGTGTCGCTCTCGAGATTTTTCCAATGTCCGCATAGGTATGGTTCTCCGGTGCAGACTCTTCCTTATCTGCGCTGTTCGCCCTGTAGTGTTTTATTAGTAGCAGCGTCCCAAGTGCAAGTGCACCTAATATAAGTATGTAGAGAGGGATCGTAGTGTGGTATAATGCTTCGGGTATTGTGGCTCCCAAAGTCATGGGTGTTTGCAACATTATTCTTTCTTGGGTGTTCTGAAGACTTTTTAGATTGATGGAGTTTAGTCCGATGTTAGGTGAAATGGTATCGTGGGCGTTGGTGTCGAACGAAATTTTCGTCATCTTCATGGGATTGCCTTCTATTCGGTCGTTGGTATTGATGATTGTGAATTCGGATGTGTGTATGATGCAACCGGTGGGTACGGTAGCCAAATAACTACCTTGTAATGTAACGAAATCTTCTCGGCCACATGTGAGTTTAACTTTTATTGGATGTGGGAAGGCGATCGCGTAGTACCGGTCGTCGAGTTTTTCCATTGCTTCTCTGGAGAGGATTATTGTGGTTGGGGTGCATCTCTTGTCCAGTACTTGGTTGATGATGAGGTTTTGAATGCAGTCCGCTTGAGTTTGTAGTTGGTGACTGATCTTCTCCTCGCATAGGTAGCGTAGATTTACCTTCGGGCATTCAGCCTCCATGTACATGAATGTATACCTGTTAGTTGCTATGAAAGGATATGGAGGGACGAGGGTTTGATTATACCTATTCGGAAATATAGATAATTTATAAAGGTCGTACATGTCTGGGGAAACTATGGGTATTTGAAAAACTAGTACTAATTGCCTATCTATGTAATAAGACCCAGTTTTAATAACATTATAATATTCTCTAGGCTCTAAGTCTAGTAATTGGGTCGCGTTATAAATTTTCTTAAGTTTAATTAACATACTACTAATTATATTTAAACTTAACATAGAATGATGAGTAATTGAAACTCGAATAAACGCTAGAATGTCCTCGATTCTAACTAGTTCTAAAAATAAGTCGTCGACATTTTCGCTAATTATTGCCAATAGTTGAGCAAACTTGGCGTATTTTATTAAACTAGATTCTGCGTAAGCATTGCTGTCTAATAACAAAAGTAATGTTGCGTTAATTTTCTTTTGATTCTCAACTAACTGGGTTATGATATTATTCCCTCGCGTCATCCATTCTTTACTGAGACTAATATGATTATTTAATTCAGAAGAGATTGTATTTTGATTATTTTCCAATACCTTAATGGCGTGATTATACTTGATGGCATCTTGGTAATCCAGATTGCCTGTTATGCTCTTAATTACGGAACCCAGCTCGTTTGTGAGACCTCTTTTGGTTCGCTTGGGTTCTAAACTATCTAACTGAGTGAATATTTTTGAGAGTTTATGTGTAAGGTATTTAATTTGTAGTTCATAGAGGGAATAGGAGTCGTCGTCGAGTTGTGTCTCGAAGTCGTTTAGTTGAGTTTGCAATGTGTTGATGCTACTTTCAAAGTCGCTAAGTTGTATGTACTGTAGAAAAGTATGATAATGTGTAATAAGTTGAGTCGGTCCCAATTTAAAAGGAAGTAGTCCAGGTCCGTCATCTAAACTCTCAAGTCTTATCTCTTGAGTTCGGATTAGGGGAGTTGTCATCATCAGCAGAATCCTGTAACAATTTAGAGGCTTTAGGCACTCGCTTTAAGCGAGACTTAGCTATAGGACCGTGTTTTTTTGATGTGTAGATATGTATCGGTAAATCGGCTAATACCGTGTCCTGAGTGTATCGTGGGGCTAGCTTATTTCGTTGACAGAAAGGATTCTTTACAAATATTTGCTGATGTGGTTGGTATTCTACTTCAGATTCGCGGTCTTTATTCCTGTTTTCTATGATTGAAGTACGGTTTGCAGTTGTATACTCGTTAATTATGTTATAAATAAGTTTCATTTGTACTTTATGCGTCTGAATATATCTCTGTAGGAGTTGCTCGGTGAGGTCTATGTTGAATGGGTGGGTCCCTTGGGTCAAAGTGTCCTGTTATTAAGTCGTAAGGTCTGCATTTTGTAAAAGTGTGAATCGAACTATTGTAAGCTAAAATGGCGTATGACATAAGGTTTACAATGGGTTCGTCTTTTTGTTCTAGTCGTAATATGCGCAAGTGTTCTAACAGTGTCGAATGAAATCGTTCTATGTTTCCGTTGTCGTTAGGCGTGTGAGGTAAAGTCCTATGATGATTTATCCTATGAAGTCGAGTGAACTCGGAGAATAACTGGTTCGTAAACTCGGTTCCGTTGTCAGTAACTATCGTCAAAGGAAGTCCATGATGGGTGAAAAATTTTAACAAACCTTGTATTATACTAACAGCTGTTCCATCTCGTAAGTGGTATGCCTGTCCGTATTTACTGAATACGTCTACGAAAGTCAAGTACTTTTCGTTGTGAGCCGTAAATAAATCTAGATGTACTGTTTCAAGGGGTTTGGTGGCTGCAGGTACGATATTTAATTTTTGTTTTATTGGATTGCGATCATATTTGGCCTGGCCACATATGGTGCATTCACTTATGTATTTTGTAATCTGATCTTTCATCTTGGGCCAAAAATACTTCTTAGAAAGGGCCAGATAGCATTCATTGATGCCACGATGATTTGTCTTGCCCTCGTGATAGTGTCTGATTATATCCTGTTGCCGTAAGTACTCTTTTATATTTTCTATTTCGGTTTTTGCTAATACGAGGTTCATTGCAGAATTTTTAAAGCTATTTTGAATGATAGGAATGATCGAATACATGGCGAGGGGTGGATTTATTAATAAGGCGGTTTTGACTTTAGGGTTGACGTATGTTTTTATAGCGCTAATCACCTCCTGTTCTAGTGAGCATTCTGAGAGTTGTATGGCTGTACGGGTGTGTGTGTCAAAGGGTTTTGTCACTGCCGGTCGTCTTTTCATATCGCCTACTACGGTGAAACATAACTGCCTATGAAATTTGTTGAGAGGTTCGTCAGTAATGGGGATTTCCAATATGGGGTGTTCATTACTGGTATGCGCAGTGGCAGTGGATGAGTTTTCTAGTGTGGGTGGCTTCTCAGTTGGATTGGCGACCATTGAATCTGTCTCTTCATTATGGATTTCTACTCGCGATAGAGCATCGGCATTAGTGTTGCATTTACCCTTCTTGTATATGACTGTGAAGTCGTATTCACTTAACCTCAGTCTCCATCGAGTTAAGCGAGAATTCTGTTCTTTCAAATTTAACAACCATTGAAGAGGTTTGTGGTCCGTTATTATTTTAAACTTGCGTCCGAAAAGGTAGGGCCTAAAGTATTTAGTCGCCCAAACGATGGCAAGCAGTTCCTTTTCTATTGTACTATAATTTAATTCGCTGCTATTTAAAGTACGTGAAGCGTAAGATATTGGTTTGTCGGAACCTACGGTTCCTTGAGACAAAACCGCTCCAATAGCGACATTGGATGCGTCCGTTGTAAGTATGAATTCTCTATTAAAATCTGGGTACTGCAGGATCGGGTCATTGGTCAATAAGGTTTTACATTTCTCAAAACAATTCACGTAGTTTGAATCCAAAGTGACCTTACTACCTTTTTTCAAACACTGAGTCATCGGTTTAGTGATTCTTGAGAAGTCTGGTATAAATTTACGATAGTAACCTATTAGTCCTAAAAATTGTTTGATCTGTTTAGGGGTCTTCGGCAAGGGGTAGTTTTCTATGGCCGCTATTTGTCCATAGTGTCCTAAGTACGCGGTCTCTAGCTTCAAAAACTGGGATTTATCCATTTGGATTTTGAAATTTGATTCTCTTAGACGCTGGAAAACCTTTTCAAGATTAACAATGTGTTCCTGGAGGGATGTACTGAAGACAATAATGTCATCTAAATAAACTAGGCAAATGACATTCTGTAATCCTCTTAGGACATTGTCCATAACGCGTTGGAAAGTGGATGGCGAGTTCTTAAGTCCCATAGGCATTCTTAGAAATTCGAAATGCCCATGCTCCACATTAAATGCGGTTTTAGGGATATCATCGGGGTTCATTTCAACCTGATAGAATCCGCTGGCCAAGTCAAGGGTTGTGAAATATTGACATTTTCCCAGCTTATCCAGGACGTCGGTAATATTGGGAATTGGGTATTTGTCGTCGATGGTCTTTTCGTTCAATTTTCGGAAGTCTACAACTAGACGCCATTTCTGTTTTCCGGAAGCATCTGCTTTCTTTGGGACCACCCAAATGGGTGAGCTCCAGGCGGAGTCTGAAGGACGAATGATACCTTGTTCTAACATTTTGCTAATTTGTGATCTAACTTCCTGGCGATGTACAAAGGGATACCGGTAGCTTTTAGTGTGAATCGGTGCTTCGTCTGTTGTTCGAATGTGGTGTTTTATTTTGTTGGTGAAAGATAACGGCTCTCCTTCTATATAAAATACATCGGCATAGCGTGAACAAAGGGCTTTCAAGTTACCCGTTTCTTCTGGGTTTAAGTGATTAGTTCGTAAACGAGACAAAACTTCTTTCACGCGGTCTGGATGCTGTGCTATACTCATAGCATCTATATTGAATACAACTGCTTCCGCCGGCCTATCTAGCGAGAATATGATGTCATTGGGTGTTGGGTTTTCCACCTCTATGACTCCGCGGTTGTTGGATACCGTTGTAATGCACTCATGAATAGTACAGTTACATAGAACCTGCTGGTGGACAAATACTTCACCGTTTGGAGTATTAATAGGTATGCGGACAAGTTTCGAGGTGTTAGCCGGTATTATGTCTTCATAAAGGTTCACGTTACGAGAATTATACATGTGAATAGGGTTTACAGAAACGCGCGTGTTTAATGTTCTGGTTTTCAAATCGATTTGAGACTCCCATTCAGTTAATAAGTCTAAACCAATAAGACCATCAAAGTAATCGTGAAATCGGTACACAAATAATTTAATGTTTTCTGGTTCTTGAAATTCCGCGAAGCAAGGGATAGTAATTGAATAGTCGTTTCTAGTGGTTGCGTGTACGTTTGTTACCTCGAAAGGATCATAATCCAGGTTGACATGTGGAAAGTACCGTTGTACTGCTTCGGGGCTTATGAAGGATTGATTAGCACCTGTATCGATTAACAGCTTCAGGGGTGGATTTGAAATTTTAATATACGGGAGTTGTCTCTGCGTTTGAAGGTTGAGTTCTATTTTGGCTTTTTTGATTTCAAGGTGGGGGAAAAATCCTGCTCTTGGCTAGTGGAAGGTTGGGGGTTAGAGTATATGTAATTGTCGTTGTCTGTACATTGTTCCAGGGTGTCGGTATGGTATTGTGCTTCATAGTTCGTGTCGTAGTTGTAGTCATGATCGTTAATGTCGTCATAATTATAGGATTCGTTGTGGTCAGGTAAGTAATAATTATAATAGTCATCATAGTCGGAACACTGGTTAAAATTCATCTCTCGGGCCTTAAAATAATTTGAAGGTGGCGGATTCCCAAGTCTACGCCAGTCATGACCCGAAGGTGGTAAGGGCGATGGTTTGAAATGACTAACTCCGCTCATTGGCTTCGGTGTAGTGTTATATGGTGTATGGCCGGATGGTGATCTAAAGGCGTTGCCCTGAGCATTGTAATTAGGTGGTAAGGCTCGGAACATCTGTTGTGTTCGCGTGGGCATGTGCGGTGGACGGTATGGTGTCTGATTCATTTGAAAGGGTGGTCGGAATGGTGGTGGTTGATGCATCTGTCGTTGCCAGTTTGGTGTGTGAAATGTAAATGGTTTCTGTGTGGGTAAGGCCATAGGGGCCATGGGTAGTATCTTGTGTGTGATAGGTATTGGCGTGTTGTGCTTGCGCTCAGACACCGGATCGGAGTTTCTTTGCTGAAGATATATTACATTTAGTTTTTCCTGCACATACTCAAGCGCTTTTTCTACTGTGTCTGGTCGCATGCATCGTATACGTGAGCCCAACGGTTCCTTTAGTCCTCTAACAAATGCTTGCATTGTCAGTTTCTTGTAAAGGATGCGCTTGGCGTCGATAGTGGTACCTAAGGTTTCGTGTAGGCTTACGTACGTCATTATTGTACTGAATAGTGTTTGGCAGCGCTCATAGAACTCCTGAGGGGTTGAACTACCTTGTGTAGCGAGAGAGAGGTCGTTATACAGAGCTGTCTCATCTCGTTGATCGGAAAAGTTGTTGATCAGCACAGTTCGGATCCCCAGCCAATTTTCGGGGATACCATTTGAGTTTATAGTTCGCGCTGCTGAACCAGTGATTTTATTAAAATTTAATATTCCACTCAGTAGACATAAATTACTTAATTCATTTCCAGGGGCGTCTGATAAGTATTGGATAGCAAGCTGATCGCAGATCCTTATGAATCTAGTTAAAATGTGCGGATTTCCGTCGAATTCTGGCACCAGACGTAAAGCCTTAAAAATGGTGTCAGGATCAAAGGAGGCCATTTTATTGCCTAATATTAACCTACTGCTATTGCTATCTAGATCGGAAACTATATTTCTACCTATGTCTAAGGTACTATGCCGACGAGACTGCCTAGGTGAACTAGTCTCGCGGGAACCCGAATTTTTGGGGTGGAAAATTTTGATTATGGATAAGGACTAAAATTAGGAAAGCAACTACACAGAACAATTCAATGTACTTACACGAGCATGGTCTTCTTCCGCCCAATCGAAGTCTGGATTCTTCTCCGGCGACGTGGTCCTTTGTTCAGATATTCGGCTAAGGCAAGGGTGCCACCGGGCGCGCTGCGGGACGATCGAGTCTGGAACGTATGCGAACGCGAACCGACCGAATATCCTACCGACTGCGCCAATTACGTAGACTGCCGTCGGAGGAGCGAAAAAAAACCAATTTACTAATACTAAATTTAATTATAAAGGTATTACAGATATATTACTAATTCTAACTACAAGCTAGCAGGCGACCCTAAGCGAGGTTGGATTATGAGTGCCCGGAATTTTCCATGCTTCGGTGCGATGAAGTCTTTCCACAGTTACACGTGCCGCACCGTCAGCAATGCCCCAGTTTCCATGTCCTGTTGGTGACACGCGGTAGGTATTGAGGCGTCAGCGGTTTCCATGATGTGAGCGCGCGTAACATGTGTTTATTTATTTATTATTAATACACGTTAAACATTTTAAAGATAATTTACAATTTAATTATTATACTGTTGTTTCATCTAAAATAAACTAAAGATAAAATAAATCCCGGGAATGTCTACAGTGGCGGGTACTTTCGTAGGAGCCCATAAGCCCGGGTAATCTAACAATTTTGAAACCAATGATATCTATCTATTGGATTGGTTTAGTATACAGATACAAATTTGATTGATGTCAATGCCATTGGTTTGAGATCTTGTTATCTTTTAAGTTTATAATTATTTATAAAATGAATTAAGTGTATTTAAACATACATAGTGTATTTACCAATTACCTCTGTTCTCACTAATCCCTATTCAACCTTATTAATATAAGTATTTTTCAGGGTATCCAAAATCTAACCTACCTGGACATAAGTGACAACCAGCTGACGGATATCGCACCGGATGCGTTTAAACCGCTTGTGAAATTGAGCGTGTTGAGGCTAAGAGGGAACTTGCTGAAAGTGACGGCGTTACCGCCTTTGAAGGTAAGAACGACGGATTTTAATATAACATTATTATATTTATTTATCAAAATATTCTTCATTGTTGGAAATTCATATATATTTTATATTGCTCTCTATATCGATATGACATTACGAATGAATTGAAATGAATCGATTGAATTTTTTTATAATAATAAGCGAAGTATCATGTCACAGAGTATAGTCATAAAACACGAGTATGGAAAATGTTTTTAACAGAAATTTTATTCCATACCTAACTAAAATATTGGTACCGTATATACAATAAGCCTAATAAACCACTGGCCAAACGAGCGTTCCCACAATTACAAACTTTTTTTCGTTTGTAAGTAAGTTATTCAAGATATTATTTATTAAGCTACGATATGGGGTTCTTCAAGAGAGCTGTGAATAGGATTTTGCAAGGTCGGCGGCGCGCCCGCATACCCCCTGGTGTTGCAGGTGTCCATGGGCGGCGGTAACACTTACCATCACGTGGGACCGCTTGCTCGTCCGCCCACTAGTATATATAAAAAAAAAATCTATTAGTGTGATTTTAATGTTCGCTTTAACTGAATGTATATGTTTGTTTTATAGCATTATATTTGCGGTTGGCGCTACGTAATCGCCTATTTAATAAGTTGATTATTAGCTGCAAAGGACTTGGTATTTGTGCGAGCGCTCGATTGAGAGGACTTTTTCGAGGGAACTCGAAAAGTCATGATTGAGTTTTTGTTCGATTAAAGTAAAAAAACACTTTACTGAGCGAATCCTGACTTGCTGCGACTGGACGTTGACAAAATTGTTTTGACTTTAATTACAAAGAAAACTTGACACTGGCAGAATGTGTTAATTACACTATTGCCATATATGGAAAAAAGGGGCAATATCTAATTTTACGAATGCTTGAAAGATAATTTGTTTTTCAGGAAGCTTACCTTCTTAAGGACCTGGATCTATCCAGCAACGCCCTCGAAGGCCCACTCTCTCCCACTACGGTTCCTCCCCTTTTACACTTGGAAATTCTACAACTCTCCCATAATACCTTCGCGAGTATACGTCGAGGGGCTCTTTCTGGTAAGTTCATTTTACAACCTTTGCTTTTATAAAACTTTAGTCTGTCGCTTAAACCATCTTTTTTCTTGGGTTTTAGTCGAAAACATCTTAGAAAATAGTTTTATCTTTATATTTATTACATAACTGTTATTTTGTTTCTGTCTAATTCTGTCTAATACAATGAAGCATGGAGATTAATCTTGAAGACTCCGTAGGTATAAGATCCGGATAGGTTATTAAAAAATGACAATTTTAATTATCTTTTTATCTTCTATTTTAATTATACAATATAATTTCCATATTGAAAAAAGACTCGGTTATTTCAACTATAGCCTATTCGCGTTAAAAATGCAGGACTTATCCGTCAAGACATCACATTTTTTGACCAATAATACGACAGACTTACGATAATTCTCTAATCCCGAGAAATCGAAAAGGTCGAGCAATCAGAAACCCTAATTGTTACATACATTGCAAATAATTACATTAAAGTTGAGATTGTTGTTAGGCCTGGCGAACCTGACGCAGTTGACCGTGCACAACAATCAGATAGACGTGTTGGAGGATTACGCGTTCCGACATCTTACCAACCTGTCGCTGCTCAATATGTCGCACAACGAAATAGTCGCCGTCTCTGGTAAATATTTTAAACATTATCATTTTTGCACATCATAGATTCATTCTGTTGTACTTCCTACTGTCATCTTTCCGATCCTTTTTGCAAATCTATTTCTAAAGGCTCGCGCACATTACAGCTGCGTCGCGCTGCAGCGCATCGCACTGCAAAAGGCACATTATGGGCGCGGCGGGCCGCGTCGCAACGCATATCATCGGGGCCGCGGCGCGATGGCGCCCGCCCAAAATGTGCGATGATTTATACAAAATGTATGAAAAGGATTTTTGCAATGTTATGCGCTACTGTGCGGCCTTAAATATCTATCCAACGGTTACCTCTGCATAGTAGCCTTCCGTATCAGATCATGTGCATTGCGCGAGAGATGAGTGAGTAAGCTGTTATAAAGACAAAGCTTATTTACGTATCGGTGCTCCTAAAACTAATATTATGAATTAAAATGAAAAAGAAACAAAAACGTCATTCAGATTTAAGGCTCTGAATATAATTTAAAGAAAAATAATAATAAATCAGTTAAAGCATAAATCCTTATAACACATAATAAATGAACGCCTGGCCCCTACACTAGAACAACCTGTATCGTAGGAGACAGTTGCTCGTCACTCGTTACAGACAACACTCCGAAGAGCTATAGTAAATTAGCAAACATTCTATTGATAGATAGAATTAGATAAAATAACACTGTATAATATAGATTTTAGATATAAAAAATAATAGATATATTTCTCGTGTGGATTAAATTAGGCTTATCTACTGGCTATCTCTATTAATCCGAAATTCAATTAATCCCTTCCGAAAAGATGCGGCTCAATCCATTATTAAAAAGATTAGATCGATATTGGTAATCGCGATTGTCTGCCCCGCGGATACCGAGAGGCTTCGCCGAATCCACTGACGGTTTAATTTCCGTTATGGGGAAAACGAAAAGTCAACTGAGTAGCGGAAACAAAGAAAAAGTAGCGCTATCTTTTATAAACATACGTAGATAAATCATTTTATTCTCAAAAATACATACAAAGAATGTTGTAATACAATATATATTATTATGTTGTATACATAAATACAGTTATATGATAAGGTCGACTTATTATTTTTAGGATAACAGTGGTTATATATATGTAATCTCTAATCACAGTTCACTGATGTGGTTTAAATTCACTAGTTTAGACTCATTTATATGAAGGAATTCAACTTCTTCGTTCTTTAGTGCGTTTGTGTCAGTATTTCAGTAGAACTCAAAAATCCGTTTAAGTCAGGGATGCTCAAACAGCAACATAATTAGGCGGATCATCGATTACGCAGGAATTAGGCAGGAAAAAAGGCAACTTTTATTAAAGGGCGTTTATTGTATATACATATTTACTAGTTATACAAATAATCCCTTGGTACTATGAATTGTCACTACGCGATAAGTAGGTTCAAAATCGCACGTACGGTGAAATATATAGTTAAAAAAATAATAGGTGGCGACCTCTGGTTTTTAGGCCCTTTATCTCAATGCTCATTAAATAGGAAAAGATTCGTTAAGTACGCTTCTCATAATACTTCATTAATTCTCAGAAAACTAATAAATGAAGAGTACCTATAATGGATTAAAAAATCTTCATTATATTTTTAATTCGTTATCTCACCCCACCCGTTCAAGGTGGATTGGGAGGTGTAATGGAGCGAGGACAATTGATCGTCTCGTTATACTTCTAATTCCCCATTTTTCCAATCCTTTTCCCAAATCCATTCCCAAATTTCGAAAGACACGCAGCGGATGAGTGCTACCATTTGTCATTTTGTCATTCTGGATGAATGTTGGTATGTATGGCTCGGGTGGAATGTTTGTTCGTCTGCCACCTTCATTGAATAAAAAAATAATGAATTAATCGACATTGAAAATTTGCAGGCGCATCACTAGCCCAGCTAACCAACCTCAACCACTTGGATCTCTCACACAACTTCCTCCGCTCGCTCTCTGCCGAACCACTAAAGTACTTACGCAGTCTAAAAGAGCTGTTACTGCACGATAATGACATATCGATAATCGATGACGGAGCGTTGGCACAGCACAAGGACTTAGCGCGATTCACTATTGAAGGTAATGGCTACCAGATGATACGCACTTTGTTGAACTCACATACTGTTTAGATGAACAACAAACGGTTTTAAAATAACTGTTTCAAAAATGAAGTTCAGTTTTAGTTTAGTTTTATTTTAGTGTTTATTGTTAGTTTAAGATACTAAAGTATTAAAATTTGTTAGCAAAAGTTGCTTCACCACACCTCTACGCGACATCTGAAATCTATTTAATGTTTTTTTTTTAAAATATTACTTATGATTTAATGTTTTGTAAGATATTTCTTTTGTTCTGTAAATACTTGAACAATTTTTAAGTTAAAAGTATACAAAACTATTAATGATTTTAAAAGTAAACTGAGAAAGGAAGGATGTATATTGTCTTGCGTAGTAGACAATCTCGAATAGATTACAGTACTCGATTAGAGACAAACTCGGTTATTTGAATTCGTCTCTCTGTGTGTTCTACCGCCTGTACAATGGAGACTGGTCTGATGAATTGTTCAATATAATTCCCACCTCGGGTTTCTACAACCGCACCTCCCGTCACAGAAGTGCGGTCCATCCGCATTTCCTCGATACGGAGGTGTCGCGCACTGCTCGATCCAAAAATTACTTTATACCGCGAAGCCGGTATAAAGTAAACCCTGTGGAACGAACTGCCTCAAGAGGTCTTTCCATTAAGCTACGATATGGGGTTCTTCAAGAGAGCTGTGAATAGGATTTTGCAAGGTCGGCGGCGCGCCCGCATACCCCCTGGTGTTGCAGGTGACCATGGGCGGCGGTAACACTAACCATCACGTGGGACCTATATGATACTATGATGTTGAAAGGTTAGTGAGTTACTGACCAGTCTGAACAATCATATTCTTATTTGCTATTTTTCTCGGCGGTGTGTATCGCAAAGATATTTGTCGATACCCATCGTTTAGTGAAGCGATGTCGTGACCTCTTTGTGCGGCGGCCAAATGTTACAACGTCACATTGTTACTTGACACACTACACATTTGAACGAAAACCTTTAACGCTATTGTTAAATTCAATGTAAGCAAAAAAGGTTTAAAGCTAACCCTAAGAAGTTTCCTCATTATTCGTGATGTTTTCTGAGCATACGGACCTTATACGGATATGAACTTACTTGAGATTAACTTAAGATTCTGTTTAAATAGAAACATGCTCTAATATCTGACTTTTAAGATCAAGCAAAAAAAATATATATGTTTTTATTTTTAAAATTTCATCGGAGTCCCGATAACTGGAACCGTTCCGTTTCTCAGATAATGTCCCTTTACACTTTTTCTCACATCACCATAAAGATTAGTTATATTAGTTAAAAAGTCATCATATATTGATATATATAACATAAAATTGACCAAAACAAAGATTTGTTATGTTCTCATCTATAGCACACTTCACAGCGTTAATTAATATTTAAATATCCAGACAAATGAAAAAAAAGTGCATCCTGCTATCTAAATGCATGCTGCATGCGATAGCCGCAAATCTAAATGTTGACTTAGAAGATTAAAATTGACCAAAATGCCATTTAACTTAAATAAGCGGTCGTTATTATTTTCCTTCTCGGCTATACCATTTATTATCCAAGTCCGGTGACACTTGAAAGGCCAATAGGGCCACAAGAATTTAGTCCTTCCGAAAAAAAAAAAAAAAAATACCATTTATTACTTCATAATAATAAATAAAATTCGTTTCTACAGATAATCCTCTAAATTGCGATTGTCTAATGGCTGGCTTCGCTAGGTGGTTAAGGGAAGCACAGAATCTTTCGCAATCAGATAAATCTGCAGCTATTTGTGCTACACCACCTCATTTAGAAGGTGCATTACTCTCTCGATTATCCAAAAACAAACTCTGTGACGATTACGAACATATCGATACAAAGAATGATAGAAAAGATTTCGATTTAAATAAAATACTCGAGAATACAATCGATGCGACACAAGACAATACCAATATCGATTTAGATAGTGATTTGTACGACGATAAACATGACGGTTTGGATGATGATTTGTACGATGAAGAAATTGGAGTGCCTTTGGAAGGAGATTTGCCGACTTCCAAATCTAAGGTTCGTATCAAACATTTTCTATAGATATAGGTATCTAGTCTAGTAGTAGTAGCGGTTCGTTTATCAATTAGTGTTCAGAGTAGCGTGTACAGACTAACAAAGTCAGACTTTTTGAGAAAATATCAAAATTCGTTCAATAAAATTGTTAGTTTTAATGATCGACATTTAATGTTAAGACGGAGCTGGTATTTTTAATTTAAACCTGTATAACATCATTTTCCAGGTCCGTCTCATCGACGCTTGGTATGACGAAGAAGAGGTCTACTTATCCTGGTCAATAGATCCCCCTTCAACACATCGATACAGGTGTACTGAAGTGACCGTGTCTAGGGCCGGTGGAGCTCCCAAACACGTGGCGTGCCATAGAGCTGCCCCCGCTAATATCATACTGAGGGGACTGAAGATTGATCCTGCAGAAAGTTATACGTGAGTATTATACATTGATCGCATTAGTCGCATTGATCGCGTTGGTCGTAGTGATTGCACTGATTATAATGTAAACGATCCAATCATGCAGTGTTTGTTAACGTAAACATTTATTTCCAAATACTTGGTGAAATGTCAAAATTTTCAATTTAAAAGCTATGTATTTCTTGCAAGAATAAAAATAAAATGACTAAATATTTGAAAAAAAAAAATAGTTTTTATATCTTAATAAATACCGCAGAACGAACTGATTCCATTCCTCGTTCACAGATTCTGCATAGCCCTCGAAGAGATGGACATCCGCGACATTCCTTTAGTGCTCGTACTTGGATGTGGAACTCCGCAGGTCTTAAGGCAGCAAGTCACATTTGCCACCCCCGCACCTGCTGTAGTGACGCATGCACCTGAGAGAGATGACTTTAGGTACGTTACGAAATGAAAAGGCGAAAAAAGGACAAGGAACAAAAGGACTTAGAAAAAGTCAATGTAATGCAACCAGCCCTTCCAGTTCCCACTGCTGGACATGGGCGTCCTCACGCACATTGTCTTATGCATGAGGGATATATGGCCTTACACGCCACACTGGCCAAGCCGGCTGGAGAGTCCACTTTTTTAGAGATGGTGTAGTTCCTCAGAGCTTGTGGTAGCGGCTTTGTTATCCCTTAGTCGCCTTTGTTATCCCTTAGTAAACATGCTACAAGTGTAACATAATTTACGGCAACCTGTGTTTTTTTTGTACTGGGACTGTGGACGTGTTACGTTACTCTTCTGTTGGTTACTTTTTATTTGTGTAATATGAAGAAAAAATACTAATTTTGAATTATATTTTATTTGCAGAGTCTCAGAAGTTCGTTCAAATGTGACCGGCGAAGGAACTTTAACAGTTCTTGTATCAGTAATGGGTTTTTCAAGACCTTTGAATGTCTTACCTCGTTCACAAAGATTGACCTCTGACAGATACTATTCCACACCTTGTTATGTGGTTTTAGCGGTTTTATCACGAGGATCCTTAGTAGCACAAAAAGACACCCCTTGTCAATCCACTCTGGAAGTTTCTATGGAAGGTTTTACAAGAGGCCCTTATGAAGTATGTGCGACTTTATCAAAGAAAACCGATATGCAACCAATTTGCGTTGTACCCCAACTACAAGATACATTAGGGTCTTTAGAAATGAAGGCTGGTTTTAAAAGTCTAAATACCGCATTGGTAGGGATAGCTCTAGGTTTAATGGTCTTAGTGGTAGGCTTGGTATGGTTTGTGAGGAAGATGTTGAAGAAACCAGCAGAGTTTGAGACGCATAGGTGTTTCAGACCGGAGCCAACGCAAGAGGAAAATCCCAGATCTAGTTATTCGATGTTGACGGCTACTTCTAAGGTTTGAGTTGTGAATATTGTCGCTAGTCTTGAATATAACGTAGGGTTTTAGGAAAATATCCGCAACGCCTCGATGCTGAAGTCATTTTTCTGTAGTTTAAGGTTAAGTTTAACTTTTAAAATTTTTGTTTAAGTCTCCGGATCTGTACAAAATTATGGTAAGTTTCAATCAATTAATCGATATGTATGATATGTAATAAATTGACACGATTCATTCTCAAACACACATATGATGCGAGCGCATTTCAATGTACTAATATTAAAATATTATTACACATTGAAAGAAAAAAATGATGAAAAATAAAATCAAAGAACAAAAGTTTGTTCTGCGCCAACAAATTCAGTATCGGGATGTTGCCGGTTTATCAATAAACCTTTGATTGTTGTTAGTTTGACATAAGTAGGTTGTTGAATAAAACCGTTTAAAGTCGTTCAATAGCGATATGCTCGCTACTACACTCTAGATGACGCTACTAAATATTGGTGGACACCAAGAAAAAATAAAGGGTGCCACTAGATCTACATGCCAGTAGATGAGTGAATAAAATTAGCATTAAAAGTAAAATATAATTTTATTTATGGCATTTCTACAGGATTGCGGCTAAAATAAAATACATAATCTGAATGTTTCAAGTCTGTCTTATTTTATTTAGGAATTAAAAGAGAGTGTCAGAGAGAGACATGCAAACAGACAGACAGAGGAAAAGAGAACGCAGCTTCGGTTTCGAAACCCAAACATATTAGAAAATATATTTTTGTATAAAGTTTAAATTTCGATATTTCAAAGTATTTATAATCACTTTATGTTATTAACTGCGAAACTAAAATATTATTATTACGAGGAATTGCATTATTATAAAATACACAGTAAATTAATTACATAACGAAACTCGATTGTTTATAAATACTCAATTTTCTTGTGAATAGATAATAAGTAACTGGTTTTTTTGTAGACCGCTAACACTTCAGATATCTATATTTTAATAATTTCTTGGAATACGAGTATATTTCGGTCACAATGTTATCGTTAACAAATTTTATATTAATATTTAAGAAACGACTGAATGATCTGTTTTGCACTCATTTTATTCGAATTAATAAAATTATTACTTATAAAAAAATAAATGTCACTAGTGATATTATTATATTTCGTATTTATTAATTTTATTTTAGGATCTAAAGGCCTATTCGAACCGCTACGTTGTCTGAAGTAGGTTCCTAATAACTAGATTTTGTTTTTACTGAAGCTACGATGTATATAAATCTTTATAGAACATTTACGCATTCTTTTTTGCAAAGAACATTTGATTAGGCAGTAAATTCCATTATTTTACTAAAACAATAAAGATATATCTTCTGTGAAGATATCGCTTGTTAAAATGACTTTCAAATGCGAATTCAATTCAATGGCAGATAACATTTTTATAAGTTACGAGTCCTAAGTTTCATTTTCTGTAGTAACTGGGTTGGCGCAGTTACTAATTAAACTAGATATAGGGACACAATGTCGACACGGTGTTGAATGCTAGACACAGTGTTTTGTTAACTCAATAGTAGAGTCCAAGCGGCCGACATCTTCGAGAGCAAAAAGCTAGAAACAAAAACACGGCAGTTTCCCTCCTAGACTGTGCTCTAAGAGGAGTATCAGCACTCTCTGCAGCATCAGTAACAGAATTAGCAGGGGTTGGTTTACATGGTCTGGTGATATCATCAGGAGATATAAGGAGAGTGCAGCAGGGAGCCTTCAGTAGTGTTGCTACCACGTTGCTGGCTTTAGGTGCGACTTACAGACTTCTAGATTATGCTCTATGTAGTGATTCAGTATTTTCTGGGTCTTCAGTATTAGAGGAAGCTAGAGTTGCATTTTGTGTCATGATACTCCAAGAGTGATTACGAAACCGTACTGCCCTGGCCCCCAGTCTTTTCCTGCTCACCGATCTTTGTAACCGTTATATCTACAATAAATTATTTGGAGGATATTATTAAGTCTCTCAATTAAATATACGAACATGCAATCTAACTTAATAAACACATCACTAAGAACCGACCAGAACTCCTAAACTAGATGAACTAATTAGATAAGGACTTAAGTAGATACTAAATGGAAACAATGGAACTAATTAGATACTAAAGTAGATAAACTAGTGCGTTCTCTTGATAGAGTATTTTCTTAACGATCGAATGAGTGTTAATGAATTTTATTTCAAAAGAAGCTTTAAGAAATATAGAAATGTGGAGTATAAACAACAATATATCGAAGCTATCAATATTACTACGCGTATTTATAGAAACACGTCGAATATATAAATTGAGAATGTACTGTAGCGTCTCTTTATTTATTTTTTTAAGAATTAATCTTGAAAATCTACTCTTGACACTCATTTCGATTTGCTGACCATTATTAGATAATATGTGATATTATCTAAGAAATGGACCTCATTGTCGATTCTACTTTTCCAGATATCGAGACGTTGGCGAAATTTCAAAAAAATGTTTTCTCGTAACAATCTAATGTCAGAGCAGTTTCTATATAGAAAGACTTGAGACAATGACATTTTAAGTCAGGAAATCTTAAGCAGCGTCAATAAGTTCGTACCGACAATAAGGCCTTTGTGTCCAGAAAACTTCACAATCATAGAAATCTAAGTTAGATTTCTAGGGTCACACTAATTAATTCATTAAATTGATCAAATATAGTTATGTGTCTGGTAAAGACATTCACATAATTAGTCGATGTTTCTATGAAATTTACAACCGACAATTTTATTTTGAAATGAGGTAACATAAAATGCATAATTTTAATACATACGAGTATGTACACAATACGAAATTTATGGCTTATTGTTATTTTTTGAAAATTTCTTTTTTCTCTGAATACATAATATATTGAACACTATTCAGATTATTAGCCATTTATATGGTTTTAATATGATCTAACTTTAGTAGAGATTTTTTTACAAATAAGCAGGGTTTATATCAATATATAAATCCGTGTAAATTATTGAAGGAAATCAAAATGTACACTAAAATGATTAATTATCGAATTTGAAACAGACAAGAAAATTTTACTCGTACATTGCATCTGGCTCAAGATATTTTCTATCGACTTAAATAAAAAATATTTGCAAAATAACAAAACAAAAAAGTGAAAACTAATAAATTTTGTTCTACGACTTTCATTCCTTTTTTCACGAAAAAACAAACACATTTTTATGTTACCTAAACTACTTACTGTGTGAAGCGTAATACTCTGTGAACGCAACGTTTTTAAACTGTTGAGAAAGAAAAATAGCAAGCGGACTGTATATTAGACAATGTATACAAAGAAGCGGGATGAAAAAAATATTAAAATAAATATAAATAAATACATACAAACATATCTGTATAAATACGTACAATATCAATATTATTACATCCATACATACTATTTACACACATACATAAATAGCAATTTCAGCAAAACATCGTTGGACAAAAGTTGTTACTTTTAATGATGAAATATCAATAATATGAGAGTGCAAGTATGTTTTTTATTTAACCTTGTACACGAGAATTGAGTAAGTTATTAAGTAATTTGTTCCCAGTGGCAAAATATCCAGCGTGCTCTGGCGGCATTACCTTACTCGACCAATAGGTTGATGTGTAATACCTTAAGACAATTTGACCAATAAGTGAACCAATTGTCAGTATTCGAAATGTTTTTAGTACACTCACTTCTGTTTTTACATATTATATTAGTCTAGAATGTTATATATTAAGTTCGAGTCAAACGAGATAAAAATATAAGCTATTCTTGTTAATATATTTTAATAAAAAATTAAATATATTTTAATTATAAATGTAATTATTTTTATACTAATATATTAACACGAGGCTCAGAACGTAGATGTTTTTATTAAGTGACAAAGTCATTACTAGTTTATTGTTATTTTTATAGATTAAAAGAGATATACAGACTCGTTATTTCATTCAAAGAATTGGTTTGTAAGCCCTTCGAAAAAAATCATGAAACAAAATGTTCCATAACGTATCTTTGTATATTCTATCGATATACTGCGAAATATTAACCTGTTTCAAAAAGAAACAGCCACAGCAATATTTGTCAATATTCCGCGATATTTAACAACGTCGCGCTATGTTAAATTTTTATTTGATGACCGAACATATTAATTCCGTAAGTTACTTTCCATTTAATTTATTGATTAAAAACGGTATACTTCCCTATTGCTGATCTAAAGGTCCATTCTTAGTACATTTTAAATGAAACATTAAAATTAAGCAGAATTAGAAATAAAATGTATAAATCAAAAGGCGAACTTTTGCTTTATACACTTAGGGCCTTACTTATAAAAATCTCGCTAAGCAATACTTAGCCACCGCTTAGTTAAACCGCTCTTAAGCTATAAATCCATGTTTAACTTTTGTTTACTTATAAACGTTGATTAGCTGTTACTTAGTTAAGAAACGAACAAAGAACGATACATAGATGGTTGGCACAGATTATACCTAAAATAATCGATTAGATAGAGAAATTGAATGAACGAAATTGTTAAAAGTTCTATTTTTTCCATATTATATCATCTATGACAGTATCCGAGTGCCGTGAATTTGACAGATAACGCTCATTTAGTACATCTGTCTACGTTTAGTACCTATATTTTATAGCGGGAATTTCATTGTAAATATCTTCATTTTATCTTTCATTTTTAATAGTAGTATTTATAGTGTATTAATTAGTTTTATTCAGTGATGGACACCCCCGAGCAAGCCAATAAAAGAATACGATCCACCAATTGGAGTGATATGGAAAAGGTATTTGTAAATAAATATATTTGTATTTGTATCATCCGATAAACTTTGTAGCGGATTAAAGCGAACTCTGTAATTCTTCGTCTTTCTTCTCCTCCTAGCTCTGAAACTGCTTAAATCAGCTACGTCGTTTTGGAAATCACGAAGATCTTCCAATCCATCCATGTTTTAAGCACAAATATATTTTTTTTTACTAACAAACAAACGCAAGTATGTAGGTATGTAGATCAAACGTCACAATAGAACAGCTGATTTATGTGAAATCCGCCATCTTGCCGCTTAGCGAGAGTTAAACTATGTCTCGGCAGTGTTTAATTTTGACGGCTATTTAAACACTACTTAACGACTTCTTAACGCTAAATAGTGTTTATAAGTGAGGTTTTTGCTAATCCGTAGTTAAGCAATTGATTAAATTTTAAGAAACGTTTATAAGTAAGGCCCATAAAGTCAACTTTTGTGTGATTTTTGTACGATACTATGTCTATAAATTGAAGCGAGATCATTATCTCTCTTTTAAACTAAATGTTATTTTAGTTCTCGTTTAGAAATTCTATAACGCGCGTTGAAGGTAATTAAGCTTTATAATTTGTAATGAACGTAACATCTCTCCGCCATATTGTGTAAAAATGTTATAGAACTCGGGTTCTGCTTTAATTAGTTTAAATGTAAATAATAATTTATGTGTCGCATTTTCCTCGAATAAAATATTAACAAATTAGTCTGTATTTTCATTTAAACATATCATTTATACACTGGCTGTAACAAAAGCTTGAAATCAAGATTTTTGAAAATTTTATTTTCTCTTTCAAATATATATTATTTGCGGTTTTAATACCAATTTTTTCATACAAGTTTGCCAAATATAAAGTCCATAAATTAATATTTTTTAAAAACTGTCCTTTTTGTGAATTAAACATTATAAATAAACTGTCATTTATCATTGTTATTTCCGGTAAGATTTGTTTATGTAATTAATTTGTTTATTGTTACTGTGCACAATAAAATAAATAAGCTAAAATAACTAATAACGGGTTACGCTCTATACAATCGTATAGAGAGTGTATGTATTTTTATATATATATTGATCTATTATATATAAAGAAGATAGCAGACCATCTGGTGGTAACTTCGGATACGGATTAGATTCTGTCACCTATGTACATCCGTCATATACATTCGTCAGTTCAGAATGACAAATGTCGGAGCGCCCCCTGATGAGGCGTCTACTTGACTTTTTGGGGGGAACCCGAGAAGTGAAATTTTAAATATTATTATTATGTCAAATGCAAAGGTATAATTTAAAGCGTCGCTGTGTGTATCAAAGGCAGTACAACTTTATCTTGTGTTAAAATTAATATTGGTAATTTAATACTTTCTGATCGAGTATATTATATTATAGGTTATAATTGAAAGTACCTATAACTTTGAATTACAAATTTACTACTATTTCGTTTATTGTTCCATTTTTTCTAATCCGTGGGTTTAGAGTATTTGGAAGGTGGCAGCCCTACACTACACTAAATACAAGTATACTATGTGATTAATCCATCTATATCTTAAAACTGTGTAATTGTCGCAGTGGAAGCTTCTTAAGTAAATAAATAAAATACTTCGGAGAATCCTGTATATTAAGTATGTAAAACATCTATGAATCAAAAGCAACGGTCTCCAAGAAACAAAACAAAGCAACCTTAACAACATAGAGGACTTAACTTTCTCTTGTAAAAACATTTAAAATCTTTTTTACATCACTATTTTTTTTCTTAAGTCTATATTTATTTAGATCCTAGACCTAGACGGCTTATTGAAGCAATCTATTTTGTCATTCAAAATAAATTGAATGCGTCTAATCCCTGAAGTTAATACGTCGTATTTTTAAATTAGGAGTTCATGATCTCTGTATAACAAGACTGAGGTAAAATTAGGTTTTTCATTTAAATAACTCGTATACAATCACATACCTAATTCATTTGATTTCATTTGAATTGTTGTAGGTGTATGATATGAGAGCGGTGCTAATCCAGGGTTTATGGGATTTGTCTTTCGTGACGTCGTTAAGTTTCTACATAAGTACGGATTAAATTATCACTAGCTTTATGGTGAAGGAAAACATCGTTAATTAACTCGCATGCCTTAGAATTTAAAAAAATCTGTGACATGTATACCTATCAGCACTGGGTCCGCGTGGTGGATTACTGTTTTGTTCCATCGCAGCTTAATTCTTGTGAGAAAAAAAATGGTACGTTGCATTTTAATGGGACGATGTGATACCAGCACACCTTTCTGAAGAAAACAGATACGGTTTACAAGTTTTGTATGTCTGTAAAAAATGTATATAATAAATATTTATTGTTGAAGAAATTCACACAATGGTACGTTTTGTATGTACAAGTATTTTTTCTTCATATAGGTAGATCATATTATATAAGTAAGCGAAATACTGTTGAAGGAATTCAGGGGCTTACAAGATGAGGTGATGGCAGATGGTTAAGTAAGATCTTAACAGAGTGGTGGCTGAGGCAAGGTAAACGAAGCGTTTGGTCGTCAAGCGGGAAGGTGGGTCTGACGTTAAGAGAGTTACAGGATATGGTTCAGAACAGCGCAGGACTGAGGAGGATGGCACAAATGAAAGGAGACTTATACTCAGCACGCACCAGCTTGTTGTTCTTCATAGATGATGATTCTTTGCTATAATAAAATAGCTGCCCAACCATACCTACTGACTTGTGTTAAAATTAATATTGTGCTTAATAATAAAAAGCTTTAATATTGTGCTACTTCTGGCTAAGTGCCACCTGTCTACTTAAGCTTACTTCAAGTTACATATGCACAGTTAGTGTCTATATATACACATACAACGCTCTTAAATATCTAGTACGGGTCTGTAATCCTGATTAGTAGTTACATTAAAATATAAAAGTTAACAGCACATCTGTATTCACTGGTATTCTGAGGCACCGACAATACTATTACATGGATGGATGTGCCATGTGTAATAAACTTTAATAAGAGAACGCGATATTACATATATTTTTACAAATTGACACTGAAACGAAAGAACAACGTGACAAGTAAAAAACAACATTATAATTTATTCCTATATATCACCAGTTGTATTCTTTCAACAGTGTCTTCGGAATCTAACAGTAGAGAGACAAGCTGACTGGAACGTCTAAACCTTTTGATCTAAAATTGCACGAATTCAAGTTTTATTTCTATTATAATTGTCTGCTGTAATGTTTATTTTGTGTGACATGGCAAACCCAGTGCATTTCTTATAATCTCATTAAAAATCCGAAACAAATACTTTAATATAAACATTACACAGAATTACGTGATAAGAGCGGTTTATATTTAGCCACTGTTACATTAGACGTCTGGTATCACGTATTTCACTATAATCAAGTCAAATGTCAAAAGGTGCGCAGACGCATGCCTCATTACATTAAGTACACGCCGCAAATCGTCAGTTCCAATCAGAACGTCATGGACCCCAAACGTGTTATTATCTTTTTAATTCTAGCATTATCATGCGCGACACAAGCCAAAGTGTTCACGCGGTGTCAGCTGACTCGCGAGTTGTTAAAAAACAATTTTCCAAGGACGTTCGTCAGCAATTGTGAGTATTTTTTTTTGGAAGTAAATATACGTGGATAATGTGTTGTATTGTTATGTTCTATTGTTATTTTTTTTCAATGTCATCATTTATTGTATAATGGATTTTCCAAGTAACAATTTGATCGGACTTTCCTTAACCGTGATGGCATATTGTAGTGTTTTAGTTTGTGGAAGGAATGTAAAAAGGTTTACTCATATCGTATCAGTAGGAGAAGGGATATATTATGTGATGCCAACGGGCCTTATGATATCGATAGATTATTAATAAATTAGTTGTACATCTATTTGGTAACGGAAAGATTCTGTCTTTTTTTGTACAGCGTAAATAGATAATTACATTCAGTACATAATATGTCCTTAAGAATACCAGAATATCCTTTTATACACATAGATGTTCCTCTACATAGATACATAGATGTTTTTTATACATAGATGCTTTTTATGAAACCAGCACTCGTGAGGGTAAACCTATAAGTTGTTGAATTTCGCGGATGATTTACTCATTGCAAATTTACTTCTAAATCTTAAAAGGTAGGCTCATCCGGAGGTGTTAGTCATTCTAGACATGCAACGTGAGTGTCTGTGGGCAGGAGTATTCACTTACCACCAGGTAAATTTTCTGCTCGTCTGCCCCTTTTTATAAAAAATAATTGTGAACTTCAAAATTGATCGTCGAAATTTTATTTTTTATATTTCTTACTAGCTTTTGCTCACGACTTCGCCCCGTGGATTAAAAAAAAAAATCAATTTTCCGGCATAAAAGTATCCTTTGTCCTTTTTCGGATTTCAGGCTATCTATTTGCCAAATTTCATTGAAATTGGTTGAGTAATTTAGTCGTGAATATGTATGAAAGCGACAAATAAATACAATTTCAGATTTACAACATTATTGTGAGTGGTTCCTATCCACAATAGGAATAGGAGCATATTCTCATTTCCTATTGTGGATACCTTTATTAGTAAGTGTTCAGCAAATCATTGTTGACTTTTTCAGTCTTTGGCCCTTTGGCTTTCCTTATCGCTACACTTTTACTGTGGGTAAAAGGCATATATATTTTTTTCTATCGTTATAGTGTGAAAGTAGCTTTCATTGTTCGTTTATCAAAATACAGGGACGAAGTATTTACTTTATTATATTTACAGTTTCTACTTTACAGTTTCTATGAATTCCAATATTTTATTTATAAAAGTGGTGTTCGGTGATAACAACTACCTACGCATCACCTCTCCACTTGTGTTACTGTGCTAATAAAAATAATAAAATGACGTATGAAAGGAAAAGGTCTAATAAAATTTGTGGATAAATTGCAAGACGGAATCCTTAACTGATTGAAATAAAATTTAGCGTAAAAATAGTTTGTGACCATGTCTTGGAGTGGTATGAAGGTGAGTCAAATTGTTTCATGAGCTCCATGTATTAAGACTTTGTAAACTGTAAACAAAATCTCATAAAATTTTATATACAAACTCACTCCGTGTGTGTGTGATAAAAGGCGACTAAAGGGTAACAAAGCCTTCTACTACGATGAGACAGGGTGTGTTAGTGGAAATGTAGTACATTTTACGGTAGTTTTCTGTGAATAACAATTGGTTTTGTATATATAAGCGTGTTCCCGATTGTACACACATTTATAATATCGGCCAATCATGTGTTCACACATGTATATGTGTGAATGTATAAATTCCTGTAAATTGCATAATGTAAATTACCATGTAATTTGTATAAATTCCTCTGTAGCTTACGACGTTTGCTCAGACGGTAGCGAGGTTCGTAGGAAATAAAGTAAAAGTATTAAAAAACTAAAAATAAACACATAATAAGGTGTTCTTTTACAAATGTATCGTTGTACTACAGAAATTCAGTAACATGCGCGATTACAAGCGTTTTATGAGATATTCACAAACATACAGATGCAGAAGGCTTTACAGATGTGTATTAGGCACGTTTTTTCAGATCGAAAATTAGACAGCGGAATGAATCAAAAAGCAATTTAATCAAAGAATTTGGAACAAACTTGAATTTTGGTTTTCCCCAGCGGACAGTTAGTAGGTAGAAGTCCGATAAAAGACTATACTCGAACGAGTATTGTTACAGCTTTATTATCAACTTATTCAATAAGTGGTTAGATTGCGCCAACCGCAAATATAACTTTGTAGAGCAAATCTCTTCATTAATTTGTAATTGTGTGAACTGTCGGTTGGCCAATGTCTTATTCGATATTTATAGATTTGGATGTCATTATTGTAACACTTACTATCAGTTTTTATCAAATTTATCTTTCATATTTTACCCAATTTTAATCTAGTTCGAAGTTCACTAGAAAATAATATAGGATAGGATATGACATTTAATCAGATAATAAATCCTTATTAATATAAGTGTTGTTAAATGTTAATATAATCGTGTAAATTGGTACGCTAATTTTTGTTATTATTTATACAGCTAACAGAATTCACGACTTTACGAGTGGAGAATAATCACACTATCATCGTCTACCACAGCCCATAATATGCAATGCAGAGCAACCAGCCCTTCCAGTATCCACTGCTGGACCTCTTCATGCACATTGTCTTATGCATGAGAGATGTAAGTTCTTAAAACGCCATACTGACCAAGCGGGTCTGCGAGTCCACTCTTTAGAAGTGGTGTAGTTCCTCAGGGCTTGTGGTAGCCGCTTTGTTATCCCTTAGTCGCTTTTTGCGACACCCACGAGAAGAGATGGGGGAATCCATAATACACAACTATACAAATTGGAAGCTGTAATAGGAACGTATCTATTATTTTTTCAGGGGTGTGCCTAATAGAACAAGAGAGCGTTAGGAACACATCAGCACTAGTCACAAAATCGCCAAGAAGAAAATACTATGGATTATTCCAAGTAAGTCATTTCAAGTTAGTTGTGAAACATAATATGCACAGAAAGCTTGCAGAGGAGAAATAAAGTTGCAGGTCCTAAAGATTTAGGATGGTTTAAATGAACAAATGAATGAAAATCCATCATTACATTACATTCTTGTTTTAACTTTATTTATTTAGGCACGGCGACGTTATATGTACAAAACATTATCAAGAGTATACAATTATAAGACTAAAATCCAATATGTTTCTCAATTAAAGACGTGCACAACATAGATAGAAATTTGGATGGGCTAAATTGCATTGCGACTTTATGATACAAAAATCAATTATATTTTAAAAATCGAATATCTACAAATGATTGATTTTAAAAGATAAAAATAAAATTTAAATAAGTTATAAAGAAAATACAAAATATATTTATACATGTTTAAACTGATGTAAATAATAATTTAAATCTAGGAAAGCTATTGTTAAAAAAGTCTAAGTGTGTTTCAGAACATTGTTTATTGAGACTATTATAGATATTACACACACGAATTAAAATAAACTTGACCCACTTAATAACTTTTAACCTCAGATATACAGAAGCAATAGGAGGCCTTATAGCTATCTCTTCCAGGCAACCAACGGGCCGTGATGAATTTGGGTAATGAGTTTAATGGGATAAGAAGATTATGTTATAACATTGTACCTCTACTCTATGTAACAGGAGAGGATTGGATACGTAGGGAGTAAGATTAATTATGATATGAGAGACCTCTCTATAGGTACTATTGATACGAGTACCGCTTACTCGATGGAATGTGAAATAAGAGTATGTTTTGGCATATCTCACTTACTTCCGAAACATGTAATAGTACATTTTACAGTAATCTCCTGCCGTAATTTTGTATTTTTACTTAGTATTGCCATACTGTCCTTAATGCCGTGTTTACAAGTTAGCCGTTTACTGTGAGCAAGCAATTTTTGAGTCATTTCATGGTTTCAGTGGTTTCATTTAACTGAGCTAACTGAGCTGAGTACGCGCTCAGTGTAGGTCGAGTATGCAGTATCTAAGCAAATGTTTGCAAAGTGTTTATGAAAGCTACAATATGCCACTGAAATACTGAAATAAGTGAAAGTAGGAGGTGCTTCTTCAGTATCGAGAGTAGAGTATTTTTACCGACCGCCGACGGCGCCCGGTCAATGCCCTAAACTGAGTAATGAACGCTACGAACGTCTTAGATAGAACAACAAAACTTCACACGTTTGTACCTTTTGATTTATTCTTTAAAACAATTTTATTATTATATATATTATATTATTATTATATATATATAACAATTGATTTATATATGTATTAGAAATTCGTTAACGTGATTTAGGTTTTGCGTTACTCCCGTGAAATATTCTCATACAATATTAATTTATGATTCGGCGTAATTTTGATAAACTGGTAGCCGTAAGCTATTAACCTAATGTGAACGTGGCTTAACAAAAGTCTAACGACACTCGCCATTTATTTTAGATCGGAAGTGAGTGGTGCAAGGAAGGTCGCAAAGGCGGCAAATGCGACATTTCATGTGAAGGTAATACGCTACGCGCACGCATATATTATGACATTCATGAAACTGCATGTAGATTTTATACAACTTAATATAATATTGTAAGGGGTGTCCGTACATTGAATATTTTATTAAATATTGAAAAGGTCATGATTTTCGACGACTATTTGATTTCGACTAAGGCTGATAAACTATATTCAAAATAATGAGTTTTTAAAACTTTCCGATTGAAATAAAATTTTGTATAAAATAAAGTGGGTCTGTATTAAGTTCGTAAATGAGTCAAATACGTTCAATAGGCATAAAATGAACCCATTTAAATTTTTCAAAAATAAATATCAAAGCTTATAACAATTATTGATGGATATGATTGATGGTGAGGTGAGGCTCTAGAACATTTGTTTAATTTTTTAATTATTGTAATCCTAGTATTTATCCTAACATCTGATTTTTAAGACTTAAAGCTATCAATAAATTTATAAAAAAATATGGAATGAACAGCCAGTTGAGTTTTTACCGCTTTTTAACATGGGGCTGTTCAAGAGAGCTGTGAACAGGATTCTGTAAGGTCGGTAGTGCACTCTCATGCTCTCTAGTGTTGCAAGTGTCCATGGGCGGCGGTGATCAGTTACCATCATGTGGCCGCTCATTTTCCATCTCTTCTTTGTACAAGAAAAGTCACACACACATTGGAAATAAAAAAACCTAAAATTTATCCAGCCATTGTCGGAGAATCCCTATAAATTGATCTTTCTTTAATAAGTCCCTAAATATATTTGTAACAAATATCTCTTAATAAGTTCTTTAATATCTTTGTAACAAATACCTCTTAATACGTTCTTTATGTTCTTTCCTGAATATGTTTTTCGTTACTTTCTTTAATAATGACGATTCGAAGGACGAAGGGCATGACCAAGGGCGTCGTGTACTACAGAATATATAAATTTTAATATATCATTATAATTATTACAGCATTAATTGACGAAGATATAAGAGATGACGGCGTATGCGCATTAAAAGTCTTCGAGCAAGAAGGCTTCAAGTACTGGTCCAAGTGGGAAGCAAGGTGTAAGGGCCATACATTACCGGATATAGAAAAGTAAGTAGAACAATAATTTTAATTCTGTACGAACTGATGAGGGCGAATCCCTACACCATTCACAGACGCAAGCCTACTATAATCAAGTTCATGACATACTCGGGTGACATAATATTTACAGTGGCGGTCCTTTTATAGAAGTCCACAACTGAACTTTTTTATAGGTGACAGACGAGCAGGTAATCCACCTGGTGGTAAGTGGCTACTGTCACACATAGATATCCGCAATACATGCAAATTCGGTCTGAAATCGCTTTTCAGTCCAAAAAGTTGGACCGCCCCCGGATGCGTCGCTTACGTTTTGAGATTTAGCAATGAATTTGGAAAAGGCTTAGAAAAATGAGGAATGGGAGTTATAAAGGAACGCGGAATTTTCTAAATTACGTTACACCTGCCGATCCTCCTTGGGGGATGGGGTGGAAAATTTGATTCCAAATTTTAATATAACATCTCCTACGCAAGACTTTAAATTTTAGTTGAACTCGTAAATTAGGTCTTTCCATTAAGCTACCATATGGGGTTCTTCAAGAGAGCTGTGAATAGGATTTTGCAAGGTCGGCGGCGCGCCCGTATACCCCCTGGTGTTGCAGGTGTCCATGGGTGGCGGTAACACTTACCATCATGTGGGACCGCTTGCTCGTCCGCCCAGTAGTATAAAAAAAATTAATTAAAAAGAGATCAAAACTATTATTATTTTAAATATTATTTATAAGTGATCGATGGCAGACGACCATTCGCATATCAAGAATAGTATTGCTAATGCCATACATTAGTATACTGCGCAGTGCTCTAAGAAGGATAGGCGGCACGTTGTCGAGGAAGCTATGTTTTGACGAGTATTTACAATAGTCCTTAATTTTAGGAATTTTCGTTTTAGATGTCCAGACTGGCAGCATCCACCGAGCAGATCTTCGCCTGCGAGAGACAAGCGAACAATATTAATCAGAAATCAAAATACGCTTAGAAGATATGAGTTCCACCCTTACCTGTTAAGACTGAATTAAAGATTTATTATAAGTTAATAGTTTTGATTTTTAATTCGATATTTTGTTATATTGAGAGAAGGTAGCAGACGAGCGGATGTTCCATCTGATGGCAGGGGAAGAGTGCACGCTGCATTCACACAACTGCTGGGCACACTCGACTGGCGACGTCACCCCTCTCTCACAGAAGACTACCTTGAAGTGTACTGCATTTTCTACTTTATCGTATTTTCCCAATGTACGAACGTGTTTTGGTAGTGAGCCAGAGCGCATTCGCATCCCATCCTATCCTTCCCCATTTCTGAACCTCTTTTCCCAATCCATTCCTTAATCTGCAAAGGTTGTCTACCTTTGCAGATTAAGGAATGGATTGGCATTCTAGGGCGTGCCAACGTTTGTCATTCCGGACAGATGTTGGCATGTATCGCGGATGTCTATGGACGACAGAATCCAGTACATTAGCCAGTTCTCTATGCGATTTCTGCTTGGTATAACGCTGTTTGTTTATTTATTTAAAAAACTTTATTGCACATTATGGTACAAAGACGGGCTTAATATCTTAAGGCATTCGCTACCAGCTAACCTTAGGCCTGATCAGATACATTGGAAGGTACGATGAGAAGTATAAATATATAACTTAAATGACAATATGATAAATAATGTACCTACAAATAGATATACCTGATGAATACATTCAATAATAAACATGTATTAAACGCCAATAGAATCCGCGTGCTTCGTCTCCTGCCTTCTTTATATAAAAAGATCTACGATAGAAAAGTGAGTTTTGCTAGTAGGGGTAACAACTTAGTGATTTACTAACGACACCGGAATTCCTTGATTAAACTCGTAAGGTGGACGCGGCACTCGATTGAAAACTTGCTCAAAAGCCGTACAAAAGTTACGGGACGTTTGAAATTCTCCGATGAATTGTAAGATAAATTTAAAACTTGATTTTGTCGTGAACTAGTAGCTCGCTATCCACTTTGCTTGTTTTGAGTTTTGTTCTTAAATTCGAAGGATAAAAAGGATAGGTACTTAAAACCACTATCCAAACAAGGATAGGTAGTTTTGTATTTATAAGCGTTGAGTTTTGTAAAAAATTCTGTTTCTTTATTTTATATTATTTTTATGGAAGCAGATGGTCAGACAGTCCACCTGATGGAGTGTGGGTACCGTCGCTCATAGCCGTTCGCGATACATGCCAACAGCAGTCCAGAATGTAAATGTTGGCAGTGTCCAGGATACACTACCTACCTTTGGAAATTCAGGAATGGAATTGAAGAAAGATTTGAGAAAATGAGGAGGGATAGAATGGGATGGGAATGGGCTTTGACATAACTCACTCACTATCGAAACACGTACCTACATTGGAGGAATAGGATAAAGTGCAAAATGCAACCTTTTCGGTAGTCTTCTCTGAGAGAAGTGGAATGCGGCTAGCAGCATTGTGATTGTAGCGTGCGCTCTCCCCCTCCAGATATAATAAATCCATACAATTCCCAAGAAGTGGCTAAACATTTTTCAGAAGAAGCCTGCTTCATTCAAAAATTTTGAATTTATTTATTTAAGCCGTTTAATCACTATACAAGGCTAGGTTTGGTTACGTTTTAGAAATAAGGTAGAGATAAATTATCAAAAAGTTAGATTTAAAAGCAGATTGCTACACCAATCTCACATATATTCGGTTACCCACGATATTGTTGTTAATGTTAATATTATTAGAAACCCGAACAATGATGGTAAAACAAACAAGCTCTATCGAGGGAGAAATTAAACGCTCCCCAGCAAAAACGGTCGCGCGTCGGCAAAGAAATTTAATTATTTAGCACAACGAAGTTTGCTCCTTCCAGTTTCTAATTTCGCTCCATTGTATGATCGGAGTGTCACTTGCGGGAGTCTTTGTAAATAGTAAGCCTTCTAATTGTGTTGAATTAGGAAGAAATACACTTCTTTAACTGTCAACGTGATCATCATGGTTTAAGGGTTCATGAGAAGAAAGATGTTATGGAATATACTGAAATGGGGAGTGGATTATTTCTTTACGAAATAGGTAGTAGGATAGGCGGTGCTCCACTAGGTGATAAGTGGCTTAGACTCATCTTTTCTGCTCGCGGACTTCTAAGGTCTTTCGCAGAATTCTAGAAAGTTGTGAATATTCTTCTTCAATTTTCATATTCAATCCCAACAAAAAAAAAACACTTCTTTCTCGAATAAAGTATGTGCGTGGCAATACTGGTAACGCAATTCTTTGTGGCAAAGCTTTGACTACTAATGAAAATTATGGAGTACTAAAGAGTACTAAAAGGTTTTCCCTGACCGCAGCGATTTGCTATATATGGAAATACGTACAAAACGATGCGTGGTCACGCACAAATATTAGGTTTATCGAAATGAATTATCCTAAAAGTTGTTCGAGCTGAATTTGCGGACGTTTATTTGTTCATTATAATCCTCTGTGTGTATCCAAGTATGTTGATCTTGAAATTAATTTTAAACTAGATGTTTCGTCCGCGTACGCTCACAGATAATTTTGTGGTGTCAAGACATATCGTAACCAGCCCATTTTTATCCACAGCTGGATATGGTCCTCATATACATAGTTTTTTTTATTGGAAAAGGAGGCAGACGGTCAAGCCTCCTACAAAATGGTAAGTGGTCATCCATGGCCACCTGTAAGACCAGAGAGTATGTGTGTGCGATGCCGACCTTTCAGGACTAGGGCCCTGAAAGGTCACAGTTTTCTTGAAGAATACCATGTCGTAGCGTCATGGAAAAACCTTTTGAAGCAGTTCGTTCCACAACCAATTGTATTTCTCCAATGTACGTACGTGTTTCGGTAGTGAGTGAGATATGCCAAAGCCCATTCCCATCCCATTCTATTCAATCCTCCCCCGTTTCCCAACCCTTCCTCCCAATCCATTCCATAATGCGCAAAGGTAGGCAGCGCATCCGCGGGCGTGACATCCGTGCCGAATGTCCATGGGCTACAGTATCCACTTACCATCAGGTAGACTGCATGCACGTCTTCCACCATTTTTCTTTATAAATAAACCCACGGGTTTGCGGGATTACCTCATACATAAAACATTGTCTTGTGTATGGGATGTACTCGCATGGCCTCAAATGCCACTATAGTCAAGCGGATTGGAGAGTCCATTCTTTTAGAGGTGGTGTTTCTTAGCGCTTGTGGTACTTTTACTAGAAATTGCTATTACCTTAGTGGCTTTTACTATTAATTTCATTTTCATTTTTTGGATGTGAAAAGTGAAAATGTGTACATCGCATTGACTTGATCCCCGCCTAGAGAGCTGAGCAGTATACTTGTAATCAAGACTTGCTAAATACGCCGAAAGACCAAAACTGATTTCACAAAAAAACATTTTATATTCTCCTGCTCATTTTAAGCAACTTGTTAACAAATTGTACCTCATTCCTAAGGGACAGAACTTTGAATAAGGTGAAAGTCGACAAAATGTATTTTATCAAAGAAAAGAACGAGATTTTTTTTTACAAAATGATTGTTGTACAGTTATTTCATCCAAATTTATCTGATATTGAGTCTGGATATTTTATTAGTTTCTCTAGCGGTAGAATGTTTTTTTATGGAAAAAAGGCGGGAGCATACAGTCTATCTGCTGGTAAGTGGATAATTTCATCCATAGATATACGCGATACATGCCAACATCAGTCCAGAATGACAAACATTGGCAAGCGCAACCGAGCGCTGCCTACTTTTGGAAATTAAGGAATGGATTGAGAGAAAGGGTTGAGGAAATGGGGAGGGATAGGATAAGATGCGATGGGAATGGGCTCTGTCATATCTCACTCCCTACCGAAAACACATATGTAGGTACATAGAGGAATAAGATATATTGTTAAATGCAGTACATTTTAAGGTAGTATTCTGTGAGAGAGGGGTAACGTGGCCAGTCGACTGCGCCCAGCTGCTGTTGAATTGCAGCGTGCACCCTTCCCCTCCAATTGGTCGTCAGATGACGTCAGAATGCATAGAATTGGTCACTAGCTAACTTACAGCCAGGTTGATTCAAAGAAACACAAATAGTAACAGAAACAAAGGTTTCGCCATGTCCAATGCTAATCACTTAGACTGGCAATTAGCTGCAATTATGTAGTTAAACGGGAACATACGGACAGCTACGTGACACACGGACGCGTGCATCGTTTAACAAGAAGCCAACGAGCATTCTACTGCGAGTAAGGCTGCTACGAACCTGATAATTGTGGAGATTGTTGTTATATTTATATTATTACGTTGGCTGAATAATTATGTTGAATAATTAAATTACAAATATCCTCTAACTTATTATATTGGCTTACCCATGAATACATGCATCTAAACTGTTTAGTTGGGAGCGTGGAAGACAACTGGCGATCGGCGAGCACAGGAAAAAGGACGCACAGAAAAGTATACTGAAAAAGCTCTACTATAATAAACTAACATAAATAAAACACCGTGTCGTCGTGTGTCGAACACTGTGTTGTTACAGACTTTTCCTTGCTTCTGAGTGATTGGAAACTACCTTCTATTTATAAGGTACCTTCAAATTCTATTCGGAAGGTGGTGAATATGTTCTGGCTATTTTTAGACATATTAAAGAGAGACTTGAGCGTTGACTTGGAATTTGCCCATCCTACCCAAAAAACTTTCTTATTGTCTTGTAATCACACCGAAATATATGTGAATTAATCTGCGATAAATAAGTAATAAATGTAACACCTACTGTGTTAGAGCAAAAGTAACAAAAACATAACATGATAGAGATTCTTTAATAATACTATATTTGAATAAAAGGGATAATTTTGTGGGATAAAGTAAGTTTCGGCGTCATTTAGCCCCAAAAATTCATTTACCCGTAAAAAGTAGGTACTAATTGGGTCCCTTTTCATGCGTCCTTTAGTAAGTCTGGAATAAAAAGAATACGAATAATTTAGTACCAGTGAAATGTAGGATCAATATAATTTCATGTTACAAAAACTATACAATGTTGAAAACAATCTTTTTACGATCCTGACCCAAAACTGACGGAAATGAGCAAATGCTTTGCGCTCACATTGTTTAATAAATTATATATTTTTTACTTCGATTATTATGTATGTATATTGTATTTATGTATGTATTGTATGGCATGCCGTTTGTATGTAGTGAGTGCGATGTGATGTCGACCGGCTTTAGTATAACGCTACCCTATCTCTTCCCGCGAGCGTCGTAAATGCCTTCTAAGGGACTACAACGACTACAAAAATCCCTACATATACATATAGCGACTACAACAATCCCTGAGGAACTACACCACCTCTAGAAGAGTGAACTCGCCAACCCGCTTGGCCAGCATGGCGCTATATACCATACAATGTGTATGAAAAGGCCCATGTCCCGCAGTGAATACTAAAAGGGCTTGTTACGGTATGTATTGTATGCGTCTCAAGTAAGTGAATATGTATAAAATTATCTACTTTCATGAGTTATGTATTTTGTCCTCATCGTTCCGACTCATAGGTTGCCTGGAAGAAATCACTTTGACTATAAACTTGTAGTCAATAAATAAACTATAACTGGACCTGTTGTACCTACTTTTCGTGTTACTTAAGTTGTCATTTTACAACATGTGTTGGTGTGCAATAAACAGTTTATCTATCTGTCTGTCAAATGTTAAGTTGCGCGTGTTGTGCAATCTACACAACCTTGTGTCCCCCGCATACATTCGAACCCTAAATTGCGTAACGTAACTGAATCGAATCAATTTGAGCCCAGCACTCGTTAATTAAAACACAGTTAGGGGGAACCCTTCGTCGCCATTATTTGATAATAAATATTGCTTTTTACACGACTTCCGGAGCATTTTACGGGAACTCCCTGTTACTTTACGAGAAGGGGAGGGACGACTTTCAACTATTTGGCTAATAAGGTCAATGAAACAAAAGAGAAGAATTGAAAGTCAAAGAACGTAGTAAATAATGGGTTAAATCATAAAATACACTTTTATGAATCGTGGAATGTTGAGAACTTTGATCTTTTTGTGTTAGTTATGTGATCTTATAACATTCCGTATAAGGATTTCTATATAAATGTTAATAATACAAGTCCCCGTCGGAGGCAGTCTGTTGCTCGTCGCCACTGCGGATTGTAACTACGCTTTATGTCTTTCAGCTCTGTTCTTCACAGAGTAGGGATGCACGGAGTAAATACCACAAATTATTATAGTTACTTATAACTATAGGTATATAAAGATTCCAATATAAACCAGTGTAAAGAAAAGTCCTCGGCTGAGCCGGTGTATTGCTTGTGCTCGTCGCGTTCTGTAACTGCAAGTTATGTCTTTCACCTGTAACTCTTACAGAGTAGTGATGTGATGCATAGAGACGAGTAACGATGACAAATTGTTTATTATGGTTACTTGTAAGAATATAAACATTTCAATGTAAATGTTAATACAAGTCAGCTCAGTTGTATTATATCTATTATTAACTAAAGTCGGATTTTTTAATCGAGTCAGAGATATGACATATACAACTGTCAATGAAGTGTCATCTCCGTAGAAAATTTTACTCTGTTTGACAGTTCTACATGTTTGACTCGAATAATAAATCCGACTATATAACACATATAAAGATTACAGTATAACTGTAAATACAAGTTCTCGCCGGAGTTGGTATATGGCTAGTCCCCGGTACGAATTGTAACTATACTTTGTTTTTCAGCTCTGTTCTCACAGAGTAATGATGCAGAGAGCAGAGTAAATACGATAAATTATTTATTAATAGTTATTTGTTACTATATCAAGATTCGAAAATAAATCTAAATAAAATTCCTCGTAGGAGCCGGTGTACCTATTTTTTGTCCCCGCTGCGTATTGTAACGTCTTTCAGTTCTGTTTTTTACAGAGTAATGATGCAGAGAGCAGAGTAAATACAACAAATTATTTATTAAGAGTTAATGGTAACTACATAAAAATTACAATGTCAATGTAAAAAATACAAGTCCTCTTTGTGCCGGTGTATTGCTGTTCCCCGCTGCGATCTGTAACCTATAATTTATGTATTTCACATCTGATTCTTACAAAATAGTAATGCACAGAGACGAATAAATAAGACTAATTATTTCATAACAGTTACTTGTAACTATAAAATAGATATAAAATACCTATATAGATATAAAATAGATATGGGTATATAACTATAAAATACCCAACAAAATTCGAAGTAGCTTTCCTTAAAACTTATTTACATAATTATGTTATTCATAATGACTATACAACTCTACGAACGCAGGTAAGACTATATTATGACGTCACTGGTTCAATTATTTTGCTAAATACGGTTTAAGTTCCCTAGTAACGGAACTTTGATCGAACAATGAAGTGTCTCTGCGGTTACATTAATCTATATTGTCTCGTTACTGAGGTACAGGCATCCGCTCAATACCTATTCCTGAAGGACAGACTGACAGACCGATATAATAAATAACGTTTTGGTATGAACTTGTGTTCTGAAAATACGGTTAGTAACTGAAGAAATAGCATTGAAGAAAATATCAGAGGAGCTTAGCTTGACCTCCTTGAAGCCGTAACAAAATGTCTATTTAGGAATTTTCAGATTTTTGAAGAGGTTGAAGAGACTCGCTACCCAGCTATGAAAATGCAAGATTTTATCAAAAATACAAGAAGTTAGGAATTAAACTGTAAGTATTTATTTTACCCATTTTTTATAAAAATGTAATTGAACACAAGATTAAAGTATGAACCATTTAAAATTAAAAAGAATAATTCAAGATTACGACAAAATGGACTTTTTGAGTCAGGAAATTTTCATCGATAAAATCTTTAACCGTCAATAGTAAATATTGCTTCTGCTCCTCATTGGTGGTGTGAAGACGATTGTACTCTTCCACGAGCGCACTCTTCTCTCTGCTATGTCATTAACAAGTTTGAGTAACGTAAAAAAAGTTTGAGTAAAAAGTGAGTAACGTATTTTCCTCCTTTTGATTTGATCTAAGGTTTGACATATAATGAGAAAAATTGAAGTGAGTAGAGAGATGTGGAAAAAATGATTATTGTGGATCATTGTTGTCCTGTGAATGAATATATATTATTGTAAACGGTGCTGGTCTGCGGGACCGTCTGCTTGTCCATCCCATATCCATAAAAAGTGGTTGTACTCAGTAAAGATAAAATAAAAAATGAATATTCCAACGAAGCATTAAATTAAAATATTATAGATTTTACTACCAATAGCGGTGTAAACCCTTTGATTTTACAGATCTTTGGCGTCTCTCCGTCTCCGTATAAGTTATAAGTGTAAATATATCCTGTCGCAGCAAGATGACCCAAAAACGTCGGTAACAAGATTCAATTTTCATATTTCAGAAGCTCGGTTGCACTATGGCAAATGTAAGTGCGGTGCTGACTGCCAAACCCGTGATAAAACTACGGAGTGCGTACAGAGAAATGGATGGAGTAGATGTTGAGGTCGATATAAAATATAAAACAATACAGTCATAACACGAGCTCTTGTTCTACCTCCCCTTTTTTGTTATATCAATTTAAATTATTACACCTTTTCTTCTCTATCTTTTTTTTTCCAATCTTTAACTTTTCCTGCTTAAAAAAGACTTGTAATCATGTTGACTTAGCCTATAGTATGCTATGTACACGTCCAAAATAGTGTATTCATCATGTAGTATTTACAATACATGTATCCAATGTACATATGTACACACATCGTGCTGGCTTCGTAGTAAATAAAATAAAATGTAGAAAATATTTCTTTTACGGTAAATCCAAACCACACTAACTGGTCTCCCTCTCTCTACTATAAACGAACGAATGATTGAATGAACCATTTGTTACCCTAATAACAACTCTCTCAGGTGCTGTGCTTGCTTTTGAGCTGCCTCTCGAAGGCTTTATTTTTTTAAAGCTACCTTTTCATTAATGCTAAAATAGCGCGCGTTGTTTAGAGTGTAATGGGCCTAATGTTGCCTAGGTTCTGCTAAAATGCTGAGCACTAGCATTCTCTCATTATAGAAGGTTCTCTTTTCAGCCTATGCAAACGAAACAAAAGATTATTTTTTCGGAATGACTAAATTCTTGTGGCCTCGGCTTAGGCCGTTGCTTTGGGTTAGTACTGCGGGATCGCGAATAGGTGAAAAGTGCCCAGGTCGATACCCGGTAAAAGTGTTGGCTGAAGGGTGGTGTGTGTTGACGGTGGAGCAAGCTTTTCAAGAGTCAGCGGACATGTAACGGTGTAGCGAGGAGGACGTCCTCGTCTCCGCCGGCGGGGACGGTGTACATGTGTAGTGTAGTGTGAGCGTGTAATTCATATAGCTATATCACTTTTTACATATCGTTGAAGCATAGTGTTTAAAATATTGCTAGCTATTGTAACCTACTGTCACAATTCTAGAGGGTCACGTATGATATTCTGATGATATGATTTAATTTGTACAATTTATTTATTACAAAACTAATTCTCTACACCTTTCGTTCCCTTGATGCCTTTTTTGTTGTTTCCGTCACGCAGTATTAAAGCTAAAAACAGAACCCAATGGAAATCAGACCGTATTCCCCATAAAATAAGGTACATACAGTCTTCGAATTCACCAGCTTTTGTTCTAAGACTAGATACGCGTCGCCCTGAGAATTGAAATTCAAAATGAAGGTGATCTCCCGTTTTGCTCCTACGCTTTAAGATCTAGAGAATTTTAAAGAGATTCTAATAGCGTCACAGCTCACCGTAAACTGGTTAGTATTATTCTCTTACATTTCTTCGGGTGCTTAAGCAAATACTAGCAGTTAACTTTTATGGAACTATTACATATATTCAGACCAATAAAATAATGTATTTAGTTCTCTCGTGCAGAAGTCGCGTTACTCGTTTAGTTTTGGTTTAATATTTGGTTTAGGATTTGCTTTTGACGTTTAAAACGGATTAAATTTAAATTACAAGCTGTTTGCTTTGCAAATATTCTAAATGTTGAACATTCTCGGTACACTTGGCTGAGTAGAATTTAGGGAAGCACATTGTCTAGCAAACAGTGAAGTGATCTGTACTAATTCTATTTTGCAGAATTTTTTTTTTGGTACTTATAATAGGTAGATAGATCTATCTATATACCTACCTATTATACTTTATTGTACACCAAAAACATACAGAGAAATGCAAAGTACAAGTTATCAGAAGTACAACCGGTGGCCTTATCGCTAAAGCGATTTCTTCCAGGCAACCTTTGGGTAGTGAAGAGAAGTCAGTAGAGGAAATAGAGGTAGATGGTGCAATAATGAAATAATATCTGCATATACATTATTGGACACATTCATAAATACATAAATATATACATACATACAGGCAAAGATACATGCATCCATACATATACAAACACATACATACATAAAAAGATCTAAAGAAACCAAAAAACATAAAAAATAAAGAAAAATCATTTGGGCGTAAGAGAAGTGGTAGCAATAACATAATGTGATAAGCGTGGATTAGAATCAATTTACTATAAAATTTGTCTTTTTTAAACATCAAAATAAATTAAATTAATAAAAATTTGAGTCTTGTACTAAGGCATGAAAGATACGAATTCTTGCAACTGATTATGAGAGGCAAAATCGCCGGAAAGAGGAGTGTTGCTCACAGAAAAAAGTCGTAGCTCCATGACATACGTGAGTAGACTGGCATCGCGAGTGCCGCCGAACTGTTTCGCCTCACGAGATACAGGACAAATCCTCGGAGCTGATTATAAACCTTCATGAGTTGGAGAGTCACTACAAGAGAGGAAAGATCAAAAATCTATATGAGTATATAATTTAGGTTAGTTTTTTTTAAACGGGTCTTTACGCGAATGTTTACCTTATTTATTTTACTCGATGTTAAGACCCGTTTAAATAGATAAATATGTGTGAAAAACACAAAAATCTCAAATGATTAGGTTCGAAACGAAATAGATTTGCAAATGTTTCATAAATCCCAATAAACCGGTTTACTCCAAACAGATGGCGCCATCTAGATTGTAGAGAGTCAGTAGAGGAGTCACAATTTACGGAAAACAATTTTTGAAATATTTGACACTTGCTAGGTTTTGATTTATCACAGCCAATCGGTATTTCATAGTTGAGAAGTATTCCATAGCTTGTGTGACAGTAAATTATTTATTGGTAATTGTTAAGTGACTAAAAAAGACATGGCGTAGATTCTGTAGGAGATGGCGAAATAACATAGGTATAGATACATTACGAAAGCATTGGCCACCGGCTAATCAGGACACACCCGAACGCGTCATCCCCGTCTATAAATTACCATACCTCTAATTACATACTTTATTACGAGACAAATACAAAAACTTTATGAACATGTCACGAGTTATTGCAGAGAAATATATAAAGCTGTTATTTTGGCTTGAAAAATTAATTGTATCTATAATATCATATATTGTGTAATGTATGTAGATATAACTTTATATTATTTTTAATATCTTATTAGCCTTATTTAAGTTATATCTTAAAAAATGAACAAGCAAAAATGAACTGTATATCAATCATCAGTCAAACGATACAGATCATTTGAGAGATTATGGTTGGGGTCGCGGTATAAAGTGTCTTTTCGATCGCACTGTACGCAGCGACTCTATTTCAAGGAAGTGCGGATGAACCCCACGACGATGACGAGCGGTGCGATGGAAAAATCCCGAAATTGGCATCAAATTGAATAGCTCTTTAGTACATTCCCCGTTATAAAGGCGTTGATGTTCGTCTCCGAACCTTATTAGGTTAAATAAACATTAAAGGAGAGATCTTTGGCCAGCAGTGGGACGTACGAGTGGTTGCAGGGCAAAGGAAACATTGCTACATAGGTAAAAAACAATATAACGCCACACTCAATGGCCTACACTAGGATTCCATGTGTCGTGGGTCCAGAGATACGTACAAAGAGGAACACAACACATGCAACACCCAGACCCGAACAAACACCCGTCATTGAAACAAATAATTGCTGACAGGGAATCAAATCCAGGACCTCTTGTAATTAGTCGTCAAACGGTATTATTAACTAGGCGAGCGACATAACATAAATCTAGTAGATCGTTTCGTTTAGCATTTGCTAAACTGTTAGCTACTGTAAGACATTGGCCCTCCCCAAGGCCCTCTACCACATTTTGTTTAGTACAGTTCCCTAAAGTATCTACTTTCTACAAGTTAACGAAGCTGCCGGAATCACGGTGGAAATGCCTTTAAGAAATCCCCACCAATCACAACTCGTCAAACTCATTTTTGGAAGTTTATTACGAAATTTATTCAAAGACAGAGGTTTCAAAAGTTACGGCGTAACTTATCTTTCAGAACTCTGTTGAATTAAATTTGTCTTGTTATGTTGGTATCTAACACGGTTTCATACGACTTTTCATAATAATTTTACGTCCTATGAGATGTCGAATTTTAATATTTTAGATATTCCTGCAATAAATTGCACAAATTATTTATAAATTGGCTCTTATACGATTATAAATAAATGCTATTAATATGCTATTTCTTATTCGAAATTTTTGCTGGGTTGCACGAGCCGTCCGTGGTCACGAGTTGATCATGTAATCGTCTTTTCCAACACCCAGGAGTTCTCCAAAGTTTCTCCTTTATTTCATTTTTAGAATAGAATGACTATTAAAGAATGGTATTATGTGACTGCGAAAAGCAATATCGAAACAGAACGGAGCACAAGCGTTCTGCACCGGCTACATTAAACGTTGTGATCTCGAGGAAAGTTCGTATTAATATCACATTAACTAAGTTAGGGTTTCCTAACTAATTTCATTTAATTGTTTAATTATTTTGAATGAGAAATCTATATACTAAATTTCAAGTCTCCAACTTGAAAAGCTTTTGAGATATAGATTTTGCGTCGAAAACTGCCACACTCCCTTTTATTTTTGCCTCCTTCCAAGATACTTTCACAAATATCAAACACGCTGATATACGAGTTCATTTGTTTTAAATGAGTAGTCGATATGCTAGATTCGTGTCTCTAACGCAAACAGTTCCTGAGATACAGGCATCGCATAAAAGATCTCCCCCCTGTTCCCTCTCTTCACAGTAAGATTTCTAAAAATCCCTTCTTAGTGGATGCGTATGTCATAAAGCCTATCTACTGTTCAAATTTCATGTTTCTATCTTCAGCGGTTTCGGTTCGGCGATGATGTATCAGTCAGTCAGTCTGGATTGTATTGTATTGTATCAATCAGTGAAGTACCTCTTTTTCTATGTGTGTATTGTATTCTTAGCCTCGAGTAGTATTCTGTGTAAGAGAGAAAAGAAAGTAAATAAGACATGAAATTTGTACTTAACAGAACTTAGCATGTACTTAGCTACATTGATTACCCTCATTCACTTTTAGATCCGTTCATTTGTAAAATTATATCCAAGAGCAATGTGAAACGAAGAGAAATCGCTAACAATCATCCAACAAGTCTATACCAATGGACCAAAGAGCATATCCACTAGTATCTGAAGTGTGATTGTCTCGATACTGTGCAGTTGATTGTCACAGAACTGTGAAAACAGTGACATAGCTGTAGTAATTTTCTTTTAGTAACATCTAGAGATACTGGAAAAGTCTACTCAATAATACAATTAGCCCAACATTGAATTCAAGTTTAAAAATTATTTTACCACCTATTTTTAGTGATAACCTATTATATTATTATTTGCTTTTCGTAGATGAGCCAAATCTGTCCAGTAGTTTCAATATTACCATGCCATACCATCAGCCTATGTCTCTCCACTGCTGGATACAGGCCTCTCTTAAATCACGTCACCACACACGATCTTCGGCTTTTCTCATCCAACAACCATCGGCGAATTTCTTTAAGTCGTCGGTCCATGCGGCCGGGGGTGTGCCACACTGCGCTTCCCAGTGCGTGGTCTCCACTTGGGAACTCATCTACCGGTTATCGGTCCCGCGGCAATTGTGATTTGTATTTTCTTTTAAATTAAAACGTTTTCAATATTAAAACGTTGTAATTAAAAAAAAAACAATAAATTCTACGTCTAAAACATCACTTAAATAACACAAACGTTGATTTAATAACACAGATGGTTTTATTTTTCGCTAGTACGGTTTTATGTATTTTTAATTAGTTGATGTGTTTTATGTTTTACAAACGTAAGGAAAAATTCTAAAACTGTCTTACAACTGGCGAATGTAGTGATTGTATTATTATATCAAGTTGAACTACTGTTTTATTTTGTGTTATGCCAATACTCTCTCCAAATATTTGAACTAGTCAGCAAATAGCGCCGGGAAATTAAAGTGTGCTCTTATTATACGGTGTACGGTGCTGTCTCCTTTCTAAAGCGTAATTGTATAATATTGTTTTAGTCTGGAACTTGGATAGTGGCATTGGGATTTTATTTTTTTATCTTCTAATTATGGCTGGGGGAATATATATCTCTCTTAAACAAAAATAATACACACATGTGTATGAAAATGTCTTCGGAAAAATCCCGAAATTGGCATCAAATTGAATAGCTCTTTAGTACATTCCCCGTTATAAAGGCGTTGATGTTCGTCTCCGAACCTTATTAGGTTAAATAAACATTAAAGGAGAGATCTTTGGCCAGCAGTGGGACGTACGAGTGGTTGCAGGGCAAAGGAAACATTGCTACATAGGTAAAAAACAATATAACGCCACACTCAATGGCCTACACTAGGATTCCATGTGTCGTGGGTCCAGAGATACGTACAAAGAGGAACACAACACATGCAACACCCAGACCCGAACAAACACCCGTCATTGAAACAAATAATTGCTGACAGGGAATCAAATCCAGGACCTCTTGTAATTAGTCGTCAAACGGTATTATTAACTAGGCGAGCGACATAACATAAATCTAGTAGATCGTTTCGTTTAGCATTTGCTAAACTGTTAGCTACTGTAAGACATTGGCCCTCCCCAAGGCCCTCTACCACATTTTGTTTAGTACAGTTCCCTAAAGTATCTACTTTCTACAAGTTAACGAAGCTGCCGGAATCACGGTGGAAATGCCTTTAAGAAATCCCCACCAATCACAACTCGTCAAACTCATTTTTGGAAGTTTATTACGAAATTTATTCAAAGACAGAGGTTTCAAAAGTTACGGCGTAACTTATCTTTCAGAACTCTGTTGAATTAAATTTGTCTTGTTATGTTGGTATCTAACACGGTTTCATACGACTTTTCATAATAATTTTACGTCCTATGAGATGTCGAATTTTAATATTTTAGATATTCCTGCAATAAATTGCACAAATTATTTATAAATTGGCTCTTATACGATTATAAATAAATGCTATTAATATGCTATTTCTTATTCGAAATTTTTGCTGGGTTGCACGAGCCGTCCGTGGTCACGAGTTGATCATGTAATCGTCTTTTCCAACACCCAGGAGTTCTCCAAAGTTTCTCCTTTATTTCATTTTTAGAATAGAATGACTATTAAAGAATGGTATTATGTGACTGCGAAAAGCAATATCGAAACAGAACGGAGCACAAGCGTTCTGCACCGGCTACATTAAACGTTGTGATCTCGAGGAAAGTTCGTATTAATATCACATTAACTAAGTTAGGGTTTCCTAACTAATTTCATTTAATTGTTTAATTATTTTGAATGAGAAATCTATATACTAAATTTCAAGTCTCCAACTTGAAAAGCTTTTGAGATATAGATTTTGCGTCGAAAACTGCCACACTCCCTTTTATTTTTGCCTCCTTCCAAGATACTTTCACAAATATCAAACACGCTGATATACGAGTTCATTTGTTTTAAATGAGTAGTCGATATGCTAGATTCGTGTCTCTAACGCAAACAGTTCCTGAGATACAGGCATCGCATAAAAGATCTCCCCCCTGTTCCCTCTCTTCACAGTAAGATTTCTAAAAATCCCTTCTTAGTGGATGCGTATGTCATAAAGCCTATCTACTGTTCAAATTTCATGTTTCTATCTTCAGCGGTTTCGGTTCGGCGATGATGTATCAGTCAGTCAGTCTGGATTGTATTGTATTGTATCAATCAGTGAAGTACCTCTTTTTCTATGTGTGTATTGTATTCTTAGCCTCGAGTAGTATTCTGTGTAAGAGAGAAAAGAAAGTAAATAAGACATGAAATTTGTACTTAACAGAACTTAGCATGTACTTAGCTACATTGATTACCCTCATTCACTTTTAGATCCGTTCATTTGTAAAATTATATCCAAGAGCAATGTGAAACGAAGAGAAATCGCTAACAATCATCCAACAAGTCTATACCAATGGACCAAAGAGCATATCCACTAGTATCTGAAGTGTGATTGTCTCGATACTGTGCAGTTGATTGTCACAGAACTGTGAAAACAGTGACATAGCTGTAGTAATTTTCTTTTAGTAACATCTAGAGATACTGGAAAAGTCTACTCAATAATACAATTAGCCCAACATTGAATTCAAGTTTAAAAATTATTTTACCACCTATTTTTAGTGATAACCTATTATATTATTATTTGCTTTTCGTAGATGAGCCAAATCTGTCCAGTAGTTTCAATATTACCATGCCATACCATCAGCCTATGTCTCTCCACTGCTGGATACAGGCCTCTCTTAAATCACGTCACCACACACGATCTTCGGCTTTTCTCATCCAACAACCATCGGCGAATTTCTTTAAGTCGTCGGTCCATGCGGCCGGGGGTGTGCCACACTGCGCTTCCCAGTGCGTGGTCTCCACTTGGGAACTCATCTACCGGTTATCGGTCCCGCGGCAATTGTGATTTGTATTTTCTTTTAAATTAAAACGTTTTCAATATTAAAACGTTGTAATTAAAAAAAAAACAATAAATTCTACGTCTAAAACATCACTTAAATAACACAAACGTTGATTTAATAACACAGATGGTTTTATTTTTCGCTAGTACGGTTTTATGTATTTTTAATTAGTTGATGTGTTTTATGTTTTACAAACGTAAGGAAAAATTCTAAAACTGTCTTACAACTGGCGAATGTAGTGATTGTATTATTATATCAAGTTGAACTACTGTTTTATTTTGTGTTATGCCAATACTCTCTCCAAATATTTGAACTAGTCAGCAAATAGCGCCGGGAAATTAAAGTGTGCTCTTATTATACGGTGTACGGTGCTGTCTCCTTTCTAAAGCGTAATTGTATAATATTGTTTTAGTCTGGAACTTGGATAGTGGCATTGGGATTTTATTTTTTTATCTTCTAATTATGGCTGGGGGAATATATATCTCTCTTAAACAAAAATAATACACACATGTGTATGAAAATGTCTTCTATCCTAGCTCTGTGTGGAATTTAAATTTAACTTATCTGAATATTTTTATATCTTTTTAGGAAGTAAGAAACGTTGGTCGTGTGGTGAGAAAAAGATATGCCTCAGAAACGGGTCAATAAATACAATTAGAAGCAAGCTAAATTTAATCTTTATGTTGATGCACAGCGCTAATAAAAATTCAAATGCGATGTAAAGCTACGGGTTTGCTCATTGTCAGAGAAATCAACTACACTTGTTCCGAGCAATACCTCTCCACTTCGCCCTTTTTTAGTATAAAAACCCCATAGCATAAGCAGTTATAATTGCTTATAACAATTATTCTTACTTACACTAATCTGTATTCCATACCACAATATGTCTAATATTTAACACCCTTTCAGTTTGTTCAAATTAAAAGAAATAAGTACTAAGGCTATTTGGAACGAGTCGGGCCATTTTCTTATTTTGCGAAAGCCTTTTAATTTTCTCGATCGAGTAGTTTTGCTCGGGTCGGGAGTGTTGAAAAAAAGCGATAAAGCCAGGGATGTCACAGGCAGAATATAAATTTAGGTATTTGTATAAAATCGAATTTGTCTAAGAAACATTATTATGTCAATGTCACTGATATTCACATGGTCTACTTTGTGGCAAGAGTACTTCTTTTGTCTGTATCTTATGTGTATAACGTTGCATGTTCTGTGTTTTTGTCTTTTGAAAGTTTTTCAATTAAAAAGGTTCATGTGCATCAGTGGACGATACAATAGCGTTGGTTCAGTTTATTAGCATTATAGAGTAAAATTTCGCCACAGCTTTAGAATGTGGTAGTTAAGACATTTGACATGTCATGGCATACTCTGCTTAAAAAGATAAAAATAACTGCCAACTTAAAAAGAAACTAGTAATAAAAATATTTCTTTAGAGTGGTGGACGGCTTATACGATAGTGTACCATCAGCCTGTGTCTTTCCCCCGCTGGATGTAGTCCTCTCCCACGGACCATCACCTCACACCGTCTTAGCTCTTCTCATCCACTCACTACTAGTGATTGTCTTCAAGTCGTTAGTCCACCTTGCCGGAGGGCGTTCTGCGCTACGTGTCCCGGTACGTGGTCTCTTATCATGGACGCTTATCATCATCAAATAAATTTATTTATTGCACCATTTACTTAGATAGATAGATAGATAGAATTTTTTATTCCATACTTCTATTTTGTCTACAGACTTCTCCTTAACACCCAATGTATGTTTGTGTGTATGCATGTATCTATGTATGTACGTATTGTATTCATCTTAAGTAAGTGTATAAAATATAATTATTATTAAATTATATTATGTTGACTTGATATTATGTAAAATTGCACCATCTACCTCTTTTTGATATTGTTATCTCTTTTCTCCTTACCACCCTAAGGTTGCCTGGAAGAGATCGCTTTGGCGATAAGGCCGCCCATTGTACTTTTCGTATTACTTACTTAAATTGTCTTTCACAACATGTATAATAAAGAGTTTATCATCTATCTATCAAAGGTTGCTTGGTAAGACCGCCGGTTGTACTTCTCATTACTTGTACCTACTTTGTATTGCTCTGTATGTTTTTAGTGTATAATAAAATATATCTATCCATTTATCTATCTATCTATCTTTATGTATGGTTATTTACCTGGTATTTTTTCATAAAATCCGACTGTTTTACACTCGTTGCAACACAATGTTTAAGAACCATAACAGAGTTTACAGTCTTTGAGTTTATCGAGTTTTCTTTAAACTAACATTACCTAACACAACGGAACATAGGAACGAACAATATTGATTCTTATTCTTAGTAGTCCTTACTGGAGGGGGGAGGGGGTGCACGCTACAATCCAACAGCCGCCGAGCGCACTCAACAGGCCACGTTACCCCTCTCTCACAGAATACTACCTTAAAATGTACTGCATTTCCCACTTTATCCTATTCCCCAATGTACGTACGTGTTTCAGTAGTGAGTGAGATATGCCAGAGTCCATTCAATCCCATCCTTCCTCGTTTTTCAAACGTTCCTAATCTCCAAAGGTATGCAGCGCATTTGGAGGCTTGCCAACGTTTGTCATTCTCGACTGATGTTAGCATGTATCGCGGTTGTTCATGTGACTCTATCTACTTTCTATCAGGTGGATTGTCTGCTACCTTTTTCTACATAAAAAAACACAACATAAGAAGTATTTTCATACTAGCCCTTTCTTTATCTTTCTTCTTTACGTGAAACGTCTTTTATTCGCTTCAAAACACACGAGTACGTAATCAACAGACTGAATTCTTTTTGGACCTAAAACTTAGGTCTAATAAGGCGACCGTTCTAATGTTTAAAAGGTGGACAAATATGGGTCCAATAAGGGTCCAATATTGTTAAAATATTATTTACATTTTTATCGTACCTACCCGGTTTATTATAGGAGTGAGATCGTCTACTTTTATACTCTAAGTACAAATATTATACAACGGACAGCACAGGTCTAACATTTACAGTCAATGCCGTTGCTAATGTTAATTCTAATGTTAATATTTGATAATATTTTTATTTAGAGACGAACATCGATATGGGAATAAACTAGATGTTATATTACATCATACGTTTTTATCAAAGAAACCTTGTTGACAACGCAATGTCTATCCGGATGCTATCGTATCCGGTCAATCCTTTTTATAAAATACCATCAGCATATGTCTGTGCAATTCTATCAAAAGTATTTTTTGTATTTTCCTTTAGAACTCAACTTTCTAGTGTCATATGAAGATGACACGTACACCAGCTTTCCCTTAGGACAACTAGCTATACATTAATAAAAATCCGATCACTGTTTTAGCTTCTGAAACTTCTAAAAAGACCTCAGACTTTTTTTTTAAATCATCTCAATGTTCAGACAACACTTTTACCATTTTATATGTAGGTATAGATTTTCAAATAAATATAATTGTTAGAAAACCGACTATGTTCCTTTTTTCCCACCTCGTCCTATTCCGCCAAACTTGGCAACACTGACAGTTCGATGTCCGTCCGCGAGTGCGGTCGTTACGCTTAGACTCGATAAATCAACTAAAATCAAAAACAGTGGTGTCTGTGTAGTGAGAATATTACCAAACCAGCTCATAACCCACAGCGACGTACCCCGAGACTGGAGATCAGCATTCACGGTCCTGTGAGTACCTACCTCTGCCCTTTAGCATAGTCGGGAATCTGTGGGGTAGTTTCAGAAACGCAGTTTATGGAAAAATAATTATATTATCATAATAATCATGACTTGATAATTCTATAAATTCCCTTGTTAACAGTTCCATGTTTTCATCAAACGACACATTCCAAATTTCACGAAAACAAAAGCTATTTTTCCCTCTCAAAGGAAAAGTATCCAAAAAGTGGATGGTGTAGCAAGTCCTAAATCATTTTCTCGCATGTTGAATATTAATAATGTGGCCCATATCGGGAAACGAGAGGGGGAGATACACATACGAGTTGGGGGCGTATTACGTCATCTAAACGATAGTATGTAAACCTATTTTCATTGAACGGAATAGGATTGTACATGAAAGAGAGTGAAAGAATAGGTACGACCTTTTCGGTATCTCAAAGTATGGGGACTTTCTGGCGGAAATTTGTGACGTGAAGTCAAGCTTCTGTTTGATTATTATAAAATTAATTGTGTATTGTGGTCTGGTTTAATAGTGATTTAAACCATTGTTATTTTTATTATATTTATTTTCCATGTGCTTTTGTCCATAATGTTTGTGATAATCTAGTAACAGCATAATAAAAACAAATACTATTTAAGTATTTTTGTTTTAGTAGTATTTTACTAACAGTAGCTTTTAAATTTTAAATTAGGGTCGTGCAAACGTTTGTCATATTAAAACTTGACACTGGGATACTGAACTAATTACGCTATTGCCATATAAGAAAACTCATGATATAAGAAAACCATATAAGCATGATGGAAGTTTCTTTCACATGCAAAATTAACCGTTATCAATACTTGTGATCAACTGATTAGTAGGTTGTGGGAAAGTATAAAGAGGAAAACGCAGTACATTTTACAGTATCCTTGTATGAGATATTTGCGTTGTGAAGTTTGAGATATTTTCGAACGTTCTCAGAATAGTTCCTGTACAGGAAGACAAATGATTTATCGTGTTTGCCTGCGCTTGTCTCCCGTTGATATCGAGATTTCTTCGGCAAAATAGAGACGTGTTTGTTGTATCCATCGACTGTGTATTACGATGTACCTATTGTGTCTATCGTTATAACAATAGAATGAATATTTTTCTTAGAAATAGGAATTCTGTATTGTTATTCTGCTGTAATGATGCCTCTATAAGGACGTATCGAGCGATGTAAATAGGAAGAAAATTCTTACATATTTTTTTTCAGTTTTCCTATATATTTAGGTAAGAGCTGTGATAGTTTTGAGGATATCTGTTCTCGACTCTAATTCGCGTGGTCGTGAGTTCGCGCCCGTAGCACTGAGGTTTTAATTAAGAAGGGATTTTATAATAATTACTAGTTTATCCGCGTAGTGTCGGCTGGCTCTAGAATTGTACCATCTCATCCCGTGGGCGCCGTAAAACACGACTAAGGGTTAACAAAGCCGCTACCAGAAACCCCGAGTAACAACACCATCTCTAAAAAGTGGACTCGCCAACCGGCTTGGCCAGCGTGGCGTTTTAAGGCCTTACATCTCTCATGCATAAGATAAAGTGCATGAAGAGGCCCCTGTCCTGCAGAGGATGCTAAAAGGAGTGGTTAAGGTTATCAAGTTAAGAAAGGCAAGTTGATTTGCAGTTTTTGCAATGTAGCTAAGTAAAGAAGTTAATTTGTTACCTACAATTTGGTAGGTACAAAGAATGAGGTCTTTTAACATCGCAAAAGTTCTCACAGAAGAAATGTAAGTTTCCTATTCCCTAATCTGTGTACATATTTCGGTAGCGAGTGAGATGTTCCCCATTCCCATCCCATCCTATCTTATTCCTCACCATTTGCAAAACCTTTTCTCCCCATTCATTCCTACATCTTCAGAGTTGGGTAACGTATCCGGGGGCGTGCCAATATTTATTGTCCACAAAGGATTAAGTGAAAATTTAAAAGGTTAAATTTTAAAAATGCATTACGAATACAGCATAGGAGGCTACAAAATTTTAATATGAAGAAACTGACTATTTGCCTCGAGAAAGGCACTCCATCATGTTGCCGCCAAATTGCTTTTGCGATTGTACCTACGTATTTTATGAGTCGTAGAGAAAGAATAATGTCCATGTAACATTTGGACATCTGGAAAATTTCAATATACAAATAATAGTAAGTAAATTATGGAATAGTAGACAGTTTAGTGTGGTGTCGGCCGTATTTAGAATATTACCCCTTATCTCTTCCCGTGGCTGTCGTAATAGGCGACTAAGGGATAACAAAGCTGTTAGCACGAGCCCACTCTTCTAGAGGAGTGGACTCCCCAACCCGCTAGGCCATTGTTTAAGGCCATACAATCATGCACCAGATAATTTGCACTACATTACAGACAGTAAGATATACCGTAATTTGAGAACGTTCATTTTAGTTATGACTTTATGAGATTTTTCAAACTAGACGTATCATTTAGTGAGTTTCAATTTCAAAATGATTCAAATCGGTATGAAGAAATTCAATTCAAGAATTTGAATTAATTCATATAGATTTATTAAAATTGTCTCTAGCTGTAGGAAAACATCGTGAGGAAAGTCCGCATGCTCGAGAAATAAAAATAAATGCTTGTATTTAAACGAACATCATGATTTAACATTTAACAACTTGTATTTAACAACTTTTACTATGCAAAAGATGGGGGTTGTCCTGATTTTGATGTACCTATGTTGTTTAAGTCGGGTCCCTGAAGAAAAATCGTAAATTTGTTGCCACCGATTTGCTGCCACTTTCATTATATGCGCTGCTCGTATAATTATTTCTAAAAAAATAATCTAGAGTTTGTTTATCCATCAATCAACGTGGTGGATTATGCCTACCCTAATGATTTACTTAGGGAGTTCTGTACCTCGCAGTGTGACATTAAAGGCTGATACAAGTACAATGTTCTTGTAGCAGTTTTCTTACAGATATTTTAGTGTTGGAGTACATATATTTACATACATAAAATACAATTGGAGTACATAACTGTAATTTATTGGAGTTATTAATTCACACAACAAAACTGTATTGTGTACCAACATAAATAAATGATGTGCGATGCTAACAGAGAGGTTGGTCAATACATTTGCTATATTAAGCCGATAAATCATGATTTTTGCTAAGCACTACACTAAGTTTGAACAAAAGACATTACAGATAATTACATAGAGAGGATAATACTTTCGACGAGGAAAGCGTATGCTGCAATTTCACAGTTTCTCAACTATTTCTCCAAATCCATTCCAAAATCGTCGAAGATAGGCACCGCCCCCGATGCGCTGCCTACGTTCGAAGAAGGCAAGTGTCATTCTGGATTAATGGCTCATTTACGAGTACACAAGGAGAGTTTTTCGAACGTGAACAGGAAAGACCATCGGTCAAAATCATCATCTGATCACTGTTGACAATGTTATCGTTGAGTTTTTATTATCGTGTGAACAGTTGTAGGCGAGAATTGTATGTAGTTTGATCACATACGAGAATAGTATACAATATTCTCACTCGAACCGTTGTGTGTGTGTGTGTGTGTTAGCATGTATAACGAATGTCGCAAGGCGATAGTATTCACCCACCGCCAGGATGACAGTTTCCTCGTCTGCCGCCTTATTTCTATAAAAGTCGCTGGGCGAGCCCAAGTAAGCACTGGCCAAGTTAAGCACTCTTTAAACTGGTACGACTGAATGTCAGGACGCTGGATGCGAATTCGTTCGCATGAACTCTGCATGCGAGCATGTATCAACTCGTTTATTCTGATGCGACTTGTCGTGTGACAACTGCGTTTTTTATGGGACGCTACAAAATATCGTTTTCGGTGGAATTATTAACAGAAAAAGTTATTTATTAAAGTATGTACAATTGCAATTCTAATTACTCAAATTCACCAAATGTGATTAACGCTACTAACTTAAATGTAAAATTTAGTATATTCCTAAATTTTGCATGCCTGTCTGCCACCTTCACAATAAAAAAATAGAATACTCTTTAGACAGATGTAAGCTTTCGTTAGTCGTAGTATGAAGTATTTAAATTCTTTGGCAATAATTAAATGACATTTCTGCACTAACAGCTCTATATGATATCCTCAATAAATACGTAGAGTTGTGAGTTATATTTTTATTTCACTGTTAAGGGATTGCCAAGTATGCTTCGACTGGAGTCCATGTACTTGTGCTGTCACAACAGGGGGTGGGACAGGGCAGGAAAAATGTTGCACCATAAAAATACACACGAAATTCTTCTGTGTTTTTGCTATTAATTCGGTTTTCGTGTCAATCTAGTTTTGGCCTCCTTGGGTTACAGCCAAACGCATAAAGCTTGAGAATTATATTATGATGTCACGTTATTTTGCCAGCGAATTTATATGGAGTCGATATGATACAAAGTAACTATACTTTGTATCATATCAAATCATATCAATTTGTAGCAAATGGAGACAATTTGAATTACTTCGTTAACAGTTTCTTAAATGAAACTTTTTTTGACACGGACCTCATTGTGAACATGGTTTTGTATGTATGGACAAGCAGATTGCTGAGTCCACTGTTTTGGAGGTGTTGTAGCTCCTCAGGGCTTGCGGTAGTGACTTAGTCGCCTTTTACGGGAATCACGGCTTTTACGTATGAGTAATATGTGCCTAGTAGCCCGATTTAAATAAATAGGGAAAAGTAAGTAAATTAAACAATTTATGAACATAGGCCTACCCTGGTGTCACTAGAGGGTTTCGGGCCACATTCCACTACGCGGGCCTAGTGAGGAATCGGGATACACGTGCTCCAGATTTTTCTTTTAAGTCTCGGATAGATTTACTCACGATGTTTTCCTTCACCGCCCAGCTAATGATATTATAATTTTAAAAATCCTTACCTACTTAAGTAAACACTCAGTGGTCCGAGCCTAGGGTTTGAATTCACGACTTCATGAATGAGAGTCGAGAATAGACTGTCGTCGCTCTATATCCATACAAATGTAAATATACTAAAAATGGTATCCCTCAAAAAAATGGATACAAATGTATGAATAGCAATCGTGTTCATGATCAGCAATACAAACTATTTTTGAATAACTCAAATAAATAATTTAAAATTATTAAGAATGTCATCACAAAGTCGACTGAGTTGCGGTTTGCGGGACTCCTGTATCTTTCTCTAGACTCCTGACTCCTCTGACTCCTGTCAGAGAACATCTAACTCACCTATACATTTTTATAAAAAAAATATAAGGCGACAGACGAGTATAAAGTCCTCCTGGTGGTAAGTAGATACTGTCGTTCATAGATACATGCCAACATCAGTCCAGAACAGAACATCACCCCCCCCCACCCCGAATGCGCTGCATAGTGCATACCTTTGCAGATTGAGGGAGAGGAGATTAATTGAGGCAGATTGAGGAATAGATTGGGAGAAAGGGTTAGGATCTCAATGACCCACACTAGGATTCCCTGTGTCGTGGCTCCGGAGACACATATAAAGACAATCACAAACACACCCAGGCCCGAATATACATTTTTTTTCTTTTTTTTAAGGAAATGTATGTCCTACCAGGAATCGAACCCGGGAACTTTTGCACAGCAAGCGGGGTCACTATCGATTGCGCCAATTGGTGTGACCAAATTTGATTACTATATAAACATTTAGGCCTAATAAAATATAAGCATAAAATTTTAAACATAAAACACTTATTTATACTTAAATTAAACAATTGTGTAATTAGACAGTGCAATTAAATGTTTTAGTAGAAAAAGTTCCCTGCTGGGGCTCGTCTTACCAATGCTGTGCTGGTGCAAAATAAGTCTTATCGGGCAACTTATCGAAAACATTAATAGTTCTCGTAAGAAATGAGTTTTGTCTGTACTTCGTTTCAGTTAAGGGCGCGTGAAGTAACAAGCGCTTTTTGAGGTTATTTTTATGTGCACGCATTTGTATTTAGGAAAGTAAATGATTAAGTTTAATCGCTGACGAGTAACATATTAAATGACTCGATCGAAGTGCGGCAATAAATCATGGGACGTTAGATAGTGAATATTTACACTGTTAGAGTGCGAATAAAAATAACGCAGCACAATGGACGAGATTTATGATGTTTTTGTATGACTGACGAAGGGTGCGACCGGCGAACTATAAATAACTATGGAAGGATGTTTTTATCTTTTATTTTTCTATATAAATACGACACACTGAAATTGTGACGTATTAGTGCTGTGCGTCGAGCGTCGATCGCTGCTTCACCGCTAATGAATTTAAGACTCGACCTTTAAATGCTTATTTTATGTATTTGTCTATATACCAACAATTACATGAGAGACGCTCAGTTTTAAAAATTACTCACGAGTATATATTTGGAGTATATTTTTGGAAAGGGAGGGTGCACGCTGAATCCCATTACCGCTGGGCGCACATCACTGGCCGCTTTACGCCTCTCATAGACTATCTTGAAATGTACTACATTTCGCAATTTAACCAACTTCCTCAATGTAAGTACGTGATGCGGTAGTAAGTGAGAGATATGCCAGAGCCCATTCACATCCTACTGTATTCTTCTTCTTGTGGTGTCTCTCCAATTAGTTGGCAATAAGCTCCGAATATTTTGCTGGCGAGATGTCTCTCGCGAAGCGAAATAGTGCGGTGGCACTCGCAATGCCAGTCTATCCTATTCTATCCCACCCCATTTTCTCAACCATTTCTCCAAATCCATTCCTCTAAATCTCCAAAGGTAGGCAGCGCATCCGGGAACGTGCCAACGTTTGTCAGTCTGGACTGATGTTGGCATGTATCGCGAATGTTCATGGGCGACAGTATCCACTTACCATTAGGTGAACTGTCAGGACGTCCGCCGCCTTCTTCTATAAATAAAAAAAATACAATAAATACAATTACGCAGAATGTTGTTTCTCTACTATGTTGCCGTCGGTGGCCCATAATATCCCATAAAGTACCATACATTTGTTTCTATGACGCAGGCTGCTTAAAATATGTAGATATTAGATATTTCTACTGTATTGTAATTTAGAGGTACAGTCAGCATACAGTATCCATTTGGTACAGTATCCATAATTATGGATACTGTACCAGACTGTACTAGACATTACAAGGACTGATTATAATCAGTCCTTGTAATGTCTAGTGCTGGACATACACATTGTAGTTGTTGTTGCTTTTTATTGTACTTATAAAAAATTGGTACAATAAGTCAATACAATATTACTGTAAGTACAGAGCCGGATTTATTCCTAGAAATAATCTCTTCCTATCAACGTTAGAATAACCGAGATGAGTTATGTCATTAAAAAGCAGACTAAAACATATAATAAGAAATACGAGACACATTTTCTTGTGTATGGGGCATGTATGGCCTCATAATGCCAGGTTAGCCAAACGGGTACTCTTTTAGAGTTGATGTAGTTCCTCAGGGCTTGTGTTAGTGACTTTGTCATCCCTTAGTCGCCCACGGGAACTGAAACAGTTGTGTTATTCTCCGGCCTTCACCACACTAGTTGATACAGTAGTTTGATAATTAAGTACGATTTAAAATTGTCTTTTTTATAGGGGACGATGGAAACTAAACATTGCCACACGCGGCCACCAGACGGCGTGGCTTTGCCGAGTGACCAGGTCGCGCCGTGAGGCGCGTCATGATGAGGAGCTTCACTGCTGCCGCCTACGCTGCTCGCTTACGGCGTGGGCGGTATGAAGATACACTGATGCAGCTTAATGGCTTTACGCTGATGGGTTTTGACGGCCAACCCAGACGGCTCCGTGTCTGTCCGTGTTCGAGGACAGAGGAGACACTACTGAAGGGGACTCAGTCCCGAACAGTAGTCTCCACCCACGTGAGGTGTGAGAAGACCTACGGGCTAAACATTGCCAACTACCGCCGACCATGGACATCCGAAACACCACAGCGTTGCCGAAGTTAAAAATAGTTTTTCTTTAAAGTCAAATTTAAAGAAAAAACTGGATGTATCTCTTAACCGATTGAAATTCACACACAGACGTTTATTTTTGATTTAGTTGATTTTTTTTTTTTTTATATAGGTTTTTTTTTTTATATAATATAGGGCGGACGAGCAAGCGGTAAGTGTTACCGCCGCCCATGGACACAGGTATTTTCTTTTTCGCTAATTCTAGATTGAATCTAGTTATGGCAAATCATATTTACTCGGAATATTTATTGTCTGTGTTAGGTACATAAAAGCAAAAGTGTTTCCGTTTACTAATTGAAATATAAATTCCATTTTGTTCAGTAAAATTTAAAATTTAAAAAATCAATAATTAATCAATAATACATTTTTTTTATTGAGTGGAGGAACAGTGAGTGAAATTAAAAATAATCATTGGAATTCTAGCAAAGAATAAAATAATGTTTCTACAGTTTAATAGGCTATGAGACTTTATGCATTTCATTGCTGGCGGTACACGATCACAGAGACTTGAAGAGGTTATGGGTTCATTCACATCACTAATATATTAGTGTTGTGAAAAATAATGCGTCTTGGAGCTTAGCTCGGGTATTTGCGCATAAACAAAATTAAATTGGTTTTTGCGATAATTAACTCTGCTTTGATGTTTCGCGTAAAAGGATTTTGAGATATTTATCGTAAAATTCTTCTACTTACAATTTAGTGTTAGTCTAGAATAGTCTAGATAATTATTAAGTTACTTTAGGTGAAATTTGGAAATTAACTATATTTTAAAATTGGATATTTGGGGAATACAAATTGTCACTGAAATAACGCAACAGCTGACATAGAACGACATAATTCTGCATTTTTATAACTTTTGTTTTGATTCCGTAAAATAATGTTCTTTATCTTTCAAACGGTTAGTTTGTTCCGGTCTGTCCCCACACGTCTGTCTCCAACTGGGACAGATAGAACTTTTTATTCCTTTCTGTCTGAACTTTTTATTTTTTAGTTCGCACTGTCCCCCCGACATATATTTTACTACTGGATTAAACAAGTATATGTATAAAAATTGTGAATAAATATATATATATATATATATATATATATATAAGACATCCCAATTTTAAATTAGTTGAAGTGTTTGTGGTTTCACGTTGATATAAATGTAGACGAGTTTGCGATGCAACCAAAACAGTAATCGGTGTTTACTGCACCCGATTTACAATTATAATTTTACTTACGCTATCGCTAGAAATGTCACTTGTGCCGTTTCTTCTTGGCGGGGCAGTATCACAACATACATTTGTTTGTGCAGAAATATATTGTTTCGCTGGGAGCACTCGTCTGACCACGTTACTCCTTTCGCTGGGCGCACTCGACTGACCACGTTACCCCTTTCTCACGGAAGACTATTTATTATATTGTACGTTGTCAAAACCCTGCAATGGCACAGCAATTTACCATCAGGTTGATTGTGAGCTCGCCTGCCGCCTTCATACAATAAAAAACACCCGTGGTTTTTTGAGTGTTAGTTATTGTATTATTTATTTTGATAACTAATATGATAAATAGATAAAAAGGCTAAATAAATATATTTTGTTTGAATATCACTTATATCCGATCTTTTTATAATCCGATTTTACTGACATTTATTTACTGACTGCTTGTTGCACGCGGCTTCAGCCTTTCCCAAAGTTTTCCAATCAAGCTCTGGGATAGGTTTTAATACATCCTGTATAATGTATAATCCTGTATTTGCCTGGGTTGTTCCACATAAAGAAATTTAAAAAATGAAATGGAGCCACAAGCAAGGGACTGTATCAAAATAATTATGCTTAGAAGAAACGTTATACTCGCATAATTTATTTCGGCGCGACTCTTTAGGGACTTCTCATTATTACTTCACAAAGATTTATTTTATATTAAAATGTAAGGTAAAAGAAAATCCATGGTATTTAGGAATTTTATTAATTACCGTCGATATCTATACCTCGCCTGGGGCCTTAATTATTTCTTTGGGGGAACATTTTTATGGGCCCTATCTTTTTGTTTTCCACGTATTTTTCTTCTTTTATTTTTATTGTGTTTTGGTATGATATGTTATGATAATATGTTGTTTTTCTTGTAAAGTACAAAATTATCTACGGTATTCCGAATTTTTCCAAAAGTTTTGTTTGTTACCTACAACAATAAAGGGAGACGATGAGTTCCTTTTTGTTTTATTTGTTTTACGATAGAGGTAGATAAATGCAAAAATTACTACATTGATTTGGAAAGTTCTTTTACTTTTAGAAAGATAAACTAATGCTAGACCTAGATCTAGGCTATATTACGATAATAAAGTACCCAATAATATAATGATATACGCAATCCACACACGGACCTTTTTTTTTAAATAACGCTACACATAAAGGTTCTCACTGGGATTCCCTGTGTGATGGGTCACAGACACATATAAAGATATATCATTACACAAATTAATGCCCAACCAGGAATCGAATCCGAGACCTTTTGTATACTGACATTTCTGAATAAAAACGGAGTAGTACTCCAGGGATGGCAATAGAATGGCAACGCAGAAGATGGGAGGATGATCTAAAGACAGTGGAAGAAGCCATATGGACAACAAAGAATTATTTGTGGAGGGAGGGCTCTGGAGGACACGTTGCGCGAGAGGCAAACTAATCAGAAACTAATACATGTTTTATAAATTAAATAAGGTTATATTGGCTCAATAACTACAAGGGATATATGGCCTTAAAACGCTACGCTGGCTAAACGGATTGGCGAGTTCACTCTTTCAGAGGTGGTGTAGATCCTCAGCGCTTATGGCAGCGGCTTCGTTATCCCTCAGTCGCCTCTTACGACACCCACGCAAAGAGTTAGGGGGGGGGGGGGGAGGGGGTGATATTCTATAGTCGGCCGACACTACACGGCACTGGTAACAGAGAGTGGTTTTAACGCCATATATCCTTTATATACGGTACAGTGTACATGAGAAGGACCATGTCCTGCAGTGGATACTGAAAAAGGTTGATTGCACTTAATAACCAGTCTTTTTTGGTCCAATGTTGGACATGGGCCGCCCCTAATGTGCATGAGGCTACGCTGGCCAAGCGGATTATAAAGTCCAATCTTTTAGAGGTGGAGTAGTTCCTCATGGCTAACAAAGCACTAGTACAAGGACTACTAGGAATATGTTATCCCCCTAGTCGCCTTTTACGAGAGCCACTGGAGATGGTGTGATGCTATTTTGAAGCCGGCCAATTCTAATTCATAATTTGATAATTCACTACGCGATGAAGGAGCTTGTCCAATATAGATTAGTCAGCAATGTGCGATGGCCCTAAGAGCTGAAATACCCATTGTTTATCAATATCACAACATCGTAACTTATTCCGTAAAATCGTGTCAAAAGATTGACATAAAATACATAGGTAACTTATGTTTCTTTCGTTTTAAATATAACTTTTAAATTCAGCTAGCAAATCAAAGCAAAAACTTAAAAGGAAACGATTAGAAGCATTTAGAAGTGTCAGAGTTTCTCTCTGTCACATTAAATATGTCAAAGAGTGTCACTCAAATATTTATGGCACATGATACACTTGACAGACTAGCACTACATTTAGTTTTGTTCTTTATTTAGCCCATGAAGATGATTACCACGAAAAATACTGTTGCGTGCGCAAATTTTTACATTTAAGAATTTTTATATTTAAAAAACCTTATTGCACGTTATCTTACAAAAGGCGAGCTAAATGCCTGGAGGAATTCCTTATCAACCAACCTTTGCGTTGGGCGTTGCGATGAAACGTAAAAACATAACGTGAAGGTATTTTACACACAATTAGTGTTTAACCTGAACGATGGTTATCACTTTACACACAATTAGTGTTTGTCTATTGCTGGACATGGGTCTCTCTGGGCACATTGTCTTGTGTATGAGGGATGTATGGCCTTAAAACGCCACGTTGTATTGCCAAGCGGGTTGGCGAGTCCACTTTTTCAGAGGCGGTGCAGTTCCTCAAGGATTGTTGTTTTGGCTTTGTTATCCTGTAATCGCCTCTTACGACACTCACGGTTAGATTCTAAAGTTTTAGGCAGCCAATTGTGCTGTGACTGACTTATATCTATTTTGTTATTATTTTTTTACATAGCTACATCAAATTCTATATTAATATCACGTCTAATTTCTTGTTCAATGTTGTAATCAAAAAAATTGAAATAATTTGCCACTTCGATTTGACAAAATAAGCATTTGCACGGTGTAGAATTACTGTGAATATAATTATCAGCAGAAGCGCTATTGGACACGCCTGTACCACTTTTAAGCCGTTACAAATGCAAGACCACTTCTCGTCAAGTGCCGCTATGGAGTATACATTCCAATTATTCCATTGGGTCCTCTCCCTAGCCGGTATATCATTCTTTGCGGAAACAGGATGGGACTCCAAATTTTGGTTATTTTTACAGACCTTCAACTTTTTCATCGGTTTTCTAACCTTCGTGTTAACAACTGGCTTCGTTGCTGTTCACTTCTCGAACCTCCATCTCATGATACAGGGAGCTTGCATTTGGGCTACTGGACTGATAATGTTTATATCGTTTGGAGTCTGCCTTTTGTTTAGGAACAAATTCAGAATGTTCCTGAATGAGATGGGATTCAAGGACAAGATGCTAGAAATGCCACTAATCGAATATGTGCTGAACTTGAAACAAGGAAGAAAGCTATACTTGTTGAAAGTAATGGTTACAAATTCCCAGGAGGAGCTGCTGGGGTTGACGAGGATGTTGTTGAAAATCTACGTTGGTAGCGTATGGTTGTGTGCCACCTTGTATTTGTGCAATCCGATTTACACAATGATTATTAGCAATGATGAATCATTACGGCTTTTAGGTAAGTCTTTGAAAACTGCTCTAAGTATTTAGTAATTTATTGCATGTCTACATACAGATACCAGCGTATGCTGGTATCTGTTTGTAACAGATACCAGATACCAGCATACAGATCCCAGCACCTAAATTTGTACAAAAACATTACACTGAATTAATACTTACACTAAGTATAACATTAATACGATAAGATTGTTATGCAAATTAGACTTTTTTATATTCTTGACAATACACCTTATTTGATTACGGGTTACAAGATTTATTTTCCTTTTAACATTTATACAAAACACAATAGGTTTTACTGCATGACGCGAAAAGTTATGATGATAATAACATAAATGTGCATAAATCATTAAAAAAACATTTATCATAAATTATCATAACATTATCATATCATCATCATTTATCATAAAAACAACATCACACACATCATGAATCATCATACAAATGTGCACACATCATTAATGACAGAATACAATAGACAACCTGGTCGCTAAGGCGATCTCTTCCAGGCAACCTTAGGATAGGGAACATACTTTTGAGCTAAGTAAACTATTAGTATAATCTTCTTGTTATGACAAAACCTGCATTCTCAAGGCTGAATCTGAGATATTTGACCTCCTTACTCATTTTCCATAGGTAATTACAAGTATCATTAAATTAAAGACAAAGATAATGTTTTACATACTTCGTTCCACCGACTTACATAATAGCAAGGTTATCTTCCAGCTTTCGACATGTGGTTTCCGTGGAGTTTGGAGAATTTCAAAATTTACGTCGCCTCCTTTATATTTCACGCCTACGCTGGTTATTTGTGTTGTATTGGTAAGTTTAGATATTTTCAAGAGCATCTTGTTTCAACGATCACTTTGTATATAACCAATAAACGCGAATAATAAGAAGTGGCAAATAATTCTGAGGCAAGGAAAAAAAATGTTCTGATTGCCATGTAGGCTTTTTGTACTGATTTCAGCATATGTCTCTCCACTGTTAGATACAGGCCTCTCCCAAGGCTCGCCACCACATATGAACTTCAGCTCTTTTTAACCAGCCACCATCGGCGAACTTCAATTTTATGCATTTAATTTTTAATCACCCGGTCTTTATTCCTTTATTTTTTTTCTCCGGTATTTTCAGTAGTCATACGCAGAACGAGAAAATATTGGTAAAAACTAAAATGACCTCCTGATTGCTTATTTTTTGTAGCTTATCCAGGATTGCAATCAACAATAATCTTCCTAGCGGGTCAGATCATCCGTCAACTGAAGATACTGTCTTTTATTCTGCTCAACATGGATGATCTTGTGAAGGAGTTGATTGGAGAAAAGAGTCCTCATAAACAGCAGTACTGTACTATAATACTGTCACAATGTGTTGATCACTATGTTAAACTGAAAAGGTAGGTGTGATTCGAAAGTTTGGAGATCATTTTTAACTTTTGAATTAAAGGAATCAGTAGAATTAATATGGGCAGCGATGATCGTTTGAATGATAATAAACAGTTATTTTAAATACAAATCAAAAGATAAAATAATAAAAGTACAATAAATTTAATTACTTGTTGTATTAAATACGAGTATGTAGGCATATTATGTTGTTTTGTTATACCTTTTGTTATTTCTATATAAGCATCAGTTAACCGGTCATGTAAGGTTCTCTTAGAGAGAGAAGTACAGAATGTTCATATAATATAAATAGCGCCAGTATTAAAAAACCGTGGAGGCATATTTTATTTTATTTTTTTAAAGAAAAAGGCGGCAGATGAGCATAAAGTCCACCTGATGGTAAGTGGATATTGTTGTCCATAGACATCAGCGATGCATGTCAACATCAGTCTAAAATGACAAACGTTGGCACGCCTCCGGATGCACTGCCTACCTTTGCAGATTAAGGAATGGAGTGGGAAAATAGGGAGGGATAGGATGGGATGGGAATGGGCTCTGGCATATCTCACTCACTACCGAAACACGTACGTACATTGGGGAAATACGATAAAGTAGGAAATGCAGTATATTTCAAGGTGTTCTACTGTGAGAGAGGGGTAACGTGGCCAGTCGAGTGCGCCCAGCGGCTGTGGGAATGCAGCATGCACTCTCCCCCTACAATGTTATTTACCTTGCACCTACACATGTTATTTACCTACAATGTTGTTATGCATTGTTATTTACCCTGTAAGAAAGAAAGTAAAATATTTCAAATACAACACGGAATACGGATTTGGTTATCACAAGAAGTATATACTTACGAGTATAACTTAACTCAAAAGTTTGTTCCCTATTCTAAGGTTACTTGGAAGAGATCGCCTCAGCGACAAGTTCGCCTATTGTATTCATAGTATTTATTATTATTATAAGATCTTCCGTCATTCAGTAACACCTATTGTCTTTTGTGTAATATATTTAAAGAAAAATAAATCAAAACGGGCATATCGTCAAAAAGTTTAATTTGTACATTAGGGGAGAAGGGGGGAATTGCGAACACCAAGCGTTTGCAATTTTGATAATAATTTATGTTTGTGTTACCATATTACCAAAGTTAATTTATTATTTTATAGTTGACTAATTGATGTTTCATCTAACTCAACATATAACTTGTATATTTATTGAATTATTTAACTTCTCGCTTAAGTATCCCACTCAACCCCCAATTACCCCACTCTCCCTTAATTATCGTATTAACATTATACTTAGTGTAAATATTAATTCAATGTGTAGCTTTAAGCGCTGGCATTTGTACGCAAACATGACCAAATTACGGAAATGAAATGAAAATCTTTACATAGTATAAAACAAAGTCGCTTCCCGCCGTCTGTCCCTCTGTATGTACGCTTAGATCTTTTAAACTACGCAACGGAATTTAATGAGGTTTTCATCAATAGATAGAGTGATTCAAGGTTTATACGTATAGTTTAATATTGTTTTAATGAAACCAAAGCGAAGCGAGGGCGGTTCGCTAATACTAAATAAAGTGAAGTGTGCCCAGTTTTAACGCGGTTAGTTACAATAGTATACTCAAAAATATACTTCGTTTCAGATTCAGCAATGATTTGAATGTAATATGTCGGCCATTTTACCTGGCTCTCATCATGGATGCCATAACGCTGGTCTGTATGAGCTCCGTCAAAATTGCAATATCGGTATGTACAGGATCACTTGAACATTGAACTAAATTAATTATTACGGGAATTTGAAACTTGTTCGTAACGTTATTAACAGTAAATGCATGTCCAACACATTCATGGAGGCAGGTCGTTGTACACATCGTACACAAAATCATTTTGTTTGACCTATAAAGGATCTATAACATAGCAATAATGTTATGATATTAACTGGTTCATGTGTATTAATTTGGACATTTACAATAATATTTTCAGATACTATGAGACTTGTACTATCTCGCGGTGATTTGAAAAATAATAGGGTAAAATTTTTGGATTCATTCCTTAAAGCTTTAATATTGGATAGGTGTGGCTCTTCGTATTGGCAATAACTTACAGATAAGGTAATTCAATTGAACATACTATCCTACTGCTGGGGTACCGCACGTTGAGTTACGAAGAGGTTTAAAGGTTGTTACGTTGTTTGGAAGTTGGAGCGACCACGGTTTTTAGGGGCTATTTGGACTATCGCTCGTAGTAGTTACCCTTGCAAGCCAGGGGGTTGGGTTATCGCCACTCGCCATATAATATTCGGAGTAGTCTTAATGTCCATTTAGCACCACCCGGGCCACCCGGGGGACACGTGCGAGAGGTAGGTACCTAAATAATTGTGCTCCTCGAGCAGCAGTCGCCCCCCTATATACGTACTAGTATGTTATGTCTGGTTAAATTAGATGTCAATAATCAGGTTGACCATCTACCAGTAAACTAAATAAACCGATATTTATTTTTGATGTTTTCAGAATAAACTGTCTCCGGACACAATGAAGTACTACGTCCACGAGTTGTGTTTCATTTTGATGGTGTTCATGTTCTGTGTGTTGGGGCAGAAAGTTGAAAATGAAGTACGTATTTCTTCACTTACTTATATTTGCTAGTTAGATTCATAATGTAATAAACATGTATGTTTTTTATTACAGTGTGAAAAATTAGAATTAGCTGTCACCGAGAAATGGTATATGTTCAATCGAATAAATAAGATCAATATGTGCATTTTCAAAATGGCACTCGGTCAAAGGATGCCCATATACATCTTCGGTACTATTAACTTATCTTTACCTACATTTACGTGGGTGAGTTGTAGTTAAATTACCTAATTCCATTAATATGGTCATTGGACTGAGGACTGCTGAGGATAGGCCTTTTTGGCTTGTGCCACGCTTTGTAGTCTTTGCTATTCTTGTCCATTTTTTATAGAAGGAAGATGACAGACGACTAGACGGTCCATCTGGTGGTCCATCAGTCCAGAATTACAAACCTTGGTACGTCCCCTCATGCGCTGCCGATTGTTGGAGATTTACGAATGGATCTGGAGAAAGTGTTGAGAAAATCAGAAGAGATAGGATGGGACGTGAATGGACTTTGACATATCCCTTCCGCAAAGCGCTTCACACCGATTCCTCACATACGAATAAACAAATCATATGGGTGCACAAGTATTTGGAAAATATTATTTATGTCGATTATGTCGAAGCGTGTAGATTTTTGCGTATACTAAAAAAAGAACACCTCTGACACTACGTATTGAGCTTATTATTTATGGACATGAGTTTTATTTTTCAAAGTCAATTAATTTAACTAGCCATTTATGTTTGTATGTTCAGTTCTCTAGAACTCAATATAGTAATCATTCACTTTGTTCACAGTTTATTCGAACTGGTATGTCATTCTTCACGCTAGTCATGTCGGTACTCGATTAAAAGACACAACTAACTATGAATTGATATTTGTCTCGCTTCGGCTTGTGAAAATTTGATTGTGAGACAATAATTAGTGTTATTTGCAATTTGATTTCGAGAAGTGGCAATTGGAACTTGAAGTGAAATGTGATACCGATTAATTTAAAAGACATACCTACAAGAAAGTAAGTGACTAATTAAGTCAATTAGAAAAAAAGTTAATTGAAACGACAAGCAATATGAATACGAGTGGAGTGCGATAGAATAAAATGGCATTGAGTAAATATCGGATAAAAAGCCGTGACAAAATGCTGCCAATGCTGAATGATGTGCAACGGAATCTGATTTCTTGTTAATCGGCTTATTTCTACTGCAGCTTTAATGAGTTCACGACATACCTTAGAGTCATCGTTTCTAAACCTGGCCGTCGCGACCCCCGCGGTGGTCGCCATCACATATGAGTCGTATAGAATCAAAGACGACAAAATAGGTTAGTAAGCAAAAATGAGGTAAATATATGGCAACGTAGATAATTTAAAACTAAACTGATTTGATTAACTCTTCACCATCAAGGATGTTAATACATACTGATTTGATTAACTCTTCACCATATTAATTAATCAAATCAGTTTAGTTTTAAATTATCTACATTGCCATATATTTACCTCATTTTTGCTTACTAACCTATTTTGCCGTCTTTGATTCTATACGACTCATATACAGAGGGTCACAAGTTGATAAAAAAAAATTGAACAGTAATATCATAATTAGAGCTTGATTAAATTATTTATTAGTAAGGAGGTCGTGCGGTTATTTATTTTATTTTGGCCTATTCAGAGAGTCACGACAAAGGTTGAGATACGATGCTTTACACAATCTTCATCACCAGCTTGTCTTTCTTCTTAAGAGCACTCACATAGCCAGAATGGCACAACGCGATAAAGAAAACCATTCGTTATCCGATTCCAAATATTCTAGAAGCTCGATCAGCTTTTAATAATAATAAAATATAGTTACTGTTACATTTTATTGGTGAAACATTGATCAATTAACGATAAATTGGGAAGGGTAGGATGCACGCTGCAATCCCACAGTCCCTCGGCGCACTCGACTGTTCGAATTAACCCTCTCCCGTAAAAACTATCGTTAGATGTACTGCATAAACATGTAAAAACGTAACACAATGTGACCAGAGCAGCAAGTGTGTGGCACCTGTTGTCAACTGTACATGGAAATATGTATTTATTTAAATAAATTATGTTACCATTATTAATAAATTACGGTTGCAATGAAATTGGTTTTCAGTTTTATTGAAATAACGACCCTGTTTAATTCTCAAATAGACCACGCTTATTCTGAGAACCAGAATAAAATAAATAAGTTTCAAAATAATAAATGTTTTATTAATTAATTTATAAAAAGCGTTATGTTTTATGAAATGACGACCGGCAGTAATAACATCGAAAAATGGTTTCCATTGAAATTTAAAATTAACAAATGAATTAAATAATTAAGCCGATGTTTTATGAATTGTGAAGTGATTGTGTTGTGTAAACTGCGAAATCGTTCGATGGTAAAAGCCTTTAAAATAATCCGATTTTCACTATGTCAGCGTCGGTGGGTGTACGTTGGATACTACACAAATACTTTGCAATAAAAATATGCGACATATAGAAAAGGGGACCTTATTATAGGTTCTATATATATATATATTTTTTATTATTAACAATTTTACAAAGATTAAGTATATAGCTAACATAATTGTATCTAATAAACCATACAGATTTGTCTAAGATACAAGTACTGCTGGAATCAGTAGTCGAGACATTAAAAACCTACCTGTGAGCAGCGAACAAGTTATAATTTGGACAAGAAATATGTCCGATTAGACTTGTCCGATTGGACAAGAAATATAACGCTAAACTTCTTGGGCTCTGATGATATCACGTGACAAACCTGCGCAGTAGCTTATTATTATGCTCGTTTGGTGGTGTGGGCTGAAATACGACGGAGGGGTTATTTACAATACATTATGTTCGCAAGTTCGAGCGAGACACAATAATTACTTCCTACTCGCACACTCGCCTTATTGAGTGCGTTTTGAAATTGTGGGAGGGACATGCGCAGACTCTTGACGCCCATTCAAGGTCAAAGACCAAGAAGTTTTACGAGGACTTTATAGTACATTCGCGTTAAGAATGTAATGGTATTTCAGTAGTAACAATATGTCCACATTGGTGTACAATAATTGAAAATAATAAAAGGGAAATAATTAAATGAGCAACAAAAACGCTGAAAGTGGCAGCAAATTAAATGGTGGGGTAGCTTTAGATTCTCTGATTACAATAAAAATAAAACCGTCGTCGTTGTGTTGATATTCTAAGTAATTAAAAATTGTTTATTTCAATTATTCATACATAGTTGGTTTTGTTGATTATAATTTGCTTCCCATTTATTATTTTATGCTTCTCGTTTGAATAGGAGCCATAATAAAATAGCCGATTCGCGTTATGTCGGTGTTAAGTTTTTTGGTGACTCTTTTTGTTTCTGATGTCATCTCGCAAAGACTATGGCTTTTCGCTGAAAAGTTGTGTGTGTGTGCTTGAGTTGCGAGCGTGCATTGCGTGCTTGCATGTGCGTGTGATGCAATAACATGTACAATCATATTTATATGAAAGCTAGTGCAGTGTACGCCAACACTTGCAAAGCCTGTTCGCCTACGTAGCGAATGGCCGCTGATCCAATTGGAAAATGTAAATAGCATTGCCCTCTAGGTCTCATCTTGTGGAATGCAGACGTTGAAGAAACTAACGTGAAGGTAACAAATAGTACGGTACATGTATTACAAGGTGAACAAAACCGTGAATAAGGTTAATAGAAAATATAGGCAATATATAAAATGTTAAAACTGAAATTGATATCGAATAGTTTTTTTTTATGAAACTAAGGTGGCCGACGAGTACCTACTTATACTAATTTAGTAGTTCGGCCCACAGGATAAATAATACGTACCACTTATAGCTTCAATTAGTTTTAGTAATTTTGATATTTATTTTCATAATCTATGTAAATATTTATCTGTTACAAAAACCATTTTTAATAAAAAAAATTCAATAATGCAAATCCCTTGCTTACTACTAGTTATTACGCTCCAGTTTAATATTTTGCTCCTGTAGTAGATTGTTAAGAAAATAATATTACAAATTAAGTTTATTATCGTATTTATTTATTTGAGGATACTATCAAGTCGTTAAACTTTTGTGGCGATATAATAAACGAAAATAATTGTAAAATTTCTATATTTCTATATTATGGAGTTTAGAAACTCGATGGAAATGGGATATACTTACTCGTATTTTGTGTTCAAAGTATTTACATATTCAAGGCAAAACTATCTACCACTGGTAGTGATTTAATGTACTTACGAGGGTAAATATTTGTTTATCAAGGTCGACTACAAGGGTGAAATAATATTAGACAGAGTTCGCTTATTTTTGGCAGAACAAATACATCTGTATCAGTATTAGACACAATAGATCCTCTATAAATAAAGATTATCTAATCAGGATTATTCAAGTCTAAGGAAAATATTTACGGGACGTTTCTATTAACATTGTATTCCATTCCATTAACACAAATGGAGGCCTTAAGTAAGAAAATAATCGGAATAATCTGGCGTTGGGCGAAATTTCTTTATTGTAGTTTCGTAGTGACCACAGATTCCGATTGGTTGACTAAAAATTAAGTGGATTTGTTGGCAAAGAGTTTAGATAGTGTCGAGAAAATAGTCGTCCTGGATATTGGCATAATAAGTTTCAGTTGTCAAAAGTCTTACCCCAGTCGCTGAGTCTTACGCAGTTTTAGTCTTCTTAGTCTTACTCAGTCAGTCTTACATAACCCCCGATGCGACGCGTCGCCATATTTATTTAAATTGGTGTCTAAACACATTATCGATAAGCCTTCTTCGGTTATGTTAATGTACATTAGAATTATTGGTCTTCTGCTTTTTAGAAATGGGCAAATACAATGACAAGTCATAGTCTTCTTCTTTTCTAATTAAAACTGCTTAATTATAGTCACTGTTCAGACTTGTGGGAGGAGAAAATAGGACACACTACCACTGGTTATGTGTGCCGCGCTGCAACTGTCGCCGGCTTCCGAATCTATAACGATGGCATATATGTACCGCCTGGCGTCACATGCCGTTACCGCCGTCGGCAGGTGCCGGCAGGTGTCGGCAGGTACCTACAAATAGGTTTTTAGGTACAAATAATTTTTTTTCGAATCTCTAGAGTGGGGCAACTGCCCTGCCCTGTCCCCCCTTGGCTACGGCCTAGCCGTCTGCCGTCTTTCGCGTGCCTCGGAATCGCACCCTAAGAGAACAATATAAATAGAGAGATAAAGAGAGATATAGGTACAACGTGTAATTGAAACAACACTAAAGCTTGAAAATAGGTTGCTCAGTGTGGAGAGTAGAGTCGATTTTACCAGTTTTTATATTGTAATAGATTTTTTTTATGACTTATTGTCCATTCTTATTCATTTCTTATGGTTCATTTCTTGGCCAGCGTGGTGTTTTAAGGCCATACATCTCTCATGCACAAGGCAATGTGCATAAGAAGGCCCAAATCCAGCAGTGGATAACGAAGGGGCTGGTTGCATTGCGTTGTTCATTTCTAGTATATCCTTTATAGTACTCATATGTTGGCTCTTTAATCCTTGAGGCTACCATACGGATCCTAGAGGTTATCCGACGATACGGATTAGAGCTACCATCGCGCGGGTGGCGCTCGATCATTACATTCTATCAAGTAATAGGCGCTACGAACGTTTTAGATAGAACAACGAAACTTTATTTGTAACATTAATGGACCGTTTATTTTGAAAGTGGTGTAAGTCCATTTTCTTTTGTTTCGAGAAAATTAAAGGTTACTATATTTGTTGATTTAAAAATACAGGCAAATCATATGAGGTCTGGCATTGTTTCTATTGTTTTATCAACATTTAATTTGTTTATATAAATTTGTTTTTGGCTAATTAGACTACGATAACACATATTTATGTGCTGTAAATGGACTTACACCACTTTCAAAATTAGACAATTGTAAAAATCGTATTTCAATTTTGAAAAATCAAATATCGCTTAAAATATACTTCATTTTAATATAATTTTGTTTACAAATACGCATAACAACACATAAAATTTTATTTTAGACGGCAATTACATTGTCATTACAAGATACTGATTACAAGAATTTACTTATTCTCTGCATGTGGTAGTGTTTCAAAATATGCATGATGCACCGGAGGTATATAGGGTAGTAGCTGCTTCATGTCTTTATATTTTTCGTACGTAATAGGTCTGGCATTTTGGTACAAAGGCTCCAGGGCGATTTTTTCAAATTTTAACGGTCTTCCAGGACGTAGAGGTAATAAATTGATAATTTTAAATTCTGCGTCCGTCATCGTTGTTTTATAAAAAATGGTATATGGTGCAATTTTGAGGAACCTCAACCAACATATTTGCAACCAATTGACCTGTTCCCCATTAGTATTTTTTTTTATCTGTTTTTTAATTGCATTTTGGAGATTTTTTGTTGAAATGAAATTCTCCCGTTTCATTTCATATAAAATGAATTTATCCTGTTTTCTACATTGCGCTATTACATTATAGTAATCTTGTGGTGTGTACACAAAATTCATTTTTCTCAATGCCATTTCTATGATGCCATACACATGTCACTGTAGGCAATAACATGGCTTTGGGTCGTTACATTTTCTAAGTGCTTCAAACAGCATGAAGCCACCTCTTGCGATCCCCTAGAAGCAATGGTTTCGTCCCACACGTACATATTAACTTTATTATTATGTAAATTGTGAAAACCCTCGTTTAAGACGTACATATTTCGTTTGTAATATGCGATTGAGACAGACAATTTCGGGTATGGTAAGGCTTTTTGTAAATCAAAAGTGAAAGCAAAGTATTTATCTGGATTTTCTGATGCTAGAATTTTATCCTCTTGTAATGCTTTTCTTGATAATTCAGCATTTTGCAAGTGAACGTCATGTCTTTCTACAAGAATCATTTTTTCGTCGTCATCAGTTGTAGTCTTAATTTTCATGTTTAGGATATCGCATTTCGCACAGGTATCTTTACGTGGCAAATGGAAGCGTAACTTAAAATCTCGTTTAAAGATTTTCCTGTATGTCCATTCATTAACTGAGCTCAAGTTGTTTTCCTTGCATTTTTCCAAATATAAACTATACATTTTTCTTATATTTAATTCCGGATTTAAAAACATTCGTTCTGGATTTTGCGATTGTGTGTAATGACTTTCAAATGCCGGAAAGCTTTTTATGTGGTCTATCACTGTATTCGTCAGTAGCTCACTAGTTCTTCTGCAAGAGCCATCCATTTTTCCACGCATGTCATTCGGAATGTTCTCATGCGATTTTAGGATACGATCAATTCGTCCAGTAGATATTTGGAAAGTATTAATAAAAAACTTCTTACATACTAAAATGTTTCCACCAGAAGTGACTAGGTAAAATTTATAAGCATATACTCTTTTAGTGCCCGAATTATTTCTAGGCCGTCTTCTATTGACAGATTTTCGTTGAACACTACCATATAAAAATACATTTTGCTTATTAAAATCACCTATATTCCAGGACTTATCAAAAATTTCCATACGTTGTGCTTCATTAATACGTTCTATACATTTCTTCGAACAATTACAATTTTTGGATTCAAATTGTTTTGCAGGAATGAATTTTCCTCTTTTTGTATAGTACTTTTGTCCATTATTTCGCTTAATTTTGTTTATTTGTTGCAAATATTTTTCTTTATTTTGTTCTGCAGAATCCGTGTTCTCAATAACAGTATCTTCATCTGATGAAGATTCTACCTCTATAATTCTTCTTCTCTTTGTTCGATTCGTTAATTTGTTGTTCCTAGCGGAATTATTTTCATCCTCTGAATCTAAGATTATTCTTCTGTTTATATTCATGGGCTTTATGTCTGTGTGAATTTATTTATAATTAAATAAAATAAATATTTGCAGTTGTTTTAAGATAATAGTGGTTTACCATTTGTTCTTACCTATATCACTATCTGATGTTAATATGAAGTTAGCCATTTTAACAAAAAAATAGAATAACTAACCTAAATTAGCACCTCTTGACACGTAATATCACACGTAATCCTATAAATATTATAAGTCTGAAAGTTTGTAAGTTTTTTTTTTTTGGGTAAAGGTATCGCCAAAAGTACGTAATAGATTGGTTTCAAATTTAATACACAGCTAGAGTATGAATTGGAATAGTACATAGGCTACATTTTATTTAAAAATTCAACTCCTAAATAATATAAAATTAGAAAAATCGTAATAAGATTGCGGATTTTTCTGCAAAAAGATGGCTACTGTTGTTTTTGTTGTTTTTTTAATTCGCCAAAATACGGGCAAAGATACGGAGTCATACAGCCTTGTCGTATTTATTTTCTTCTCACAGGTTATGCGCTGTACATTTTCTAATACATTTCTCTATTTTTTTAATATCTATCTTTTAACTTACGAGTAGTGGAAACACGGAGGGGAAACAATGCAAATCGTCCGCGGGTGAAACCGCGGGACACAGCTAGTATAAAATAAATGAAAAATAACAAAACACTGATCGGCATCCATCTGCTATGCCACCTACCTCTGTCAATTGGACTTACACCACTTTCATAATCGATGATTATGCAATTTCATTTACCGACCGATTTTAAGTTGTACAAAACATGGGATTTTTTTGAGAAATTAAACACGGACTAGTTATATATAAAAAATTACATTAAATTAAGCATGAATTACGTGATAGCTCATTTTTCTCAAAAATGGACTTACACCACTTTCAAAATAAACGGTCCAATTTTGATTTATTTCCTAAAATAAAATTTTCTCGGACGAATTTATATCTATATATTTTAAATTAGTGGACGTGTTTTATGTTTACAGTTATTTTGGTGACATGTAATAGAATTAGTCACTAGGCACAGTTCACGAGTGCAATTTACTTAACCTAACCCTTGAGGAAATCTTCGACTTAGGTATAGATTTCAATAATTATTCATATTAATAGTAAAGAAAGCATTGTGAGGATCTAGACCTAACGCATAGAGAAGCTTTTTTGGTTATCTTGGGATATTCTGTTTAAGTTAACGAAAATGTGACGTCAGCGGAAGCATTAGACAGGGTTAGTTGGTCAATCAAGAAATGCTTCTTCACGTAATTGTCTAATCAAGGAACACCCTTTCGTGTGATTATTCAATCAGTAAAATAGTGCCATTGTTAGTGATGAATCAAACTCGAGTAAGTATAGTCGACATTCTCATTATAAAAATAACAGTAATTTACATTTTATATTCAAGTAATAAAATATATAACAGAAGTACTACAATTCACCGATATATCAGCGGCGTAAGATTACGCGAGCGTGGAAAAACCGTTACTACTTGCAAAATATGTCGCCTTTACGTATGCTGGATTTCGATACAGAAATTTATTTTTATAGAGCGGATAGTACTGTATCAAATATGTTCACACACCAAAACAAATTCAAGAGGTACTCAGATTTTTGACTCATTGATAGACAATAATTTTGTCACCTTGAACGATGGGAAACCGACTAGAATAAAACTAGTAAGTGGAGTTTTACAGAAAACCGCGCCTGACATATCTATAGCCTCTTCTGACATATCTTTAAAATTCGATTGGAAAGTTACCAGCGAGTCCTTAGGCAGTGACCACATGATGATCAAATTATCCACTTCCTACAAGGCTACGTCACAATTAGCAAGAAAAAGAAATTTCAAAAAAGCTGATTGGAGGGCCTATAACCAATTTATTGAAGAAGAACTTGCTGAGGTTACATTACCTACCGACACCCAAGAAGCCTATGACTTATTTTTGGACATTATCAATAGAGCGGCGGATGCAAGTATTCCTTATTATAAGTTTAGTCAAAATCCCTGCAGTAAGTTTGTACCAAAACCTTACTGGTCCCAAAATCTATCTAAAGCTGTGGCAGAGAGACGATTAGCGTTATCTTATTTTCGTAAAACCCAACCCCGGACAAATTAAAAATATTACAAGATAAAACCCGTGAGGCTCAGAGGCTAATAAGAAATGCTAGAAATGACGGATTTCGCAAGTTTTGTTCATCTGTGGATGGTACTACGTCGGCTAGCGACATGTGGCGTCGTATGAGGTGGCTGAAAGGATATCGTACGCCCAAAGTCCACGTTGATAAAACACTGGCCGAAAATTTACTCTGTAACCTCACCCCAGACTTTACATGTCCTCCGGTTCCTACGTTTTCCTCGCAGAATAATAAGTTAGAAATTGATATTACTAGACAGGAATTCGACAAGTGTGTCAAACATAAAGACACTGCACCTGGCTGCGATGACATCTCATTTTCGATGATTAAAAACCTTCCGAAAATAGCTAAAGATATTCTGCTCCAACTTTATAACATCTTCTTTTCATTGAATTTTATACCTGTACAATGGCGTCGAATTCGCATCGTACCAATTCCAAAGCCAGGCCGGGATCCTTCAAGTATTCTCGCAATGAGACCTATCTCCTTAATATCGTGTTTGTGTAAGATTTTCCACTCCATCATTAACAGAAGAATAGAATGGTTTCTGGAAAATACAGGTGTCTTTGCTGAAGAGACTGTAGGCTTTAGAAAAGCACGCTCCTGCATTGACAATCTAAATTCATTAATATCGAAAATACAAATCGGTTTCTCAAAAGATCTATTAACTATCGGATGTTTCCTTGATATAGATAGCGCTTACAACAATGTGGACGTTACCAGTCTTTTGTTGACCTTGGACCGACTCGGTGTTGGAGCTAGATACTGTAAATATTTGTGGGAGTTTCTTAAAGAGAGGTATTTAACAATCTACTGTACTGATCATAATGTCACTAGAATAGCTAGAAGAGGCTTGGCACAAGGTTGTCCCTTATCCCCATTGTTATTTAATATAGCAACTATCTATGTAGGTAAATCAATACCTAGTACTATATCTTTTTCGCAGTATGCTGACGATTATGTTCTCTTTATTAGCTCTCACAACGTTAGTCAATCTGCCGCAGAGTTACAAAACACTCTAAATATTTTATACAATTTATTTGATTCTCTCAATCTCAGAATTTCCCCAAATAAAAGCAAAATTTGTATATTTCACAGAGGTTATAGAAAACATTCAGTTGATTTGACAATTATTAATAATATAAGATTAGAAGTTGTCGACTCGGTGAGATATCTTGGAATGTGGCTGGACCGTTCGCTTAGGTGGGGAAGACATATCAACGAAACGTCTCAAAAAGTGCTTAAACACATAAACGTTTTTAAAGTTTTGGCTGGATCTAGCTGGGGTGTGCACCCCAAATATTTGAGAAATTTATATATATCTTTAATCAGAAGCCGTATAGATTATGCGAGTTTTTTCTATGACAATAGTGCAAAAACCCACCTGGCAAAATTAGATAAAGTTCAAAATCAGGTCATGAGAGTGGTAGGTGGTTACATTAAAACGACGCCTATTCACGTGATGGAAAGCGAGTTATGCCTACAGCCATTATACCTTCGACGTCGGTTTCTGGCCGGTAAATTCTGGCTAAAAACTAAATCCTTGAGCACAAACACTTCCATAAACCTCTTTGCTGAACTATCTATATTATGTAATAACTCTAGATATTGGTATAACAAAAAAATTCCATTGTTAATTCAGGTTCATAACTCGCTAGACACACTAAACATTCTTTGCAGTAAAAAATTAGATATGTTTTCACTCAATACATGGGTCAGTAATGTGGATATTTCTAAAATCATTAAACATGATACCCATCTTATGTCCAAACCAAAGAGACAATACAATCCTGTTAGTTTAAAAAACCTTTTTTGTGATTTTATTAATTCAGAATATGACACTTTTTTAAAAATATTTGCAGACGGATCGAAGGAAAGTAAAGGAATAGGAGCCGCCTTTTATGACGCCGATGCAAAAATTCCTGTCAAATTTCAAATAAATGCTAATGTGTGTATAATGGAAGCCGAACTGATAGCTATTGCTGAAGCTCTGTCATATGTCGAATCAACACGGCACGAAAATGTTGTAATATTGACAGACTCCAAAAGCGCGCTCCAACACGTGGCTCGGTGTACCTCGATATTTCGAGGAACCCCGATAGCCTACACTATATTAGACACTATTTTGAAACTAAAAACTCTAGGAAAGAACATAGTACTTCAGTGGATTCCATCACATGTTGGCCTGGAGGGCAATGAGACTGCTGATACACTAGCCAAGCAAGCAATATCAGATGGAATACCTCTAAACTTTTCCCCTTACTTTACTAATTTTATTCCAAAAATTAAACAGGATTGCTATTCTCTTTGGAAGGAGTACTTTGATGAGAGGTCCCAAGAAAAAGGAAATTGGTACAAAACGATCCAACCACATCCTTTGAGCTCACCGTGGATTGATAATCAGATTTTAAATAGACAAGATACTGTCATCGCGCTAAGACTTCGTTCCGGACACATTCCATGCAATAAGGTTTTACATTTAATGAAAAAATCTACGACTGCAAATTGTTTATTGTGCAACACCGTCGACGATGTCTATCACATATTAATGGAGTGCGTCCGCAACGATGGTTTTAGAAATAGATCAGTAAGTAGGTCTATGGATGTAGGTCACTGTAATAGTGTTCTGGCTGAGCCTCTATCAAGCACAGCTAGAACTCTTTACAAACTAGCTATACTAAGATTATCCTAAGTTGATTGTGTACCTAACCAGGGCGGCATAATCGCATGTGCAACAAAGCCCTTTACAATGATTAAAAAAAAAAAAAAAAAAAAAAGTTATTATATATCTATCTCCCATTGTAGAAGTGGGCAGGGGATGATTAGGATTATTGATGATAGTGTCGTGGTCGTGTGATGTCGGCCTGCTTCAGAATAGCACCATCCCATCTTAGGGATAACAAAGAATCCAATACAAGTTCTGTGGAGATATACCATCTCTGAAAGAGTGGACTCGATAACCAGCTTGGTCAGCATGGCATTTTAATGCCATGCGGACCATGTTTGACCATGGGTATGCTTGACCATTGAGCATTTTAACATACTCAAGCACAAAACAATGTGCATGAGAAGGTCCATGTCCAGCAGTGAATAATAAAAAGCCTAGATGGCAACGGTGAAGGGGATCTGCAAATCAACAGTCTAAAAACGTTTTTTTGCCGTCAACCCGTTGGCTGTGGAACGAACTGCCTAGAGAGGATTTCCCCTTATGCTACAACATGGGGTTCTTCAAGATAGGTGTGAATAGGATTCTGCAAGGCCGGCAGCGCACCCGCATACCTCCTGGTGTTGCAGGTGTCCATGGACGGCGGAAGCCACTTGCCAACATGTGGGCCGCTTGCCCGTCTGCCTCCATTAATATAAAAAAATCAATACCGACAGTAAGGTCCCTTTGCTCAGATAAAGTCACATTACTTTAACACTTTAACTTAACAACTTTAACTTAATTTACTTTAACTTTAACTTTAACATGATAACCTTAACTTTTAACCTTTAACTTTAACGTTAAAGGTACTTTAACAACTCTATATGAATACAATGATATGATTACTCGTTTTCCAAGATGCATTGGTCTGTTCTTAATGTTTTTTGTTTTCTCTTCCTTACACACCACAAAGAAATATTTCTCGAGGCGACAATTTATTTCCTCCTTTATTTGTTACGCCATAACCATCTGTAACGGCTTACTTCCTCCGAACAAGGGCACGAGTTTTATTTATTGGCTAATTATTTAAAAGGGGAAAAATATTTCGTGGTATTACATAATAACTTTTGACTTTTAAAGCTATTTCGTGCAGCCCCTTCGTGGAGGGTAAAGGGTAAACGGGGGACGATTTTTACAATTTTGTTGTAATTGTTGGAACGCCGTAAACTTTGAGTTGTAGATAGACATTGCTTTGTGAAGTACGTGGAATCTGTACCGTCTATTTGGTGGTAATTGGCTCAATTAATGTTAAGTATTTTATGCAACGGTGATAACCTAGGGGTTATCACCGTTGCATAACCTTGGGTTCAAATCCTCGGCCGGTACACTTAAAATGCACCAGTTTGCATTTTGCAAGTCGTGTAAATTTTTCTTTGTGTAAAATCGTCATGAGTGTTGCACATTTTTTGTAAGTTCGGTATGCAGACAAGACGGGAACGTCATCTCTCATTGTTTTGGCTTTTATGACGTCAGCTATTCTTTGGTTGTTGTCGCACGCTAGGTGAAGGTGCGAGCTCAATGACTAAAAAAAATCAACCATCCTTGACGTCATTAGTTTTAAAATTTTCAATTTAAAACAAATTTTTAAGTTGCATTTTCGTTACTGTTCTTTAAATTTTGTTCTTTTTTATTATTATAATAACGTTTAGGCTTTATCTTTGTAAATATATAACTGTTTATTTGTGGAGATTTTAATTAGTATGTCTGCTCATTTTATTTTTCCATTACATTGGTACTATTTTTAATGTCTCTAATCTCCTTTAAAAAAGAATGAAAATGAATGTCATAAGAGTTGACACGTTCAATATTTGAAATTTGATATACGGCATGTTATAAATTAAGCATTTTTAATTTGCAAATTGATTTGCCTATTATTAACTTATAGTATAGCCGTTTGGGGTGGAGCTGATAAAACTGCAATGTTACAAGTTGAAAAGGCACAGAGGGCAGTACTAAAGGTTATCTACAAGAAACCAAATCTATATGCAACCTCTAAGATTTATTCTGTTAATCAAGTGCTCACAGTGAGACAGCTTTTTATTCTTAATGTTATATTGCGCACACATAATTCTATCTCTTTTGATGAGAACTTAATTGAAAATAAGCGTCGGAAAGACTTAGTCTTCAATATTGAAAAGCATCGAACTGTGTTTTCCAAACGTCACTTTCACATTATTGGTCCACATGTATATAACCAGATAAGCAAGCACTTGAATATATACTTTTTAAACAAATATAATATCAAAAATAGGGCTAATAAATGGTTAAAAACCTTAAATTACAATGAAACAGAAATTATTTAAAATTTATAAATGAATAAATTATCTAAGTTTCACATCTATAATTGCATAACATATCCATTTCATTAATTACATATCCATGATCTTAATCGAATTGCACAAAACACATAAATACAACACAACATTTACACACTATTACACAATACCCATAAATTGAGTTTAGTAGATGACCCTAACTATAAAGTATATAGACTGTTGTGGTGTTGGCCGGGTGATGCAATCACACGACACAGGGACCATAAAGTACCCTATGTGTGATCATACATTTAATGGTGTAACCTATATCTCAATGTTAAGTTGTTCAATAAACGTTATTATTATTATTAATAATAATAATTAAAAAATGTATAAGCTTTAAAGATACGCTGGCACGCCTCCGGATGTGCTGCCTACCTTTGGAGATATAGGAATGGATTTGGAAAAAGGGTTGGGAAAATGGAGAGGGATAGGATGAGAATGGGCTCTGGCATATCTCATTCACTACTGAAACACGTACGTACATTAGGGAAATAAAGTAGGAAATGCAGTACATTTCAAGGTAGTCTTCTGTGAGAGAGGGGAAACGTGGCCAGTCGAGCGCGCCCAACAGCTGTTGGATTGCTGCGTGCACTCTCCTCCTCAAATACACATTATAGAGCCAAAAACAACAATGTGTCCAACAACATTCGATTTCAGCTCACATTCATCTTTAATTCATTCCATTATTCTAATTTCCAAGTTGTACCTGTATTTAGAGCACGTACTGTAACAACAGTCAGCAAATTCTTGCGGTCGGCGGTTGCTGCGTCCTTTCTGTTGCCACGCTAACAAGAGCATGGCTCTGTTTTAATAACTCGCTGTAAGTACTCTCTTGTTTGTATTTAGCTGTAATAGGAGAGAAATATTTAGTTATTCTAGGAAAAAGGCACTTACTTCATACTTGAGTGGTTTACATATTTTGTTATAATATTACTTAATGCAAACTGTTAGCTTGAAAATTAAGTATCCGTGTAACATAGTGGCACCCCCATCGTCCAGAGTTGTTAGAGGCAAAAAGACAGCCCAGTAGATCAGCCTTGTCCTTTGCACTGTGGGCCAGTGTATCATCGGGTTTCCGCAGCGGTGGCAGGGAAGATCGACAGAAGCTATTGGCAAGCGATCAGAAAGCCTACTACCAGAAGGGTAGTTCGCTAACCGATCACCAATTCTGCTGACGTGCTGGAACTTAGCCTTGGCAGTCGTCCTCTTGTATTGAACACTCTTGTTCAATACTGTCCTCGAGGCAGTATTGAACTCTTTCCTCAAATGGGAGGCATTCGGAAACTTTATTAAAAGTGACAATTTTTGTATAGAAAATGTATGTACGTCTTAAATGAATAAACATTACCACCAGGCAGAACTTACTGTCTGTCTGTTCGTTTCCCATATTTCTATAAAAGAACAGAATTGTTACTTTAGTACTTTAGCAATTGCATTGCCAAAATTTAATTTAGGAAGAACTCTCGTACTACGTTTTACTTGTGGTTGAATGAACAATGAACATACAAATGTTAACATTCACTCAACTGTTCCTAACAAATTTGAATTGAAACAGTGAACAATAAGTGGGACATTTTCATTTTTTGCGTTTCGAGCGGAAGAGCGCAATATGCCTGTGAAGTGGGCCTCTCGACTGCACTTGCCTTTTTATGGCTCGACTCAGCTCGAGCTAAACAACTAAGGCTACTCGAGCTACTTATGAGAGGTGCTTAAAATGATATATTTGAGGCTGTTGTTATTATATCTGTATTTATAAGACGTATACGTTTGTTTCTATTGGGATCACTGTTTTAAGATGAGTTTGAGTGAAGGCCAATCAATGGGCGGGACATAAGGCTCTTCATGAGAGCTGTGAACAGGATTGTGCGCGTTCGTCAGCGCACCCGCGTGTTGCCTGGTGTTGCAGTTGTCCATAGGCGGCGGTGACTACTTACCATCATGTGGCCCGCCTGCTCGTCTGCCCTATTCTATAAAAAAGGCCACATGAGATACTTAAATAAATAAACACTTCATTTTGAGAGAAGTTTAAAGCGACAGAATACGAATGGGGAAAAATGTATGGATGTCGTCACAATCCACCGACAAACATAAAATTAGTGACTATGTACCATGACCGTTATAAATAATTGTAACTACTAAATCGATGGGGACACTACTAAAAAATATGAAAAATATTATTTTAATCAATAAAAATAAACGAAAAATTATTTACCGGCTTAAATTAAAAGATATATGAAATAAATTCTTTCATTTGAGGTATATTTCACGTGTGTTTGTACATGTTGATTTTTTCGGGATTTCTACAAGTTTCCATTAGAAATTACCGAAGAGATGAAGTTTATAAAAAAGCGCTTATCCACAAATTTATATATATATATATTTTTTATAGGTACTGCATTTTCTTTTACCGCCATCTATGACGTATTCACAATAATACAGATACACTGGAGATAATAAAAACACAAAAGTACACCTTCTTTTTCGAATATCCTGTGGTACCTGAACATCTGTGATTGTATCTATTGGAGTATGTAGCTAAAGTAAACATATTAATTTAATTTAAACACTTCACGTAACTAATGTATCCGCACAGGAGCGGGGAAACAAATCTACAGCTTATATTTAGTCGAATTGTTTGCAAGATATGTATGTATATAGAGATGCGTAGAGAATGTTTAGTAATTACTAGCGGTGCCGGCGACTTCATTCGCTTGTACTTGTGATTCCCGTGGTAGCTTCATAATTTATCTGGATAAAAATATCCTAATTGTTAACCCAGTATATAAATTATAGCTATACCAAGTTTCATTCAGACTGACAAAAATTTCTGTGTTGGGCTCTGTGTTACATTTTGAGTATGTGTAACAGTACAAAAACGTGCCCAAAACAATAAATCGGCGCGAACTGGTGGTCTGATAAAAAATTTCATTCTTAAAATTACCGTAGTTAGGATACTGTGCAAGCGAGAAAGTGTCACCTCGTCTGCAAAAAGGAAAAAAGAGATAAAAAGCAAATAAAATCCTCTCCAATTAGGTTAATTGCGTTTCGTTAGATGTCGACGACACAGTATAGATGAAAAACAGTAGAGTATTTTTATACAAACGTTGGTGATGTATTTCACGCACATAAATGTGCAGGGAGAGTCTAGTAGAAATTAGATTACTTGTTCCTAAAAACTGACATACTCCTAATATTGACTCCAGGCTTACTCGAGAAGTAAATTGAAAATAAATACATATTAAAAATATATTTTGAAATCTAGGAGAAAATTAGTTTGATAAAATATTTGAGAAAATCTTAAGAATATTTGAGTTGGAGACGTGGTGGGGAGCTCGTGGTATCTCTGTCAGTCACAGGTAAAATGACATTCTAAAGAATGTTTGTGACAATGTTCTTCATTATAGTTTTTTATCAAAGTGTGACTTAAGTCCTTTATCTGTCATTTTTAAAGATATTTTAATTTTTATATTGTAATCGGGTCTGAACGCGTAAAATTATGAATATACTCGTATATAGAAGATATATATGGAATCCAACGAATAACAAATTAAAACTTGCGTTTTACCGTCGAATATGTCTGCGGACATTGTTAGTATACTGTGTCGCAAGCCTTACCGATTCTGAAGATCAAATGTGGGTAGTTGATAAAACTGCTAGCAGCTTCCATCCTGGACAACCCGTCTCTTCAGTCAAGTCGTGCCCACGGCAAATGTAACCCGTGCCGAAACGTCGAGTAGTAAAGGTTAACAAAAACCTTTAAGTTTACTCGTTCGAACCAGATTTACAATATAAAATGTGTACAAAACGCGTAAGTTTAAAAAGATAAATTCTAATTTTGATTTCCCAGACCTATTTCTAGTATTTAAAGTTATATAATTATTTTTTTATACATTTATTTAACAGTCTTGATGTTGAGGCAGGATGGCATTCCCAAGCAATAACGAGTAAGAAGTCATATTGTAACATGACATTTTACCGGACTTTTTGATTCTAAATTACTAAAAACCTCTACTGGACAACCTCAAACAACCTGGACAAACTGGAAAACCTCTCAGAAAAGGATTCTACGATTCTATTTCTTACATTTATTCTCCTAAATTTCAAATTGGCTTCAAACATCAAATGCCCATATCGTTTGTTCCTACTGCTTACTGCACTATAAGAATGTTTTCTGTGACAAACACTATTTGCGTATTTGCGAATTTTCAACAATTATTATCTCATAGTTTGTTTATGAATGAATCGCTGTACTAGACATTGCAATGTCATAAAAAGTAGGACGTCAAAATTACCACAAAAAATATTCGTGATAAAAATGCCCGGCTATTTTACTAAAAATCATTACTCGTCTACTGATTTTTATGTTTATTAATTTAAAGGTATATCCTTTATCGACAATATTGTAATATTACTGTTTGTAACTTGTAATGTGTCTTCGTATTCCGATTGCGAAGGTCGATTTGACCCTATGAATCGTAATTACAAATTAGCACAATGTTTCAGGTCAGTGAACCTACGTGCTGCGGAGGAAAGAATTAATTGAGTTTTTATTATTCTCGGTTTGTATTTGTGTATTAATTAGACTATTGTTCTCAGAAAATGTAATTGGCAATTGAAAATTTTTAAACACTTGTGTATAAAATAATCAATGTTTTTCTCTTGTATTGCCACTGTTCGTCATTGTTTACTAATGTTGTAATATATTACGGAAGTCTTTGGGCTACTATTATAGTATTTCACCAGTATTACACAACTTGGTGGAACACATGCTCGTCTTTTACTTTTTCTGTATAAAAAATAATAATAAATATTTATTTTTCTAGTAATATTTCTAGTATACCATCAGCGTGTGTCTCATCACTGCTGGATATGCCATATGGCTTAGGAGTGGGACCGGCCTATAATTCTTCAGTAGTGTCCTATCTCCCGCTTTGAAAAACAACACAACTACACTCCTGTTCCACACCTCGGGTGTGATATAATACCATTATGGAGAACGGCATCGAACAGTCCTTGTAGCTCCCTGAGAACGGGATTCGCTCCGGTCTTCAGGAGCTCTGCCGTAACTCCATCATCATCCGATGCTTTGCCGTTCATAAGCTGTCCAAGAAGAATCCTAATCTCGCCCAGGTTGATGTCGGGAATGTCGTCGGTGTATTTCCGTAAAAACATTAGTAAACAATATCTATTTATATGCAGTCAGATTGTCAGGAACTTTTTTATTCGAAAAGTCAGAGAATATTGTAAGCTGTAAATGGGATTTCTGTAATTGTCAGCATTTGCATTCTAGCATGCAAATCAGACGAGTTTGATTTGTTGACTACTGTATAAATCGTAAAATATATTGTTTAAGATCTAATTGTGAAGACTGAAATCGTGACTATGTTTATAACACTTAGTTAAAAATTACATTTCCAAGCATTTAAAGAAAATCAATTTTATTAAATTTATGCTACATGTTTCTTATATAATTGCTCAATACAAAGTACAGAAAAATGTTTTTTTTTACAAAACAGAAATACCTAACATAGGAAATGTCAATTAACTCACAGAAAAATATAATGAGCAGAATTCATGGTTTCATTGTTGGGGAATACATTCAATTAACATTCCCTGTATGTATATTTGTATGTATTACTATCGGGAACATTCTGTATGTAATTTAGTAAGTCATTCCTTTATGTAACGTTATTCCTTAAAGTAAAGAATGGGTATAGTAAACTATACTAAGGTAAGGTATAGTAAAGTATAGGTATTAAAATACTTGGGCAATTATTGAAGTCCTTTCTGCTCATTTAACATTAAAATTTAATATGTAATTTCGTATCCATCTTCATTAAAATAGGAAAGCGCGCTCTAGAATTTCACTCAAACTTTGGAAACGTAAAAAGGATTTTCATTTGAAAACATTAAAACGCGAACGTGGAGCCAACAACTTTACCGCCCGTTAAATGGAACTCAAAATGCAAAATCGACTTTTTAACTAGTTCAAGAAATTATTTTAGTGAAGCCAATATTTACCAAACGTTCACACATTCACCATGTACAGTCGAAGCTGGTGTTTGGCCACGGCTTTAATTTTGGAAAGTGAGTTCTAATAAATGCCGAATAATGCCGTCTACTATGCTCCAGATCTGACTACCCTTCACCCTTCACCCTACGAGTGTCACAATTAGTCCTCGTTTGCGCAGTAGCTTAAGGCAATTGGCAAACGAATATCAGGCGTCTTATGACCGGAACTACCAACACAGGGACCACACCTGAAGTCAAAGGTGCAGCGACGAATCACAGGCGGCGACGATAAAACCTGTAATCAACTTTGCTTATATCTCTCGAGGCTGAAATGTTAGAACTATTGAACCATCTAAAACATTAAAGTCAGGAATTTGGTCTTGCTATTAACAGAAGGAAAACCAATATAATGTCAATAGACTGCTTCACTATCCTACAACGTACCACCCGAATGAACACGAATCCGCCGACAAATTCCTATATCTTGGTTCTGTCATAAGCAATAAAGAAGTTAACTTTTAGCTACAAGTGTTGTTGCTTCTGTTGATTGTCCTAAATAAATAAATATTGATATAAAGAACCGTAAAAACCAGCCCTAAAAGATTCACAGAAGACAATGTGTGAGGTGGCCCGTGTCCAGCACTGGACGATATCAATTAATTAATTAATTAAATTTGTAAGTTGCAGTACATAATTAACATCCTGCTTAGGGCAGCCGTGCCACTTAACATTAGATTAACCACTTAACATGTTACATTAGGTATATCTATTATTACTTAAAATTACATTATAACTTATTAATTATTAATTCATTAGTTATAGTTATTAAATTTATTATATCTTCTTATACACATCTAAAAATAATATAAAATTTATGTCATTAGCAACTGTAAAAACGAAAATACCCACGTTAAATGATTAATGAAATATTTTTTTTATATAGACAAGTGGGCGGACGAACAAGCGGTCCCACGTGATGGTAAGTGTTACCGCCGGCCATGGACACCTGCAACACCTGGGGGTACGCGGGCGCGCCGCCAACCTGCAAAATCTGTGATTATTTGAATATAGTATATATTTGCAATGATTAAATAGTTACAATAATATTGAACAATAATTGGATAGTTACGATATTGGATAGTTTTGTCATAGAGATGTGTCCGCAAAGAAATCCCTCATCGAATAATAACATTTTTTAATTAGAATATTTTTTTAATTTTTTTTTTAATATATAATCGAAATAAAAGCTGGTTACAATTATGTTTGTCGTTACGGTTACTCCCAAAATTTTGATCTCCTGCGTCTGCTCATTAGATAGAAAGAAAACGTAAAGAATTTTAACATTTAATCAGACAACATAAAATACAACCATTTTAATGGAAAATATTACTGACGTGACCTATCATTATGTGCCAACAAGTTGCGTCTATTTCATTCTTAGTAATAAATTATATAGTTTGTGGGAAAGAGAAGGGAGATTCCGTTCAAAAGACGGCGAATGTGAGCGGAAATTGAGTAGACCCTTTTCACTTTTGATGTCAAACCTAAAGTGGGATTTTCGCTTAGAATCTTTTTTCTGTCTCGCTATTTAAGATTACTCGTATTTAATACCAAAAAGAAATACCTAACTAAATATCTAGTAAAAATATGGCAATAATCTTAAAAAGTAACAATTTAAACAAAAGCAAATAAAAGTTAAAAATAATTGTTCAATATCATTATAATTATTAACATTACCGATGTATACCTACGTTTTATTAATTCTTAATTGAATTCCCGTAACTATAATACGTCATTTTTTTTCCGAAAATTATACTAGACTGAATTAAAATTACCAATAATTAAAAAGTACCATACAATTAAATTTAAAAATCTTCTGTTTAGGATTTTTGATGATAAGTCCTTTTAGTTCTAAATCTTCGAATTGCTACTTAATTTGATAGTTATTATGTTGTGCATACTTTACGATTTTTTTATGAAAAAAAAAGCGGCTGACGAGCATGCAATCCACCGGATGGTAAGTGGATACTGTCGTCCATGGACATCCGCTATACATGCCAGCATTAGTCCAAAATGACAAACCTCCCGGATGCGCTGTCTGCCTTTGGAGATTGTGGAATGGATTTGGAGAAAAGGCTGGGAAAATGGGGATCCTAACTTATCCCAAGTTAGGATGGGATGGGAATGGACTCTGGTATATCACACTCACTGCTGATACACGTAGGTACATTGGGGAAATAGGATAAAGTGAATAGGATGGCATATTACGATGAAGACAAACATAAATATTTAATAACTTATGAGTAATGTTGGGCGTAACATTTCTGGAAATAATTGTCAAAGCTCGTTTATGGTATTATACTCCAATAAATTGTTTGAAAATGTTGTTTCAATGATTTTCAAAGTTAATTTCTAGGTGAACAAAAGAAGGAAATTTCGAACAAAAGTTGGAAATTTGGTGGGAATTACAACAGTATACAGGAATTACTGTAGTGTACAGTGGCGGAGATAAAACAAACGGTCGCGGGTGAATTTCGCGGAGTTTCCGTTACGGGTCACAAATTGTTTTTGTGGCCGCCCTAATTATTTCCACTTGATGGCTTCACACGCAGAGCTAAAGCTTGACTGGAAGGAACATTATAGAAAATAAAAAAGAATGTTTGACAAATGAAAGTTGAGACTGGAAAATTGTATTCACATGGAGCGAGCCAAACAAACCTTAAGTTGTATAAGCATTGGCTTCTTTCGGGGTTACAAGCGAGTTACAGCGCGCTATATCGCTAATTGTTAGCGCTTTTATAGGACTTCAGTTGAACAAAAGAACTCTTAATCAGCTCTTAGAGAACTTTTCTTAGTGGCAAAATGTTAGTTGGATATTGTCTCCAAAGATGGAATGTTTTTGTGTTCGTGTCTTTTTCTCCAGTTCCTTGTACAAAACTCTACAACTCTACACTTTCAGTCACTTCTGTAACTTTTTATATCTACGTGTGTACCCCTAGCACGGTGCGCCTGGCGTCCCAGCACGCAATAAAAATGCAAACTTGTCCGCGTGTATTATTCCTTTTTTGTATGTACAGAAATTAATTCCGACGCCGTGAATGTTAAGAACTGTATTTTATGTGTTGATTTTTAAAATTTTTCTAAACGAATTTTCTTTTTACGGCGGTAATTGACTTTTAATTTGTCGCATTTTATATAAAAAAAAGAAACAGATAATGCGATTTAATTCGTGATACCAATTATTTGCAATTCAATGAGTTCTTCAATTTGAAAAATATGTGCAGTCAGCATCATAAATATGTTACCAATGTATTTCACATATTTGAATAAAATTTACTGAATGTGACAAGGTTTTAATGTTGATAACATATTTATGATGCTGACTGTACCTACTTACATATTTGGTTTGTATAAATTATCTACTAATGGTATGTGTCAGTCACAAAAGTAGATTTTTTCTATTTTAGAAAAATTATTTAAGTAACATTGTATTGTAAGAATTTACTGAAATTTCAACGTGACGACGAATATTATCAAAAGTACCAATACCTACGTCTAGTGTAATGCTACATTTTATGTTGAAACTAAAGCAGTCGCCCCACTAAGTTACGAGCGCTACGTCGTTTGTCCAGAATTTCGTAACGTTCTCTCTATTTACGACTTCCATGTTTGTGGAATCCTGCCGATTAGTAAAAAAAAAGTTGGACTTACGATTGTGTCCTCGTGATTTGGACCACTAGTTCTCGTGACGAGAACGACTGTAGAATGCTTCGCCTGACTAACTCGCAGGTACTACAACATTGAAAATTTTCGCATTTAGCAATATAATGTATTGATTATTCACATTGGTAAATTATGTAGGCTTGCGTACGTTACATGCAAATAACGAGTTGAATATCTATACAATTATATATTGTATTGTTATTGATTTTTTTTATAAACTGCATAACTTAAAATTCCTCCGACTTTGCTTGCAGAACTAATCGCCGATGGGGCAGGAATTTTCAATTTTACCTGCGATTTACATATTCAATGAGACTGAAACCCTTGACGGTATGCTTCGTAGACTTATGAATGTACTTAAAACTGAACAAATTATACTACAATACTTCTGGATAAGTATTAGAAACATTATTTCTTGTGTTATGTGTTGCGATGTTCAATTTTGTGTGTGAAATGTGGCTAAGCTGCATTGGAATTGGACACCATTCTGTATAACTGATCCATGCGACAAAGATAAAGAAGATTTTGTACTTGTGTTTGAACTAGATTTTTTTTACAAGGCGCTTGGATTATTATTAAAATATTGTTTAAAATATAAGTAAAAATTCAAAATATTTTTAAGGCTTTTAGATTACACTATTGTTAATATTAAATTCGGGGCTTGGACTAGTTAAGCATAATTGTATTCAATTGAGACTAGGTAAAAAAAAAAACGCCATCATCTCTTCCCGTGTATAAACTGTCGTCGACGTGTAATTCAGTGATTAACAAATTTGAACCTTGCGATTTATCGTCGAATACGTTCGTGGACATTTGTTAGTATAGTGTGTCGCAGCCTTTCCGAATGTGAAGATCAAATGTGATAAAACTGCTCGCAGCACCCACCCTGGATTATCCGCCCCCTCAGTCAACTCGTGACCACGGCTGGTGTTACCCGTACCGAAACGTAGAGTAGAAATGAAAGGTAGAGAAAAGTCTTTAATTTTACGCTTTTAGAACGGATTTACCATATAAAAAAATAAAGTTCCTTGTAGTTCTTTATTAACTCTATGGCAAAATCCCATCCGGCTCTGTCGCCATGTAATTAGAATCGGCGACCTACCACTATTTATTTGCCCCCAATTTAATTTTGCCACTTCATTCTGTGTTACATTGGAAATTGTCTACAGTTACAAACGCCTGGAAATCTAATTAGAATGTGTACTGTGAAAAGCCCCTTCAAGAGGCTGTGTACACATTTATAAGTACTATTTAATGTGACTCGTGCAGACGCTTAGACCCTTGAAGCATTACCCTATAATATCTATAGGCGTCCATCTAAGTATTGAAAGTTTAACGGACCCGTCCGACCTTTCAATTTCTTTTTCAATGTCTGTACTTTGTTATTTTTGCTACTGCTCAAATGGAGATTTTTTATATTTCTAACATTAAAAGGTATGAAAAATTACTAAAAAAAATACGATATCTGTAAAAATGGAGTTATGATGACCGAGCAGCGTGTGGCGTCAGGATATATTTACATGAAAAATTACATACAACGATATATAATTGAATAGTGTACATGGAACTCTATAACGATTGTTTAAAAAAATCTCTAAAACATAGATATGGAAAATAAGTGAAAGTCCCCTTTAAAGTCTATAACGTTAGTTTATATAACATTAGTGTCAGCCTATACATTTGTTAGTTAGAATCTTATTCATCACTACTCATAGTGACGAATAAGATTCTTATAGCATTTGAGACTTGTAGTTTAGTGGAGATATTCTTTTTGAGTACCTAGATCAATTGAAGCTGTTTTATGTTAACAGCTGTTGGGAATGGCTTGAATATATATCTATATATAGTCTCATTAGTTCAATTAAACACAATTTAAAATAGCTGGTAAAATTAAAACGACTATTTAGATAATCAAATTATTATTGGCATATATTGTTTTTTTTACCGTGTATATTATAAGTACGTATGTATTAAAGATTCCAAAAATTATCTCTACCGCACAAGTTCTGCCACTCTTCCTATCTGCCCACTACCGGTAAACTTTTCCAGTCGACGGTCTACCTGGCTGGACGACGTCCCACAGTGCGCTTCTCGATACATGTCCAGCATTATATAATTAGTTAGGTACATTGTATTAAAGTGATTCGGAAGTGAGTGACAATGAATACCACATTATTTAGATTTTCTAGTGAAAATTTTGGTCAAATCCATTCAGAAAGGTATGTGCATAACAAAATGTTTTTTTTTAAATTTACAATAATTTATTTTTACTCTAGTGGAATAATTAACAGTATTCTAGTGGACTTCGTATGCGTAGACGTTAGAGTATCTTTGGTTAGCTTGATTCTCGTGGGAACTTTATTATAATGGATCTGAATAAAAATACTCTAATGTTAAACCCAGCCCAAAAGCAGCAAATCCATTTGTTTTTAATTTGTCCTGTGGTTTTTTCTTGATGAGTGTTCAGATAGCGTTCAGATGGACAGACAGACAGACAGGCAGACATATAAAAATTGTAAAATTTTATGCATAGGGCTCTGTATCATTCATAGTGTACAGAGCAATGGTTTTTTACAAAAAAATATTTAATGTACAGACGCGGCTTTGTTTATTATATGTAACTAGCAAAACCCCGCAGACGTTGTCCTGCTATAGAAGTGGATGTGCTGCAGCGCCATCTAGTGGCGAGTTACAACAAATACGATAGCATAGAAACCTTCTCCATGAAAAAAAACATATATGTGCCGTGTCAACTTTCATGGTGATCGGTCAAACGGTGTCGAAGTCTATGAACATCATATATACCAACATCCTCTTTTATATATATAGATATAATATGTATATAATAAAATCATTATACGAGTATTATAGTCCGTTTTAAAGTCTAACTAACGTGTAACAACTAAAATTAAATTTATCCGAACGATTTATGTATTTATAGCAACCTAGCTGCGGTGAAACTGCGTTCTTGTCCTCCAAGGTTTAAAGTTTGTCCGGCCCTAAACGCCCTCTCGAAAGGGTTAACCTTGTTTATACGTATTGTACCGTTTGAAATTGAATTTAATTCCGTTTAATATCCTCTGGTAAGGCTGTTTCATTTGTGTTCCACTCACTTTTGAGGTTAAATTTAAATTTTAACAAACCAAAAAGTTTACTTTTTGGTTTTATGTATTACGCTTTTGAGAAATAAGTATTATTCATTTGAATAATTTTAATTAATTTGGTTTTGTTTTATTTAATTTCATGATAAGTATTATATTATATTTGGGCGTGTGGTGTCGGCCGGCTTTAGAATACCACCCCATCTCTTCCCGTGGGTGTCGTAAAAGGCGACTAAGGGGTAACAAAGCCGCTACCACAAGTACTGAAGACCCCATCTTTAACTGGTAGGTTTCCGCAATTAGTCGAGCTCGAAACCATTGTGCGTGTGCGTTTAGTTCCGTAGATCAATCAGTAGTTCAACTTCCAACTTAACGCTACACTCAATGGCGTACTTTTATTCCTGTCTATTTTTTTAGAGAAAGAAACGACGAATATATATTCCACTTGGTTTGTAAGGGGATACTGTCGTCCATGGATGTCCGCAATACATGCCAATATCAGTTCAGAATGAAAAATGTTGACATGCCCTCGGATCCGCTGCCTACCTTTGGAGATTTAGGAATGGATTTGGAGAAAGGGGGCGGGCGGGATAGGATGGGATTGCGCTCTGGCGTAGCTCACTATCGAAACACGTACTGTAATCTGAATAAACGTGTTATCTACTTATCTACTTACATGAGGGGAATAGGATAAAACGCAATACATTATCGCAACGATGTACACAAGCAGGGACACTATCGCACTACCAACAGGGCCAAATAAATTAAAAAACTGGAAACGAATTAGCAGAAAAGGTAACGAGACGAGACGATACGACATAATTGACAATTGACGTTATTGATTGTGATGAAATCTCGAGGATCTTGCCTTTTCGATTCCAATCTATTGAAATTCGCAATTTGACGTCGATTGACAATTTATGATTGACGCTAATTGAGAATCGCAATCGATGTCTATAGCTAACAGTAATTGACGATAGCTGGTCTCTTGGTTTTTTCTAAATTAGCATAACTGTATCCAGCCCTTTTATCGTCCACTCCCCGTGATTCCCTGTGTCTTGGATCCAGAGACACATACAAAGACAAACACACCCAGACCCGAACACACACGTCTTTTTTTTAAACAAATGTATGTCCGCCCCGGTATCGAACCCGGGACCCTTTGCACAGTGACCCTGGTCACTGCGTTAATTGGTCGGTCATTGTCAATATTGTCTTGCGCATGAGGGATGCATAGCCTTAAAACGACACACTGGCCAAGCGGTTTTGGCGAGTCCCCTCTTGCAAAGGTGATGTAGTTCTTTAAGCCTTGATTACTGTAACTACTACTAAGAATAATAATTGCTCTAAGAATTACTCTTGTTACTCTAAGAAAATTTTATTAGGAATCTCTCCGTATTAAGATAATAAAATTGATTTGATTTGATCGATTTGATCGAGCGCACTCGGTACGTCATCGACCGCCAACGTCACCATCTTCATTTATATGCATAAATAATTTTTCTTAAGAATTTCATTTTCTTTTGAACTATTTATTTGGCAACAACATAGATTGTGCTGTCTAGTAAGAGTGACCGAAGTTGGCGAACTTCATGTCCTACATAGCCCAAAGGTTGACTGGGAGATAAAAGGCAATAAGACGAAACAATACAAAGATACATTAAGATACATTAAGCATTAAGACCGCCTTTTGAAATAATTTGCAAAAATGAATAAAAAAATAAAAACCGAATAAAGAATTTCTGCACTATTGCACACCGAAGTAGTTTGACCTGCTGACGGCGAGCCTAATCGATAAGAGAAGGCTTAAAACTAATACCCAACTTCTCTATCGACAGGCCACTGTCCAACTTTTAAACGTAACACCTACTAAATCTTCTTGTAGCAATAACTCAAATGCTTAGCGTCTGCTCAGAGACCAGCGTCCGAAGCGAATAAGGCGAATAAATCTAGCGTCGACTTAGCGTCCGGTTCACGCTTAACGAGCGTGTGACTTATAGTTAGAGGGATAGTGTGGATATCAGTTTGCCACTTTGTGGAAACTTTTGGATAAACTAATTTAATGGCAAATAATGAACGCTGTCAATGAATCCTATATTTTGGGCAGTTGTTGGGCAAGTTTTTGTGATGGATTTGACAACGTTTGAAAGCAATTGTCAATCTATTATTTTGATAATTTGATTGATAGTGGTTTTAAAATACTTTCCCATCACTTTCCGTGGGTGTTCTAAATGCAACTAAGGTGTTGTAGGTGTCCATGGGCAGTGGTAGCCACTTACTATCCTCTACAATAATATAAAAAAGGAATAACAAAGTCGATAACGATATTTCGGTTCAGTTAATCAGTGACCGTGAACCGTGAACTCATGTAACCGTGAACCAGTTACATTTGTCTCGCCGTCATCACGGTTTATGCAACTTAATATTGCCTATATAAAATAAATAACAAATGGCAATCATGTTTACTGGCTTCGTTGCCCTCTCTCACAGAAGAATAACTTGAAATGCACTGTATTTCCCACTTTAACCTATTCCCCAATGTACGTACGTATTTCCCTACTGAGTTAGAAATGCCAGAGACCATTCCCATCCCATCTATCCTATCCGTCCCAATTTTTCTGAGCCTTTCTCCAAATCTATTCCTACATCTCCTAGGGCGAGCCAACGTTTGTTATTTTGGACTGATGTTAGCATGGATTGTGTATGTCCATGGGCTACAGTAACCACTTACAACCAGATAAGACTGAATGCTCGTCGGCCACCATTTTCTCTATTTAAAAAGTAAACTCCTTTTGTACCATAATCTGCAATATTTTTTTAAAATAAAATAAATAAATCTTTTAGTCATTACTTTCTTTACGTCGATGGTCAAGCATATGCAATAATTTTAGTGTAATAATTTTGTATAATCCTTACCTCATGGTCACCCTTCATAATGCAAGAGCTCGCTAATTCCTAGCAACAAGTAGGGATAAAGCTGCACGCAACCGTCAGGTGTGATACGGTAAGTTGACCTCAGGGAGGTCACGTTTACTTGACTTAAAATACGGTAACCTTTATTATATAACGAGGTACAATACCATACCATACCATCTCATCGGTCTTTGTTTCTCTACTGCTGGATATAGGTCTCTCCTATGGACCGCCACCATACACGGTCTTCAGCTCTTCTCATCCAGCCACTACCGGCGACTTTCTTCAAGTCCACCTGGCCGGAGGGCGTCCCACGCTGTTTCTCGGCACTTGGTCTCCATTTGAAGACTCGTCTCCCCTATCGGTTATGGGTATAAATAATAATAATAATAATAATAATAAAATTGGTTAAAAAGGTATAATAATAAAACAAAATAAACAGAAACAAATGAAAACAAATTAATTATAATAATGAATGCTCATCACGCAAAAGCCACTTGATGGGTTTTAATGAAACTTACTATAGTTACAATTTATTTGCCAGGTTAATATTAAGGCACAACTACACGAGCGAGTCTTTCGCGGCTATAATTTAGACGTGTCACTAATTTCAATAGTTACTATAGAGCTATCGCCGAGACGATCAACATTGAGTAGATTGGTTTGGTTAGAAATTTGTTAGGTCCCTATGAACCTATGAAACCTATGAAATTGACGTTTTATATGGAAACATTCAAATAACATTTTTTGCATGAAATTTATATATTTAAATAATCGAAGCAATAATTAAGCTAACTAAATCAAATGAAATCGCATATACATTACGTCAACGTGCACGAAGTCGCGTGCATAATGGGTTATAAAGCTTAAATCTAGATTTAAGATTAATTCTGGATCTAGAACGTATTTATTTTAGTTCTAGATTAATTCTTGATCTAGATGTAAATCTAATTTTAAGATCTAGATTTAATTCTAGAATTTAAGACAATAAGAGAATCAAGAAAAAGAAGGTAGGATTTATTGTATGTTTTAAGGTAGCATTTTAAGATATTTGGTAAGATATAGATATAGTTGGACCTGTTGCTTTAGATACATAATGTACAATGTATTAATTATGCATTATACATAATCAAATGTATACATATTATATACAGTAATGTACAAATTTAGCCGCCGTGGCAAGGTACCAAGGTAACCCCTTGTATCGAAATAAGTTACGGTGTGTGTTGGTAATACAAAGTAACGCAAGAGAGTTATCCTACCCATCTTAATGAAACCGAGCAATATTAAAATAAGTGAATGGAAGGCAAAGCGCTTATCTTCGCAATAATGACGACTACAGGTGTGGTGTGACTCGGCTCCTAATTAAAAGTTGGTGCCGAGTTTTCCGGATTTGCTTGCGCGAGGGAGTGAGTGGTTTGGTAAATTTTGAACGGCGTTCCTTTGAAAGTTTGTAAAGTAGCGAGTTGAGAGGGAAATCAATCTCATGGTAACACTTTTTTTATAGAAAAGGAAGAAGGAGATTGTGCCCGTAGGTATGGTGGTAAAAGATTACCGTTGTCCATTGATAGGTACTAGGGATGAGAAAAAGTAATCGATATTTATTTTAATGGATTATTCATTTTAAAAAATAAATTTTTATTAAACGGTTAATCTGGAAGTAATAGCCATTTATAAATTATTAATTTATTTTTCATTTCAAACGTCTTATCCAATTTTTCAAACAACTCCATTTATGGTCCTTTCGAGGTCATAAAGTTAGAAATTTTAAAGTGTTTTAAAGTTAGAAAGTTTTAACATGCAACAACACTACCAAATTTGAATTTTAAACTTCCATTTGTGGTGATTATTCTCATAACTATAAACTGTCTAAGTTAGAGCTGTTTTTTTTAATTCTAATTGAAATTTTAATTGCAATCAATCGATTATTCTAATTGAAAAAAAAACTCGCATTTTTTTAAATCGATTAACAGATTATCACGGAACAAGAAAAAAAATATTATCTAACGAACGATTTTTTAATTATCTTGTCATATACCAAATTGACACCTGCAACACCAGAGGGGACTCTGGTTAGCTACCGAGATTGTAGGTAGCTTGTGGATTGAAAATGGACTTGCCTGTTTTGTAAAATTCGATCGTGTAATGACTGATCTGAAAGTATTTGAGTATGATAGCGACGAATTAATTGGAAAGTCGGATCTTTGCGCCGATACCTGTTTCGTGAGCTAGAACGCAGCTTAAAAGTTCTTTCTTTGACTTACAGTGTTAGGGCTATCAGTTGTATTAAAAGCATTTTTATTAAGTTTCTTTAATAAAATTAGATCTTTTTATAACGACCTAGGGTTGCCAGCTATTTTATGGTCGTATCGTAACTATTCTCACTGTGTGGATCAGTTATATATTCCACGGGCCCAACTGAGCTATGTATTTTTAATAAATTGATGTTTTCAACTAATGTATCTAATAATTTAGAGGGCGATTGCAGTTTATTGAAGAAACCTTCTGACTTACGATCGTAGAATCGTTCATTCTAACATTTCATACAAACTGATTACACTAATCTCTAAAGTACTTACACAAGCTTGTGTGGTTTATAAACTCGCATATGGTATTAAATTCTATTTGACACCCTAGGGGTATCTATACTCAACTCACATTCGTGCGATCGTGAGTTCAAATCCTCGGACCGTACCACCGAGTTTCCATTTAAATATGTATTGACAAAACAAAACATTTGTTCGGCGGTAAAGGAAAACGTCGTGAGGAAGGGCTTCCTCCAGAAATAAAAATGAAAAATCTGGAGTACGTGCATCAACCAATCCCCTAGTGGATTTACCAGGGGAGACCTCTGTGTCCAGCAGTGGGACGTTATAGGCTGATACAACAACTCAAAGTATTTGTGTCCAAGTGTTTTAAGATGATACCCGGAAAATGTTTACTTAAGCACAGGAAAATGTATAGAAGCGAAGCAATACTTCGACCAATAATCAACAGATACGAAACGTGTGATTTTTATTTGCACGACAGGTAACGAGTTGCGGGAGTGAGTAAGAGTTTGCCAGAATCCATTTCTCTACCCTTTCTCTACTAAAATAAGATCCCATTCAACTTCGTGCTGTTCCGTTCCGCTTCCTTCATCCTACTAGAAGACCCGTCCCGTTTCTGTCATCTTGTAGGGTGGAGAAGGGAGCAAGATGGGGTAGTAGATATACGTTTTAACAATGATATGCCCTGTTCCTTATAATTTTTAAATATTGCCGAAACATTTCACATTTAATCTTTACAGAAGTTGTTTCTCATGTAAAATCTAATTTATATCAAGCTTGTCTCCATTGCGAGGGTGAAGGTGTCATTACTAGGATGTAAATGGTTAAACCTCGGATGAAGTGTTAGAAAGGTATTAACACTATATCCCCTTTTCGAGGGCGTAAATCTCTCGCATGTCAGTTGTCGAGCTGACCACGGTTCGAGGGCATAGTGACAGATATATTAGGCCTCCTGTCTTTCACACAAATGTGATTGAGATGATATTGTGTCGAGTAGTATGTATTTGGATTTCAAGAAAGTAAATGTTTAAATGAATTGAACTGTATATTCCAAAAAGCGTCGACTGAGTAAGTAATTGACTAATGAGTACTTACTGAATTGAGGAAAGTAAAAAGTAATCTATACCAAGCAAGGCATATCGATTTTTTAATAAATTGCAAGTTGACTTCAAATGTCTTATATGATTATGAATACGTTTAAAATAACGTTAAAGACGTTACACTTATCGGCCGAAAGTGATACACATCGGCCTCTAGAAAGAGACTATCGGCTAGCCGATTGCTACCGAAGCTAGCCGATCATAGTCGATGTGTATTACTTTCGGCCGGGATGTCTACTTTTCTGTAAAACTTCCGATATCCGTAAATATATATTACTTGTATTTATGTAGTCTTTAACCAAATTGACCAATAGTGCAGATTTTTGATGTAACATTCAACACCCAAGGACTAAGATTTAGTTTGAGAATTCTATAAAAAAAAACTACACTAGTTAAACTAAAGTAAGGTAAAGTATTTAAAATATAAAAGTGAAAACCCTATTTACGTAATTTCTATTGTAACAGCTATTCGTATTGTACTACATTTTTCGCTTCACATGTGTACAACACCGACCGTTGTTTTGGGGCAAATAGTTTTGCGCAGACTACAAATGGTGCGATGCGTTGTTATCGTAAAATTTGACACCATACCACTGCTGTCAGCAAGTTTGTACTTAACAGTAGAATTTTCCCAAATGGTCCGAAAGTAAACGACAACATACCTGTAAAGTACAGAGAGAAGCTGTGAAGAGACGCCTTTAGAGGATTTTTAGTTTATATTCTAAATATTGTTTTATATATAACTTTTGAGGTCTTAACGCGTATTTTTTTACGTTTTTAATTTCAATATACATTTCCGCTGTTGTCAAACAAGGCAATATTTTTTTTAATAGAAAGATGGTGGACGAGCGGACGAGTTCACATCGCGGTAAGGGGACACTGTCGCCCTAGGGCGATCGCGATACATGTGTGTGGTCTAGGGATGTTCCGAATATTTGTATTAGTTTTGGCGAATATTCGTCAATTTTTTAGTGTTTGTATTTGTACTCGTATTCGCCATTTACTTCACGAATAATCAAATAGCAAAAATCCAATGTTAGTAGCAGGTAAAAGATATTTTCTATGCAAAAAAAACTTTCAGCAACAAAGTTAATTTCAAAATCAGTTATGTGCCGATCTAAGTTTAAACTGAATTAAAATCACTTACTATTTGAACAAAAAATTACCTACTTACTAATTTACTTACTGCTTACTTAGGTTCTATGAGTATTCGTAGTCGCGAATAGTGAGGCAATTTCTCCCTATTTATATTCGCGAATACGGAGTATTATGCCTGGTGTGGTCAGACGTGTAATTTGAATAAATTGTGCGTAGTTAAATATGTGTATTTGTGTGTTGTTATCTCAAGTTATTTTAAGCAAATGTGCACAATTACAAAAACAAAATAGGTTATACCTACTCGTAAGTCTGTCATATTACGACGTGACCCGTTGTCGACCATAGAAGTCATGATGTATTCAATTTCAATTTGAAGAAATGCTAACTAACATTATTATTTTAAAGAAGTTCTTTAAAAATACGCCAGACTTATCAAAAACACTCAAGAATTGACTTCTTATTATATACCTATTTATATAACAAGTGTATTTATCAGACACTTATGTACATTATTTGATAATTTTCCTAATAAAACCGCTCGATTAATTCTCCAGTCACATACGCAATAGTATTACCGGGAGAAATATTTATTTATTCTTTATAAGAGCAATGAAAATTATTTTAGTGATTATCGTGATTTTTGTGTTTCGATGTGATAGTTTAAAGTTCGCTTCGAGGTGCAAGTTGGCGATAGAACTCGTGAAAATGAGGCACATTGATAAAACATTTTTGGGCAATTGTGAGTTTTTATGATTATTTATTATGTATTTTTCATGATGTTTCTTCCAAATTATTGTTCGCGAGAAAATGCTAAATTCGCATTGAACGCACACATTTATTAATGTACTTACATTCATATTTCCGCTGAATGCAAAAAGTAAACAGAAGTATAAAATTGTGTTCAATACTAAAGAAGAAATAGAGTTCAAAATAGAGAAGAACGTTCCACAAACAACAAATAGTGCAGCCATCTATTACCCTATCTGGTCGTGCCTATTACAGTCGTGTCTTGATTGCTGTTCTTAAGGAGAAAAACAAAGTGCACTCACATTTAATAATCCAATTGACTACAACATATTATTCTTACTACGAGCGCGTCAAAAACTACTAGGCATAGAAAGAATGTTATGCTGCCCACATTCAGAACTCACAAGAGACTATAAAAAACCATCGAACCACTTGTAGTCCTAAATCAATTAAAAGAGGAAAAATTACACTGGTTATCCAAGCACAATATTTCTAGGGGAGAAAAAATTAAAAAATCGGAAAGAAATACGCGAGGCGTTCAACAGCATCCATGTTCGAGATACCCGCTCAGTCTTACACTGAACATGATCAGTATAAATGTCAATTTATCAAGACCATAAGTTAATGTACTGCCTCTGAAGAATCTGTTTTACTACTCTTACTTTAAATTCTTGACACAACTAAAGCAGCTGGATGTGACCGCATACCCTCGTCATATATTGTTAGTTGTGCTAAAACCTTTACGCGACCCTTAACAATTTTTAATTGTTACATCCATGGACGCACGTTTCCCTCAAAATGGAAAGATACCAACATAGTACCAGTCCATAAGAAAGATATAAAAACCAGTATAGAACATTATAGGCCCATCTCTATTTTAGTATTTTTTGGTAAAGTACTGGCGAAACTTGTTTATAATCATATCTACCCAATAATAATGCAAGGTGTATCAGAAGATCAGCGCGGTTTTGTAGAAGGTAGATCTACAACATCTAATCTGGCTGTATTCATTGATGATGTTCTTCGTGGAATGGGAACTCAAAGTCAGGTTGACGTGATCTAAACTGATTTTGAAAAAGGCTTTCGATTGTGTGGATCACATCATCTTGCTTAGTAAATTACAAAAGTGGGGTATTCACGGTGACTTACTTCGGTGGATACAGTCATACGTTGTAAATCGTAGGCAGGCGGTTGTAGTTGGGGGATAAAGATCCGATTTCAGAAGCATGTATATAGCTTTCCTTTACGATATGAAATAACGTTTCATACACTCTCTACTTCATGACAATATAAATGTTTCAATTAAAATCGCGCGCGATTGTTGAGACATTCTTTACGAGAGGCGCTGATCAATGTCAATACGAGGTTGTATAAACGTCACTGCAAAAAAATAATTTCACTGCGATTACATTGGCACATAGTAATTGTGGATTTATCTAATTATTATTATTTTTAAGAAAGAATATTACTAAAATATAATCAATCATATAATTTCCGTTGTCATTAACGAGATTCTTCCATCGCTCAGCGAATTTATCGAAATCTCAAGGTCTCGACTTAGGTGGACGAGCAAACTGCCCCCTTGGTGGTAAGTGGTTACCGCTGCCGGTGGACATCTGCAACACCTGGAGGTATGCGGGTGCGCCGCCGACATTGCGAAATCCTATTCACAGCTCTCTTGAAGATAGCCATATCGTAGCGTAATGGACTCGAAGAATTCGTCCAAACAAGCATTCTTTTTTTTTTCGGAATTGCTAAATTCTCGTGGCCCTAGTGACCTTTCAAGAGTCACCAATCGTGGAAACAAGCACTCAATTAAATTTGCCGGAATTTATACTAAAACATTCAGGATTAAATACAGGATACAGGACTAAAACCACAGGGTACAGGATTAAAACAGGATGCAGGATTAAACAATACAGGATTTAAACCGGCGGCATACTGAATCAGTTCTGTGGATCTCTACTGTTACAAGTAGCCTTAACAAAGAGGCAGGCAGATAAACAGATAATAATAATTACACTTTGCGTGTATCAACAATTGAAATAATTAAGTATTTAATCTTAACCCAGTTGTATGTATTTTAATTACTACACAGTGATATGATTGCCGTATGACATTTCAAAGATCTTGAAGACTGTGTCAAGTTCAATGATAATGAATATATTATTGTGTAAGTAATTTGAGTCGCCATATAACTTTATTATATAATGATTACATTCTTATTATACTATATCACGTCGTGACTGTGTATATATTGCGACTTATACAGTCCATTGAAAACACTATTTTTAAGAGACTATTCGTTATAATAAGGGGCACTGTATGAATAAGGGATTAGAGGTCGTCACAACATTCAAAATAAGGTCACCTGTTGTATTTGTTACACCCTTATGTAATTTATCTTAACAAGTGTTGGTATCTGTGTTGGTGTAAAATAATGCGTCTAGCTAAGTATATCTGCAAATAAAAAATAAATAACATAAAATATAGGATTATTCAAGAAGGCTGTGAATAGGGTTTTGCAGGGTCGGCATACTTTCTTGTGTTGCAGGTGTTCACGGGCTGCGGTGGCCACTTACAATCACGTGGGCCCCTTGTCCGTCCACCAATTTTAATACAAAAAAAAAATTGCTCACTATTATCTTAAGATTCACCCAATCTTCCTTTAAGTTATAAATATTTATACAAGTCCTATATATGTATCTGAATCCATTCTGATATCAATAGATACTTGTGGCTTATATGTTGCTTTCATAAAAAAACAAAATAGGTGCCATTTTAGCAAACTAAATCGTAACCTTTTATTCGGCGAACAATAGCAAAACAAAACAAATCCAGTTACATAACATAAAAAGGAACAAAAAAACCCGCGGCAAACAAGACGTGACCCATAACAATCAGCTGACACTGACATTCAAATTTCGAGATGCGTATGCGCAGCGACGCGACTTCTCTGTATTCTACTGTACAATGGTATTTAGTTACATCGCGGCCACAATGCGGAGCGGGCTTGCCTTTGTTTTGATCCTCCTCGCTTTATTTAGCAAAGATATATGTGCGTTTAGATTTGATACAAGATGTAAATTAGTGAGGCAGCTGATCAAAGTTGGAATTCCGAATGACATTTTCCTTGCGCAATGTGAGTGCTTTTTAAACAAGTTTAATTTGTCATTCCGATAAAAAACAAAAGCTTCTATGAAGTGTGTTTTTAGAATAAAAATTATTAAAATAATTGTAAATGAGTATTTATGTTATTCGAAAGAGAAAAAAAAATTTTGCTTCGAGATTTGAGGATATTACATTTATGACTGATATTGGTACGTACGATAGGTCAAACAAAAATTTCTTAGAACTGGCTACTGTACAATACGATAGAAAAAAAAACGAATTTTGAAAATGGAAATCTATACTTGTCAAACGCCATTAAAGTTTCAAAGCTGTCATTTGTTTTCATTTCTGACGGCAATTTAAATACTAAGTGTTTGCGGAAAAATGAATTTAACAAGAGAATATTTTCGTTCAGTGATATTTTATGACCTTCGTTGGGTCTACACCAGAAACAAAGTTATGAAAGACTTAATTAAGTAAGCATTTAGTGATAGAGCCCCATCCAGTGCAACTGTTTTTTAATTGGTTCAGTGAATTTAAGCGTGGTCGTACCCACCTCAATGACGATGTTAGAGAAGGGCGTCCTACGACGGTGGTGACGGAGGAAAACATCAAAACTGTGCGGTTCATGATTGAAGTAAATGAAGACATATCAAGAGATACAGGCATCATCACGTATTAGTACGAGTCAAGTTCTAACCATATTACATGATCACCCACGGGAAATGAAACTTTATGCTAGATGGATTCCTCACAATTTGAGCAAAGCTCAAAAACACTGCCGAATGGAATGGTGTCTCCAAATGCTTGAAAAATTCGACAATCGTCGATCAAATATTGTAACAGTAACTAGTAACAAGTGATGAAAGCTGGTGCTACTGCTATGAGCCTGTAACCAAGAAGCAATCTGCGGAGTGGGTCTTTCCTTTCGAAGAGTTGCCGACGAAAGTGAAGACAGGATGGAGTGCAAGAAGATGATTGCCTCCTTCTTTGACCTCCTTCTTGGGCTACTTTGCGACTATAACTTTAGAAACAAAAGAACACTTAACTGAGGACTAGTATGTGAACAGCTGCCTGCATTGTGTTTTGGAAAAAATGAAAGAACGACGCCCACGAAGCAGAATGATCCTCCATCACGACAATGCCCCCAGCTCACTCTGCCAGACAAACGAAGCAATTTTTAAGTACTGTAAATGTAGAGGTAATGGGTCATCCGCCATACAGTCCCGACCTAGCATCCTGTAATTTTATTTATTCACAAAAATCAAGAATAAAGCCCGAGGAATAAGTTTTATGAATGCCGAAGAGGCAGTAACGGCCTTCCAAACGGTTGTTGAAGAGGTGCCTAAAGAAGGATGGGTTGGATGCTTCATACTATGATTTAATCGCATAAGTATCGTGTAAAAGTGTATCGATTGTCGCGAAGAATAATTTGAAAAGCAATAGAACCACTTCCATATAAATATCTGATTTATTTTTAAATTCTGAAAACTGTCATCCACGTACTAGGTATGTTTCGGATAGAAAAAAAACTATTCGCGAACAGCCTGATATTACGTCACATAAATAAATATTAAATATCTGTATATATGTTATATGCATGAATAGAGTGTAAACTAATCGTATGAAATTAGGATTGTATGCTTATTTAAAAGCATAAATAAGCATATAGAAAAAAGACTTGTATGAGATATTGTACTAGAATAAATGAAATTTCTGTTTCCATGTAAATGGCTCGGGATTTCAAATATGCCCTGAATAAAGTCGCGGGTGATAATATGAAGTCGCTAGTCGATAAATATGAAAAGGTTTACTGGTATGTAACAGGATACAGTTTACAATAACGTAGAATGGTCAATGTCACTCGTGGGATCAAAGCGGTTCGCTCGCCGTGAAAATTGTACCGGCCACAAACAACTAACTAAACGAAGTATACAAGTACCTTTCCATGAGATGCGTTAAGCCGGGTTCACATTTGTATAGTTCTTTCATTCATCTCATGAAGATGGGTTACGCTTAGTAGTGGTTATGCTCGCATATATACACTGTTTTAGTGTGCGTAAACATTAGAGAATCTTGTAAACTTTTACAGGTACATAGATAGGGGAAATACGATAAAGTAGGAAATGCAGTACATTTCACAGTAGTCTTCTGTGAGAGAGGGGTAACGTGGCCAGACGATTGCGCCTAGCGGCTGTGGGAATGCAGCATGCAGTAAAGTTATCAGTAAAGATTTTATTTGTTTATTATATTTACTTATAAAATATTCAACCGCTCAAGTCGGTCTGAGAATTATAATGAATTTAATAACATGCTCTTTATTTATAAATATTTCATAAAATAATCAAAATGTCAGTAGCTAATAGGTATAATGTCAAAATAAGTATAATGTCAAAAATGATAATATTCAATTATAATGTCAATAACTAATATATTCAGTTTATAATTGGTCACTTAAAAACTCGTCAATAGTATAATATAATTTGTCTAACAATAAATGGAACAATTTACTGGGTACTTTATGAACGTGTATTGTGTCTCTTCGTTAGACCTGGTCGCATCTGTGTGTATTCATGTGGAATCGGCAAACTGCAGTCGGGTAACGAGAAAGTGATCAAGTTTATCGATATGTATGTCTATTGACAAAAACAATTCTTTTATGGCTAATATAACGAACGATTATAAATCCTTTTGCAGTTTGTTATTAACTTATTCAATATTCGCCTACGTGTTACCAACCGCAAAATAATTTTGTAGTACAATTATATTTTTTTTCAATTTAGACTATCGTACATAAACATCAGTCGCCTTAAGTAAGTTGTTTTTGAACCGCCAAAATATAATTGTTCAAGCTAGTTTGATCCATTGTTTAAATTGATACGTGCTTCAGTATCTAAAGGTATCATATTAACCGCTAAACTAATCGACGTATGGAGCGGACGTAAAAAATGGTAGATGTAATCTGTTCTTTGCAAAAACTCATTATTTTATCGACGGATTTTCCTGTCCGTCGTGGGAACCAAATCTTCTTTTATTTGCCTCCTTATATTATGTGTTTTACTGTACAAAGGAGGATAATCATTAGTATATATTAAAATAGATATATTTAGATTGTCGATAAAACTTAGTAAATTAAGAAAAACAACATCAATACATTAGGAGTTTATTTATGAATACGAATCTACAGCAAAACAGAAATAAATAACTGACATATATTATATATACCAGATTTATTGCCAATAACAGATTCTACTATGTATATTAATTTTTAAAAATATTATTATGTATATTATAAAAAAAATATCATATTTCTCGCAAGTTACACTTGTTAGTAAATTGTGTGAATTCCGGGTAAAATTTCAAATGAAGAATAAAATATTAATCAGATCACTTTGGTGATTTCTGTGCTGATCACAGATTTTATCAAAATAACTGTATGTACATAAATTAATTATCAATTTATTTGTCACTATATACTTAATTAATTACTAACGAGTACCTACTTAGATAAGGGAATTTCATTATTATTATCTTTGCAAGTGTGTGTCTTAGATGTGACATATGTGTTGATAGATTTAAAAATAGAATGATTGAATTTGTAAATAGGGCTATCTGTTGGCTACGATATATATATTATATATAAGGCGGTGCTCGCGATCGATGTTATACCGCAGGGCCAATGTTGCAGGCCGCACGTTGCCTTCCAACGGGGGGGTGTAGGGGTGAAATACGGAAATAAAACGCTGCTCTAATTCACATTGAACCACAGGAGCGCAGGGAGGAAGCGGCAGTCGGCAGCGAACTCGCTTGTATGAACTTGTTAGGTATCTCCACTATGAGGAGTCTGTTATATCAAGTCACTACTTAGAGTGTTAAGTACGAACTGGTAGTTCAAGTTACTGTTTGAAGTGCTGAGGACGAACTGGCAAAGAGAGGTCGGAACCTATGCCTTTTATAGCAAGTTTGCTGCCCGTGCGATCCCCCTGCTCCCTGGGGTAGTTTATTGTGCTATTCGCTCTCCAACGTCATACATAACTTCTAGGTTACAAGTCACTTATCCTAGGGTCGGTTCTCCTCTTATGCGGAGAACAAGGCTATTTTCGATGACGATACATGATGATTTTATATCTTTCTGGGCAATTTAGCCCTTTTTTCCCTCCCTCCTTCGTTGAGTAGCAAGGGGAATGGGAGGACTGAAGGTAAAGGGGAAGTAGTGGCGCCGATACCGGAACTTCGTCATCTAGCCCGCAACTTTATATGTTTAATTCAATGCTTAATAAAACACACTGCGGGCGGTAGCCTTTATTTTGCCTATACCCTGACCTGCAACCTAGTTTCCCTAATACATTTATGGAGAGCGAATACAAACACATACAGTTTATAAACAAAAGACACTTTAAAAAAAATATAATATAAATGTACGTACTAACATCCCATAGTCTCGTAGGAAAGGTGTATGGATTTGTCTCGTACGCTTTTATTAGTCTAATGTGAGAATTCATTCGTCCTCACCTCGCTAGTTGCGCAACCCTTGTGAGACAACCCCCTTTCTTCCCCGAGCCGTGCGATGCCAGTACGTACATATCATGTACACTTGATTTACATAATTTACACATTACATAATAACATATCTTAATTGTACTGCACTTGTGCTACGCCCTTATTTTCTGTCGTGCACATTCTCCCGCCGTCGCAACACTGCGAACCGACTGGTAGCACGACGACTTTCTTCGTAGGTCTGCGTAGCACGGTGCCGTTGCCCATGGTGATGTCGACGACTCGTACCTCGTTGTCTTTACCCGGGTAGACGTTGGTGACACGGCCTCGTGGCCAGGTGTTCTGGGGTAAGTTGGAGTCGCACATGATGACGATGTCGTCGATCTTCAGTGGTTCACCGGTGCTGCGGGGCTCCCGCCGGTACTGGAGTGAGGGCATGTACTCCCGTACCCAGCGGTGCCAGAATACGTCTGCGAGCCTCTGGGCGCGCCTCCAGTGATGGCGCGCGTTCAGGTCGCCTTCGGTGAAGTCTCCGGGAACCGGCATGTGACAGTTCGGGCCGAGTAGTATAAGGTTCGGCGTTAGTGCTGCCGGTTCGTCGGGTGTCACCGCCACATGAGTAAGGGGGCGGGAATTTATGGTCATCTCCGCCTCAGTTAGCAGTGTGCTGAGCGTCTCGTCACTTGGATGTTGTTCGTGCAGGGTGACTCGCAGGGCTTCTTTAACGGAGCGCACCATGCGCTCCCATGCACCGCCCATAAACGGCGCTGCTGGTGGGATGAACCGCCACTTGATCATGCGGTTTGTGGCCTCGTGCTGGGTGGCTTCAGCTATGGACTGGGCGAGCTCTTTATCAGCCGCCTTGAAGCAAGTTGCGTTGTCACTCCACAGCTCTGTTGGACAGCCTCTTCTGGCTATAAACCTCCTCAGCGCTGAAATGGCTGAGTCAGCGCTTAGGGAGGTCACGACTTCTAGATGTATGGCGCGTGACGTCATACATGTGAAGAGCGCTACGTATCTCTTTTCGCGGTGGCGCGCGACGGTGACTTCTATTGGACCAAAGTAGTCCAATCCGGTGAATGTGAAGGGGCGTGCGTGATGGGCCAGGCGAGCTGGAGGTAAGTCGCCTGTGGCCGGACTTGTTGGTTTAGTCTTTTTTATTCTGCACGCCATACAGCTCTTGATCACGTTTCGCACGGCCGGTCGGATTTTCATTATCCATAGCCGTTGGCGTAGCTCATTTACGACTGTTTCTACGCCTCCGTGATGAAGTTTCTCGTGGACGTGTTGTATATACAACTTTGTGTATATATGTTTTCCACTCAGTACGGCTGGGCTCATAGATTCTGCGTGTATTCCCTCGGCCGCAGTTATACGACCCTTTATTCTTATTATGTCGTCACTGTCGATGATAAGACTAAGTGACGACAATAAATCTCCGGTAGGTGGCGCCCTGTTCTCTTTTATGCGCAGCTTTTCTTGGTAATAGCTGTCTTGTTGTGCCGCTAGAATCCACAATTTTTGAGCCTTTTCAATATGACGCACTTCTAGGTCAATGGCGCGGTGGGTCGATGAACTCGTGGGAACCATCGTATCGGTCGATTGGGTTCGAGTTTGTTTATCTTTTTTCTTCCAGTCGGGGTCACGTGACTTGTTTGTCCGCGTTCTTTTGTAACGCGTAGCGGTGATTTGGAATTTATTTCCCCGACATAATTCGACAAATTGCAGCACTCTAGCTGTCGCTCTTATCAGTCTGATCCATTTTGAGAATCGTCGGACATCTGGCAGATGGTCATGAGTTGGCTTATCGGTTATTGCGAGACATTTTTCTCTCTCTTCCCCAGAGTTGTTGACTTTGACCTCGACTTCTGTAGGCCACTCATTCTTAGATAGTAGTAGATAGGAGGGGCCATTGAACCATCGATGTTTCACGTTGAAGTCGTGAGGTGTCGCTCTTGTTGCGTCGTCTGCTACGTTATCTGCCGTAGGCACCCATCGCCACTCATTTTTCTTAGTGAGTGTCTCTAATTCTGCGAGTCGGTGTGCTACGAAGGTTTTGTAGGTGCGTGGTTCGGATCTTATCCACGCCAGGGCCGTACGCGAGTCGCTCCAATATGTTTTATGCGCGACTTCAAACTCGTGCTCTCGTAGCACTGTATCGGCTAGGCGGGCCCCTAGTAGGGCGGCCTGCAGTTCTAACCTGGGGATTGAGACGGGCTTCAGTGGTGTCACGCGACTCTTTGCGGCTGCCAGCGTGACGTGTACACTTCCGTCGTTACGCACGATTCGCCAGTAAACGCTTGCGGCGTAGGCCTCCTCGCTGGCATCGACAAACGTATGTAGTTCGTAAGTGGTTGCCGATTCATAGTCGTAACATCGAGGGATGCGTAGGTCTTCTACCTTTCTTAGCAATGACAGCCATGCGTCCCATCTTTGCCTTAACTGTTCTGGAATGGGCTCGTCCCATTTGGTACCGTAGCGCCAGGTGTCCTGCATAATTCTTTTCGCGGGCGTTGTCATCGGCGATAGTAAGCCCAATGGATCGAACAAGGACATTATGACACTTAAGGCCTCCCTCTTGGTTGGTGGGCGCGTGTTTTCAAGCATTTCAGGTGCTATTCTCGTTTTGTTCAAGCGGAAACTTATGCAATCATCTCTTGTGCTCCATAGGAGACCGAGCGTTCTTTCTGTCTCGCTCGCACCTATTGGTATTGCGTTTGTTTCCGTTCTTTCCTTGAAATCTTTTATAACACTCATGTTGTTAGATGTCCACGCCGTCAACTCGAACCCTGCTTGTCGGTGTATAAAGTCGACTTCTTTGATCATTTTGATCGCCTTCTCAGGGGTGGGGAAGCTTTGTAAGTAGTCGTCCATGTAGTGGTTTCTTTCTATTGCGCACACCGCCTCTGGATAGATGTCGACGAACTCGTTCGCGTTTTTGTTCTTTATGTGTATGGCGGTGCATGGTGATGAGCACGCACCGAATATCACCGAGGTCATTCTATATTCTTCTGGCGGACCCTCCCGCCGGTGATCTCTCCATAAAAAACGCAGGGCATCTCTGTCCTCTTCTCTTATGCTGATTTGCATAAACATTTCTTTTATATCTGCGGATACGGCGTATGGGTGTTGTCGAAATCGCATAATAACGCCTGGGAGGGACTGTAATAGGTCAGGTCCTGCCAACAACATGTCGTTGAGGCACAGTCCATGCGATTGAGCCGCCGCATCGTGTACCATTCTTATCTTTGGCTTTGCGGGATTGATGACCGCGAAGTGTGGGAGGTACCATATTCTGCCGCTAGTTGGCGCTGCGGGGGCTCGCTCGGCGTATCCGCGTTTGAAGAGGTTGTCGACCCGTTCTTGGTATTGAACTTTCAGCTGTTCGTCGCGATCTAGTTTCCTTTCTAAGTTGTAGAGGCGCTTTAGTGTGTTTTGGTAGTTGTTGGGTATTTTTAGGTCGTCTTTTCGCCACAATAACCCGGTTTCGAATCTGCCATTGGGAAGTCGTCGAGTGGTGTTTTCGAGTATTTCCAACGCCCGTTGTTCGGGATCGTTCTTGGGTTTTCTGGGTTCGATTCCCAATGACTCCAGTTCGAAATATTTCCTCATTGTTTCTTCCATTGTGTCACCCTGTGTTGTGGATAGGTGACCACAAAAGGTTACGGGCTTACTTTTCGACGTGTGGCATCCGTGGAGTACCCACCCCAGTTTCGTTAGTGATGCCACTGGTTGGTCGCGCCGACCCTCTAGAAGATCACGTGACACTATTAGGTCCCAGTTGTCCTGACCGATCAGTATCTTTGGGGACGCGTAGTCGTACGTGAGCTCTTTTCTTATGTTTTGTAGATGAGTGCAGCCCTTCATGTTTTCCTCTGTTATGGATTGCGACGTGAAATTCAGCCTTTCTACTGTTCTGGCATTTTGAATTTGGAATTCTTTGCCGCTGAATTTCCCTTTAATGCCCAGGTTGACACTCCGACTTTGTTCGTGTTTTATCTCTGTCCCACTCACCCCTTGCACCCACATTGGTTGTTTGGGCCCATCTATCCCTAATATATCGGCCAGAGATGCGTCGATAATGGTTACTGTACTCCCCTCGTCCAACAACGCGTACGTCTCTATTTTATTCTGGGGACCGGATAGCACGACAGGTGCTATTTTCAGGTACGCCCGACGTCGCGTATTCGAGTTGGTAGCTACTGTTGAAGTCAGTACCTCTTCTGTTCTTTCTGGGATGTCTGATGGTTGATCGGTTTTTTGGTGGTGGAGTAGGACATGGTGTCTCATGGTACATCCGTCGCGGCCGCATGGTTTGACGCGACACGTGTTTCTTTGGTGCGTACCTTTTAAGCACCGGAAACAAGTATGGCTCTTTTTTGCCATCTCCCAACGCTCGTGTATGTTAGCGTTGAGAAACTGTGGGCAATGCACTAACTGATGTGATTGTTTGCACTGCCAACATTTTTCTTGCCACTTTTCTTGCGGCTTGCGCTTTTCTTTTATTGTGTAAGCGCGTTCGACCCTTTTTCGCATAGGTCGCTCCCTCCCTGTTGACTCGTCGGCGATGTATTCTGGAAGGGCGTAAGCGCCAAACTTATCCGCTTCTTCGTTCAAGTATATTGACATCTTTTTGAAGTCGGATACTTCTGAAAGCTCTCTCGCCGCGTAGTCTACCCATTTACTTCTCAGGGTTGGAGTGAGCTTCTCCACCACGTTGTACAACATCTCAGGGTGGTGGAGGTAGTGTGGTTTCTTTAATGCTTCTATAGCAGCCACGATGTTCGCTAATTTACTTGCGAATATGCAAAGGTCACGTGGGTTTTCACTGACCTTGGGTAAACGCTTCACTTTTTCCAATTCTAAGCGGATGAGTGCCTCTGGCCGCCCGAATCTTCTCTCCAGCGTTTGTAATATGACTGGCGGGTCAGGCTCACTTATTAGTAGGCAACTCACGGCTTCCATGGCGGGTCCCTTTAGACATTTTCGTAGTCGGGCCACATTTTCAGTTTTAGTGAAGCGTTCCTTTGTTTCGTTGTACGCTGCTCGGAAGGCGAGCCAGCTATGGGCGTGTCCACTGTACACGGGTAACTCTTGTACGTACCGAGGTGAGTCCCTATTCTTGCGCATAGCTTGTGAGAAGGCCGTGGCTAATGTAGTCACGTCAATCGCCGGTGGAGAATGGTCTGAAGACGGGACCTCTTTCGTGGGGGTTCCCGCAACACCCGGGTCTCTTTCATTCCCGGCCGATTGTCTAATACTGCCTTTTTCCGACACAGCTGCCTCCTTGGGTTTGGGACTTTTCTCTTTCTCGGCGTCTTTGATGGCTAATATCTGCTTTTGATTGTGTAGCCATCGGTGGACACGCTGAGGATCTGAATCCTGTTCGTCCAGTTCGTCCTCCTCACTCGACGACGAGTCTAGTTTCAGTCGTTCGAGTTTCGCCTTTTCAAGTTCAGCTGCGGCCTGGATTTCTTTCGTTTTCCACTCGGCCTCTCTTAGGTACAGCTCGGCGAGCCGCTCTTTCGCCTCTAACTCCGCGAGGAGTCTCTTGCGTGAGGGTACGGAGCGACGTGACCGAGCGTGGCTCGAGTGTGGGCGCATCGTGTGGTCGGAGCACTCAGGTACAGGCGATGGTGGCCTGGAGCAGACGGCGACAGCGACACTGTCCTTGGCTTGTTTTTTATTGTTTGAGGACTTACTTGTGGTAGTGTCGGTCGCGGTTGCGGTCTGGGCAGTCGTTGCGTACGAGTCTGTGCTCGTTGTTGCGCCCGTGGTGGCCGTAGCTTCGGTTTGCGAGCTCGAGGATGCTTCTGTTGTCTCCTTGTCGCTTTTGCTTCTTGTGGTCGGCATTTTCTAAATTCTCTCCGTATCTCGATAGGCGATCTTCTGGATGACGATGGTTCAGGAGATCCGGCTCGAAGGACCAGATGTTGGTCACGATATGCGATCTTCTGGATGCCGATGGTTCAGGAGATCCGGCTCGAAGGACCAGATGTTGGCTACGATATATATATTATATATAAGGCGGTGCTCGCGATCGATGTTATACCGCAGGGCCAATGTTGCAGGCCGCACGTTGCCTTCCAACGGGGGGGTGTAGGGGTGAAATACGGAAATAAAACGCTGCTCTAATTCACATTGAACCACAGGAGCGCAGGGAGGAAGCGGCAGTCGGCAGCGAACTCGCTTGTATGAACTTGTTAGGTATCTCCACTATGAGGAGTCTGTTATATCAAGTCACTACTTAGAGTGTTAAGTACGAACTGGTAGTTCAAGTTACTGTTTGAAGTGCTGAGGACGAACTGGCAAAGAGAGGTCGGAACCTATGCCTTTTATAGCAAGTTTGCTGCCCGTGCGATCCCCCTGCTCCCTGGGGTAGTTTATTGTGCTATTCGCTCTCCAACGTCATACATAACTTCTAGGTTACAAGTCACTTATCCTAGGGTCGGTTCTCCTCTTATGCGGAGAACAAGGCTATTTTCGATGACGATACATGATGATTTTATATCTTTCTGGGCAATTTAGCCCTTTTTTCCCTCCCTCCTTCGTTGAGTAGCAAGGGGAATGGGAGGACTGAAGGTAAAGGGGAAGTAGTGGCGCCGATACCGGAACTTCGTCATCTAGCCCGCAACTTTATATGTTTAATTCAATGCTTAATAAAACACACTGCGGGCGGTAGCCTTTATTTTGCCTATACCCTGACCTGCAACCTAGTTTCCCTAATACATTTATGGAGAGCGAATACAAACACATACAGTTTATAAACAAAAGACACTTTAAAAAAATATAATATAAATGTACGTACTAACATCCCATAGTCTCGTAGGAAAGGTGTATGGATTTGTCTCGTACGCTTTTATTAGTCTAATGTGAGAATTCATTCGTCCTCACCTCGCTAGTTGCGCAACCCTTGTGAGACAACCCCCTTTCTTCCCCGAGCCGTGCGATGCCAGTACGTACATATCATGTACACTTGATTTACATAATTTACACATTACATAATAACATATCTTAATTGTACTGCACTTGTGCTACGCCCTTATTTTCTGTCGTGCACACTATCATTGCGACGTTAGCGCAGTTGTCAGGGGTACCAAGGAATGAATACAACCAGTCTTTACTTCAGCAATTTATTTATGATTAATTTTGGTATTAATGTTGGTACACTGTAATGTAACAAATGAATAACACTTTTGAATTTAATCTTATAAAAGTAAAATACGGTGATTTTTTTAAATTTTATTTTTGGTTCTACAGCAGAACATCAGTGACACGTGGACCCAATCGTTTCATGAAATATTCATTCATATAAGCGGCACGGCAGGCTTTTCCGAAGTGTAATATTTACGTCTTTATGGATAGAAAATTAGATAGCAGAATGAATCAAAAAGCAATCGAATAAAAGAGTTTGGAGCAAATTTGAATTTAGATTTTTCATAAGCGTTCAGTTGTCATTATTTTGTAGGGAGAAGTTCGGTAAACGGTAATTACTCTAATAACCTAAACGCGGAGATAAAAAAATGGGGCAAAAAATACGAAAAAGGAAATTTAATAGTATTTTTTTAATTCAATATTCTAGTTACCTATAATAACATATTAATTTATCGATGAGATCAAAACAGTGTATCATAGGAAGAGCGTCGACAGCTGTGTATTTAAATTCATTTTATGTAAATATCGTTTCTTTCTTAAGTTATAATATAATACAAGTATAAAACAATAAAATAGAAAAAACAAATCTTAAAGAACTATCGAGTTCTAAAATTATTTTTACTACATGTTAAAGATTTATATTAAAACTAGCTGTGCCCGGCCACGCGTTGCTGTGGCTGCCCAACAGATGGCGCTAAGGGTGGACAACCCTTATCACTAAGGGGTATGAAAAATAGATGTTGGCCGATTCTCAGACCTACTCAATATGCTCACAAAATTTCATGAGAATCGGTCAAGCCGTTTCGGAGGAGTACGGGAACGAACATTGTGACACGAGAATTTTATATATATAGAGAAGAGATTTTTGTCAGCTGTCAGATCTCGGACCATAAGAACTTTTATCTCCTGAACTTTTTATTTGCTATAGTATAACACTTATTTCTCAATACAATTAATACTATATTAGACGTATGAAAACGAAGCGAAGGATTTTCTGTTTTTGTTTACCTCTAGTGTTGACGCCAAGAAGCAAGGTTAGGATGTTATCTTGTCGAGATTGCGCCCTTATTTACTTATCGTCGAAAATATTTATTTTTGGCTTTCGGTATTATTAAATAATAATGGGGTATTCATGGTGACTTGCTTCTGTTTACTTAGGTAGGTACTTAACTGGTCCGGTTAACGTAGCTCAGCAAGCTATGGAGAGATGCAATGCAATTTACGCTAATAAGGATTTTGCAAGGTTCGGCGGCGCGCCCGCATAGCCCCTGGTGTAGCAGCTGTCCGTGGGCGGCGGCAACACTTACCATCACGTGGGACCACTAGCTCGTCCGCCCACTAGTCTATAAAAAAAAAAATATATTAGTTCAATAAAGTAGGTAACATTTAAAAAAAAGTTCAAACCTTTAGACGTAAGACTCACAGAAGACTACCTTGAAATATACTGCATTACCCACTATATCCTATTCCCCAATGTACGTACGTGTTTCGATAGTGAGTGAGATATGCGAGAGAACATTTCTGCAACCCTCGTTACAAATCCATTCTTACATCAACAAAGGTAGGTTAGCACATCCGGTAAAGTGTCAGCGTTTGTCTTTCTGAACTGATGTTGGCATGCACCGCGGATGTCTATGGGTGACAGTATCCACTTACCACCGGGTGGGCTGTCCGTCGTCTCCGCCTTTTTACTGAAAAAAAAAATCCATACATTGATTTTAAATTTTAGGAGTGAGAGATAAAATGTCTGTTGTTGAATATTTTATTATACAAAGTATGACTATTGCGACTTTATCTGAGAATAGAAATCTTATTGACACACACACACGCACACACACATATATACATTGGTCCTGCAAACATAGTCAAAAAGTCTACGTGAACATTTAATTGGGAATTAATTGAACGAGCAGCAAACAATACTGAACAGGCATGGAATCGACGGCAGCAAATTCAAAGGTGGGTTAGGTTTAAGTTATCTGGTGACAGAAAAGAAGTAGGAGTAAGCGGGCCTCCGTCAACTTGGTCGTGACACACTTAGTAATTTATTTCAGTTATTTAAAAATGAGTTGTTTTGTTATTCATGATTTGCTGCCCATTTACTATGTGTTTAAATACATTTAAATATAATGCTATATAATTCCAGGGGTATGTCTGATTGAGAAGGTCAGTAATCGAGACACAAGTGCGTTTGTCGTCAGTCCGAGCGGCAAAAAGTACTACGGCTTATTTCAGGTAAATACTCGTAACAAAAAGCAGTTGTACTAAAAAAATATTTAAGATTTTTTGAGAACGTAGACTACTAGCGATGTGCATTGCTGACATTGTCTGAATAATCCTGTCACACCGCGTGTTCCGCCATTAATAATGAAGATTACTGGTATGAAGACTAGACGGTATGAAGGTAAGATACTAGCTAGACCTTGACTTTAAGCTATCCCGTGTCTACTAATACATTTCTTACATTCATGTCTTGACCTAGGACTTAGTGCATCAAATTTTGTGTCTGTTACAATGGACAAGTTCACCATTTTTCATTTCATACCTAAAAAGGTAAGAAAAATTACAAAAAATCTCGTGGTTAAAGTTTGACGATATCTTTAAAAATGGCCTTTCAAAATTGGATGTTGACCGAGCTGTGTGTGACGTCACGATACATTTACATACAAAGTTGCATAATATACATGATATATTGTTTAATAGTGTTGACAACGTTTGTCTAAACGTTATTTTTCTAAATATAGCAGAATATGCCTTTTAAAGATTGTAAAGTGAAGTCTTTTAAGGATTGTATATTTAAAGATAGATAGTGCTGCTATAAATGTTTTTTTAAGTATCTACCTAACTTTATATTAAAAAAAAACAGCTTTGTAATTCAACTAAAAAATCAGAATTTCAAATGAACGTTTGCTCATATTTCCTTTTGTAGAATGCCTCTTTTACCTACTATTCATATTGGGTTTTACAATTCGATTAGTATTCGAGTATTCATTTAAAATATGGCGAATACGAAAACGAATACTTGATAATTGACGAGTATTCGTCAAAACGAATACGAATATTCGGAACATCTCTAATATTATTGGGGCATCATCATCGTGAGTAGCGCGTTTGAAACTTTGAATATATGAATATTTCGGTCATTTTTCAACGAATTTCTAAATTTTTTTCATCACACGTAATATTTTAGCGTATGTTATTATTTACATAATACGCTAGTTGCAAATCTTGTGAACTGTTTATTATATTTGTCCTGTTACTTTTATTTCTTTATACAAAATTCATGTGCAAGCACGTGTGACACGAATTCATCGTGCATTTTATATTGGAAATAGATATTTGCGGTTTGACTATAATTTTATTTTCTGTTCTCAGATACCAAGCAGATGGTGCAGGGAAGGCAAACGGGGTGGACAATGCAACGTATCATGTGAATGTAAGTACTTCCCTTAAAAAGTAAAAAAAAATGGATTAAGATATAATGAGAGTAGCAATATTTGAATTGAGAAATAGAAAGACGAACCAGAAATACAATATTTACAAGAATATCGCACCCTTAGTTTAACGAAGCACGCCGAAATCCAACAGCCACCCTCTCTCACGGAAGACTACCATGGAATATACTGTATTTACCACTATTCTATTCCTATTATTATGTACGTATTTCGGTAGTGAGTGAGATGTACCTACTAGAGCCCATTACCATCCTATCTCATCTTTTCCCAACCCTTTCTTCAAATCAATTCCTAAATCTCAGAAGGTAGGCGTGCCAGCGTTTGTAATTCTGGACTGATGTTGGCATGTATGGCGGATGTCTATGGATGACAGTATGCTCGTATAAAAAAACATGTCGAAATTTAGATTTCACCATTATTAAAAAGAGCAATTTAAAATACGTATAGGTAACCCATTTTTTCATCATTTTATCACAAAATTTGAGAAAGTTATGACCAAGAATTAGCCTGTCGTTTTGTTAAAAAGGTCAGTAAAAAAATAGTAAGCATAAAATATCACTAAACAAAGTATAATATTGATTTGGATTTTATTATTTTGATGATATATGTATATGAATGATCTGTAAGAAAATAATAATAATATTATTCAAACAGCTTTTTTGCTTGTCTGAAAAGTATCACTTTCGCCTTATTTCTTGATTCCACATAGTGACATGTCGCAGAAATATATGTATTGTAGAGAATTTTGAATTTCGAATATAACCTTTAAAATATCACCTTTATGTCTCGATAAATCCCACAAAAATAGACTCCAAAAAACCAATTTTTACAAACAAAATATGTTGGATTGCGCTCGTAAAACCCTTAAATCTAAATTTTTTTTTCTAAAATGAACAGATAGTAGCGAAATCTAGCGAAATCGACTGCCATCGGCGTTATTATTATTATTTTTTATATTTTATACGTTACAAGGATTTTTTATTTTCTTTCTACAAACCGAAATATGAATAAATGTTTGCCCGCAACAACCATTAAAATCCGATTCCGCCCGGAAAATAGTTTTCGATCACTTTATGTAATAAAATGTGCAATATTTTTCAAACTACCGATTTCGATACAAATACATTAAAACCTTTGTGGATAAATACTTAATCTACATAATTATTGCAAACTGATTGAAAAATACAGACAAATTGAAACATATCTGCATTGCTACTTCAGCGTACACAGATTACTATAAAATAGCACAGAGACATAAAAGTCCAGCAATATGGACGGCAACTAACAAGCCTTGCACAAACAACGCAGAAATAAACAATTCCGTTTGTACAACATGACAAATTTATCTTTGCGTTCAGCTGGTGGCGTTATGATTGCAATACAAAGATAATTATTCGCGTAATTGTCATGACTGAGCATTTGAAGATGAAATAAACGCATTTATTTCTACATATGTAGAAAGGAGGATGATATTTAATGAGGATAATTTCTAAAAGTTCAAGTGAGATTTTGTTGCGGGTTTAACAATAAATATGAATTTATTTCTGATGATTTGAAACAGCGGATTTTGTGAGATATACCAAGCCTTTTACTCACCAAATATACCGAAACGATTGCTGGCCGTGGACCTCCTTAAGCACATTGCCTTGTGCACGAGGGATGTGTGGCCTTATAACGCCATGCTGGTTTGCGAGTCCTCTCTTTTATTTGTCCTTGAGTATTTGGAACCGCCAAGTGATAAGGCAAGACCTGCGACTCATAGTGAAAATTTACAGGCTTATGGAGTAGGTACTCAGTAATGATAATTGTAATGATTGTAACAATACAATTTTGTTCATTGTCTAATTCTGAGCAAATTGTTTTCTAATTTTGAGTTCATTTAATTATAAACTGTAGAAAAAAAACATTGTTTTAACAAAAAAGAAATAGTGTAAGATGAAAAGTTAACTTTTAGAAAAGTGATAACATTCTAGCCAACAGTAGAAGACAAGTGGTAAGACACCACGACGCCACTCGTACACATAATACACAAAGATATAGTAGTGAAGCTTTGTACAATTCATTTTAAATGTATCCCACGCACACATCTACACAACTTACATCTAGTTATATGAAAAATTTGGAATTATCTGATCTATCACAACGCGGTGAGGCATAAAACTGGAAACAGACTACGTAAGCCAAGGTTGTTTCTAAATAACGTCTTTCCAAATAAAATAATTATACGGGAGTTGATGCGTTCTAATGGCTATGTAATGGACATTTAATGCAGGTAGCGCACATGTTTCTGGATATAGCGCACATAGCGCATAAGTGACTGATCGAATGAGTGTCACTGAATGATGAGCGTTACCGAACGATGATATTTATATATTACGAGCAGCCGTAGATGGCGTGGTTAGTTTGAAAAATCAGAATTCCTTATCAAAAACGGTTGGATAGTTCTAGAAGATCTAACCGAATTTTACTGCTACCATTTTCTGGTACCACCTGGTTTCTCTAGTTAATTGCGCTGTGAAGCAGCAATTTATATCAGCGTAGGTACCAAATTGATGATTGACAATCACATCAGCTCACATAAACATCTTTTACGTCACCTGAGATGATTGGTTAAAAAAAACGATAGAATATTGAAGGCTTTTGGAGTTGCGTTGTTTATAAAGTATACGAGAATAGGCAGCAGCGAACCATCCACAAGAACATGCGTCTATCTATTTATGTATTTCTGTTTGATAAAAACAGTTGTATCACTGGGTTCCCTATTTAACTGTGCAACTTATCTTTGTCCGAGTCGAGTGGCGATATTACTTTAAATCAGCGTCTGCAGCCGCCGGCAACAGTTTACGAGGGCTTCGTATTATTTCATTCACTTGAGTTTTATAAGTTATGTTTTAGCCTTTGTGCGCTATTTTTATTCTTATTCCTAAGTAGAATCCACACTGAAGTCTTTTTAAAATATTCTCCTAGACTGCTAATAAAAGCGGAAACATTTGTCCAAACCTAAGGATGTATACTCACAATCAATATTTAGTATTTAAAATCGATGGAGGCAATAATATACGATACTGTCAGCCTATGTACCTCTCCACTCTCACAGCTCGCCACTACACACGATTTTCGGTTTTTCCTATTCAGCCACCATCGGCGAGAACTTTTTCAAGTCGTCGGTCCCCACCTAGCTGGAGGGAGTTCCACACTGCGCTTCTTGGTACTTGGGCTCAGTACAAGGACTCGTCTATCCCGATCAGTTATTGGTCTTGCGGCAAATGTGACCTGCCCATTGCCACGTCAACATGCTGATTCTGATTCTCAGCCAATATATTTATGAATATATATATTGTTGTTGTATATATTAAATTTCTTAAGCCGTGTGTTCATTGTACGATATGCTATATTGATTGCTCAATTTCTAAAGAAAATGTGACACTTAAGTAAATTCATAATTATTCATATTTCTTGGAAATGTATTGTGTCGTGAAGTATTGCTAGCGTGCATGGTAACTACATGACACATCGAAAACATCGAAATCTATGTTAAATTAAAACAGAATCTGAAACATTGGAAATTTCTGTTTCAAATACTTTGTAATAGAACTGCACGAATCATATTATGGACAGTTCCATTTGTAGAATGAATTGAGCACATAAAAGCATTAAATTTATTCAAATTTCGATCGCAGAGCTGTGATTGGTCGATTGATTCGATTTAATAATCGTTTGCAATCTTGCTCTATTAAATTATGATGATTCGATTGAATTAATGCGACCATTTTAGTTCACAGTTGACTATGTATTAGAGGTCTTAAACATTTCCTTTTGAGATTTCAAAATGTATTTGTTTTAACGTTTACTGGAATTATATTTAGTAAGAATTTTAAGCATAAAACGTGTCCGTGTCTTCTTCAGTAATTATAAACAAAAAAGGTTGAAGCTAAGTGCTAGTCGGGAAGATAGATTTAATTATTTTCTGTACGATTTAGAAAAAAATATGTAGACATAAGGTTAAAACTTCATTAGCCATATCCATCGACATGTCCTTTATTGATATTAGCGTAGAAAATTATTTTAATTAAAAATTATTATGCAATTTTGGAACTACTGAACTGATTTTTTCATAATCCCCTATTCATGAACATACTAAAAGCGAATTCTCATCCTTCCTATTCAGGACCTACCAAGACACTTTATACTGCGAATCCAAAAGTTGTGGAATGAACCACCAGCCAATGTTTCACGTTATACTACGACATAGGCCTCTTAAAGAGAACTGTAGACAGGATTCTGCAAGAGCGACGGTAACCTCTTGCCATCATGGGACCCGTCTGCCCACCTGCCTTCTATTCTATAAAATAAATCGAGCTAGAGCTTTTTGCTTTTTGCTAACTATTATTCAAATACATTTTCTCCTCCAGCTTTACTAGATGACGATATCAGAGACGACGCGGCGTGTGCCGTCACCATATTCCACAGAGAAGGTTTCAAGTACTGGACGAAATGGACCACGCGCTGTAAAAACGACAATTATTATATTAATGAGATTTATAAGTAAGTCACTTAAGTAATTTTTATAAGTAAGCTGTTTTTCTTTTTATATGTGGCAATAGTGCAATTAGCACATTCTGCCAGTGTCAAGTTTTCTCGGCAATAAACAATTTCAAAGTCTAAAACGTATGCTGTCAATGACTGGACATTAAAGTCAAAGTAAGTCAGGAGTCGCTCAGTAAAGTGATAGTAGGTTTACTGAGGACAGAAGGGGACTCCTCGGAAACACACAAAAAACAGTCCCACGCTTTTATTTGAGTATCACAAACATTATGCACAAAATACATTTTAAATACACAAAATGCACAATACATAACTGTTATAGTAATCAACTGTTATAGTAAGTAACTGTTATAGTAATAATAGTTATGTTATAGTAACTCAAGTTCCCGCCAAAAAGTTCAAGTAAGTTACTATTAGTAAACCATTTTCAAGTCCGCCACCTTCTTTCTCTAGAAAAAGGTCTCGATGTATAGTCCATCTAATTGAAAATTCCATACTTGTGTAACAATTAAACATTTTACAGATGTCCAGATCTAATATCGCCAAGGTCCAGTCCCGACCGAAATCTGCACGTCGAGGCTCTTCGGCGCGGAAGACGAATGATCAGGGGTCATAAACGGACAAGAATTAATAAACTATTTAAATATCAACGCACTTCTCCCTTCAATAAAGACATGTAGTTTTAGAGGCTGCGTTAACAGAATAATTGTAATTGAATTGCAACTCACTTGATTTTGTCGACAATTGCTAAATTAATGCAATATTTAGACTAGAAGACCAACAAAGCTCAGTCAATAAGTAAATCTTAAACATTTTTTTTTTTATAGATATATCTTAAAAATCACAATCATATCTTAAAATTGTTAGAGCATATTATTATTTCTGTTATAAACAGAATCTTGAATCAACGAAATTTAAGTTGGAATATCTTAACGAATGTTAATATGTTCATACCAACAATAAGGTCTCTTTACTCAGATATCGTCACATATTCTAGAAATGTTGCACCCGTTTAGTTGCAAATGTTGCAAAATGTATTGCAAATCGCAAAAATCTACAAAGTAAACTATTGTTGTGTTAAAGTTGTTGTTTAATTCTTATTATACAATACTATTATTGTATTTTGAATTTATTGTATTATATTATTGTTATATGATTGTTATTTTGAAATAAAGTTTTTTTATGTTTTTCAACATTAACTTGGTTAAGTCTCAGTGTGCCGTTATTTACCTTCTCATTGGTGATTTCGTTTGTTCTCACGATTTTAACATATTACTAGTTAAATTTAATAATTGGGAAATAATTTGTACATTATAAATGCCTACATGACTTTATTTTCAGCTGTCGTTCCTAATTAATGGCCGCTTGAAATAGTAAAATTTTGCTGACGATAAAAGCTGAAAACGATTTGCTGCCAACCTATTATTTTTGCTACCAATTGTATATCTTATCGCTGACCAAATTACTATAAATTTGCTCTACTTTTAAATTCGTGTCCTCAATAAATAACTTTCGAATACGACATTTCACTGCTGGGGGAACCGATGAAAAATTAACAAATGTCATATAAAACTGTCTATAATTAACAGTTCAAACCTTAGAACTGTTTTAAAAAATATGCGTTGTTAAGAGTTAATATCGATTTATCATAATAAACGATCGACAATTGAGATTTTTGTAGATGAGTTCAATTCGAATCTTGTTGGGTAATGTTTTAACTCAAATATGGCGTTGGCGTACTCCACATAAAGTAAGCGTTTAGTTCTAAACCGGTTTATGAATCGGTTATAAAACTGCTTTTTGATAAAATGCTTTTTGATATTTGATAAAATTTTGATAAAATATTAATTTTGAACTTAAGACGGAAACCTGTTAAAAAATAATTAATCGTTTCCAAACCTACTTAGGTTCGACCAAATCTACTTAGAAGTGACTGAATTTTCAATCACCGCTACTATTTAAATAGGTCGTAGCTTTAGTCACCGCTACTATTTAAATAGGTCGTAGCTTTAGTCACCGCTACTATTTAATTTGGTCATAGCTTTAGTCACCGCTAGTATTTAATTTGGTCGGAGCTTTAGTCACCGCTACTATTTAATTTGGTCGTAGCTTTAGTCACCGCTACTATTTAATTTGGTCGTTGTTTAGTCACCGCTACTATTTAATTTGGTTGTAGATTCAGTGACCTCTACTATTTACTTTTCCACTGTGGTTTATTGTAAGTCTTTAAGTAAGTAATATTACACTTAATAACCCATACCTACTAGGATTCAATGTGTCGTGGGTCCAGAGATATTATAAGGACGAACACACCATCGAGACCCGAATATTTTTTTGTCTTTTAAACAAATGAATTCCGACCGACCGACTTTTTAAACAATTTCCGACCAAAAGTCTAACAATTGGTAGTACTCCTTGCTGTGTAAAAGGTCCCGGTATTTTATACAGCAAGGAGTACTACAAACTGAGCTAATCGGTTTGTAGTATACAACTCATACCTTTTTTCCCAGTGTAATAACTAGTTCCAAGAAAATGTAAATACCGGAAACATTTTCAATCGTCGTTTGTTTTTACTTCATACCGTAGAAATATCCAGCAAACAGCGCTGAAAGTTTGTTTATTGTTCGCAACTTGCAGAACAACGAACGGCATCTTTCACTTTAAACGGATTTGTGTTTATCATGAAAATATTTTTAGAGAATAAGAATTAATCAAAGAACTAAAGTTGCAGACATAGCTCACATTTTTCTCACAAGTGGCAGTAGATAGGCCTATATTTGACGCAGGACCGACAACCGATGGAGCAGACGAGTCCTTGAATGGAAACGCATGCACCATGCACCGGGAAACTATTGTGGGACGCGCTCCGATCAGTTGAACCTTCCGGCGCGCGGCGGTTTGAAGATGTTAGCCGATGGTGGTTGGATGAGGATATATCCAGCAGTGGAGAGACAGGTTGCTGATATGGTATTGTGGTTAAAAATCTAATATACATTTCTTATTTGTTCTCATTTTTTATTTTATTTAAAACATCTTTTAGTGACGAGGGGGTTTAAAGACTTCCCTGGCTATTGGGAATTATAGAGATCACTGTTCTAGGCTACACAGTTGTGGGACAGAAGCAAATTAATTTTTTTTTTAAAGAATTAAATACGATGAAACAAAAAAGAGTTTACAACACTATTGCAACTGGAATACTTGCGCGACCAAGATATTCCGTCATACAGCGATCAGTCGTTTTAAGTATACACAATGTCCATTGCTAGATGGATATTAGAAGATCAAGTCACAGTATACAAAAGCAAGGTAAATCCTAACCCCCACACCAGGATTCCCTGTGTTGTTAGGACCAGTTTATTCCACTCTCATAATTTTGACATTGCATATATTTATATTAAGGCTATAATGATGAAATTAAATTTAAATTAACAATAGTAAACACAATTTTGCACTCATTTTAACAAACATTTTATTGCAATAAAATAGCCACGTCATGAAAGAAAATTAAACAATATGATTATTTTAATTGAATATGAAATCAATTAAGCAAAGACAGCTCAAGGAATGGTAAGTTGTTTATAGATGCTAGCTGGCAGTTTATTAGAAACCACTAATTGGATGTCAAGATGGCGGAGATTCCTGAACAATCACAGAAATATGTGAACCGGTATAAAATAAGAATATGTATCTTTTTTTAATATAAATATTTGTGTAATCGGTTGTTGAAACTAATTAATTTTAATTATTAATTATATGTGTGTAAGTGTAATTATGTGTTTAAGGCTTCACATCCCTCATGCACGAGACTACTGAAAGGGCTTAGTGATAAGTTGCAATAGGGTGGATGGACGATTTAAGGAATTAGGCTGGATGAGAAGAACAAGAGATCGTGTGTGTATGGTATATTGTAATTGTTTTATTGGTTTTTCTTTATGGAAAGAAGGCGACAGACAAGCTAACAATTAATCGTCTAATTACCGATAACATCCAGAATAGAAGGTAGCTACGAGAGAGAGCAATGCTTCCAGTTTCTTTACGGGAATAAAAATCATTAATTTACATTTCAGAATTACTCTGTCGTTGCACATCTTTCTATAAAATCCACTCTAAAATTGTTATCCTAATTATCTGAAAGACTCGTCGACGCACACTGCGCGGAAGGCACATCTGCACCAATTATCCGCGCGGGTGCGCCCGCTGCACTTCTTGGAGCGAATTGAAGGAAATAGAACTGCATTTAATGCAGATAAAATAAGTAGTTGGTCCCATGTGAATGGACACAAAGGACAATTTGCTACTACTGAGAAAGCAGTGGAGTTAAGATTTTATGGGAACAAGTTGCATACGGGGCTGTGAAACAAAAAAGGAGTAAACTGCGCTCCAGTGATTCGTTGATAAAAATGGGCACATCCAATTCTTGTTTTGCCATTGCTCTGGTGCTATGAGGATGACAATGTTTTTAAACTCATTAGAGCCAAATGGATTCAATGCGATTAACATATTAACCCTTTCTTGTATTGGGATTACTTTACACTCATAATAATTGGAATTACATCGTTTTTTTGTCGAAGAGGTATTTCAAAAAACCTAGTGACCCCAGTTATACCGACATTAAATTATGATATTTAAATTATATATGGTAGATATGGTAAATAAAATAAGTGACATATATTTATATGTCGCATGGGAGTGTATAGTAACATTATTATTATTCACAATTTTTGACGTCACCACATCTCACCAAAACGGTCATTTGTATGAAAAAAGTATAGTGAGAAAAACGAGCTACAAATTTGATAATAAATATTTTTTTTATCATGAGACACCTTTTTTACTTTTGATACAGGATAATATTTTTAGCAACATCGATCGATGGGGACTTTTGACATTTCATTTAGAATAGAACGATGATATGAAAAAGCCCACGCAAAAAATTAGCATCGGAATTATTTGAAAGTTGTTGCTTTTTTGTGTCTATTTTAATGAGATTGAACGCTTATGCAAAATCTAAATGGTGCCATTCCGTCAAAAAAAAAATCTCAATCCTCAACTGTGAAACATCTGAATCCAATTCATCAATACATGCCATTCAATTTCATCACGCCGACTCCTTCAGTCATGAGATTTCCTTTCACATTGATGTAAACACGTCATCTAGTTTGTACAGTGTATAAGAATTATGTATTAGACATAGTTCACAATAACAAGGAATAGCAGTATGAAGTTTGCTCGAATTATTAAATTACAATTATTACACTTATTATTATTATTCGAATTATTACACTCACACAGAAGTGCTTTTATACAGCGTCATTGTACGAAATTCGAATATTGAGGGGCTTCATTATTGTTACGATCTATAGAAACGCTAAAATGAAGTTGTCGCTACCACTGATTACAGAAGCGATTGACGTAAGAAGAGAAGTTAGACAGGATGGACACCCTATCACCAAAATTATTTACGTTGGTCTTCGAAATTATGTTTAAACAACCGCATTGGTAATGTAAAGATATTTTAATATCAGGAACACGTCTCTCTAATTTTAGTTTTACTAACGATGTCGTCCTTTTAGCGAGCACACTTGAAAAACTAGGTTGTATATTGCTAGAGTTCCATAACGCATACCTAGTGGTAGGTCTTGAAATTAACCTAGACAAAATCAAAATATTGACTTCAAAGACTGAACGGTGCAATTTAATAAAAGTGAGAGGTGTTGAAATAGAACGAGTCGGCATATATGTGTACCTGGGCGAGAAAATAAGAATGGGGAAGCACAACCAACTGACGGATTGGTTTAGAATGGGCAGCCTTTTCCAAATTGAACATAGTCTTCAAAACGAACCCGAAGAATTTTAATTTAATTTAAACAGGGATCCCCCCCCCCCCCCCCCACGGCGCTTGCCGGTATGTAGCTTTTGTTCGAAGACTCGTTTACCCCATCGATTATCGGTCCTGCGGCATATATGACCTACCCATTGTCACTTCAGCATGCCGATGTGCATTCAAGCTTGATGCATGCTATGAGCTACGTCGGTGACTTTGTTCTTTGGCGAATGTCTTCATTTGGGATCTTATCACGCAAAGAAAATCTTAAATAATATACAGTTTCCATAAATATAATGTTTTCGAATGCTCTTTGTATGCCTGACTGAACGCTCTTTTTATGTTTAAATCATTTAATAACAAATGTAACTAAGACTATACTGTTTGCATTAATCCGTACTGTGCTTGGTACACAAAGAAAGGACACAGGTGTGACTCGCGTCGACAGAGACATCTCTTCCCTCGGGAAGCGTCGGGCGCAGTCAGAAAATACTCCTTTTAATTTAGTTCCCCTTTCGACGCCTTTTAGAGAATTTACAAGTAACATTTTAATTGTCATTAATTTGTATTTGTTGTTATTGTTACTAAGGAGATTTTTATCAGTAGATAGTTTATTGTAAAAGATGACTAAAGTACAATGAAAATGAAAAATCTTACTTTACATATAATCGTTCAGTAGTCAGCCATTTCTTTTTTTAGACTGTCAAATATAAATTCTAATATTGCATTGTGGTATTTTTTTATTTATTATTACAACTAACATTTGTTGCTATTTAATTTAGTCTTATGAATTAATTTATTATTTTCAAGGTAGTGAACTTGTATTGCCGCAGGACCGACAGACAAGACGAGTCCTCAAGTGGAGGTCGTGTACCGGGAAGTCTGTAGGACTTCCCAAGCACGAGGACCGGCCACTTGAAGAGGTGGTTCAAATGGTGTTCACTACTTCACCATCACCATCAAACCGATGGTGGATGGATGAGAAGAGCGGAGCTTTAGTCTGACGGCATGGTACGGTGTTATTTTGAACTGACTATACCTACTAAACGTTACTTTTAATTCCATTGTCCAGTTCAAGTTTTGTGTTTGCTTGAAATAAAGGAGCCTTAAAATCTCGCCGATCAATAGAAAGGATTCTATAGCTTATAGGTGTTATGCTTCCCTGAATTCATGAATGGTTATCGTGTCATCAATCGTGTTGTTGAATCGACAAAAGCTTGCGGGAATATATGGAAAATACCTTTTTTGACAACGGCTCCGCCCAGGTGTGATTATGCAGTACCTAAAGATAAAGTGTTGGATATAGTATAGTGATTCTAATTTAAATCATATATACTACAAATAACATAGGATTTTATGGAAGAACCAATGATTTACAATAGATCTGTTCAAATACTTTAAAACACTACCTATCCACAAACGGGCAACTGCAATCTACTTTTGTAGCGTTAGAAATTTGAATAGTAAATAAATAAATAAAATAAAAAATAAGCGAGTTGGAGAGTCCATTCTTGTAAAGGTGGTGTAGCCTAACTACAGTTCCTCGGGATTTGTGGTAGCCCCTTTGGTATCCCTTAGCCGGCTTTTACGAGAGATAGGGAGATAGGGTAGTGCTATTCAAAAGAAGGCCGACACCATACGTATTTATATATATAGCTAATAAGCAATATCCATAGATATATGTATATGTATGCCGATGTGGTGGATTTTTACTTTTAGCTGTACCTTTTCTAACTTTGTTATTTATACCGAAAGAAGTGGATCTTAAAATAAAATGTTCGTAATACGTGTTTTTTACATATTTTATTATTCGGATAAAAATCACATAAATCTCCTTAGCAACATGTATGTGACAGCTCCACAAAATCTTCACCATATAGCGTCACGTTTGTACAGTGAGACATCTTCACAGGAACTGTAGTCATGGTAGTAAAAATTGACAATAGAGCCAATCGTTCCAATAAAAAGGAATTTTTCGTTCGTATACACGTAAAGACAGTTAATTATATATTTTTTAATATAATATATACCTAAGTTTTCAATTGATTTATTTTCGCTTTAGCACTCAAAGGTTGTCTGGAAGAGACCGTTTTGTCCATAATCCCGCCTGTTACTGTTACTTTTACCGTTGTATTTACTTTTCGTGTAACTTACTTACATTGTCTTTTTACAACATGTGTTGGTGTACAATAAATGGTTTGTCTATCTGTCTATTGGTCCAAAAAATTTAATAAAATACCTTGAACTGCGATACAAAGACAGAAGTCACAAATCAGTAAGAGTATACCATGAGTTGATATCGCAGGGGTATAGATCTCCCTGGGCGTTCTACTTGGCGGTTGATAACTTGTGTCATTTGTTTCGTTCTCAAGAACAAGAGTACTGTTTACCTTGTCACGTATCTCGTTCTCATGAACGAGGTATGTAAATAGGAGTAATCTAGTCGCATCAGATCTATCAATCCGTTTCCAAGACACTCGCTACGGCTAACCCATAACCAGCCCTTTTAACTTGGACATGGGCCTCCTCATGCACATTGTTTTATGCACTAGGGATGTATGACCTTAACATGCCATGCTGACCAAGCGAGCTAACGATTCCACTCTTTTAGAGATAGTGTAGTTTCTAGTTACAACACATATGTTAACCCTTAGACGCCTTTTACGATACCCTCAGGAAGAGGTGAGGTGGTGTTATCCTAAAGACCGGTCTGCAGCTAACACACTGTACCAATTTGTAAACAGGCCTGTTTACTTCCATTCCCCTTTTTTGCATTTTTTTCGGTTAGCCATATTTTCCGGCGTAATCCCGACAGTGTGATAATAACTTGCCACGGGTTTTACAAACATCCGCATGTTACACGCGAGGAGTTAATTTCGGAAAATAAATTCCTGGAGTTATATACCGCCACTTGCTACAAAAACCTTTACTAGTCTTTATTAAGAAAAAATAATTAAAGATTTCTAGAATTTTACGAGTATTATTCACTAGTTGTAAATCACGAGCATTTTCACGAGATTGTGACATTGGCTTTGAATTTTTTTGAGGATCTTTTTGCAAACTTTATCCTACTAAACTTGTTTAACCCATCTACAAACCGATGTTTACCGTCGACAGTATATCTATGTTACCGGCAAAACTCGATTCCAGGTCAATAGCGGCCAAGTCGCTAAAGCGGAGATAGATGTTTTTATGGAAAGAAGGTAGGTATATGAGTAGTCAATCCATCTGGTGGTAAATGTATACGTTACCGCCAAAACCCGATTCCAGGATAAACTAGTTTTTCCTAAGCCGTACTAGTTAAGCGAAAGCGTGTTCGGATAAAATAGTTTAGCCTAGGCAGTATCAATTTGTCCTGATACTCTTCAGGCCAAACTAGTATTGCATAGGCAAAACAAAATCTCCGCTTAAGCGACTTATTCGCTATTGTATTTTAATTTTTACTTTAATCTGGACCATTTATAAGTCAGTATTTTGTTTTTATAGTCAAAACACTCTTTTAGCTCGGACGTATAGGTACTTTAAAACTCTTTTCAATCGGCGCTTGAGAGAGAGCGCCGTAAAACGGCGTCATCTGCAAGCAGTGTGCGACTGTGATAAAATGAATTTCAACTTTAGTTTCTATTTACTCTAACAATTTAATTTCTTTTTCTTTTTAAGTTCTGAGGATAATACACGTAGTCTAGATTATATTTTTAGACTAGCGACCCGCCCTCACTCCGCTTCGGTTTATTAAATTTAAAACAATCGGAATAAGATATTTTCCTGGGGTAAAATGGAGCTTATATTTAAAGTTAGACCTCTAGCAATACATCGGTGAAAACTGCATTCAATTCCATGCAGTAGTTTTTGCGTAATGCGTGTACAAACAGACAGACAGACAGAGACAAAATTTCTAAAAACTGTTGTTTTGGCTTCTGTTGCTCTAATAAAGACCCCCCCATATTAGTTTTTTTTCAATATCTATAATGTACAGACATCGGCCTGTTACAATTTTATTATATGTATAGAAGATAGATCGTATAGATTGATCACATTATTATGTATAGATTGAAGCTACGAAAGTACCAGACCTCTCTTGCGTTATGTCTACAACTGCCAAACAGAAAGAATTTCGTAGCACTATTTTTTCCTTTAAATTTAAGAATTTTCCTTCACAGAAACGAAAACATTTTCCTTGGCGGGCGTCAGCTGTGCAGCACTCGCGCGACGGAACTCTGAGCGGAGTCACAACGACAGTTTTTGTTTAAAGAAATTAGCACACTTCAAACACTAGGTTTGTTTTATTTCTCTGTACCTTTTGGTGAAAGTAAACAATTAACTTGTGAAGAAGATTGATGGCTTCTTAATGTAAATGCAATGCAACCTGGTTTTTCAGTATCCACCGTTGGTCATATACATGTGTGTATGAGGGATGAATGGCTTTAAAATGCCACGCTGGCCATGTGCGTCGGCTAGTCCTGGTTTGGCTGGCTAGAGGTGCTACGTTTACCATAAAGCGTAAACGTAGCACCTGCAAAAATGTAAACAATTTTATTATTTCTCTTGTAAATTATCGGCAATTTTGATACGTTACTTGACTGACAGTCGTCGAAACTACAACGCATTTAGTTTCAAAACTCAAATCCGACCTGCGCTCTGCCTGTGACATTTCAATATATTACCATCAGTGTCAATGATGGTGTCCATATTTCATAAAACAAGGGATTCCTAACAAACTTTGTTCATAATGCGGAGTATCATTCCGACCGTCTGAACCCCCTATCCATCAACGTCGCTGTTCTAAAAGTTGCTTTAAACCCTCTAATGAAGTTATCCGGCAAAAACCGGACAGATCCTTTCACATTTTGGTCACAGTAGAGGTGGAATAAACCGTAACAAGTCTCAGCACTATTTTTAAATTTAACAATGACGCCTGAGTTTAGATGAACGATTATATTCCCATTAAAAATAGAGAATAATTATTCTCTAATGATAGTAACGACGTAATACTTAACTCTAGCGAGTTTTATATATAATTTTGCACGCCATTGCTGGTAAATGTGCCGGTCCGATTATGTGCTAACAATCTGTTGTAACGTGCATTGTAAATAAATAAATTGAATTGAAAGATTTCATGCTGTTATTCCATTTATGTCGTTTTTTATATTACAAGGACGGCTCAGTTTCGAAGGACACGCTTAGGTGTCAAAATATTATTGATTATAGATTAACGGTTTCAGAGGCTGCGCTTCGAGAAGTCCCATTGTAAAGCCTCAATCAATCAAATGGCATTCGATTGTTTCGATAACTTGATTACCTTTTATCGCTCTTTTATTGTATATTTAAGAATCCGGAATACACTTCTTTCTCAACTTGGATTAATCGTTTCGAGTCGATTGTAGGGAATGAAAGAACGAGGATATTGGAAATGTAAAATACATTCATTTTAGCAGCCTATTTTGTGCTGCCAACGACGTTTTGTCGTTAAAAATGACGGGGATATTTTAATAATCCTTTTAATTTATATAGATTCATTTGACGTGAAAAGGGTATTAAACATGTTTTACAGGTAATTATACCGTAACCAGCCAGCCTTTTTATTGTCCACGGCTGGACTCGGGCTTCCTCACACACATTGTCTTGTGCTTGAGGAATGTATGACCTTAAAACGCTACGCTGGTCAAGCGGGTTGGCGAGTTCACAATTGTAGATGTGGTGCAGTTTCTAACTTTAAATTTCGGTGTTTCATGATTCTATTTTAATAGAATCAGATAGAATAGAATAGAAACAGTGTGATTTTTAAGGTGAAGCGAACTAAACACGGGCATAATTTTTTAAAGATTTCTCTGAAGTATTTTTTTATGAAATAAATCGCAGACGAGCGGGTGGACCACATGATGGTAAGTGGTCACCGCCGCCTATTGACACCTGCAATACCATGAGGCCTGCGGTTGCACACAGACCTTGCAGTATACTGTTAACTGCTCTCCCGAGGAGCCCCATATCGCAGCGTAATTGAAAAACCTCGGCTGGCAGTTCATTCGTCAAATCTCTTATGATTTGTCTAACTATTTTTATCATTTGTGTGTTCAATAAAGAATGTAATTAAATAGTTAACATTGTTATCATTATATTCAATGTAGTGAGCATAAAACAATTTAGTATTTGGTTAGCATAAAACGAGATGCAATGGCGAAATCGTCAATCACCAATGCTGAAGTATTGAGTGTGCTTGAGGCTTTAAGTTTATTTTTAGAATATCTAAAAATATCACGTTGCTTACAGTTCAAGCGTCGTTGTTTGCTAGGTCCACAAGAAGCCGAGCAACAGATTATTGTTTAAAAAACAATTTCAGAGCAGCAGATGTCTCGGGGGAAAGCAAATTAATGTTAATAATTTAATGACCCATTTTTTGCCATTAATTATAATCGGATTTGTAGATGTAAACGTGTTTCCATTTGCACCCGAGATATTTACATATTTAATGAGATAAAATCTCATAATGGTGTTGTGCATAGAGCTGATAAATGTACAGAGGTGTTTGATTTATAGCAAAATATTCTTTTAGGTCTTATTGGTTTGTAAAAAAGAAAGGTTTAAAGTTTGTAGAACAGAATTGGGCCATAATATATATGAGCTATAAATCGCAATGTCGGTCCGTTTGAAAATTGTTGTTAGTATATTTTTGTAGGATTGAGATATCGTAATGTATATATTGTGATATTTTCCTGTAAATTTTGTTAAAAAAATAACTAATTTAACTGATTCAATCTTGCCGATCGAATACCCAAACAATTGACAATGGAGAGAATTGAGACAAGGAGAGGAAGGGGCTGCACGCTTTAGTGAACGAAAACGCGGCATGTGGGTAGATCTCAATATGAAAGTTTTTTAACCTTTACCATATATCTGAGATAAGCCATTAATCCGCCGACAAGCTGTTGGGCAGTTTCGCAAAACTCAATTATTCATGTACAAATATTTAGTGTGTTTGAATGAATATATCTATAAAATAAAATAAAAAAAGATAAATCCTAAGATTTACCGGTGAATATGGGCAAAAGTACGAAATAAACAACTATTTCATAACATCACAAGGTTTTACAGTCACTATCTGGTAAATCTTAGGTTGTATTGGAAAATCTTAACATACGTCATTGTTCAATCTTTGACGGTTTACATATGTATTATATGAGAAATTAACATTATAATATATTATATAATGGGATGTAAAATACATTACACATAAGAGCACGGGGGTGTGGGGTGGGTACTAATCTCTTTACTTATCAGTGCATGACGACTTTGTCTTATTTTAAACCACAACAAAAATAATTATGCAGTATGTCACATAATAACATCTGCCAAACTGAAGAGCAGTTTGTCGTTAGAAATGCTCTCTGTTTAAATCGATTGTACACGAGTATATTGTACAATTATATGTATTTATGTATATGTCAATAGCGACTGTGTAGTCGCTATGCATGATTAGACGTAATCGACAAGCAATGATTTAATAGTCGCCCTAGCAGCTGTCCCAGGCTGTTCTAATTCACAGTGAAAATATTGAAATTAAGTCAATTAAATAATTACCCATTATACAGAATGGTAGTTACCTAGTGGTTAGATATTTTTTTAAATTACACGTATGAAGTTTTGTGTTTACTAAATTTTTACTTCTGTGGCTTTATGGGCCTGTCAATATTATTATAATCACTACCTTCACTGTCGTACGTAACTATGGTGGCAGTGGGTAGGTCATATTTACCGCAGGACCGATACCCGATGGGGTAGACGAGTCTTCGAGTGGTGGTCACGTATCGGGAAGCGCAGCGCGGGACGCCTTCCGGCCAGGTGGACCGAGAGACATAGGCTGATGGTATGGTGAGGTCCATAAATAGTTCAATGGGAACAGTATGGGATGCTGTACAGTAGGATGTTATAGGCTATAGTGATACAAATATTTTAGAATTACTAATATTGATGAAAAAGATGTCGAGTCTACATAATATAATAATAAAAATGTAAAAGGGGTAGTTTTTGGAACCTACAGAATCCAAAACTGTAATTATTAGAACTTTTGTCTGTATGTCTATCTGTTTGATTTTGAACAGGTTTTTACTAATGCATACTTAAGTGTCCAGAAGGAAAACTGTTGATCTTTATATGATACGAGGAAGTTGAGTGGAGTAGAAAATAAAAAGTAACTTTTAAATAGAATTACTAAAAACTATTGAATCCTGTACCACAGCATCCGGAGGCGTGACTACGTTAGTCATTCTGGACTGCTGTTGCCACTTACCATCAGGTAGACTGTATGCTCGTAGGCCGCCTTTTTTCCACAAAAAAATCTAGTGATTATTGAAAAATACATACTTAACTAGCAAATCCTATTTACTCCACATCCCGGTACATTTCCCATGGAGATTGTGTGGGGAAATTGTGTTCCATCTTCCACTATTTTCAATCCGTTCCTAAATATCTCCGAATATAGACGGCGTATACGGGGCAGCGTTTCTCATTCTGGATTGAAGTTGACATGTATCACGGATGTTGTAGGGTGACAGTATCCACTTACTATCAAGTGGAATATCTGCCCGTTTGACACCTTCTTTTTACAGGGTTAAATAAAAAGTATCTGCACCCTCTTGACACTGAATTTCTATTTTTATCATTTAAACGTAAGTATTTGTATCATTAAAAGTAACTATTTTTATCATTTAAATTAAGTATTTTTATCATTTAAATTAAGTATTTTTATCATTAAAAGTAACTATTTTTATCATTAAAAGTAACTATTTTTATCATTAAAAGTAACTATTTTTATCATTTAAATTAAGTATTTTTATCATTAAAAGTAACTATTTTTATCATTTAAATTAAGTATTTGTATCATTAAAACTAAGTGTCAATGTATCTATGTAAATCGGTGCTAATGTGCGTATGCGACGCGGCGCGAGTGAGTGGTTTGTGTGAAAAAAAGGTAAAATTTTAAATAGTCGTAGATCAAAAAAACGAATTCACGAAGGAATTCAATGTTAAGATTTTAATATATATATATTTTTATTTACACCCGTTTAAAAAAAAATCAGTGGTATGTACGGGCCGACAGATAGAATTCACAACCTAACCAAGAACTAACTAACAAACTAACTAACCTAACTGTATTTTTCTACGAGTTTTATCTGAACTTGATATTTCCCAAAGAAAAGTTTTTTTTTTAAATATAATCTCTGGCTTTGTTACTCTGTGCTACTCACTTATACGATGTATAACGGCAGTCACACACTACATTCATAAACAGCTGATAATGGAACCGCTACTATTACAATAGATACCTATATCTATGTAAATCGGTGAGAGTGTCTATGCGGTACGAGTGAGTGAGTGGTTTGTATGAAAAAAAGGGTTAAATTTTAAATAGTCGTAGATCAAAAACGAATTCCCGAAGGAAATTCAATGCTTCAATTCACAACCTAACCAAGTTTTTTTCTTCATATATGACAATTGTACAATTAGTGAATTCTGACAGTGTCAAGTTTTCTTCGTAATAAACAATTTCAAAGTCTAAAACGTATCCTGTCAATGTCCAGTCCAATCGGAGTAAGGCTGGAGTCGCTCAGTAAAGCGATAGTAGGTTTACTGGGGAAAGAAGGGGACTGGTTGGAAGGAAACACACGAAAAACGCAGTCCCACACTTTTATATGATTATCACAATCACCACCCACGAAAAACAATTTAAAGTTTTTTTTTTATGTATGTACGAAGGCGGCAGACGAGCATTCAGTCCACCTGATGGTAAGTGGATACTGTCGCCCATAGACATCCGGGATACATGCCAACATTAGTCCAAAATGACAAATGGTGGCACACCCCCGGATGCGCTGCCTACCTTTGGAGATATAGGAATCAGGGCCGTCTTTACCAGGGGGTGCAAGGGGTGCGGTGCACCCCTAACGCTCGCGCCCGGGGGCGCCTGTCGAGCGCTGAATTTTTGGATATTTCATTGAACTTAACGCCATTGCACAGTTTTATATACTTGCTACTTACGACAAATATGTATGCGCAAGCAAAAAAAAAATAGTCATTAACAATAATATTTTTTTTACTTTTATTACGCTTTCGGCGCTTGTCATACCGCATTACTACACTACACAAATAACAATTTTATTTAATACAACACGCGCGCGGCAAAATCTCTAATCCAAAGACAGTGTATGTATGTACGTTTGACACGTTGCCGCCCGGTAGCAAAATGATCTCTAAGTCAATAGAGTGTAAGTTCATTTGAAATGGGCGCGCGGGCACTTATGGTATTTACCTATGGTGCAAGGTGTGCGGCGCACAGGGGCGCAGGGTGTTAGGGGGCGCCGAGCGCCGCTCGCGACGCCTCCAAAGAGTCTACTAGAGGGCGCCAGGGTATTGATTGCACCCGGGCGCTACATGGGCTAGAGCCGGCGCTGATAGGAATGGATTTGGAGAAAGGGTTGGGAAAATGGGGAGGGATAGGATGGGATGGGAATGGGCTCTGGCACATCTCACTCACTACCGAAACACGTACGTACATTGGGGAAATACGATAAAGTGGAAAATGCAGTACATTTCAAGGTAGTCTTCTGTGAGAAAGGGGTAACGTGGCCAGTCCAGCGCGCCCAGCGGCTGTTGGATTGCAGCGTGCACTCTCCCCCCTCTTAATAAACGCTCAATACACATTTTTTACTATAATCAAACTAAAACTCAATTTGACTTCTGGAATTCCCGCCAAAAAGTCTAACCAAGTTAATATAAAAATACTTCCGTAAGTTATCACCGTAAAAAACGATAAAAATAGTTATCTATTCTACTGCTTTTCGTAGTCTACAATACATCTTGCTCTTTTCACAAGGCGGAAGCACCTTGTCTCTTTTTAATTACAATGGACCGAGTAATTCTTTTGAGATTCCTTTTAAAAAGGTAACGTTGTTTATTGAGGAAATTTAATTTGGTTCATTCCTTTTTTTCAATACGATTTAATAATAATATAATAAAATAATATATTTAATTAAATAATATAAAAAAGTGGTCAATGTTTACACTCAGATTTTCCTTATGTCGTGGATATATCACAATACACTTCACTTCACTTCACTTCACTACGTTGCTTCACTACTTCACTGATTACTGATTTTACTTACATCTTTGGCTCGAAGGACCATATACAAACGATTAGATAGTATTCACAAAAAAAGACAGTTTGCCATAATCGTTTATTGAAGATAAATCGCTATGGGATGCCTTGAACACTTTTGCGTAGAATAACAAACATATTTAGACGGCCACACAAAACGAAACCATAGCGTGATGTACGGTCTCGACACAGCGACATCCGTTGGCGATCTCGGTTAAACCAAACAACATTAATCGATGGTCGAACAGAACGCATACATAGACACCCAAAATCAAGCCAATCGCATTCCGAACAAATATTTACTAGCCTTCATTGACAGTCGAATCCATGTACAAGTGTACTGCCGACTCAGTTAAGAAAATCATCAATAAAATACGTACTATTCAGTACTTCATACGTTTAAATTAAATATTAGTGCAAATTCCACTTCAAATTATTTTTTTTTTTCAAATATACAATATCGCATCCATATATTTCCCTAACGTGAATCTCTTAGCGGCGGCTACGAAAGTCTACGATGTCTACGAATGAGCATCTATCTACTTAACAATAATTTCGAAATATAAGATTAAATACTGGATTACAAATTTAATAACCTTTAGCCAACATTGAACTAATTTAGTTTCAAAATACGTAGTTCAATTAGGGGGTGGTAATTTTTGTACATTAGTTTACTACGATTTATTTTAAATCAGCAATGATTTGAAGAATCGAAGTTCGTAGCAACATCGTAGACGTTCTACGTCGTAGCCGTCTTATATTTCGCTTCCATTGCCAGTTCGCCCAGTTCTATTGCATGGTAAAGGTTATAGGTAGAAACAACACAAAGCGCTTGACTTAAAAAATGGCATTCCAAAAGGGCAATGTGCAAAAACAATAGGAACACCCGCTATGCAACTGCACAGTGGTACGAAACGCACGCTCCGCAGACGAAAATTGTTACGCGACTGTTGACTGTACTCTCAGTTGAGACCCGTACTTTGTAGCGTACGCACGTCGTTACCTATCGTGTATTTTCGCTGCGATTGCGAAATTCGCGACGTCGAGAGTCCCGATAATTGTGGAATCGCAAGTCCATCTAATTGGTTCGCCGTGGTCGTTGTGTTGCCGATTTGCATAGAAATCGTTTTGGATTAATCGGATGCCGATAATGTAATTCGAAATGTAAATTTCCCTTTGGTGTTGTGATGAATAGATTTTTTTGTGTGATTTATGATTGGTGTGATAAAGTATGACTGTGGTAAGTTACTTTTTTCGCACTTCCATGCTTTACATTCTAATGCTATTTGTACTTTTGAACTAAATTTTTTCAGGCCTGATATTTTGAAAGATTGAAATTTCACGGTTCAGTTCTACAAAAATATACCTTCCTAATACATATTTGTGAAATATAATACCAGTATTTTTCTGACAAAGGAAGTTGTTGAACAAGTATTCAATAATTGGAAGCTGTACGAGATGCAATCATAAAAAAAAATATTCTCTATATTTTCGTCACGTAATTATTTATGTGGATCTTTATATTTCTAATAACATTGGCGATTACAATAATCACTACATCCAAATGTGTTATACTTATTTTATATTATAATTATTTTGCCTATATCTTTAAGTAATTTTACCCACTGCGATAAAATTATTATTTGAGTAGAAATAATACACTTATTAAAGAATTAACTTATTAAAATAATTAGAAATAAATTATTTTTATTAACTTTCGTAAAAATAGAAATGTTTTTCAGGGAATACACGTTCAGATCCAGCAATTATATCTAAAACCAATTGTGTGTCCTGAAAAAAACATAGGCATCCAATGTTGTCCCTGAGCAATCATGAGGCAGTCCCACGGGGGACACTAAGCGGTTCCGGGACCCGCAACTTAATAAGGAAAAATACATGTTGTATTTTTAGACAGTTACATTTAACGAGTTTAGTAATTGAATTTTGAATATCTCAGAGTATGTTGCATATGAATAGTTGAATGGTTATTTACATGATCATGCTTTCAGATCATAACGATGATTTTGTTTATATTATAATATATAAAAAACAGATTTATAAAAGGGAATAAATAAATTTAGTTACTTGGTATTATAACACCGACGAACACATTTAAATTTCTACTTAAATTTTAAAATACTATACAAGTATTTTAATGTTGTTTCTAAATTTTGATTTTTTATACATTTGTTTAGAAAGCTGCAAAGTGAAATAAAATAAAACTGAGTGGAGGATGAAACATTTAGAAATTAACTAAAATCCCACACTCCAGGAATTTTGATTTTAGTCGCTTTTGTTATACACTTTTGGATATAATTATTTAGTATTAAGAGTATATGCTCTGAATAAACATAATAAAAAAATGTATTACATAGAATACATTCGTAATACATATCAATTTAACAGGTCGTGTAACATTATCACGTTTACAATTAATAAGTTACATTACAAAATTGACATTTACATTTTCTATGGCTTTTTGGGCTTAACTCCTTGACTTACTTAACTCCAAACGTCAAAGCGTCAATATGATAAGCTACTTTGATTATATAATAATTACTAAACGAAAAACTACATTTTAGAAACTTAACCCCTTAGATCAATTTATTACCTATACTTTTAGTAGATCTAGTTACTTTTCGTATCAGCCTTGTCCCGCCGCAGGGCAAAGGTCTCCACTAGTAAATCACTTGTTCGGGCCGTAATCCACCACGCGGGCCCAGCTAGAACAATTTATTGTCTATACTTTTAGGAGATCTAAAGTTCTTATTTAGACCAAATGTAAATAGTACAAAACAAAGTTTGAAACTGGATTTAACAGAAAAGCGCCAATTTTACAGTTATTACTTGTGCTAAATGGCACAGATTTACAATTGAACCACATACGATAACCAAATGTTTTTCCAAAACAATATATTTATCAGTTCTGAGTTAATGTAGATTATATTAGCGATAAAATCGACTATTGTATTCTGCCATTTTTTTATATACGAGTAGAATAGATGGCAGACGGTCCACATGATGGTAAGTGGTCACCGCGCACAACCTGGTTCACAGCTCTACGTATGTTCTATATTCTATGTTCAGCTTTATATTTACAGCACATATTTAAAGATATGTTGCACATGTAATAACTATTTGTATGCGATAAAGACTACGTATTATTATTATTATATTACAAATAGTCTACTCGCATTGGCCGACCGATTGGCGCAGTTGGTAGTGACCCTACTTGCTGTGCAAAAAGGTCACGGGTTCGATCCCCGGTCGGTCATACATTTGTTTAATAAAAAAAAAAGACAAATGTATGTTCGTGTCTGGGTGTGCGTTTCTGTTTGTCTTTGAGTGTGTCTCTGGACCCACGATACAGGGAATCCTAGTGTGGGCCATTGGGTGTGGCGTTATTTATTTATTTATGTCTAATACCTGTCATTACTAAGTATATAGTATACTAAAAATATGTCTGTATGTATTTTGTGATAAATTTGAAAACTATTTAGCAGACGTTCTTTCAGCTATTCAGCGTTGAGCTGACGTTCTGCTCGAGACATTTTCTTTGGATGGTTTTAGCATATAATATTGTATGTTGATGTTATAAGTATAAGTTTGATGTATATGATTGGTAGAATAGAAACGATTATATTTATGGGGCGTTAAAACGCTTTTCAGGTGAACATTGACTAAGTAGAAACCTAACTTTTTACACCTTCTCGTTATATACACATTTTACATTCTAAATGGGGTCTGAACGCGTATAATAAAGGTATTCGTTTACCTTTCATTCCTACCCGATGTTTCTGCACGGGTTACGCCAGTCATGGTCACGAGTTGACTAGACGCGTTCAAACCCGATGTAGAATATAAAATAAGTAGAGATCTCATAGTGATGTTACAATAGTAATCTTAAAATCGTGCGCTCACATCCGTCCGAACCCGTGATGAATTACTGAATTACATAATTTTGAATGAAATACAGTCGATGTGACCTGCATAACCTCATAATGGAGACTTTTTGGGAATTCGACAAATGTAGTTAAGTTATTATTCGATTGATTGTAAAAAATGTGTATCTGTACGTTTTGTGGTTTCATAGTGATAGTTTATTAGACTTCAAAATGTTTTTTCATATTTTTTTATAAATAGAAGGCGGCAAACTCACAGAAGACTACCCTGAAATGTAGGTACTGCGTTACCCACTTTATCATATTCCACAATGTTACATGGGCGCGCTCGACTGGCCACGTTACTCCTCTCTCACAGAAGACTACCTTGAAATGTACTGCATTACCCACTTTATCATATTCCACAATGTATGTACGTGTTTCGGTAGTGAGTGATATATACCAAATCTCATTCCCATCCTATCCCTTTTCATGTCCCCAACCCTTTTTCCAGATCCATTCTTTTATCAACAGAGCTAGGCAGCGCATCCGGGGGCGTGCCAACGTTTATCATTCTGGACTGATGTTGGCATGTATCGCGGATGTCTATGGGCGACAGTATCCACTTACCATCAGGTGGACTGTATGCTCATCTGCCAGCTTTTTTTCTATAAAAAAAAAAAAAACAATGAATACAACAACATGAATGAAAACAATTATGAAATGTTACATCTGACATTTTATTAAATGGTCTACAATTTTTGTATAGTATTGAACTTTAATATGTACTGGAAAGCCTCTGTACGACCTTTATCCGATCATAGGCACTTGAATCATGTCGGACCGCTGTCAACGGGCAATCCTATGTTATAAAAGCTGCTTTGGGTGATTTATTTTTCAATAAATACGGCGTTCTCAATTGATTTGAATTTTGTTTACGGCCAAAAACATTTTATGTTATTAGTTCTTATTTTAGGGGAATATACATATGTACATGAAATCGTAACAACACCGTGTCTTTCATGAATATTTTTTTTGAAAAAAAAAGGTGATTGCTACATTAAGTACGAATGATATAGAGCCGAAACCAAACATTTTTAAAATTTTTGTGTCTGTTTGTCTGAACGTACATCACGCAGAAACTACTTTATATATTTTAAACTTAACATAGTCATGCACAAGGCATTGTGCACGATGTCTAGCAGTGAATATTGAAAGAGTAGGGCACTGCATTGTATTGCATAGTCATAGGTCATAGAGGGAACATATAGTTTGATCCAAATCCATCATAGAGTTTCCACGAGAAGCACTCTATAGTTCCCGCGAGCGAACGAATTGGTGGGCACAGCTAGTGTACGATAAATTGAGATTATCTATATTAAAAGTGAATCAATATTCGTGAAGTATTCAGAGTAATCGGTTCTATAGTTCTTGAGTTTATCACGGATAAAAAGTATTTCTTTATAAGTACTAAAGAGTAGTATAAGCAATACATAATATATAATCGTATAGATAGATAGAAAGAACCCTTTTCATGAATATTTATACAGATTTATTGAAATAAATTTATTTATTATATCTTCTAGTGAATTTATTTAGATTTTTATTGAATAAATTCACTACTATAAATTATTGAGACTTTAGTTCTTTGTCGAATCTTTTCGTTAAAGACCTTATACTGCAAAGAAACACCGAACATAGCTGTTTATGTGCCATACTAAAAACCGTCAAACACTCTATATTTAATGAGTCAATTTTTTTTCTTTCCAATATGCTTTCTCATAAGTATGATGTTATTTGTTTTATGTAAGATATTGATTGAAACGACGTGTCACCGAAATAACGAAAAACTTGAAACATGTCAAATAATTTCAAATATATGAAACCCATGTCTACCAATTTCAAATATAATTTCAACAAACCGTTCCAGCGAAAAGTATATTATTTTAAGGCATGAATTAAAAGTTACAAACATGTAATACATTTCTTTTTACTACCTACCTATATATTGTATATATATAAAAGAGGATGTTGGTATATCTGATGTTAATAGACTTTGACACCGTTTGACCGATCGCCATGAAAGTTGGCACATATATGTATTTTTCATGGAAAAAGTGTCTATGCTATCTATTTTGTTGTAACTCGCCACTAGATGGCGCTGCAGCACATCAACTTCTATGGCAGGACAACGTCTGCGGGGTTTTGCTAGTTATTGTAAAAACTGATAGAATCGATTCCACTCTCGATACCGAAGAATTTTCGGTATCGCTTTTCAGCTCTTATTTCAGGGACTTGTTGTATATTTCAAATCTCAAGCGTCTATGTCACATGCACGCCGCTTTCTACCGCTTTCTAAGACTTTTGCTTATTACTGTATTTTTCTAACATTAATTCCAAAATCTTTTCATTCCTATACGGTTCTATTTTTCCCCAATGTTTCTCATATTCCCCCGCCAATAATTCAGATACAAGTACACAATACCGAATGTACCATAACGTTCCACCCTTCCCCTGAGGAGTCGGTAATAAATAAGCGAGACTCCATCTCAAATGGTCGCAAGTGTAGGGTTACCACATTTTTGAAGGGAAGTGGGAAAATATAAACCTAGTGCCACTGACTGACTTTTACGATTTCCGTGTTTTGCGTACGTATGTACTTATCTACAAGCTATTGCCCGTGACTTCGTTTGCGCGGTCTATCTAAATAATAACCATTTTTTTAACCTGATTAACATCTTCCTATTCGCCAAGTTTCAATTAAATCGGTTCAGCAATTGCTTTAGTAACGTTATTTAGTAACAAACATTCTGACTGTTGCATTTGTAATATTAGTATTATTTGTCGATTGAACAGGGGCCCTACCACCATCTTTTACAAAACAATATTGTTGCAGGAACGTTGTGCTTCAGGCTTTAAACAACATTACTCATATTTGTACCATGACCTCCACCAAAATATTAATGCTTAGTGCTGCCAAAGAATTAATTATTTTAATTATTTGTCTATTCCCTGCTAAAAAACAAAACGAGATAACGCTATATGAACTGTATAACGCCGTTTCTTTCATACAACGTTCCGATTTGCACTACAGTAAGCTATCGAATTGTGTTGACGTCACCAAAACTTCCTACTAAAACATTCATAAAATAAGCTTACATTAAGGACGCCGCGGTACGAAATTGAGAAGTAAGGTTAAAATAATACTGCTTTAAGGAATGGTGGTAAGGCCCTGGGGCTACGTACTAAACTTACACGTTTAGTACTTACGTACTTACCCAGGTACTAAACTTACACGTTTAGTACCTGGGTACTAAACGTGTAAGTTTTATATTAATTTTTATTTCACTCTAGGTTTCGGCTGGTTTATGCCAGCCATAATTGCAAGCCGATTGACCATGACCATGATGGAATAGGAGCGTACTCAGCATAAAGACAACAATCTTTGCTGATCATTGTGTACATGTTTCTAATAATATTACTATTTGTTGAAAATACTAAAATATCTGTATTTTTTTATGTCATAATGTCCAAGCTCCGATGGCCAATAGATATAAGTACAGTGGGGCGGGGTATGATCTAATTTTCATGTCATTTCTATTCTGACCCACCAGGGTCAGACCTGGCGAGGATAAACGTCGGCTCTCGACTCTCATTCGTGAAATAGTAAATTCGAATCCTCGAACCGTATCACTGAGTTTTGATTTAAATAAGGATTTTTAGAATTACGACCAGATTGGCAGTGATAAAAAAGTCTGGTGCATGGTACCCACCAAACCGCACTGGGCCTGCGTGATGGATTACGGGTCCGAAACCTCCTAGTGATTCACTAGGGGAGGTCTGGAGGAATCTATTGTGACATGAAGACTTAATAAGAAGAGATTTCTCAAAATTCTACCACTAAAGTGGTGAAACGGGGTGTCAGTTTCTATGGAAAAAATATTTGATTGTCCTATTTACTCGAAACTTGGTATAAATATTCTACAAATAAGTGTTTTGTCTTTATCCAAAGTTGTATTAGGGTAATTCGTTACCCTAATACATATTTTATAAAGGTTGTCATATTTTATAGAATTATTAAACCTAATTTTATTAAACCCACTCGAGCAACAGCCAATTATCAATGTGACATTTAATAAACCAATTAAATTACGCCGAAACGTCTTTTAATAAATAATATCAGAAGCCTTATTTTATCGACCAACTTATTACTATTTATATAAAAAGGTTAATGAAATTAAATAATGGCAACCCTATTGATGCGAAGAATGTTTTTTTCCCATAAGTCGGCCGGGGCGTACAAATTGTGAGCTATTTTTTATTTTCCTTTATGGGTTCCGTGTAGAAAACGTCTGGGCTTTATTAGTAATGAGGTTTCAAAATAATTCTTCCAATTACAGTGATATAGTTTTTGTAAGGTTCCTATAAAGCTGGCTCCAGACTCACGCCGTGAAGTCGCGACGAGAATTCACCTCGTGAACCGGCGTGCTCTGAGAACACCTCTCTACACTCACATTGTTCACAGTCGTATTCACGCACTTGATCGAAATGAATGTAACAGTAGGTGAATTAATTCTCGAATGTATGAATTCCTTGACCACCTTCATGTACCTATTTCCCATAACTCGATATGGTTTTCATTCCAATTTTGGCTCTGAGATCTCCATAAACTACTTATTTGAACCCACGCATTGTAATTTCTGAGGACGACGTATGAGCGTGGAGAGCGCTCACGGTTCGCGTCTACGAAGTCTTTGCCGCTGACACAGCTTACCGACTCCGACCGGGAAACTTCAGGGGCAAGTTTCATCAACTGCCCGCATTTTGGTCTTCATAGTCCGGAAAGTAGCGCCACACAACACTTACAATACCACATGGTTGGTTTCGTGCAACCCAACCGTGTGAAACACACCGAGTGAAATAATTAAGGAAAACATTCGCGTTGAGAAGCAGATGACGAGGGGTTCATTAAAAAGTTAAAATTAGAACTTAAGTACTTGGTACGTAATAAGAATATTCCATTTTAAAACATATATGAATTAAAGAAATAGAGAGCTACCTAACATATAACACTATTAGACTGTAACGTGCTTGCCCTAGAGTGCTCGTATAACATATCTACGTGTAGTATGTATTCTCAAATTGATGGGTGTTGCAGATCTTTTGTTTATTTTTTTAAATAATATTATTTACATTTAAAGTCAAACCGAAAATCACGTGTGGTGGCGAGCCTTGGGAGAGGCGTATACCTAAAAATAAAAGTTTCCTAAAAAGTAGAATAAAAAAGATATACATATGTAGATATTGTTAAAAGGCTTGGATGCGCGTAGCACTGCTACGCTCAGCGACGTCAGGCACGACCGTTACGTGTGCTACGCAGTGCTACGAAGGAATGGAGGGGCAACGCCGCGCTCATAGTGCGGCCGATATTGCCTCGTTCTCTTGGGTTTGCCACTCGGTGCCGGTCGGACGTGTCTTAGTTATTCATAAAAATTCATGAAGGTCATTCATGACCTCAGGAATTAGAGTCGAGAATAGATACTCCTAGATTTTTGTCATTCTCCGACAACACAAATGTCAGCTAGGAATTAGATAAATATATATTTATTCTTAATGGACCAACATATTACAAAATATGGAATAAAATATACATTTCATAACATTGAAACTCTGCATGATTTGTGCAAAAATTAAATATCGTATTACCATACTATCAGCTAATGTTTCACAATTGCTGAATATAGGTCTCTTCCAAGGCTTGCCACCACATACGATCGTCAACTATACTCATCACGCCATCACTGGCGAACTTCTTCAAGTGATCGGTCCAAGTAGCCGGAGTACGTCCCACACTGCGTTGAACTGAGAAACCCAGTGTGGGACGCCCTCCGGCCAATTGGTCTATTCGTGGACTCACCGACCCCATCGGTTATCGGTCCTACGAGCTATGACTCGAATAAGATCCGGACGTCAAAGAACTAGGCAACGACATAGCTCATACAATTAGCTCGCTGAAGTGGCAATGAACAGATCATATTTGCCATTCGAGCATCGGGAATTTACACAATAAAGCAATGACCTTTGACCTTTTATTGTTTGTCTATTGTTTCCTGAGGTGCATGAATCCTAACATCATCGTAAAAGTTAAAATAACAATGAAAGCACAATATATTCTATGAATTTATCTATCCCAGAAAATGTAATTCACTTCGATAGAATAGATTTTCTTAAAATAAAAGACAGATTTCGATAACAAAATAACGTCATATCTATAACGAAGTCTCTGAGAACTTCGAACGGTGACTGAAAAATTGCATTATATTTTACTGATCGTACTATGTATATCAAAAGTTATCTTTGATATTATTGGTTAGAAAATAGATGAGAGTTTTTAAACTTTATATTTTGATTGATGCTTTTGTTATTACTCTATCCTGGTCGAAAAAGTAATTTTTGATGTTCTCTGACTAACAGTACCTTATTGTCGCTATGTTCTTGTTTATGTATATTTATTTAACGTTTATAAATTTTGAGCACCTGTAGATCAATTGGTGCCATGAAACTGTACGATTTTAACACGGCATAGCACATTCGCCTGTAATTCAAGGAGTTATTAGTGCAATCCAGATTACTTTTCAGAGAGTTGTTTTTGAACGAGCAGCAAAAAATACTGCAAAAATCGTGTTCAAAAAAACAACTTATTTTTAAATAACTAAAATAAATAATTTTAAATTACTAAGAATATCGATGGTAAGAAGACGACGGACTTCTATTTTTTAATTATCGCCAGAGAAACCAAATTACCTTCAAATTTGCTACCATCGATTTGCTGCCCAAAGATTAATTAATTTTTTATTGATTGAAGAGAGGTCTATTAGCTCAAAAGGACTTGTATCCAGAGCGGTAAAATATAATAATAAAAGAAAAGAATTTTTAGTTGTACACTTGAATGTCAAAAGTTATTTGACATTTGAGTTATTTGATAAAAGTATTATAAATACATATTATTATAATATTAACTAGCTGTGCCCGGCCACGCGTTGCTGTGGCTGCCCAACAGATGGCGCTAAGGGTGGACAACCCTTATCACTAAGGGGTATGAAAAATAGATGTTGGCCGATTCTCAGACCTACTCAATATGCTCACAAAATTTCATGAGAATCGGTCAAGCCGTTTCGGAGGAGTACGGGAACGAACATTGTGACACGAGAATTTTATATATATAATAATAAGAGAAGAGACTAGCTGTGCCCGGCCACGCGTTGCTGTGGCTGCCCAACAGATGGCGCTAAGGGTGGACAACCCTTATCACTAAGGGGTATGAAAAATAGATGTTGGCCGATTCTCAGACCAACTCAATATGCTCACAAAATTTCATGAGAATCGGTCAAGCCGTTTCGGAGGAGTACGGGAACGAACATTGTGACACGAGAATTTTATATATATAATATTATATTATATGTTAAATTAATGTAATTTAAGACATGAAACATTTGATAATGATTACGACATTTAGATTTAGTTTTAAGATTATATTTAGATAGACCACTTAATATTGTGTGCCTACCCGGCAAGTTATATTGGACTAATTTATAAGTTTTGTGAAATTATTTTTTATTTTCCTATAACGAATTGATTTGAATTTAGCCAGAAACACATTTCCATATTAGCAATAATCATATAATTTTATTTTAATATATCACTCAAAGGGAACTTGCCATTTCAAAAACAAGCCATCTGCAAACCACTAGTTTTGTCGCAAAATCCTTTGCGCATTCACTTAACACCGCCGCGGTGGGGAATATTTTTCTTACGTGTAACGAACCGTAAGATTTTTTCTGTTTGTTTTTCCATTTCAGCGGTTTATGTCACGCTTTTCAAATATACGCCACTCGTCGAGTGTGACGTGTAAGCCAATCAGAATGGGAAGTTTAATAAAGAAATATAATAAAAGTGTAATTTGGTTTATTTGACTCGGAATCTCTATTATGTGCAAAGGTTGATCTTATGCGTTAATTTTTTTTTTGTCATTTATTTTAAATTAAAAACTTCTAATATATTGGCTAAAATAACTTCTTTATACAGAATATATTTATTTATTACAAATTAAAAATAAACTAAAGTATTATCCAATAGTAGTACAATAGTATTTATTAGGACAGATTACATTGATTTAGGCATAGCTATACTCATATATGAAATATTGCACATGCAATATTTCAACGGTTTACCTGTATATAGTATATATTCAACCTGTATATAGGAACTACAGTTGTACTTTGTTTAACCTGTGTTACCATTACTTCACATTTATTTATTAGCTTTGTTACTTTTTGGGGTAATAAGCACATATGAATAATATTTTTTTAATTTTATACTGTAACTGTTAAATGTCATTTGAAAAATATCCTTTTAGTATATTTCTTTCACTGAAGCATTTTTCGTTAATTTTCTAATAAAAATTGCGTTTAATATTTTCGGAAAACCAGGAAAAAGAAAGAATCTTCCTAGGAAACAAATCAAATACAAGTATTATTTATTCCTGAACGCGTAACAATCCCATTCAATCGGAAACCTTTACGAAAACACATTAATCGTGTATCGCAATAAAGAATATTCCGAATGAGGTATAACAAAGCCGCTGCTTAAAGGGAATGATTCGTGAAATTTTTCTTCCATTCTTAGCGTGAGTCTGCCATAAATTCGGTCGGGCATTAATACTAGGGGCCGACAAACTTATTTTTACGTACGGCAAAATTTCGAACTAAATGACATTATAGCGTTTAGTACGTTCAAAGCTGATGATCGTATATGGTAACTGGCTTTGAAGAGAAGAAGAATCCAATAGTGGAGAGACATGGGCTTATAGTGAGGTTTGGATAGCGTCTATTAAATATAAAGTGTTTCACACGAACACAATTTACTGTTGCATGAACCGATATAATTCTGCGATAGTTCTGTTGACTTTTGACATTATTACAGTTATTACACAATACCTAACATAAACTACTAAAGTACAAAGGAGGTGTTTTCTGGTGAAAGCTGTAAAAATGTACAAATATATGTCTGGGAACAAGATAAATAGGATCTAAAAGTCGGTACAAAGAGCGTATATCTCATTATACATCGCTAAAGTCAGTGAAATGTTTCTCTGAGCTTGGAACTAACCGTGTCATTTTCTGTAGGCATGTTTTCGTACCTAGGTATGGAATGGATCAGGCCGGGCATTAATCTAATGAAAACAGCAGACGGGGTATATTTACATATAGGTATATTAACCTATCAAATTGTAGAATTTTTGACCTTTAATTGTTCTCTTTTGTACTAGTTCCCCGGTTGCGCTAAGCCACCCTTGACTGGTCAAGGAAGGTTATGAATAGTACCATGGTCCTTATTCAATTCATAATTATCTTTTTTAAATGATCAGTCAAATGTGTAAAAGTAAATTATTTTTTGTCTTATAAAAAAAGTGGGCACAGTGGCGCCCTCAGCTACACGTAAACATAAGTTTGTCGGGTTGTAAACGCGCTTAATGCCGGTATAGAGATTGTGATCACGTTCTCGTTATAATGTTACAATGTTCTTGCAACATGAACTCGGATTGAAGGGTACGAGTAGAAACTTTTTGTTGACTCAGTTAATTTTGCCAGCTCCATTCAATTTTATTCTCGTTATTTAGTGTGGTGATTCTAATACGGAGTCGGGTAATGAAAGTGTAATGATGTAAAGATTACCAAATAGGGCGTAAATTAATTTTATTGTGATTTAAGAGCGTATTGTTACTAAAATTTTCGTATATTCAGATGAATTCGACGCTATTATTTCATTGAATGATGTACCAATGATGTCGTAGCCACGCCTTACTTCATCTACTGCTGGTCATGTATCTTCTCATGCGGATAGTCTTGTGAATGAGAGATGTATTTCCCTAAATTTGATTGTTTTTTTTTTGGAGAAAAAAGGCGGCAGACAAGCATACAGTCCACGTGATCGCAAGTGGATACTGTCGTCCATAGACATTCGCGATACATGCCAACATCAGTCCAGAATGACAAGAATTTGCAGATTAAAGAATGGATTGGGAGAAAGGGTTGGGAAAATGGGGAGGAATAGGATGGGATGGGAATGGGCTCTGTCATATCTCACTGACTATCGAAACATGTATCTACGTACATTGGGGAAATACGATAAAGTAGGAAATGCAGTACTATATTTATTCTGCACTTCAACACTTTTCCCGTAAACATAAACAAACTGCAATACATCAAGATTACGCGGCTAATGTTAATTGTAGCCCAGCTATCGAACTTGTGCTATGTTGTCACAACTTGCAAATTGTACCAGATTACACAGACTCAGACAGCATTAAGTAGTGTGTAATCGGCGCAATTATCCCGGATTAAAACTTTGATTCGCTAGCTATTTTACTAATGAACAAAGTTGGAGCTAGCCCAGTAAACTCTATGGACTTGGTTAAACAAAAAAGAGAACTCGCAAATGGCGTTGTGAAGAATTTTATGGAGATAAAAATAGTGAAGGAAGTAAAGTTTCATTAACTTTGTTTAATTAACATTAATTAACTTTGAGTTATAGTTAAGAGTGATAGAGTCCGAAACGTGGCTTAATGGCAGAAACGTTTTTTTTAATATGGCAACATTTTTAAAACATCTTGATACTTTTAGTACGTTAAGCATCTTGATACTTGTAGTTTCATTTTTATCTATTGATTGTATAGATTTAGAAATACATGGAGCGTGGGTATTATATATATTTTTTTTTAAATAAATGATATTATAATAAATTATGTATTCATATTTTTAATACATATTATAACAAAATAATAAGAAGGCGAAAACTATAATACAAAAAATATTTTTTGGAAAAGCAAGTGCTACGTGTTACAGAGGTCATACTGGACCAAAAGCTTTTGTCTGTTTTCGTCTTTTTGTTTGTTCACACATCACCCGCTCATTGGATTTCATCGAAACTGCAGTATTATACTTTAAGGGAAATGACCAACATTTACAATTAGGATAACTTACCATTCGTTGACAAAACTATTGATGCGGTCGTTTTATTGAAAAATTCTTGAAACAGAGTGCATTAATAACTTTGTTTTCCTTTGTATTATCTCTCAATAAACCTTGCACTGTGAAATTTTGCATTGAGCGTTTATTATTTAAATAAGGAAAAAACTGAGAAATCTGTCATAAGTGTGAATTAGGTAAGTTGCTGTGACAAAATTAATGATGCGGTCACTTTACTTGAAGAAATCGCTTTAACGAGACGGCGTCGTCTGTATTTCTCTGTTACTTGTCATTTTGCTATATGTTTTGATATACAATCTATCTCCCCAATATATGTACCAAACTGTGATTGCTTTTAATCTAATATCAGTTTAAATTCTCCAAAGCAGCAACACTGGATCAGGTTCGGACATTGATTGGCAGCATTGTCAAGCTTGTTTGTGTGATGCCACAGTCACGAACGCTGCATGTAAAACCGACATGTTTACTGCGGGAAGTGGTAGTTTCTGTGTAGTCCGTTTGCATGTTGTTTAGATTTACTGATCACGAATACTACAATCAGAGAACTACGAGATATATCCATATGAAATATCTACTCTGTTGTCCATATGAAATGAATGGTTATTTATTTGCTGGAGCGGAAGCTTTGGTGGCGCTTGTGCTAGCCCACAAGCGAAAACTCACCGTGGGCTAGCACCGCGGGGATGGCGGTGTGAAGAATTCTGAGGCTGTTCCAGTGGACATAACTACTCGTTCGCACTAATTACACTCTATGTCGTACTAAACAAGGAAAATATTTGCAGTAAAACTTGAAAGTAAAAACCCTTATGTCGAGAGTGCGTTGTCTCTCGCCACAAACTGACACGGTTTTATGAAGGCACGTGTTTAACTTAGTTTTATTTTTCTGTGCAAGGAATAGTAACCTGATATAAAGCAAGGAAGGAATAATATGCATATACGTGTAATGCAATGTTTTGATTGCGACCTGGTTTTTATTCCGGTGGTTTTTAATTATTGTTATTTATTAGTAAAGGAATACAATTTTGTCCACTAAATAATATAATTTTCTTTTGTCATAACATCCTCTTTCTTTAATGGTAAATTGTTACCAATGTTTAAAACGTATAAAATAATGCTTAGCTAATTATTATTAAATGCGACATTAACGAAACGATTACTAATTTTAAATATTACAATTTGTCAGTAGTTACAATGGTTTAATGAAGTCAATGATATATATTTATATTTTAATATAGAACACCACACCACATTAGTAAAAAAAGTGAAATCACAATCTTATATCAACAATTGTTTCAAGTGGAGCTCGTTGACAAAGATTAATGAAATGGGTTTCATCCTGCATTTAAAGTCTAGATTAGGACATCCTGCCAAGGTCTTGTGCATATATTTCATATGAAATGACTGTATTTTAGGCAGTATTACAAGTGCAGAAGCGCATCCGCGAAGCCCAGTGTGGAATGGAACGCCATGCGGCCGTGTGAACTGACGACTTGAAAAAGTTTGTAGGTAGACGCTGGATGAGAACAGCCGAAGATCATGTAGAAACTTTCACTTCATTCATGTAAAAAATCTCATAATTATCTTTTTAATTTTTTCTTTATTCCCGGTACGAGGTCTTCATTCTAAGACTCGTTAACTTTATTTATTTTTATTTAAGGTATTTATATATTTCCTATACGGTAATTTTCACTTATAATGTAGTTTACAAAACATCAAATTTACAAGTAGGTTCTGTATTAAGATTATAAATATATGTTATTCACTTCATTAATTCAGACAATGTGTGCTGACATCTTTACTAGAATAATCTGCTTTACAGGCGTCAGTTCCTTCCCTTGGATCTATTCTTACATTGTACTAGGTTGGATCTATTGTACTAGGTTACAGCTATTTAAGGAAACAGTTCAATCAGGTGCTAATTGTTGTGTATAATATATACGTTGTGTGTGTGTTTTATGTAAGTATGTCTGTATGTAAATGTGTGGGAGTGTGGTTTTAGATATCCGATTTTAGAAAAATTAGCATAGAGTCAATAATGTTTGTAATTGAGTGTGAATTGATGTATAGAATAAGAGTGAATAAGTGTGTGTTCACACACATATAACTGTATAAATAAGATAATAAATCACATAAGAGTTCTACGATATGGGGTTCTTCAAGAGAGCTGTGAATAGGATTTTGCAAGGTCGGCGGCGCGCCCGCATACCACCTGGTGTTGCAGGTGTCCATGGGCGGCGGTAACACTTACCATCACGTGGGACCGCCTGCTCGTCCGTCTATAAAATTTGTTTTTAGTTCGATGTCTAGTCAGGTGATCTAGTCTAGTCTCAAGACTCGCCGCCTTGAGATAGGCCAATTATAATACAGCAGTAGATAGTAGATGATGATGATGCTTTATGTAACTCATATTAATCAAAATCAATTTCCAACTAACCAAAAGTATTTTTCATAAAATCCCAATTCAACACCTAACTAGTACACTAGTTAACAAGTCTAGGTAACAAATAGCAGTTCTTTTTTCCGTCGAGTTGTATTAAAAGCACTAAACTGTGTTCCGAACACTTGGCTCTAACGGCTTCATTTACGTGGTAAATTGATACTGCCCACAGCACAGAGAGGAAACAGTATCTTCTCTTCGAATAAACACTCGAAATCTTCACTCATGCATTTTCTTGTGTCACAATGTTTTCACATGTGCTCATATCACATACATTCGCTTTTATTGTTATGTAACTACGATGGTAAAACCGTACATATGTGTGTTCTTATACTATGCTTAAATTTGTGGCCGTGTATGTATTTGCAATGTGTCCAATTTTGTATTTTAACATATTTATACATATAAATTAGTTTCGAACTTAGACTTAACATGGACAGTTTTATATAACTTGCACAAATACCGTTGAATCCCAATGAACTGAAACTTGCACCAAAAACACGGAAACAACAGTTCTTGGATCCCAGCAATGACATATGACATATTGTCGATGTAGGATTTTTTTTTATGTACGAAGGCGGCAGACGAGCATACAGTCTACCTGATGGTAAGTGGATACTGTCGCCCATAGACATCCGGGATACATGCCAACATTAGTCCAAAATGACAAATGTTGGCACGCCCCCGGATGCGCTGCCTACCTTTGGAGATATAGGAATGGATTTGGAGAAAGGGTTGGGAAAATGGGGAGGGATAGGATGGGATGGGAATGGGCTCTGGCACATCTTACTCACTACCGAAACACGTACGTACATTGGGGAAATATGATAAAGTGGGAAATGCAATACATTTCAAGGTAGTCTTCCGTGAGAGAGGGGTAACGTAGCCAGTCGAGCGCGCCCAGCGGGTGTTGGCTTGCAGCGTGCACTCTCCCTCTCAAAGCTCGATCGCTATAGTGGTCATAATAGGTTCGCTAGATTGTTAAAAATTATTCCCTAAAGGGGATGAGAGCAAGCGACACCGAATGGAAATTTCCTCCTTAATTTCATTAGTTACTGTAATTGCATACTCGTTATTTACGAGGATATAAATGGCTAAATTGTTATTTTTCACGATATTACCCATTATTTGCACATAATGTGACTAATGAAACGCGTAAACATAAGTATTAATTTATAACAACGTTAACTTGGGCTACTGCGTTCTCGATAGACTGTGTAATATTGCAGCGAAAAACTAGGTTGAGAGAGCATTAATAAGGGACTGAACAATTAGCAGTTATAATATAGTTATAATTAGGTCGGAAAGAGAAATATATAAACATGTAGCCCGTTATATATCTGTATAGGGATAATAATAAACATACATACATATAATAGTGGACAGGAAGAATTGTATGGTCAGTTTTTACTATAATTGGATTGTTAGAGATAACCAGCGTATCATCACCATAAATATAACCATGCATTTCTATGGCTCTTTTTCTCTCAAATAAAATTACATTATGATTTATTCTTCAGGAGAGATATTCTCTTTTTTCTAGCGTTTTCTACCTCTTTCTGTACCTATAATGACAAATGTTTTCGTAAAGATATGTAGGTATATATAACAGGATATTGTGTCTACAAAATAGAATTCTGCAAGTTCTGCAGTGCATCGGCATCCCTCCTAGTGTTCATGGATGGCAGTGACCACTTACCACCATGTCAATTGACTGTTTGCAATCTCTTTAAAAAATCAGATGAAAATGAATATTCTGTGAATCTTTAGATATTTCAAATTCATCGTTTGGTTTCAGCTACTGAATTTTTGAACTAAATTAATTAAACCTAGGAAGCAAGGAAATGAAGAGCTCACTACGTAGTTACGATACGAATAGATAGGTATTACTCAGTCAGTTTATGCAAGGGATTTCAGATTTTCAGATATTGGCTTTTATGCATTTTAAAATGAAAATATCCTTTTTTAATATCGATAAAGGCTGTTACGAGGTTTTTCAGATTATTTCGAACGTGTCGCTTCTCTTCACAAAATTAACACAAACTCCATTGGATTAATTTTATTCTCTATTTTCTTTATACTATACTCTTTTAACCTCCGACACAAAAAGAAGGGGTGTAGTGGGTGTAGCCGCTGGGCGGACTCGAAATGTACTACATTTCCTACTTTATCGTATTTCCCCAATGTACGTACATGTTTCGGTAGAGAGTAAGATATGGCAAAGCCCATTCTCATCTCATCCTATCCCTAAACATTTTCCCAATTTCCCCATTTTCCCAAGGAATGGTCCTTAATCTGCAAAGGTCCGGCGCAAGGTGGAAGGCGCAAGCCCGTCCGGTTAAGGAGCATTCGGCAGCGTGCTAACTGATGTTGTTCTGGACTGATGTTGGCATGTATCGTGGATGTCTATGGACGACAATATCCACTTACCATCAGGTGGACTGTATGCTCGTCTGCCGCCTTTTTCTATAAAAAACCCGGATAGTCTGATTATCATACTTTTTTAAAGTATTTTTGTATAGAAAAAAGGCGGCCGACAAGTATACAGGTTCTTCTATACTGATACTTTACAGGTTCTTCTGTTCTCATTTGCCTAAAAACACTTGTTATGTCCATTGTACCACTGACTAGACCACTGGTGGTATAATGGGTAGATATCTTTTTGTATTTTTTAGTTAGTACGTAGCAGCTGTATATTTTTCGGACGAATTTGCTATGCACAATTTATGTTTTAGTCTATGACACAATTGCATAAAAATATATACACATTTGATCAGCTATTTTATTTAATCTCAAACGCCATTAGAACATAATTAGAAATGACCGCGGGAATTCCATTTTTGAAATTTTCTTTTTTCCAAGCGGCCGGGTGGGTTCTTTTTCGTTAACAATTCGGAATTCGAATACGCCCGGAACAGTATTAGCATATTAATGAAGGCAGGCCCGGACTGTTCTGGAAACTAACGCCTGTAATTACCTTTGTCCTGACTTGGATGGCGCGTACGAGCTTTTTTTACGGATTTTTTTTTTCTTTAATATAATGCTCATCACGGACCTAGGTATTTTTAATGTAGTTAGATACTTAAATACTATAGTTGATTTATATGGGTAATTTTAACATCTACATATAATTAAGTACATATTAGCCGCCATCTATCGTTCAATACTGAAAAATACTATTTTTACGGTATTGAAGTGACAACCGTCCATTGCTATTGTCGTCTCTCTCTCGAAGCGTCGCGACATACGACACGATATTTCTCTAAAATTCTAAAATCTAAACTCTCTGTGATTATAAGCAAATTCGAGTGCAGTGTTCGTAGAAAGTGCACATAAGTAAGGGTCTTTATGAACCTAACAACCTATGGATAGAAGACCAAATTGATGGGCGCCCCAATAATCACCATCGCCGAAGGATTGCAGCTAAGTGGGTATGTACTTTTCATACGTCCAACATTTGCCTAACAGTTAGATTTACAAGGATACTGAGCTTTCAACAATACCCTTTTATAAAAGTCATGGGATTATATAACGATGGGATGTTTGTGAATTTATGTAGCTATTCGTTCGTCCGTTTTTTATGTCACAAACGTATAGCTTCTATTGGTTGCGACTATAGCTTTAAAACTGATTTATTTTAATATTCGGTTTATTGATAGTTCAGAGCAGAGTTTAAATATATGTTCATTTGCGAAGTTCGCGCAGTATTGTGTCAATAGGCTAGAACTCTAATGAGGAACGAAATCAAAATATCGGTTATGGAGCAGTTTTCTAGTATGATCAGCGGCTGGCAGGTTTTGAACTCGATCTAACTGATCTCGATCTGTTTGGTTCCTCTTTGTCCTCTGTCCATCTCTTTCTCTCTGGTTGCGAATGATTTTGATTGAATTATGCTACATAAACACATGTTCGTAATTTTATGCTATATAAAAAACTGACGAAAGATATTTTCATCATTTTGCTTTTTGCTAGTTTATTTTTATCATCTTAAATTCATGTTCATTTAAACATTTAAAGATAATCTATACTTAAAATCACGTCACGCCTCAGTTCGCAATATCACAGATTACCGAAACACGTTCCGTTCCACAATTTTTTTCCTTAACACTCCGATTATTGTCACAGCTGTTCATTTCTCACCTGTTCCGGCATGAAGCACAGCTGTTACGCCTTATAAAACGTTGATAACGTACGAGATTCACGGAACAGTTACTGGCCATGTGTTATTTAAGCCCCGGCCGCGTAAGAACGCTGGAACGTGCCTCGGTGCCTAATGTTCCCGCCTTAATATGACAGGAGAACTTGAGATTTTTTTCGGTTTTCGCGGTAATGTGTTAATTTTATTATGCCATAATAATTTCATTTATGTTTTTATCATAACAATTTAAAAGGTAGTGAGGGATTCGAGTAAATTCAAACCCCGATACGTAAAACTGAGTTTCCTCTTAAGTATGAATTTTTAAGTTCACACTAGCTCGGCAGTGAAGGAAAACACCATGCTCCACAAAAAAAAAATATAGAGCACTTTTGAGAAGATGGTTTATGTTGGTATATGTACGTGGATGACTACGTAAATTTTGAAATACAAAAATAATATTTATATCTATTACAACACAATTTTTATTACAATTTCTTAAAATACTCTCCATTAGTCTATACAGCGATTCATTCGTCTAAACAAAGATTTAAAGCACTGGCGATACTCTTCTTTAACGAGTTCCTCAACAGCTGGCATAAAAGTATTCCGAGCGTCCTCGGGGCTGTCGAAAAGAATGCCACGGAGTGCCAAGTCCAAGCTTCACTTTTGGCCAGAGAAAGAAGTCGCATAGATCTAAATCTGGGCTATAAGGGCTATGAGCCACCCCAATTCTTATACCGCTGTGGTCTTCAAAAACGCTTGGGTAAGTTTTGCTTTGTGAGATGATGCATTGTCATAATGCAAGTAATGCGATCTCAAACCTGTTTTAGTAAGTTTTTGATTTAACACATCGAATGTAGTTGGTAAACACACTTCACTGTACCATTGGGTATTAACAGTTTTTTAATCATTTCCCTGCACCGCGTGCACCGCGTCACGCGAACTTGTTTCTGCTCAGCAGTCAGTGAATGAGGAACCCAAAGCGAAGAAAGCTTCTTGACTTGAAGGTGTTGGTGTAAAGTTTCATGAATGACCAGCGATGAAATCTGAAGTCACCTCTATTTGTTTGTAGGTAGTTTTTGGGTCCTCGTGCAACATTTTCTTTACCGCTTCGATGTTTTCATTCGTTACAGAAGTCGCAGGACGTCCACTTCTCTCTGAACCTGTCAAGGAAAATTTTCCTTATTTAAACTGAGAAAACCATCTAAAAATTTATGCACGGGATGGTGCGAGGTCCACAAAAGCTGACACTAATCTATCTTTACACTTACGAACCAACTTTAAAAATCGCATAATATCATTACATTAAAATGTTCTCGTTCAAATTCCATTGTTGCAAAGCGCGCGAAATGCAATAAAAAAGTAAATACAACATTTAATTTTTTTTCGTTTTGACTAAATGGCTTTCGGAATTCAAATTTCAAATAGATGATGTTTTAAAAACGGTAGAGCTTAAATGAGTTCTCTTTCTCAAATTTGAGTATCTCAAAATTTACGTAGTCACCCTATGTATAGTGGGATGATTGGACTTTGCAAATCCAAACAATATGGACATGTAAAAAAAGGAAAAAAAGTGGGTTTTGAAATTCCCACGCGTATGATGATATTGTTAGTACTGCAGGGTACAGGCCTCCCCTCAGGGTACAGGCAGGGTACAGGATTCGGGCCGTAATCCACCATGCGGGCCCAGCGCGGATTGGTGGATCACATACTCATTGGTGGATTTTTTTAAAATTTCTGGAGCATGCGGGTTTCCTCACGATGTTTTCACTCATCGCCGAGCAAGTGATTTTTTTTAACGATCAGTTCTGAAGTATATCAGTGGTACGGAGCGATGATTTGAACTTATGATCACACAAATGTGAGTGGAGTAGGTATAGATACTCCTTGGCTATTAGTGCCGAGAAAATACAACGACTCGTACAACAAAAACATTGTCAATGCGGGTAGATGAATGAAAGAGGACTAAAACGGAGGGTGGACAGATTCGTCTGTCAATAGCAACAACACTCCCCCATCACCGCAGTCTCAGGGTAACCGTAGTTCTGGTAGCCGTAACCAGACCTTTTTATCGTTCACAGCTGAATATGGACGTTCTCATACACATTGCCTAGTGCATGAGGTATGGTCTTAAAACGCCAAGCTGCTCAAGAGTGTCGTCAAATCCTGGATTTGTCGACTTAAGTGTGTCCTCAGTAGCTTGTGATAGCGGCTTTGTTATCCCTTAGTCGCCACGACACGACACCCACGGGATGATATGATGTCGTTGTAAAGCGAGCCATCACGCGACGACGCTACTCCACACAAAGACGCGACACCACTCGACGACGCGACACCACACGACATTAGACGGTTCAAGTAATTGGACCGAAATATCGGCTGTACAAAATTTGGAATAAATAGTGAGTAATCCGTTTGCATAACTTTTATTATCTTTTTATTTTAGTTTTATTAAGATAGTTCAAGCATTTTTATTAATAATAATAAATTACAAGACAAACAAAAGCATTCCAGACACGTCGCCATAATTTATTAACACAACACTTCGAACAATAAAATTAATCGCTTCTCTCAATCAGAACAAATAAATACCGACACAAAACCTTCCATTTCCCCCACCTTGTTCAAAGGATATTGTTGAAGACAAATGGGGCATCGCCCTTTATAAGTTCTTGCTATCCACTAGTCGTCAATCTCTGTGAACCTCTCAATGTAGCCGGGTTTTATCTGTTGTTTTTGTACATATACTAAATGTGCATACTAGGATTTTATTTCTTTATTTTATTTATTTATTTGAACTTTAATATACATAGAAATAATATACAAAAGGCGGATTTAATGCCTAGTGGTATTCCCTGCCTGTCAACTTTTGGTTAAACAAAAAAACGAAGGACGGGGCATCGTGCAATCAATAATAAAATAACTTCAATAATAGGTACATATATAATAATATCTACATACATTAATTTATATTGATTACCATATGTAGGGGAAATTATGGTATATAGCACCGGCAACTAAATTGGACCACCCTCATATCTCAAAAAGTATTTTTTCAATTTCAATATTGGCAACACCAAGCGATATGCATCTAACTTCATTACATATCGACCATATTGTTTTCGTTGTGACATTTAACGTCTGTGTTTTAACATTTAACATTCCCCTACTTAGATATTACATATATACTTATATAAATATTATACATACAACAATAAATTATCACTATAAATTGAATTACTGAAAACAATATAAGCCAAGGGGACGTTTTTCATGAAAATTTAGAAGGGGCTTTCCTAATGTCAGTGGGAAGAGTGTTCCGATCTTCTGTGTTCAGATTTTCTGTTTTAATTAAAAAACACACAGAAAGACGAAGAAAAATTATCCAGCTTCCAAACAAATAATCATTTGTACTTAACCCGTATCTGTAACCAGCCTTTTTTTCCATCTACTGTTAGACACATTGTAATTAGACACACTACTTTTAGACACTGGGCTTCTTTATACACATTGTAATTCCTCAGGGCTTGAGGTAGCGGTTTTGTTATCCCATAGTGCCCTTTCACGACCTCCACGGAAAGCGACCACGGACACCACTTATTATCTAGATATTATTTGAACATAATAAGACTCTCGTTTGGCTACATTGTTAAGACACATTCGAATTAATCTTTTTTTAATTAACTTTCAAATAATTTTGTGGGTAGTTTTGTGATATGAAAATGTAGAGAAATTACCATAGTATTGTAATACATACAATCCGAAATATAACTACATTTATTTACAAATACAACTTAACAATTTTGACTTTACAAATAATACAATCTCGGAAATTAGAAGCCGACATTTATATATGTGTGCCTCCATGCATAAAATGCACGGAGGCACACATATATAAATGTTATCTATTCATTCATTCTTTAAATAAGGTTACATTCATAAATGGGCGAAAATTACCTTCCGAGTTCGGACCTTTGTTCCCGACAGACAAACAGACGATCTGCTTGATTAGGCCTGTTCTAAACGCGTTCCTGTCGACGATTGATCGTTCAAATTGGCGGGAGATCTGATAAATGCGCACGGAGTCTGCTCTGATTGACTGGGTTATGTTCACAGGACGAATGGAAAAAACAGTACGAAATCTGTTGTTGCATTATGTATCTGGACAAGAGCGGAGCTAGGGCTGTCACTTGCATGACGAATGGTGTCGTAGTGGAAATACTATATACAGCTTTTATAGTGCTCTTTAAATTTATAACCGAGGATTGATTGCATTGAGAATTTTAACGTATTGTTATAAACCCTAAAAGTGAAACGTCGAACGTCACGAACACCATTAATTTAATTCTAATTTACATATTTATTTAACTTTAACATTAGGTACACGTTTCTATAAAAAAGTATTATACATTTATTTATCTCATAATATGTATCAGTAACGGAGGAGAGGTTCGCTGGCACCCGTGCTACACTCGTAGATATCAGCGCTTTCCACCAAGTAAATAACCGGTAAATCATAGAATGAATTTTTATTTTATATATATATATATATACTAGGTTTCGGCGGCGCCCCGCGGGCGCCGGCCTCCCCCTGAGCGGGGGGACGCTCCGGGCTTCGCCCTGCGCGGAGCTCGGCCTGCGGCCTCGCGCCGTAGAGCTCGGCCTTCGGCCTCGCGTAGATTACTCACTGGGAGGGGTCGCTGTAGTTTCGTCGTGCGGCTCCTGCGTGGCGGCCATCTTCAAAAATGGCGGAATATAAATAAGAATTCCAAATCCTCAATCAGGCTCCCCTGAACCTCCCAGATATCAATTTTCATTCGGTTTGGGTGAAATTGAAAAATGGCTGCCATCTTGAATTCGCCATCTTTAAATTTATTCTACCTCACTAAAAAGGCATTGTCAAGATGAACAATATTAGTTTGAGCACCAATCCGATATGTCTAACCGTTTCGGAGTTGTCATCCGAAGCATTTTGTAAAGCGGCCATCTTGGAAATAACCATAAATCCTTAATCAGGGTCCCCTCAGCCCCCCAGATATCAATTTTCATTCGGCTCGGATGAATTTGAAAAATCACCGCCATCTTGGATTCACCATCTTAAAAAAAAAATATCCCAATATGAAGACATCATCATGATAAACCATATTAGTTTGAGCACCAATCCGATATGTCTAACCGTTTCGGAGATGTCATCCGAAGAATTTTGGGGGGCGGCCATCTTGGAAATAACCATTAATCCTTAATTAGGGTCCCCTCAGCCCTACAGATATCAATTTTTATTCAAATCGGAAGAACTTGAAAAATCCCCGCCATCTTGGATTCACCATCTTAAAAAAAAATTATCCCAATATGAAGACATCGTCACGATAAACCATATTAGTTTGAACACCAATCCGATATGTTCAACCGTTCCGGAGTTGTCATCCGAAGAATTTTGTGGGGCGGCCATCTTGGAAATAATCATAAATCCTTAATCAGAGTCGCCTGAGCCCCTCAGATATCAATTTTCATCCGGATCGGACAACTTGAAAAATTGCTGTAAAATGTAGTCCGGTCGCTCCGGGCTTCGCCCTACGCGGAGCTCGGCCTGCGGCCTCGTTAGACGCAGCTCGGCCTGCGGCCTCGCGTAAGTTACACAACGTGCACGGCTGGTGGTACCGTAGTCCGGTCGCTCCGGGCTTCGCCCTACGCGGAGCTCGGCCTACGGCCTCGTTAGACGCAGCTCGGCCTTCGGCCTCGCCTAAGTTACACAACGTGCGCGGCTGGTGGTACCGTAGTGCGGTCGCTCCGGGCTTCGCCCTACGCGGATCTCGGCCTACGGCCTCGTGAAACGCAGCTCGGCCTTCGGCCTCGCGTAAGTTACACGGTGGTAAAGTTCGGATCTATAGCCGTATAGTATAGCCGCCATCTTCAAAAAGGGTGAAATACAAATAATAATTCCAAATCCTTAGTCAGGATCCCCTAAGCTCCCCAGATATCAATTTTTATCCGAATCGGATGAATTCGGAAAATGGCCGCCATCTTGGATTCGCCATTTTGAAAATAAATTTTCCCCTCAGTAGAAAGACATCGTCATGATAAACAATATTAGTTTGAGCACCAATCCGATATCTCTAACCGTTCCGGAGCTGTGGACGAAAGAATTTTGTATGGCGGCCATCTTGGAAAATCTCGGCCCCTATCCTAAATCCTTAATCGAAAACCCCGGATGCAAATTTCCTCCCCGATTATCCACCTCAAAAAGTGGCCACAGAGGAATTTTTAAATTTCCATGTTTTTTTTTTAAATTTCCGCCATTTTGTATCCGCCATCTTGGATTTTTTTTTCTACCCAGATTTCCCAATGACCGAAGTTTCTAACGAGGGGAAATTCCGCCCCGCACCCCCCGTCTGATTCGGCCTACCGCCTCTCAAATGCCCTCGGACCCCAAAATCGAAATTTCCACTTTGTATGGCAGCCATCTTGGAAAATGGCGGAATAAAAAAAAAGTTCCGAAATCCTGAATCGGGGTTGCCTGAACCCCCCAGGTATTAATTTTCATCCCGATCGGAAGAATTTAAAAAATGGCCGCCATCTTGGATTCGCCATTTTGGTAAAAAAAATTCATCCAGTGGAAGGACATCGACTTGCCCCCTCATATTAGTTTGAGCCCCGATCCGATATCTCCACCCGTTTGGGAGATACGGTCAAAATAAATTTGTATGGCGGCCATCTTGAATCCGCCATTTTGAATTTTTATGGCGCTCTCGTCAAAGTGCCGGCGGTTCTCTATGACATTCGGTCGAGCACCATACGACTACTTCTCACCGTTCGGGCAGGCCGTCGACCGTCGAGCTGAAGGTCTACTGGATGGTGACGGGCCCGCTCTCGGTGCAGCTCCTGGGCGAGCTCGGCCTGCGGCCTCGCTCGCTGGTCTCGGCCTTCGGCCTCGCGGGAATTATGGCCGATCCAAATTTGAAATTTCAATTGACGGTCGCCATCTTGGAAGTGGCGGGATCGAAAAACCGACCCGAAATTCTCAGTCAGGGCCCCCCCAACCCTCCGGATGCCAAATTCCACCCCCCTCGGACAAACTTGAAAAACGGCCGCCATCTTGAATCCGCCATTTTGAAAAAAATGTTTGCCCACGAGAAGACCCACCCCGGCCCGAATGACATTTGGTCGAGCACCTCCCCCCTACCTCTTACCGTTTCAAAACTACGAACGATTTCATTTTGTATGGAGGCGATTTAGGACGTTCGAAATTCAAATTTTCGCGACGCCCCCTGGCATCTGCCGGCGGTTCCCTATGACATTTGGTCGAGCACCCCCCGCGCACCTCGTACCGTTGGGCCTGGCCGTTGACAATTTTCGTCTCAGGTCACCAACTCGCAGAAGTCGGATTTTTCTGGTGCTCACCGACCCCGAGGGTGTACTTTCTCATTTAAAGTTCCTCACCCACCAGGCGGGAACCCGGAGATCAATGATGTCAGTCAGTGAGTCAGTCAGTCAGTCAGTGGTAATCGAGCTTTATATATTATAATAACTAGGTTTCGGCGGCGCCCCCCGGGCGCCGGCCTCCCCCTGAGAGGGGGGACGCTCCGGGCTTCGCCCTGCGCGGAGCTCGGCCTGCGGCCTCGCGCCGTGGAGCTCGGCCTTCGGCCTCGCGTAGATTACTCACTGGGAGGGGTCGCTGTAGTTTCGTCGTGCGGCTCCTGCGTGGCGGCCATCTTCAAAAATGGCGGAATCTAAATAAGAATTCCAAATCCTCAATCGGGCTCCCCAGAACTCGCCAGATGTCAATTTTCATTCGGTTTGGGTGAATATGAAAAGTGGCCGCCATCTTGGATTCGCCGTCTTTAAATTTTTCCTAACTCAGTATAAAGACATTGTCAAGATGAACAATATTAGTTTGAGCACCAATCCGATATGTCTAACCGTTTCGGAGTTGTCATCCGAAGAATTTTGTGGGGCGGCCATCTTGGAAATAACCATAAATCTTTAATCAGGGTCCCCTGAGCCCCACAGATATCAATTTTCATTCGGCTCGGATGAATTTGAAAAATCCCCGCCATCTTGGATTCACCATCTTAAAAAAAAATTATCCCAATATGAAGACATCATCATGATAAACCATATTAGTTTGAGCACCAATCCGATATGTTCAACCGTTCCGAAGCTGTCAACGAAAGAATTTGTTAGGGCGGCCATCTTGGAAATAATCAAAAATCCTTAATCAGGGTCCCCTGAGCCCCCCAGATATCAATTTTCATCCGGATCGGACAACTTGAAAAATTGCTGTAAAATGTAGTCCGGTCGCTCCGGGCTTCGCCCTACGCGGAGCTCGGCCTGCGGCCTCGTTAGACGCAGCTCGGCCTGCGGCCTCGCGTAAGTTACACAACGTGCACGGCTGGTGGTACCGTAGTCCGGTCGCTCCGGGCTTCGCCCTACGCGGAGCTCGGCCTGCGGCCTCGTTAGACTTAGCTCGGCCCATCGGCCTCACCTAAGTTACACAACGTGTGCGGCTGGTGGTACCGTAGTGCGGTCGCTCCGGGCTTCGCCCTACGCGGATCTCGGCCTACGGCCTCGTGAAACGCAGCTCGGCCTTCGGCCTCGCGTAAGTTACACGGTGGTAAAGTTCGGACGCTCCGGGCTTCGCCCTACGCGGAGCTCGGCCTACGGCCTCGCTGTATAGCCGCCATCTTCAAAAAGGGTGAAATACAAATAATAATTCCAAATCCTTAGTCATGATCCCCCAAGCCCCCCAGATATCAATTTTTATCCGAATCGGATGAATTCGGAAAATGGCCGCCATCTTGGATTCGCCATTTTGAAAATAAATTTTCCCCCCAGTAGAAAGAGATCGTCATGATAAACAATATTAGTTTGAGCACCAATCCGATATCTCTAACCGTTCCGGATCTGTCGTCGAAAGAATTTTGTATGGCGGCCATCTTGGGAAATCTCGGCACCTACCCTAAATCCATAATGGGAACTCTCCGGAAGCCAATTTCCTCCCCAATTTTCCACCTTGAAACACGTTCGTCGAGGAACATTTAAATTTCCAAGTTTTTTTTTAAATTTCCGCCATTTTGTGTCCGCCATCTTGGATTTTTTTTTCTACCCAGTCTACCCAATGACCAGAGTTTCTATCGAGGGGGAATTCCGCCCCGCAACTCCCGTCTAATTCGGCCTACCGCCTCGCGAATGCCCTCGGACGACAAAATCGAAATTTCTACTTTGTATGGCAGCCATCTTGAAAAATGGCGAAATAAAAAAAAAGTTCCTAAATCCCGAATCAGGGTCCCCTGAACCCCCCAGATATTAATTTTCATCCCGATCGGAAGAATTTGAAAAATGGCCGCCATCTTGGATTCGCCATTTTGTAAAAAAAAAATCTTCCAGTGAAAGGACATCGACTTGCCCCCTCATCCTAGTTTGAGCACCGATCCGATATCTCTACCCGTTTGGGAGATACGGTCGAAATAAATTTGTATGGCGGCCATCTTGAATCCGCCATTTTGAATTTTTATTGCGGTCTCGTCAAAGTGCCGGCGGTTCTCTATGACATTCGGTCGAGCACCATATGACTATCTCTCACCGTTTGGGCAGGCCGTCGACAGTCGAGCTGAAGGTCCACCGGATGCGGACGGGCCCACTCCCGGTGCAGCTCCTGGGTGAGCTCGGCCTGCGGCCTTGTTCACTGGCCTCGGCCTCCGGCCTCGCGGGAGTATTGGCCGATTTAAATTTAAAATTTCAATTGACGGCCGCCATCTTGGAAATGGCGGGATCGAAAAACCGACCCGAAATTCTCAATCAGGTGCCTCCCGACCCCCCGCGTGCCAATTTCCACCCCCCTCGGACAAACTTGAAAAACGGCCGCCATCTTGAATCCGCCATTTTGAAAAAATTTTTTGCCCACGAGATGACATACCCCGGCCCGAATGACATTTGGTCGAGCACCTCCCCCCTACCTCTTTCCGTTTTAAAATTACGAGCGATTGAAATTTGTATGGCGGCCATTTTTTTTTTCGAATTTGGAATTTTCGCGGCGCCCTCTGGCGTCTACCGGCAGTTCCCTATGACATTCGGTCGAGCACCTTATGACTACCTCTCACCGTTTGGGCAGGCCGCCGACCGTCGAGCTGAAAGTCCACTGGATGCGGACCGGCCCGCTACCGGAACAGCTCCTGGGCGAGCTCGGCCTGCGGCCTCGCCCGCGCCGCTCGGCCTCCGGCCTCGCGGGAATTATGGCCAATCGAAGTTTAAAATTTCAATTGACGGCCGCCATCTTGGAAATGGCGGGATCGAAAAACCGACCCGAAATTCTCAATCAGGGGCCCCCCGACCCCCCGGATGCAGATTTCCACCCCCCTGGGACAAACTTGAAAAACGGCCGCCATCTTGTTTCCGCCATTTTGAAAAAAAATTTTGCCCACGAGAAGACCCACCCCAACCCGAATGACATTTGGTCGAGCACTTCCCACTTACCTCTTACCGTTTTAGAAATACGAGCGATTTACACTTTGTATGGAGGCGATTTAGGACGTTCGAAATTCAAATTTTCGCGACGCCCGCTGGCATCTGCCGGCGGTTCCCTACGACATTTGGTCGAGCACCCCCCGCGCAGGTGTTACCGTTGGGCCTGGCCGTTGAGAATTTTCGTGAGGTTTGGACAAGTTGCAGAAGTCGGATTTTTCCGGAGGTCAGCGACCCCGAGGGTGTACTTTCTCATTCAAAGTTTCCCCCTGCCGGTGTGGGAAGTGGGAGAAAAGCATGTCAGTGAGTCAGTGGTAATCGAGCTTTATATAGTATAAAATCGAGCTTTATATATTATAAATAACTAGGTTTCGGCGGCGCCCCGCGGGCGCCGGCCTCCCCCTGAAGGGGGGACGCTCCGGGCTTCGCCCTGCGCGGAGCTCGGCCTGCGGCCTCGCGCCGTGGAGCTCGGCCTTCGGCCTCGCGTAAATTACTCACTGGGAGGGGTCGCTGTAGTTTCGTCGTGCGGCTCCTGCGTGGCGGCCATCTTCAAAAATGGCGGAATCTAAATAAAAATTCCAAATCCTCAATCGGGCTCCCCAGAACTCGCCAGATTTAAATTTTCATTCGGTTTGGGTGAAATTGAAAAATGGCTGCCATCTTGAATTCGCCATCTTTAAATTTATCCTACCTCAGTATAAAGACATTGTCAAGATGAACAATATTAGTTTGAGCACCAATCCGATATGTCTAACCGTTTCGGAGTTGTCATCCGAAGAATTTTGTGGGGCCGCCATCTTGGAAATAATCATAAATTTTTAATTAGGGTCCCCTCAGCCCTATAGATATCAATTTTCATTCAAATCGGATGAACTTGAAAAATCCCCGCCATCTTGGATTCACCATCATAAAAAAAAATTATCCCAATATGAAGACATCGTCACGATAAACCATATTAGTTTGAACACCAATCCGATATGTTCAACCGTTCCGGAGTTGTCATCCGAAGAATTTTGTGGGGCGGCCATCTTGGAAATAATCATAAATCCTTAATCAGAGTCCTCTGAGCCCCTCAGATATCAATTTTCATTCGGATCGGACTACTTGAAAAATTGCTGTAAAATGTAGTCCGGTCGCTCCGGGCTTCGCCCTACGCGGAGCTCGGCCTGCGGCCTCGTTAGACGCAGCTCGGCCTGCGGCCTCGCGTAAGTTACACAACGTGCACGGCTGGTGGTACCGTAGTCCGGTCGCTCCGGGCTTCGCCCTACGCGGAGCTCGGCCTGCGGCCTCGTTAGACGCAGCTCGGCCTGCGGCCTCGCGTAAGTTACACAACGTGCGCGGCTGGTGGTACCGTAGTGCGGTCGCTCCGGGCTTCGCCCTACGCGGATCTCGGCCTACGGCCTCGTGAAACGCAGCTCGGCCTTCGGCCTCGCCTAAGTTACAAAGTGGTAGCGTTCTGACGCTCCGGGCTTCGCCCTACGCGGAGCTCGGCCTGCGGCCTCGCCGTATAGCCGCCATCTTCAAAAAGGGTGAAATACAAATAATAATTCCAAATCCTTAGTCAGGATCCCCTAAGCCCCCCAAATATCAAATTTTATCCGAATCGGATGAATTCGAAAAATGGCCGCCATCTTGGATTCGCCATTTTGAAAATAAATTTTCCCCTCAGTAGAAAGACATCGTCATGATAAACAATATTAGTTTGAGCACCAATCCGATATCTCTAACCGTTCCGGATCTGTCGTCGAAAGAATTTTGTATGGCGGCCATCTTGGGAAATCTCGGCACCTACCCTAAATCCCTAATAGGAACTCTCCGGAAGCCAATTTCCTCCCCAATTTTCCACCTTGAAACACGTTCGTCCAGGAATATTTGTTTCCAAGTTTTTTTTTTAAATTTCCGCCATTTTGTGTCCGCCATCTTGGATTTTTTTTTCTACCCAGATTGCCCAACGACCAGAGTTTCTAACGAGGGGGAATTCCGCCCCGCTCCCCCCGTCTAATTCGGCCTACCGCCTCGCGAATGCGCTCGGACGCCAAAATCGAAATTTCCACTTTGTATGGCAGCCATCTTGAAAAATGGCGGAATAAAAAAAAAGTTCCCAAATCCCGAATCAGCGTCCCCTGAACCCCCCAGGTATTAATTTTCATCCCGATCGGAAGAATTTGAAAAATGGCCGCCATCTTGGATTCGCCATTTTGGAAAAAAAAATTCGTCCAGTGGAAGGACATCGACTTGCCCCCTCATATTAGTTCGAGCCCCGATCCGATATATCCACCCGTTTGGGAGATACGGTCAAAATAAATTTGTATGGCGGCCATCTTGAATCCGCCATTTTGAATTTTTATGGCGCTCTCGTCAAAGTGCCGGCGGTTCTCTATGACATTCGGTCGAGCACCATGCGACTACCTCTCACCGTTTGGGCAGGCCGTCGACCGTCGAGCTGAAGGTCTACTGGATGGTGACGGGCCCGCTCTCGGTGCAGCTCCTGGGCGAGCTCGGCCTGCGGCTTCGCTCGCTGGTCTCGGCCTTCGGCCTCGCGGGAATTATGGCCGATCAAAATTTGAAATTTCAATTGACGGCCGCCATCTTGGAAATGACGGGATCGAAAAACCGACCCGAAATTCTCAGTCAGGGCCCCCCCGACCCCCCGGATGCCAAATTCCACCCCCCTGAGACAAACTTGAAAAACGGCCGCCATCTTGAATCCGCCATTTTGAAAAAATTTTTTGCCCACGAGAAGACCCACCCCGGCCCGAATGACATTTGGTCGAGCACCTCCCCCCTACCTCTTACCGTTTCAAAACTACGAACGATTTCATTTTGTATGGAGGCGACGCTGGACGTTCGAAATTCAAATTTTCGCGACGCCCCCTGGCATCTGCCGGCGGTTCCCTATGACATTTGGTCGAGCACCCCCCGCGCACCTCCTACCGTTTGGCCGGGCCGTTTGAAATTTTCCTGAGGTTTGGACAACTCGAAGAAGTCAGATTTTTCTGGTACTCACGGACCCCGAGGGTGTACTTTCTCATTCAAAGTTTCCCTCTGCCGGTATGGGAACCTGGAGATCAATTATGTCAGTCAGTGAGTCAGTGAGTGGTAATCGAGCTTTATATATTATAATAATAATAATAATAACTAGGTTTCGGCGGCGCCCCCCGGGCGCCGGCCTCCCCCTGAGGGGGGGGACGCTCCGGGCTTCGCCCTGCGCGGAGCTCGGCCTGCGGCCTCGCGCCGTAGAGCTCGGCCTTCGGCCTCGCGTAGATTACTCACTGGGAGGGGTCGCTGTAGTTTCGTCGTGCGGCTCCTGCGTGGCGGCCATCTTCAAAAATGGCGGAATCTAAATAAGAATTTCAAATCCTTAATCAGGATCCCCTGGAGCCCCCAGATTTCAATTTTCATTCGGTTTGGGTGAAATTGAAAAATGGCCGCCATCTTGGATTCGCCATCTTCAAATTTATTATACCTCAGTATAAAGACATCGTCATGATAAACAATATTAGTTTGAGCACCAATCCGATATGTCTAACCGTTTCGGAGATGTCATCCGAAGAATTTTGTGGGGCGGTCATCTTGGAAATAACTATTAATCCTTAATCGGCCCACCCCGAACCCCCCAGATATCAATTTTCATTCGGCTCGGATGAATTTGAAAAGTGGTCGCCATCTTGGATTCGCCATCTTTAAAAAAAAATATCTCAATATGAAGACATCGTCATGATAAACCATATTAGTTTGAGCACCAATGCGATATGTCCAACCGTTCCGGAGCTGTCAACGAAACAATTTGGTGGGGCGGCCATCTTGGAAATAACCATAAATCCTTAATCAGGATCCCCTGAACCTCCCAGATATCAATTTTCATTCGGTTTGGGTGAATTTGAAAAATAACCGCCATATTGGACTCGCCGTCTTAAAAAAAAATTTACCTCAATATAAAGACATCGTCATGATAAATAATATTAGTTTGAGCACCAATCCGATATGTCCAACCGTTCCGGAGCTGTCAACGAAACAATTTGGTAGGGCGGCCATCTTGGAAATAACCATAAATCCTTAATCATGATCCCCTGAGCCCCCCAGATATCAATTTTCATCCGGATCGGACAACTTGAAAAATTGCTGAAAAATGTAGTCCGATCGCTCCGGGCTTCGCCCTACGCGTAGCTCGGCCTGCGGCCTCGTTAGACGCAGCTCGGCCTACGGCCTCGCCTAAGTTACACAACGTGCACGGCTGGTGGTACCGTAGTCCGGTCGCTCCGGGCTTCGCCCTACGCGGAGCTCGGCCTGCGGCCTCGTTAGGCGCAGCTCGGCCTGCGGCCTCGCCTAAGTTACACAACGTGCACTGCTGGTGGTACCGTAGTCCGGTCGCTCCGGGCTTCGCCCTACGCGGAGCTCGGCCTACGGCCTCGTTATACGCAGCTCGTCCTTCGGCCTCGCATAAGTTACAAAGTGGTAGAGTTCGGACGCTCCGGGCTTCGCCCTGCGCGGAGCTCGGCCTGCGGCCTCGCCGTATAGCCGCCATCTTCAAAAAGGGTGAAATACAAATAATAATTCCAAATCCTTAGTCAGGATCCCCCAAGCCCCCCAGATATCAATTTTTATCCGAATCGGATGAATTCGGAAAATGGCCGCCATCTTGGATTCGCCATTTTGAAAATAAATTTTCCCCTCAGTAGAAAGACATCATGATAAACAATATTAGTTTGAGCACCAATCCGATATCTCTAACCGTTCCGGAGCTGTGGACGAAAGAATTTTGTATGGCGGCCATCTTGGAAAATCTCGGCACCTATCCTAAATCCTTAATCGAAAACCCCGGATGCAAATTTCCTCCCCGATTATGCACCTCAAAAAGTGGTCACAGAGGAATTTTTAAATTTCCAAGTTTCTTTTTTTAAATTTCCGCCATTTTGTATCCGCCATCTTGGATTTTTTTTTCTACCCAGATTTCCCAATGACCGGAGTTTCTAACGAGGGAAAATTCCGCCCCGCACCCCCCGTCTAATTCGGACTACCGCCTCGCGAATGCCCTCGGATCCCAAAATAGAAATTTCCACTTTGTATGGCAGCCATCTTGAAAAATGGCGGAATAAAAAAAAAGTTCCCAAATCCCGAATCAGCGTCCCCTGAACCCCCCAGGTATTAATTTTCATCCCGATTGGATGAATTTTAAAAATGGCCGCCATCTTGGATTCGCCATTTTGGAAAAAAAAAATCTTCCAGTGAAAGGACATCGACTTGCCCCCTCATATTAGTTTGAGCACCAATCCGATATCTCCACCCGTTTGGGAGATACGGTCAAAATAAATTTGTATGGCGGCCATCTTGAATCCGCCATTTTGAATTTTTATGGCGCTCTCGTCAAAGTGCCGGCGGTTCTCTATGACATTCGGTCGAGCACCATATGACTATCTCTCACCGTTTGGGCAGGCCGTCGATCATCGAGCTGAAGGTCCACCGGATGCGGACGGGCCTACTCCCGGTGCAGCTCCTGGGTGAGCTCGGCCTGCGGCCTCTTTCGCTGGACTCCGCCTCCGGCCTCGCGGGAGTTATGGCCGATTTAAATTTAAAATTTCAATTGACGGCCGCCATCTTGGAAATGGCGGGATCGAAAATCCGACCCGAAATTCTCAATCAGGTGCCCCCCGACCCCCCGCGTGCCAATTTTCACCCCCCTCGGACAAACTTAAAAAACGGCCGCCATCTTGAATCCGCCATTTTGAAAAAAATTTTTGCCCACGAAAAGACCCATCCCGGCCCGAATGACATTTGGTCGAGCACCTCCCCCCTACCCCTTTCCGTTTTAAAACTACGAGCGATTGAAATTTGTATGGCGGCCATTTTTTTTTTCGAATTTGGAATTTTCGCGGCGCCCTCTGGCGTCTACCGGCAGTTCCCTATGACATTCGGTCGAGCACCTTACGACTACCTCTCACCGTTTGGGCAGGCCGGCGACTGTCGAGCTGAAGGTACACCGGATGCGGACGGGCCCGCCCCCAGTGCAGCTCCTGGGCGAGCTCGGCCTGCGGCCTCGCCCGCGCCGCTCGGCCTCCGGCCTCGCGGGAATTATGGCCGATCGAAGTTTAAAATTTAAATTGGCGGCCGCCATCTTGGAAATGGCGGGATCGAAAAACCGACCCGAAATTCTCAATCAGGGGCCCCCCGACCCCCCGGATGCCGATTTCCACCCCCCTGGGACAAACTTCAAAAACGGCCGCCATCTTGTTTCCGCCATTTTGAAAAAAAATTTTGCCCACGAGAAGACCCACCCCAACCCGAATGACATTTGGTCGAGCACTTCCCACTTACCTCTTACCGTTTTAGAAATACGAGCGATTTACACTTTGTATGGAGGCGATTTAGGACGTTCGAAATTCAAATTTTCGCGACGCCCGCTGGCATCTGCCGGCGGTTCCCTACGACATTTGGTCGAGCACCCCCCGCGCAGGTGTTACCGTTTGGTCGGGCCGTTGTCATTTTTCGTCTCAGGTCACCAACTTGCAGAAGTCGGATTTTTCTGGTGCTCACCGACCCCGAGGGTGTACTTCCCCATTCAAAGTTCCTCACCCACCAGGCGGGAACCGGGAGAACAATTATGTCAGTGAGTGAGTGGTAATCGAGCTTTATATAGTATAATAATCGAGCTTTATATATTATAACTAGGTTTCGGCGGCGCCCCCCGGGCGCCGGCCTCCCCCTGAGCGGGGGGACGCTCCGGGCTTCGCCCTGCGCGGAGCTCGGCCTGCGGCCTCGCGCCGTGGAGCTCGGCCTTCGGCCTCGCGTAGATTACTCACTGGGAGGGGTCGCTGTAGTTTCGTCGTGCGGCTCCTGCGTGGCGGCCATCTTCAAAAATGGCGGAATCTAAATAAGAATTCCAAATCCTTAATCAGGCTCCCCTGAGCCCCCCAGATATCAATTTTCATTCGGTTTGGGTGAAATTGAAAAATGGCCACATGTTGGATTCGCAATCTTAAAATTATTTTTTACCTCATAATAAAGATATCATCGTCATCATGATAAATGATATTAGTATCGATAGTGGATCTAAATTATTAAAATATAGAATAATTGATATTGATATTTAGTATATAATTGATATTATTAGTCCGATGGTACGTTATGTGGTTCCCTAAAATAGTAAAATTATACTGACATTAAAAATATTCTAAGCTTATAACTATTTGCTGCCAAGCAATCTGTTAGTTTTGCTACTAATATACACAATAATAATATACTTTTTATATCCATACTGGTTGCTGTTCGTTTCTGTAAAAAAAATCTATAGAAAAAGAGCAGTGACTTTAGCTGACTCGTTAGGAACTTACATTGCTTAAATGTTATTATTATCAGAAGGATATGGAATTGTAATTAAAAGCAGTTGGTGAGTTATTATAAGAAGTATAGTTGTAATAAATTGTAACTGAATAAAACAACAATAATATAATTGTAAAAATATATTTTTCATTTATTTAAAGTATAACACATTTTGTTCTTATTTTACATCGTCTATTATTTTTATTGTTACAAAGAATAAAATAGATGTTTGAATATTATGTTAGTCATTGAATATCAATTTTAGGACTGTTTTCAATTATTAATTAACTAATTAATGTTTTATATTGTTGCGGTGTTGTAGCGTCTGTGTGACGGTGCAGAGAGTATCAAGCTCCGTCGTAGTTACGGAATATTTGAATATTATAACATTCATGTTAATGTGCAAATGTAGTAAATGTCGCAACACGACACGCTGCAACAAATAATGCAACTCCGATATAATAACTTACGAGTAATAGATTAAATGTAAATGGAATTAATAACAATAATTGTAAAAGAAATAGCATTATAATAAAATAATAAATCGACTTTAAATAATTAAAATAAGTACCTAATATTTTTTTAGACCAATGCCTTTTGTACACTTTTTATATTGTAAATCTGGTTTGAACGCGTACAATTAAAGTTTTAATTAATATATTAAACTTTAAACTTACACGTCAGACTTGATTTACAATATAAAGGGGTTTCAATTAACATTTTCCACGTTTTATTAAAAAATATTCATATTATATATAAGTTTAAATATGTAGTATTCATTGACAGATGGCGCTGGAATTTAAATTTAATAATTAAGTTCTAAACAAACAAAAATTTCGATCAGATATCGTGAATAATACCTATAAATAGGTTTACAATAATAAGTACAAAAATAAACCATTCTTTATATTTATTTTTAAAGTATAAATGACATTATCTGTAACAAGTGACCGTGTTGTTGTTAGTTCTAGTTTCACGATATGATTTTAGCAAAATTTTAAAAAGGATATTTATGAAATGTTATAGTATGTTTCTATTTAAACATAATTTTAAATTAATAAAATTTTGTTGCAAAAAATCTTCATTATTAAAGTTAATAAAAATACATAAAAACAAAATGAGATGTCTCTGCACTCAGATTACATATTTTATGTTTATTTAATTTAACAGTATGATCGTTAGAGGTCGCTGTTAACAGTTACAATATTGTTGATGAAGTTCACCAAAGATATTGCATTAAATAATTACTGACCCTATATCAATTAATTTAAAAATAAAGAAATCCTATTTGTATGCACAACTTTTTAAAATGGTTTCTCTTCGGTGACGGTTAGTTTGTTGATACTTCTATTCACACGCGGCCCGTCATGTTGATCTGAAAATTGGAAAAAAATAAGCTAAATAAATGTTGAACCGAGCAATAACTATTACGAGATTTAGTAATACATACATTTCTCTGTTATAAGATACAGTATAAATAAAGGGACATAGAAGTTTAGTGGACATGACTACCTATAAAATGTAAAATAAATTATAGCGTGCTTCTTGCTCTGATTTTTTATTCACTTGGAATTAATCACGGATATTTTAATTAAAAATGCTTTAAAAAGAAATGTTAATTTCGAGTTTCAATCAAACCAAGTCAAATTTTAATTTGAGGTACTTTTTTATCCAAATGTATTTATTACATTTCTATGAAAATTACCATCAATCAATAAATCATCATCAATTGCAGGGAGATAATGAAAACGGAGATTTGATCAAATCCCGGTGATACTGGTAGGTGATATCAATTCACGGAAGATATTAAAATTAGTGAATTCGGATTCGGATCTAGCGCTTCGCCGGCCGCTACCGCGGCACGCTCGCGATCTAAAGAGTAGACGTGTACCTATTATTATCTAAAATTCTATAACTACTTGAGATTTTCCAATCGATAGTATTAAATTAGACAAAATTGGATAAAAGGGGAAATGTGGGCTGTGTTCAATTTTACTCACATTTTTTTTTGGATAAAGGTGCATTTTCTATGAAATGCAAATGAACTGCCACCAGTTTCTTGTGAGAATAGTCTTCTATATCTATGAAAATGAAAAATAAATGGATTACAACAATTCACCTGCTATGTATATTTTGCGGTAGCGAAGGTAGTCCACCCAATCAAATGAGCCCAACCGGCTGTAGGGTGTAGTGATGTCTTCTTCCTCCATCCAAGTGCTAACTAACTAACTAACTACGGACTGGTTTCCACACCACCTGTTGAGGTACAGCCTTCAGCGCGTTTTTTTTAATGTGGTATCCCATAAACAAAGTTTATGGCCTAATCCACAAAAAATCTAAAATACAATATGATGACTAAGGTGATAAGATGTAAGATGATGATAATATGTAAGATGATGGTAAGATGTAAGATGATGATAAGATGTAAGATGATGGTAAGATGTAAGATGATGGTAAGATGTAAGATGATGATAAGATGTAAGATGATGGTAAGATGTAAGATGATGGTAAGATGTAAGATGATGGTAAGATGTAAGATGATGGTAAGATGTAAGATGATGGTAAGATGTAAGATGATGGTAAGATGTAAGATGATGGTAACATGATGATAATACTAAGATGATTTAAATACTATGTAATGTATGAATATTTACTATTGTACAAAACTAACTAATGATCAAAATTAAGACTACGAGTACTAACTTTTACGTGTAATGCGTGTGTGAAGTATAAGCGTTGATTGTATGAAATTACTCTACTCTACATGAATGGTCCAAGATCTCGTGAACCCTCTGGGTAACGGTCTTTCCGTAAGGATAGAAATTCTTTTAGTGATGAGTCATAAACAGTCCGAGTACGGGTAACCACCACCTAACACCAACCCTCCACGTTTTTGCCCTTATATTTTTAAAGTGTAAATAAAATTAAAAAAACTTATCGCTGTAAGCTTGAAACTTTAACACGATTTAGCTCGTAGATTGTAAAGTAGAAAAAAAATTGACAGACGATTTCGGTGAGCACAAGTACCTGACAGGTGAATAGAAAAGTGTGCAGTATACGAGTTAAAATAAACTTTGTTCTGTATAGTTGAAATTTATAGATAATATATATATATATATACATATAATACTTTTTTTTTCTTTTTTTTCTATTTTTTTCTTTTCTTTTTTTTTTTTTAATTTTTTTCTTTTTTTCTTTTTTTTTCTTTTTTATATTTTTTCTTTTTTATATTTTTTTTCTTTTTTATATTTTTTTTCTTTTTTATATTTTTTTTCTTTTTTATATTTTTTTTCTTTTATAATTTTTTTCTTTTTTATATTTTTTTTCTTTTTTATATTTTTTTTTCTTTTTTTTTTTATATTATATGTATATATATATTTATATTTGAGAAGCGATTTAGAAAAAGTGTATACAATGACAGGCGGTTCTGGCTAACATAAGTCCTTGACGGACGGTGAGAAAGATGCTATGGGAGCGCGAGTGAGAGACGTAACGTGAACTCAATGGTGCAAATGACATTACATAGAGATAATAATCTTGGGTAAAATATATTTTATTAATTTTAATGCAATTTACATAAGTTTTTAAATTAATTTTCTTCATCATCATCTGACTCTTCTAGTTTTTCTCTATTTTTCTGCTTTTTCTAGTTTTGATACATTAATAATATCATTACATATTGGATCTTGTGGTCAATTACATAAGACTCCATATATTGTTATTGAATTAAAAAGTCGTATGTAACCTGAAATGTAGGTATTCCTCAGCTTCATTCGACTTGTTTTCGGCAGTATCAGTAGGCTGAATGTATTTTAATATATATATAGAAGAAGGAGTTGTATTCCCCTCAAACCAATTAAAAACATAGTGTTCATCGATCAAATTCCAATCATTATCTGCAAGTGTAAGAACCGTTGGCTCTTTTAAATGACTATTCCGCCAGATATTTATAATGTATACAGTTCTTAATAATTGTTGTCGCCAGTTCACGTTGGCACGGAGGTAAATTCGACGAATCATAACCGATAAGTTTTTTCATGAATATCATCTGACTCTTCACTACTAATTTCGTCCTCTGAAAAGAAAAAGTTTTGATACATTAATAATATCATTACATATCGGATCTTGCGCCCAATTACATAAGACTCCATATATTCTTATTGAATTAAAAAGTTGTATGTTACCTGAAATGTATTCCTCAGCTTCACTCGACTTGTTTTCGACGGTATCGGTAGGCTGTTTAAGAGTATTTATTTCATATATAGAAGAAGAAACTGTATTCCCCTCAAACCAATTAAAGACATAGTGTTCATCGATCAAATTCCAACCATTATCTGCAGGTGTAAAAACCGTTGGCTCTTTTAAATGACCATTCCGCCAGATATTTGTAATGTATACAGTTCTTAATAATTGTTGTCGCCAGTTCACGTTGGCACGGAGGTAAATTTGACGAATCATAACCGATAAGTTTTTTCATGAATATTATCTGACTCTTCACTACTAATTTCGTCCCCTGAAAAGATAAAGTTTTGATACATTAATAATATCATTACATATCGAATTTTGCGCTCATTTATATAAGACTCCATATATTCTTATTGAATTAAAAAATCGTATGTTACCTGAAATATATTCCTCAGCTTGACTCGACTTGTTTTCGGCGGTATCGGTAGGCTGTTGTAAATGTATTTCATATATAGAAGAAGGAACTATATCCCCCTCAAACCAATTAAAAACATGGTGGTCATCGATCAAATTCCAACTATTATCTGCAGGTGTAAGAACCGTTGACTCTTTTAAATGACTATTCCGCCAAATATTTGTAATTTGTAATGTATATAATTCTTAATAATTGTTGTCGCAGTTCACGTTGGCACGGAGGTAAGCATGATATATTATTTTTGTATCAGCTTCTTCATGGTGTTGGCACGATAAATTATCATTTACGTAGGACATCACAGAGTTGTTATGAACACTATAAGTATGGCATTCTTTGTAATTTAAATTTACTATGGTATTCCCGATAAACTCCGTCATTTCATTTGTGCTCCAATGTGTAATTAAAATAATTCACAAAAGCTTCTTTGAATTGTATATTACGTAGTTCTTTGATAAAATCAACCGGTCTGACTTCTTCTGGACCAGTAATTAAGTATGTTATGTTTCGTACTTCATGTCGTTGGGCTCCTTCATAATGCTTAATAGACGGCGAAAAGTACTGATCGGAAATAATCGGAAATATCTACTCGTGGAGCATGTGTTGCTGGTTAGTATCGACATAATTTTTTTGGAAATATTATCAAATAATTTTGAGATATTTTTCATTGTATGCAGTAAAAAGAATCCATCAAAAATAACAGCATCGAACCGTCCTGGTACTTTGTCATTGGTGATATTTGGTTTTAAAACCTCAACCATTGTTGATTTTGTAGTTTTATGCATTCATTGTACCATCTTCATAACACAGTGACGTTGGAGTGATTGTAATCGGGTATGATAATGTTTTTTTTTAAATCTATGTTATATTGCACTGACAGAGCTAACAGGCAACCGAATAAATCACGTTGGACACGGATTTCATGAACCTTATCACCGACTTTGATTTTTTCTTTCTTTTTTTAGAGGCAAAGTTCATATCCTGTACTGCGCTCGAAGCTACTGTATCATCAGACTCATATCATACAGACAATTTTCATTTAGATTTAATTGAAATGGATTCAAACATTGTTCGAAGGTATTTATGAAGTTCCATAACTGTGCAGAATCTCTTTTCATTGCATGTTCTTCTAGGTTCGCTGACGTGCAGATATAGAATTTGTAAATTGAATCATATCAGTTAAAATAATCTTTTTCTTGCATCAGTATTAATGGTTTGTTCAAGTATTAAATCTGTTGCCTGTCTAGAAAAAGATTTATCAGTGCGTTTGATTCCAAGGTATCCTTCTTGAATGGATTTTGCAATAAATGGATGTGTAAGTCCAACTTTCAACAATATACTTGATTAATAACAAAGAATATAATTGCTATTTTTGATGAAATATATTTGTATAAAGAAAAGTGGCCAGTCTTTATGCTCCGACTCAGTAATTGATAATAATGAACAAGATCCATATAAAGAACATAAAATTGGGGCGTTTTCCCAAAAGTTCCGTTTCTACATTTTTCTTTGTGAGATTGGTATTGAGTCATCAATGTCGATATTGTTTTATCTTCTTCTATTATATTCCCAAACGATTCATTATCATCGATAAAT